>CM042837.1:21877792-23200292 GCA_023653725.1 Bungarus multicinctus | reverse complement strand
CCTCAACAGCTTACCTTCTAGTGCAGTCCCGGTAAGTAGAACAGCTGAGGCGTGGAAATCCACTGTGTCGCGTGAATCAGCTAAGCTGAGAAAGACGGAAATATAGGTCAGGATGGGGCGGGTGGGAACTACCAGTTCTCTAGAACCAGTCCAAACCAGCGGCAGCCCACCACTGCCCCTTCCCTATCCCTCAGCTCCAGTGTGGCAACACTGTGTTGTGGTTGGCCAGCAGCCTGTGCAGATGGCAGCAGAATCGGACAATGGAGAAGAACAGGGACCAGTCCGGGAGTCTGGAGAGGACTCAGATGAGGGTCCTGCATCTGATGCAAAGATGGGGCCAGGACCATCTGGGAGTAGGGTGCTGCCTCCGGAGCCTTCAGAGTCTGGCAGCAGCGAGGCAAAGGAACAAGGGGAGCCTGTTCCCAGTGAGCATATGCACAGAGCTGCCAGAAGGCAAGAGCAGCTAAGACAAAAGGGGCGACTCGGGAGTAAGGCTGGGAAGTGATTGCCCCTCCCCTAAGGTATAAAGGACAGGCAAAGATGATGAAAACTTTGCAGGAAGCAATGTTGTTTGTTCTCTTCAGACTTATTCTTGAAGTTCTTTGTACTTCGGTTGGGTTTTTTTTTTTTTCTAGTTTATTGGACACTTCTGTTATTGGCAGCACTTCACAGGGAAGAAAGGTGGGTGCTTATCTCGAGGGACTGTTTGAGATTCATTACCGGCTGGGAATGAAAACAATTCCCAGCGTTGCAATAAAACAAGACTTGTTTTTAAAATAAGGGTGTGCATAATTACAGTCTCGGGAGCCTTGGTCAGAACACACTGAAGCTCCAAGATGGTTTCAGCCAAGCCAGCTTCAGGGTTGACATCTTCATCCTGGTTTTTCCAACCACTCCATGGATGCTGTATCTTAATTCTCCCCCCGTGGTATTAAGTAGTCAGGAGAACTTACGTAATCCTCAAACTAGTAGATGAATGCTGAATTATCTCCCCAGTGTCAAGTCGGCCTCTGGATTCCCTATTTCCTTCCTCTCCAGACCTTGGAAAAGAGATAGCAGAGATGGTAAGCAAGCTGAGAAAGAAACTTTTGAGGAACACTAAGCATATACAGCCAACAAATGGAAGGGGAGTAGCTGATCTCATAAATCACAGCTTGATCCAGGCTGCAATAAAAACCAAGAAGATATTCAAAGCATTAAAAAAAAACAACCATTTAGTGAACTCACTAAATGACAGAGGCTGGAGCTTCCTATCACAATTTCAACCCTGAGTTACAAATATTCTTCTTTATTGATTCCTGCCACTATTCCCAAAAATTCTATACTTTACCCCTAATTGTTTGTATTTTATTATGATGATCATGATTTATCACTTGTTTCTTGCAAGCACACTGGGAGTTTATGCACCGGAGATAAATTCCTTGTGTGTCTAATCACACTTGGTCAATTAAGAATTCTATTCTATTCTATTCTATTCTATTCTATTCTATTCTATTCTATTCTATTCTATTCCTTTCTTTCCTTATTCTATTCTACTCTACTCTACTCTACGCTATTCTATTATTATTCTATTCTATTTATTCTTCTATATTCTGTTCTAATTTTATATATTCTCTATTCTATTCTATTTACTTTTCTATGCTGTTCTGTTCTGTTCTATTCTCTATTCTCTTATATTCTACTTATTCTTCTATATTCTATTCTGATTTTATATATTCTCTATTCTGTTTTATTTATCCTATTCTACGTATTCTTCTACTCTGTTCTATTCTATTCTATTCTCTATTCTCTTATATTCTACTTATTCTTCTATATTCTATTCTATTCTGATTTTATATATTCTCTATTCTATTCTGTTCCATTCCATTCCATTCTTCTTCCTTTGAAACTCCTGACTGAAGTCTCCGCAACCTACAATTTACAGGGCCTCTGCATCTGTTTGGTTTTAGTCTTTTGTTTTCTTGTGTGTAGGTGATTTCTCAGGATGCCAGTTATTCAAAGACATTGTTACTTTTGTTTCTCGGCTGATTTTCTTTGTGAGGTTGCTACTCGGAGTTGTGTTTTTCTGCAAAAGGGCTACTCAGATTCCTGGCTAGGCCCGAGAGAGCATTGTTTTCTCTCAGATTTGATTTTTTTTTTCTTGGTCCTCCGGCGCCTGTCTAGGGAGAAAGACAGATCGTGCTAGTTTGGCACAATTGTTGTCACACTCTTTGCACGGGAAATCCCTTCAGGCCCCGGCTCTCATTAGCCATCTGCCCTCGTGCCACAAGTTGACAATGTGCTATGTGGAAATAAATAACCTGCCTGGGAAACCAAAGAACCACATCCTTCAAACCGGCTCAATAATGCAGCCGCTAATTTTCGTGTTGCTTAACGATAATGCAATTCGGTCCTCCCCCCCCCCAAAAAAAAAAAAAAATTATCCCCACTCAGGCTTCTGATTTAAGTTTGTCCATCACAGATAAGTTGTCAGTCATTGCATTTGTCTTTCCCATCTGGCTTAAAAGCTAGAATAATAGCTGCCGTAGCAAAACAAATATCAGAAAACCAGCATTACGTTTCTGATTTACGAGGGGTAAAATTTCTGTCTTGACCCGGATCATAATTTATTTCATGGTTGTAACTGCTCATAGAAATGGAAGTTTTAATGTCTCCTTTGATCTGTGAAGGTCAGTCCCGGTGCTGGTTTGTGAAGTGAAGATGAGTCTTTATTTTATTTTTATTTTTTTATGGAGATAGAGGTTGGATTCTCCAGCGAGATTTATAAAGACAGAGGCTAAGGCCTTCTCAGTTTTGATGTTACACATGACTTCCTCCTGGTCATGTTTGTAACAGATGAGGATTTTTGAATTCTTTTTTTCCCCCAGGAATTTATAAATAAATAGTTGTTGAAGTTTCTTGATATTCCTTAGTTTGTACCAGTCTTTGCAGTTCGTGCAATGCCTTCCCTTCATATTTTCCCCCCTGTCGAATGACTGTTAAAGAACGTACTAATTCTGCTTTTTGATCCTTGGCTTCCTTGTAGGAATTTTCTCTCCAGCAACTGGACAGTCTTATGGACGATCGAGTGAACATCATGGGGTTTTCTATCTTCAACCAGTCCCACCCTTTCTTCCAGGAATTTGCAGAGAGTCTCAACCAGTCATGGTTAGAGAATTGTGACCATATTCCTTTTACTGGACCAGCAGTAAGTAAACCAATGCATCTGTCCTCATCTCACTCCTTCCCGTGTAATGATGTTCTGTGTGGAAGAAAAGTAGGAGTAAGAGATTCAGTAACGGGGAAAAAGTGAAGATCTAAAATGTTATGAACCTCTCAACTCAGCCCGCCTACATGGCTCACATTAGGTGACATAAATGGGAGTTAAAACAAGAGCTGTGTTTCCTCGTTCTTTGAGGATTTCAAGTTGGAGATTTCAAGAGAAGGACCTTTTCTGTAGTAGCCATTCTCCTCTTCTCTTCTCCTCTCCGCTTCTCTCCTCTCCCCTCCCCTCTCCCCCTCTCCCTCCTCCTCTCCTCTTCTCCTCTATTCTCCTCCCCTCCCCTCCCCTCCTCTCCTCTCCTCTCTTCTTCTCTTCTCTACTTTTCTCTCCTCTCTTCTCTTCTCTTCTCCTCTCTTCTCCTCTCCTCTCTTCTCCTCCCCTCCTTCTCTCCTCTCCTCTCCTCCCCTCTCCTCTTCTCTCCTCTTCTCCTCTCTTCTCCCCTCCTCTCCTTCTCTCCTCTCCTCTCTTCTTCTCTTCTCTTCTCCTCTCCTCCCCCTCTCCCCTCCTCCCCCCTTCTCCTCCCCACTCCTCTCCTTTCCTCTTCTCTTCTCTTGTTGCAAGCCTAAAGTAGTCCCCTAAATGTTTACGTTAACAAATGGTTGAGCACTGAGGGGCCAATAAACTAGCTGCATATGAGCTGCTGGGATTTCTTTGGAGATATTCTGATTTCTCTCTGGATTATCAGTGCTTCAGCTTTATGTCTCTGTGTCACGCTTAGGTGTTTCCTAAAGGTGTCTGATGGGCCCCTTGGAGAAAGAGATAGCAGGCCACTTGGGTCTTTAGAAACGGAAACAGAGGGGTTCTTCTGCTCCATTAGCTTATAAAATATTTTGATTAGTAGAAAGCGAACACATAAACTTTCATCTTCTTCAGACTTACAGGTTAGATATTAACAGAGTTTGAAGGGACCTTGTAGGTCGTCTAGCCCAAGCAGGAGACTCTATTACATCATTTCTGACAAATGGCAGTTCAGTCTGTTCTTGAAATCTTCCAGTGATGAAGCTCCCACAACTTCTGAAGGCAACTTCTATTCCAACGGTTATTGTTCTCACTGTCAGGAAATCTCTCCGTAGGTTGAAATTTCTCTTCTAGGTTGAATCACTCAGAACAGAGCTGGAAGGGACCTTGTAGGTCATCTAGCCCGACCCCCCACTCAAACAGGATACCCCATTTCTGACAGACGTCAGTCCAATCTCTTCTTGAAAGCTTCCAGTGATGAAGCTCCCAAAACGTCTGAAGGCAACTTTTGTTCCATTGGTTGATTGCTCTCACTGTCTGAAAACTTCTCCTTATTTCCAGATTGAATCTCTCCTTGTTCGGTTTCCATCCATTATTCCTTGTCTGGCCTTCACCTGACTTGTTTTCATGGAAACATCAAAATTGTCTGGTACAGAACCAAAGATATGTTTAATTGGCTATCTATCTTAGTCCCCAAGTTTGAGACAGGAAGTTCTAGACTGAACCCAAGATCTTCTGCATGCAGAAGATGTATTTCTACTTCTCAGTTTGTGCTACATTCATCAGCCTTCAACTTGGATGTTCTTCAGATGTGTGGATTTCAATCCCGGGATTCCATAACCATCTTAATCATTACTATGAATTCTGGGAATCCCATTTAACTGGAGGATGTCTGCATTTGGGAAGTCTGCTCAAAAGTGATGGCCATGTTTCAGAATAAGAGAGTTAACAGAGTTTGAAGGGACCCTAGAGGTCTTCCTACTCAAGCAGGAAACCCTATACTATTTCAAGCAAAGGGTTGTCCAATCTTTTCTTAAAAACTCCAGTGATGGAGCACCCACAACTTCTGGAGGCAAGTCGTTATATCAGGAAATTTCTCCTGAGTTCTAGGTTGCTTCTCTCCTTGATTAGTTTCCATCTGTTGCTTTTTCATCTGCAACATGGCGCCATCCCTCTTGGCCATATGCCCTCCCTGAAGAACGTATCTCTTCCTTCCTCCTAAATTGGATTTCAAGACAGACACAGACTTCAGAGAATAATTAGGACTGCAGAAAAAACAATTACTACCCACCTGCCTTCCATCGAGAACCTGTATACTGCACAAGTCAAAAAGAGGGCTGTGAAAATATTTACAGACCCCTCACATCCTGGACATAAACTGTTTCAACTCCTTCCCTCAAAATGACCCTATAGAGCACTGCACACCAGAACAACTAGACACAAGAACAGTTTTTTCCCAAAAGTCATCACTTCTGCTAAACAAATAATTCCCTCAACACTGTTCAACTATTTACAAAGTGTACACTACTATTACTGTTAATCTTCTCATCACTCCTTATCACCCATCCCCTCCCACTTGTGACCGTAACTTTGTTGCTTGTATCCTCTGTTTCCTAGTATGATTTGATGTTGATTGTACCCTATGACTATCATTAAGTGTTGTACGTTATGATTCTTGATTCTTAACAAATGTTCCTTCTTATGTATACTGAGAGTATTTACACCAAGACAAATTCCTTGTGTGTCCAATCACACTTGGCCAATAAAGTATTCTATTCTATTCTATTAATAGATCCTCACTGGGAATTTCTTTCCCTCTCTCTTGAAGCCTTTCAGATCACTTGGAAGGGATGACTTATAAGTCTTTCCTACAAAGGAAAAGGAAAAGGAAATTGTGGATTGTGGGGATCCACATGGCTTGTCTGGAAAGGTAGGAAGAGTTAGTGTTGGCTCTTACGCAAGGCTGGGGATGTGAATGCCTAAGCAGGCGCTCAATCTTCTCCCTTCCCGGATCGCGTGAAAGATCAGCCGGGCTCTTAAGAGGGTACGATGTGATTTGCATGACGGTGTTCTCTGCCCTAAAATATCAGGAGCGGCTGGCACTAGACAGATTCTGCTGCTCGGTGGCACGTTTTTCCAACCTGCCGTGATTTTAAGTGAGCTCAGATCCTCCTCTGTCTCTCTTCATCATTGTCCTCCCATTTTTCTCCCTCAATCCAGAGAAATTCATTGCCCTTTTTCTCTGCATACCTAGTACAATCACTCCATTGCTTAAATACTTCAGATGGAACGCAATATAAATAAAACTTGTTCATAAAGACAAAGAATTGTGACAGGCTGGAATTGCAAAAGGATTTCTCTCTCTCTCTCTCTCTCTCCCTCTCCGTCTCCTTCCCTCTCTCCTCCCTCCCTCCCTCTTTATCTCTTTCTTTCTCTCTCCCTCTGTTTCTCTCTCTGTCTGTCTCTCTATTTCTCTCTCTATTTCTCTCTATTTATCTCTCTATTTCTCTCCTCCCTTCCTCTTTCCCTTTTTCTTTCTTTCTCTCTCTCTCTCTTTCTCTCTCTGTTTCTCTCTGTCTCTCTCTCTCTATTTCTCTCTTCCCTCCCTCTTTCCCTCTTTCTTTCTCTTTCTCTCTCTTTCTCTCTTTCTCTCTTTATTTCTCTTTCTCTCCTTCCTCCTGCCCTTTTTCCCTCTTTCTTTCTCTCTTTTTCTTTCTCTCTCTCTGTTTCGCTCTGTCTCTCTATTTCTCTCTCTATTTCCCCCCTTTCTCTCTCCCCCTCCCTCTCTGTCTCTCTCTCTCTTTCTCTCGTGGTCTGGCTTTTCTTGAGTTTTTTACCTGTGACAATTTTGCAGGTTTTCTTCTGTTTTTTTTTTTTTAAAAAACATTCTCCCAATTTAATGGGGCTCAAACTTTACTTTCGTAAAAGTTGCGTTTTACTACGCAGTCCTTTTTTTTTATTTGCTAGCATTTCCACGGATTTTTCCAGGCGTCGCACAGTAATATGGGCAATGTGGTCTCAATGAGTTGTGGGTTTTTTTTAGAACTTCCACAAACCAAAGTTGCTTTGGGGGTTTGCAGAGATTATAGTATTATAAGGGCAGGGCGGAATCTGTTTTCTCCCCAAATCAGTTTTCTCTCAAAATTGTCCCCTTGCGGACAATTCCTGGGGGAATCGGTATTTAGTATTAGGCACAAATCTAAGGAAAATTAGCTCTGGGGTGGGGAGATGAATAACTTTACAAATAAAAAATATTGAGCCTCTTGTCTTAACTTCAACTCCAATTTCCAAATTGCAAGGCAGTGCGATCGTTACCTCTTTTGTGGGGTAGCGTACCGTTACATTCCTCTGCATGGAAACCATTGAGCTGTTTCAAAAACAGTTTAAATTATCTCAGTGGGTCCCCGAGGAATTGTTAAAATTCAAATTTTGAGCAAGGCATGTGGGAGCGGAGAGCTTCTTCCCATTTCCTCCCCCTGGCTCTGCTTGATTCGCTGTACCCCCCCACCTTTGCTGGCTGCCAAAAATGCAATTTCTTTTCCTTGGCCTGACATTTCTGGCTGGAAACAGTTGCCAGTAGGTGAGGCTGGCTTCCAGAAGCTCTCACCAGCTATACCTGGTGGCCATAGATAGTTCACTGATGTTTCCTTGCTTAGACTCAAGAGATGTGGGCTTCCACAGAGAACTCTTCATGGCCAGAATAACAGAGTTGGGAGGGACTTTGAAGGTCGTCTAGTCCAACCCCCTGCTCAAGTAGGAAACCCTATACAGCCACAATCCATCTTCAGTGTTTACAGTGTGACTACTATTGTGAGACAACCCAGGAGCACAACACAGCACACAGAAGCACTGTCTTTTAACAGAGGTTTATATACAAGACAGCTACTGTATATACATACATATACGTGGTAGGAAAATACCTGGCAAGCAATCAGCCTTCAATACTCTGCACGGAGAACTACAATGCAGATAGAATACAAGGAGAAGAGATATGCCCTCTCATGGCTGCTCTTATATAGATAGATTCTTAAAAGGGCAATTCCCTGCTGACCCATCCTCAGTCTTAAAGCGGCAATAACTCTGCTGACTCATCCTCATTGTATCAGCATTTACAGCAGCCTTACAACAGCTGATCAGCTGTTAAATCTCAACACTTTAACATTCTGTTAATGACCCCATAATTCCTTGCAGAGTGGAGTCTGGGCAACTGAATGAAGCCAAGTGTTTACTGGCCAGATGCCCTCCCTGTCACCAATGCAGAGTTTTATTCATCAGATACATTCTCATCATACCCAGAAAGAGAAATATCTGCCTCTACCTAGGATCAAACTCACAGACTCCGGATTGTGAGGGGAGAGCTCCACTTCTAGGCCACCGCACCACTCCCTGTACAGCCGCAATGAAGCCCAACATTTCTGTTGTTGAGTAAGACATTTGTTAAGTGAGTTTTGTCCCATTTTTTAAATCTTTCTTGCCCCAGATGTGAAGTGAATCACCGCAGTTAGTAAGTTTAACTGGTTGTGAAGCGAACCTGTCCTCCCCATTGACTTGTCAGAAGGTCGCCAAAGGGGGATGTGACCTTGGGATACGGCAACAGTCATAACCACGAACCAGGTGCCGAGCGGCTGAATTTTGATCACGTGACCGCAGGGATGCTTGCCAAGGTCGTAACAGTGAAAAACAGTCCTAAGTCATTTTTGTCAGTGCTGCCGTAAGTTTGAACGCTCCCTAAATGAACTACTGTAAGCCGGGAAATGCCGGTACCATTTCAGACAAATAGTTATCCAATTTCCTTTTTTAAGCCCTGTCTATTTTTTCATTCCAACTCTAGTCAACTCTTTAAAAACCCTTCGTGATGCTTAGCGGTAAGGCGCCGGCTTGGTAAATCCAGCGCTAAATGCTGATATTCCTTGGGTTGGAACAACCAATTGTGACTGGGGTTTCCATCACTATGTCATGCTGTCAGAAGACCAAAATATTCAATCAATCAAATCAACCAATCAATCAGGATAGAGCTAGAAGGGACCTTGGAGGTCTTCTAGTCCAATCCCTTGCTCAGACATGAGACCCTATACCAGTGATGGCGAACCTATGGCACATGTGCCACAGGTGCCATGCAGAGCCCTCTCTGTGGGCACGCCAGCCGTCCACCCAGTGCAACTCCACTGCCCATGCACACGCCTCCCGCTGGCAAGCTGCTCTTCGGGTCTCTGCCATGCATGCACGGGGGCGGGGCCTTCACCAATATCTGCAGTTTCCTCAACAGTGCGCCCTATTTTTCTCCTGCATTCCTGCCATCTGTGCCCTCCCTGATTGCCTCAGGTGCCTCTCCATGGCAGGAACAGAGGAGAAATTCTGGGTGTGCAGGGAGAAACTGTGAGGTTGGGGAAGGCAGGAACAGGGGGGCACATTTGCAAGGAATGCGTGGGAGCGTGGCGCATGTGCAGAGGGCGCTTGCATTGCATTTTGGGTGGGTGTGCATTTGAGTATACACGTGTACTCTTTGGGCACTCGGCACCAAAAAAGTTAACCATCAGTGGCCTGTACCCTTCCAGACAGGTGTCTGTCTGGTCTCTTCTTAAAAACCTCCAGTGTTAGAGCACCCACGATTTCTGGAGGCAAGCCTTTCCACCAATTAATTCTTCTTGCTGTCAGGAAATTTCTCCCTTGTTCTAGGTTAAATCTTTCCTTGACTGCTTTCTGTCCATTGGTCCTTGTTCTGGATCCTGAGCATGTATCCATATCTTCACGTCTTCCTCTATCTCTCATAAGCCACTTGCTCCTTATCTTTGTTCTGACCTAGGCATCACAAAATCACGAAGCAGACTCCTCATCCCGACAAAACCCCTTTTTATAAGGCTAAATGTGAATTCCTATCATCCACATCCAGCAAAGTCCCAGCAATCAGTCTTTCAAGGGTGGATTATAATCACAGACCTTATCAGGCTTGGAGAGCTGCCAGGCCGATAGCTTCCAAGCGCAACGCTGTGCAAGAAAATACTTGGCAAGGAGTCTCTGAGGGTCACGAACAAATCTTCACACTAATTAAACGAACTGATTGTCCCCTGCAAACACCACTCCCCTTTCACTCCACTTTATTCCCTATGGAAGGGCCATTCACCGTCCACCTGTGCCTTTACTCCTGAGTCAACCCTTGTTCCTTAATTGTTCTCTTCTCCTGGCAGCTCTGCACATGTGCGCATCTGGAACAGGCTCCAGCTGTTCTTCTTTCCCACTGATCTCTGATTCCGAAGGCAGCTGATAACTGTTTGGATGGCCTGGCCCCATCTCTGCCTCTGATGCAGAGCCCTCATCAGTCTTCCCCAGACTCCAGGACTGGCCCATGTTCCTCCTCAACCTCCTCAATGTCTGCTGCCAGTGCCCGCTGATGGGCCACAACAATTTTTGAACTCTGTGGAGAACATAAAATTACTCAAAAGAAGTGTCCACCCACCTTTTGTGTTCTTGGGGAAAACTTTCCTTTCTCTACTAAGCCCCTATCTGGAGTTTTTTATGTGGTGTTTCTGTGCAACGCAGATGCCAGATGTTAGAGAATAATGGCAATGAAAGGAAGGAAATTTCTCCTTAGTTCCAGGTTGCTTCTCTCCTTGGTTAGTTTCCATCCATTGCTTCTTGTTCTGCCTTCAGGATGCTGGACAGGTGCTGAGTTTTACAAGGAGGTTTGTGACAGCTACAGAAATCTGGTGAGAGATTATGGAACTTTTTCTGCTGAAAATGTTAGGATGTTCTTTGTTCCAAGCGTGGCTCCCTTGAATCATGCAGCCAGGAATGGAAACTTAAGGAAAAGCGTTGAAAATTACAGATGGCTAGGTTAGGTAATTAAAATGTGGGCTGAAAACAGAAGTTGGTAATTAATTGTTTCTTCTAATGTCAGAAATCCTGATTGTGCCATTGGAATAATACAACTTGTAATTCTCCACATTAAATTGGGGGGCCAAGTGTGTCATTCTCTTATAAACAGAAAGACCATAAAGTAGGAGTTTTTTTTAAAGAAAACATCTTCAAGGATGGTTTCCTAGGAGAGAAAGAGAAAAAAAATTGGGGCTAAAGGACTGGGTCATTTGGAAAACTGTATTGATGAACATTTTATGTTTAAATTGTCTTTGCTTTCAAATTAGTGTTTTAGCAGCACAATCAAAAGAAAAGGAGGGGGTTTTTTTAGCACGCATTTATTTAAATAGGGCCATCAAAGGCTATTAATCTTTCCTTTTTTTATAAATGGTAGGATGAACACTGAATGTGTAGTTGTTGAAAAGGCTGTTGAAGGGATCAATGCAGTGGCCTCTTTCATTCACACTTCCAAATCTTGATTGTATAGGAAATCCTTGACTAAACAACCATTCAAAGTTACAACGGCACTCAAAGAAAAGTGGCTTATGATCATTTTTTGCTCTGACGACCGTTGCCTCCCCATAATCATGTGATCAAAATCCAGCTGATTGACAACTGATGTCAACTCATAAAACATTTTGTATATGCGTGTTATAGTTGACAACAGAAAGGAGGGGGTGAAGAGTTTCAAAGAGCAGGCGGCAGTGTGGAATCGAAAGTACATTCCATTCATATTTTCTTCAGAGACTGATTAGATGACTGAAGCTTCTGCCCGAAAAAATCTAATTGGAGAGCATGATTGATGACTCTTGGTTATGGATGTGTTTCGTTGGGTGATACATCCAGAGGGGTGGGGGGGGGGAAGCAGGATCAAGGGTGACAGTGAATTACGTATCTCAGAATTGGCTATGCTGGAGGTAGAATGCTAGCTTCAAATAAATCCTCTTTAGATTTGGGAGTGTGACTTGAGAGTCATGATTTAATTAGAATAACTGCCCAGAACCTTGACAACTGGTGTGTATTTATGACATTTGCCGTATCCTGGGCTCATGCAACCCCCTCATGCAAACCTTCTGACAAGCAAAGCCAATG
The DNA here is from genome assembly GCA_023653725.1 of Bungarus multicinctus. Classification (NCBI taxonomy): domain Eukaryota; kingdom Metazoa; phylum Chordata; class Lepidosauria; order Squamata; family Elapidae; genus Bungarus; species Bungarus multicinctus. The sequence continues at coordinate 23,188,348 of CM042837.1, read as the reverse complement.
GAGAAGCCAGATTTACATAACAATTGTGTCACTAACTTAACAACTGCAGTGATTCATTTAATGACTTGAGCAGGAAAGGTCGTGGGATGAGGCAAACCTCACTTGACAATTGTCTTACTTAGCAGCAGAAATTTTGGGTCAATTGTGGTCATAAGTCAAGGACTACCGATGTCAGTCCGTGAACACTGAATGGGCAAGCAGCTTTGTGATCTTCCAAAATAGATCCCACTACGTGTTACGTAGGGATTTAGAGAACAAATGAAAGTATGTGATATGATCGAGAGGGTAAAAGGATTGAAATGGAAATGGGCTGGTCACATAGCAAGAAGAACTGAGGGCAGGTGGACCAAGGCAGTGATAGAATGGGTCCCACTTAGTGGTGGGATTCAAATTTTTTTACTACTGGTTCTGTGGGCGTGGCTTGGTGGGCGTTCTCCTGTGCAGGACAACCAAAGGAGACCCAGGCAATCAGCTGGGACTCAATGGGAGGCAGAAAATAGATGGGGTTGGCGGGGCGAGTCAGAGGTGGGATTGGCCTGTTCTCCAAACTACTCAAAATTTCCGCTACCGGTTCTCCAGAACTGGTCAGAACTTGCTGAATACCACCTCTGATCCCACTTGATCAAAAGCGTCCATCAAAGAGACCGAAAACAAGATGGATCGAAGACATTGGCAAATATGGCAGACCCAACTGGCAAGAGAAAGCATAGGACCATATAGGTTGGAAACATATGGAAGACGCTTTCATCCTGCAATGGATAGACAATGGCGGAGGAGGAGGAGGAAGAGGAGGAGGAGGACACATTACATTTCAACCCAAGGGCTATAAAATCCTTACATTACTAAGAACCTCATGTTTGAGCTGACAAAAGAAATTGATTGATTATGTACCAAGTCAGCTGTCATCTCTTAGCAATCACTTGGGTCTATATTTTTTTCTGTCCGTCACCTGGTGTCTTCTCATGGTGCACCCACCACTACTGTAACCACGTCCATCCCCCTCTCTGCCGATAGTTGTCTTCTTCTCATCCACCGTTCCCAGCATTAGAGGCTTCTCCAGGGAGCTGCATCATCTGTCCAAATAGGATGGATAATTTGAATCCGGTCATTTGTCCTTCGAGTGGAATCTTTGGTTGACTTTGTTCAGTGATTCATTGATTTGTTTTCTTGACTGTCTGTGGTATTCTCAGGAGCTTTCTCCAAAACCAAAGTTCAAAAGCGTCAATAGCCTTCTTAATCTGCTTCTTCAGTGAAATTGCTTGATCCTACATGAGGTTTCTTGACTTCTTAATACTGTTACTAGTTCAGTCAACTATATTCTTTCAGTTAGAAGACCTCTGCAATTGATCTCTGTAGATGCAGATTAGATTCCTTGTTGATTACAAGGCTGGTTATGTTTCTAGTATTTTCTCCTAGCAGTTCCTTTGAATTCCTAACAGTCACAAAGGTAAAGGTAAAGATTCCCCTCGCACATACGTGCTAGTTGTGTCCAGCTCTAGGGGGCGCTGTTCATCTCTGTTACAAAGCCAAAGAGCCAGCGCTGTCCGAAGACGTCTCCTGATCATGTGGCCGGTATGACTAAATGCCTTCAAAGGCTCACAGAACACTGTTACCTTCCCACCAAAGTGGTCCCTATTTTTCTACTTGCATTTGACATGCTTTCAAACTGCTAGGTTGGCAGAAGCTGGGACAAGTAATGGGAGCTCACTCTGTTACATGGCGCTAGGGATTCGAACCGCCGAATGGTCGACCTTTCTGATTGACAAGCTCAGCAGTCTTAGCCATTGAGCCACCATGTCCCTATCCTAATGGTGATACAGAGTTATAAAAACATAATGAAAGAGTACTTTTCACATACATAGTTACTAAATATGAGTTAGCAGTGTGATCTGGCTGCCAGAAAAGGCAGCTTGGAGAGAAATTTAATTTCTAAATCATGGGATATAATGATTCCACTTTATTATACATTGGTCGGACACCTCCTGGAGTTCTAGGGCAAATTTTGGGCACATCAGATGAAGAAGTATTTAGACAATTTTTTAGACAGCCACCTCCCCTTCACCTCTGACTTTTTTCACTTGAATTGATCAGAGCTGGAGAAACCCAAAATGAAAACAAATGCCATTGGAACAATAGGTGCTAATGAGCAAACGAAGAGATATTTGCAGATGAACTATTTGTGTCAGCAGAGAAAAGATTAGAACCTTAAAAGGGGGGGGGGGTGACTGAATCTAAGGTTGAGTGGGGGGAAGTAAGGGAAGACATATTTCACACCCATTGGATGGCTGGGAGAGCCTGGGGGATCTACACAATAGCCTCCTTATGGAGAAATACAACTTAATTGGTTGCCATCCTAGCTGAATCCCAAATTGCTTTATTGCTTTAAATAAGAGTAACCAATAAATAGTGGCAGAGGGAGCTGGCAATTAAATGATCCAGACAAAAGAGAAACTGTTGTTCTCAAGCAAGATTCAGATGAAAAGCTGACAAGACAGAAAGAAGCCAAGGAGGTTCTTTCAGAGGAATGGGACAACGGTCAGCGTTCCAGTGAAACTCCTCATTTCATTCAGTACTCAGAAGCAAAGTTCATCCAAGTAGGAATTTATTAAGGAAGTCATACTGACACATCTGGGAAAACCCAAATCTGTAAGTTTCAGGTTTTCCTTTCCCAATTGAAAATTCAAAATCAAATCCTTCCCCTGCACCCACCAAACCATCACATGGCCCAATCAACCATCGTCCCAACTGGAGACATTCCTCCAACTCCTCCTTTGCAGGTGGAGGGTGACTTGTCCTTGACTTTAGGAGAAGAATGTTGTTTATGTCTAATCTTCCACCTCTTCATGAAATCCCCCTTCCTAAATTCCCAGGCACTGAGATGTGTCAGCTTGGAAGCTTCTGAGTAAAATATGGCTTCCAAAGCTGACAACACTCACGAAGGCCGACTAACTCATCACAATCAACTTGCCATTAGACAACTCATTGCAGGATTCCCTTAGCTCCTTTTATTTTCAGTCGACTGTGTTTTCATCAAAATTATTTCAGTTCTTGTATCAAGCGAAATCATTCCTATCACTACCAGCTTTCGTAATGCTTTGATGAATAATAAAAGGAACTAATCCTGCATTGAATTGTCTCGTGGCGAGTTGACCACGGCAAGTTGTCCCACAGTGAATTGGCCATAAAAAGTTGACTGAAGCGAATTGGCCATAGCGAGTTGTCTTTCAGATCATGCGGCTGATCACTAAGATACACAAGGTCAACCAGGCTATATATGGCCTTAGTTGGCACCATCCAACAGTGTTCAGGGCACCGTTGTTTTGATGGAATTGGATTGATGGGATGGCTTGGGTTGGATTTGTCATTGAGTATTGAATAGAGTTGGGACTTGCCACATAATGTTGCAGTAGGCCATGGGCTTGTCTAGAGGTACCAACCAGCCAGCCATATCCATTTTCAGACAATTCCATTGGATTCACTCCGTTGGAAATGTATTGTTTTGAGATAGACTCAGCTGTTATTAGTTTGAAACCACTCTGCATCTACTTTTTCCTAAAGACTTGGTTTTCCTGGAAACCCAATAATTCTCCTACTAAGCTTGAACTCTCAATGTGCCTTTGTGAGGAATCAGATTCATGGAACTGAATGTGTTGTTAGCATTTGTGTTTTATATACTGGGGGGTGAATTTCTGTTTCATGCTCTGAAATCCTTCTCTTGCTCCCCGCCCCTCCCTAAATTTGATGTGCCTGGAAGGAGGTGATGGATAGAAAATTGTCTGGATTTTTTTAATGGGATCTCCATTGCCTCGAGCAACTCTGCTGCAGAACATTTTCCCTAAATCATAAAGCCCTATAATTCTGCTTCTTGGGAAACTGTCCTTGATCATCTAGTCTAATAAATTTAAAAACAAAAACAAAAAACAAGACAGTGGTCACGATATTTTTTCAAAAATCTAAGAACTGAAGCAAATGTTTGTAAGCTGCAAAGTCAAAAATCCCAATCAATATCGTCATATGCTTCATTAAAATCTACAAGCACCATTTGTGGTCACTAATAAGAGATCATTAACAGCACAGAAAAGAGGAGAAGGAAAGACATGAAAACATTGACTAAAAGAATTTTGAAGATCATAAGTCAGGCAATGGACACTATGACAGGGAATGGAGGCCCACCAAGATAAATCTGGTTTTAATCTGCTGCTGATTGGTTTGACCTTGGATTTTCTCCACTTAGCATTCAGAACAATCTCTGGAAATCTGATCAAGCTGGAAAAAGGCTAAGGAGTTTGTGCAAAGTATATTTTTTTACTCCCAAAGTGCTTATTCAAGGGGCAACTGGAGTTTCCTGTTTTTCTTTGAAGACGTTTTGATTCTCATCCAAGAAGCTTCTTCAGCTCTGACTGGATGGAGGGGAAATGGAAGGATTCTTCTTCAGTCAGAGTTGAAGAAGCTTCTTGGATGAGAAGAAAAATGTCTTCAAAGAAAAACCAGAAAGTCCAGTTGCCTCTTGAAAAAAAAAGCATTTTTGGGACAACCATGACCTGGAGGACTGAGAAGCTCCATAGACATTTAGTGATATATTTCTTATTATTATTTCAGAAAACACCTTTGTGCAAAAGGCCTCAGAAATCCTCATTTGGCCAGTTGAGAGCAAAGTCCTGTCAAGGATCTTGAAGAAAAAACAGAATTATTTATTCTGGATAAGCTCAAGTGAAGCTCTAACCTTTCTCAACATTACATTACCTTATTTTTTTTCAGGAGATCTGGGTGTGTCCTGACACAATCAGTAGATATTCTCAAGGGTTACAGTGTTTACATGGAGAAGGTGAGATAATGTGAGGGATTTTGAAGAGAAGACAGCTCGTAACTCCCCTTCACATGGATAATTGTTGGAGAAAGATATGGGATGGAGAGTTGCTCATTTATTTTAAAAAATGGAACTTTAATCATAATAAGAGACTGACAACAATGGTGAGCAGGAAGTGGCATTCATTAAAGGTGAAATCTTAGTCATAGCATAGGGAGGAAAGGAAAAATGGCTGGTTAATCTCTTTATAATGATAATAATAATAAAAAAATGCCAAAGGTGTTGAAGTTGGTGACATTAAAAACATAGTATATGAGACAGGAAGAATAAATAGAATTAATTGGGAGCCATTGAATCGAAGCTGAGTTGACTGCATGGAAGTTGTAAACCCTCCTATAGAGATAATCCTGCCAATGGAGGCTTTTCATGCAGGAAATTCCTGGAGGGTTTAATGCAATGATTCTCAAACTTGACAACTTTAAGATGGTTGGACTTCAATTCCCAGAATTCCCCCTTTATGCTCCCCCCACCCCAAAAAAAATTCCCACATCCCCTAGTCATAAGGAGCCCTGGTGGCTCAAAGGTTAGAATGCAATATTGCAGGTAAATTGGAGTTTGATCCTGATTGGCTCAAAGTTGACTCAGCCTTCCATCCTTCCAAGGTTGGTAAAATGAGGACCCAGAGTGTTGAGGGTAATATGCTGACTCTGTAAACCACATAGAGAGGGCCGTAAAGTACTGTGAAGCGGTATGTAAGTCTAAGTGCCATTGCTACTATCTTCCTTCCTTCCTTCCTTCCTTCCTTCCTTCCTTCCTTCCTTCCTTCCTTCCTTCCTTCCTTCCTTCCTTCCTTCCTTCCTTCCTTCCTTCTTCCTTCCTTCCTTCCTTCCTTCCCAATGGTTAGATTGCAGTATTGCAGGCTAATTCTGCCCGCAGCCAGAAGTTCGATCCTAACCAGCTCAAGGTTGACGCCGCCTTCCATCCTTCCAAGGTCAGTAAAATGAGGACCCAGATTGTTGGGGAAAACATGCTGACTCTGTAAACCGCTTAGAGAGGGCTGGAAAGCATTAGGGGGCAGTATATAAGTCTAAGTATTATTGCTAGAAGAAAATCTGGAAGCTTCAGTTGGGGTAGATATAAAAGAAGGACTAAAAGACTAAAAAGCAGAGTGGGGAGAAGAATTAAATATAGCAGTCTGAATTTCTTGAAAGAGAAGTAGAAGGCAACCTATCTTGAATATGTTTATCTGGATAAAGCTGGCGAAATCAAAAGCAGATATCAGTCGAGCAATACCACGAGGACAACTGATTTCTAGTTAAGATGGCAATTAATCCCACTTATATTCTCCTGACAAGCTTTGCTTCAGCTCATCTCATTCCAATATCTTTACTTCTTTTGTTATGGCGGGGAAAGCTTTAGCACGGAGGGTATTTTTAGCACATGGAATGGATTAAATATTCCACTTTATCAATAGGCAGCCTCTGCATGGATGCTCAGGTAGTTAAACTGTTTACCCAGAATGTAGGAAATAGCCTTGAAATCTGAATTTCCAATGACTGCAGAGAAAACACATAGAATGATCTGGGTCTGAGTGTAAAGTCAGAAATGGAGAAGAATCGAAGGGTTGCAAGCAGGGGTGGGCTGTTGGGGGTTCGCAGGGGTTCGGGAGAGTTTTCACCCTCCCGGAGACTCGAGAAAATTCTCTGGAGCCCAAGGAGGAATCCCTCCATGATTCAGGAGGCTGACTAGGCCACTCTCACCATTTTTATTTCATTTATTTATTTATTTTGTCAAATGCTTACAGTATCATAGAAATAAGAATAAACATAAGTATAAATACATGAAATAGGAATGAATAAACTATTTCAACTCCTTCCCTCAAAACAACGCTATAGAGCTCACCAGAACAACTAGACACAAGAACAGTTTTTTCCCAAAAGCCATCACTCTGCTAAACAAATAATTCCCTCAACACTGTTCAACTATTTACAAAGTGTACACTACTATTACTGTTAATCTTCTCATCATTCCTTATCACCCATCCCCTCCCACTTGTGACCGTAACTTTGTTATTTGTATCCTCTGTTTCCTAGTATGATTTGATGTTGATTGTACCCTATGACTATCATTAAGTGTTGTACATTATGATTCTTGATTCTTAACGAATATTCCTTCTTTATGTATACTGAGAGTATTTACACCAAGACAAATTCCTTATGTGTCCAATCACACTTGGCCAATAAAATATTCTATTCTAATAACTGGGGACAATAGGACAGGGATGGTAGGCACAATTGTGTGCTTATGCATGCCCCCTTACAGACCTCTTAGGAATGGGGTGAGGTCGGTAGGGGTTAGTTTGAGGGTAAAGGAGTGGGGGTTTGAGCAGGTGACAACAGAGTCAGGTAGTGAGTTCCGGGCATTGACCACTCTGTTGCTGAAATTGTATTTCCTGTAATCAAGTTTGGAGTGGTTTACATTAAGTTTATATCTGTTGTGTGCTCTTGTATTTGTTGTGGTTAAGCTGGAATATTCATTAACTGGTAAGATGTTGTAACATATGATTTTATGTACTATGCTTAAGTCAATCTTAGCCGGCGTAGTTCAAGGTTGTCTAAGCCTAGAATCTCAAGTCTGGTGGTGTAGGGTATTCTGTTGCGAACAGAGGAGTGTAGTACTCTTCTTCAAAATACTTCTGGACTCGCTCAATTATATTAATATCTGATATACAGTGCAGATTCTGACAGCGGAGCTGTATTCACGTATTGGTCTAGCAAAGGTTTTGAATGCCCTAATTTGCAAATCAGTATTACCAGAGGAGAAGCTTCGTAAGATTAGATTTACAACTCTTAATGCCTTTTTGGCAATGCTGTTGCAGTGAGCTCTGGCGCTTAAGTCATTTGATATGAGTACTCCAAGGTCCTTGATAGAGTGAGGGTCATCAACAAGATCATATCCGCCTAGCTTGTATTTGGTGTATTATTATTTTTTTACCAATGTGCAGGACAGAGCCATGGCCACACCACCCAACAACCAGGCAGAGAACCCCTTGCTAAAAATTTTGAAGCCACCCCTGATTGCAAGTATTTACTTCTTCTTGAGATAAGAGTTATGGATGCAGAAAATGGGTATGGCCAAAACTGGGACAGCAGTGTAGATTTGCAAGGCAAAGTGGCAGTTCTATCCATCCGCTGGGAGGTTTTAACTCGGATCGATAAATATAAATGTTAAAGATTATTTGGACAGAGGTTAATGCCATTTCCGCAATTGGAATCCTGAGATAAAGACAGAATTGAATGGATCTTTTGGGGAATTGTAATTTAGAAGGCATTTGGGGAACATCCCCTTTCTCCATTTTCCATAATGTTGTTACACAGAAAGAATTAGTGACTGAGACACATGGATATTGATTCATCCATCCACATCCCAGAATAGATACGTTCTTTCTGCTGAAACTATTTAAATCCCACATTTAGAGTAAATATTTGTGGTTAGCTGAGAAACGTATGACAGGATGAAAAAAAATATTGATCAAAAGGGACAGACGAATAGCGACTCTTGCAAGTGTATCAAAATAATCCTGGGATTTGAGGTTAAAGTAATTTTATTGGGAAATGGCAGAGTCTAGTGTTAATTAAGCCACATTCTCTGTAAGTGTGACTCAGAGCAAATTAATGTGCTGATGGAATATAACTGTACAAGGTTAAATAATATCTTTAGAACAGTTTGGATCTAGGACATTTCATCAGAATTGATTTATTGTGTAAGCTGGAGTTGTTCTTGTGTTCCGCTTGCTTGAATAACATCGGAGAGCATGTTTTCCTAATAAAATCTGATACATCAAGATCACTTGCAAGACGCTCTCAAATAGTGTTGCAAAATATTTTTAATTGTTTCTGGATAAACACGATCATTATTGTACCTTATCAACCTTCTCCCTAGCTCTTCCTCTTCAGATACAAAGCAGAGCAGCTTGCAATGTAGATTAAAATCAATTAAGAACAATAACATCAAATTACAGATAATAGAAACAGGAGCACTCCATTTGACAGTCCTCCAATAAAAACAACTCTGTAACAAATTATAAAAAGGAAAAAAAAAATTAATGAAAATAACTAATCTCAGAGCAAAACCAGACTCGGAAAAATAACAAACGGGATTGATTCCACTCATCTTCCTTGGAAGGTTAATTCTTGAATTGACTTTGATAGATAAATCACAGGTGGGATTTCCTAAGGAAAAGGTTTTACGACAATGGTGTCATAACCAAAAAGACCCTGTATTTTTTATTTTTTTTAAAGATCCATATCATGCTGCATATAATCTACATTATAGCTCTGGTATTTACTTCTATTCCAAACGCCAACACAATCCTAGGCTGCATAAACAGAGGAATAGAATCAAGATCATGTGAACTGTTAATACCACTTTATAATGCCTTGGTAAGGCCACACTTGGTATCCTGCATCCAGTTTTGGTCGCCGCAATATAAAAAATATGTTGAGACTCTAGAAAGAGTGCAGAGAAGAGCCACAAAGAGGATTAGGGGACTGGAGGCTAAAACATATGAAGAACGGTTGCTGGAACTGTATATGTCTAGTTTGATGAAAAGAAGGACTAAGGGGGACATGATAGCAGTCTTCCAATATCTCAGGGGTTGCTCCAAAGAAGAGGGAGTCACGCTATTCTCCAAAGCCCTAGAAGGCAGAACAAGAAGCAATAGGTGGAAACTAATCAAGGAGAGAAGCAACTTAGAACTAAGGAGAGATTTCCTGACAGAACAATTAATTAGTGGAACAACTTGCCTCCAGAAGTTGTGGATGCTCCAACACTGGATGTTTTTAAGAAGAGGTTGGATAGCTATTTGTCTGAAGTGGTGTAGGGTTTGCTGCCTAAGCAGGGGGATGGACTAGAAGATCTCCAAGGTCCCTTCCAACTCTGTTATTCTACTCTAGTCTACTCTACTGTATTCTACTGTATTCAACTCTACTATTCTATTCCATTCCATTCTATTCTATTCTATTCTTCCAACCAAACACAAAACAGGTTTAATTCTGATTAACATTTTAGAAATCAACTGTGACTAGTGAGATAGTACCACCTGCTACGATTCGTTCAGGGTCTTCTCCATCAAATGCATAAACTTTATTCCCCCTTGACTGGAACCAAGAATTTACTTGTTCAATTGTCCTTTGTTCTGTGCCAGGTTATTGTTTTGCAAATGGCCTGGACTTTGGGTCCCAATAACATTTCTTCTTCCTGTTCCTTGTCTTCCATTTTCTTCAGCTGTCTTCTGCCTTATTGTTCGATGCGGTCTATGCTGTGGTCAGCGCGGTACAAGAGCTGAACCGGAGCCAGGAAATTGGCGTGAAACCTTTGTCTTGCGGATCTGCCCAAATCTGGCAACATGGCACCAGTTTGATGAACTACCTCAGAATGGTGAGAATGGATTGAGCGCGGAGGATTTGGGAATGTGGTTCACCCCCGTTTTCAGCATGAGATAGACAGGAGTCCTGCTAAGAATTTGCCATAAAGAAAGGTTGTAGGAGGAGATCATAGGAAGCATCAGAAGGGCCCCTAGAAATCTGCATTAATATCTCCATTGAAGGTAACCATATCATACCAGTTTGTTCCATATCCCTCTAGAACAGGGGTGTCAAACTTAAGGCCCGGGAAGCTGGATCTGGCCCATGGGATGCTTAGATCTGGCCTGTGGGGCCACCCCCACAGAGGGAACAGCAAAGGACTGGCCCATGGTGCCTCTGCAAATGGAAATGGAGCTCGCAACCCAAGTTCCATTTTCGCTGGCAGAGGGTTGCAGGAGGCCGTCAGAGCCTAAAACAGAGCTCGGTAGCCTGTTTTTGCTGACCGAGAGCTTGGGCCCCCACAGGCACTCCTAACCTGAGTGACATCATGCTGGCCCCACCCATCCTGGCCCCTCATAGTTAAACACAACCTTGATGCAGCCCTCACTGAAATTGAGTTTGACACCTCTGCTCTAGAACAATGTTTCTCAACCTTAACAACTATGAGATGTGTGGACTTCAACTCTCAGAATCCCCTAGCCAGCATATTGAAGTCTAACATTTTAACGTTGCCAGAACAACGTTCTAGAAGATGCCTCCTAGCATTAGTTACTCAAGTTACTCAAACCTGTGGAAGCCCCTCTTCTCATCAGCTTGACCTTACTTTCTTGAAGTAAATCTCCCTGCCTCTTGCTTGCCATGAGTGGCACTTCTTCTGCATCTCTGCTTCCTCGACAAAAACACGGGCAGTGCCCCTCTGTGTGAGTAAGGTAGGAAGAACTGGAGGGGCAGGACATGTGCCAAGGAACCATCACATAGTTAATGGTTTCAGTGGAAGAATTGGAACAAAGGATCTCCAAATCTCACATAGACAACAAGCTAAGATGTTTTCAAGTTCCTAGTGGACCTGAATCTATGGTTGCTTGGCTGGGGGACAATGTCCTTTTATTGAAAGGATGTCTGTCAGTAAATACAAGTTCTGTGCTGGCTTCATTGGGTGTTGGCACAGGATATGACTTGTATCCATCTGCACAAAGGAGACTCTTTCTTATTTCGGCTTTGGATGATGGACAAGTCACTTGACATGTCCATCAGAAGCTGGGTTGTGGCTTTGCACTCTGCGGAAAAAATAAATCTCTAATAGAAATTGCTATGGTTCTATTTTCTCCTACATGGAATCTGTATTGCTGGAAAATCAGTAATCTAATGCTTTGTCAACAATTAGCAGAGTGTGGTTATCTGTATTTACCAGACCTTTGCACCCTCAAGCTTCATTTTCACGTAACCCAATGTGACGCCTGGGCTACCCAGCCATGTAATGGCTTCCCCTCAAGTCCCAGCCAAGGTGTTTGAATTAAGCACTCACTTTTGACAGTGCAACTCACAGCTACGGTGGTGGGAACAAAGATCTCTGCAGAAGGTACAGAAAGAGGCAGACCAGCTGTTGAGGCCAGAAAGAAAGGGGGCTTGGTCACCATCTTGTGACAATGCAGGCAGGGGTGGGCTTCAAATATTTTGGCAACAGGTTCTACGTCCGGTTGCTGGATGGGCGTGGCCTAATCAGCCTCCTGGACTATGGCCAGAGGAGGTGTTTACCCTCCCTGGGCTCTGGAGGTTTTTTTGAGCCTCTGGGAGGGTGAAAACGACCTCCCGGGACTCCGGAGGCTCTCTGGAAGCTGGAAACAGGCCCATTTCCAGCCTGATGGAATGGCATGATGGGTGGGGCCAGCCAGGGAGTGGGATTTGGGGAGTTCTCCGAACTGTGCAGAATCTTAGCTAGGGGCTCTCCCGAACCCCTGAGAACCTCCAGCAGCCCAGCCCAGAATGCAGGTGGCCTAGACTTCCTCTCCGTCTCAGCTGATCCCATTGGTGACTTGTCCAAAAACTTCCTTTTCTGACTTGAAACTTCTCATCACTGTGAACAGCAACAGATTTTTTTTCCCGGTAGTTTTCATAGAAAACCGTAGAAACATAGAATTGCAGTCTTGTGGGATCGTAGGGCTGGAATGGACCTTGGAGAGATCCAAGGTGTTAACATACGAGACTGTGTTTTCCTTTTCTGGCTTGACATGAGAAGCGTAAGGCCTCCCTTACTCAAGAGTTTCTATCTGGCGCTGCAACTCACCCTCTCTTGGACAGGTAGAATTGGAAGGTCTCAGTGGCCACATAGAGTTCAACAGCAAAGGCCAACGATCAAACTATGCTCTGAAAATCCTGCAGTACACCAGGAATGGCTTCAGACAGGTAAATAAATACCTTTTTTTTTAAGCTTTTACCCTTTGTACTCTGGGTTCAGCACTACCTGTTTCTTTGTGTTGTGACTTTTGTTCTTGATGTCACAGTTCCTTTAAAAATGTCCTTTGTCTTGTTGGCTGTCACTTTATACTGATTATGAATTTGGAACCTCCTTTCTTCGTCTAATTTATTTGGGGGTGGGGGTGGGGGCTGGAGAAAACTCATTTGGTTCTTCTGTTGCTAAAATATTCAATATAACTTTCTTAGGGGTGAATTTTATCCTGGTGGAAAGAGTGCCAGATACAGGTATTGTCTTTGCAAATAATGTACACCTGTGAGAGATACAAAACACAAAAGGAGCAGAATAAGAACCAGCTTTCACCTGGCATCTTTCAGGACAGCTACAAATCTGTCAGGCAGCTACAAATGGGAGAAGAAGTGGAATCAGGCATCCTGCGTATAAGGCAGCTTTAGAGCAATTTCCGTTTGAAGTGATTGTGGCATCTTTGCAGCCTTAAAATGACTTCCTTTCAAAAGTCTCTCGGCGACTTCACTAAGCAATTCCAGTTCAAATCAAATAAAGATTTTGTTCTGTTGCTCGGGGAGTTGCTCGCTCCACTGACCCACGGCCAGATTGAGCTGAATTTAACAGGCTCTTTCAACTCCACTTAAAATGGAGGAAAGGCTCAACCGCTTCCGTCCTTCAGTGGCAAAGCCAAGCTCTGTAAAGAGTCAGACTACAGAAGAATAGAGTTGGAAGGGACCTTGCAGGTCATCCAGTCCAACCCCTTGCTGAAGCAGAAGACCCTGTAGCATTCTGAGCAAATGGCTGTCCAGTCTCTTCTTAAAACCTCCAAGTGATGGAGCAACCACAGCTTCTGGTGGCAAGTCATTCCACTGATTAATTGTTCTCACTGTCGGGAATTTTTTCCTTAATTCAAGGTTGGATCTCTCTTTGATTAGTTTCCATCCATTGTCTCTTGTCTTGGTCAGTTTTTGATGTCATCAAGGACTATATAGCCCATATCTCTAATCTGGCTTCTTTTTTTCCAAAGAATGGAATGGAATGGAACAGAACAGAACAGAACAGAAAAGGAAAGAATAAGGAAAGAATGAATAGAATAGGGAAAGAATGAATAGAGTAGAGCAGAGCAGAACAGAACAGAACAGAACAGAATAGAATAGAATAGAAAAGTAGAACAGAACAGAATAGAATAGAATTCTTTATTGGCCAAGTGTGGTTAGACACACAAGGAATTTGTCTTTGGTGCATAAGCTCTCAGTGTACATAAAAATACATTCATCAAGAATCATAAGACACAACACTTAGTGATAGTCATAGGATCCTAAATAAGCAATCAAATCATCCTAGGAAACTAAATAAAACAATATAAATCGTAAAGATAAAGATTGTTATTGGTTTGGTTCCTGTTCCACAGTGGCAGGCCAGGCAGCAAAAAAACCCCAAAAACACCAATTGTAGTTTTCTGTTTGAGCTGCAGGCTTTCGAGCCTATCGCATTATTAATGACAACATTATAATGCTTTACATACTCAAAGCGCTGAATAAACACCAGCTCTGTGCCGTGCATTTATGTGGTATGGTGGCTTAAATAATGCAGCGGGCTGATAAATAATAGAAGAGGGAAATACTTCGGTCGTGGGAGCAGAAGCCGTTTTAGGCGCTGATCTAATCTTACAGGGCTCCCGCGCAGAAGGAGCTTAATCCTTACATGGTCTCTTTCAAGCTTTGATCACTTGCACAGATTCCAGGATCTGAACCGCAAGAGGCAATGAAAAGATCTAGGGTGTCAAACTCAAATTCATTGAGGGCCGAATCAGGGTTGGATTTGACCTCAGAGGACTGGGTGGGCATGGCCAGGGTGGGTGTGGCCATTGTGGGTGTGGCCAGCTCATCACTCGTGTCAGGGGCACCTAAGGCAGAACTTCCTGAGACTTTCCCTCACATTATAATCCTCCTTCCTTCTTTCCTGCCTTCCTGCCTTCCTTCCTTCCTTCCTTCCTTCATTCCTTCCTTCCTTTTTCCCTTCCTTCCTTCCTTTTCTTCTTTTTCATTCCCGCTTCCTTCTCCTTTCTTCTTTCTTCCCCTCTTGCCTTCTTTTTCCTTCCTTTATCTCTTCCCATCTTTGTCGTTCCTCTTTCCCTTTCTCCTTTCCTGCCCCTTCTTGCATGCTCAAATGCAAAAAGAGGAAACATTTCTCCTTTTCTTTTGTTTTTAATTTGTTTGGATAACCCTCTGCCAGCAAAAACGGGGCACGGGGATACCTTTAGTGATGACTCACCGGAGACGAACTGCATGGGGGGAAAAAGGGGCAGTTTGGAGCAGGGGTCTCCAATCTTGGCAACTTTAAGACTTGTGGATAGCTTTGCTGGCTGAGGAACTCTGGGAGTTGAAGTCCACACGTCCTAAAGTTGCTAAGGTTGAAGACCTCTGGTTTGGAGGATTCTTCAGCCTGGCCTCCAGAAACGAAAACACTGTTAATTGAATGATTAAAGAGGTAAAAGCTAAGAATATAAGTACTTTTGTTTCCATATGGAAACCGCTTTTGAACTTCATGCTTGAAGTGGAAAAGAATGAAAGTTTGATTTGGGGTTTTACCAAGTAGATTGATAGATCTTTCTAGAAACATCTTCTCATCACTCCTTATCACCCATCCCCTCCCACTTGTGACTGTATGACTGTAACTTTATCACTTGTATCCTTACGATTTATATTGACTGTTTCCTAGTAGGATTTGACTGTTTATTTGTACACCATGACTATTATTAGAGTGTTGTACCTGATGATTCTTGACGAATGTATCTTTTCTTTTTATGTACACTGAGAGCATTTGCACCAAGACAAATTCCTTGTGGGTCCAAGCACACTTGGCCAATAAAGAATTCTATTCTATTCTATTCATATTATTGAAAAAGCAAAAAGTTGGGATTTGATGGCAATGGTTTATTTTACTGCAACAGTCGGAAGTTCTCACTTCTCTTTCTCTTCTTCCTGTTTTCCTGTTTACTTTTGTATTTTGTATCTTACAATATTTTATAACTCAATAAAAATGTTAAATCCTAAAGAGGAAAAAGCTGGCATCTATACACAGGTCGTGCCCAACTTACGGCACTGAAAAAAAAATGATGTAAGACTAATCCTCGTACCAAATGGTCATAAGTCACTTTTTTCAGTGCCATTGTAACTTTGAATGGTTACTAAATGAACTGTTGTAAGTCAAGGATTATCTGTATTGTTTGATGTTATTTTTAAAGATGTGGATAATCTCTGCTTCCCTGGATGGGTGTTGTGTGTTTTTTTTTTTTAACTGTTTTCTTATTTTTTTAAAATTTCCTTCTCTCTTTTTCGCCTGCGCGCCGTGTTCATCGCCTCTGCTTGAAAATTCAGTGAATTTTGAAGCTCAGCCCAAATCCTAGCAACCGGCAAATTAGCTGCGCTTAAGGCTTTCTCATCCTTGCTCTTTCCCGCGGATGGCCAGCAGCATTCCGTGATTGAATATTTAATATATTTACATAGCAGGCCTCAACATGGTTTCACGTTTAGTCAAAGCTGGCTAAGTGTATTTGAGAAGGAATTCTCCAGCCACCCGAGTAGCTTTTTCAGCTTGCAGAAAAATGCCAACGCATTGCCTTGGCAGCTACTTAGAAAAGAAGGAGCCGATCAAATCTTTTTTTATTTTTAATTTTGGAGTGGACGTTCATTTGGTTTGGTAGAATCAGAATTGAGTTTAAGTCATGTGGTTTGACTCCCATTTTAGCTCAGGTGGTCTTAATATTATCTGAACAGTAGAGCAGCTGTTTTGCAGCCCCAAACTCTACGCATCTCACAATAGGGCTAAAAAATATTGTTGGAAACCCAAAACAGTGACTGGGCTCAACCATGGCAGTTAACCACGATTTAGTAAGTAAACGACAATAGGATATGTTTCTGCAACATGCTAAACCAAGAGTCATGGTTTAGAAATGACAGTGACTAGATTCATGCAGTGAAACAAGACACACCCAAACCAGGAAAAACACATTGTCATTGCTAACAATATTATTATCCTGCGGTAAGATCGGGCACCAATAAATTGGGAAGGAAGGAAGGAAGGAAGGAAGGAAGGAAGGAAGGAAGGAGGGAGGGAGGGAGGGAGGGAGGGAGGGAAGGAGGGGAGGAGGAAAGGAAGGAAGAAAAGAGGGAAGGAGAAGGAAGGAAGAAAGAAAGGAAGGAAGGAAGGAAGGAAGAAAGAAGAAAGAAAGAAAGAAAGAAAGAAAGAAAGAAGAAAGAAAGAAAGAAAGAAAGAAAGAAAGAAAGAAAGAAAAAGAAAAAAAGAAAGAAAGAAAGAAAGAAAGAAAGAAAGAAAGAAAGAAAGAAAGAGGGAGGGGAGAGGAGAGGAGGAAAAGAAGGAAGGAGGGAGGAAGAAAAGAAAGAAAGAAAGAAAGAAAGAAAGAAAGAAAGAAAGAAAGAAAGAAAGAAAGAAAGAAAGAAAGAAAGAAAGAAAGAAAGAAAGAAAGAAAGAAAGAAAGCCAGAGTGGTCAAGGATCTTCTATGTTAGGAGAAGGCAGATAACTATGGTTTCCTCCATGCCAGGGGAATTCTTTCCAACCTGAAGAAACATGTTATCATCCGAATGAACTAAATCAGAAATGCAACCTTCTACTCATCTATTTTATAGCAGCTGCTGTTGCTAGTAACCAGAAGCTCCAGTAGGAATTCTCGACTCTATTACATGCCTCTTTCCACCAGGCTCAAATGAGATGCCTCTGACATTATTCTGAAACTCCAAATTTCCACTGTCGTTCCTTCTCAAGCCAATAAACTTCCAAGGTCCCGACACTATTTCCCGCCTGGAATTTTGGCAGCTTGTTATCTGTGCCGTATTGGTATTTGGGAGGGTGAGATGTGAAGCCATTTAGATTGACAAGGAGTTCCTGGCCTAATTATCCCATCAACTCTTGTGCTGAACATTTTCTTCTCTTTGTGTCCCGTAAGCCAATGACAAGGAGCTTCAGGAACAAATGATAATTATGCTTCCCCATGGGGAGGGGGGAAAGAAGGAGTTGCCTTGACAAACGTCGCCAGGAGCACAAAATGAGCTTATTTTTATTTCAAGTCTCTGTAGCCACAGGATTGCTTTGGCTCCATTCAAAGCCATCAGTTCAGGGCTGTTTTAACAGCCTTAAGGAATGGAAAGTCCTGTTTTCATCTCTGGAGAACACACAGAATGCAGCCAGGTGTCATATTCCCTCGGGATCAGTTGTACTTGGGGTTGCAGCAGAGGTGGTATTCAGTCAGTTCTGACTGGTTCTGGAGAACCGGTAATGGAAATTTTGAGTAGTTTGGAGAACCGGCAAATGCTACCTCTTGACTGGCCCCGCCAACCCCATCTATTCTCTGCCTCCCATTAAGTCCCAGCTGATCTTTTTTGGATCTTCTTTGGTTGCCCTGCACAGGAGAACGGAACTGTAAAGCAGGTTAGATGGGGTGGGGAAGGAATGGGGATTTTGCAGTAACCTTCCCCTGCCACGCCCACCAAGCCACGCCTACCAAGCCACACCCACAGAACCGGTAGTAAAAAAAAATTGAGTACCACCACTGGATTGCAGACTCCACTGATAGTTTCCCAGTTGCTGGAAATACATCTGGTCTTTTTAGGCCTCACTTGAAAGTGTCCGGGAGATCTTTGGGGTAGAAGAAAAATGTGAGCATGAACTTCCTAGGGGCAGCCCTCTTCAGATCTGTTTACTCAGATGAGATCCAAAGCTTGAATCTTGCTCTCGTGGTCAGAAGATTCTCCAGCTGGCACTTACCTTTGAAACCAGTCATGGGATTCAAAAAAATTTACTACCAGTTCTGTGGGTGTGGCTTGGTGGGCGTGGCAGGGGAAGGATATACTGCAAAATCCCCATTTGCTCCCCACCCCACTAACCTGCTTTCCAGCTCTGTTCTCCTGTGCAGGGCAACCAAAGAAGATCCAAAGAAGATCACCTGGGACTTAATGGGAGGCAGAGAAGAGATGGGGTTGGTGGGGCCAGTCAGAGGTGGCATTTGCCGGTTCTCCAAACTACTCAAAATTTCCGCTACTGGTTCTCCAGAACTGGGCAGAACCAGCTGAATACCACCTCTGGGCCCCACCCCATTAACCTGCTTTCCAGCTCCGTTCTCCTGTGCAGGGCAACCAAAGGAGACCCAGCCAATCAGCTGGGACTCAATGGGCAGTGGAGAAGAGATGGGTGCGGAACCAGTCAGAGGTGGGATTTGCTGGTTCTCTGAACTACTAAAATTTCCACTACCGGTTCTGCAGAACTGGTCAGAACCGGCTGAATACCACCTCTGCTTGAGATGATTAAAGCATGATGAAAAGACCTCGCCATATCACAGAGAAATAAGTGTAAATGAGACCCTTGTTGGAAACTGAAGAAGAACCCATTTGCATTGGGATTTTCTAGCTTAGCATCTCCGTGCCCAAAGTGAGAAGACTAGATGAAGAATGTCAACCACGAGGAGAGTGTTATGGTTTTGCAACTGATTTGGCTGGCTTCACAACTGCCTTCCCTTCTGTACAGGTAGTCCTTGGCTTACAACCACAGCCTGAAATACCAGTTGCTAAAAGCAAGACAGTTGTTAAGTGAGTGTTGTCCCATTTTACGACCTTCCTTGCCACAGCCGTCAAGCATATCACTGCTGATTTTAAGTTACTAACATGGTTGTTAAGTGAATTTGGCTTCCCCTTTGACTTTGCTTGTCAGAAGGTTGCAGCAGATAACAGATAATCAGAGTTGAAGGGATCTTATAGGTCAATCTAGTCCAACCTCCCTGCCCAAGCAGGAGACCCTACACCATTTCTAACAGATGGCAGTCCAGTCTCTTCTTGAAAGCTTCCAGGGATGAAGCTCCTACAACTTCCAGGGGCAACTTCCATTGATTGATTGTTCTCCCTGTCAGAAAATTTCTCCTTATTTCCAGGTTGAATCTCCCCTTGTTCAGTTTCCATCCATTATTCCTTGTCTGGCCTTCAGGTGCCTTGGAAAATAGCTCGACCCCTTCCTCCTCTCTGTGGCAGCCCCTCAAATATTGGAAGACCACTATCATATCTCCCCTGGTCCTTCTCTTCCTTAGACTAGCCATTCCCAGTTCCTGCAACCGTCCATCATATGTTTTAGCCTCCAATACCGTCATCATCCTGGTTGCTCTTCTCTGCACTCTTTCTAGAGTCTGAACATCTTTTTTATAGTGTGCTGACCTAAAATGGATGCAGTACTCTAGGTGTGGTCTTACTAAGGCTTTATAGAGTGGTATTATTACCTCGCTTGATCTTGATTGTATCTCTCTGTTAATGCAACTTCGGTTTGCATTAGCTTTTAACAGAAATCCTATGACATTGGGACATTGCAGTCGCCATGAATTCATGGTGTTGAAGTCTGCAAGTCTTAAAGCTGCCGAGGTTGAAGGTCCCTCACACAACCAGGAAAAGGAACTTCTAATTCTTTTCTGTGCATCATCATTGTAACCTCACAGTTATTATTTCCCTTTGGATCAAAACATACATTCCTGGCAGGGGAGTAAGATTTAACCAGGAGAAGGTTAACAGTTTTACCCTATGCTGTGGTTCCATTTGGACCAGATGCTACTCTTCCTTCTCTGGACATATGGTTTTTATGCCTCTCCCATTTTTACTTGATTTAGACACTTCCTTATTGGGGTGGGGGGAGTGATGTGGGCAGTAAGAATAATACTTCACCATCAGGAAGAGAGAGAGAAAGGGAGGGAGGGAAAGAGGGAAAGAGGGAGAGAAAGGGAGAGAGAGAGAGAAGTTTTATGCTTTAATATTATTGGATGTCTTCACAAGAGACATAGGAGAAAAAGAGAGTGGAGAGATAGGGAAGAAAAAAAGAGGGAGGGAGGGAGAAGGAGGGGAGAGAAGAGGGGGAGAGGGAGAGAGAAAGAAGGAGTGTGAGGGGAAGAGGAAGAGAGTGAAAGAGAGGGAGAAAAGTTCTATGCTTTAATGTTCTGGGATGTCTTCATAGAAGACACAGGAAAAGAGAGGGGGAAGGAGAAAGGAAGGAAGGAAAGAAAGAAAGAAAGAAAGAAAGAAAGAAAGAAGAAAGAAAGAAAGAAAGAAAGAAAGAAAGAAAGAAAGAAAGAGGGAGAAGAGAGAAAGAAAGGGAGGGAGAAAAGGGAGAAAGAGAGAAAGAAAGAGGGAGGGAGGGAGGGAGAGAGAAAAAAGAGAGGGAATGAGAGAGGGGGAGACATGGAGAGAGAGGGGAAGAGGGAGAGAGAGTAATAGGGACAGAGAAGGAGGGACAGAGAGGAAGAGAGAGAAAAATTGTATGCTGTTATGTTCTTGGACGCCTTCACCTTCAGCAACAGAAGGCAGGGAGGGAGATCTATTAGGAATATTACCATGCCATTGCCATTGAGAGAAGAAGCTTCAAGCCAGAGCCAGCCCAGAACGTTATGGGATAATCTTGAGGCACAGATGTATTTAGCCTACCATTGCACAAGCAAGGGTCATATGGCTCGGTTGTCGGAGGAAGCCTCCGCGATAGTCAATTAATTTGGGCAGGCCGGCAGGGAAAGTACAAATTATGGACTTAGAGGGCTGTCAAAATTAAAGCTAATCTGTTTCTAAATGGCTGGGGAAAGAGGGCCAGGGGCCAGAAAGAAGGGGGGCAGTATAGCCAAGGGGCAGTATAGTCACGGGCGAGGGATATTACATAGTAGTTAGGGGTCTTAATCTGTGAAGAAGCGATCTTAAGCTCTCGGCTTTAATGTTAATCTACCATGCAGAATGTGTAAAAGTTACTGAGAAGACATTGTAGGATCTCTTAGTAATATTGTGTAGGTCAGGGGTGTCCAACTGTGGCCACTTTAAGACCTGTGGACTTCAATTCCCAGAATTCCCCAGCCAGCTGGCTGGGGAATTCTGGGAGTTGAAGTCCAGAAGTCTTAACGTCTCCACGGTTGAGCACCGTTGTATATCTACTAAAACCAATACTATAAGATCGTGCCTTGTTTATAAATCCCACTTAATTGGTGGTTTTCCCCTCCCTCCAAGCGCTGAGAACAGGCATGCATGGAAATATTCGTTTTACATAATTTCTCGCACAGTGACTTTCAATATAAATAGCGTCCAAGATATCTATCAGAAAAAAACACATTAATAACAGAGCTAAACATTGTCAGGGAGGGAAAAAAAAATAAAACGGCTGATCAAACAGCAGGGGAAAAGTGCAAAAAACTCAACTTACAAATTTTAAATCAGGAAGCCGATAAAAGTAGTTCATAACTTACGACCACAACTTTAGCCCTTCAAGAAAACTTAATTGAACGAGATTGGACTTTGGTTCTGTATCACCTTTCTCATTTTTTCAAGAAATGAAAAGGAATGCGATCCACAATGCAGTTGGAGAGAAATCTCTTTGGTTCTCCAAAAACTTTGTTCCAACATAGGTAACACTAATCTAATCTTGCCAGACCAGAGTCTTAATATCCTCATTATTTGTTCAGTTAATCAAGTTAAAAAATCCACTTAAACTGATTATTGCATTAGCCAAAATCGGATTTTGAGTTGTTAAAGAGTGGTTTTGTTGAGATGTTTGCACCAGCTGAAGAAAGAAATTTTGACTTGTTGACGAGGGCCGTATTCCTTCGTTTTCATCCTATAGATCTTCCCGTAGTTGTGGTCCTAAATTGTTTCTCTGTCTGTCTTTGATCTCACAATGAAAGTTACACAACTTGATAAGTTGATGTGCTTAAAGAGAATGGATGATATCAAGACTGAACTCCACCCTAATATCCATAGTGCTTGGAGAGAGAATAAGATGTGAGGTACTGAATATATGGAAAAATTGGGCATCTACATTTTGCTGTGGCTGGGCTGAAGGCAAAATAAATAAATAAACACAACTCTTTTCATTCTTCAGGGTGTGGAAGCTCCAGCAAGTATCATTAGCAATTTGGGGTTTCTTCGAAGGTTGTCTTTGCAAAATGATCTCATGTCTTGTCTCCTATCTGTTGCATCTTAGCAGGTCCATCTGGGTCACCTATAAAGCAATAAGGTCAGTCTTAAAACCGGGTCTCCGAAATTGGTAGCATTGGAAACTCAGGACTCCTCGATCTTGTGGGTTGAAAAAAATGACAACCCACAAAAACAGTGTGTCAGAAAGGATTTATGGCTCTGTTCCATTGCCACCAGAGAGTGTAAATTAGTTAGAAGAAGAACAAAACAGAAGCCAAGATAGAAATGGCTTAGGCTGGCTATTGGCATGGTTGGGGTTGATTAGCTTGAGTGATATCATTAACAAAGGGTTAATTAATCTCTTGGAAGCAATTATAGAAGAAAGGAGGCTACAGTCATTAGTAACCAAAGAGGACTGTGGAAAATGTGCTTTTATATCAAAGCATTTTACTAGGGTACACCTTGGCAGTTGAGGAACTGAAAAGGTAATCTTTGCTTAGAGGTATGTTTATTTATTTCATGTATAAAATTTATTGGCCACCCATCTTACCACAGGGTAACCCTGGACAGCTTACACACTTAAAAAATATGTCCGTGATTACCAGAAAATAAGACCTAACCAAAAAATAAGCCCTAATACATCTTTTGGACCAAAAATTAATATAAGACCCAGTCTTATTTTCCAGGAAGTACAGTATACATATTAAAACATAAATAATTAAAATCAAACATTGAAACTGAAGGACACATGGGGAGGGCTGGGGTGGAATGGGGTGTTACTTGATCAACTACATCCATTGTGATGTTCCTTCACTGGGGCCCCAAACCAACTGGCAGAGCCACCTCTTTAGGCCCTTATGAAAAGAGAGGAGGGTTGGGGCCAACCTCACATTGGGGCCAAGGTGTCCCAGAGGGCAGGAGCAGCAGCAATGTTGCAGAAACAATGCTCCTTATATTGATCTCAATGCTTCCATTGAAAAAAGATATTGAAACTCTAGAAAGAGTGCAGAGAAGAGCAACGAAGGGGATTAGAGGCTAAAACGTATGAAGAATGGTTGCAGGAATATGTCTAGTTTAATGAAAAGAAGAGGTGATATGATATCAGTGTTCCAATATCTACGGAGGTGCCACAAAGAAGAGGTAGTAGTCAAGCTATTCTCCAAAGCACCTGAAGACAGGACAATGGATGGAAATTAATCAAGGAGAGATCCAACCTAGAACTAAGGAAGAATTTCCTGAGAGTGAGAACAATTAATCAGTGGAATAACTTTCCTCCAGAAATCGTGAGTGCTCCAACGTTGGCAGTTTTTAAGAAGAGATTGGACACAACCTGTACAAGATGTTTTATCAGTGTCATCTCCCGCCAGCAAGACTGGGTAAAATGTATACAAATCAGTCACCAAATTGCTGAAAGAATTATGTATGCAAGAATGGGGTACATATTATTATACATGGTGGGCCTGTAAAAAAATCACAGAAGTTTTGGAATGTTTTTGATGTGGCTAGAGGAGATGATAGGGCTAAAAATAGTCTATAAACCAGAATTCTTCTTATTGGGAATTATGACAGAAACATAGCAAAGAAGAGACCTGTTTTAATAATCCATGTTATTACGGCAGCAAGAATGATGTTTGCCCAGAAATGGAAGGATAGAGAAGTTCCTAATAAGGATGAGGTGATAAACAAGATTTTGACATGTGCTGAAATGGACAGGCTGACTCTAGAAATGAAAGACAAGGATGAGTCAGAATATTACAGGATTTGGAACAAATTTTATTATTGGTGGGAACAGAAAGGAAAGGCTCAAAATAAAGAAGAGGAATAGGATCTGTAGAAGGGATATCCAAGATTATGTGATTAAGCTCTAATTGATGATGGTGGATGATGTAATGAAGGAAAATTAAATGTATAAAGGTACAATATGCATAAATGTACATAAGATATATATTATAAGATGTAAGACAAAAACGAAGTCAAGGTGTCCAATGTTTTTAAACAATTTATTCAATAAAATGTTAACAGGAAAGAAGAAGAGATTGGATACCATTTGCCCAATCTGAATGGTCTAGAAGACACACAATGTCCCTTCCAACTGTTATTCTGTTATGTTCCAGGATGCTTCCTTTTATCCTAAGGATAAGGGTTTCTATATGGTGGAACACTTGGAACAATCCCCAGGTTTTTTTTAAAAAAATGAGGTTATGACAAAGCTTGATAAGGCCCGATTATAGCTGAGTTCTCCAACATAATGCCGGTGGGATGTATTGTAAGGCCAACGAAGCATTGACTGCTGCATTTTGCAGAATTGGCTGTATTGTCAGCCAGACTGGCCATATGGCAGAAGCAGGCCTATTCTGATAACTCACCATTTTTCTCTTCCTCTTTGTAGATCGGTCACTGGCATGTTACAAAAGGCCTTTCGATGGATAACCAGATCTTCTCAACCAACGTGTCCGAGAGCCTCTTCAACACCACGCTTCTTGTCACTACCATCCTGGTAAGCATGGAGGGTCAGAAGGACCCCTTTTCTTCTCAGGCAATTGAAATGTGGCCTCTCATTGTCCTCTATACCAGCTTTTCTCCAACTTGGTGGCCTCGTAGACCTGTTAGGCTTGCAAGAACCAGATTGCTAACCAGCAACACTGAAAGTTGTAATCCTAGCACCTCTGGAGCACACCAGTTTGGGGGAAAGTGTTCAGCATGCTATCATTTAATGCATAGGACTATTTATGAAACTCTTGAAGGAACATACAATCCAATTGCTAATGTGCAGAAGTTATTTCATTTTTCATTGCTTTGTTGTGCAGAAATCTATTTTTGATACATCTAGTATGAGCAAGAATGAAACTTGAAATATGATCCATCTACATCCCACTTTTCCATCCATCTCCAATATGATTTGGATTAGATCAAGTTTAGTGATAAAGATGGAGAAGTCACCTTCCATTTGTCTAGGACATCTTGTTATAGTAAGGATTATGCAATCTGAGTGAACTCGGATAATCTAAGGAAATGTTTTCATGACATCAAAATTCAACTTTGCTCATTTCCCATTGTGGCCAAGTGTTTTTTGGTCTCTTCAGTTGTCCACTATTTCTAAGTTCTCCAAAATATGGATTTCCGTCCATGGAGAATTAAGCCCAGCAGTAGTTTGCATTCTGACTGACATCTTTCCCAGATTAGCAGGATCAGTACTTCCATTCATTCATTTATTTGGGAAATTTATGTGGCTGCCTACAGCAACTCTAGGCAACTTACAAGCAAGTCCATCAGCTAAGTTATTGCCTGTCAGAATTATACTTATGGGAAATGATTGGCTTTCCTGTGAAGTTTCTTCAACTAGGCGCAAGTGCCAAGGTACCCTACAGTAGCAATGATGCTACTACTCAAGGACTTGAAGTATCTGGTTCTCAAGTATTGCTCTGTTGCCACTCCAGACTACTTTCATGCTGGCTAAACTATCGGGGCCATTTGCCAGACTGGAGATACCCTTTCTCATTTTTAGTGCTGTGCTAGTAGAGCATTTGTCAAACATCTGTAGAGCATTAGTCAAACATCCTTCAATACCACCTGCTGTAGCTGTGCATCTTATTCCTAGTTTGTATTGCACCCTACCATATTGTCCCCCATATGCATTAGTCAAACATCCTTCAATACCACCTGATTGCTGTAGCTGTGCATCTTATCCCTAGTTCATATTGCGCCCTACCATATTGTCCCCCATATGCCAGGTGACATTTATAGCCCACAAACTCCCACTTTTCTGTCAAGACTGTCACTTGCATAGAATGAGATCGTTGTCTGTCTGCCAAACCTGGGAACATCTGCTCATTTGGATCTAGCTAGCTCTTACTGCATCCCCCAGATAACTTGAAAGCCTGGTGTAACTCTATCCCCAAGATTTGTTCCCCTTCCCAGAAATTCCCAATGAGTCCCTCATATCACCCGCCCCTGCTTTCCGATTTGTGCTGAATCCAGTGCTGTTGCAACTCCGTGGCTAAGATGAGAATGACAGCTGCCCAGTTTCGATGCAGGAAAACCCTTACTTAATGCTCAAGGGCAACCATCAAGAGCTGGAAG
Source organism: Bungarus multicinctus (assembly GCA_023653725.1). NCBI lineage: Eukaryota > Metazoa > Chordata > Lepidosauria > Squamata > Elapidae > Bungarus > Bungarus multicinctus. The sequence continues at coordinate 23,161,737 of CM042837.1, read as the reverse complement.
GAAATGACCGCTACGAAGGCTTCTGCGTGGACATGCTCAAGGAGCTTGCGGATATTTTGCGCTTCAACTACAAGATCCACCTGGTGGGAGATGGAGTGTATGGAGTTCCTGAGGCAAATGGAACGTGGACTGGCATGGTTGGGGAACTGATTGCTCGGGTGAGTAAGCCATCCATTGCTAAAGACTTTAAGGCTATCCTAGATGTCTACCAGAATTACATGTTGCCTTCTTTCATGAAGTAGTTTCTTTCGGCTTATTTAAAAGCCATCCCTTGGGATGTAATGTTCACCAAATAGTTATGGTAGGGACAGACATTTCTAAATCTGTCTCCTCCTGTATCCATCTTTCTCCACCTAGTGCTCTCTAGATACATTAGAGCAGTGCTTCAGCAACTCAGTGATGTGTGGTCTTCAAACTTCCAGAATTCCCCAACTTCCCAGATGTCTCCCAATAATTCTAGGACTTGAAGTCCACATATCTCCAAGCTTCTGAGAGTGAGAAACATTGTGTTAAACCAAAGGTGTCAAACTCAATTTCATTGAGGGCCACATCAGGGTTGTCGTTGACCTCGGTGGAGGGCAGGGCAGGGCGGCCAGGTGTGGCCGACTGAGTTGGTGCGGCCAGCTTGATACCACTCACTGGGTGTGGCCAACTGGGTGGGCGTGGCCAACTGGGTGGGTGTGGCCAGCTTGACGCCACTCTCCAATCTGCTGGCATGTTTCCTAGCTGGCACGTTGGCCTGATGTTTCCTCTTCACATTGGGTAGACTGGACTGAAACGATGCCGGCTGGCTCCTTACATTTTCCAGGATGGCCCTGTGGGCTGGATCTGACCATATCACAGGCCAGATCCAGCCCATGGGCCTTGAGTTTGACACCCTACGTTAAACTATGACTCCCTTAATTACTATCTGCCTGGTAATTATAGACTGACCTGTCTTAAAAATACTGGGGTTGGGGGAGATGTTTTTAGATGGTCGGGTGTTCCATATGTGTGGAGTTATTTTTGATATGGGAAGCATTAAAAGGTGACATCTCCCCTCTACACAGGAAGCATTGGTTGGTAAGCATGGCATTTCTCATTTACTTTACAATGTTCAGATGGTTGGATTCTTTTTGTTGGTTCAGATTGTGACTTGGGACTCGATAAATATCTCTGGAGGCTCTCAATCATCAGACCATGCTTGTCCCAAAGGGGTGACAGCTGCCACCTCACACTTGCTTGTGCTTCGTTTAGAGATTTTAAGGGGTACCAGGTCTGACAAGGTGCTTTTTTTTTCAAAGGGCAACTGGGCTTTCTTGGTTTGTTTGTTTTTCTTCAAAACGTTTCATTTCTCATCCAAGATGCTTCTCCAGTTCTCTTCTTCAGTTTGGACTGGATATGTTATCGCTAGAAAGGCATGTCGTTGAGTAGGCTGGTGAGATCTATGAGTGGTTGTTTCCATGTTGAGGGGAGGAATTAAATGCAAGGGAAGGTAGACCTCAACTGCTCAAGTACCTGAGTTAAAATTGGGCTTCCATCTTTTTATTTATTTATTTGAATTGATTTGTCAATCGCTTACAAGATAATAGGTATAAGTATAAACATGAGTAAGAATACAGGAAATAGGTAGGAATAAATGGGGACAATAGGACAGGACGGTAGGCACGATGGTGCACTTATGCACGCCCCTTAATCTTCCTCCAGGGTTCCCATGTTCCCAGGAGATCACTTCAATCCTCTGAAAGCCAAATTAGTGAATTATGTAGGATCTTAATTGGCCATTTTCAAATGTGATCATCTAACTAGGGTTGGGGGGGAAAGTTGAGGATGGAACTCTTCAGCTTCTGAAAAGTCTACGCAGGTGATTTAATGCCACCTTGTTCAAAGGGATCCAGAATGCTATATGTATTAAGAGAGAGCAATTATGCAGGTTTTTTAGGAAAGATGTGAACTCAGAAATACAAAGACACTGTAACCATCACAAGTGAGACAGGAGAGGCACATATGGTGCATTTTGCACTCTGGCTCTCAAAGGTGAGAGAACAATACTTCGTTGAATGGAGCTGATTGCACAGATTCTTTCTCACCCCGGAGCAAGAAGCTCCCAAAAAAGCTAAATGAGAAATTAAAGGGATAGCATTTGTTCAAACTAATAATAGTTACTGCGCGCCTGCCTTCATTCTCCTGTGAATCCTTCCTTTAGCTCTTTAGTAAATGTCAGGAGATCTTGCTAGCTTGGCTTGAGTTCCAGACCTCCAGTTTCCTCCCCTTCCTGAATCCCATTGGCCACACCTTCAGTGCAAATGTTGCACAATGTCACCTTGTGATCACAATGTCGTGAACTTCTTTGAAACTTGATAAAGGGGCTGTCAGGAGGTACAGAGAAAGGTTCCTTTCCTAACTGTGCCTTTAACTCAAATTTATATGTCAGTCGGAACCAGAGGTGGTATTCAGCCGGTTCTGACCAGTTCTGGAGAACCAGTAGTGGAAATTTTGAGTAGTTTGGAGAACCGGCCAATCCCACCTCTGACTGGCCCCACCAATCCATCTCTTCTCTGCTTCCCATTGAGTCTCAGCTGATTGGCTGGGTCTTCTTTGGTTGCCCTGAACAGAGCTGGAAAGCAGGTTAGTAGGGTGGGGAGGGAATGGGGATTTTGCAGCAACCTTCCCCTAGGAGTGGATGGGAATTGAGATTTTACAGTATCCTTCTCCTGCCATGCCCACCAAGCCACGCCCACAGAACCGGTAGTAAGAAAATTTAAATCGTACCACTGGTCAGAATTCATACTTACAAATGGATTGTGTATGCTAAAAGTGGCAGGTAGTGTCATCCTTCCTTGAGCCACGCCATGTTTTCAGGAAATGCTGAAACCTGCTGAAAACAGGCGGTGTCCTCAAAATGTGTGGCTTCAGAGGTTCATCCAAGCATTGCTTGGCTTCGGTGGTTTGTTGGCTCTAGGAAGGACAGGGGTGGGATTCTACCGGTTCACACCTATTCGCTAGAACCAGTTGTTAACATTCTAAGCAGTTCGGAGAACCAGTTGTTAGAAGAAATTCCTGGCCTAATCCTGTAAGGAAGGCAGGAAGGAAACATTCTGGTGTTGCTTACAGAAACTGTCTCTCAGTCAACCCTTATTACATTCTTGGCAGGACTAGACTTCTTGTCTCAGAAACTTCTCTGGAGTTTTTTTCCCCTCCTTTGCTGGTACTTTGCTTCTGTGGAGTAACCATTCAAAGTTACAATGGCACTGAAAAAAGTGACTTATGACCATTTTTCACACTTACGACTATTGCAGCACCCCCACGGTCGTGAAAGGCCAGGCGAGGAGATGTGTGCCTCAATGTGAGTGATATTGAGTTGACCACACCCAGCCAATAATATGACAACCAAGCCATGTCCACCCAGTCACATGACCACCAAGCCACGCCCACCACCTAAGCCACACCCACAGAACCGGTTGTTAAAAAATTTGAATCCCATCCCTGAGGAAGGACAACCCGTCCATCATTTTTAGTAATAGGCAGCCCATTTGAAAACACGAGTTGTCTATAATTCAGATGTTCTTAACCCCAAGACTGCCTAGAGCAGTGATGGGGAACCTTTTGGGCTCTGTCCCCAAAGCACGCGCATGTGTGCACATACCCAAAATTCAACGCCCACTGTCCCATGCATGTGCATGCCCCCTGCCCATGCGCAGACCCCCACATGCATGCACACCCCCACGTATGCACAGCAGAGACCCAAAGGCCAGCTGGCCAGCAGGAGGCAGGTGTACATGCATGGTGGAACTGAGCTGGAGCAATGATGTGTATTCCCACAGAGAGGGCTCTGCATGCCACCTGTGGCACACGTGCCATAGGTTCACCATCACGGGCCTATAGTATACTTTGTCGGAATGGGGATGCTCACTGTCTTTAAACATCTGGTTGAGTACAATAAGCAGCTCAAGGCTAGATCAGATGGACCTTGGACTATCAAGGGGTTTCTTAGCCTCTGGATTGTGTTGGATGAGGTCCTGTCCACATCCTGAATGACCTTTCTCAGATTCCCTTCTAGGATTCTGGCAGGATTTTCCTCCCTACTTCTGGAGATACTCAGGGAAGGTGCAATGATGCAATAGCCTTGAGATGATAAGGCCTAGGAAAGGAGAGATGAGTTCCACGAGACGCCCACTTTTACGGGTCTCTTGGAGATTTCATCTCAAACATGAGAATTAATTGACTCCTTGGTATGTAGATTATGTAACATAGAGGGCATTCGTTGATTGGGAGGGCTATTTTAGCCAACAAACCAACCCAAGGTTTTTGCTGGCTAACTCTTAACAGGTTGGAGAGTTCATGTAACGTCTTCTCTGCTCTCTCCCAATGTCAAGTTATGCACATCGTGCTAATTAGGCCGCTGAGTGTGGTCCCTCTGCGCTCTTGGCAAACATCAACCATGAACCCAGCTTTTTTTGAAAATGTCTCACATAAAAGGCTATAAACATCCAGCTGGTTCTTTAGTGTTTTGTTACAGCTATTTGTTGTTGAATTGTTTGCTGGTGCCTTGGGCTGTCAGCTTAAATGTTTATAAATACAGACAGATTTTACACCATTCTTCAAGGCTGTAAAGAGGAAGAACTGTATGTGATGAAGGGAAGGGAAAGGACAAGAACATAGAACAACAGAGTCGGAAGAGACCTAGGAGGTCATCGGGTCCAACCCCCTGCTGGAGCAGCAGAGTCTATTCCAAATATTAGCCTCTACCTGGGATCAAACTCACAGCCTCCTGATTGTGAGGCAAGAAGGAAAGGGGAGGGGAGGGAAGATAGGGGGAGGGAGGGGAGGGCAGAAAAAGAAGGGAAGGGAAGGGAGGGGAAGGGAAGAGGAGGGAAGAAAAAGAAGGGAAGGGAAAGGAAAGGAAGGGGAGGGAAAGAAGGAGGGAAGGAGGGGAAGATAGGGGAAAGGAAGGGAAAACAGGAAGGGAAGGGAAGGGGAGACAGGGTAAGGGAAGAGGAGGGAAGACTTTTTTTGATCAAATGTTAAAATATTCTGTCAAGTGGTTGACAGAAGACTCTTTGTTTGCTTACCTGCTTTGGGAAGATAAGAATATCTAGATCACTTAGAATTAATTGTTGAGTTCCTTGTTGCTTTGTAACAATGGAAAGAAAAGGGGGGAAACTGACTCCGTCTGCTTCCCATCACCATTGCATTCATTGCAATTATTTCCCTGCAAAATCAGTTCAAGGATTTGGTATGTCAGAAATACAACCCCAAGGTTTAATAAGAATGATGGAAAACCAAGAATCATCATGGCTACCAGCCCTCCGGCAGACTTCAGACGCAGATATGCCGGCTGTGATTGCCCAAATATTCTCGAGGTGGCAGTCAACAGAGAAGCAGCCAGGCTGGATCAAACCCAAGCCGTATCTCAGCCAACTTCCTCTTTTCTAAACTGAAGTCTATCGGGAGCCTGCAGGCTGGGCTTGAATGCTGTGCTGAGCTCTCTATTGCATTTCTCACAATGGGTATTTAAAAAAAAAATTCTGCTGTAGCCTCAGTGTTGTATTGTTATGCCTTTGTGCCTTTGTGCCTTCAAGTCAGTCTTTGACATTTGGTAAATGTTTAGACCAGTGGTTGCCAACCGGTGGGCCAGGGACCACTCGTGGCCCGCAAGAAAATTTTGGTGGTCCACAGAGAAATGTCACCCCCAAAGCAATTAATCCAAGCTGCACGGGAACACAAGGCTGTGCCGCCCACATGGCCTGCGGGAACACAAGGCTTGCATCGCTTGCATTGCGAAGAACACAAGGTAGTGAGGGGAGGGGGGGAACTTGTCCCACACACCCCACGTGCCTGGCCTGGTCACTGGGCTGCTTCTTTCCACTTCTTTCTTCTGCTTTTGGTTGTACGCAAGGAAAGCAGCAAAAGTCTTTCTTTCTCTCCCCCAAACTCCGCCAGAAATGAGTCTTTGGGACCCTGCAAGGCATCCTGCACCAAGAGGCTGCGCCGGCACGACAGGTCTCACAAAAAGACTCGTTTCTGGCGGAGATTGGAGGAGAGAAAGAAAGATTCTGCTGCTTCTGCTACTTTCCTTGCATGAAGCCAAAAGTCTCTTTCTCTCTCTCTCTCTCTGTCTCTCTCTCTGTCTCTCTCGCTTTCTGTCTCTCTGTCTCTCTGTCTCTCTCTCCCTGAGAATGGAGCTGGAGACGGCATCCTGCGATCCCAAATAAAGAATGATCGATGGTAGGAAAACGGGGTGGGAAATTTTCCTGCAGACTTTTTTTGGGATTTTCCCAGGGTCTCTGGTCCACAGGATTTAAAATTATGAGTTTGATGGTCCCCGAGGTCCAAAAAGTTGGCGACCCCTGGTTTAGACTAGTCCTTGCATTTTTATTGGCAAGGTTTCCAAAAATAGTTTGCTATTGTCTTCCACCCAGGGCAGAGAGAGAATGGCTGGTCCAAAGTCCCCCAACTAGCTTTCATGCCTAAGATGGAACTTGAATTCACAATCTCCTGGTGATTGGCCCAAAGTCTCCCAGCCAACTTTCATGCCTAAGGCCGGACTAAAACTCACCATCTCCTGGTGATTGGTCCAAAGTCATCCAGCCAGTTTTCATGCATATGATGAGACTAGAACTCATTATCTCCTGGTTACTGATCCAAAGATACCAGCTGGCCTTGTCTAAGGCAGATGAAGTGGGACGTAGCAAAGTTTCCAAAAATAGTTTGCTATTGTCTTCCATCTAGGGCAGAGAGAGAACGACTGGTCCCAAATCCCCCAGCTGGCTTTCATGCCTAAGGTGAGACTAGAACTCCCAGTCTCCTGGCTTCTAGAATGATGTCTTTACAACTATACCAAACTAATTTTGGTATGTTTTATACTAAATGTATAAAAGATCTCTCTGTATTTCTTTCAAAAACGCATGAAATGTCTCTTTACAACCAGGCACACGATCCAATTCTCACCCCGACGACAAATAGAAAAGATGGAGAGCGTTAAACCATCTATCCTAGGTTTGTCCCAATCAGGGTGGAAAAAGGAGATGAGAACCCAAACTATGAGGGTTGTGTTTTTTTTTCCTTGAAAGAAAACTATCAAACAATTGAAAATTAGGGGGAAAGCAATTAATGTCGACTGCCACAGTGCCAGGTTAATTACAAACACTTCTGTACTTCATAGGGTTTTTGTCTAAGTAAGTATATGGGAAGGAGAGGGAAAGAAGCAGCAAATCACATGGTGTGCTAATTAGAATGAAATAAAAGACTTCAAGTGGAACACACAAAGTTAGTCTTCGGTTTGGTGACAAGAAAAAAAGAATATTTTATTTCCTGATTGGCTGGACAATAAATTTCAGTGGCATCGTATTTTGAACATTCCTTGAAATTTATTTTGGTTTGGGCCACCATTTGAGCATAAACATGTGAACCATCAAAGGAACTAATTTAGTTTGCAATAAGTAAGGATGGATTCTTGGGGTGACACGTGCCTGGAGCATAGCTCAACATGAAACACCTGGATAACTTTACCAGCCTGCTGTAGCCTCACCAACGTTAATCAGGCCAAGACTAGGAAGAAAAATTCTAGGGACACAAGCACAGATGGAAGGGACTGGAAAACATCCAATAAAAGAGGTTTCTGAGAAGTATGAGTACACAACTAAAAAAACTGGGCATATTTGGGAAGCATATCTGTTTGGTTGAACGATGACCTTGGAATAGGACCTAAATCAATCATGTGTTTAGAGAATCTATGGAGATCCAGATCATGGTTGTCCCAATGGTGTGTTTTCCCCCCAAAAGGCAACTGATTTCTTGGTTTTTTTTTTCTTGGTCTCCTGCTCAACAGGGGTAGGACTAGAAGACCTCCGAGGTCCCTCCCAACTCTATTATTCTATTGTTAACATCCTATTATTCTATCCTCAAAAATATTTATCTTCTCATCCAAGAAGCTTCTTCAGTTCTGTTGAAAAAGCTTCTTGGATGAGAAGCAAAACATTTTCAAAGGAAACACCAAGAAAGCCCAGTTGACTTTTGGATATGTACTTGGTTGGGACTTAGTGAGAACCTAATGATGATAAGAGTAACATCTGCATCTCTGTTTATACGGACGTTGGAGTGACCTCATCTCAGGGGTGTTTGGACAAGGCGGTCTTGTTCTGACCAAGGCTTCCTGAAACACCAACAAATGCACGTTAAATCCAAAACCCTTTTATTTTAGTTCAATGGCTGTCAATTATCGTCATTCACAGCCCATAATGAATCTCAACCAGTTCTAAATAGTCCCGTGGAAGTCTGCCAAAGTCCTTCGGAAGAAGTCTGATAAGAACGCACCTTTATCTTTCTTGAAGTGCTGCCAATGACTAAAGTACCAATTAGTCTTCCAAAACCAAATGGAGCACAAATTCACCATGGAGCTTTCAGGATCCAAACTGACCAGAGCAAACAAAGTTGCTTCCTGCAAAGGTTCCTGTCCCTTTGCATTTCCTTTATATCTTCTGGGTGGGGCAATCACCTTCCATCCCTACTCCCAAGTCACCCCTTTTGTCTTAGATGCTCTTGCCTTCTGGCAGCTCTGCGCACACGCGCTCTGGTAACAGGCTCCCCTTGTTCCTCTGCCTCGCTTCTGTCAGATTCTGGAGGCTCCGAAATCAGCACATAACTCCCAGATGGCCCTGGCCCCATCTCTGTATCGGATGCAGGACCATCATCCAAATCCTCCCCAGACTCCCGGACTTGCCCATATTCTTCCTCGATTCTGTCTGATTCTGCTGCCGTCTCTGCAGACTGCCAGCGGACCACAACAGGTCTTGCAGAATTCTCCCAGTGCTGAATCCATGCCTCCCTGGTCACTGTGAGGAGCAAGAGGCTTGTCTGAAAACCAGTTGGCATCTCCAACTGGCATCTGCAACAGGGGCCCTTGCATTTTTATGGGAGACTGGGAAACACTGGGATATCTCTTAGTACTCTGATAAAGGTTGCGATGGCTCAGCAGTTAAAGACACTGAACGTGTCAGTTGGAAAGCTGACAGTCCAGGTTCAAGACCCGAGCACCACGCAATGGGTGAGCTCCTGATCCCTTACCCCAGCGCCTGCCCAAGTAGCAGTTCAACAGCATGCATACGCGAGTAGATAAACAGGTACCATTTTGGTGGGAAGGTAACAGCGTTTAGTGTGCATTGGCTTATAACAGGGGTGTCAGACACACAGCCTGCAGGCCGGATCCGACCCATGATAGGCACGGATTTGCCCATGGGCCATCCTGGAGACAGTGAGGAACCAGCCTCTCCTGTCCTTGCCCCGGCCATGCCCACCTAGTCAGCCACCAAGCCATGCCCATCTCAGCCCACCAAGGGCAAACAAAATCACGACACAGCCCGTGATGGTTCGAGTTTGATACCCTGGCGTATAATCATGCTGACCACATGACCACCAAAGTATCTTCAGACAATGCTGGCTCTCTCGGCTAAGAAACAGAGTTGAACAGGGGAACTTTTTATCTAGTGCTCTGATAGTTTTGTCTTTCAGGGAATGACAAGGCTAGACAGAGAGGGGTGTTCTGCTTAAACTCTCAATGGTACTTGCTCGTGGTTTTTTTAAAAAAATCCTCTTTCTTGCTCTTTTCCCAAAAGAGAGATACATCATCTCACCAGTCGATGGGTGTCTAAGGCAATGTGACAGCACTTTTCTTTCATGTCGATGTATTACTCTAGCTGCATGTGCCATTGAGCTCCTGGCTGTGCTCAGCAATGTCTATTTCACAGGTCATATTCTGAAGGTATTTCAGCGTAGAGATCCCCCTCTCTGTTCCATCCTTAACACAAGGGTCTCCAACCTTAGAAACTTTAAAACTTGTGGACTTCAAGTCCCAGAATTCCCAGAATGGCTGGCTGAGGAATTCTGAGAGTTGAAGTCCACAAGTCGTAAAGTTCCCGCCTTAAGGAACCAGTCCCAAAGGTGCTTTTTCAGGAGGCAACTGGACTTTCTGGTTTTTCTTTGAAGACATTTTGCTTCTCATCCAAGAAGCTTCTTCAGTTCTGACTGCATGGTGGGGAATGGAAGGATTTATACTCCTTGTAGACAGTAGGTCATTTGCAGTCGTTAAGGCCACTTGGAGGTTTATCTATGTCATCAGGGTCATCTGAATGGTGCAAATGGATATGGAGCCTTCTTGGAACTGTTGACTCTTCTTGGAACTGGTGACAGTGTTCAAGTAGTGCTCTAGTTGTTTTGGAATTGCACCCAATGCGCCTATGACTATTGGTACTACCCTTGCTTGCCTTTGCCATAGTCGTTCTATTTCTATTTGTAGGTCTTTGTATTTTGTTATCTTCTCCAGTTTTTTGTCTTCTATTCTGCTGTCTCCGGGCAGTGCCATATCTATTATCCAGACTCTTTTTGTCTTTCTTATCGACAACTATTAAGTATGGGTTGTTGTTGCTGTTGTTACTATTCAAAACAACTGAATAGTTATTAAGTAAGCCGCATCAATTACACTCAAAAGTATTCCAGGTAGAGTTTATTTCAACTTATACTTCTGCATTTGATCAACACATTTCAATTATCAAAGCGTTTTAATATAATAGTATTTTAGTAGTCTATTAGACTTTGTACTTAACAATGTAGCTTAACAACGTAACAGTTCAGCATTTCTTGGAATTCTTGCTGCCTTGCACACTTAAAATAGCGACTGGGACTACAGTTCTATTTTTTTTTTTACATTTTCAGCCTTTTTTCTCCCTCAATTGCTCACTTCCTTTATCCGCTTCCCTTTTCCCCCAGGTAAGATTCCTTCTGAATTCTACCTACATCTGGCCGTTCGCCGCAATAAAGCATTTGATCCCATTTGTTATGGCTCTGATAATTATCAATGCAGTAGCGCTGGGTAAGCTCCTATGCCATCGGCCTCCCGATCTGCTTAAAATATATATAGCGAAACAGAAAATAGATGCAACGTGCGTTTTTGTAAATGTAGGGATAAGGACAAGGAATTTGGATTGCTGGAGGCACTTCAGCGCCCTGAGCGAAGTTTTAGGCTCCTTCAAACTCAGCTTCTGCTTGGAGTGCAGTTGGAGAGAGCAGTGAAGGTGGCCTTGAGGGAAATATGCAGAAGCTGTTAAAAAAGCAAAAGAGGAAGAAGCATTCAAGACCTGTGAAAGGAGGGTGATGTTAGGAAGAAGCTCAGAATGGCTTCGTTCTGGGCTGTAAGAAGGAGGGGAAGGACACACAGTTGGGCTTGCAAGTGTCTGTTAACATAACTGATCTGCCACAAAGAAGAGGGGGGGTCAATCTATTCTCCAAAGCACCTGTGGGAAGCCCACCCACCCACACAGAAGAATGAAATATTTTGGGGGATATTAAAAAGGCAAGATAAAATATTTCCACTAAAGGAGAACCGGGGGGGGGGGGGGATCTTACTGGAGGCAGAAACCAGCTCCAGTTTCCCTGCCCCAAGCAGAAACTGAGGAGGCCAGCTTTTAGAAATGCAGATTGGGTCATCCATTCAGAAAGGCTGGGACAAGCAGAAACTCCAAATAAGCAACAAGCCAAAGGTTGACAAATTAGCTCAGGCAAGCACCTAATATTTGCATTTCTCCTTTTGCCTATAGAGCCAGCCATGACCTTTACATGACCCCCACAGAAATTTAAAAGGTATAAAACCCACCGACTCTCAGTTCCATTTTGTCAGCTGTTCCAGAACCGCATATGGTTGGTGGTTCTACTTCATCAATAAAGGGAACCCTTTCTTTCCAACCAGCCTCCAGTCTCCATTTTATTTTCAGGGTGTTTCTCCTGGCTTGAAACTGGACTTGGATATTTCTTCCAACACACCAAAAGGCAGGACAAGGAAGAGGTTGGAGAGCCCTGAATTGGAAGACCTCAAGGTCCCTTCCAACGCTGTTATTCGGTTGAATGAATGAATGAATGAATGAATGAATGAATGAATGAATTCTTTATTGGCCAAGTGTGATTAGACACACAAGGAATTTGTCTTTGGTGCATATGCACATAAAATAAAAAAAAAGTAAAGATACATTCATCAAGAATCATAAGAAATCTTAATGACAGTCATAGGGAACAAATAAGCAATCAAATCATACAAGAAAAGTCAATAAAAATCGTTAGGATACAAGCAACAAAGTTACTGTCATACAGTCACAAGTGGGAAGAGATGGGTGAAAGGAAGGATGGGAGGATTAATAGTAATAATAATGCAGACTTAGTAAATAGTTGGACAGTGTTGAGGGAATTATTTGTTTAGCAGAGTGATATCCTTGTGTCTAGTTGTTTTGGTGTGCAGTTTTGAGGGTAGGAGTTGAAACAGTTTATGTCCAGGATGTGAGAGGTCTGTAAATATTTTCATAGCCCATTTTTTGTCTTCTTATGGAGACTGTTTCCTGATCTGGATACCCTTGGAGTAGCCTTCCTTCCCACCTATTTCCATTGCTGACCTGTGCCAAGAAAACTGTGCATTTTTAATGTCCTTTTTACTCTAGTCCTGACTGTTTGGGAGGGAAATGTCTAGCAGTAAGTGCAACATCTCTTTGTGCATGAAGATTTGCACATTTCTAACTGTGTATTTTCCCCCCTTAGCAACTTCCCCTGAATTTGACACCTTTCCCAACTTCTTATTTTGTTGCCCACACTTTCTCCTAATAAGTAAGTGCTGTTGTATATAATTGTTTGAGTTGCAAACAGCACCATAAAAATAGGGTAGATTTCTGCATGCAAATGAGGGTCATTTCACACTCGCCAAATCTGTACGTAAAAGTGAAATAGAGAGTAAATGTGTGTAGATATTTATAAGTACGTTAGGCATCAGACTTAGAAATATGAAAGCAAACCTGTTAGAAATATTTCAGATGGTAAGTAAACTTGTGGCTTTTTTGCAAAACGCCTTCCATAGCGAGGAGGTGATAGGTTTCAAAAGCTGAGATGCTGTATAGTGGTACTCAAAGTATGGCAGGATTTTGGAAATAAGTGGCACTGGTGCATTTAAAACTCTGGACGTATTGAGAATTAAAATTATCCCACAAGCACAATCGATCAATCAATAAATGTCAGATTTTTTTTAAATGTTCTGGTGGTGAATCATAGAAACTATTATATTTATATAATGTCAGATATGAAGACTGCCCATCTCACTCACAGCAATTCTGAGTGGTGTACAATTCAAACATAAAGGCAGCATAAACATCGTATTCCAATAGGAGGCAGTAAAAACAGGAATAAAATAATGAAAGTTAAAAAGCCATGGTTAGGGCCTTCAACTATCAGATTTATTTACCTTTAAAATATGTAGAGTGGAGTAGGGTAGAGTAGGGTAGAGTTAGGAGTACAGAGAGTAAGTAGAGTAGGGGTAGAATCTTTATTGATTTAGTTATTGACTCTATCAAAATTATAAAACTAATACAACTATGCAGGTAGTTACAAGGAAAACAATAAGATAAGTTCAGAGTAAATTGCTACCCCTGGACAAGAAAGGAGAAAGTGTCTTATAGCCAAATCTGAGCCAAATGTTCTTAAGATAATAGCAGAAAAGGAAATGGCTGCAGCCTGGAACAAATTTGACTACACTTCATTGTTGCAATTATTTTATACAATGCCTTTGGTCTACATGATGCATTGCAAAATTGAGGGCAATTATACCTATATATGATAATGATTAAAATATGTGCTGCAAGGAGCTTCATCTCTATTGTTATTCATTGCAATCCAAATTTAATTTCTTAAATAGATGAATGAGAGCAGAGATGAATGAGAAGGCTGGACCCACCGAGTCATAAATAAAATAATCTGAAGGCTGTTATTTTTATTTTGTTTTTGTGTTTTGCCATAAAATGTCATTTATGTTAGTCATTTCAAAAATATAGAGAGAGCCCCCTGCGGAGCCAAATGTCCCTTTTCAATATTTCTTGCAGAAAAATAAACATTTTTCATCCAAATTGACAGCCGTTGGAAATGATATTTTCAAATGGCCTGCAATTTTGTAGCAAGCGGGAAAATTGCAATAGATCTCAGTTTCTTAGTAAAGGCTGGGATAGTGACCTTTTCTAAAGGGAGTCCTCAAGTTAGCACCACAGTTGGGACCAGAGTTTTTAGTTACTAAGCAAGGCTGGGTGAGTCCTGCCCGATTTTACTTTTTTTTTTTTTTGGCTACAGTTGTTAAGTGAACTTTTCTGGTGGTTATGTGAATCGTACGATTGTTAAGCAAGTGTGGCTTCCCCCATAAACTGTCTTTGTCGGTAGCTGGCTGGGAAAGTCTCAAACGGCCATCACTTGGGATACTGCAGTTGTTGTTGTAAATACAAGCTGATTGCCAAGCACCCAAATTTTGACTTTGTGAGGATGCTGCGATGGTTGTGTTGAGGGAGATATCCTAAGTATCTTTTTCAAATGTCGTTATATATGATTTTGCAAGGTCGCTAAACAAATGTTTGTAAGCTGAGAACTACCTGTATTCTTTCTTCTTCTGCCTTCTACCTCCTTTTGACAGTAAGGATGCTGCAACAATTGTGTGAAGACCTATCATTAGTAACTTTTTCTATTGTTATTATAACTTTGAATGTCATTAAACAAATGGTTGTAAGTTGAGGACTCCTTCCCCTTGTTCTTCCCCATCCCCCCTCCTCCTTCTCCTCTCCTTATTCTTCTTCCTCCTCTTTCTTCCTCTTCCTCCTCCTCTTCCTCCTCCTCTTCTTTTTCTTCCTCTTGATCTCCTCCTCCTCCTCTTCTTCATCTTCTTCCTCTTCTGCTTCTTCTCCTCTTCTTATTCTTCTTCCTCTTCCTCCTCCTCCTCTTCTTCATCTTGATCTTCTCCTCCTCTTCATCTTCTTCCTCTTCTGCTCCTCCTCCTCTTCTTCTTCTTCCTCTTCCTCCTCTCCTTCTAGCTGCTATATCTTCCCCATATTTCTGCCAAGGAAAGCCAGGTTCGTTCCAGAGTTTACCCCATGAGTAAATTTCAAAAGACAACTTGCTCTCCTTGGGAAACATGTTCTTATGAGACCTCTGACCCTCATTCACAGTAATCCACCCAATGAAATTCATAAGATAAATCACAGCTGGCGGGACAGCCTATAAAACAAGGAAGACAGTGCCCTCTTGGGGAATGATAATGTGCCAGGCATTGTAATGTGCTATGCATAAAAGAAGGCCATAATGAAGAGTTAAGTTATGGCTCTTTTAGAAATTCAAATAAACTGCTTACCATTTGCTTGGAGACGAATGTTATTTCTACCATTTGTTAGTCACCGTACAGCCGAGCCTCTCGTCTGACTTGCAACAGAATGGTGCTTGTTCAGCATAAAGCAGAATTAAGAACCCAGCTGTTAGAATGGGTGACCTCTTCTATAAGTCACTGCACAAACTAAGAAAGATTGATGCCACAGACACCGCTTTATAAGAGTAAATAGTTGGGAGCCATCTCACTGCGATCGCTCTCATATTGATTGCTCTGGGATTGCTGTTATCCTGCTCACTTTGTGTGAAACAATGAAAGGATGCCATTGCCCACAACTGCAATCTTCTTTTGCTCTCTGGCATGTTATAGACCTGATATAGAATAGAATAGAGTAGAATTCTTTATTGGCCAAGTGTGATTGGACACACGAGGAATTTGTCTTGGTGCAAATGCTCTCAGTGTACATAAAAGAAAAGATACATTTATCAAGAGCCAAGAATCATCAGGTCCAACACTTAATAATAGTAATAAGGTACAATAAGCAATCAAATCATACTAGGAGACTGCCAGGGTTCCAGTAGTTACTCCAATTAAATCATGAGCCTTGAGCTACACTCCCAAAACTAAAGAGGATTTATTTGAAGCTACCATTCTATGTCCAGTACTAACCTGGGCATAGCCAACTCTGAGATATGTAATTCACTGTCACCCTTGATCCTGCTTTCCCCGCACCCCTCTGGTGTATCATCCAATGAAAAACATCCATAGACAAGAGTCATCAATCATGCTCTCCAATTAGATTTTTTCCCAGCAGAAGCTTCAGCCATCTAATCAGTCTTTGAAGAAAATATGAATGGAATGTGCTTTCGATTCCACATTATTGCCTGCTCTTTGAAACTCCCCCTCCCTTCTTTCTATTGTCAACTATAAAATGTGTATACAAAATGTTTTATGAGTTGACAGAGACAGTCAATATAAATCATAGGATACAAGCGACAAAGATACAGTCATACATTCACAAGTGGGAAGAGATGGGTGATAGGAGTGATGAGAAGGTTAATAGTGAGAGTAATGCAGAATTAGTCAAGAGTTGGACAGTGTTGAGGGAATTATTTATTTAGCAGAGTGATGGCATTCAGGAAAAAACTGTCCATGTGTCTAGTTGTTCTGATGTGCAGGGCTCTATAGTGTTGTTTTGAGGGAAGGAGTTGAAGCAGGATGTGAGGGGTCTGTAGATATTTTCACAGCCCTCTTTTTGACTCATGCAGGTTACAGGTTCTCGATTGAAGGCAGGTTGGTAGCAATTGTTTTTTCTACAGTCCTAATTACTCTCTGGAGTCTGTATCTGTCCTGTTGGGTTGCAGAACCAAACCAGACAATATAGAGGTGCAGATGACAGGCTCAATAATTCCTCTATAGAACTGGATCAGAAACTCCTTGGGCTGCTGATCTGAGTGATTCCCCTCTCCACACCTTTTTACAGTAAAGGCTAGTGAATTAATGTCTGGTGGGCTATTGTCCTTTGAATTGAAGGCTTCCTGTTTTATAGATTCTGCCTATTTCATTTCACCTGGTTTGGTGTAGCTGAAGATAATAGAGATGGATCATCTTTAATTAATCAGCTTACTTTGCTAACAAAGGAAAGCGGGGTGGGGGAGTGGGGTGGAATTGAAATGAAAAGGTGGCAGTAATAAAAAAAAATTTATCCTCTGGAAATAAACAAATTAATTAAGGAGGAATTCATCACCCATTTCCTAGTTGGGTTGGACAGGAAGCCATAAAACAAGACAAATCAGGGGGAATAATATTTTTATTTGAATACTCCAGAGGCTCAGCTGAATGGGACTTCTGAATAAACATTGTAAATGGATTGAGAACATAAGGATAATAATTAATTCCCTTCTATCTCACTGGAGAAGTACAATATTTCTGCAACAAAAACATGGACTGACCCAGTGTATCTTAGATACAGACTGTAGAAAGTTCCTTAGTTCTATAGATTCTCTTAAGTCGTTGTCTAGGAAGGAAATGTTTTGGGGCAAATGGCTAGTAACTTTCCTCTGCAGCTTTTTCTTATGAATCAAGCCCCTGTAGAAAGCTAGCACCCATCCTTCTCCTGGAAGAGTGAAATGTTTTAGGAAATATTAAAAATATTAAAAATGCAGAATGTTATATTACTCCTAAAAAAGAAATGGAAATCTTAAGGGAGACAGAAACTCAGAGCTTCAGCTCCCTGCACTCAGCACATATTTGGTGCCCACTGAGAAGGACTATATTTACAAAGCAAAAGGCCTTCAGCTCCAGAGTGATGGGATTAACACATGATCCTCCGGGACATAATAAGATTAACCTGTTGAGCAGCAGGGCTCACTTGCATTGCAAAACCTTCTAAGGGCATTGCATGAGGCCAGGCTCCAACCAAACTTGATTCAGACAAACATGACCCCACATGGACCCGTGGGAGTCTGACAGCAACCAATAAAATACATGCCCTTGCCACAAGAACAGGAAGCTCAAGGGCAGGGCCCAAAAGAGGGTATAACTAACCTTCACTCTCCACTTGATATGGTCAGCTGCCCGGGACCTCAAGTCCATGTAGTCCTGTTCATCAATGAACGATCTTTCCAATCAGCCTCCGTGTTTCCAGAGTCTTTCTCCTCACTTGGAAGTGAAGCAGATGGATATTTTTTCCAACAAGACTTTTGGTCCATCCACTTCAGAGTTGCCATCCTTGAACTACAGATGCTCCTCAAGTTTTCAACAAAGCTTGGGTGAAATTTTGGAGCTATAAGCCTATCACGAAAGCTGTAAATTCTGTCCCTATTTGCTCATTTGTCAAACATGAGGCGGTCCACTCAAAATGTCTTCTTGAGGGAGCCTTTTTGTATTTTGTACCAGTGAGACTCGGAGGGCTGAAGAAACTCTTCCAGCTGGATGCTGGCACAATTTGGACACGGATTCTACTGCAGGAAGATTTCTCCTCAAAATCCAATCTTACTCTCTGGACTTCTTAATTCTCTGATTTTTATTCCTAAGAAGGAATAAATGCATTAAGAATCTTCTGTGGTTTCATGCTTCCCCCACTCCAGACTTTGTAGAGATTTACAACTGCCCCACTTGCTGCAGGATCCTAAGGCATGCTACTGCACACATTATATTAATGGTAGACATGTGAGCCTTTGCAAGTAGTCCTTGACTTACGGCCACAATTGGGCCCAGCATTTCTGTTGCTAAGCCAGACAGTGATTAAAAGAGTCACATTTGATTTTACATCCCGTTTTTTGCCATGGATGTTAAGCAAATTAGCAGTTATTAAGTGAATTGCACGCTAATTCTGAAACCAAGGATTGGTTTAAACCAAGGGTCCTCAAAGTTGGCAAGTTTAAGCTTATGGACTTCAACTCCCATAATTCCTGAGCTAACATGACTGGAAGAGGAATTATGGGAGTTGAAGTCCACAAGTCTTAAAGTTGCCAAGTTTGGGGACCTTCGATATAGATGATGGATGGATAGATGGATGGATGGATGGACAGTCAGATGTAACTCTCAAATCCAAGGGTCTTCAAACTTGGCAACTTTAAGACTTGTGGACTTCAACTCCCAGAATTCCTGGACTAACATGACTGCAGGAGGAATTCTGGGAGTTGGAGTCCACAAGTCTTAAAGCTGTCAAGTTTGAAGAGCCCTAATTTAAACTTTCCTTTTGCATGATTTCGATTAGGAACCAACTCCAAATTTTGGAAGCATTGTGTAAAGCTCTTTCTGTGCTTTGGGGGAAATGGGATGCGGGGATGTATCACTGCTATAAAAAAAAAACACCACGAAGTTTTTGATGCAAAAGTAAAATATAAACTTAACATGTAAGTCTTCCTCAAGGGATGAAATGGCAGAGCCTCTTTCTCGTGTTCTTTTCTCTCGCTCTCTTAAGCCCAAGTAGGATCAACCTCCCTCCAGCCTCAGACAGAAATAATGAAGCAGAATCTGTTGCTTCTGATCAATATGAGCCAGCCGGTAGTAGCAGCCAAAAATGCCCATGTGATTCTAAGTTGCGTTAATAGAGGCAGGGGTGGGATTCTGCTGGTTTACACTGGTTTGGGAGAACCTCTAGCTCCGATCATCAGCTGGCTCCGAATCGGTTCGCTCTGACGATCATGTGGGCCCGCCTGTCCGCCCCTATGCTGCACTCACCTATATCTGTTCAACTGATTTGCGTGGCAGAGTGGATTGCCGTGCTTCAGCTGGGTTATTTTAAGGTCAATAATTTGGAAAGCTGTTCATGGAGTGTGCATGCATGCACAATGTGTGCGATTAGCGAACTGGTTGTTACACCTGCACCATCCACCACTGAATAGAGGGATACAATCAAGATCAAGAGAGGTACTAATGCCACTCTATAAAGCTTAATACTGCACACCTAGAGTTCTGCATCCAGTACTGAATCCTAGAGTACACCTAGCGTACTGCATCCAGTTTTGGTCACCACACTATAAAAAAGATGTTGAGACTCTAGAACAGGGGTCTTCAAACTTGGCAGCTTTAAGAGTTATGGACTTCAACTCCCAGAATTCCTCCTCCAGTTACGTTAGCTCAGGAATTCTGGGAATTGAAGTCTACAACACTTAAACTTGCCAAGTTTGAAGACTCTTGCTCTAGAAAGAGTGCAGAGAAGAGCAACCAGGATGATTGGGGGACTGGAGACTAAAATGTATGAAGAATGGTAACAGGAACTGGGTCTGGCTAGTTTAGTGAAGAGAAGGACCAGGGGAGACAGGATAGCAGTCTTCCAATATTTGAGGGGCTGCCACAGAGAGAGGGTCAAGCTATTTTCTAAGGCACCCAAAGGTCCAGACAAGGAATAATGGATGGAAACATGAACAAGGAGAGATGCGACCTGGAAATAAGGAGGAATTTTCTGACAGTGAAAACAATCAACGAATGGAACAGAAGTTGCCTTCAGAAGTTGTGGGAGCTTCATCCCTGGAAGCTTTCAAGAAGAGACAGGACTACCATCTGTCAGAAATGGTGTAGGGTTTCCTGCTTGGATGTGGGGGGCGGGGTTTGGACTAGATGACCTACAAGGTCCCTTCCAACTCTGTTAATCTGTTAACCTTTAGTCTCTGGCAAAATTCTCCTTCCAACTCCCACAGATGTTCTGGAACAACCTTTCTTCTTGTAATTTGGCAGGAGTTACCTAAACAGCTGCAGGAGGTGTGGAGCTGACTCTGGATAGATTTCCACAGTGCTTAGCAAATCTTCTCTTACTAAGTTGCAACCCACCATCTCGAATACCATCAAGCATCATTTTTCTCCAGTAGAGTCAAAGCTAACTCTGTCTTGACTAATCTACCAGGTTAATTAACCAAAGGGTGGACTCCGTGAATTTTAACTTAAAGGGGGATTAGCTGCCAAGGCAATGGAATTCATTTGTTTGCAGTCCGTAAGAATTCTGTTGGGATCCAGGGAATGTATTAGCAGGCTTCCTGAACCAGAGACAACATCAACTTTTAATGAAAACCGAGTGGGATTGTGCTCAGGAGATCTTTTGATGCAGTTCGAACTGCAATAAGCTTCTGGCTGAGAAGCATCTGGAGGTACTGATGCCACCAGAATATTTATATATTTATTATTTAAAGGATTTATACATTGCCCTTGCTCTAAAGCACCATTCTGGATGGCACACAACAATACTGGAAGCACGAACAAGAAAGCCAAAACAACAAAAATCCCAGCTGCCCAATTCATCATCTGTGCAGTGACGAAGACAAAATATATTCTGTCTCCCGTGATACTTCCATTTTTTAAAAATTAATCAGAATGACAGAATTGGAAGGGACCTTGGAGGTCTTCTAGTCCAACCCCTTGCTCAGGCAGTAGACCCTCTACCATTCCAGACAAATGGCTATCCAGTCTCCTCTTGAAAACTTCCATTGATGGAGCACCCACAACTTCTGGAGGTAAGTCGTTCCACTGATTCATTGTTCTCGCTGTCAGGAAATAGTTCTGAATTGGAACTCTCTTTGATAAATTTTCCATCTGTTACTTCTTGTCCTGCCTTCAGGCACTTTGGAAAATATTAATTACTGGAGAATAATCAATCATCAGGTCAAAAAATTATGAGCTTAGGAAAAGCAAATCAAAAATAATGAGTAACAGTCTATTGTTGCAAACAGACAAGCATAAGCTTTGTAATTCAGGTACAGCCACCTCTCTTATGTCATGATGTCGCAGTGGTTAGAATGTGGTATTGCAAGCTAATTCTGCTGACTGCCAACTGCTCTTCGGCAATTCGATTCTCACCAGCTCAAGGTTGACTCAGCCAATGAGGACCCAGATTGTTTGGGGGCAATAGGCTGACTCTGTAAACCACTTAGGGAGAGCTGTAAATCACTGTAAAGCGGTATATAAGTCTAAGTGCTATTGCGGGAAAACTTTGCCCACAGCCTGGAGTTTGATCCTGACCAGTTCAAGGTTGACTCAGCCTTCCATCCTTCCGAGGTGAGTAAAATGAGGACCCAGATTGTGGGAGCAATATGCTGTCACTGTAAACCGCTTAGGGAGGGCTGTAAAGCACTATAAAGCGATATATAAGTCTAAGTGCTATTGCTATTATGAACATTCAGATTCCACTATGTAGAATTAGCTGTGTGTGTGTGTGTGTGTGTGTGTGTGTGTGTGTTCTCAGTAAGGACTGGACTTGCCCTGAGATTCAAGAAAACTAACCATCACTTCTAAGAAGACCAGAAGAAAATCTGACCAGCTGAAGAGAGCAAAGTTCCAGCAAAGCCAACCAAAAACAGAGACCAAAAAAAGATCCAAGAGAAGAATGAAATAACTCTTTCTTATCATTCTTAGTGTTGTGGGGTCCTTGGTGCTCTCTGAGCTTGCTTGTTTTCTTGCAGACATTTCATTACCAAACTAGGTAATATTATCGGTACCCTCCACACAGGGAAAAACAACCAAGCTCATTAGAATGCCAAGAATCCCACAGTTCAATCCTGAGCTACAAATATTTTCTTCTATCCATACATAGTGCTCCAAGTCCTATAATTCTTAGCACAGCATCACTTCAGGTCCAGATCCTAAGACCCAAACTTCCTAGATCCTGCTAGCATCAATCCTTTTTGCAAGATTTACTCCCTGGAGAGTCAGCTGGCTAGACTCAAAACTCAAGCAGACCATTGAGAGCAAAGTAAAGAATCAGTGGGCTTCTCTTGCCAGAATCCTTAGAGCCCTCCTTGGTGGTTTATGCTTGGATAATGGCCTTTTCTTGACGATGTTATTTCCAATATTGATCTCCAGTTTTACAAGGGCATTCTTTGCCATCTAAATCTATAATGACATCTCACACACACCCAGTGTTCCAAGAGAACTCACATTAATATAAAGGTCCTGTGAATCATTTGTGGTATTAAACATAATAGCAAAACGGTTATCTTCTGCGGATATGATGGATATGTCAACTTCCATTTGCTGAAAACATTCTACTGGCCTTTAAATGTCTTGAAGGAAGCAAGAGAGCTGCTAGTGCTACAATCTTTTGCTGTAAATAGTTACTGGTAATGGAATAAGATCTGTGCCTTTAATTGAGGGACAAATTCTGTAGAACTGAGTCTCTCTTTGTGGTTTTCATCAAATGGAGCTTTCCTAGAACCAAGGAGAACTTAAAAGGGGCCTAAATTTGGTTGGGTTTCACTGATAGCAGGATTTAAATCCATCAGAGTAAGTTCAGCTGTTGATTCTATATTCATGTGCTACTTTAATCTAGCTTGTATTTTCCAAACAACATACAGAATCAGATGCAGAAAACCACAATTTCAGGGATTTTAACCAAGCACAAAGATTGAGGTAATAACCTTCGATCTTTAGTACACAAATATTCTGACTCTGTGGAAGAATGTTTTTTCCCCTCTCTCGCCGAAGAAAATCCTGCTTCTTTGGCTTATGTGCTAGAGGGCTGAAGGATAAAAGGATGTGTAAAATTCCTTTGTGTGGGGTCTCAGTGCACCAATATAGCAGTTATTTGTTCGCGATAGAGATACTGAAAAATAATAGTATATTTTATCTGCACAGTCGCCAGTAGAGGCTGGAGACTGAAATAATGCAAGCCACCTCAACAAGACTTAATAAGGACCGATGGGTTTTTTCCCCCTACAGAAGGGAGAAGAGTAGAGAAACCTTTCCGCTTTATGAGTGCTGTTGTTGCTGCTATTCCATTGTTTTCATCTTATAAACGCGGGTTTAAATATAGCTCTTTTCTCTCTCCAATGATTTAAATGAAAGGAACAGCCGAGATAGGCGTATTTGAAGTCCACAAACTAAAAAGGTGACATTTCTCCAGCTGGGTCAGAAGACATGTTTAGACAGTCATTCAGGAAAAGGAAAAATAGGTTCATGTGGGGAAAAGATAAACCCAAGATCCCACTTTGGGGCAAATGTTGCTGAAAAAAGTGATGGGATGACAACGTCAGAGAGCCGTGGAGGAAGCATGCTGTTGCGGTGCCTTTCGGTCAGGATTCAGATATGGGTACCACAACGAAATAACACGCATTGCCTTGTTGTTCATCTCCAGCAGGAGTATTTGGATATGTGTGTGCATCCATCATCCATCTATGCCATCCTTGGTGACTTTTGGTATCATTGATTACGGCATCCTTGGGGACTGCATCAGGGGGTTAGTTGTGAGAGGCACGGTGGTACGACGGCTCTCTTTTCCCCGAGATCACTTCCACTCATCACTAGCAAGGGAAAGAGGTCTAGACTCTTTCTAGATTTAGAGGATCTAGATTCTAGAGGTCTAGAAAGAAGTCTTGCCTTGGCTTTGCAAAATTTCACAAGCTCTACTTTTGTCTCATTTCACATCTCCATGAAGTGGTTGTGGGAGGTCATTCCAATAGCACCAAGTCAGTTAGGATCTCTTCTTCTTCATCTCCTTCTCCATCACCTTCTCTTTCTCCATCTCCTTCACCTTCTTCCTCTTTCTCTTCCTCTTCTCCTCCTTTTCCTTCTCCTTGTCCTTCTCTATCTCCTTCACCTTCTTCCTCTTTCTCTTCCTCTCCTCCTCCTTCTCCTTCTCCTTCACCTTCTTCCTCTTTCTCTTCCTCTTCTCCTTCTTCTCCTTCTCCATCTCCTTCACCTTCTTCCTCTTTCTCTTCCTCTTCTCTTCCTTCTCCTTCTCCATCTCCTTCGCCTTCTTCCTCTTCCTCTTCCTCTTCTCTTCCTTCTCTTTCTCCTTCTCCTTCTCCATCACCTTCACCCTCTTCCTCTCCTCCTTTTTCTCCTTCTCCTTCTTCTACTTCTCTTCCTCCTCCTCCTTCTTCCATATCCATCATCAAATGTGGGCGATCATGTTGGTGATCCTATTTTTACCAACAGCCTCATGAAAAAGTGCTGCTGAATTTTGTCCAAACCAGTCCCTTAGATTTTGAAGCCATGTTCTTCTTCTGCCTGGACCTCGTTTGCCTTCAACCTTTCCCTGGAGAATGAAGTAAGGGTAGGATAGGTACATTTCATTTTCAGAAGCAGTGCAACAGCTTCCCAGCTTGGAAGTAATACCAGTGTATTGAAAAGCTGGAAGCTTGCTGCTGTTTGGGTTCTTTAAATAAACACAGACCCTCAAAGAGCAATTCCCTGATGTTAAATAAGACCAGGGATGATAAAAGTCACATTTAAAATGAAAATCCTTATCCAAGTTACATAAACGAGTTTTTTTTTTAAAAAAAATAATAATTTGTAGCATGGCACGGCTCACTCTGATTTCTTATCAAGGTTGCCGCCATCTCCCTCTCCATTTAAATATGAAGAAAAGAAGAAGGCCCGTCCTTTGTTTATGGCTGTTTTTGGCAGCCGTGTTCTTTTAACTAAAGGTGTTGCAGCCGCGCTTCCATTTGCAAAATGCCAGCGGTGATAGATGGTGGCTTCGTTCCTGGAAAGATACGATCTTCCAAGAATAGAGCCCTGAATCAGGACCACGGAGAGCTCCCTACATCACCCTCTTCTGGTTTACTGGTTATTTTTCTTCGTTGGGCTTCCATTCTGCTTTTGCTTCAGTAACTAAAGATGATGTACTGTACACACCACTCTCTTTCTCAGTTTTTGCATGAAAGATCAACCCTACAAAGTGGAATGGCTGAGAGGGACTGGCTCAAAATCATCCATTTCTTTCTTTCTTTCTTTCTTTCTTTCTTTCTTTCTTTCTTTCTTTCTTTCTTTCTTTCTTTCTTTCTTTCTTTCTTTCTTTCTTTCTTTCTTTCTTTCTTTCTTTCTTTCTTTCTTTCTTTCTTTCTTTCTTTCTTTCCCTCTCTCTCTCTCTCTTTCTCTCTTCCTGGTCTAAAGAAAAGAAGAATTAGGAGGCACATGATAGCAGTATTCCAGTATTTGAGGAGCTGCCACAAAGAAGAGGGGGAGTCAAGTTATTCTCCAAAGCACCAGAGGGCAGGACAGAAAACAATAATTGGAAACTAATCAAGGAGAGAAGCAACCTGGAATTAAGGAGAAACTTCCTTAACGGTGAAGGACAATGAACCAGTGGAACAGCTTGCCTTCAGAAATCGTGAGCGCTCCATCACTGGAGGTCTGTAGAGCTTCTTAGTCATCCAGGTCCTGGTTGTCCCAAAGGTGCTTTTTCAGGAGTCAACTGGACTTTCTTGTTTTTTCTTTGAAGACGTTTCGCTTCTCATCCAAGAAGCTTCTTCAGCTCTGATAGGATGGAGGGGGGAAATGGAAGGATTGATATTCTTTGCAGATAGTTGGTCATTTGCATCCTTTTAGAGGGTCTGGGATGTTTATCTGTGCCCTCCGGGTCACCTGAGTAGTGCTCCAGGTGCCTTAGGAAATCCATTCCTACACCATTCAAAGGATGTTTATCCCAAATCGTGTAGCTAAAAAGTCTGTAGAGATTCTCAGTCATCCAGATCCAGCTGTCTGCAAGGCGTATAAATCCTTCCATTCCCCATTCTCCTGTCCGAGTTGAAGAAGCTTCTTGGATGAGAAGCAAAACGTCTTTAAAGAAAAAAAACAAGGAAGTCCAGTTGCCTCCTGAAAAAACTCCATCACTGGAGGTTTTGAAGAAGAAACTAGACAGCCATTTATCTGAAATAGTATAGGTTTTCCTGCTTGAGCAGGGGGCTGGACTAGAAGACCTCCAAGCTCCCTTCCAGCTCTATTCTATTTCTCTTTCTCTCTAACTCTCTTTCTCTCTCTCTCTCTCTTTCTTTCTTTCTCTCTCTTTCTCTCTCTTTCTTTCTCTCTCTCTCTCTCTTTCTTTCTCTCTCTCTCTCTCTCTTTCTTTCTCTCTCTTTCTCTCTCTTTCTTTCTCTCTCTCTCTCTCTTTCTTTCTCTCTCTCTCTCCATACACACAAACACAGAGAGCCAATATCGTAAAGAATATCTTTCACTGTAGTCACCCTATTCTTTCTTCCTTAGGCAAAACTTCCAAGAGAATCAATTCTTCAGAAATCAGCCTTGTCAGATTTTTTTTTTTTCACTACTATCCCAAACCCCATTTGGGCAACAGGTATTGATCCTTCCCTCTGCTTCCTTTTCAGAAAGCCGACTTGGCAGTGGCTGGCCTGACCATTACAGCCGAGCGAGAGAAGGTGATTGATTTCTCAAAGCCGTTCATGACTCTGGGGATTAGCATCCTCTACCGTGTTCACCTGGTAAGAGACATCATTTAAAAGCGGTTTGCACACTGAAGGATATCTGCATACAAATGTTGTACAAAGCAATAGCTGTGAGGATTTGTCTACTCCCCCCAAAAAACCCTATCAACCCCACCTTTTTGTTTTTGTGATTCTGATGTTGTTTGAGTGGTGCGGTGGGCCTAGAAGGGGAGCTCTCGCCTCACAATCAGGAGGCTGTGACTTCGATGCTAGGTATAGGCAGATATTTCTCTTTTTGGGCACACTGAGAATGTATCTGCTGGGAAGGAGGGGGGAACCTCCACACTGGTGACAGGAAGGGTATCCGGCCAGTAAATACTCAGCTCCATTCTGTTGCCCAGACTCCATCCTGTAAGGGATTATGGGGTCATTAAAAGAAGAAGTTGATTATTCCAATGTTGTTTAAAACATCGAAATTACCTCAAGTCGAGGATTTTATGAGGCAAAACGTTGATCAAGAGACAGGTTTTTTTTAATACTGTGCCAGATATTGTCCGTTGTTTTTTTTAATTAACGTTGTAGAAAAATTAGAAATTACACTAATTATAAAACTCAACAATCAGAAATTAGATTGTGTAGTGGAATATCAAAGCTGGTGGCAGGAGCTAATTCATTTTGGCTGATTTAGAAGACAAGCTAATTGGGGTCAGCCTTGATTAGTACTTGAGTAGAATATCACCTGGGTACAAGGCTGTAGACTAAATTGAAAATCAAAATAATTTCCTGATAGTTTCCAAGAACCTAGCTCGATTCAACAGAACCTTTAGCTTTTGGGGTTAAAATTACCTTTCATGGTAACGTTTGTAATGATGATGATGATGATGATGATGATGATGATGATAACAACAACAACAACAATAATAGGACTCGAGCTGTTGAGCTACCAACCAGCCCCAAAGGCTGTGAATCTCACCAAAGATTAACCATAATAATGCTCCTGTTCTGTGACATGAATTCTTTGCCCTTTGCAAAGTGGTGTGGCTAATTCCCTTCTAGAAGATACATGTTCTCCTTCCAGAAGTTCACTAACAGTAGAAGAAGGAAAAGAATGCTTTGGAGAATGTGATTCATGGATAGAGGGGCTTCCTAGTTTCTACAAAGCTAAGTTCTTGGATGATGCTCATTGACAAATATGCAATCAGAACTTACCAAATTTGCAGATGATACTAAGCTGGCAAGAATAGCTGAGACACCCAAGAAGACAGGTTCAAGATCCAGATGGATCTTGACAGACTAGAACACGGCCATATCTAACAAAATGAAATTCAATGTAGAGAAAAGTAAAATCCTACACTTAGGCAAGAAAAACCAAAAGTACACATATAGACTGGGTGATATCAGGCTCAATAGCAGTAACTGGGAGAGGGATCTTGGAGTCTTAGTAGACAACCAGCTAAATAGGAGCCAGCAATGTGCAGCAGCAAGCAAAAAAGCCAATGCAATCCTAAGTTGCATTAACAGAGGGATACAATCAAGATCAAGGGAGGTACTAATACCACTCTATAAAGCCTTAGTAAGATCACACCTAGAATCCTGCATCCAGTTTTGGTCACCACACTGTAAAGGTTGAGACTCTGGAAAGAGTGCAGAGAAGAGCAACCAGGATGATGCGGGGACTGGAGGCTCAAACATACAATGAACGGTTGCAGGAACTGGGCTTGGCTTGTCCAGTAAAGAGAAGGACCAGGGCAGGAGAACAGTCTTCCAATATTTGAGGGGCTGCCACAGAGAGGAGGTGGTCAAGCTATTTTCCAAGGCACCCAAAGGCCAGACAAGGAATAATGGATGGAAACTGAACAAGGAGAGATGCGACCTGGAAATAAGGAGGAATTTTCTGACAGTGAAAACAATCAACGAATGGAACAGAAGTTGCTTTCAGAAGTTGTGGGAGCTTCATCCCTGGAGGCTTTCAAGAAGAGACTGGACTGCCATTTGTCAGAAATGGTCTCTTGCTTGGGTGGGGGGGTTGGACTAGATAATCTACAAGGTCCCCTCCAACTGTGTTAATCTAAAAAAGAACACCCTCAGCTTTTAACCTACATGTTCCTATTGCCATTTGGTTTGGGCTTTTAATCTGCAAAGTTTTTGTCACTGTCCCCCAACGAGAGACGCCTTCCAGTTTTATGGGACTAGAACTCCCACATTTCTCCATTAGGGAGACAAGCAGTAGAAGCTCCTTTAGACAAATGGGCCTGCAAGTTCAGAGGGCAGCATCTTCACCCTCTGAACAATAATGGTATTTTATCCCAGACTGGTTGAGTTGCTGTCTCTGATCCCTGCGCAAAAATTAGATGGCCGATATATTGTCAGACACAAGCCCAGATGGATGCCAATTCTGTCTTTGTCCTTGGATTGAGCTGTGTGAGGAAAAAAAGCCCAGTAATTTCCTCATATATATATATATATCTATATATATATATATATATATATATATATAGATATATATATATCTATATAGTCTTAAGCTGATAATTTTTTAAATAATAAATAAGGGAGACTAGTATAGATCTATTTCGAGCTAGTTAGCTCTCTTCAGCTAGCCATACCCTTACTGGGATTCGAACCAGGGAAAGTATTACATGTGAGGCAGTTGTAATTGCCACTACACCACTGGCTCTATCCTTATCAGCTGAGGCAGGGGAATAAGTATATACTTTGTATTACAACACCTGTTAAGCCCCAATTAAGGGAGAAGCATATGCTTTCTTTTCTGTCTTCGGCTCATCACCAGAGACCATACCGACAGAAAGCTATTTGTTTCGTTGTCTTTTCTTTACATGTATGTAAGGTTTTTAAGCTGATAATTTTTTAAATAATAAATAAGGGAGACTAGTATAGATCCTATTTCTAGCTAGTTAGCTCTCTTCAGCTAGCCATACCCTTACTGGGATTCATATATATATATATATATATATATATATATAATATATATATATATATATATATATATATATATAAGGCTTAACGAGAGGAAAGAAAGAGTAGGCAGATCTTAGAGAAAAATGCAGAAAAAGAAAAGGAAGCTTATAAATTCAGTTCCCTTAGATGGGGTTTTTCTTGCCCCATCCTGCTGTGCCAAATTATTAGCTGATCTCAGTCCTGAGAGCAGGAGCACAATAGATACTCCAAGACTCAGGAGAAAAATGAGAAATTCTACCTATTCACTCCATGGTTTTGCTTATTTTCTTCTCAGGATTTCCAGAATGGGGAAACATGCCAGCTGCGTCTCTGCCTCTCCACTTATATACTAGTAGGAAATACTTTTTCCCCCAGAAAGGAAAGGAATATCCCCTCCATACCCCTCCTCTAATATGCCATCAGCCCAACGGCAGATGGGTTGGCAAATGGGCCAACAATACGATTCTTCATGTTATTTTGTTGCTTTCCACTATCGGGGTGGAAACTTCACTGAAACATTTGGTGGTTGCCCCTAAACCATATGATCGTCCAGTTCTCGTGACGTATCTGCCACTGAATTCTCACCCTTCAAACTGTGGTTTTGTAACTGAATGCTATATCCATGGTTTCTGTTTTCTTGAGTTTTTGAAAAGCCAGTCTCTCAAAAGAAAGTAAACAATTGCTCAATCGAGTCTTTTCAGTAGTTTAGGAGTGTCCTTCGAAATAGGAAGGAGGCAATCTTTGTGCCTTGGGATCTTCACCATCAACATATATATATATAAGCAAAACAAAAAACTAATCTCTAAATTTGTATGTATATATCTGCCACAACAAGAAAAGAAGCAATAGGACCTCCTTAGAATTCAAATTTAGAGATTAGTTTTTTGTTTTGCTTTTCTTTTCAGTTCTTCACATTTCCTGTCCAAAGGTCAGTTCTTGTGTCTTAGAGTTACTCTGTCTTTACAGTTATAGAGAAGAAACTTATTGCTTAGCATACACTGTATAAAAGCAATCAATCAATCAATAGGAATAGAGCTGGAAGGGATCTTGGAGGTCTTCTAGTCCAACCCCTGCTTAAGTAGGAGACCCTATACCATTTCAGAAGCGTTACTGTCCAGTCTCTTCTTAAAAACCTCCAGTGATGGAGCACCCATGATTCCTGAAGGCAAATTGTTCCAATGGTTAATTGTCCTCCCTGTTAGGAAGTTTCTCCTTAATTCCAGGTTGCTTCTCTCCTTGATGAGTTTCCATCCATGGTTTCTTGTCCTGCCTTCTGGGGCTTTGGAAAATAGGTTGGATCCTCTTGGTGGCAACCTTTCAAATACTGGAATACTGCTATCATATCACCTCAATCCTCCTTTTGTCTAGTCTAGCTAAACCCAAATCCTCCAATATGTTTTAGTCTCTGGGCCTTTAAACATCTTACTTGCTCTTCTTTGCACTTTTTCCAGCATTTCAACGTCTTTGAGTCATTAAATGCATTGAGTCATTAAAAGAGTAAATATTAATTTAACACGAGAAGGCTCGAAAACTCATTACAATAGTCAAGAGCTGCTCAAAGCCCATCTGTGCTTCTTCCCTTCATATTCCAGCATGGGAAACTGCAGCTGACGTTGTATTTAATCCATGGTTTCCATCAGCAGCTTCTTATCAAATAGCTGTAAGAAGCATTTCCAGCCTGTTAAAGCAGCATTTCCTCGTCTCCATCTCCTCACCGTTGAGAAGACATTTGGCTTCCGTCTCCTGTCGCTTGGTTTCTCAGTCCTCAGATCCGGCTTGCCTGTACCCCGTTACACACACACACACATACACACACAGACACACACAGAGGCTTCATCACAAATAACTGTAAATGGCAGGTTCAAATGGGCCTGTCATTTGTCTCAATTTCATGTGTTGCAATTTAATCAAGTGTGGCTTTCTGACACAGGGACTCTAATAGGAGGCCTTGCTGTTGACCTGCTGTTACAAACACAGCCTTCTTCCTCTCCCCCTCCATTCAAACTAATGGAATATTGTGCAGTGGGGTCATTAAATAAGGCCTGGGGGCCCCAGGGATTGGTGCTTCCTGTCAGCAGAGACAGGACTGCTGCCTTTTCCAAACCGTGAATCTTTCTGCGGCCTTTCTAGATGCTCACATGAATGGATAGCTCGGCTTAATGAACTCGTTGCCTCCTTTGAGAGTCCAAAGGTGCTTTTTCAGGAGGCAACTGGACTTTCTTGTTCTTCTTTGAAGACATTTCGCTTCTCATCCAAGAAGCTTCTTCAGCTCTGACTGCATGGAGGGGAATGGAAGGATTGATCCTCCTTGAAGACAGCTGGTCATTTGCATCCTTTTTAGAGAGTCATTGAGGCCACTTGGAGGTTTATCTGTGACCTTAAGGTCACCAGTTCCAAGAAGGGTCAACAGTTCCAAGAAGGCTCCATACCCATTGCACCATTCAGATGACCCTGAGGACACAGAACTGAAGAAGCTTCTTGGATGAGAAGCAAAACGTCTTCAAGGGAAAAACAGAG
The DNA here is from genome assembly GCA_023653725.1 of Bungarus multicinctus. Classification (NCBI taxonomy): domain Eukaryota; kingdom Metazoa; phylum Chordata; class Lepidosauria; order Squamata; family Elapidae; genus Bungarus; species Bungarus multicinctus. Next base: position 23,129,520 of record CM042837.1, on the reverse strand, counting down.
AAAGCCCAGTTGCCTTTTGCAAAAGCACCCTTGGAGCAGTCATGGCCTGAATGATTGTAGAACGTCCATAGACACTCATGAAAAACGGAGAATAGTCTTTTTATTTATTTATACATTTTCCTTTAATATATATGGATGCTTAATAAACAGTGTATTGTCTGAGTCAATTTACATATTAATAAGACTTATATTATTTGTGGTGCATTTTTGAATGTTCAGCTGACTGAGTTTCATGTTTAATGAATAAAGTATATAATAATCTTTACTTGTATATAGTGATATTTCTCCAACTTCTAATTCCTGCCTTTATTATCTAACCATTTGTAAAACAAGTTAAAAAACATTCTGAATCATCTTTATCCTTTATCTTTAATGTTAATCTATCCATTTCCGCACAATCTAATATTTTTTAAATTATATTTTCATCTGTAGGAATTTCCTCATTTTTCCCATGTTGTGCAAATGCAATTCTCGCTGCTGTCAAAGCATGTAATATTCAATATACATGCCCTTTGTCATATTTTTCTGGCAATATACCTAACAAAAATATTTCTGACTTTAAATCTATATGTTGCTTTACTGTGTTCTCTAACCATGTATGTATTCTCCAAAATGGAGAATACCTTTGACTTGGGTGTCCATCTGAGCTGGATTTGTTCCCATAGCTTGATTGGGAACCACGATTGAAGTATTTGTGATAACCTAGCTCAGACAATTTGCACGACGGATGTGTTGCCATCAAATAGGTAAAGGTTCCCCTTGCATATATGTGCTAGTCGTTTCTGGCTCTAGGGGGCGGTGCTCATCTCCGTTACAAAGCCAAAGAGCCAGCGCTGTCCAAAGATGTCTCCGTGGTCATGTGGCCGGCAGAACTAAATGCCTTCGAAGGTGCACAGAACGCTGTTCCCTTCCCACCAAAGTGATCCCTACTTGCATTTTTTTCGTGCTTTCAAACTGCTAGGTTGGCAGAAGCTGAGACAAGTAACAAGAGCTCACTCCATTACGCGGCACTAGAGATTTGAACCGCCGAACTGCCGACCTTTCCTATCGACAAGCTCAATGTCTTAGCTACTGAGCTACCATGTCCCACCAGATAGAGAATCCCAAATTAACCTACCTAAATCCTACCCATTTTAGCCTAGCATGTTCTGCAGTCAATCTCGGTCTTGTAATTGGTTTTTCTGTACAAGAAAGATCTGTTTTTAAATGTGTACAAGAGTCATAAGAACTGAATTGTGGTGATTATTATTATTATCTCTGTCTTAGGGGCGCAAACCTGGCTATTTCTCTTTTCTGGATCCGTTTTCTCCTGGGGTTTGGCTCTTCATGTTACTTGCCTACCTTGCAGTGAGCTGTGTCCTCTTCTTGGTGGCCCGGTACAGTTAACTTTTCATTCTATGTCTATTCCCTATCCTCACACTGACACTTACTGGCAACTTCTAAGAACTACATGGAGAAATCTAATGTGGGTTGCTTTGTCCATGGTTTATGGATGGATGGATGGATGGATAGGATGTTTATGTCTATTGACTTTCCAAGCAGCTCCAGGAAAAAAACCACAATTCTTGCTGGGGGTCACCAGGAGACTCTTAAGTTGAGTTCAACTCCTATATTTATTTCCTATCCTACCTTTCTTTCCTTCAGGAGCTCAAGGTGGCATTGCATAGTAATCAGGGGTGGGATTCTACAGATTTGCACCTATTCGCTAGAACCGTTGTTAACATTCTAAGCAGTTTGGAGAACCGGTTGTTAGAAGAAATTACTGGCCTAATCCTGTAAGGAAGGCAGGAAGGAAACATTCTGGTGTTGCTTACAGAAACTGCCTCTCCGTTAACCCTTATTGCATTCTTGGCAGGACTAGACTTCCTGTCTCAGGAACTTCTCTGGAGTTTTTTTCCCCTCCTTTTCTGGTACTTTGCTTGTGTGGAGTGACCATTCAATGGTACTGAAAAAAGTGACTTATGACCCTTTTTCACACTTACGATTGTTGCAGCATCCCCACAGTCATGAGAGGCCAGGCAAGGAGATGCGTGCCTCGATGTGAGTGATGTTGAGTTGGCCACACCCAGCCAGTCACATGACCACCAAGCCACACCCACCAACTAAGCCACGCCCACAGAACCGGTTGTTAAAAATTTGAATCCCACCCCTGATAGTAACTGCTCCCTCCTATTTCCCCCCCACATCCATTCAGTGAGATGGATTGGACTAATAAAAGTGATCAGCCTTGGCTGTGGGTGAATCTGAATCTAGATCTCTTTGGTCCTAGCACAACGCCGTAACAACTGTACTATACTCCACTCAACCATCAGTTTTTATGATAACCATATGGGTGTGTTTCGGTATTGCCTTTTGGTGGAATGGGTTTTTTTTTCCCCAACTTCCCAGTCTAGCCTTTTGGGCCCATTTTTGGCCTCCAGAGGGCCTCCAGAGCCTGGGGAGGCTGTTTTCACCCTCCCGGAGGCTCGAGCAAAACTTCCGGAGCCTGAGGAGGGTGAAAAACAGGCCCGTTTTCGGCCTCCATAGACCCTCCGGAGCCCGGGAAGGCTGTTTTCTCCCTCCTGGAGGCTTGAGGAAAGCCGCTGGAGCCCAGGGAGAGTGAAAATCCCCCCCGCCATGCTGCAGGAGGCGGACTAGGCCACACCCACCATGGCCACGCCTACCCAGCAATCAGGCAGAGAACCGGTTGCTAAAATTTTTGACGCCTACCCCGGAACAGCCAAATGACATGAACCAGGACTGACGTGTGAGATCATCTGAGCCGTAGCTAGTTTGGGAATCTGGAAGGAAATGAAAACCCACTTCTTGTGTCTATCTCGGGATCTATACTCAAATAACCCCACAATTGGATTTTTCCACAATGCGTTCTGCAAGGGGAAGTTGCAAGCAGTTGCAGAACCACAAAACGGGATATGACACACAGATCCCGAAAGGACTTTGGGATTCTGGGAGTTGATGTCGCCACATTTTAATGTCCTTAAGAAAATGTGAATAGTAAGATTTGCTTTATTACAAATCAGCTGCCCTTTGATTGCTGTATCAAGCCCTCATGTGACCTATGGGGACTTTTTACTGAGTGTTGCCCTACAGGAGCAGAGATCATTTCAGAGTATTTCTGGCCCCTGACCCCCGCATACTAATATCCTTTGAGTTATCCCGATGGTTTTTTTTGTGCACACCAACTAAAATTTCTCCTTTTCCACAGTGGCCAGTTGATCTGTTCAGCTGGAGAGCAGGATATAACTAGAGACCAGGATATAATTAGGGAACAACCCATTGCTTATTAAGATACCCTTCGTTGAAACAGAAGGTCACATAAAAAACTTCACTGCCCAAATAATAGATGACACAGGATCTTCTACCGAGGAAGGAAAATCCTAAATCCTTCCATGCTGAAAGGCACTAATTGTTTTGTCTGTCCCATAAAATGCAGACACCCTAATTGCTGAGTGGCTGTTCCCTCTGAAAGCAGAGAATCACGAATAGAAGCCAATAGATGTCTTATTAAAGTTGATTTGAAGTTAGGCTGGACAGATTATTCCCCAGCAAAGGTGCTGAGATATCTAGAAAGGGATGTAAGACATTAGCTTCAACGGAACCAGATGGCAGACTGCTGTGTTTGCGTATGAATTCCTCTGCAGAAAATCAGAACTGGCTGTTTAAGCCAATAAAAAAAAGAAAGAAATCTAGATTGCAGACTCAATACAAATCCCATTATGCTGTATGAGGGTGAGACATAAAGCAAGGATTTTCCAGAATTAAAAAAATGAGTATTCTTTTTATTAGCGACAATTATCTTTTGGCAGCTTCAGAGTGAAATTATCAAACTAGGCTGAGCGTCCTCTCTGGAAAAATATTGCATAAACAAACAAGCATCCTGTCTTGTCGGATTATAACATGTTTGCTTAGATACACAACAACAAAAACTGAGGAATCTCTGTATTGATTTGATCTGCAGTCACATGTGAGATGTACTTATAAAGGTGCTTCAAGGCAGCTTTGAAGCTGCAGGTGTACTTCAGGTGAGGTGTGTTTGCATTTGGCATTCACGATTGGCCTCCTGCATTTCCACAGGAATAGATCCAATGTTGGCTAGGAGATTTTGGTTGCATGCCTAAAAAATATCATTAGTGGAAAGAGAGAGAAAAATATCCTGCTGAATTGGATAGAAAGGGTTCCAAATAAATATGGGTAGAATTGCACCGTCAGTCAATTAATAGAGCAACAGGAATGACGTGAGGTTCATCTAAGGCTACGATCATCAATCGTTTTATTTCAAATCTAAGAGATCACATTATTTCTTAACACAATACAAATACAACTCTTCACCTTTGATGAATTAAAACAGAAGACCATACGTGCTATGTTTTCTTCAACATGAATTAGAATTATTGGTAAATATATAGCCTCATTCTAAAGAGCAGTATATTTTTTTTTATTTGACAAATGCCCCGAATTTCTGTAAATTAGAAAAAAAGAAATCTAAGAAGGTTAAATCTAAGTTTTCGGAAGTTTTGCTGTATAGGTAGTTGTGCTGGATTGTAGCTCTTCCCTGCAACAATTACCTGATTTTAGTAGAAATAGAATTTTCTGACCCTCCCCCCCCCATCACTGCAATTCTTTCCCATCAAAACAGGACTGTGTCTCTTCAGTTTCCACAAGGGATATCACCGATTTCTGTAGATGCATATGAAGCCTACACAGCTGTAATGCTGGTCACCTTTGGGGGGCCTCCTAGTGCAACTGAAGCTGTCAGATTCATGAGCTCATAAAGGTTTTCAGCAACATGCAGGCTTTGAAACCACTTACAACCCAGTTGGAGCCTGTCGGCACAAAGATACGGCTGCTCCCGATACGTTTTCTAAACACGCCTGCCCGAATGACACAGGTCTTCAGATAACTGACATCCAGTGTCAGGTGGCTGACTGTGAGGAGAGGAAAAAAAAAATCCTTACTTCTGCCAAACAATACTCCTGAGTAGTAACTACTCTTCTAGAATGAGAAAGACGAGGGCTGTGTAAAAGAACGTGCTTTTAAATCAGGAGTCTTCAATCCCCCGGTCCATAGACTGGTATTGGGCCATGAGCCAGTAGTGGGATTCAAAAATTTTTACTACCAGTTCTGTGGGCATGGCTTGGTGGGTGTGGTATGGCTTTGTGGGCATGGCTTTGTGGCAGGGGAAGGATGCTGCAAATCCCCCATTCCCTCCCCACCCCACTAACCTGCTTTCCAGCTCTGTTCTCCTGTGCAGGACAACAAAAGAAGAGCCAGCCAATCAGCTGGGACTTGGTAGGTGGAGAATAGATGGAGGCGGGGCCAGTCGGAGGTGGGATTTTCCAGTTCTCTGAACTACTCAAAATTTCCGCTACCGGTTCTGCAGAACCAGTCCAAACCAGCTAAATACCCACCTCTGAATCATATGATATGCCATTCCACGGCAAGGCCTCCTCTTGAGAAATGATGCATCCAGGGACATTCTATCACTCTTGCTTCTATGGCACCCTGTGTTTGTATGCCAGTGTAACCAGATGTGTTGTGTTTTGATGCTGCAGACTGACCCCCTATGAGTGGTACAGCCCCCATCCCTGTTCTCAAGGGCGATGCAATCTACTGGTGAATCAGTATTCCCTGGGCAACAGCCTTTGGTTTCCTGTTGGTGGATTCATGCAACAGGGATCGACGATTGCCCCACGAGCTTTGTCCACCCGCTGTGTCAGTGGAGTCTGGTAAGAAAATGGGGGGTGGGGGAGAGAAATCGTGTTTCTTCTTGAGGTGGCTCCATAGAATGTTATCGACATGGGTTGTTGGGGGTGAGAGCTTTGGTAACATCAGAGTAGGGCTGGAAGGGACCTTGGAGGTCTTCTAGTCCAACCCCTGCTCAAGCAGGAAGACCCTACACCATTTAACAGATAACAGATAATCAGAGTTGGAAGGGACCTTGTAGGTCATCTAGTCCAACCCCCCACCCAAGTGGGAGACCCTACAATATTTCTGACAAATGGCAGTCCAATCTCTTCTTGAAGGTCTCAAGTGATGAAACTCCCACAACTTCCGAGGGCAACTTTTTTTCCGTGGATTGATTGTTCTCACTGTCAGAAAGTTTCCCCTTATTTCTCCTTGTTCAGTTTCCATCCATTATTCCTTGTCTGGCCTTCAGATGCCTTGGAAAATAGCTTGACCCCCTCCTCCTCTCTGGAGCAGCCCCTCAAATATTGGAAGACCACTATCATGTCTCCCCTGGTCCTTCTCTTCACTAGACTAGCCAGGCCCAGTTCCTGCAACCGTTCTTCATATGCCTTAGTCTCCAGTCCCCTAATCATCCTCGTTGCTCTTCTCTGTACTTTTTCTAGAGTCTCAACATCTTTTTTATAATGTGGTGAACAAAACTGGATGCAGTACTCTAGGTGTGTACTACGGTTTTATAGAGTGGTATTAGTACCTCAGTTGATTCTATCCCTCTGTTATTGCAACTTAGGGTTGCATTGGCTTTTTTGGCTGCTGCTACACATGGCTGGCTCCTATTTAGCTGGATGTCCATTAAGACTCCAAGATCCCTAAGACACATTTCAATCAATCAATCAATCAGAATAGAGCTGGAAGGGATCAGACAAGTGCCATTTCAGACAAGTGACTGTCCAGTCTGTTCCTAAAAACTTCCAGTGATTAAGCATCCATAACTTCTGAAGGCAACTTCTGTTCCACTGGTTAATTGTCCTCCCTGTTAGGAAGTTTCTCCTCAATTCCAGGTTGCTTCTCTCCTTGTTTAGTTTCCATCCATTGTTTCTTGTCCTGCCCAAATAAGTTGACTCCCTCTTCTTTGTGGCAGTGTCTCAAATACTGGAATACTGCTGTCATGTTCTCCTACCCTGCAGTCTTTCTTCTCTCTCGACTAGCCAAATCCAAATAATAGCGGAGGCATACAATGCAATAGCAACTGAGACACTTAATGGCACTCTAGGTCCAGATATTCCCATGTTAATACGTTTGAGAAGCTTTATGTACTCATATTTCCCAATGATTAAGTGAATCCATTTTCCATAATCCTTCAAGATTTTTTTTTTTAAATTAAATTCTAAACAAAGCCATTAGTTCACCACGCTAGCATGAAATCTGATGATACATTTGGTATCCCCCAGAGTTTATTGGCCTTAATGTTTTTGCTCTTAGTTGCAGATTGAATCTCGGGACTCTAGAAGCAGCAGAGGGTAAAAAAGGAGATAGATTAAAAACAGGCTTTTCTTCTAAGAAAAAACACGAAATTTCTCTATTACATGGTTTTCTGGTTCTTAGCTAGTATACAATATATCTCAATTCCAGTAACTGTGTAAAACCTAATCTCCACAACCTTTGGTTCTGTAACACCCTTGGGTTTCATTGTTAAAATAAAGAAGTCGGAAGCATCCTGAAACTTTAATAACAAAATAATTTATGCACGATAATAATTTGGGATCCAAGTGTTGTGATCCGCCGGCAGCCTGCGGCGATGGCAGCAGCATCGGACAGTGGGGAAGAACATGAGCCAATCTGGGAGTCTGCGAAGGACTCAGATGAAGGTCCTGCGTCTGATGCAGACGCAGGGCCAGGACCTTCTGGGAGTTATGTGCTGACTCCGGAGCCTCCAGAATCTGACCACAGCAAGGCAGAAGTACAAGGGGAGCCTGTTTCCAATGCACGTGTGCGCAGAGCTGCCAGAAGGCAAGAGCAGCTAAGATAAAAGGGGCGACTCGGGAGTAAGGCTTGGAAGTGATTTCCCCTCCCGTAAGACATAATGGAAGTGCAAAGGGACAGGAACCTTTGCAGGAAGCAACTTTGTGTGGATTTTGTACTTCGGTTGGCTTTTTACAGTTCATTTGGCACTTTAGTTGTTGACAGCAATTCAAAGGAGATAAAGGTGGGTGCTTATCTTGAGGGACTGTTTGGGACTTATTACAGGCTGGGAATGAACATAATTCCCAGCGTTGAAATAAAACAAGAGTTGTTTGGACAAAGCGTGTGCTTAATTACAGTCCCAGGAAGCCTTGGTCAGAACACCAATGATCCCACTAGTAGAAGAAATAAGTGTTGCAATGCTGCCTTCGGTATCCAACCCTACCTTTACCAGCTTCTGACGTGCAGAGGAAGTAGCATTAGATGAGCAAAATTAGTTCTTCTTCCAAATGTTTGAGGATTGCATCTCAATTCCCGGCCTTCAGCCAGAATGGTGAGAATTCTGCGTTGCACTTTCTGCACATCTGGAAGGAACCAAGTTCCAAAAGGCTGCTTTGTAAGATGTCCATTGATTTTTTCCCCTACTTAATCCAGCCTGTTCTTGATATATTGATGTCTTAGATAGTCATGGATGTTTAGTGCCATTCAGAAGGGAAGGGATTGCTCTTAAGTTGCAAAGCCCAGATCATTTCCATTCTGTTTTTTGCTTCTTTTTCTTCCACTCAAGGTGGGCTTTTACCTTGATCATCATCTCCTCCTATACGGCTAACCTGGCAGCTTTTCTCACTGTGCAGCGCATGGATGTACCCATTGAATCCGTCGATGATCTGGCTGATCAGACAGCTATTGAGTACGGCACAATCCATGGAGGCTCCAGCATGACATTTTTCCAGGTAAGTCCTTTGGGTCCCGAGGCCAAAATTCATTTTTAGAATAGAGTAGAGTAGAGTAGAGTAGAATAGAGTAGAGTAGAGTAGAACAGAGTAGAGTAGAGTAGAGTAGAGTAGAAAATAGACTAGACTAGACTAGACTAGATTAGACTAGACTAGACTAGATTAGACTAGACTAGACTAGAATAGGGAAAGAAATAGTAGAATAGAACAGAAAATAGAACAGAACAGAACAGAACAGAACAGAACAGAATAGAATAGAATAGAATAGAATTCTTTATTGGCCAAGTGTGATTGGACACACAAGGAATTTGTCTTTGGTGCATAAGCTCTCGGTACATTAAAAATAAATTCATCAAAAATAATAAGATCCACACTTAGTGATAGTCATAGGATACTAAATAAGCAATCAAATCATACTAGGAAACTAAATTAAACAATACAATAATAAAGATACAAGCAACAAGGCTATAGTCATAAGTGGAAGAAGATAGGTAATAGAAAGAATGAGAAGAATAATAGTAATACAGTCTTAGAAATAGTTTGACAGTCTTGTGGGAATTATTTGTTTAGCAGAGTGATGGCATTTGGGGGAAAACTGTCCTTGTGTCTAGTAGTTGTTCTGGTGTGCAGTGCTCTATCATTTGGAGGATAGAAGTTGAAACAGTTTATGTCCAGGATATGAAGAGTTTGAGATAAATAATACAGCCCATCTCTGGCTGCGTAGGAAGGTCTATCCAACCGACTGCGGGTTTAGTTTTATCTTTATTCTTTTGTTTTGTTAAGAACTCACGGTACCAGACGTATCAAAGAATGTGGAATTACATGTATTCTAAGCAGCCGAGCGTCTTTGTTAAAAGCACGGAAGAAGGCATCGCCCGGGTGCTCAACTCCAACTATGCTTTCCTGCTGGAGTCCACCATGAACGAGTATTACCGCCAGCGCAATTGCAACCTCACCCAGGTCGGGGGCCTTCTGGACACCAAGGGCTACGGGATTGGCATGCCAGTCGGTAGGCAGCGAAGTGAAATTCTAGCTATTCTGAGCTGTCTGCAGAGGTTCAGGGCATTAACAGATCCTACAGATTCATGAAGGGACTGTGGTGGCTCAGTGGCTAAGACGCTGAGCTTGTCGATCAGAAAGGTCGGCAGTTCGGCAGTTCAAATCCCTAGCGCCGTGTAATGGAGTGAACTCCCGTTACTTGTCCCAGCAGTTCTGCCAACCTGGCAGTTCAAAAGCATGTAAAAAATGCAAGTAAAAAAACAGGGACCCACTTTGGTGGGAAGGGAACAGCGTTTCGTGCGCCTTCGAAGGCATTTAGTCATGCCGGCCACATGACCACGGAGACGTCTTCGGACAGCGCTGGCTCTTTGGCTTTGTAACAGGAGATGAGCAGCTGCCCCCTAAAGCCAGAAATGACTAGCAGGGATGTGCAAGGGGAAACTTTACCTTTACAGATTCATAAAACATCAGAAGCCCTTCCATGCAGGGACCTCAGCCCTGCATGGAAACTTGATCAGGCTATTCCTAAGCCCCATTGAATTGTCTGATGGTTTTGCTTGCTGAACAAATCTCTTTGAACCTCTTAGATAAGAAATAACCCATATGCCTTGTGGGAGTTGGGAGAGCAAAGAAACCCCTCTCCCTAATGAGAAACTGAGCCTTTCTTAGTCTTACATGCACTGGTTTTATTGTAGGAAGAGGGAAAAATAGGAACACATTCATAGCAATGTAACTACTGTTATGGAAATACATTTTCCATAACACAAAAAACTTCTAAGTTTCAGCAATGAACAAATTGAGACTTTCAGGCAATGTAGAAAATATCTTCGTTCTTCGGGAACTCGCTACAGCTTCAGAGAGTACATCAAGAGAGTTTTAGAACCGCTTCTCCCATTGTAACTTTAAAGACTCAGGCAAGAATAGATTTTAAAAGATTTTATTCTACCTGACGTCCAAGATTTCCTGCGATGTTTCATAAAAGGAAACGGACATAAATGGAAAATGGAAATACCCCCGAGACAGAATGAATAGAAGAGTGGATTATTCTTTTAGTTTCTGATTTGCCCCCTTGGCTTTACAGGTTCTGTTTTCCGTGATGAGTTTGACTTGGCCATCCTCCAGCTGCAGGAGACCAACCGTCTGGAAATCCTGAAGCGAAAATGGTGGGAAGGTGGACAGTGTCCGAAAGAAGAGGATCATCGAGCCAAGGGTAAATAATGAGCGCCTTCTCTGAAATGTATTCGAACATAAGTGAGCTCAAGTTGGTAGTTGGGCCGTTGGGCTGAGCTCCGAGCTTGGCAATTTGATTGCAAACGCTTCGTCACCATTCGAGGAGACGTCGTCAGTGGGCACATTAAATTTTTTTTTCCTTTTTTTTTTTTTGATGGTGGGGAGACTGAATTTTGGACAAAGGGAAAAAGAATCTGACCTTTAGAACCAAATAATCCATAAGGCCATTAGAGTCTAGGTTTGCATAGTATTCATTTATGCTGGTTTGGGGGCAGGGGAAATGAGCATGGCGCAAAAGAGCCTTGGTGGTGCAGGCTGTTAATCATCTAGCACTTAGTGCAAGCTGTCTGCAATTAGTGCAGGTTCGAATCCCACCAGGCTCAAGGTTGACTCAGCCTTCCATCCTCTTGGGGTAGGTAAATTGAGGACCCAAAGATTGTTGGGGGCAATAAGTTGACTTTGTAAAAATGCCGCTTGGGGGTGGGGGGGGCAAAAGCCCTACTAATAAGCAGGCATGTACAATGGAATGAAGGCTATCGCCGAGCACTTAGCATGGTGCTCCATAGATTGTAAGCCGCCCTGAGTCTCCGGAGAAGGGCGGCATATAAATGTAGAAATAAAAAATAAATAAATAAATAAAAGCAAATAGGATAACAGTCTGTATCTTTCATCCAGCAAAGAATTTGTGTTCTGTATGTTGGGACAGTTCATAAAGGAAAATAGATGTTTGGAAACCGTCTTTGCTTCAAATCTATGTTTTATCATAAAGATGAAAGAACTGGGAAGTGGGCGAGAGAGGAGAAAGGCACCTTAAAAGCAATTTTGAAAGGAAATTGGTTCTTTACATCAATACCTTATAATTTAATCAATACCTTATAATATACAATACCTCTTCCTCCCTCCCTCCCTCTGTGTGTATAAACCTCCAATTGCTTCTCTCTCTCTCTCTCTCTCTCTCTCTCTCTGTGCGTCTTTACATTGATTTGATTTTTATTCAAATATATGTTATTTCCTAATGAAAGTTCAGTATTGCTTTTCAAATTCTTACTCTCGGTGGAAATTCCAGGCCAATTCTGCAGAGACAAGATTATGTTACTGGAGCACTTTTAACTGCCTCGCTGGTCAGCCTCAGACATCCAGAGACCAGGGAGAGAGCTAATTGCTTTATCTTGACATCTGAAACACATAACTAAACTTCAAAGAATAAAAAAAATAAACTGATAAATTATGAAATAGACTCCTGTGAGAGAGAAGAGGGGGAGGAGGGGAGGAGAAGGGGAGCACGTAAGGGACTCCTCAATAAAGAGAACAAGCTCTGACAGATCTCAACCCTGAGCTACAAATATTCTCCTTCATTATGCAATGTATATATATCATCCAGGTCATTTATTCATAAGTCATCTACCCAACATATAGTGCTAGAGTGCCAAAATAGAAGCCGTAATGGAGACTTTGCTGATTTCCTGACTGTGACAAATGAAACAAAAAAAAATATGTATGTGTAATCAGATGTATGTTTATAATATTTTAGATTTTATATTTCAAAGATGTTGAGACTCTAGAAAGAGTCCAGAGAAGAGCAACCAAAGTGATTAGGGGACTGGAGACTAAAACATATAAAGAACAGTTGCTGGGTATGTCTAGTTTGATGAAAAGAAGGACCAGGAGAGACATGATAGCTGTGTTCCAATATCTCAGGGGCTGCCCCAAAGAAGAGGGAGTCAAGCTATTCTCCAGAGCACCTGAAGGCAGGACAAGAAGCAACGGATGGAAACTCAAGGAGGAGAGGAGCAATTTAGAAATAAGGAGAGATTTCCTGAAAGTGAACAATTAATCAGTGGAACAACTTGCCTCCAGAAGTTGTAAATGCTCCAACACTGGAAGTTTTTAAGAAGAGATTGGATAACCATTTGTCTGAAGTGGTGTGGGGTTTCCTGCCTAAGCAGGGGGTTGGACTAGAAGACCTCCAAGGTCCCTTCCAACTCTGTTATTCTATTCTAAAGTGGCTAGGGGTTCATTCTTGTGTGAACAAGAGATCTTGGGGCAATTGTTGCTTTAGTGTACAAGTGGTGTGTTATGACCACCACCACCACCAGACCTGGAATAGAGAAATTCTAGCAGGAGACAAACAACCTTAAGAGTTGCTGTTACCTCATGGAAGAATTAGAAATTACGTCCTTTGCTTTGAAGTGCAAACATTGTTAAAATAGCATTGTTTAGGGTGAAAACGGAAAGGAGGGCAGCCGTATCGATTTTGGGGGCGATGTTTCCACTATCCACTTACAGGCAACTGGTGGAAATTCAAGGAAACAACATGAAACAGAGGTAACAGCAAAACCTTTTAATGATCATTTATGAATTCCGTTCCTTCACGGTTTAAAAGCTGTTTCAAACTAATTGTCTCTGATAAGAACGAGCCTTGCCAAGGTTGTGCAAGGCTGCCAAGAACACTAGATAAAGTTGCCAAGAACTATTTCAAACACAAAGAGTCTCCAGACACCAACCAAGACACTCCGAACGTCCACAAGACTTGAGTGCAAAAATTTCTTTGCTTCCTGCAAAGAACTCTGGTTTCTCAGCTGGCTTTTATCTCTTAAGGGAGGGGCCATTACCTTGCAGCCTTACTCCCAAGTTGCCCGTGCTGTTGCAGCTGCTCTCTCCTTCAAGCAGCCCTGCACACACGCGCACTGGGCACAGGCTCCTTGGGAACCTCTTCATCACTGCTGCTAGCCTCCACAATCTCTGAAGGCAGCATTCCACTCCTTGATGGTCCTGGCCCCATCCCTGCATCACACGCAGGCCCCTCATCTGAGTCCCCACTCTCCGAGACCTCAGCTGTCCATACCTGCTGCTGGCGAACCACAACAGAGATGCTACAGAAGCTTCCAGGAGTTGTAATGACTTATTCTGTGGGTGCCCAAATTCCCTTCTTGGAGGGTTCAGACTTTTAATGGGCATCTTTGTGGAAGAATTGCTGCTTCTGCCAGTGTGATTTGCTACATGGTTGGAACAAATCCTGCTTTGAACACCTGAAAGTGCATTGGGCAGACACCAAGAGATATGACCGTCAACTTTCGCAAATAAAACAACTGGACAATGATTTACGAGGAGGAGCGATGAGGCTTTCTTCTAAAAAACCAGTGGGACTGTCAATAAATCTTTGATTCTCACATTTTGATTTAGTGCTCAGGAGGAAAGAGGCAACTTTTATAGGTGTCTGAATTGATTAAGAATTGTACTCGGCAGCTCTGATACAAGCTAACACATCATTTATGAGTCAGTCTTCTGCTCAATCAAGTGAAGTCTATCCAAGTCCCAGTAATAAACATTCATAGCCAACGGTGAATTGCCTCCAGCAAGAATTATAAATACAGATATATGCTGCTTTGGTCTCAGCAAGGTTAATCTAGACTTTGGGTTTTAAACCAGAGCTGCTAATAAAGGACATGACATACGACTTGCATATAATTCAATGAGTTTTATTAGAGAAAGGAAATCATTATTTCATAGGCCAAACTCAAGAATGACTTTGAAGCCAGGAAAATGTCTCCAATTCTTTGCGTGGGTTTGACCTTGGTAGATGTAATGGCATTTTTTTATTTTACATATTGACATTTACCAAAGGCATCCTTGGCAGAAAATGACACTGATTAACTGTAGCAAAAGTCTTTGTTGCCTAAAATCTCAAAAGTTATTTCTGACGTTCATTGAGACAGGCAAAATGCCTATGAATCCATACATCTAGATATATGTGAAGTAACCATAAGATGCCTCACTCAAAAGGGATAACAGAAATTCCAAAGTTTTGTCTTCACTCTATCACTGATTCAAGCCTTTGCTTTACTTTTTCTTTGTGTCTTCTTGTATCAAGTAGAATTTCAGTTTTCCATGCTATTAAAAAATGGTGGCATCATGTTAACATGGATCAAAATATGGTCTCTTTTGCATTATTATTCTTGCCTGTTGTTTTGTTTTTATCATTTTTTTTAACCTGTTATCTTCATATTTGCTGTCCTGTTTGCTAAATTTCTAATGTTACCCTAGGCAAGATACTTGACTTAGGTGTTTATTTGTTTATTTTTTGTTTATTTTAGTTGTTTATTTGACTATTATTAGTTTGTCTCTATCCCATTTGTTATTTGTTTAGGTATATCTGGAGAGAACCAATATTTGCCAGATGATTTAAACGTAGATATTTTATAGCTTAACCACTAGGGGTATCTTACGGAGACCAAGTAAATAAATCCATTCACTTAGGCTTTAGTTTTATAGTTATTAGTCATGTAAATATTTTACAACTACTATATTTTCATTAACTTTTAATATTGTTGTATAATTTAATAGAATAATTTAATATTCTATTAAATATCATAGAAATACATCTGTGAGCATTTCTGTATTTTGTACCGGTACTTATGCTGGATGAAGACTAGAATAAAAATGAATGAATCAGTGAATGGACTGCTTGGCAAGCTTAAGATGGGTGGACTTCAATACCTAGAATTCCCCAGCCAGCCCTACCGAGAATTCTGGGAGTTGAAGTCTACAAGTCTTAAAGTGGCCAAGGATGGAGACCCCTGGTTTAAACCATGCAGCAAACCCCAAGGAAGGACTGCTGGCAAATATGCCACCATAGTTGCCAATTGAGGTCCACCTGTTGCTGTGGTGACTGTATGACATCATGGAAAGCCTGTGCCTCATTTGTCAACCAGAAAAGAGGAAGGTTGCACTGCCAATCTCTGCCAGATCCCATCTCTTGCATTGGCCCTCCAATAGCCGTTGTCACTGCGTGCCAAGCCAGATGCCAGTTTTGAACAACTATTCTTTGTCTACCGCTGTGCCCCCTCCTTAGACAACTAAACCTGCATTCCTGGTCTATGGTAGAAACATTCATCAAGAGCATTATGTAAGTGAAGCTGTGGACAATGATGTGCCAGGGAATAGAGAGATGCTGGCACCACTACCAATGTGTATAATAGTAGGGACCTTCTCAAAGCTGAAATTACCAGGAAGCTAGAAGAATAGCTCTCCCATTACAAGCTAAGAGCAGAATCAATCTATGGTTATGATCACAACGATTGGCTTCATACTCCTTGTGCTAATATTGACTTAACCACTGAGCAGTCAGACAGAAGAGACACTGAAACATTATCTTTTATGTGCTGAATGAGAGGGCCTGATGACTAAAACATACAATGGCACTCATGCTATTATGCATCTTCTTGAAGAAAAAGAGCAGGATTTAGAATGAGCTGTCCAATTTAGTCAGTGGTTGCAAAGGAGGAATAAAACTCGGTGAGAAATGAACTTCTTGAAGAACAGGTAGAATATATCAGGGAAAAGATTCATCAACTGCATTATGAGCTGATTATGAAATAGGAGTTGTTTCGGTTCTCTACCAGGCCTGCTGAAGGGAGAATGAGTCAGAATCCATCTGTTCAACTCCATTGAAGAGGAATGAATCATTCTCGTCTGTCCAGAATTATTTCCATTTTCATTTTCTCTTCAAAAGAAATTGAAGAGGGATTTGAAGAGGAAAACGTTGTCCTTAGATTGGAGGACTGCCAAGCTGAAGACAAGCCATTGGTTATGGAGAGAAAGAGCAACCGCTTGCAAATGATTGTGTGATGGTGCAGAGCTCAAAGATGCCAATATTCAGATTGTCAGGATTTCGGAAGAGATAGCTTTAAAAGACTGAAGAAGCCGCTCAAACACAGGATGAAATCACCCTTCTTCCTTCTCAGGTAGTGGATCTATAGAGAAAGGCAAAATCTTGTGCAGTGGGAAATGAAGAACTTGATCCAACATGTGGGAGCTAAAGATGTCCCACAGCAACTCATAGCTGAATGATGAGAGCTGGAAAAAATGTGCAGTGTGTGAAAACGCTTCATGAGGCACAAGAACTGTAGAACCTTAAGAACAAGACAATATCAAATGTTATATCACACCATTGCCATTCATTAAAGCTGTTTTCCAATGAGTTCCTTAGCTGCAGGATCAACGCAAGGAAAGGATCAATGCAGAAGAAGCTGCATCTACAGATGATAACTGATTGCTCTGGCTTAAACCGACGCAAGAGTTTTTGACACAATACAAAACATCAATCAGGTGATAAAAGAGATTCCATAGCTCCATCTCAAGTGAACACTCCAGGATCTAGCCAGTTTTGCACAATGAATGCAGTCATTTCTGTCTGTGCCAGCACACCACGATCCAGTTTCTATGGAGGAGATATTTCAATATTGTGATAGACAACAAGGCTAATAGTATCATCCTTGAAACTGAATCTACTGGCTCTAGAAATGAGAAGAACAAGAAAAGAGGAACACCAGGTTCTAGAGACCTGGAAGCAATCCCTCAAAGGTTTCCCTTCAAAGGGAGAATTAGGAGGGTTTGTCAGAAAGGAGGGTTTGTTTTTTGGAAAATAGGAAAGAAAGTTGAGAGAATTAGGTGGTAATAAAGCTCCCCATCCTTTATCTGTTCTCCTTAGTGACTATGGTCTCTTCTCCATCAGCAAGAAGGAGGAAATAATGGTTCTCAACCTTGGCAACTCTTAAGATGTGTGGACTTCAATTCCCAGAATAGTTCCATAGCTGGGCGCAGAATTCTGGGAGCTAAAGTCCGTACATTTTAGAGCTACCAAGGTTGAGAAATGCCACTTTAGAGATAGATATCCTCATTGCTTGTTTGAACTCTTCTGATAGTAGGAACTAGACTCCAAGAAAGACTCCAATATATTTCTAGGGTTTTTTTTTTAGCAGAATACTCCGTTTTTATTAATTCAGTTTGAATTCCTAACAGATATTATTAACTCATCAGTACTGAAAACCAGTATGTTGTAGCATGTTATTACTGGGCGTTCAAATTACCAAGCTACTATCTGTTCTTTAGTTTAATGTGCTGGGTTATTAAGGGCAATGCTTTTATTCAAACTTTGCATGCAAGGAAAAGCTAGCTATTATCCTGTACTGCCATTACATTATGTTGCGTATTTGCATAATATTCCAAGGTTAATTTAGTGTTAATTTTGAGTGGGAGACTTTCCCACAGGCTGCCACACAGTCAATCACACAAATCACTACTTGCAGCAATTTGTGGCTTCTTAGAAGTTACTCCATCGTGCTAATGCTGTTTCTGTGTGTGTGTTTGTGTGTGTTTTATGATAGGTCTAGGAATGGAGAATATAGGTGGAATCTTTGTGGTCCTGATATGTGGTTTAATCGTAGCAATTTTTATGGCAATGCTGGAGTTCTTGTGGAGTCTCCGACACTCTGAACATTCTGAAGTAAGTTTTTGTTATAGGTGCATGTTCTAATATTCGGTTATATGTGTTGAATCAAAAGATCATCTATCTATCTATATAAAAGCAAAATACCCTTCATGCATCATCACAAAATCTCCAGAACTGTAAAGCCTATAAACTTGAAATTTGGCATGTAGGTTCCTCTTGGCTTTTAGGTGCTCGCTAAGAAAGGATTTTTCCAAATGACAATCAGAGCATTAGTATTTCCTATATTATTATTATTATTATTAACATGCTCTGATGCTAAGGAGTTCTAGTCCTCCTCCCCACCTGAAAAGAAATCTGTTCCAAATGCAAAACACAAGCAGAGGAGAGGAGTTTCAGTTTCAGTTTTAATTTCACAGCACCAAGCAGCTTTAGTACAGAACAGTTGAGCTAAGCCACACCCAGGCTCCTTGCTGTCTCCTTGCTCACACAGCAAATACTGTTTCAGTTTCCAAACAGACCTCAACTCTCTCACACACTGACAGGACACTAGCCAGATGAATACTGATGGATGCTGGTAGGCAGAGGCAGAATTTTTTCCCTTTATTTTCCTCCCAAAAATCTTGCCCGATCACATAGTTTCATAGCAAAGTACGGGTACGCTGCTAGTGTATATATAATAATGAAGAAAATACTAGGTAACCTTGGTAATGTGTAAGTCAAATAACTGGTAGACCTGTGTTAAGTATTTAACAGAGTATCCTTGATATCAAGGATTAATACAGCAGATGGAAGTAATGTTCAGATTGTAGCAGTGAGTATTGAACCACACAAGCACAGCAGTTGAAGTGCAAAGTCTTTATATACAATGGTATAAGCACAGTCCAAGTTTCAGTCCAATATCATACACAGTTCATCCATAAATAGATTAGCTTACCAACCATTCTTGTTCAGTAGATATAACATCATCTTCAATACATCCATGCATCAATGGAGAAATATAGTTACAGTGTTGAAGTAGCAGAGTAGCAGAGTAGCAAAACCAGTAGCAGCATTCCTGTAGCACAAACACAGACTCACAACAGATTAGCCATGTGCTCTCTGGCTTCTTACTATATAGCACTCCTGCTTCCTGTAGCCAGTCAGCATCTTGGCTACAAGATAGTGCTGAGTCATTCTGACTTGCAGTCATATATGGTAAACCAATATAGTGAAGTTTCATAAAGAAACTTAACAACCTGTCATGTAAGCTTTGACCTCCATCGTTGCATAAACGTCTTTAAAACTCTGATCATTGAAAGTTGAGACTATTCTCTCATTTGAAATATTGTCCTCCTTCATCCTTGTTAACAATGGTATGATTGATTGATGGCCCTGAGGACATACAAAGCTGTATCAGAGCAAGAACAATATCTATTCGGGAAGTTCTGCTTTTGTTCTGAATTAATTTTTATGTGTCCATGTCCTGAGTGAAACCATCACATCATCAAAGGTGATGGGCTTTATGGGAAAGCCAGTGTTACTAAGCTGAACAGCTATTTTTCAGGCAAATTGAAACTAAGGTTAGTCCGGACCAAATCGTTGCGAAGGAGTATGAAGAAAAGTAGCCTTGAAAGAATTCTAAGAATTTTTTTTTATTATTATACAGTCTTCTTTTTTCACCAGAATGATTGTTGGAAATTATCTGAGTTCAACAGTTAAGAACAAATGTGTCAAGATATTCAGACGCCTATTGAACAGTCAGAATAACATGGAGTAAAATGGAGAGCAGAGTTTCTAAATATATTGAAAGCTGAGAAAAATGGAATATTATTCACAATTTATAGTTTGCCATACTATAGTATAAAACAATATACTACTGTATATATTAAAGCATAACTATAATTTTTAGTTATAATTTATTAACTGGTTTCCAATGGGTTAGTGTCATTTTTTTTCTATTGCATCAACAGGTAAAAATGCTCTTGAGTTAGGCTTGTTGTTGCTGTTAATTACAAAGTCATGTCTGACTCATCGCAACCCCATGGACAACCTTCTTCCAGGCCTTGCTGCAGGGATGGGATTCAATTTTTTTAACAACCGGTTCTGTGGACGTGGCTTAGTTGGTGGGCATGGCTTGGTGGTCATGTGACTGGCTGGGCGTGACCAACTCAACATCACTCACATCGAGGCACGCATTTCCTCGCCTGGCCTCTCATGACTGTGGGGATGCTGCAACAGTCATAAGTGTGAAAAATGGTTATAAGTCATTTTTTTCAGTGCCATTGTAACTTTGAATGGTCACTCCACACAAGCAAACTACCTGCAAAGGAGGGGAAAAAAACTCCAGAGAAGTTCCTGAGACAGGAAGACTAGTCCTGCCAAGAATGTTATAAGAGTTAACGGAGAGGCAGTTTCTGTAAGCAACACCAGAATGTTTCCTTCCTGCCTTCCTTACAGGATTAGGCCAGGAATTTCTTCTAACAACCGGTTCTCCGAACTGCTTAGAATGTTAACAAACGGTTCTAGCGAATAGGTGTGAACTGGTAGAATCCCACCCCTGCCTTGCTGTCCTCTACCATCTTCTGGAGTCCATTTAAGCTCACGCCTGCTGCTTCTGTGACTCCATCCTGCCACTTCCTTCCCTGCCATCCCCTTCTTCTTCTATTGCCCTCCATCTTTCCCAGCATTAGGCTTTTCTCCAGTGTGTCCTTCCTTTCTTCTCATGAGGTGGTCAAAGTCTTTGAGTTTCATCTTCAGGATCTGGCCTTCTAAAGAGCAGTCAGGGTGGATCTCCTCTGGGACTGACTGGTTGGATCCTCTTGCAGTCCAAGAGACTCGCAGGAGTCTTCTCCAGTACCAGAGTTCAAAGGCCTCCATTCTTTGGCACTCAGCCTTCCTTACGGTCCAACCTTCACAACCATCCATTGCAACTGGGAAGACCACAGCCTGGACTATACACACTTTTGTTGGCAGGGTCAGGTCTCTGCTTTTTAGTAGGCTGTCTAGATTTGCCATAGCTTTCCTCCCCAGGAGCAAGTGTCTAGTAACTGCATCATTACAATTTTCTGGTAGCGTTATGGACGTGGCTTATTGGAGTTGTTTTTGTTTTTGGAGTTCCCAATTAACCCCTCCCCCCAAAAAAAAATTATAATTCTTAGGTGGTTCCCCACTGACATTGAAACGTTATTTTTTAAACACTAGTATTCTAATACTTTGTTTTTTGGTTTTAACCCCCTCTTAGATATCAGCCTGCCAGGAAATGGCATCAGAATTGCGTAGCATCATTCTCTGCAGGGAGAGTTTTCACCCCCGTCAAAGGCGAGGGGCTATTCTTCGGACTCGCCCCATTATACAGGAAGACCGAAGAGCCCGTACGGCTACCACTACCACCCTCAGTAATGGCAAACTCTGTGGTGGGGGGGACCCTGACCAGCTGGCACAGAGACTTGCACAAGAAGCTGCCCTGGTGGCTCGAGGTTGTACCCACATCCGCGTGTGCCCCGAATGCCGGAGGTTCCAAGGACTTCGTGTCCGGCCAGGACCAGATTCCCTCGTGCAAAGCGACGAGAGTTTGGAATGGGAGAAGGTGACAAACAGCAGTGAGCCCGAATAAAGCAGGGGAGATGGCCAAAACAGAAGCTAATGTTCCATTTTACAGAACATGAGACTTGTACACACACAGTTGTTGAACTATTTTTAAATTAATAAAATGGCATCCCGGCTTCTTGAGAGCATATCAAAGCTTTAGGCTGGGAACAAACCCAACGGCAGCCTTGTTACTTGTTGTCTCTAAGGGTCTCTAACGTTCTTCTTTCTACGAGTACCGGGGGAAAGCCCTCCCAGCTAAACTGGGAAAAACGCTTCCTCAGAATATTGCTCCTATGGAATTTGAGGTATGGGATGTGAAAAAAAGGCAAAACATTACTGAAAGAAGGTCATGAAACTTACATATATTACGCTAGGTTGGGGGGGAAATATAGCACCCTGTGGACATTGTTAAACTGTTGAGAGATCTATTTTCTTTTAGACAGGGAGAATAATCCATTTTAGTTTTGGTGCGTCGAGGTTATATCAACCCAACTGAACTGAGATATCCTAGCTTTGCAGCAGGTAAGCAAGAAATGGAGGATCGTGGAGAAAGAGGGAAAACAGATGTCTTTCCTACAAGTTCATGAAAAGGAGGTCTAGTCCAGGGGTTGGCAGCCTTTAAGCATTCAAAGAGCCACAAAGGTCCTAAGTGGAAGCCCCCCGTTCAATCCTGGAGCCAACCGGAAATCCGGTTCCCCCACCATAGAGTCTCCCCCTAGCACAGTATCCTTTTTCCTCTACCTGTCCTAACTGAAAGCCCTATCAATTGTGGAGCCAACCAGCAAGAGGGAATTGCAGCAGAGGGATGAAAGAGCCACATGCGGCTCCAGAGCCATGGGTTGCTGACCGTTATCTAATCAAAGAATTACAGATAGGAAAAAGCATCCAGCAAACTAAACTCAGAGGCTTCTACAATGACTTTTTCTTTCTTCATTCTTTCTTAAAAGCTCTGCTTAATAGCTTTATAAGAAAGCAAGCCAGTCCAGCACAGGGTTAAACAGGGAACAGGAAAGGGGATTTTTTGTCCTTTCTCCCCAGTAGAGTGATAGAATAACCATGCCAGTCAGTAAATTTCTGAAAATCAAGTCTTAGCCCTATTTTTTTTTTATTAAAAGATGCATCTTCACAATAATGAGATGGCCTGGGGGGAAAAAACCCCAAACTTTTGTATTATCACTTTACAGCTACAGAATATCTCAGAGTTCAGTGTTACAAACTGGTTTGGAGGGAAGATCAAAAGGAATCCACCTCCGTGGAAGATTAAATGAGGATAATGGGTCAGCAATCCGGAAATCCCTTGGTTGGTGTGGGTTTTCATACACGGCTTCTATTTTCTAAAAGGCAATTCTATGCAAATTCTTAACGTTAAAAAATTATAGAAGTGGGGGGGGGGAGAAATCAAGGTGACAATGAACAATTAGAAATCAAAAAATGATCCTGTCTCATTGTTGGGTTGTTGTTTTTTAATATTGTGTTAAATAAAATATGTCCTTCCATGAAGGAGCTTTCCCCTTTATATCCCTGCTATTCAGAAGAGCAGGAATTTGAATACACAAGGTCATTAGCTGCCTATAGCTGGAGTAATTTACGATATTCTTGCTATTGACATTTCAAGACATTTGTCTGCCAGTCAATTAAGCTAACATTATATTGTCCTTGGTCCCAATCTTAGACTCCATCCAGCCTTCACTCACGGCATTCAAGAATCTGAAATTCATCTAGATCTGTATTAAAACTGTGACTCAGTTGTGGTACAATACTGTTTATGTGCATTATTAATGATTTCCCCTGAGAAGTGAGGAAAAAAAACAATCAGCTAAGTTCTAAATAATTTATGATGTATCTAACAACTTCAATAGACACAATCGATTTTCAACTCTAGAAATAGGATCCCAAGAATTATACGTAGCAAATGCTGAAGTAATTTCTTCTGGCATATAAGTGTGAAATACAGAAAAGTGTGCCTTCTGTTCTTGAATTTTAATAAGAGAAATATGAAACCTTTGACACACTGGTGAGTAATGTGGGAATGAATAGTGAGAAACTTTTAGGACAAGAATAGGGAGAAGTTTTTGTGATTGTGCAACTGTACAGTATATACAGAAGGGAAATTCTGTTTTTACCCCAGAGAGTAAGCAGCAAAATCATAATGAAAATGAGGCATCTTGATTAGTTTAATATGTGGATTTTTGTTACTGTTTGGTATAACTATGAATTTATTACATTTATATCCCACCTTTCAGCTAAGGAACTCAAAGCAATTAACTACTATTCTTCTTCCTTCATTTATGTCATCATGATAACTCCACTGAAATAGCTAGTGGAGAAAGAAAGGATACTACAGAGCTGCATAGCCATATTTTGACCTAACACTAGTCCAATAATTGCCATTTTAGTATTAATTTGCTACACTTGCTTATACTTAGAAACACTTGCTATAGTCACTACATGGTTGGTGCAAATATGGATAGAATCTTAAATCGCTTTTCCCAAATATGAGATGAGTTATATTTTTTGAATAAGAAAAGCACTGTTGGATTAGATCCAATATCTACCTCATCCAGGGTCCTGCTTTGCATAATACCCAATAAGTAGCTATAAGAAGTTCATACACAGAAAAATGAAAGCTACAGTCTTCTATCATTGTTATTCTACACACAAATTCCATCAGTTGTTCTAGTCCAGGAATGGATAGCTGTCCCAACTTTTGGGCTACAGCTTCCACCCTAAATTACCTCCAGGTCATGCTGGTTAGAACTATGATTTAAATTCATTTCTTATGTTTGTGGCAATTGTCAATTCCTGATCATACCTTACAAATCATCTCACATTAGACATTTGGGGCAGGCAATGAAAGCAAACAGACGTATTTGGGTAACAAGGCAGGGAGGAATGACATATGGACAATAAACCCAAAAAAATCCCTTTCAGACGTTTCTCAAGTACCAGCAACACTCACTGATCAATTCTACAAACTGCTGTCATATCCACTTGCCTGACAGACCAACATGCTTGCACAGACAGAAGGGAATAGTCATCAAACGAGCATGGGTCTTTTAACGTTTATTTACAGATTTCCCAAAGGGAGGAAAAAGAATCTCATGAATAATTGAATCTGAGCTGCCTTTTAAAGAGTTGAACAAAGTGAAAGACTCTGCATATATTTTTTTTTTCAAGCTCCAAAGCACTTACACATTCCGAGAATGATTATATATGTGGCCACAGTGGGACATGCCTGTTTAAACAGCATCGCTGGAACTGGATTTTGCAAATCCTAAGGGTTTTTTTTTTTCTTCTTCTTCTAAATATAGCAACTTTATTACAATAGTTATCTTGCACGGAGATTTTATTGACAACTTCGCTGTGACTCTTGTTCCTCTTCTATTCCCATTTGATGCTCGTCTTGAGGCTTAAAATAATAGCCATCCCATTTTGCAAGGAAGTATGGGGTAGAACTGAGATAATAAGCACTAATCCTGTCATTATCTAAATGTAGATTTAGGCCCTGTGCAAGCTATTATTTCTTTAATACAAGCAGGTTTGGGGGCTAAACTATCCGTAGACTTCGGTTTATGAATGCACAGCTTATAGTACTGAAGCAGCCTCAGCATTTTATTCAGATATTTATCTTTGTAAATTTATAAAGCCTTCCAACTCCACAATGATTCTAAATATGCAGTACTGTAGCACAGAATTCAATAGCTGCCCTGCTCTTTTCTCACATACACACTCTGACCCTCAGTTCAGTTCAAAAATACTTCAGCAGCAATCTGATGCACAAGGACACACAGACACACACAGACACACAACCCAGAACCATTGCTTCCAAACCTTTTTGAGCCAGGTAATAACTTACTGAGCTGGTAATAACTTCATCAGAGAATTGTTAGACACAGGATCAGAGCTAGGAAATAGCTGGCAGCAGTTTTCCTATGTAAATTAACACACACACACATACATATACACATTTCTATTGAGCAAATGAATTATTTAAATGGAGGCACCAGTAAATGCTGTTTTACAGTATAAAAATACACAAAGGTGATTCAAACTGTTCACAATCTCGATCTATGTTTCTGAATATAACATTGAATTTTCTTTATGTGTACACATTTTGCATCTAATGGTTTGTACCTCACTTTTGTATCTGTAAATCACAAATCAGAGTTTTGAGTTTGAAATTCCTGAGAAATTAGCAGACCAATTAATAAAATGTCTTCTAGCTGAGGGCAACTTGTCCGGTGCTTCCAAGACAGGTAAGAGACAGAGAGTTGTTTTATTCTGATCCTGGGGGCTCTGAGCACAGAGTAAAAGCAGTTTTCACTGACCTTTCTTCCTACTCACATGTAAATGAAATTCAGGCTTTTGTTAATTTTTCCTGAGTCTATTGATAAAATGTGGTAATTCAAGAAAGATCTCTCTTTAGATCCCAGTGGGAAGAGAAGATTAGATCAATTCAAATATAATGCCTTTATCCTTTTTTAATTGTTTTACTGTACCTGCCACCCATTACAGACCTTCAGCTTCATAGCCCCAAGAGGCACCTAAGTGAGGATTGTAGACTTAGGCTAGCTAAGTCTTCCTCTGTTCCATGTTAAAATGGCCACTTTGGGCTTTTGCCAAGTCTGGCTCTTACACAGGTTATATGAGACTCCCTACGATAAGTAAAATACTAGGAGCTCCTTCTGTAATGAATGTTGGATGAGTTTTGATTTCCAGATGAGTTAATTTACATTCAATGTTAAAGAGATTTATTTTTCCCTTGGAGTCCAGTTTGAGATTTGACTTCTGGATGCATTAATATATTGATGAGAATGATGGGTTATCTCTGATCTCGGTGGATGCAATTACTGAGATTTCAAGTTCAGTTAAATCAAAACAGAATGCTTTTGCAGTTCCCAGCCCATGTGAAGAGATAAAGTTTGCACTGGTAACAAGGGAGGTGGGACCAATCTTTTTATTTAGGTCACCGTGTCTGCTAGGAATGACAACTTTATCTTCACTGGTTTCTTAGAAAGAAAAACACAATAGCCTTTTCACGCTGTGAAAGAACAGAGAGAGCCTTTTCATTTTTCTACTCTACCTGGTTATCTTTGAGAGGAACATTTATTTGCTTTTTATACCAATTCTTTTCTAAACATTGCAGATAAATAATTATTTTATTGAATTGATCTTTATTGTTCCAATTCAGGTTCTTATTCATGTGTGCTATTTGTTTCTGTATCTTGAACTGCTAGCAAAATGTTGTAGGCTTCAGATTCAAATTTTATTACTTCGAAGGAACATTTTTTTCAATTCAGAAATTCATCGTATCTTCTGAATCAGCCTCCTTTGCTTCTACATTTTAGTCAGACAATATACATTCTACTTTCCACTCTCTGCATAAGATGCAGTTGTAGTTTTTGACTACAACTGCATCTTTGTAAGATAGCAATAGCAGTAGTACTTAGATTTATATACTGCTTCACAGCACTTTATAGCTAACTCTCTCTAAGTGGTTTACAGAGTCAGCATATTGCCCCAACAATCTGGGTCCTCATTTTATCAACCTTGGAAGGATGAATCAGCCTTGAGCCAGTCAGGATCAAACTCCTGGACCTGGAGTGAGCAGCGAGTTAGCCTGCAGTATTGCATCCTAACCACTGCACCACCACAGCTCTGTGACTAGTCTGCAATGGAATACTGGATCCTAGGAATCCTTGCAAGAAGAAATATGACTGCAAAAAGAATTTAAGTACATTAATCTATAAGCCCATTTTCATTCCTTGGTAAAATGACAATGGTGAGTTTCATAAAACTATTAAGATGACAAACTAAGATTAGGAAGCACCCCAGATATTAAACAGCTCATATTTAAAATATACATCAGCCTTGGAAAATAACATATATTTAAAATGGAGGAAAAGCCACAGTTCCTGTTAGAATATAATAAATACAATTGGATAACAGAATTTACTTTGATACATGAACACTATAAGATAGTAACTCATTCCCTCGGTCACTGAGCATAGTCATGGACCAAATATTTGTGTACAGAATAATCATAAATGGTCTGAAAAATGAAGAAGACAGTAGTGGGCATAGGGATAAGAAAAATGAGAATTAATTTCACTTAATATAAAGCACTGAATAGTTTCTAGCAGGAGAGAGAAATGTGGCCAATAAAGATTTTTCACAATTGCATAAGAAAAACTGTGTTGGTTTGGCATCTCATTTTCAGTACAGGGATAATAATCCATATTTCAGGATTGTTTTAAGTAATACCAGTTAATGTATATGATGGATGCACTTTTGAACCCAAAAATAACAAAAGAGGAATTATTAAAATATGCTTAATTTATTTTAACAATCTGCTAATCTTTCTGCTTCTCCAAATTTTGTTTTATATTACAAAATATAATTCAAAGTACCATGATGCATGACAGTAAATCAAGCTGATCTAAGTATGGTATTGAAGTTAGTACAGTTTTTAATTAATATGCCTAAATTGTTTTTTTTTAAATATTTTGCAAATGTGTAATTGGTTTCTTCAAATTGAGGTTGCTTTACTTGTGAAAGAGAAAACCTGTCAGAATATGTCTGTGATCTCAGGTAACATTGATGAGTTTTGCACTTCAGCTTTTCTAAGCTTAGCTCTGAATGAACTAAGGTTGAATGTAATTTATTCCACAGCCAAATGGGAATGCAAATGAGTGCAGAAAGACCTCTGTGATTTCCAGTGGAAAGCTACAATGACTGATTTGTCTGATCAAAAACATAGTTGTTCCAGATTCTATACCCATACTGCATTTATGAGTGACCTTAAAAAGGAAGTTCCTATTCTCATTTGCACGAATAAACTGGGATACTAACACTTATGCAAAGCCTTCAACTCGATACCTTGCCTGTTTATTTGCTCTGACAGGTTTAATTTTTAAGCTGTCTGAACCAGTAAGGCCTTGTAATGTAAACTCTAGTATTTGAAACTGATAGCCTTCAGTAGTTTAAAAAAACTCATTAAAGCAAAACTGACTAGGTATCAGACCCATCAACAGTCTCATGCAAGTGGTGGCATCCAGAAATATTGGTAAAATTGTTTGCTCACCAACTACTGTCATCCTCACATACTCTCAGGTGACATTTTTATTTTTATTTTCTATATTTTATTCTCTGCTCCAACAGATCATTTGGTTTAGCATTCAAAAATCAAAACCATCCAGTACTCATTATAAATATGGTTGATGTACTTTCGGTTGCAGGAAAAGGCTAGAGACCCAAATATTTCCTGGGTTGCTTAGTCAATATTTACACCTTTCAAAGAAAAATTGGAAGTAGGGCTCTATTCCTATGCCTTTTAGAAATTGAAAAACTAGAAGGGAATTTTGGCTTGTTCCTCTTTTGATCCTATAATTTATAAGTCTGGGTGAAGAAGGACCAGTTTTAAGATACACATAATTTGATGACCTTTGTGAGTTTGAATATATACTGAATATCTTAGTTATTCTTGCTTTGACATTAGCTTCATCTATGTATGAATAAAATCCTCATGTCTGCTTGGTATTGGGTGAAATGCTGCTTCATAGGGCAAAACTTTTTCAACAAAATTACTTCAAATATGGTTAATTTATAGAACGCTGGGACCCAAGAGAATGAAATTTGGGGATTGCTTTGCTGCTTCAGCACTACTGTGCTGTTCAGTGCCAGTGCTGTGTTGTTGTGTAAGTCTCATTTTCAAAGTTCCCTGACAGTTTCCCACATATCAAGGGGGAATCAGAGAGGAAATGATTGTCAGCACTCCTGTGCTCCTTCCCACTTTTCCATTGACAACGTCTTTGCTTGTGGGAAGCTTATAACGACAAAGTCAATGGAGATATGGTCCAGTCCCTCTGTGGTAGCACAAACATTGTCCATTCACACAGGCCCTTGCTCCCTCCTGCAGAAAGGAGAGGGGTAGGGAGGGAGAAAGAAAGGAACGGATGGGAAAATGGGAGGGAGGGAGGGAGGAAGGAAGACTGACTAGAGTATGTGGAAGGGAAGAAGGAAGGAAAGGAAGGAAAAATGGGAAGAAGGGAGGGAGGGAGGAAGACTAGAGTATGTGGAAGGGAAGAAGGAAGGAAGAAAAAATGAGAGGGAGAGAGGAAGGAAGAATAGAGTATGTGGAAGGGAAGAAGGAAGGAAGAAAAAAATGAGGGAGGGAGGAAGGAAGAATAGAGTATGTGGAAGGGAAGAAGGAAGGAAAGGAAGGAAAAATGGGAAGAAGGGAGGGAGGGAGGAAGACTAAAGTATGCGGAAGGGAAGAAGGAAGGAAGAAAAAAATGAAAGGGAGGGAGGAAGGAAGAATAGAGTATATGGAAGAGAAGAAGGAAGGAAGGAAAGTAAGGAGGGAAGGAAGGAAATGGAAGAAAGAGATAGATAGATAGATAGATAGATAGATAGATAGATAGATAGATAGATAGATAGATAGATACAGACAGACAGACAGACAGACACAGACATAGAGACAGACAGACAGATAGATACTGAATTGAGAATTCTGTGAGTTGAAGTCCACCCAATTTAAAATTTCCAATTATGAGAAATACAGGTTTAAGACCCCTCGGATGTAGTGAAAGCTGCAGTTAATTCATCTCTCTCCAGGGTTAGTTATACAAAAGCCACTGATCAAAGTAACGTTGCAGAATATTTAGGGAAGCACCAATAAGCCTTGCCACCAGCAGCATGGGTCATTTTGGTGTGAAAATAGGTTCTCCCTGTGCAATTGAAGAAGGGGACTCATGAAGTCCCGTCCCCATGTTCCTGAGCTCTGGGGCACCCCAGTTTTCCCAGCCCTGGCCATGAGAAGCATGGGGTCCTGCCACTCCTAAGAAAGAAGAATTAAGAGGTGGGAAAGCGTCCAGCCAACATTCAGGGTTATATTTAAAACTCTCAACCCGCCTGTCTCAGCAAAAAACAAATTACTGTGGCGCTTCTCAGGAACACTCTTGGAGTAATTTACTTTTCAACCTTGTGTAAACTCCATTTAGCACCGATTTCATTCAGACTCTAAACCAGTTTCAGCACCTGGCGTTGGGACAGCCATGACAGATGCCTTTTAGCAGTAAACTAGGATGCTCAAGGCCAGCCAGCTTTTGTGGCTTATCAAGGGTCCAGGTCTAAGCCAACAAATCAGGGTTTAAACAAGCCAGGAGATTCCCAAAGGTGCTTTTTTTTTTTTTCAAGAGGCAACTTGGACTTTCTGAGGTTTTTCTTTGAAGACGTTTCGCTTCTCATTCAAGAAGCTTCTTCAGTTCTGACTGAAATGACAGACTGATCCATCCCCCACCATTCAGAGCTGAAGAAGCTTCTTGGATGAGAAGCGAAACGTCTTCAAAAGAAAAACCAGAAAGTCCAGTTGTCTCTTGGGGGAAAAAAAAGCACCTTTGACCTGGAGGACGGAGAATCGCCATAGACATTTATGACCTGGAGGACTGAGAATCTCCATAGACACAAGCCAGGAGACTCTATTATAGACAGCGCCTCAGAAAGCGCAATGGAAACGACCGTTATTCCCCCTCCCTTTCTCTTTAGGGGCGTCACGCGGCTGGTGGGGGGGGAAACTTTCAAACGGAAAGAGGCGGGAAAAACCGTTGGATCGCGCGGCGTCCGTCGGAGTAGGGAGGCCCGCGGGACGCATGCGCGTCTCCCGCGTCCCTTCCCGGCGCCGCCGCGTCTCCCGGGCAACGGCGCGTGGCTGCCATCCTCTCACGTGAGGGAAGTCACGTGATGTTTGGTTTTATTTCTCCGGCTCCCTCCTCCCCTCCGGTCGTGCGCGCTGCTTCGCTCCTTCCTTCCCATCCCGAGCGAGCTGTTTCCGGGTCAATGCAGGACGCGGCCGCCGGACGGGGAGCGTAAAAGCGGTGGGGCCCGGTGAGGAGGGGACGGGACGGCGGAGGGGTGACGGTTGGGAAGGCGAGAAAGGAAAGGCCCGCATCCTCCGCCTGGCTTGGCCTGGCCTGGCTCTGCTGAGAGGCGGGAAGGGAAGGCGGGAGAAGGGGAGGGGAGACGAGAGAGAGAGAGAGAGGCTGCGGTCCAGTGGAGCCTCCTTGTCCAGCAGCAGTCTACCTTGAACTCCTAAAGCGCTGGGGGGGGAGCGAACCCTGGAGGTGAGGGGAGGGCTGACTCTCCCTCCTCTTGGGGAAGAGACCCTGGTTGGAAACATAGGGAGGGGAGGCGGGGAGGGGAGATGAGAGAGCCTGCGGTCCAGTGGAGCCTCCTTATCCAGCAGCAGTCTACTTTGAACTCTTAAAGCGCTAGAGGAAGGGGAGGCCATATCTCTCCCCCCTCCATCTTGGGGAAGCGGCCCTGGTTGGAAACACTGGGTTGGGGGGAGACGGGAGAGGCTGTGGTCCAGCAGAGCCTCCTTGACCAGCAGCAGTCTACCTTGAGCTCCTAGAGCGCTGGGGGGGGGTGACCCCTGGAGGAAGGGGAGGGCTGAAACCCCCCCCATCCCCCTCTCAGAGAAAGGGCCTTGGTTGGAAACAGTGGGCTTAGAGATGAGAGAGGCTGGGGTCCAATGGAACCTCCTTGTCCAGCTGCAGTCTATCTTGGAACTCTTAAGGAGGTGACCCCTGGAAGGGGAGGCTGGACTCCTCTCTCCCTCTTGGGGAAGGGGCCCTGGCTGGAAACAATGGACTGAGAGAGGGAGAGGCAGATTGCTCCCCCCCCCCCCATGTAGGCAAGGGGCAGTCAGAGGACGCTTTCCAAAGTCCTGTGGACAAGAGGGGGGAAAGGAACAGAAAGATGCTGGTGGCTTTCTAGGAAGAAGAAGAAAAAAGTAGTGGATCCTTGGTGGGAGCAAGAGGAGATTGGCCTCTCCCTCCCCAGATGTACTTTCTAAGCACCAAAGATGGAATTGGGTCCTTCCCAAGGCCCCCTTCGGTCTCCCTGAGAGCAGCTGGTGGGAAGAGGAAGGTCAGCATCACCATAGTTAGCAGTAGCGGGAAAACAGGCCTGGAACAGGAAAAAAATCATTTAAAAAATCATTGGTTCAAAGAGATGAGAAACAACAGTGGCCCCAAATGCCTGCTTCATTTGCATTTCCACACATGCTACAGCTTTCCAATAGTTGATTATTGGAAGAAAACAAAAAGTCTCCTATAGAGATGTTTTTTTTTAAAAAAAAACAACAGTCTGATTTATAACTTAGGTGCTCAGCCTTTGAATTTCATTTTTGATTTGTTAACCTCTGAAGGCCTTTTTGAGTCAAGGAGCTTAGTAAATTAATGCTTTTCCATAGGCCTTTCAGATAAAAAAAAGAAACATTGATAACATTAGTGTAGATAATAGTAACATTGATACTAATAATAGTAACATTGATACATTGGTACAGAAAATATTTTCTTTGGGGAGAGACTAAGGCTGTCATGGTAATGGTGATAAGATCAGGGGCTGTTGCCTCTGGCCCCTCCAGTCTTGAATCAAGATCTTCTAGGTTTTTCAAAAACAGCATAATACACAATTTACCTTACAGAAAGTATCACACAGCATTCCATCTTTGACATTAATCCTTTAAATGCACATGGGGCTGTAGTTTCCTTTCCATCTCCAGCCATTCAAATGGTTAATGTCCTTGAATAAATATTATTAACTATGATAGCATGTACTTGAATAATTTGGTGAGTTATTAATATGTTGCCTTAAGCAATATGAGAGGTGCAGAAGTCTGGGGAGAAGGAAAGCATGTGTCTCCTGTTGTGTCATCCAAGGACCATCTGGCCCATCTATTTCCATGTGTAGAACATGGCATCTGGTTTTCAGAAGTATCCAACCTCTGCGATCAGAAAAGGCAGCACCTTAATGCTACCAAGCTTTTAGCATTTAAAAGAGTCAACTATAATTTTTCCATGTTGCCATTTATAAAAAGTGAATCTATTGATCAGCTCATTGCATTGCATGAAGAATGCCTTATGTTGAATTCTTCCATATTCTATTTAAGAAAAGTAGAGGTGACAGGAGAATTTTTCAGTGGAAACTGGTAAATCCACTGCCAGTTAGAGTAAGTAATTCCTATACGGTAATCTGGTGGATCTGATTGTCAAAAAGGATCTAGAAAAAACTGAATCCCCAGGAAGACAATATACACAGATTAGACTAAACTTAAGAGATTATTCTGTAAAAGACAATGTCATCTGTACTTTGACAGTTATAGGAATCTTCAGAACAGCGATTGTTTAAAAGTTTGAAATAGTCCCTAAAGTTTGTATTTTATCAGGAATTGGACAAATAAATACTATTTCCTGTATAGGTTCTTGCAAATAGGATCATGATGATCTTTAATGTGCCCTTATATCTCAGATTGTCATAGCCAAAAAATGAGCTTATTTGTTTCAGAGTATAGAGCAGGTTAATTCAGAAAATGAACAATCTTAAACAATTCATAGTAGATCCATGTTAGGGTTTAAATTTTCTGTTAAGGTTTTCCTATCACATTGATTTATATGCCGTTTCATCATTTGTAGTGCATAGATTTAAGTGACACTTGCAGAGGAGTAGTTATACTTGTCCTCTGACGGTTAGCTGTATTAATTTATTGGCAAATAGGTGCATCTGGTGAGATTGTATTACCTGTTTCTTGGTAAAAGTTTTTATTTATTCCCAAACTAAAGGCAAGTGGCAGCATCTTATTGAGTAGCAATAACATTCTTCCTGTTTTCTGGCTTACAAATTGAAACTGAGATTGAAGGCTTAACTCTGGTCAGGGCTTGAGAGCGAAACCATTTCAAACCCATTTTAAGATCTTCCTTAGTTTCATAATGGAAGAAAGGCAGTTTGAAAGATGTAACATCACCTGAGAGTAAATGGAGTTCTATTATAAGATTGTTATTTTATAGGTGTGCAAATACTGTAGCTAATGTACCTAGATCCCTGTTCTCATCATCACAACTTTCCTTATTCAAGTATTAACATTGTTAGAGACAAAGTATTTGCTAAATACTGTTGACCGTCTTCACCATGTCTAATACGCTTGAAAATATTTTCACTGGCTTTTAACTACCTTGGAAAATGGATAATTTTAAAAAAATCCAGAAGAATTTATTTTAGTAAAATGGAAGAACAGTTTTGCTGTATTTGTGGCAAGTGTTGTCAAAGGGCCTCATTTTAAGTGTTTAAGAATTAGCTGGTTTTATAGATAGCAGATGCCTTATCTGCATTTAATATTAGATATTTTTAAAAATTTAAGTTGCATTCTTGGGAATGTTTGGTTTTCTTAGTTGAAGCTTGATTTTTCCAGAGAAGGAAAGTGGATTATTAACACTCAGAAAACCTTCATAATGGTATAATATCTGTTTTTGGGAAAAGCCAATTAATATTTCTACTCATGTTTATATTTCTGTTCCCCATCCCCAAGTCTTAAGCCCTCCTTCATTTTTTTCTGCCTCTTTCCAGAAGGTATATAGTTTGGACTTCGGTTACAAATGCTGCTTTTCAGAAGGGACAAAGGTTACTCTGTTTCTGCATTTTAGAATTATTTTCTGTTGATGTTTTGAAGTATGATTACTTTGATAAATCAAAGTGATCAATACAACAAGCCTTTGTATTGCTCAGAAGCTATTGTTAAAGTTCAGTCTATGAAATACTTCCATGTTGAATGACACTTTATGAACCTTTTAGAGATTTATTTTTTGGAATGGGCTGAAATTAGCTGTTAGACTAAAACCCTTAAATGTTCACCTTTTTTTTTGAAAAGGTTTGATTTTAAAAGCATTTTGTTTCAAACTTGAATACTTGCACGCCTTCATAGTATACAGCCTGAGGGCTACATGTGACCCACCAAGCAGCCTTTAAAAAATAAGTACTACAATAAATTTAGAGCTGTCACTGCAGCCCACTCTAGTACTTCCACTGCCATGGAGCAGCCGATCAGTATTTCTCTGCAGCACATAATGCAGGGCTGGAGAAGTGTAACCACTACCAGCACCTTAATAACCAGCAGCTTTATCTTTCTTCTGAAAAGCATTCAAAATCTAAGTTTTAGATCCTATGGAATAATTTCATGAACCTTAGTGTGTGGTTCTCAACAACCCTGGGACATTCGAATTGTGTTCAATTTTAAAACTTGGAAAGGATTTGCCCTTTAAGTTTATATTCTAGTTTAGGGGAATCCCAATTAGATCTGCATTCTTTTATGTTGGCTTTCCCAAGTCATTCAACTAATTTTTTTTTTTGTTCTTATTGCACTTCGGATTTTTATTTTAAGGCAGTGGGTTGTATTACTATTTTGCTAACTGGCGTGATTTACCAGAAAAGTTTAATATTGAAATCTTTTTTTCCTTGTTGGTTAATTGGATGGGAGCATAATGGTACAGTTGTACAGAGACCTTCATTTATTAAACCTTGATACAACTATTTTTGCATACAGTGGAACAAATTCCCATGGACAATTTGTGTAATGGCATCACATAAATGATGTAATTAGTATAATGGTATCATGTGAATGATGTGAATCACTATGACTTACTTTTCTGTAAGTTCTGTCAGTAACAAATCCTCTCCCTGCCAAATTAATCCCTTAAAATAAATTTTCTCCATACTATACCTTCCCTTTTTTGATCAAACAATTTTCAGTACCATGCTGCTGTTCAATCAGAAAAGTAGCAATCCATCATCACCACTTAGTTGTTTTTACAGTGCTTATACACCACCAAGTTGAACAAGTCCACACATTAAAAAAAGATTAAAAATACAGAAATCGATCCCTCTAAGCACAAACTCTGCAGTAACAATAAACAAAAACAAATAGTTAGCCCATCAATAATGTCAAGAAAATCCATACAAATTACCTACCGAATGCCCAATTAAAGAATATGGCCTCAAATACCTTGCAAAATAATCAGAACACAGGATGTAGCTCTGAAGGACACAATGTTCCCAAAAAAATGAAGCTACTGCAGTGATAGATGACCTTGGTGTCTACATATCTCTGCTGTGAAGCAGAAAGGGAATCCTAATCCTCCAAATGTTGCCTTTGTAAAGTGGGCAGATTCTGCTTCGAGGATCAAATTGCTAGCTGTTGACAGTCTTACCTGGCATAAATTTTCTAGTTCCTGTTCACAAAACAATGAGATTGTAGGAGGAGAGCTATGCTAGTCTATAAAACTCTCGTAGCACTTGTTCAGAGTCACAGGTTTTATTCGAAAGGCATAAGCTTTCATGAGTTGCAGCTTTCAAAAACTTATGCTTTTAATAAAATTCGTTACTTGGAAAAGGTGCCGTCAGATTCTTGGAAAAAATGTGCGCGTTAGGTAGCATTGCTTGTTGATTTCACTGATGCTTGTTTTAAGTTCCCTTTTCCATTCTCTTATCCCTTCCTGTGCAGGGAATTACATGGCTGTGTGATCTTTTCCCTCCCGGAAAAAAAAAATGAAGGGCTAAGAAGATTCCCAGAAACTCATACATGTAACTCCCGAGAGAGCTGATGCTGAGACTAAAAAATAACCATCTGGTGTAAGTAGGGAACATCTGAGACATTCTGCACTATTTATTTTTGTGGGATTAAGTAATCCACCAATCCAAGCTCCTACGATTTAAAGAATTTGGATACTTTTTTCCTTCAAACTCCCATGTGAAAGTCGTTTAGCTCATGTTTCCATCACTTCATCTGCTATAATTCCAGGAATGGAATTAATGGAAACTTGGTTGGTTGCTGCTACAATTGAACAGTTGGGTAATCAACTGTACATCACTCACACATTTACCTTCTGCCCATCTCTGGTGTCGGTATCTTAATTTGTGTGTTATTGCTATTCCCATCTGCCAAATATTGACATTTGCAATAAATTGGAACAGTACAGACATATCTTTCAGATTGAATGTTTTATGCCCAGCTTCTATTCACACTAGAAGAATGAAGAAGAAAGTGGTATGTTTGTATAAATTTATAAGATCTACAAATGACAAGATACTACCTTTATGTCAAGTTATTTTATTGATCACTCTAGATCAGGGGTCGCCAACCTTTTGGACCTCAGGGACCACCAAACTCATAATTTTAAATCCCAGGGACCACTAACCGGTTCTGTAGGTGTGGCCTAATTTGTGGGTGTGGCCTGGTGGTCACATGACTGGCTTGTATGTAAATATTATAAATATTTATATAAATATTGAATTTTTTATAAAAAAGAGCAACTTTTACCCAAAATCAGGCAAAGCAGGCTGGCAGATTGCGTTGCTCACAGAATCATTCAGTGATCTAGCTATCTGCCATCGGCTAGCTCAGTCTGTCACAAAAATTTTGCTTGCCGTGAGTCTGCACTGAATAATAGAATCTTCAGTCCTAAGGGAGGTTTGGCTGTGCTTAAAAGCAGAGCCGAAGATCTAAAGACTAGCTAGAAAGCAAGAAATACAACCATTTTTTGCTTCCTAGCTAATCTAAATCTCCAGGCACAGCAGAACACCTGATGGTTGGGAAAATAGCAATTTAGCAGGCAAGTTTGCCGGATAAGGAGTGAATAGGCGGGGAGGGTTCCCATGGGCCATGTGGGCGGCGCAGCCTTGTGTTTCTGCACAGCCTGGATTAATTGCTTTGGGAGGGTGCTCTGGGGGTGAGATTTCTCTGCGGCCCACCAAAATTTTCTCGTGACCCACCGGTTGGTGACCGCTGCTCTAGATAGTATATTCTGTGCTGATTGAGTATTGATTTTGTGACTGAATTCAGAAATTCACAAAAAGTTTTACTCTCCATTCCTCTTTTTTCCACAAGCATTTATTTTGATAGTGGTTTGAATGGTTTAAGAAGCTAAATTGCACAGGCTTCGTTTTGCCCATTTGGATCCCACTTAGCTGTTCCTGACCTTCCTGAGTGTCTACAAGAGGATGCTTCAAAGCCTCATACAAACTCCTCAGTGTTATTGCAGACATTTCAAATGCCTTCTTTCAAGCTTGAATATCTAGGCCAAGGGTGTCCAACCTTGGCACTTTAAGACTTGTGAACTTCAACTCCTATAATTCCCTGCTCAGCATGTCTGGCTAGGGAATTCTAGGAGTTGAAGTTGCCAAGGTTGGACATACTTGATCTAAGCCTTCATCTCAACAGGGGCCACACTGAACAGTTCCTTCACTATTTGTTTTTGGAGTAAATTTGCTTTTTTTAATAACATCCTTACTGTATGAGGCTTTCCAAACATTTAGTGAATTTAACACATTCCCTCACCCAAATTAAAATGTCTAAAGATGTGTTTTAAGTTTGACAGTGGAAGAAAGGCATTTATTTCCCATCTTTTGAACCACAGCATTTCTGGAAGGGACAATGGATCAGCCCAGCGGAAGAAGCTTCATGCAAGTTCTTTGTGAAAAATACAGCCCGGAAAACTTCCCTTATCGTCGTGGTCCCGGAATGGGCGTGCATGTCCCAGCTACACCTCAGGGTTCACCTATGAAAGGTACAGCTTTTGGCTGCATTTTTCTTTTGACTTCCCTAGAGCAGGGCTTGGGTTAAAATGTACTACGTTTACTCTTTGTTCTCCCTCTTCTGTGAAAGGGATGGAAGGGAAATGGAGTTTTTTTCTGGACTGCAAAGAATTGTTGGGTGCATTGACTGTGCATTCACTCCTTCCTCCCTGACCCACCACCCTCAATTCTGATTTTGAATTCCTGTCAGGTTGATTTCTATGGCAGACATTCCCAAACAGGAAATACAAGCCAGGTTATTTGGGTGGAATTGACAGTAACTGAATGTGATGGAAAGGAACAAAAATAAGTTGAGTCAGTCAGGGACAAAATGTATTGTATGTCACTCAGAGTTAACCTTTCCAGAGACACCTTAAGGAGGAAAAAAAATTCTGATTTCTTCATTCAAGTACCTCAGAAAGATGGAAAAGCTATGTTGGCTCTGGGTCAAGGTTATGTTTTATTAAAATGCTTCTATCCAGCAGAATATCACAGGGTATGCCGCAGCATACTGCTGGCTTGTTCAATGCGCATACCCTCATCACCCTTTTTATTTATTTATTTTTAAATAAACTTTAGTAGTCTTTTGTATATTTTAAAAATAAAACAAAAAATAAATATCATGACATTAACAGTTTTGTGACATCCATCTCATACAATTTCTATCTTCTGTACATATTCACAAATATATACAATTTTGTGCGAATATATACATTTAATCTACAAGTTGCTTATCTTTAATTCCTTCATTTTCTGTCTTAATTCGATCAAATTGTACCATTTTCCCCAAATTCTATAGTATTCAGACTCCTCTTTCTCTTGTATCATTAAAGTCAATTTGTCCATTTCAGCATATACCATTATTTTTTGAATAATCAGTTCATCCGATGGTATACAGTTGTGCTTCCAGCATTGAGCATAAGCTACCAGTATTCTAGCAGCCGTTAAGATGTGTAACACAATATATTTTATATTTTTTCCACATTTCTTTTTGAATATCCTTAACAAAAATAGTTCTGGTTCCAATTCTACTTTTCTTATTAGCAACTCCCCTGATGAAAAAGGCCAAATTAAAGTTTTCCTTTATGCCGATAATCATTGCAATTGTCCCAGGAAAGCATCTTTTATATGAAGAAAGGAGACCTCTCTATGTGCTTGCATCTTTCATATTGTCTCCAAAGTTACTATTATTTTGTTAGATTTTTTTTCCCAGAGTAATTTGATTGCATTGATTTCTGAAACATCAATACTGCTTCTGAAGTACTTACTGAAAATATCATTAGGATAGATGATAAGAAACTGAAAAAGGGATATTATTTGGTGTTCACAAAGTGCAAATGTGGAATCTAGAGAAGGATTCAAAGGAGCAGCTTATTCTGTTTTATCTTTTGACATAATCATCCCAAACCAAATAACTACATTCATAAGCTCTTAAGACATTCTAATTTACAAATTTATGTATTTAAGAGTCAGTTTTCACTTTCCTCCGGCAAAGAACATCATGGGCTGCATAATAATAAAACAGTATCTTTAAAAAACAGCCATATTAGGTATAGTTCATCAGACAACATAAATGGAATCTAATTTTTATACGGCCTTAAAAAAAAAAGCATTCTGGATCAGATTTGGTTGGATGGACAGGTGATACATTGCTCTATAAAAACGAGAGACTCCTTATAAGGGCCTCTTGTCGGTTCTGTTTTTCCAGACCGTCTCAACCTGCCAAGCGTGCTGGTGTTGAACAGCTGTGGGATCACCTGTGCAGGAGACGAGAAGGAGATAGCTGCCTTCTGTGCTCACGTATCTGAACTGGATCTTTCTGACAACAAATTAGAAGACTGGCACGAGGTAAAGCAGCTTATGCGACCTTCATTCTGAGTAGTAATGTGAACAGCTATCTTTGCTGCAGGTAGAGGTAGCTGTTCCGGGTGGATTAGTTTTGGATGCATCTGGAATTCTTGGAGCAAATGTCCTTGCCCAGGGTAATCCAAGGACTTGATATCTGGAAGGCTTAGTACAGAGATCTCCAAACGTGGCAACTTTAAGACTTGTGGACTTCAACTCCCACAGCTGGCTGAGGAATTCTGGGAGTTGAAGTCCACAAGTCTTAAAAGCTGCCAAGTTTGGGGACACCTGGTTTAGTACTTTCTCCTTCCATTTCTTCCTCCAAACCTCAAGCTTTCTCAAGCAAGCCACCCCTTCTTTCTTGCTCATCTCTCTGAAGATCCTCTTCTCTCCCCTCATCAGTTTGTTGCCTTTAGCTACAGCTTCTGCAGTTTCATAATCTCAGCTACCATCCAAGAATGGGAGGGAAGAAGATGTTCTGTGTTTTGCTGTCATTTTTCTTTCTTTGGGACCTGTTAATGCCTGCATTAAAATGAGGTTTGGACTGGGCCAGGGGAGATGCAGTTTCAAGCGTATAAAATATTGCTGGATGTCCCTGGGCTAGTTTTACTCTCTCAGTTCAGCCAACCTTACCCACAGCTCTTGAGGGGATAAAATGAAATGATATCCCCATGTAACTCACCTTCCCCTCATTGGAGAGAAGGCAGAATGTGATTTTTAACAGTGGAAATTTCTAATTGTTAATGAAACTCCTTGATTCTCTTAATTTTTATAGCTAAGAATTATAATAGATCCCATTGATTCTCATTATTGTTGTCCCTCTTTTAGTCCAGTGTCTTCAAAATAATGGATCCAGGTTTGCCCAAAATTTTGCATAATTGTTCTAAATGCTCTCCAGTAGTTTGTATATGTGTTTTCTTCTGTGTTTCCTTGCGGCAAGGCTTTGGATTATAATCAGGCAAAAAAAGGAAAGGTTTTGTTGGCTTTTGGTCATCTGTTTTTCATTCTCAAATGTTAAAAAGAATTAGAAAGTTGTTTGCAGAGGGGGAGAAACCCAAACATCAATTTCAGGAATCAAAATTATTTACTAAAATGGTATTTGGCGCATACAGGATTGCAGAAAAGATGGGTAACCCTGGATAAAATAGTTCTTTGAAAAATGTTGGCACTTGTAAGTTATTTCTTTTCTAGAGTCGCTGTTCTTTTCTTTAGAAGCCTGCCAGGTACCTGTTTTTTCCCCCTTATCAAGTCTTTTAAGAATGTAATTAACTGAACCATTGAGGGGAACAAGCAATTAACCAATCAATCTAAATCTCCAAATGGCTACGGTATGAATTACAGATAACTATCTTGAATGCTGTTAGAATCCTTATCATTCTTCAACTTAGGGAAGTGGACTGGAAAGGTTGCTGGGAGGTTTTAATATTATTCGAGATCTGATTACAGATTTTTTTTTCCCTTCTTCCCTTCTCTTCCAGGTCAGTAAAATTGTGTCCAATGTCCCTCACTTGGAGTTTCTGAACCTGAGTTCCAATCCTCTGAATTTGTCAGTTTTAGAAAGGAAGTGTGCCGGATCTTTCTCTGGTGTTCGCAAGCTTGTGCTCAACAACAGCAAAGCTTCCTGGGAAACAGTTCACACTATACTGCAAGAATTACCAGAGTAAGCCTAAAGGAAGTAGGGTTTTGAGGGTTAACTGACAAGAGATATTAAGGAAGGTGGAGGACTACAACAGTTAAACTCAAAGCACAAATTCCAAAAAATAAAAGTGGGCCTTCTAATTGCTTTCTTCCAAACTAATAGTGGACAGGGCCCACAAAAACATGTTATCTATTTGACTTTTTGAATCTTACTTTGCGCCAGCTGACAGATTCAAATCTCCAAAGAAAATCCAACCAAGAACTGTTGATTCTAAAACTGAATCTAGGGTTCATTACAAAATCTGGAGTGTAGATTTCCCTGTCTATACTCTGGTTGACTCTATTTGGTTTCCTGTCTTAGTTGGTTTCCATGCATGTATGGGTGCATTGCAATTTTCAATTTTATACCTAGTAGCTATATTTCCATCAATTTGTTACTCTACAAATTAATGGAGAAGTTAAGGCACTCTACAAAAGGTAGTGGAAGGTTTTACTAGCCCATTTGGCTACTAAAAATTGTTATTGTAGCCTAAAGGAAGGAAGGCGAAGGAGCTTTCCCGCCTGATTGCCTGATTTTAACAAAAAGCTGTGGTTTTCAAATTGTTACAAGTACTATTCTTGTCATTGTAATTTTATTTACATGTTACTGAATGGTGTGCTAAGAGGTTCAATCTCTTAAATTTAGTTTTACTCCCTTATAATGAGGGTAAGATGCTGATGTAAGATTATAGCTTCTGTGTGTGTGTGTATGTGTGTGTGTTGTGTCCTGAAAGCTTTGATATAGCTTAAACTCCATATACTGGCAGTGCAGTAGATCAGCCAAAAAACTGGGTTTGGAAATATACCACTTATCTATTTGCAAAGTTTTTTTTTTCCATTGAGAAGCCTTCAATAGCATACCCATCCTTAGGCAGAGTACATCACAAAGCCACTTGTGGTTTGTGCAGATCTATCTACTTCTAAAGTTTTAGACCACATTTGGACAATGTTTCCGAATTACTACTAAGCTGCTTGGTGCATTTATCGGTAAATTTATCAAATTAACAGATACTGCCAGTAGGGCAGTCCACGTTCTGCCTTTCTGCTCTTCGGTTATCAGATCAGATAGCTTGCTAATGGACAGGCTGGCTTTTGACTGAAACTAAATGGGGGGTGTAGAGAGAATGCAGGACAACTTCCAGTTAAATGTTCCCTTACATATTTTATAAGGCGTTGTCTGGCAGAGGTTCCTTTCAGCTTGGCAACGCTTGTTTTCCTTCATGTGGGACCAAAGCTTATTTAATCCAACCTTCTGCTCTCAGGCTAACTAACCAAATGCAGATGCCTTCAGAAATCCAGAGATGGCAACAGATACAAGGGCAACAGATTCCCCCCAACAGCTTTTTCTGTTGCTGCTGCAAGTACCGTATTTTCCCAAAAATAAGACCCTGTTTTTTTTTTCCCACCAAAAAAGGCACTAGGTCTTATTTTGGGGGGATATCATCCACTAACTAACCTCACTTGCGTGCATCGCGCCCCCCCCCCCCCCCCCCCCCCCGCCTCCTTTTTGCTGTCAGAGGCCTTCAAGAACTTCTTCTGCAGCCGGCAAGGCTTTCCTTGCCTTGCCTTCGCCTCTGCAACCGACAACAGAGCTCCGGATCAATCTGGAGCTTTGTTTTATCAGCTACAGAGGCCTTCAAGAAAGCCTTACCAGCCTTGCT
Source organism: Bungarus multicinctus (assembly GCA_023653725.1). Taxonomy (NCBI): domain Eukaryota; kingdom Metazoa; phylum Chordata; class Lepidosauria; order Squamata; family Elapidae; genus Bungarus; species Bungarus multicinctus. The sequence continues at coordinate 23,085,307 of CM042837.1, read as the reverse complement.
GTCTGCAGAAGAAATGGGCTGTCAAGGCAGGTGTCGGGGTGTGCAAGACCTGGCTACAACTGTCTAAAGGTAAGTAGTAGGGCAGCTCCACACACATCCCATCCCCACCCTAGCTTAATTTTTACCCGGGCACTCTGGAGTGGGCAGGATCTTAATTAGGGCTTATTTTGGGAGTAGGGCTTGTAATGGGCACGTGTAAAAAATCAAGCTAGGACTTACTTTCAGGATAGGTCATATTTTTGGGAAAACAGGGTAATAGTGATATAGCTCATCAATGTGTCTTTTTGAGTTTTTGCTGCATATTTTAATTGGAATTTTCTCCCTGCAGCTTGGAGGAACTCTTCCTGTGCCTTAACGACTATAATACAGTGTCTTGTTCTCCAGCTTGTTGTAATTCTCTCAAATTGCTCCACATAACTGACAATAATCTCAAAGACTGGACTGAGATCCGGAAGCTGGGGATAATGTTTCCATCGCTAGATACTTTGGTTCTGGCCAATAACAGTCTGTCAACCATTGAAGATTCTGAGGATTCCCTGGCAAGGCTATTCCCGAACTTGCGATCCATCAGTCTGCACAAGTCAGGTGAGACCTTGGATGAAATATAATGCAACGATATAGGAGGCCTGTTGGGTTGGAACAAAGGCCTAGCTTATCCAGGCTTCTGTTCCCAAACTGCTCACGTAGATATTCCGGATAGTTCACAAAAGCATCCTGCTGTGAAGAAGCATACTTTCCCTCAAGCGTGGAAATAAATTATGTCTCCTCTGTTAGGCAGGGAAAATCAGTTTGGCTGTGCACGAACATAGAGGCAGGATCCAAATTCTCTCCTGGTCACATGTTTATTCAGACTGGACAAAGGTGTAGGTCCTATAAGACTGAAAGAATCTTAAATACATTTTAGAGCAAGAATATATGTAGTTTTCTTAGTTTCACTTAATCACCTAACAGGACACACAATTCACAGTAGATAAGATATAGAAATTACAAAGATACTGTGGTATCTTTGTAATTTCTGTTTTAATGAGCACCTACTCGGTTGCAAGCTTTATGGTTTCTTTAATGAAGTCTTAGTGAGTCTAGAGGCCTTAATTGTTTTATTTCTGTCATGTCAACCTAAGAATCTAAATCATCAGACCAATTATCAGAATCCTGATTAACACCCCAGGGCCATTAATCATTTTATCCTGAGAATTTTGCCTGATCTATATCCTAATTGACAACCTTTACTATCTGTTTTTTTTTATTGTGATTCCTCTAGTTTCCATAAGTTCTGAAATAACTTTCTTCATGGCAAATCACTCAACCTTTTGATCCTGTGTAAGCCAAAAAATCTAGTACTATGGAAAAGATAATTTTATTAACTCTCTTCATGCAGTAAAGTTTTTAGCAACTCATGTGGCACTAATATTTAGTGAGGCTTTAGAATCTTTTGCATAAGTTCCCTCATCAGTGTGTGTGCATGCAGTAAAGGAGCAACTAACAACAAGCCAATTGGCAAAGGAGTTGGCTCTCTTGAAAGATTTACACTTCTTTTTGTGCTCATTCCTAAATTAAACCTCAACACCCTTTATTTGTGCAGGGAAATATTTTTCGTCATCTCCCTTTACACTTTCTTAAAGCATATTACTCTCTGTGCTTAATCAAATTTTAACAATTGATATCATAGCTATGTCAACTGGTACTAAATGGTTTATTGTCATAGACTTAGAGATGGGAAAGAACATTGGCCAGGTATAACCGTTTAGAAAAATGAGAATGGGCCCTCTTCAGCATCTGAAGCTCCACACTTCGTCGCTCAAGAATTCAGTGCTTCTCTGGAAAGAAAAGTATCATTATTCCTTAAGAATAACTCCATCCAATTGCTTCCATTTGTTTGAATTGTGATTCCACTGGATGATAATAACAGGATTTTACTGATTTATTTAACTTACTACTTTCGTACGGCTGGGAATACGAGAACGTACCATAAGCCAAAGCCTTAACTTCCCAAGAAATCTAATCCAGTAGCTGTGTTTTTACCAAAATACATCAGTTTCTTTCAGTAATTAATCACCAGCTTCATTGGAGCAGCAAAGGTGGAAATGAAATGTTATTTTCAGAGAATGAAAGTAATTGAGCAACTCCCCAAATAATCTAACTTATAAAGGCTGACATTTAAAAAACAAAATATAATTCATCTAAGTATAAGATCAGCAGGGAGAAATCTCTGTTCAGATATCAGTCCTTGGTAACAGTAATTTTCTATTACATTTGAGAAATGTTTCACAGAGAAACGTCTGAAAAATGTGTGCCTACCTGCACCCCGAGCCATTTCTTTTTCTATTCTGTTCCTCATCGAGTTCCGGCCTGAGAATAGTTTTCACGCAAGCACAGCTTTGACCTACAATACGTTACACCTCTTCACTTGCCTGTTTTCTTTGCCTGAGCCTTTCCTTTCTTTAAAGCAGGTCTGCATTCCTGGGAAGATGTGGACAAACTGAATTCTTTCCCTAAGCTTGAGGAAGTGAGGTTGCTGGGAATCCCTCTCCTTCAGCCGTACACCAATGAGGAGCGGAGGAAGCTGGTAATAGCCAGGTCTGGAGATTTTGTAGTAGATCCAGCCTTTAATATGGTTAAACATTGTGTGTGACTTAAGTCTAAGGTGCTCAGTCTCAAAGAGGGACTTGGAAGATAGCGGACTCCTGTAACTTCACAGTTTTGTGAGTGAATCAAAATATGGGGAAGGGGAGGGAAGGAATCTGTGTTGTGAATTAAAATTGTTCTGTGTAATATAAGTGGCAATGGACTGGCAAACCACCTTATGGAGCTCTGTTGTAAAAGACTACGATAATAGCCTTGGTGGGGGGGATCATAAATCTCTTGTATTTGGAGACTGCTGCGTCTTTGTGGCCATTTTTGCTTGATTCCCAATAGGTATTTTTAATGCTCGCTATACTGCAGACTTTATTTATTTAAAACCATTATCTACCGTTTCCTTTAAAAAAAAAAACACCTCAGTGGTTTGGACTAAAATTGATCCCTTCCATCTTCACGTCTAGCCTGGGGCATCAGCGAGAATCAACAAGACTACATAGCAAAGCCCTAATCTCAGATGAGCCGTTTAACTTGCACTTCAGTGTCTCACTTTACAGCTTTGCAGGCAGGGAGATGACTCATCGTGGCTAAGGACAGGAACTAAGACAGGCCTGTGTCAATCGATGGTAAAGAGAGGGGACCCTATCAATGGGCCCACTTCATAGTCTTCCCCTCTGGTGCTTTGTGTTTTGTGTTTTGCAATGAGATTACACCCATTGCATATATGCTGGTTGTCATCTCACTGAAATCTCAAAAGCCACTGATGATAGATGTTAAATTAATGTTGAGAAGTTTAGAGACAGTTGTGCTCTGATAGGTACTAGTTGTGCTGATTTAAAAGAAAAAAAAAAACAACCTTTGATCCCATCTTCTGCAGTTCTGCATTCATTATTTTCTTCAGTGTTTAAAATGCCTAAAGTGTGTGCACCTGAACTGGACGCTCTCCTTTAGGTCCCAGAGAGTCAGCTATCTTTCTATTCATATTCTTCATCTGGGAATGATTGGAGTGACAGACTAACCCAGGGACTACAGAAAATCTCTCTCTCCCTCCCCCTCCCTTCCTCTCACATACATCAATACTGCAGAATGGGGAAACAGTAAATAGCAAATTTCTACAGCTATTTCTTAAGTTATCAACATTTTATAACCTGCCTTGGAAAGTCCACAAGGCCTTTAGGAAATCATCTGATATATTTATAATCAAGTCATAATGCCCAATTTTAAATCAATTTCTCTCTTTATGGAGCCCTATAAAAATGCAATTTCCCTGACGGCTATATTTTTGGGTGTCAGATTCTGCCGGAATCTCCTGAGAAGACAATATTTGCTGCTGACTATTTCCTCCCCCCAAACTTGCTCAGCTGTTAACATTTTTCTCTTCTCGTCTTTGGCAGGCTACCATCAATCACCAAGCTGAACGGAAGTGTCATAATGGACGGAGAGCGAGAAGACTCTGAGAGATTTTTCATCCGCTATTACATGGACTTTCCACAGGAAGAAGCTCCTTTCAGGTAAGGGATTACCCAGAAGTTTGTGGAACGAATTAAAAAACTTCGGCTGTTTAGCGTAGTTTTGAAGACACAAAATGTAAATTGAGGTGTCCCCAGTTCAGAATTGTGCAGCTAAGTCATTCACACGATAAACCCTAGGCAAGCTGCAGAGCCTCGCTGAATCTCATTTATCTTCTCTGTGGAGCCTCATATATATTACCGACTTATCTCGCAAGGCGCTGCAGCGCAAATGAGTAAATTACCATTTGAACAGCTACAGATATCGGTAAGCACTTCCAGGGCTGAGGAAAAACAGTAAATAACAGGCCAAGGCTGAATGCTTTATTGCCGATATTTGTAGCACATTGTTAATGAATAATTAAGAGGACAGTCGAGCTTTGGCTGTCAGGAAGGTTGCAATCTGAAGCAAGAGAAAGGAAGGGGTAGAAAGAGAACGCTGGAGTAGAATGATACGATGCATGGGTATGGGTTAATTAACGGCTAGAAGGGGGCAGCTAAAGCCAATGGGCAAAGAGTCATCCCAACTTGGCACTTAACCCAGGCCACATTGATTGCATTTTCAGCTTTTTGAGCCTCACTTGCCCTTCCTAAACCAGATATTGAGGTCCTTGAATGAGTTCAAGGGTGAATCGTCAGGCAATTCCAGAGAAGAAAAAGATATTAAAAAGTTTGGGGCAGAGAAATCTTAAAAGGTCTCTTGAACACTTGACACCATTGAGTTTCCCATCATTTTTGGTTTGGTTTTGCCTCAGCAGGGTTCCCCCCTCCCCCTTTCTATCTGTTCCTGGCAGGTTAATATAGATGGCAAAATTGCCTTTTGTCTCCCCCATTCTCCCCCCCCCCAACCTCAGTTCATAGCCTTTGAATAACCCTGGGCTTCCCTCCTCCAGCCTGATTGTTCAATGGCCCCTTTGTCCAGATGCCCTCATCTGTGTGGGGTCTTGAAGAGACCTTCGCCCTCAGTGGAGACTGGCTTTCCAGTCCACCAAACCAGCATGCCATTTCAGGGCCCTTTGAATAGCTGAGAGGGCATCCTCAGAGAATTGAGCTTCAGGTTCCACATCCTGCATCTTTAGTTCATGCTTGAAGTTCATTTCTCGTGACTTTTCCCTCCCCCCCAAAAACTCAGTTTCTATCCCCATTTCTTTCTGATTATAACCCTCCTTCCTTTCCCTTTCAGGTTCTTTCTCTTTCTTGCCCTTCCAAGATTGATATGTAATTTTTTAGGTCCACATCCTCCAAACAATTATTAACAATTGTGATATTAATAGTAACATCACAATTGTCCCAAAAGGAGTTATCCCCCCCCCCTTATTTTTGCAAACTGATGAGCTGCCATCCTGGTATCCAAGGTGTTAATTCACCAGATCTTTACAGCTTGTTTAAAATGCCCACACAGATTTCATTTGCGATAGAATTGCCTAAGAGAGAGATTACAAATGAAAAGATCTTTTGTGTCATTTCTGACTGCTTAAGTGCTCTTGTTAGATCCAGAGACAAAATGCGCACTTCCCAGACACAACTAGAGTAAAGATGAGCTTTAAAATCCTACAATTTGGGAGCTTGAATACAGTCATATTTAAGATGCTGATCCAAGGAACCACAAACTTTATACAGCAGCCTCGGACCAATTACTTATTTTAACCCAGCATTGTTTAACAGAATTGTGCCTTTGGGAGTGAAATGAGTGGCCTTGTGCATTCCAGCTTGTGTTCCCAGGAAGAAGACAGGATATCACTGGAATATAAGCTAGCTTTTTTTTATTAAAAAAAAAAAACAGATTCCAACAGTTTTCAGTCCAGTTGAGGAAAATAGCTTTGCTGTCCCTAACAATTCTGCATTGTTCTTATCTTTGTTTCATAAGAAGGGATTGGAGAACCATTTGTTTGGAATGGAATAGGGTCTCTGCTTTTGAGCAGGGGATCAGACTGGAAGACCTCCAGAATCCCTTCCAACTCTGTTATCTGTTATCATCTGGTGAGAAGTTTCGGCCTTGGATGGGAGTGGGAGAGGAAAGAATAGTGGAATCTCCCACACCCTTGGATACTCTTTTGTTTTGATGACAATGGCATGGTCCACCTCTCTGGAAGCAAGAGTCTGCAGTCACTTCAGTGGGAAAACAAGCCTTTTTCAGAGCTCTTGCTGAACAAGCCGTGGATCCCATTATACAAGAAGTGACGGAATGAATGGAGGTGTTGAAAGCCATCCAGCAAGGCTGCCTTTCACTTTCCACCATTGACTTAGCTGCCGTCAGCCATCGCGGGGCTCAGGGAACGCGTCTTCCTTATCTCCCAGATCGTCACTCGCCAAAACGGACCAAGTTTTTTCTCCGGGTTAATTGTGGAGCCCAGCACAGCAGCCCATTCTCCAAACACTCAGCCTCTGTGAAAGCTAGTTTTGTCCAAGACGCTGGGCGAAACCGAGGGCGCTTCATCAGTGCCGCCCCCCCCTCCCCCGCCAATGTTGCAGACAGACAGAGGCTCTGCTGTTGGTGGAATATCCTTACCTTTAACACGAGTCCCCTGGGAAAGCCCTCCCTCCCTTCCTCCCTGGTTGCCAGGCCCCATCATCCCCTGACAGGAGCAATGACACAGCAGCGATCACGGATTCGGCCAAGAAGGAAACAAAAGGGGCTTTCAGTCTAAGGGCATCCCTTAGAGACTCTGAAATGTTATCCCCTCCCCAATCTTAACCACTCTTTGTTTTTATCTTTTCAGCTTCCTTGGACTTTGGGTTGACTTTTTGCCACTTTCCCAGCCCAGCCGAAGAGATGCTCCTTCCTCATTATTAATGAGAGATATCTGAAAAATGCCTGGGGAGGGAGGGAGGGAGGGGGAGAGCAGAGACAAGGAGCAAAGGCAGAAATCTCTAACCAGGAGCGTAAACAAGAGGGTGTTTACCTCTGGGAAGGAGAGGGAACTTGTGGCCATCCAGACGTTGCTGCCCCACTTTATTTTCCCCCCTCCCATCCAGCCTCGTCCTCCCTTTGCAAATGCCAAAAGGGATGGAATTCAGAAAGGCAGAAGCTGAACCAAAGTTATGTCATTAATAGCTGTAAAAATTTCACCTTGACTCTGTTCCTACACAAACTACGACAGCAGGATTCACTCTGCCAATGAATGAATACTAAGAGACAGAAGAGAGGTTGGGAAAGAGGGGGGAGCATGTCATGGGGTTTTTTTCTCCTCCCCTAGCCCCTAAGGATGTGGAGCATTGATCTCTGCAGCATTCAGCCGGACGGCTTGGCAGGACCGTGTTGAAGGCACTATATCTGCGGAGGTTTATCACAGGGCTACCACTATACAGGTAGTCCTCGACTTTCAACAGTTCATTCAGTGACTGCTCAGCACTGAAAAAAGGGACCATTTTTCACACTACCCTTGCCGCATCCCCATGGTCACGTGATTTACATTCGGATGATTGACAGCTGACTCACATTTCTGACGGTGGCAGTGTCTCGGAGTCGTGCGATCTCCTTTTTGTGACCTGACAAGGAAAGTCAATGGGGAAAACCAGATTCACTTAACAACCGGGTTACTAATTAACAAATGAGGTGAGACAAGTCATAAAATGGAGCAAGCTCACTTAGCAAACCTCTCACTTAACAACATAACAACGTGGGCTGAATTGTCATAGGGTGAGGACTGCCTGTAGTTCATGCACATTGTGAGATTTTGGAATTGTACCTACACTGCCCCTAAATGTATGTGGTCTACATGTTGGACTTTCTCTTCATTGGGGATGGAGAATATTAGCTGATTGAGCTGTGACCTGACACCTTTGGCAAGTTTGGAGGAAATACAGGTGGTGCCACGTTCTGAATCAATCCGTGAGGGACCAGAATTGGAGATGACACAGGCCATTGGCCTGCAGCTGATTAGGATGTCCAATATTGCTCAAAATGGTGTGGATCCAGGTTCCTTAAAGTAAACCACCTCTCAGTTCATTCTTTAATCTCCAGCGAGGCCCTTTTTAGTTCATAATGGCTGACTGTTGTGTTTTCTACATTGTACCTTGGTCCTGAAATAAGTAGTGCATTCAGCCCCATGACTGTTGACTTTCTGGTTGCAAATACATACAGTTTGCTTTAAGGAACATTTTAGGTCTTCGCTTGTTCAGCCTGCAAACACAGAGTTGATCTTCCGGTTGCTAAAAAGCCTTAAAAGAGTTGAGTTTCTCTGGGGGGTTTCCCCCTCCCCCCCCAGATATGTAGGATGTTGTTAGTTGGCTTCAAAAGGTTGACACAAAACACCAGAAAAATATATATTTTTAATAAAGCAGGGATCTTCAAACTTGACAACTTTAAGACTGTGGAATTCCTCCTCCAGTCATGTTAACTCAGGAATTCTGGGAGTTGAAATCCACAAGTCTTAAACTTCCCAAGTTTGAAGACCCTTGTAATAAAGCAATATATTCAGCAACCTTTGTATGTTGTATCTCTGCCCTGTTTTTGTAGGTATCAGGAACTAGTGACAAAATACGGGAAGCTGGAGAAACTGGCGGTGGTCGACCTGACGCCTCAGAGCAGCGCCAAAGTCGAGGTTCACTTCAAAGATCAAGTGAAGGAGATGAACATCCGCTTAGATCAAACAGTGGCGGAGCTAAAGAAAGAACTGAAAACGGTGGTCCAGCTGCCCATCAGCAGCATGCTGGTCACCTACTTTGATAATGAAGATCCTTTTGGCCCCGAAGAGCTGAAGTACAACTCGAGGGCCCTGCACTCCTACGGCATCCGGGATGGAGACAAAATCTACGTGGACTCCAAAGCCAAGTAGCCTCTCCTACTCCAGAAGGCCTGCTCCAGAGTGCGCGCCCGCCCGCCCACCCGCCCCACCCACGTAACACCACCAAGGGACTTTCTGACGGGGGGTGTTTCATTTGGGTTCATTTGGTTGAGATTTGGCGTTTTGGAAGTGCGTCCGATCACTTCTCTAGCCCAGGTTAGCGGGTCCAGATCTGTGAGATAAAAGCACCAGGATTCAGCGCAGGTGACAGGATGCTCCTCAGAGGCATGACATCGAGCAGGTGGGCTGTGTCCCTTTGGCCTCTCCCAGCTGCTTCAGTGTACACTTGTGAGCCCGGAGGTTATTACAGCCACTCAAGCCAGGGAATTCAGCCTTCCGGCACGCCTAATGCATAAGGTACGTGTGAAAGAGATTCTGTGCAGCTCTTGTTCCTGTGGCACTTGGACTCCAATTACAAACGGCTGCACTGCTGTCCCTTCACCTGGGTGGTCTGTCATTTCTTCCTGGGGGGCCTTTTTTTGGAAGGAAAGGGTTCTTCCAAGACATGGGTCTGCGGGATTATCCGGCAGCATTCTGGATTCCAGATAGCTGAAGGAAAGAACTCTGAGAGGTGCTTAACGTGCGTGCGCACACTGTCTCCCTCTCACAACACATACACACACAGAGAGACACACACCTACTGCTTCCAAAGCACAGTAATAAGGACACACTAACAAAGCTGCATTCCTTTAGATAACCCTCCTGGTTTGCCAGTTCTCCAAGGTAGCGTAGATAGGTTGACATACAGCCAGTGAGTCGGGCAGCTAAGCAGAACAACTGATGGATCTGTTTGATAAAAGCCATTGCCTGGTTGGATGCTGAAGCAAATTACTTTCATTCAACAGTTTGCGAAGAGATCACAAATCCCTTGTAGTGCTGGTATATATATATGTTCATTATCACTATGAATTACACTTCGGGTGGCTTGAATGCTTCTTCCTTTCAATCCCCGAATCCATAAATTCATCCTTAGAATAAATGTGTGGCAGGATTAGCTGAGGGATGGACACTGGTTCCTACCAACTAGAAACCTTCCACAGCTAGTTTTAACCTGAATTCCAAATTTTTGTATCATGATACATAGATGGAAACCAATATCCAAGACAGCTTGGTTCATTTTTAGTCCATTTTTAAGCCAATAGAAGCATACAAAACCATTCCTGGTCCTTCCAGGTAGGTCATTTTTATGCACGAGTCATTATTCTGGACTTGTCCTTTTATACGGTCCATGATTCGTGCGGCTCCAGTAGGATGAGCTTCTGTTATCTAACTTGAAAGCAATTCTATTTTAACTTGGGATGTGCAGTGAGCGTCTGATTACAGCCACTGCAGCAAAGTCCATATTAAATGCTTCCCACTGTTTTCTTAGGCTCCCGGTCTCTTGTACGGTTCTGCTTGGAAATGCATTGAACTTGTTTACTTTGTAAATCAGGCAAGGGCTGCCCTTCCTTCCTCATGTCAGTTTGACAAGCTGGAAGCAGTTCAATCCATCCATTTTACACATATACATTTAAATGTCCGTGAAGCTGGCTGATTCTTATTACCTGTGCACTTTTGACCTGAGCTGGTAGCTTTTATGCTCCGAAAGCAAGATTTTTTTTCATCCCCTGATTCTGCTATTCCCTCTTGGGGCTTCCTTTATATATAAATTGCAGTGTCGGGGTTTCTCCCCCTTCCCCCCTTCTTTCTGGTATCTGTACTGTTGGAAAGCAAAAGAAAGTTCTTTTGTTTCCTCATTGGAAAGGAACCATTGCCACTCTCTGTACATTAAAGAGAGGGAATAGCTTAGACAGAATAGCATTCGGACCACCATCCCTTGTGAAGCCACAGCTCTCCATCAGATTATGACTATTGAACATCACTTCAGAATAATAATAATCTGGATTTTATAACTATAGCAAGCTGAGATTCTTTCCATTTACTTAGCAAAATGCCCTTATGGTAACATTGTGATGCCATCCCAAACCAGCATTTTATTTTTGATCGATGCGTTTGTATGTGTGTGTTTACACATGCTGTAATGGGGAATGTTCATGTCAATAAGATATTTTATTATAAAGATTTATGGAAAGATAGACGTGTAATAATATACTATTATTTTAGCGGTGGTCCTACTATATCAAATACCCTAGTTGGGGTTGACAGACTGGTTGGGTGCAAAGGACCAGCCATTGAAATTTATGAAACATCCATTGGAACTGTATTTCTTATCTTCCTCCCCACTCCAATGTTGATGCTATGGTAGTACTGTTCACGATCCATGTAGTTGGTATCTTAGAAAGAAACATTAAATAGGTCGGGGAGAGAGAGAGACAGCAAAGGAATTCCACCCAAGATTCATATTTTTGTGTGTATTACTGAAAGAGGGTTAGTCTTAAATCCTAAACCTACTTCCTTAACCTTATGTCTCCTGTGTTGTGACTCTTATAGACTTCTGGAAAGCAGTTAAGTTAGGGAAAAAGCTGTACTTAACTTATTTAAATCTGCAGGTTATATAACTTAGGCAATTCAAGAGGGTTTGCTTAAGTTGACATTCTGCTAGGTATATATAGAGAAAAGGCTACAGCAAGACAGCCTTCAGGCCTGTGATCCCTCAGGTTTTCTTCAACCTTTTCCATTTTTGTTTTTGTTTAAAAAAAACCCCATAAACAAATGCTTTGGAAGCTGAGGTCTGCATCTAATACATTCTGTCAGCTTTCTGCAATTATACAGAATTGGCTCATAACTATGGGCAAAATCTGTCTGCATTGGGAGCAGCCAAACTACATCAAATATTTAATCTTTTAATTAGGTACATTATAGGAGGATAAACGCAGCATGAAAGGGAGAGTAATGTAATGGCATTCTGTACAAATGTCCTGTTCAGCTACATTTTTGCATTGGATTCAGCTGCGAAATCTGTGGATCATCCTGGTTTGCCAATAGCATCAAATTCACCACATTCTCCAACATTCTGGGTTCAACCCATAGTGCTGTTTGGTTCCCTATTTGTGCTTTTTTAAAATGCTGTGTACAAAAAGGAGATGCAATATCAGACTTTGCCAGTTTTCAACCCCTCTTTCCTCCTGTGCTAATGTCACACTAGATTGTTTCTGACTGACAACTGATTTTGACCATTGGCGTTTTGCTTAAAATGTTAATATTATTCAGTTCATATTGGGCTAGTCATCGGATGAAAACGGTCATAAGCCAGATGCCACAGCTGTTTGCTGTTAAACACATAAAAACTCCCCTTTATGCTAGACCAGGGGTATCCAACCTTAGTGAGTTTTAAAACTTATGGACTTCGATTCCCAGAATTCCTCAGCCAGCTATGGGAGTTGAAGTCCACAGGTCTTAAACATTGATAAGGTTGGACACCCTGTGCTTATAGGCTTCCTCTGCAGATAGTTAAGAAGCCAGGAAACTAAGTACTGTAGAGATCATTTGTATTGCCAGACTGAATGGGTCCTAAACTCATCCACATCCAAAAATCTGGACAAAAAGGGAAAATATTGACTTCTGGATAAAAAGAGCAAGAAGATTGGGCAGTGAACCCCATTGGTAGGAAGCTGCAATTCTACCTACAAAGACTCTTGAGGTTTTTATGGTGGGGTTGGGGGCAAGGTTCTGGTCACCGGTAGGAGTTTATATTTTCCCCCAAAAACCCCTATTTACGAAAGGCGATTCTTTTTAAAGATAAGTGGGGCGATGTCAGAAAGTCCTCCTTTCCACAATCAGGTTAATCTGTAGATGTCATTGCATTAGAAAATAGTGTGATTATCAGCCATTTTTAATGGTCTTGTACTGGAAAAAAAAAACCTGGGGAACTGGGAAGTATTAGCTTTGGAACTCAGGGGGCTCTTTATCGCTGGGTAGCAAGCCATAGCAAGTGATTCCCAGCTCATATCTGGGTCTGGCAGTTGCGCGTGGTATTGAGCAAAAAGAAGGCTCTTGGTAAGTTTTGTGCATGTTAGACCTCAATTTAGCCTTCACGTTATGCAAAATATGAAATTTGTAGCTAATTCTGCTTCTGTGATTAAGTTGAGCGAGAAACTTGTGATTTCCACCACTACCACCCTTTCTGACATGGAATGCCGGAGTGAAGAATGGGCAGAGGTGTGTGTGTGTGTGTGTTCTGGTGAGACCCCAGTATTATTGGAGAAATTAAAAGAATAACCCAAGCAAAATGACATAGACCTAGACTCTGAAATCTCTACCCTTGCTTTGAGCGTTTGAACTTCCTGTCGAAGTCCCGGAGAAAGCCGTGTATATATGGATCCACTGAAATTAAAGGCATTTGCAATAGACCCCGTAGCATATTTACTCATTAGCAATCTCCAGGGTTGCAGACTCTTAACACAACTCTATGTCTCAGTGATTTTGGTTCTGAAAAGATTACATAGATTGCATCCCCATTTTCATATTCTGAGCCTTTTCTCCCCACTACACCTTGAGTTGAAACTGATTATCAAAGCAGACCGTCTTCACTCTGCTGAATTCCATGAACCAGTGTTTTTCAATCGTGGCTGCTTTAAGACCTGTGGACTTCCCTAGAATTCCCCAGCCAGCTGTGCTTGAGGATGTGGAGAGCTAGTGAGCCTGGATCTGATTAAGGTGCTGTTTCCTAAGGAGCCCTAGTTTGTACTAATGGCTAGTTAGAGCGTACTTTCTAGAGGGAGCTGCACGGTTGCAGCTGCAACGGTGTTCTGGAGAACCGTGTTCTCCAGAACACGGTTGAGTACCTGGCTGTACCCTGTTCACTACCCTAGTTGTAAAGATTTGGAGTAGACATGTAGGCTGCAATTTGGGAAAAAGTGTCATTGAATTCGACAGCTAGTTTTGGGGTTACACTAATGGAGCAAGGCAATTGAGCATGACATCTATGTAGGATTACGGTTAGGAAGTATCTCTTCTGAAGAATCTACTTCTGTTTTACTCTCTTGCTAGCAGAGACCAAACAATGAGGAAGAGGACAGCTTAGTTCACTTCCAAATCTAACATCTGACTAGGATCCTAGGGTCATTTGAAAGGGCAATACAGGTCAACCTTGGGATAGCTGATAAGACACAGTGACATGCAGCAATCTCTTATTTGAGATACATAGGGCCTGAAGATTTTTCTGGATCTATTTACCTGGAAACATATCTGACAGGATGGTTAAATAAAAAAAAATCCATTAAAGTTTCCCTTTTGTTTGTATTCTGACTCATGTACTTTTGTGGAAGAAAGATAATATCCCTTTTCCAAGAAACAAGCATTGTATTTCAGTGTTCAAGAACTTGCTCCAAATATAAGGCAGTCAGTTGAATGATATCAATAAACTTTTAAGTTTTGTAATAAAAAAAAAAGTCTGAAAGTACTTTATTTACATATTTCGTTTCTAAGCCATAAATTCCGACGCGCATGGATCTTGCTGGATTAAGTTTGAGTTTCTCATCTCTGCTTGTGGCTGTGCTCTGGGAAGACTTCAGAACTGTCCAGAAAGTCAACCTCTGGCTGTTAAAGTCAACTGGTCCGTTTCCTGAAACCGTTCACAGACCTGAAATGATTTTCTTTTGATTTTCTTCGAAACCAAAAGCCCGAAGTAAGAAATGTATGCAAACTGTAAATCCACATGAATTCCTCCTTACACATTGATTTGGGGTATTCTATAAGCTTGGAAACAGTTACTGTGGCTCCAAAGGTCCTTCTCCCCTGCGCCAGTTTAGATCTTACGCTCTTTAATGCTAATTTGGTAACCCTATATAGACCCTCCCTCAGTAGTACAAAGGAAGGGATGCTTTCTTTTTCTCTACTACCTTTTTTCCCCCTAAGTGAAAAGTGATTCTGATCAAAACAGCCTCATTCCTAGTTCTTCCAACCTTGACATCTCCTTTCTGGATCTCCTGGAAAGTTTTTTAAGTTTTCAGAAAGGGATTGCTTCAGAATTGCAGCCCATTTCTGATTCACCTTTCGATCAGCAAACATACCATTATAGACTTTGAGATGCAAAAGGGACTTGTTATTCATTGAAAAGCATTTATTTAGTTTTGTCTTCAGATTTTTTTAAAAAAGATTTTTTTTTGGAAGCATCAATCATTCACCGTTGGCAGACGTTTATTGACATGCATCCTTCGCTGACCTAAGTTTTCCCAGAGTTGATCAAAACGTGGTTTCAGATTTCAAGATATAATTTTGCTTTGCTCAACCACAAACCAGGTTGGTGATATTGTTTTCCGTATATTTATATGCCTCTATTTAAAATCTGTATTTCTTGTTTTCGAAGAGATTTTTTAAAAAATTCTGCATTGTAAACTCTTGTCTTTTGGGGGTACGAATATGTGTTTGTGATAGTGGTTTGATGTTGCTGTTGTTTTTTTGAAGACCAGCCATCTAGTTTGTTTTTATTTTGTTGGACATCTCAGAAGCCACATAAAAAGCAACACATTCTCTGCAATGAGAACACTGAATGTAGTCAATTGCGAATTGGATGTGATAAGTCTACTAATATCGGCTTCTGTTCCCAATTACATAGAGGAAAAGGCAAAGCTTTCTGCTCTCTTGTTCCCTTATCATCCCACTTAAATGCTTCTGCTAGATGAAATATAAGTCCTTAACATAATATTTCTACATTTTGTAATTAATACATTGCTGTCATACATTTCAGGAAAATTAAGCTGCATACCTAATGAGGCAGCGCATCTCTTTGGGCATGTACACACACAAAATACATAGACAGGTTTTATGTAACATGATTGAATAGTCTTTAAAGACTCAGCCAAGGTAAGAGATAGTGGTGCAGGTAAAACAGTGATTGTGTGTCAAATGCGCAGAGTCGGAAAGACAGAAAAAAACGAGAGTTTTGAGCGCTGGCATCAGGCTGCTTCCCCCCTCTTGCCAGTTTCCCAGGATGATAGAAATAGACAACTGCAACCAAACCCTACATTAACAAAGATGGTTACGTGTCTATGGAGGTTGTCAATCCTTCAAGTCATGGTTGTCCCAAAGGCGCTTTTGCAAAAGACAACTGGACTTTCCTTGTTTTTTTCCCCTGGAAAAGATTTTGCTTCTCCAAGAAGCTTCTTCAGTTCCTCACAACTGTAGAAGCGAAATCTTGCCTTTTGGAAAAGTACTTGTTTTCACTGGAATAATGCCACAGTTGTTCAGGGCAAAGTCCCATTTTGTTAAGAGGTCTTTGGGGCGGTTATGACTATTGGGCACAGATTCTGTGCGGATGAAATTTTGCTAGCTTCTTCAATGGTTACAGAGGCTGCTAGCAAGATAACGTGTTGAGTTGTGGATCGCTAATGCGCGTGTGTATGTGCATGCGCTGATTTTCAAATCGGTAGAAGTTGAGTAGGGAATTCTGTCAAAAGACAAACATTTGTATGACTGTATATAACCGCAATTCCTTGCTTCTCCTAGTTCAGATTTGGAACAGAAACCGACTTCCACGATAAAATGTGAGCTCTATTTATGCGCAGAGACTTTACTCCCTCCCCAAAATTAAGTAGAAGCTTGTTAAGGGCTCTACAGTTCTTTAGTTCTGCATTTTTCAGGAGAACATAAATTTTGCCTCTACGGTAATGTAACTTTTAAATGAGGAGGGTTGGCAAATAGTAATGAAACGGTGTGTACTTTACCTTAAAGTCTCTTTATGTACTCAATAATGTATGAGAAACTTCCACTGGGCCCCCCAATAATTAACACATCACCCAGGATGTATGTTTTATTTATGTAATTTTGCTTTTAGCTCCTCTTTCCTTGCCCCTTCTCCTAACACACAAATTCTTTGCAAGATGGGTATGCTTATGACACAAAATATTAGCTTCTGCATCCTTGTTTGTATTTTCAAATTCCCAGTCAAGAAATGTTAAGTATTCTTCAGCTGGTTTGGGAGGGGAAGAAGGGAGGATTAGTTTAATCAAGGTTTAAAGTCTCTGCAACAAGAGTACTCCATGCTCAATAATTGGCTCTCATTTTAGTAGACAATGAAAAGCTAATCAGCCAAAAGCTTTGTACTGGAGCGATCACAGAGAAACTGAGGTTATTAAAAGATTGAATGTTTCCTCTAAGTGATGTTCCCATTAAATCCTGTTTACTGCTGACCTTGGAAACTCTTCAGTCCTAACCTATCATTAGGCTGCATTTTTCATTTGAACCCATCATATAAAAAAGCCATTTACAGTACCTCTCCTTCCCCCTCCCAGTTAACAAGGGTGTTGACAGCTCCTGGGCTAATTGAGAAGGTCTAAGATCTGCAGGTGTTAAAAAAACCCCAACAACCTTCATTCCCCCAAATTTCTAGGCCCATCAGTCAATTTGGACGCTCCTTGATTGATATGCCTTTAATGGAGAATTGATTAACTGATCCCTGTGAATTGTTACGGGTTACACTTCTCTGGTTTTTGGTTTCTTCCCTTCCTAGGATGAATTATCCATCATTCTTTAGAAGCTGGGTGGCCTTTACTTTTCTGCTTCTACAGTATCCAGGTTAGTATTTCAGGTTTTCAGCGAGGGATACCGAAATGCTCTCTGTTCATACCGACATGGAAGGCATTAGGCAGATTACATGAGAATCAAGGAAAGTGTCCGTCAGGAATCCTTTCCCTTACCACACATCCTCTGCTTTCTCTCCACGATTCTACCAAGAATACCTTCTTCAGATCTGTCTAAAGATTGTTTCATTCCAGTGTGACCTGAGCCTGCTACAAATACATGTGAATGTGTCTAACCAGACAATGCCTGGTTAGCATTGTAGATTCTACGGCCCATCAACTGACCAGTATGGGAAGGTTATGAACAGGAATTGCGACTGATCCCATCTTCATGGTTTTGGAATTGGTGTCTGTCCTAGAAACGCATGGTTGCATATGCCGGGACCCGATTCTCACACTGTTGTAGAAATTCTACTGGCAAAAAAACCCGTAGAATTAAATTTGAAGCAATCGTTTTGTTATCTCGTAGATGGGTTCTGGTAAGGCTTCTTACCTGTATAGCACCTGGAACAGGTGAGAGAAGCCAAGATTTCAGCTTAAAACAAAAAGTATGAGGTCAGGTATAGAAGCACGACAAAATCTGGGGGTTTTGCCTTAAAATTTACCCCTTCCCCAATTCTCATACATCAAAAGCAAAACCTTGAGCCTTTTCATATTAAAGGATTATGTCACTCTGTCCCCAGGGAGCCTCTGAGCCAGTTTTCTTTTTAAGTTTTTAATTTATCAAGAGTGTCTCCCCCCACTCATTTTTTCCTTTATTTTTTAATTTTGTTTCATTTGACAATTTAATGAGATTTTAAATTTAAGCTCTATCCCAGTCCAGTTGCTTGTGAAATATCTGGCTCGACTGATGTGTTTCCTTGCTCGAGTTTTTTTGTTTGTGTGTTGGCTCCCTTGTAAAGAACTGTGCAGAATTTCATAGGTCAAAAAGATTAGATGTTGAGTAGTTTCCTTTAAAAAAACAATAACAACCTCAATTTCCCATAATTTTGCAGCAGTTTAAGACCCTCTCTGGGAAAATTGCTTCTCCAAGTGGCTGTTAATCCCAATTCTGATTTTGTTCTTATATAAGACTCCATCTTATCCCATCATCTGTTTGCACTTTGGTGTCTATTTTGGCAGGGTGGGAGGGGAGGGAAAAAATGGGCTCAATGTTTTACATTGTAGAAAGTCTGTGTAAACTGTTTGTAGGGGGGGCTTATGCAACTTTTAAAACGGGATGCAACTGTAACCACGGTCTTTAATTCTCCTTCCATTCAATAATCCTGTCAAATTCTCAGAGACGTCCTGGAAAGGTCCCTGCCATTTTTCAGAAGTGCTTTTCATTGCTCCCTTCCTATGGTTGAGAGAGGAGGATTGGCCCAAAGTCACCCAGCCAGCTTTCATGCCTAAGGCAGGACTAAAACTCGGGGTCTCCTGGTGATTGGTTCTAAGTCACCCAGCCGGCTTGCATGCTTAATGTGGGACTAGAACTCCCAGTCTCTAGCCCGGTGCCTTCACCACCATTCCAAATTGGCTCAACAGCCCATTACTAATGCTTAAAAGAAGTATTGAAAAATTGACCTAATTCCAGAAGGGAGAAAAGGAACCTGAAAAAAAAAAAAAAACCTCACATTTAACAGTGTGAGTTGAGATCTATCTGTACAGCTATTTTTGACGGCAATCAGATGCTTTTCGTTATCCACTGTCTGGCAAAATAATCTCTGTTGCAACACAGTCCACATCCATATACAAGAAAGTGGGCCTTCTGCCTGGTTCTCCAATTTTATGACACCCTCATCAAAAGTTTGCATGAGGGCATTTGGAGCAACTCTTGGAAAGAAAAAATTCTCACTTGAGGCCCTGCTTTGTACAGTAAAACCCTCTGCAGTTCCTGCCGCTTGTCGAAATAAACAAATATCCACATTTTACTGTAAGCTTGCAAAAATTCAGCAATAAAATGGTATTTAGACAATTGATGCCACTCTTCCGCAAGTCCTCACCTTCCTTCAACACCCATTCCACCTGTCTCAAAGTCTCCCTGAGATGGAAAGTACAGATATTCCACTGGCCTATTAAAAGACCAGCAACGTTGAGTCCTCTCTCCATCCTCAAATACTGTTGTTGTTAGCCGGCAGCAGGTGTGGATGGCTGACGAGAGCGAGGACTCAGATGAGGGGCCAGGACCATTAGGGAGTGGACTGCTGCCTTCAGAGATTGTGGGGGCTGGCAGCAGCGATGAAGAGGTTCCCGAGGAGCCTGTGCCAAGTGCATGTGCACGCAGGATTGCTCAGAGGAAAGAGCAGCTGCAGCAGCACGGGCAACTCAGGAGTAAGGCTGCAAGGTAATGGCCCCTCCTTCAAGAAGATAAAAGCCAGCTGTGAAACGAACGTACTTTGCAGAAGGCAAAGACGTTTTGAAACTCCAGCCTCGTGGACATTCCAGTATCCTGAGTTTGTATTTGAAGATTCTTGTATTGCAAATTACTTCTTGTCTGTTATCTTTTGGCAAGCCTCGCACAGTTTGGCAAGGCTTGTGCCTATCACAGCTAATTGTTTTGCAGAAGCATTAAAAGGTTTCTGTTCCCTTTGGATTGTGTTTGATTTGTTGGAAAAGGGTGTGGGTCAGAACAAATATGACCAGCTGATTACTAGAGTCATCATCTTTTAACAACCCCATAATCCCTTGCTGGGTGGAGTCTGGGCAACTGAATGGAGCTAGCAGATTGCTTTAATGGCCGGATGCCCTTCCTGTCCCCAATGCGGATTTTTTTGTCCACATATATTTTTATTGTGCCCAGAGAGAGAAATATCTGCCTCCACCTACGATCAAACTCTCACAACCTCCTGATTGTGGGGTGAGAGCTCCACCTCTAGGCCACTCCAGCCGATTACTGATTATAATTTCATTTTAGTCTTCGTTAACTGATACTACTCTAGCCGATCAGTGGAGTATTATCAGTTAACAGACTAAGACTAAAATGAAATTATAGGTAAATAAATAAAGGTGACCCCTGGACTGCATTGTTTGCAATCATCCACCAAGGTGAAAGAATGGAGCGGGTTCAGAGGAAGTAACAAGGGGTACAACATGAAATGTGGTTGGAGCCAGAATAATTCTTTTCTCTCTCCGTGTCTCTTTGTTGCAGCCCAGACTATGGGCATCTTGTACCCTTTTTGGCCCAACGACACCAAAACCCCCAAAGTGGATGATGGCAGCTCTCCAGAAATCAAGCTATCCTTCCCCTTCATTTTCTTTGGCGCACCGTACAGGACCATTTTTGTAAGTAAAAGCACCACTTGGTGAAGCCAAGGGCGCCTTTCCCCGCCATTAACATCTGCATTTTAAACAGCGCTCTCCGCCAGCCTTCCTCGGAGAAGAGGAAGATTAATGGTGTCCTCTCTGCCAAGTTCTTATGAACGAGGGGTCTATTATTAACAAAATCAAGGGTGCGCTTAGGAGGCGAGGCGTGTGAGGGGCAAGATTATAAAAGCCCAGCAACAGCCTTGTGCAGTTGATTAAACACTCAAAACGACACACAGGCTTTGGCATGCTAAGTGTTGAGCCAGTGGCACGAAAACCAGAATATGTCAAGGAGCTGCAGAAAAATATATATATTTCTTTTCTCAGGAAATTATTTCTGCTTTGAGGGTAGTTGTTTTTGTTTTTTTTCCTTAGCAGCTGCATCATTTACTCTGCCTCCCAGATTGCTGCTTCAAAAGAGAGCATTCTTTTTCCAAGGCAGGACTGAGAGAAAAGCATCAAACTGTTTCATGCACACAGATGCAAACAGAGAGAGAGGGGGGGAGGGAGGGAGAGAGAGGGAGGGAGGAGGCAGCGAGGGAGAGAGAGAGAGATTTGGAATTTGGAATCTGGTTTCTCAGCAGACATTGGTCCATTTATTTATTTTATTTTTTTATATACCGCCCCCTCTCCCAGTTTGGGACTCGGGGCGGTGCACAGCTGAGCTAAAAACGATAACAGTATCAAATATAAAATTTAAAATAGAATTAAAAATGAATTAAATAAATGGCTGAAAGCTTTAAAAGATAATCAATTAATAAAAACAGGGTAAAAATTACAAAAATTAAAACCTTCCAATCGTACTAGGCCAGACCGGCTTGCTGGAAAAGATAGGTCATCAGTGCACGCCGGAAGGTTCGCAGGTCATGCCACGAAGGCCACCATTTGTGCAGTTGGCAAGCTTTTGAATCTGTGGGTAGGAGTGAAATGGGGCTACGCGTGGGAGGAATCGTATCATGGCCATGGGAAATCTGGGGTCTGGGGTTCTTTTCGCTTAACAGTGGCAATGGGCCCCGTGCTTTTGTTTTGGTAAAAGATAAGCGGGACAACTTTCACTTAAATCAGTTCTCTTCAATGGGTCCCAAAGGTGCTTTTTCCCCAAAAGGCAACCGGACTTTCTTGATTTTTTTCCTTAAAAATATTTCGCTTCTCATGCAAGAAGCCTTTTCCGTTCTCTCCAATGTGGGCACAACAGAATGGAAGTCATGGGACTTCAGAGTGGGGCCGTGGTTAGAGTGCAGTACTGCAGGCTACTTCTGCTGACTGCCAGCTGACTGCAGTTTGGCAGTTCGAATCTCACCAGGCTCAAGATTGATTCAGCCTTCCGTCCTTCCAAGGTCAGTAAAATGAGGACCCAGATTGTTGGGGGCAACAGGCTGACTTTGTAAACTGCTTAGACAGAGCTGGAAAGGACTGTGAAGCAGTATATGTCTAAGGGCTATTACTATCTTCCTTCCTTCCTTCCTTCCTTCCTTCCTTCCTTCCTTCCTTCCTTCCTTCCTTCCTTCCTTCCCTTTACAGTAGTCAGAATGCAGTATGGCAGGCTAACTCCACCCATAGCCAGGAGTTCGATCCTGACTGGTTCAAGGTTGTCTCAGCCTTCTGTCCTTCCGAGGTCGGTAAAATGAGGACCCAGATTGTTGGGGGCAAGAGGCTGACTCTGTGAGAGGGCTGTAAAGCACTGTGAAGTGGTATGTAAGTCTAAGGGCTATTGCTATAAGATTTGAATTCTGTATTTCATTCCTCTGTCAAGGGGTCTCCACTCTGTCCCAACCTCCAAACACAGGGGGGACATAAATATAGAGCTCTATTTCCATCAAATAATTAAAGAGCCTCTACGTTCAACTTGCCTTGCCTCAGCGTGATTTTGAGCTGACATTGTTACTTCCTGCTAACCGCATGTCAAACTTCCCTCCTGAATTGCAGGTCAACAACAATGGAGTGGTTTCCTTTAATGTGCTGGTCAGCCAGTTCACCCCAGAATCCTTCCCTCTAGCTGATGGACGGGCTTTCATCGCTCCTTTCTGGGCAGATGTCCACAATGGCATCCGGGGAGAAATCTACTACCGGGAGACCACTGACCCGGTGCTGCTAAAGAAAGTCTCTAAAGATATCAGGAAGTATTTCAAGAACCTGCCTTCCTTCACTGCCCTGTCGGTTTTTATCGCTACCTGGGATGAAGTTACCTTCTACGGAGGGAGTAGCACAACCCCGGTAAGGTTACCATCTTGGTTCCCGCTAACAACTAACCTCCACGATTGTAGAAGTAGAGTTATGTTAATTTTCTGGGCCCTGAAACCAGGTGGAGTCTGGTAATAATAATAATAAATATTTATTTAGATAGAATAGAATAGAATAGAATTCTTTATTGGCTAAGTGTGATTGGATACACAAGGAATTTGTCTAGGTGCAAATGCTCTCAGTGTACATAAAAGAAAAGATAACATTCATCAAGAGTCAAGAATCATAAGGTACAACACTTAATAGTCATAGGTCACAATAAACAATCAAATCATACTAGGAAACAGTCAATATAGATCGTAAGGATACAAGCAACAAAATTAGTCATACAGTCACAAGTGGGAGGGGAGAGGTGATAAGGAGTGATGAGAAGATTAATAGTAATAGTAATGCAGACTTTGTAAATAGTTGGACAGTGTTGAGGGAATTATTTGTTTAGCAGAGTGATGGCATTTAGGAAAAAACTCCCCTTGTGTCTAGTTGTTCTGGTGTGCAGTGCTCTATAGTGTTGTTTTGAGGCTAGAAGTTGAAACAGTTTATGTCCGGGATGTGAGGGGTCTGTAAATATTTTCACAGCCCTTTTTTTGACTTGTGCAGTATACAGGTGCTCGATTGAAGGCAGGTTGATAGTAATCGTTTTTCTGCAGTCCTAATTATCCTCTGAAGTCTTTGTCTGTCCTGTTGGGTTGCAGAACCAAACCAGACAGTTATAGAGGTACAGATGACAGACTCAATAATTCCTCTGGATCAGCAGCTCCGTGGGCAGTTTGAGTTTCCTAAGTTGGCAGATCCCTTCCCACAAAAATACATCTTATTCGAAGGCATAAAACTTGTGTTTTTGAACCTAGCGATTTCAGAATTCAGGGGAAGTTGAAGTCCACCCATCTTAAAACTGGATTGGTTTGAAAAACACAAGCCTGAAATAGCCTTTCGTATAAACTTATTGATTGGGGGGGGAAAGTGCTACCAGCCTCCAGAATCTTTCTCAGCTTTGTTTACTCAGAGAAGGTGCATGTATAGAGTTGAGAAGTTTTCCTCAACTTGTATCTATGTTTCAGTGTTTCAGTCAATCAGAATAGAGTTGGAAGGGACCTTAGAGGTCTTCTAGTCCAACCCCCTGCTCAAGCAGAAGATCCTATACGATTTCAGACAAGTTCATGAAGCATCGACACTGACTTGATAGCACACAATCAATCAATCATCCGAGTCATAAACTGGCCAATTATATGTTAGACTTGCGTGTTGACGACTGTACACCGGTCATCAAATAAGTAGCAATTAATGCAAACTCTATAGCTAAATGAAGGGTGGACCATCTCCTGAGACACTCTGCATCCCTATAGAGTAACCTGTGCTCAGGATGCACTCCAGGTAGGTATGGATGAGGTCCAAGTGGGTGTTGCTACTCTTTTTCTTATGCTCCACCTTCCTATCGCTCAGATGAAAACCAACCAGCCTCCCTTGCAATCCCTACTCACCAAACACAGAGACTAAGGAAATGGTCTATCACAGCTATGTGCTAGCCTGGACTTAATTGAAAAGCGGGAGCGGGGACTTTGGTAGTTTATAGCACAATACTTTTGCACAAGATAGTTTGCACAATCCAGTCCTTGTCTTTGCTGCATACTGTGTAGAATAAGACACCACTGGCACGTTGTGTTTAAACCAGAGGTTAAGGCAATTTATTTAGCAGAAGTTGTGGGTGCTCCAAAACTGGTGCTTTTTAAGAAGGAGTAGAGTAGAGTGGAGTGGAGTGGAGTGGAGTGGAGTGGAGTGGAATGGAATGGAATGGAATGGAATGGAATGGAATAGAATAGAATAGAATAGAATAGAATAGAATAGAATAGAATAGAATAGAATAGAATAGGAATAGCAGGGTTGGAAGGGACTTTGGTGGTCTTCTAGTCCAACCCCCTGCTTAGGCAGGAAACCCTGCACACCACTTTCAGACAAATGGTTATCCAACTTCTTAAAAACTTCCAGTGTTGGAGCATTCACAACTTCTGGAGGCAAGTTGTTCCACTGATTAATTGTTCCAACTGTCAAGAAATCTCTCCTTAGTTCTAGGTTGCTTCTCTCCTTGATTAGTTTCCATCTATTGCTTCTTGTTCTGCCTTCTAGGGCTTTGGAGAATAGCTTGACTCCCTCTTCTTCGGGGCAGCCCCTGAGATATTGGAAGACTGCTATCATATCTCCCCTAGTCCTTCTTTTCATTAAACTAGACATACCCAGTTCCTGTATTGGACAACCATTTGTCTGAAATGGTATATAGGGTTTCCTGCCTGAGCAGGGGGTTGGACTAGAAGACCTCCAAGGTCCCTTCCAACTCTGTTATACTGTTAGTTGTGCACCTCACAAAACACAGCTGTTTTGCTAACCCATTTTATTTGCTTACTAAATTTATTTGCTGCCCATCTTGGGGTTCAAGGTGATTCAGAGCAGTTCATGCTTTGGATTTAGCATGCTGAATGATCCCCCCACCCTCCCGTTTGTGTCTTCATTTGGTTGTGGCAATCTGTGCAAAAGCAGCTTCATTGCAACTATATTCTCCAGAGTAGGGCATAGGATGGGTGCGTTCTTCGGAGCGCCGATGAGTGAACGGTGAACGATCTCAGCCGATCCACGGAGGATAGTAAATAAAACAGAGACATCATCCTGACAAATCTATAAAAGATTTGGAGGAAGCGGGGCGGGTTCATGGGGATTGGGATGAATCAACCTCCCTGCACCACATTAAATAAATCCTGGGCTGCCATCCCTCTCTTTCAAATCTTGCAAGGTAGGATGAGAAAACAGAAGTCTATATTTTTTTCCCCCAAATGAAAAATACCTGTTTTGCTGACCTCGTTTAATCATTATTTAAGCTACATTACAAGTAACCGACGTAATGATGAAGAATTGCACTGGCAGCGCTGTTAAGTATCCTTGGCGTGTTTCAACCATTAGTTCTCAAAATGGGCAGAGGTTTCACGCTATAATGTCCAGCCCTCAGCGATGTTGACTAGATATATGAGACCTCCAAAATGATGAATTCGGAGAGGCACATTGCGTGGGAGGGGGCTGCCCAATAGAAATATTGACGATTTTATTCAGTACCCTGTTTTTCAGACTACCAGCTGAGCCCGGTCTATCAAAGTTGATTTCATTGAGGGCCACATCAGGGGTTGTGTTTGATCTCGGGGGCCAGGGTGGGCATGGCTGGAGTGGGCGTGGGCAGCTTGATGCCACTCATGTCGGGGGGCGCCTGTGGCGGCCCAAATGCTCTACCAACTGGGCTCCCGAGCTCCGTTTTCACTGGCAAAGGCACTGTAGGCTGGTTCTTTGCTATTTCTTGGGTGGCCCTGTGGACCAGATCTAAGCACCCTGCAGGCCACATCTGTGTTCTGACCCAAACCCTTGTCCATTAAAACAAACACGAACCAAAGGGAACAAAAACCTTTTAATGATTCTTACCAATCCTCGGTTAAAAGGCTGCTGCAAACTAACTTTGATAAGCATGAGCCTCACCAAAACTATGCAAGGCTGCCAAGAATCACAGATAAGAAATATTCACAACATAAGAATCTTCAAATACCAAATTCAGATACTGGAATGTCCACAAGGCTGAGTTTCAAAATGTCTTTGCTTCCTGCAAAGAACATTCTCTTCACAGCTGGCTTTTATCTTCTTGAAGGAGAGGCCATTACCTTGCAGGCTTTCTCCCGAGTTGCCCGTGCTGTTGTAATTGTTCTTTCCTCCAAACAACCCTGCGTGCACATGCACTTGGCACAGGCTCCTCGGGAACCTCCTCATCGCTTCTGCCAGCCCCTACAATATCTGAAGGCAGCAGTCCACTCCCTAATGGTCCTGGCCCCTCATCTGAGTCCTCGCTCTTCTCAGCCGTCCATACCTGTTGCCAGCTAACCACAACAATCTGGCCCCCAGGCCTTGAGTTTGACACCCCTGGGTTAAGTGTTTCCTAGAATATTACTGAGGAAATGTGACTTCTTGGAAGGCAGTTTTCTCTGGGTTTTGCAAGGTGGATTGGAGTTTTGAATTTAAGCATATTTTACAGGGAAATCCATTTTCATGGCTGTTGCAGCATCCCCATGGTCACGTGATCAAACTTCAAGTGCGTAGCAACGGACTCATATTTATGGCGGTTTTGCAATCTTCTGAGAAGCAAAAAGCTACCTGTAGTTTCCTTTTTTAAAAAAAAATAGGATAGAACCTCTTTGTGTCTCTGTGTCATATAATACATGTGGGTATATACATAATTTTGTATTTATTTATCTTGTCATGTTTATGTAATGTAATATTGGAGGTGGTGACCCTTTAAGAACTGTACGCAGCGAACTTTCATTTTTAATATATACCAATTAGTGTACATTCAAAGTGACAATAAAGTTATTCTCTTCTATTCGCTTCTATTTTTATTCTCTTATTCTCTTCTGTTCTTATTCTTATTCTATTCTTCTATTCTATTCTTATTCTATTCTATTCTAATTCTTATTCTTATTCTATTCTTCTATTCTTATTCTTATTCTTATTCTATTCTTCTATTCTGTTCTTATTCTTTATTCTATTCTTATTCTATTCTCATTCTATTCTAATTCTTATTATTCTCTTCTCTTCTCTTCTCTTCTTATTCTCTTCTATTCTTATTGTATTCTATTCTTATACTAATTGTCAAGAGGTCCATTAAGAGATATCCCCATAGATGTTTTACTTATAATTACATAGCTCGTCCATATATCTTTACTTCTATCACGTTCTCATCATACGCTAAATAAATATTAATAACAGGACCGTGACCGAGCTGACAGGAAACGAACACGTTTGCAAGAGCCTGGTCTTCCCCATGAATGTGCTACTTTCTGAGATCCCTTTGCTTTTTTTTTTTTTTTAAAAAATCCCTTGTTTTATGCCCCATGTTCAAAGATGGAGCTGGAAGCAGGAATAGCATCGGGCACATTCGGTTGTGGGGAGGGCATGAGTTGCTTCCATTTTTATCTGGTCCTGCTTGCCTCTGAAATGAAAGCAGAGGAACACGAAAACCTGCCAGGGTTAGCTTCAAAGAGAGAGTGCTGCAGTTTGTGGCATTGCATTTTTATAGGATTATCATTGTATTGCTCTCTCATCTCTTTCCTGGGTGAGAATGAGTTATTTTCCAGGGGTGATGGAAAACAGCTGTCTGTTTAATAAATGCATAGTTCGGAAGAAGCAGTGGAATGATTGTAATATCCCAATTTGAAGCCTGGCCGAAAAAGCTGGGTGAGTGGTAGCCTCCCACTACAGATAGGCAATATATGAATGTTTTCCTTGCCAGGCAGCTGCAAATCTTTCTCGATGGAACTGAAGTTCTAGGTCCAACTGGATTCAGCCTGTTCTGACCCAGCCTTACCGGAAGCAAGAAACAGACTCCTTGTCACGAAAAAACCCTCTTTATTTACCTCTTGTGAATTAATGGCAAGTCCAGGCAATAGTCCTTCAAAGAGTTAAGGGCAGTAACAGACCTTTTCAGTTCCTTGCAATAATTGCAAGGCCATGAGCTCCCAGCCGAAAGACTGCAAATTAAGTTCTGGCAAGCAGTCTCTGTGGCACGAAACACAACGAGCAAATTCTTCAGAAAAACCAACTGTTGTCTCCTCTGACAACCACTCCCCTTTCCTTCTATTTATTCCCCCAGCCAGAGAGGGGCCATTCAGCATCCACGTGTGATTTGCTTCCCTAGTCAACTCCCTGACCTCCATTGTTCCCCTCTCCTAACAGCTCTGTGCATACATGCATCTGGAACAGGCCCCAGCTGTTCTTCCTCCTCATTCATCTCAGCCTCCAAAGGCAGCTGCCTCTCCAGTGGCTGGGAAATGTCGGACAGTTCTGGCTCTATCTCTGCATCCAACGCTGAACATCCATCAGCTGGCTCAAGTTCCTCCCCAACTTCTTCATTGTCCTAGTCTGGCAGCTGGCAGGACACAGCCCAGCCCAGCCTGTAGATCTTGGTTTCTGCAATACATTTTTATGGCAAAGTCTGCAATGGTGGGATTTCTCCCGAATCTCTCAGTCGATTTTAGCCTTCCTTGGACTGGGAGACCTCTAAGGTCCTTCCTGTTATTCTGTTGGCTTCTGAAGAAGCTACCAAATCTTGGAGGATTTAAATATTGCCTTCCCGTGGTCCTTTTCCATACTGGCTGATAGGAGATGCAGAGTCTCACAAAGCAAACCTTAACTAAAGCTAAGCCTTAACTAAAAATCCCACAAATCGATGGGATTTTTATAAGATCCAATGAGGTTCAAGCGACCTTAATTAAAATGTAAGCAGTTAAAATCTCCTAGGGAAGGTGCAGGATCTTCCTTCCTCCTTTCCTATTTATGGACAGATTGACCAGATTGGAAAACCAAACCACGTATGTAAAACCCCTATGATCTGTGTTTTTTTTTAAAGCAGAATAATCATTTCTTACTTCGCCTCCCTTAAATATAAATGAGTAAAACTAGATTCAGGAGTTACGACACGTACTTGCTACACCAACCTGATTTTAATTGCTCCAAATGGCGTAATAATGCTATTAAATTCAGTAAGTAAAGCAGTTGGTCAGAAGGTGAGGCGGGGGGAGCCAAGCTGTTGCATCAGGTGGCTATAATGAGATATTTCTATGTAAGCGCTTGCCATGGATGAGGCTGTAACGGAAAGCTACCATCACCAAAACGGCTTTGCACTTCTTCCAGACCATATGCAACGGGCAGATTATGTAGTAGGCATTATGAAATCCCCTTTGTTTAATTCTCAGAGGTTGAGTTGTCTCAACTCTGACTCTACTTCTGCCTTTGAGTAGGTGCCATTTGAAATATCACCTGTCGGACTATTTTAAGGTTCCTTGGTTCTCATTTTGAACTTCCAGTTTTATAAGTAGACTTTAAAATGACTTTACAGACTTTGATTTGTTGCTCTGACACTCTTGAAGCTCAGCCAGGACATCCTAAAGAAGCGAGTCCCAGACTGGGAGGTTTGGAACTGCCTTCTCAGAGTACAACTGCGATCCCAGCCTACTAATAAAGAAAATACAACATTAAGAGGTTTTATTGCACCCACAGTACAATCACAGTTATCTAATGGCATTGCTTTAATTATTGAAATTATGTTCGTTATTGATAGTTTTCTTTCATTGTAGGGCAATGCAAGGGAAGGAAATGGGGAGAGGGGCTGTTTGTCCTTTGATTTGTGGGGATGCAAGAGAAAGCGGAACTGAATATGTCTCCCTTGGCTCATATTTTCCTATTTAGATTTAATACTGGGATCAGCACAATTTGTGGCTTGGAAATAGAAAGAAAAAAAAATTCTAGAATAGAATAGAATTCCTTATTGGCCAAGTGTGATTGGACACACAAGGAATTTGTCTTGGTGCAAATGCTCTCAGTGTACATAAAAGAAAACATTCATCAAGAGTCAAGAATCATAAGGTACAACACTTAATAATAGTCATTGGGTACAATAAGCAATCAACAACCACAAGAGATGGTCAAGGACCACTCGGTCCCACAATTTTATTGTGCCACGTCACTGTGCATTTGTACACATGGATAAACTGTCACAAAATTAAGACACAGATATTAAATCTGAAACAAACTGATGACAAATTGATATATTCAATCTGGTGCTTTTGCTGCTTGTGGATGGATTGCTTTCAGTATAAAATCCTGTGGACTATCCCAGTGGCTCTCAAATGTTGGGGTACTAAGGACCGGTTCTGTGGAGAGTGGTTTTTCTGTGGATCGAAGAGGGTGTGGTTGCATGTTCTGCCTGCATCCCATAGATAGGTCTTAACTTATTTGCGTGGACTGGTTTGTGCTGGTCCATTGGGGACCCCTGGACTATCCTACAAATTTTGTTGTTGTTAGTGGTGAAGTCATGTCCAACCCATCATTGTCTGACCATGGACAACATTCCTCCAGGCCTTCCTGTCTTCTACTATCCCCTGGAATCCATTTAAGCTCACATTGACTGCTTCAGTGACTCCATCCAGCCACCTCCTTCTCTGCCATCTCCTTCTTCTTCTTTTGCCCTGCATCGTTCCCAGCATTAGGCTCTTCTCCAGGGAGTCCTTCCTTCTTATGAGGTGGTCAAAGTCTTTGAGTTTCATCTTCAGGATCTGGCCTTCTAAGAGCAGTCAGGGTGGATCTTCTCTAGGACTGACCGGTTGGATCGCCTTGCAGTCCAAGGGACTCGCAGGAGTCTTCTCCTCCAGCACCAGAGTTCAAAGGCCTCCATTCTTTAGCGCTCAGCATTAGGTTGACATTAATGCACCATCTTCAGAGAGGAAATAACCAAACAAAATACACGCTTGGGTGGATAAATGTGGAAGTTCGAACAAACTTTTATTCGTGCTTTTCCTGTTCTTACTCTAACAGTGCCATCTATAGGACATGCAAGGGATAAAGTCATTAAATGGTGAAGCTTTCATTGAGGTGATGTTCCAGATGTCGAGACCAGAGAATGATATTGGGCTCAAAGGCTGAATGATAGGAGCTTCTTTAATAACTTCACACTAGATAATCATAACTCTTTGACCAGACATATCGTCTATTATGTGTGTGTTACATGGGATCTGATCTGCTGTTGGACATTTTTATTAATTTATTTTTCTTTCTTCTGGACAAAAATTGTATTTCAGTATAAGATATGTGGGTAGGTAGGAGACCCGTACAAACTGCAAGGCACAGTTATGATACTTTGGTGGGATTAACTGACTCACTCTCTTGTTTCCAAAATTCAACATTATTTCCCTAACTTGTTTTGCCTTTCTCATTTTAAAATCCACTTAGGTTTATTTTTAAAGGAATTAATGAGTTTTTCCCTCCCTGGAAAGTTAATGTAATTCAAGTTTATAAATTTGGCTTCAAGTTCAGAAATTAGATGAACTAAATCCACTTTTTTTAAAAAAAAGGTGTTTTGAAAAGTGTCAGAGTATATTCATGAACTGGAATAGAGCTTAGTAACAAGGTCAGCCAATGAGAGCTGAAACTTAAAGAGAGAATCTGAGCATGGTTTATCTCTGTTCTGTGCTCAGCTCTAAAGTGAAAGAGAAAGTAACTTGCTTGCTTGCTGAACTAAAGTGAAACTGACATCTGTTTCTGAGCTCCTGAATTTGCTGTTCTGCTCTGAACCTGTAACATGTCTGTTTCTGTTTGAGTTTGCTCCATGTTGGAGAAATCTACAACTGGTATTGTAAAATTTACTTTATGTATTTATAAAGAAGTTAAATGAAGCCTCAGTCATCTGTGTTTACTTTTCTGGTACTGAATTTACACTGCAATACTCTGAATGAAAAGTAATTTTCTTTAGAAAGAAGAGTTGGCCACTGAGTAAACAGTTGTATTTTAAACAGGTGAACACTTTCCAAGCGCTCCTTATCTCAGATGGAACATCCTCCTTCGCCATGTTCAATTATGAAGAAATTAACTGGACCACCGGAACGGCGAGTGGAGGAGACCCTCTAACTGGTCTTGGTGGAGTGATGGCCCAGGTAGGACAATTAGATGGCCATTATGGGCTTCCTTTTCACAAAACAGCTCTGTATGCAGCATCCATGGAAAAAGATTACCTATATTTTGCCAAGAAAATAAAGAACTAAGTAGCCAATTTGGAACCCAGGAGATTTAACTGTTCTTTTGGATAATCATGGGATAGTCAATTATCATTGTCTGATAATTGACAATAATCCAAGCCTTGTAAAATCGCTTGCATTAGAGATGTGCAACTGATTCTGAAATCAATACGTGGAAATTCAGACAATTTTCAATATCTCTGGAATTGGCAGTCCCTTCTGAGGAAAGAAAGTTTCAGCTTCAAAACCTTTTTCATATCTCAATATTATTGACATGAAGAATTTGACACACGCTATTATTGCTGGCCAGATGGGGGGGAAAGCACTATAATGCAAATGAGATTGCCTGACTCCATTAATTAACATAGAAAGGGGATACTTGTGATGGTATGTAGGAATGACCTTGGGAGAGGGAGAAAGACTCACAGAAACAATTTGATAAGAGGCAGCTCAATTCGCAGGTGGGGAAGAATGTGGGAAGCACTTCACAAAGGACTCTCCGTGGTTTTCTGGAGACTAAAAAGAGAGGAGGGGAGAAATTTTCAACCTTGCAAGATTCCATTAATAAAAATTATGCTGGTGCCCCTGATAATGTTTCTTGCCTGGACTACCACCAAGGGCTCACAATATGTCACATCCTTTTCTTGTCATTTCTGGGTCTGGGGGAGAAGAGAGCTTTTTTCTTCCCATAATTCTCAGAGTCTGAAGCGTACATGACATTGACTATAAGGTCTCCAGGCCACTTGAGGTTCTACCATATTACAATGGTGAGAGGCAGTTGGTGGGATTCAACCAGTGTAACAAGTGACTGAGTGCGCAGCATTTGAAAACCGCCCATTTTCAGCTCTAAAACTTACCTTCTACTGCAGCCCCGGTGAGTAAAACAGCTGAAGCGCAGCGATCTGCTGTGTTGCACAAATCAGCTGAGCTGCAAAACGTAGAAATAGAGAACAGACTAGGGCAGGGGTGGGTGGCCAGGGCCAACCAATCGCCGGACCTACCGGTTCACTCGAACCAGTCCAAACCAGCTGAATCCCACCCCCGTGAGAGGTTAAGGTGTGACAGATCTTTTGTCTTCAAGGTACCGAGGATGATGCCGGTTGGGAGAAAAGCATCAAAGATGAAGCTCATCAAGTGAAGTTCCAGATCATTTAAAGGGGACTGTCTTCTTTTTCGGTCTTCTAGGCTGGTTTCAATGGTGGAAACAGTACCAACTATTTTAGCATTCCTGGTTCCAGAACCCCAGACATTGTCAACATCGAAGAAACAACCAATGTCAATGTGCCAGGTCGTTGGGTATTCAAAATTGACGGTAGGGAGATTGATCCAGCCAATGGATGCAGTTTTAGAGGTAAGCAAGTATAGGAAGCTTCTTGGGTCATGTGGAAGCAGGTGGGTTTTTGTTTTGTTTTGTTGGATCCCAGACAGTTTTGCCAAGAGATGTTGCTAAAAATGGTACCAGGCACTGTTTATATATGTATATGTTTGTATTCATACCACCTTCACATTTCCATGAATGCTTAATATGCAACATTCTTCTCTCATCCTCATTTATTAGACCACATCAGCACTCTAAATACCTCTAATGTGCTTAATAGAGCTGCCACTGGCTACTAGCAAATAAAATTAATTTTAGGGTACACTGGAGAGGGGTTTTCCGTGGGTAACTGTCAAGCTGGGAAAGCAACAGAGCGGCCTCTTCTCAAATTGAAATGGGTTAATAATGAGTTTAAGTGTTGGATTGTTTAAGTTTTCTCCTTTTGGGGTTGCATGTTTTGATTGTCTTCAGCGTGGAAAGGCAAGACTATAAATTGAACATATAACCCCTTCTTGCTGCTTAGGGATTCCTACTTAGGACAAACGCAGACAGAATTTCAAGAGCAATATGACTTTTTTCTTCTTCAAAGAATTCCTGGGGGGGAATCTGAAAATGGTTCTTTGTGGGAATTCTCCCCAAAATGCTATTTGTGCGATATTGTCATCATTTATAGCTGATTGTCGCTATTTCTTAATGTTATCCATCAGCATTGATTGTCATTAGTATAAAGTGCCATTCAGCCTTTTATCTTCCTATGCCAGATAATGAAGTTGAGGCTGTTAAGAGCTTTTCACAATTATTTTAAAAATGGTTTTATGTAAAGCATTGTTCCCCTACTTCTTATCTATGCTAATAATAACTAACAGAGGCATGGGTAAACTGTATTACTCTATCAGAGCAAAAGGTCTGGCAAGAATCTGACAATGTTTTAATACATGTACTGTGATATCAGCATATTGGTTCCATTGGCTGCAAGAGAGAATATGTGTAAGTATTGCACACCACCAGTTAGCCAAGAAACGTAACCCCAATGTGATCCATTTGTTGTAGATCCAAATAAATCCAAATGGAATGATGAAATACAGATATAACCAATTCCTTGTTGATGTTATTATTAGTAGTATCATCCTCATTATTATCATCACCTTCCATAAATGAATTCATGGAAGTAGACCTCATAACCACTATCCATTTTATTCTCACGACAAATCTGATTTTTTTCCCCCAGCCTGGCCAATCTCCAGGTGTGTAAATTTCAGTTCCCAACGTTCTTTACAACAGCCAACCTGGCTGCAGAATTTTGAGAGGTGAAGTTCCATCGATTGGGGGGGCATCCAGAAACCACATCAAGTCCCAACATGGAGATGGGTTGTCATAATTTCAATAATAATAATAATAACAACAACAATAATAATAATAGAAATAGAAAGACTATGGCAAAGGCAAGCAAGGATAGGACCAATAGTAATAGGCGCCTTGGGTGCAGTCCCAAAACAACTGGAGCACCACCTGAACACCATCATTGGCATTGACAAATTTGCCATCAGTCAATTGCAGAAGGCAGCTTGACTTGGAACAGCTTCCATCCTGCAGCGATATCTGTAACACCATTAAACATCCAGATTTGCCTATCCCAGGTCCTTGGTAAGGACTCGATAGGTAGACAAAAATGCCAAACCCAATCTGAACATCTGGCTGACTGTGCGATGAATCATCATCATCATCCATGTTGGCTAAGAACAGGTACAATGGAGACAACTTTACTTTGGAGTAAGTAAAGGAGTAAAATCATTATTCTTACTGGGTCCAATTGCAAACTGTCCATTTCTTGTATGAATTTGAGCTCTGTTGCTTTGTAATAGAGATTTCTCTTGGACACCAGCAATGGTGAAATACAGAGATGTCATAAAGTCAGTCTCAAATCATCCGCCTCAGCTGCCCTTAGAATCTGCAGCATGCAGAGTCCTTTTCAAAAGAAAACAAAGTTATTCTTTTCCATTGTTGCCTGCTAGTTAAAATTTCTTGTGTTAGGTCTTTAAAATAGCCACCTGGAGAGCCTCCTCATCTTCTCTTTACAAATACAACTGCTCGGAAAATAAAAGGAGACTTGTCTGCCTCCGGGGTGGTGATGAAAGGATTCCAATTCTTCCCAACTTCTAAATTATGAACTTTTATAGCATTCTAGTCCCTGAGTGGTGCAGTGGCCTGGAGGCGGAGCTCTCACCTCACAATCAGGAAGCTGTGAGTTTGATCCTAGGTAGAGGCAGATATTTCTCTCTCTGGGCACAATGAGAAACTATCTGCTGCGAGCTCCACATTGGCAACAGGAAAGGCATCCGGCCAGTAAACACTTAGCTCCATTTAGTTGCTCCGACTCCATCCCGATGGGGGGTCATTAAAAAAAGATGAGGGGGGAAAACTCTATTTGAACTCCATGCATGAGTATTGAAATTGTTTTGGAGTTTTTAATTTCATCAAAAGAGTTCCATTAATAAGAAGATTACAAAGCAAAAGGATTTTTGCTATCAACGGGGAGAATCATTTGCACAACTGGATGCTTGCAAATATGAAACAAATTGAAATTATGGAGGTATTTGGGATGGATCCACCACACGGTCACACGTTAGAGCCGAAGTTGACTGCAAGCCCAAAGCCATGTGAAGAACTTTACCTGCAGGTCAATGGGGCTATTATGCCCCTGTCGGAAACTGAATCCGAGGAGGAAGCCGAATAGCTGACAGGGAGTGGGAGTGTGGCTCCGTTGGCTGTGGAGGAAACTGGAGAAGGGCAAAGTCCAGCTGGGCAGAGCAGGGAAGAGGTAGAACAAGGGAGAGGGAATTCAGAGGAAGACCCAGGCTCACCCCCTCTTCATCCTTGGGCACGCAGGGAGGAATGGAGAAGAGAGCAATGTGGGTTGCATGGCTTACGGGGGAGGAAAGGGCCCTGATTCCCTTCATTAGGTGCAGCTGGGAACACAGTGAATAAAAGCGGAAACTATGCACAACAAGATGTTGGGAGCAAGTTATTTTGTATCATTGTGGCTTATCTGTGTTCCTGGTATCTTCCCAACTGTGTGAGTTCCCGTGTTTTCAAGTTTGAAATTCCTGCTCTGCCAAACTAATTACTTTGGTTTGGTTTGGTTGGATTTTAAGTTACAGTTTATGTGTACCTTGTTTTGGACTGACTTTTCTACAGTCAAAGGTTATTCCTGGGAGAGTTTTTCTCCAGCCCGAAGGTAACCTGAACATTGGGGGCAAAGTTGGAGATAATAAAGGGACTCTTCTTGCTTATCTGACTGTGTTGCCTTTGTGCCACGCCCAGGGCCATCACAAGGGCTTTATGTGAGGAGGATGGAAGAGGGGATGAAGGCAAGTGAACAGATGGAGAAGGTGACTGACTGAAAAAGAGAGAAGGAGTAAGAAATGGAAGAGATGATCAGATCTAGAAAGTCTCGGGATCAATCAGTTTGTAGTCAAGTACAAAATGAAGCAGATTTGGAACCAATGATCTGAATGGAATGAGCTGCATATAAAATTTGCATTTTAAATGAGCAGAATTCTGAGTTTTTAGGAGTCTAATTCAGACTTTCAAAAGGCCATTGTTAAAAATAAACAGGAACTAAAGATCTTTATTCAGCAAGTTACCACAACCTCTGTCAAGCACATCCTGATAGACATTCTATTCTTGCTTTGTTTTATAATGATGATTACCAGCATAAGCAATACACATTGTATGTGTAATAATTAGCTATGTGTAATACAGAGAGGCAGACACCCATCTCATTAAGAGATACAGTCAAAACCGCTGTGGCTATTGTAAAATATGAAGTCTCCAAAGTTGCATTATTTGATGTTTAATTAGTGCTAATTCATATGGAAGGAAAAACGAGTCTAAGGAGGCAATTAACACCCCTTGAGCCGCAGACGTAACTCACCCATTATTAATAGAATTAAGTTATAGCAACCGTGGCATGCTTGGGATATAATTCACCCTGCATCCACCGAGTTGTTTTTAGAAGCCAGCCAAACCATAGTTGTAGTTGAACTGTGGTCAGATATAAATGAGATTTATATCTCCAATTTTACATTTAGAGAGGATGCTGGCTAAATTTTTGGGGCAGTTTTGCTGCCTGTAGAGGAAAGGAGCCTTAACACATTGAAGCTCTATTGAAGGGAGAAAGTAGAAAAACTTGGTTGAAGCTGGATTCCAGATAGCAATAGCATTTAGACTTATATACTACTTCATAGTGCTTTGCAGCCCTCTCTAAGTGGTTTACAAAGTCAGCATATTGCCCCCAACAATTTTGGGTCCTCATTTTACCGACCTCAGAAGGATGGAAGACTGAGTCAACCTTAAGCTTGGTGAGATTCAAACTGCCAAATTGCAGGCAGCCAGCAGAAGTAACCTGCAGTACTGCACTCTAACCACTGCGGCACCAGGGCTCATGGATGTGGTTCAGTGGTGGGATTCAAAAAAATTTTTACTACTGGTTCTAGTGGACGTGGATTGGTGGGCGTGGCAGGGGAAGGATACTGCAAAATATCCATTCCCTCCCCACCCCACTAATCTGCTTTCCAGTTCCGTTGTCCTGTGCAGGGCAACCAAAGAAGACCCAGCCGATCAGCTGGGACTCAATGGGAGGCAAAGAATAGATGGAGTTGGTAGGGCCAGTCAGAGGTGGGATTTGCCAGTTCTCCAAACCACTCAAAATTTCCGCTACAAGTTCTCCAGAACTGGTCAGAACTTGAATACCACCTCTGATGTGGTTTCCTTGGAAGCTGTTCTGATACAACCTTGACTTTTCCCAAGATGGTTTTCTGACTTCCGCAACTAGTTTTATAACCTTGGGATTTCTCCTATTCATGCCCTAACCAAGTGGATCCCTGCTTTAAGTTGCCAAGAACAGCCAAGGTCAGCTAGATCCTGTCACCATCTTTAGTACAAAGTGTAGCCTATAGCAGAGGGGTCCAACCTTGGTAACTTTAAGACTTGTGGATTTCAATTCCCAGAATTCCTCAGCCAGCCATGCTGACTGAGGGTTTCCGGACGTTGAAGTCCACAGGTCTTTAAAATTGTCAAGGTTGGGCACCCCTGGCCTATAGCCTCTATGGTCACTCTTGCCAGCATTAACCAGGTCTGATTTGTTTAGCAGACCTGGTGCATTGACGAAATCACACATATATGGGAAATATGATGATGCAAATGCAATGGAGGTAAGATGAACAGCATATGCTATGCTAATGGCAATGTGTCTTAATATGTCACATTACAGCTTTGCGATCGTACTTTAGTGTCAGCAATTATAGCTACTAGTTTCTAGTATACACATCCCACACCGAAAGAATGCTTTCTAATGCTCTTTGGGACACTTTCCAATGTTTTAAAGTGGTTTCAGTCTATTGCAGCAATGATTCACATATGGCAGGGGATTATAATAAAAAAATAGTACTTAAATCAGGGCTCTCTTGCAAAATTAATAGCACAGGGGCTGATGGAATAAACCACCTTCTCCTTCAGAGAGGGCAACATGCTGTCTCATTGAAGGTAAATATGACAATAATAATGGGAACTGTGATCCCAAAAAACCAGGCCTCCCTAGGAAGCCTAAGAGTAACCACTAGTTCTGGTCATCTCTGCTTTCACTTTGTGCAAAAAAAACCTGGTAAATCAGACTGACCTGGGTTCAATGGACTTGTGAATAGGAACATTGGTCATCCCTGTTTCTAGAAGGAATTTAAAATTCCAATCTTTCTTGATTTATCTTCTCATTTATACCTCGGATTCTTGCTTTCAACAAACTCTTCATTGGTGACAGGAAGGGCATCCGGCCAATACAACACTCTGCTTGCTCGATTTAATTGCCCAGACTCTACCCCGCAAGAGATTATGGGGTCATTCAATGAAGTTGATTCTTGCTTTCAACAGTGAAGGTGACCTTGTCCCAAAAGTGCTTTTTCAAAAGGCAACTGGACTTTTTTTTTTTTCCCTTGGAGATGTTTCGCTTCGCTTCTTGGATGAGAAGTGAAACGTCTTCAAGGAAAAACAAAGAAAATCCAGTTGCCTTTTGCAAAAGCATCTTCGGGACAACCGTGGCTTGGGTGACTAAGAATCTCCATTGATGTGAAGATGACTTTGATTATATGGTTTTCTTTTAGGCCAATTTCTCCGTCAAGGGGAAATCTTCTGGGAAAGTGTCAACTGCTCCACCAAGTGCCGTTGCCTGGATTTCAACAACGAACTCTTCTGCCAGGAGGTGTCCTGTGGCCCTTATGAAACCTGCGAGGCAAAGGACAAATTCTTCCAGTGTGTGTCGATGGAGAGCAGCACGTGTGTGATCTTTGGAGATCCGCACTACCATACCTTCGACGGCTTCCTTTTCCATTTCCAAGGGTCCTGCTCCTACTTGCTTGCCAGGCAATGTTGGCCAGGATCCAGCTTGCCCTTCTTTAGTGTAGAAGCCAAGAATGAAAATCGTGGTGGTTCTTCTGTCTCCTGGCTGAAGGACATCTCCATTGAGATCTATTCGCACAAAATTGTCATTCCCAAAGGCAGCTTTGGGAAGATTATGGTGAGATTCG
The DNA here is from genome assembly GCA_023653725.1 of Bungarus multicinctus. Classification (NCBI taxonomy): domain Eukaryota; kingdom Metazoa; phylum Chordata; class Lepidosauria; order Squamata; family Elapidae; genus Bungarus; species Bungarus multicinctus. The sequence goes on along the minus strand of CM042837.1, from coordinate 23,044,973 downwards.
CCCTTACTTATTGAGAGGACTTGTATGCACTTGAGCTTTCAGCTGTAGAGAAAGCCAAATCCTCTATGTGTTTGGGGAATTTTCATAAAAGAAAAAAAATATTTGGGCATGAAAAGGAAGAGCTGTGCCTTCCAGAATGGCTTCCCTTGCCCTCAGGGATGGATCTGAATATCCCAAATGTCACTGCCTGGAACAGGGCTGTCAAACTCAAGGCCCACAGGCCAGATTTGGCCCATGGGGTGCTTAGAACTGGCCCACGGGGCCAGCCTGGAAACGGGAGGACCGGCCTATGGTGTGTCTGCCAGTGAAAATGGAGCTCCCGACCTCCGTTTTTGCTGGCAGAGGGTTGCAGGAGGCTGTTGCAGCCAAAAACGGAGTTTGGGAGCCTGTTTTCGCTGGCAGAGCGCTCAGGCCACCACCAGCGCCCCTGACATGAGTGATGCTGAGCTGGTTACGCCCACCCTGGCCACGCCCCCTGCACCCCCTTAAAGTCAAACACAACCCTGATTAATTGAGTGACACCCTGGCCTACATGTCATAACATCATTCCATTGTTTGGATGTATCTGGAAAGAAAAAAACTGAAGGGGGAGAAAAAAGCAGTCCTCATCAAAATAAAAACATGCAGCTGTCAGATAGCCTAGAAAATAGAAGGCTCTATTAATTTCTGGGATGTTTTGATTTTTTTTTTTTCATCTAATGGCACTAATATGGGAAATGTCACATCACAGAATCAGCTTTTTCCCTCCCACTAATGCCCACCTTATAGGTTGGCTTTTATCTTCCATAATCTTCCAGGCAGGCAACCAGGGACATTAGCAAAACCTACGCTGGAAGTAAAATCCAGCATAGTTTGAATGCACATTACTTGCACACCGTATCCTTTCAAGGTTATTATTTTGGATAATAGAAAAGTATGCTTGCCATCTTCGGTCTGACAGAAGTCCGGGTTAATCCCCAGAAATAAACACTTGCCTAGACATATCATTCAAGCTGTGATGGCTAGCCAACAGTCCCAAGCGAGGAGTAGCTTTAGAGCAACTGATCCCAAAAAAAGTTTGCAAGAAGCAACAATTCAACAATTGGGTGTGACATGATGTGACATTGTTCTTCAGTCCGCGATGCTACATCGTTTGTTTATGATAGGAAAATACAGCTGCTCTTGGGAGGAAACTATGGCTGAGTGCATATGCTCCCTAATTTTGTAATGGTACGTGGGGAATGACTTTGAGAGACATGGGGACGAGTCACAGGTAGGGTGACAGACAGGTAAGAGGCTGCTTAGCTTGCAACAGGAATGTGGGCGTGGCAAACATCTCAGAAGGGGCCCTCCCCAGTTTCTTGACTATGAAGGAAATGGAAGAAATATATTTTCAGATTTGCAAGATGGATGTCAGCCTACCCAGATAGACCAGTTAAGAAGCATACCCAGAAGAAGCCTGTTCTGTTTATTATAAGTCTACATAACAGAATCATGCATGTCTGAATGTACAAATCTCCCACAGTCTCTTTTTAGAGTCTGGTAAGTTACGGGGGATCCTCTCTCCCTGTTATTCAGCTTCTGGCTCCCCTTCCTCTTATCTGATCACAGCCTCTTATTGGACTTGCCTTGACTGCAGCTCTTCCCCCTGCCTTCCAAGTTCATACCCACTTGCTATTTCAAATTCCTTCTACTATGTCAGGGGTGTCAAACTTGTGTCGTCATAGCGTCGTCATGGGATGTATTGTGACTTTCTCCCCCTTTGCTAAACCGGGCATGGGCATGACCATCTGGCCTGCGGCACATGAGTTTGACAGCCCTGTACTATGTGGACTTCAGCTCCAAGAAAGTCAGCCACCATTGCTGATTGGGGAATTTTGGGAGTTGAAATCCACATATCTTAAACTTGCCAAGTTTGGAGAATCCTGTATTAGAGAGTCCTGAGCCTACTCAATTACTCTCTGGGGAATTGATGTCTTTTTTTATTCTCTTTTTATTTTTCCTCCCTAACACCTTACAGACATGGGATCTAGACTGAGTGTTTCAATACTTTCTTTACATTTTTTTTTTTGCACTACCTCAATAAACATTAGCTACTTAATTTGTATTGAAAGTGATAATTATAGCGGTAGAAGATTTATATACGATAGTAAATAAATCCATTTTTAATCTTCTCATTTTGGATGACGTGGATGATAAATGTAAACTTTCTATCCGTGTCACAGATAGATGACTTGGTCATGTCTCTGCCTGTCTTTTTGGAACTGGGAGCCATAAAAATCTATCAGAGTGGCATGTCGACCGCTGTGGAAACTGACTTTGGCCTTTTGGTGACCTATGACGGCGACCATTATGCTGCCATTTCAGTTCCCGGCTCCTACATTAATGCTACCTGTGGCTTGTGTGGGAACTACAACAAGAATCCTGAAGATGATGTCCTGCGTTCCGATGGGAAACTGGCCACTTCTGTCCTGGATCTGGGAGAGAGCTGGCGGGTTTATCATCCTGAATGGAAGTGCTCCCCGGGCTGCTTAGACAATTGTAGTCTTTGTGACATGGCGATGGAGTCTCTCTACTTCGGCCCCGAGTACTGTGGCTTCATCAACAAAACCGGGGGCCCTTTGTGGGAATGTGGGGCCATTGTCGACCCCATGGCATTTGTGCACAGCTGCGTGTATGATTTGTGCAGCATCCGTGATAATGGCACAGGAGGACTTTGCCAAGCCATTCAAGCCTACGCCTTGGTTTGCCAGGCCTTAGGGATCCCGATTGGAGACTGGAGAGGGCAGACAGGATGTGGTAAGTCACCAAGCATTGACCTTTCAGACAGATCCAGAAAAATTGCACAGTTCCTCTGCTTCGTGCAGTTTCCAGGCCACCGACTTTTACTTGGTTAATCTGAGTTAGGAAGGAAGGACATGTAGGAAGGACATCAAGCTACTTGTGCCCAAACAGAAAATTGTCCATATTATCAAATGTTAAATAAGAGCAACCAGCTCTTGAGATGATCTTGGCTATAATTTGACCAAAGAGAGTAAAAATAGCAGGTTTATTGCCCTTGAATGATGCTTTTGTCCATATCTGAATCACAGAACTCCCAGAAAGAGTAACAATAAAAAGGTTTCATAATAGACAATTCAGACACGACTTGAGGGACTCTCGCTTAACTTAGCTATTCTTTTCCATTCATTTGGCCATTGGTCTGTACCCTTGTACACTTTATTTTAAATTTCTGTCATGTGTAAATTAGACTACAGTTAATAGTGAACAATCTGCCTACATTTCTTTTCCTTCTTTGCTTTTTGTCTGTGTTTCTTCCTGGTTTCTAGTCCCTTGGAAAAAGTACATGTTCAGTAAGCCTCCCTTGATTAAAATTCAACTCTTGATGACTTCATGCATAGTTTTCTGGGCAACTGTGTAGAACTATTTTGCTGTTGCTGCCTAGGGTTTGGGTTTTTTTCAGAGGGACTCACATCCAAATAGGAATGAGGCACAACCCTGTATAGCTTATTTCAAGGTCATCCAAAGTTGACTTGGTGCTAACCACCAAGCTGGAGACTCAATATGTCTACCATTCTAAATCAGCAACTGCTGTGTTGACTAACTCAAATGTTCTGTTTGCCTTTTTCAGCAACTTCTGTAAGCTGTCCAGAGTTCAGCCACTACTCCATCTGTACTAGTAGCTGCCCAGCCACCTGCTCGGATTTAACGGCCCCTTTGAACTGCAACTCTCCTTGCACTGAAGGCTGTGAGTGTGTCGAAGGCTACGTTCTCAGCACTGACACCTGTGTCTCTGTTCAAGAGTGTGGTTGCGATGTGGATGGCCGCTACCATGCCGTGGGGGAATCCTTCTGGGCTTCTGTGGACTGCACAGTGCAATGCTGGTGTGAAGAAGAAGGAGATGTCAACTGTTTCAATGCCTCTTGTCAGGAAGGAGAAGTGTGTACAGTCGAGAAAGGCTATCAAGGGTGTTACCCCAAGCGGGAGACTTTGTGTTTGGTTTCTCAGGATCAAGTCCTGCACACTTTTGATGGAGTTGGCTTTGTTTATCCCTCGGACAATTCTTACACCTTGGTAAAAACATGCCCAGACAGGCCAACTTACCTGGAAGTGGACATCAGCAAAAAGAAACCAGACTCGAATTTTGACTGGCTTCGTACCTTGATGATCCAAGTTGCCAACCAAGATGTTAAGATTGGAGGTGTAGACAACTCTGAAATCAAGGTAGGGATATTTTGGTGGGTGGATGGACTCAAAGGGAGGGGGACTTAAGTCATTGCTCTTAATTGCAGGAAACCATTTAATAACACAATCTTGACAAATGTTCATGATGAGCCAGTTTTATTCAGAGAGAACAGCCTTTCCTGATCTCAGGATAATTGGAGCTGGGTCTACTATATCTGCAGGATATCAGTCTGGGGAAAGCTTCCAAATTATACCTGGATGATTGAGAATCTTCTTGGGCATCTAGCCAGGTGTGTCCCTGGTCCCTCTCCAAGGATAGTTGGTGTAAACCAACAGATAGGAGGGAGGTGACTATCAAATGGACTCAGAAGACGAAGCGCTAATGGAGGAATCAAATTCTGGGAGAGAATTATGCAGGAAGGAAGATTCATGATTAAATGGGGTATTTTGTTGCCCTTCATTTTGTCTGCTACCCATGCTTCTTTAACCCCAGTGAAATTTCCTTCTGGTTCTTTTTTCTATGTCTGCAGCGGTAACACCTCACATATGGTTCAGATGTCTCAGATGTCTCATTAGCTGCATCTGGTGCTGACATTTTCATCCCACTAGACATCTTCTGGTCAATTTTTATGCTCATCATGGAAGATATAGGAAGAGTTTAGAGACATGATCAAACAACCTCCGTTTGGCTCTGCCCTTGCTGACCATTGAAATAATTGCTTGTGTCTTCAAGTTAAAAGATGTCTTTGCTTCTTGGCTTTCCCCAAATGTGAGATTCTTTGACAGAGACAGAACATCCCTGTTCTTCACAGATGTCCAGCTTTGATTCTCTCCCACTCCTAACCCAAAGGGCAAAACCTAAAATGTCTAATAGTTGCAGGAGTACAATTAAAGAACTTTTCAAAGGATGAAACTAATAATCCTGCCTACTCTGGTCTGATAGAGAATTGGGTCATGGTCTTTAGAGAGAGAGGATTTTTGATTTGGTTCCCCAGCCTTCCAAATGGCTGTGATCTTTGGTACGGGAGGGGCAGTCTCAATGCATCCAGAATATTTCAAATTGGGCTGTAGTAAAGAAAGAATTAAATTCTTCTTGTAGCCTGAAGCCATCTCATTGACTAGAGCTCCTATTTACATAGCCAACAAAATAGTGCCAGACCTGATGGGATCAATAACCATTAGACTTGATGGCTGGACTGTCTCTGAAGGCCATCTGTTGGGAGCTTTGTAGGCTTCCTTGTGCAGTTGTTTGACCATTATGCGTACAGACTTTCGGATTAGTCAGGCCAGGGGTCCAATCCAGCAGGGGGCAATTTATGTTCTCATGACCTGCAAATTGCATTCATGCAATTACAGTATGGGGAGATTAAGTTTGATCTCTTTTAAGAGATAAAGAGCTTCTCGTAATACAAAGCATGGGAGCTTGATGTGTAAGATCCATAATAAATTGTAATTAAGTTGACAGAATGGAAGAACAGCTGTCTTCAACATGGAAATCCTGATTTTGTGAGATTTTCAACCATGAAGACTTACAGCCAGGTTCAGGCAAACATACCATGTAGCTTCACTGCAGACTTTCATCCCCACCCTGAGAAAAGTGATGGATAGACGACCTGAGCTATCTATCTCTGCTTTCTCTCTATGTTGTGGGTATCCAAGCATGTGGATAATGGTCAAATACTGCAGAATTACTGATATGATACAGGTAAATGGATGTAAATATACGCGGTTGTCCTCCTGGAATCTAGATGGCTATTCTTATCACCAACTGAGTCAATAAAGGGTTCCCCTAAAATTGATGGAAATGCATTTCTTTTTGGAAAAAAATGGTATGCTGTGAAATTTGTTTAATATAAATTCATGATTGCCCACTCCTCGTCTTGCAACCTTTGTCTAGTCAATAACAGTAGTGTAGATTACTTGATTCCTTGGGGAAACCAACGGATCCCCTCCATTGGACCAAAAAAACCCCAGGGGATAAGATTGCTTTCCTTGGTTTTGCAACCTTTCAAGAAACTCAGTTCTGCTCTTCTAAACACACAGCCTTGTAGAAATGTTGCTTCCCAGCCGTCTTGTAGGTGACACTGCCACCAGGTGGATAGCTTTACAAAAAGGAAGCATCTGACAGTTTATTTTAAACCTATTTTCCACACTAGCAGAACCATGGAACACGGCTCCTGCTGTCTCCTTGCATGTATGAACATAGCACATTATTTGAAAACAGAGGAAAGATGTTTTCTATTCTGTTGTCACCTCTTGCCAATCTCATGATGACATTTCATTGTAAGAAGAAGTAAAATCCAACAACCTTGGATTGTATTTGCTGTAATTGTCAGGATCTATTTTTTGTGTGTGTGTGCCTTACACCCACGTCAGTTGTATTTTCTGTTCTTTCCAGTAAGTCTACCTCTACAGCAACTGTTGCTTTTCTCATATGTCTATCAAATCAAGTGTCTCTTTCTTGGGTTGGGGTCTTCTATTTTCTTTTTGAATGACTGATATTGGAAGTTTCCCTGAGTATCACAAATCTAGCACTGTCACTCTGGGATAAGTCACTCTGGGATAAGTCACTCTGGGATGAGCTGAAGGCAAAACTTGGCTTCCAAGAATAGCTTGTAATTCCTTTGAGACAGAAAAATCCTTACAGATCCATCATCCCAATCAAGTGATCTTCACATAAGTTGGGACTTCAGTTCCCAGGTTCTAGAAGCAGCATTCTGAAATAGATCTGTGGGTGTTTTGAGATGATAAAAAGCTGTTTTAAGTCTATGCTTACACTATATGAGCAAATGAAGGCCAAGCTGGGTTTGAAAAGTCATCTGCTATGTAAATTGTTGTGTTTCAGAAATGAGAATAGTTGGTGCTTACTCTTAAATTTAATAGAAAGTTGCTATATAATGTGAAAAACTTTTTTAGATCTTCTCTCTTAAAAATGTATTCAAGTCCTGCTTTCTGGGTAGCCCAAATTTAAATGCCGTTCAGCGTATATTTGGCAGGTAACTTCAGCTGTAGACATACAATTTATCTCCATATGAAGCGTGCCTTCTTGTTGACTTCCATTGCTCAATTCTGCTGATGCCTCACTAAGCAAAGGAAGAACAGGAAGATAGCGTGGCATTCTTTAGTTTCTTCATTCATTTGTTGCCTCTTCTTCCCCCTTTTTCCTTTGCAGGTGAATGGATATGAAATGGAGCTTCCATATTTCCACCCTTCTGGGCAACTAGAAATCTACCGAAGTAAAAATGGGACTGTTGTTGAATTGGATGGATTCATCCATATCCACTATTCAGACTTGGGTATCTTGGAGATACGTCTCTCCACTACCTATTTTAACTGTACTGGAGGCCTCTGTGGCTATTTCAATGGAAACAGCAGTGATGAATTCTGTTTTCCCAACGGGAAATGCACAGATAATCTGGTGGTTTTCCTGGACAGCTGGACAACCTTCAATGAGATCTGCAACGGGGAATGCGGTGACCTTCTCAAGGCCTGCAACAATGATTCAGAGCTTCTGAAAGACTACCGCAGCCGCTCCAAATGTGGAGTCATCAATGACCCCACCAACAGCTCGTTCCTGGAGTGCCACTCTGTGGTGAACGTGTCCACATATTACAGGACCTGCATTTTCCGTCTGTGCCAAAGTGGAGGAAACGAGTCAGAGCTCTGCGACTCGGTAGCTCGCTATGCCAGCGCATGTAAGAATGCAGAAGTGGACATTGGCCAGTGGAGAAGCTTAAACTTTTGCCGTAAGTTGGGAAGTGGGGGGAGATGTCTATCTTCATCTTGTTTCCCATAGGAAGTTAAGTTGTTTGAGTATTGGTCAACATCATGAACCTTTTAGGTCAAAAGGCCCTAAGACTTCAATGCTATTAAATAACAACGATCATCATTCTCAGCCTAATGGGATTCCCACGTTGTATAGGTTAGGACTGAATCCACTAAAATATTTCTGGCTATTCGTGGGAATTTTCTAAGTCTTATGCTCAGAAAGCTCTTTTGAGGTTTGTGAAGCCATTAATATAAGTTAGAAACACAATCTCAGAAAAACTTGTTTGGGTATACAAAAGTTTACGGTCAGTACTTAGAATGGTGGCCTTTGACCCAAGAATCTGTTTCATGCTGTCTGATTTCGGGATATGACTATAAGTCTCTGCTTCTTCAAAAATGTAATTTCATATTCAGGAAGTAGTCAACACAAAAAACTTAAGGTGAGGTAATGCTAAATAAGTTGCTTTACTAAAGACAAGGAAGTCACACATATACAGACATTCCTGATGCAAGAATCAAGGAATATGGAACTTAAGGAGTAACAACAAAGAATAACTAAAATGTGAGAAGAAAGAATATGTTATTATGATCAGGCTGGGATAATATTTTTGCTGCGAATTATACAAATATCATAATCTAAAGGAAAGATTTAAAATAACATCTTGCAAAAGCAGAAATAAATGTGGAAACTGAATTAAGTTGAAGAAATGTAAGAAATCAAATACAGTGATCCAATTGATCATGACTTTTTAGAGGTTCAAGTCTAGGAATTTAACCTTAAAAGAGTAATAAGAGGCACATTAAGTGATTGTTTAATTAGGAATGCCTTTAAAATAATATGTGCAAAGGTTTTCTTCTTCCCAACCCAGAAATCTGATATGTAAGAAGAAACTTTCTAGATCAGCATAAAATCCTCATTGTGTATCTCACAATGGTCCATAAAAGTCCAGCATAGAAGCAGTGACTTTCTCTGTTCTTTGTACCTGACAGCTGGGTTTAAATTTATACTTTATGGAAGGAAACTTTGTTGATAATAAAGGGTTGTAAATGTAATATAAGTGTTATGGATAAGCAATGAAAAATAAAGCAATCACAGTGCAAATTTAAAGCTGAAAGGAAATTTCATTGAGGTTAAGGCAGTGTAGTGTAATCAATGCGAGAAGAGTAATTCCTCACAGGGCAGTATTAAGAAAAAAACTAAAATGCCTTTCAGCTGTTTGAATAAGTATTCAATAAACCAATAATAAAGCAAGTTGAATTTTTAAAAAACCATGCCAGCAGGTCTCACATTGTATCTTCTGTAAGGATAAATAATAAAACTCCCTCCCTCCATATCCCTGCTATTCAAAGATGTAATATTTTAAGGGAAAGAATGATTTGCAACGATCAATCCTTCTTCTCACTTTGTGGAAGTCCTTCTCTATAAAGATCAGATCGTTTGTTTCACAACCATCTATAGTGATTGAGTCAAAATCTGATATGATCACCCTTCCTGTCTCCCTCTCAACCTGGTTGTTAAGCTCTGTATGGGATGAGGGGTTAAATATGGTTTCTCCTAATTCTAGGGCTGTCTGTGGCAGATGTCAAGATGGTAGCTTGGGATCCCCTGACCAAGATCCTAACTCTTTTTAAGCATGTTGTGCAAAATAAGGGCAGAGCTTTGATTGTGCGAACGGCTACCATTTTGAAATACCTCTATGAATGCCCCAACTGGACTCAGGTCAAGGTGGATGCTGCCTGATCCAGAAAATGGCATCCATCTGACCACTAACTCCCTTCCTTTTCTTCCAGCACTCACCTGTCCTGAGAACAGTCACTTTGAGGAATGCATGTCCTGCTCTGAATCCTGTGACACCCTGAGCATGGGGCCCATTTGCCTGGACAGTTGTGTGGAGGGTTGCCAGTGTGACAAAGGCTTTGTGCTCCAGGGCACCCAATGCATTCTCCGTAGCGATTGCGGCTGCAGTTTTGAGGGCCACCAGCTCTCCACCAATCAGTCCTTCTGGATGGACATCGACTGTCAGTACTTCTGCTACTGCAATGGCTCCGACAACAGTGTGCGCTGTGAGAACCTCCCTTGCAAAGAGGATGAATACTGCCTGGAGGACAATGGCTTATATTATTGCCAGGCCCGGACAGATGCCTCCTGCATCATTTCCGGCTACAGCCATTACTTGACCTTCGATGGATTTGCATTTGACTTTCAGAGCAGTTGCCCTTTGGTCCTTTGCACCACCATTGACCGCCAGAGATCCGAGAGGTCAGATACTTTCCCTGAGTTTACAGTTGTTGCCAAGAATGAAGATCGAGACCCTTCTCTGGCTCTGTGGGTGAAGCAGGTGGAAGTGGAAGTTTTCAGCTACAGCATTGTGATCCATCGAGCCTACAAACATACTGTACTTGTAAGTTAATAGAGAGTTTTTTCCTCCATTGCCTTAATCAGGAAAAGAGGTTGAAACCACACCAGACCAATTAATTTTGGGGTTTAATGTGTGAAGGTAGAAAGTCCACCAGGCTGAATTGGACTTTGTGGCCTCCTCCTGATCATGTCTGTGTAATTTTGTGTTTGTTATTATCTTCTGGTGGGTTTACTTTTTAACTTTCCTGTCTAGTCTTGATTTTCCCAATGGCATTTCTTCTCAGTATTAATCAGGTCTGACCTTGCTTGGTTGTCCAGGACCTTGCTAATTGTCCAAGTGCAACAAACTGAGCTGGATTTTTAACCTGACTATAAGAAAACCCTGCAGAGATATGGAGACATTGCCAAAAATATGCAATAAGCTTTTCCTGTGGAGTGAGGGTTTAAACCTGGATTTCCTAGGTCAACTGGTTTTTCTTCAAAGCAAGAAAGGTATTGGGATTTAAGAGCTGACCAGCTGCTGTAAAGTTGATGCAATGTAAGGCTGATGCAATGTAAGGCTGATGCAACGAAGATGAATCAGCATTGGTATTGCCGGTTTTAGACTAAGGGGTCCACAGAAGTTTTATCACTTTAAGAGGTGTTTATATAAGGCAGACATTAGAGGGTGTATCACTCTCTCCTGGTGTCCTATATCCATTGCAGTTCTCCATGTAGAGTTAAGAAGACTGATTGCTTGTCAGGTATTTGCCTACCACGTATATTTCTGTATATGTCTTGTATATAAACCACTGTTAATATCTAAGCCTGTGTGTGCTGTGTTTTGCTCCTGGTTCTCTAACAATAGCAGTCACATTGCAAATGCTGACAGCGTGCCTCTTTCAACTGCCCTCTTTCATTGACTTTCCTTGCGGCTTTTTGCAGATCAACAAAGAGCGTCTTTACCTGCCATTGAAGCTGGGCCAAGGGAAAATCAACATATTCACCTTCGGCTTCCACATCATTATAGAGACTGATTTTGGGCTGAAGGTGGTGTATGATTGGAGGACCTTCCTCTCCATCACAATTCCACGGAACCTCCAAAATAGCACATACGGCCTTTGCGGGAAATACAATGGCAACCCTGAGGATGATCTTCAGACCTCTGGTGGCTTTATGGTCTCCAGCATTAATGAGTTTGGCCACAGCTGGGCCAAGCGGGACCCCTTTTGCCAGGCTGGCTGTGGTGATAGGTGCCCAACCTGTCGTAAGGTAGAAGGCTTTTGGAAGCCTCAGCAGCTGTGCAGTTTGATTCCTAGCAAGAGTGGTGTCTTCTCCAGGTGCCACAGTAAGGTCAACCCAGCCTTCTTCTACAAGAACTGCTTATTTGACACCTGCATTGATGGTGGAGCAGTGCAGACAGCTTGCAGTTGGCTGCAAAATTATGCCAGCACTTGCCAAACCCAAGGAATAGCAGTCACGGGCTGGAGGAACTTCACCTCATGCTGTGAGTAGCTGCTGCTGCTGCTGCTGCTGCTGCTGCTGCTGCTGCTGCTTCTTCTTCTTCTTCTTCTTCTTTTCTTCTTCTTCTTCTGATTCTTCTGCTTTTTCTCTCCATTTTAAAATAAGATTTTTTTTTTATCATTAGTTCTGTTTATATTCCGCTGATGGATTTCTGCTCATCTTCCCAAGGCAGTCATTCTTCATTTGTCAAATGCAGATGTTATTAGTTTATGCAAGTGAAGGAAAAGTGCGTGCAGTTGTTGTGAAGAGCTTCTCTTGTCAATAAGTTACCATGTTTTGTTCAATTATTCATCTCATAAACGAAGACGCAAAGTGTCTTAGACAGGCTGACCGTCTGGCAAATCCATTGAAAAGTTGTTTTCCTCACTAATCAGATTTACAAATTAAATTAGGATCTTTTTTGGTCTGCAAATTGACAGCCTCCATCAGCCTTGCTCCTTCCACTAGGGGATTCATTAACGGCTCTGAGAAAAATGGAGGTGGGCAGAAGAGAAAAGCTTTGCAATTAGGCATTTATCTACTCATCTTGGCTCTTCGGAAGACTGGGAGATTCTTCAAATTGTCTCTTTGGACGGAGAAAGGGAACAAGTTTTTGAGAAAGCACAGTGATGTTTTGAGAGCAGTGTGGCATTCAAGTGTGCAGGGATTTGTTTTCCAGCTGTTGTTTCTGGACAGAGGCTTTGGTTTTGATACAGCTCAGAAGTTCCTTGTTCAAACACAACAGTATTTTTTTAGGGTTAGAGAGATAGTTTCAAAAAAGAAGTAAGAGTGGTTGAACCCTTGCTACCAAGTTCTCTTTCTCTACCCATCTCTCTCCCTCCTTCCCTCTCCCTCTCTTTTTTTTTAATCCCTGGGGTTGATGAAATGGGGAGTAAACATCACTCTCCAAAGGCAAGATTTGACCTCAGGCCTGCCACAGAAGGACAGTAAGGGCAGTCAACATGGACAACTCCTTCATATTGCCCCCAACTAACCACTTTCTTCAGACATTGTAGTTTGAAGACATTATCTCCAAACAAAAAACCATCTTTCCTGTTCAGGTTGTTTCTACATAGTAAGCCAATTTTTACTAAACCACAGGTGACAATTCTAGTTGCTCATTCTTAGCTCTCCAAATCCAGAGGAATCTTTGCCCATCAGTTGTATGTGCCAGTATGTTTTCCTAATTTAGCTTGGGTAGATGGCTCTCAAGACTCTCAATCATCCTAAACAAAATGTTTCTCTGGATTTAAGCTCCTTGGGTCTATTGTGTCATAGAGAGATATATGGCTTCACCATGTTAATAAATGACTTGCGGACCGAGATGCACCCATGTTAAGAAACTTTGTCCTTTGTGTTCTAGTGGTCAGTTGCCCTCCCAACAGCCACTACGAAAGCTGCGTGAGCGTCTGCCAGCCTCGTTGTGCTGCCATCCGGCTGAAAAGTGATTGCAACCATTATTGCGTGGAAGGATGTCAGTGCGATCCAGGCTACGTTCTCAATGGTAAAAGCTGCATTCTTCCTCACAACTGCGGCTGTTACTCAGATGGAAAATATTACGAGGTAAGCCCAGGGTGTCAAAATAGGGTCTTGGAGCTGTGAGGATGTTCTGAGTCAGCCACTGGATTCTTAGGAGATAGTGTTGAGAAGAGGTGGGACATGGATGTTTATAAGGGATAACAGCATTGCACAAATGCCATGGTTCAGTATTAAGCATTGACCCAATGTGACTTGAAGATCCAATATTTTGAACACTTGTCTCATTTCTTTTTGTCTAAAAGACAACATTGGTAGGGAGATGCTGGAAGAACATCAGCCAAATAAACCCCTAAATAGAATCAGTCTCAGAATCAGGATTTCATGTCTGGAATACATTAAGGGAGAACATTTTTCTGTCGCATGTCCTGAGTAGCATCCATTATGAGTGTTAAGTGTGGGTGTACAGTCTGCACGAATTCTTCCTATTATTGCAATAGCTATGGTCCATAAAGATTACAACAACAATATACAAAAGAGCTATTTTTGTTAGTTTTAAAAAAGAAACTCACTATGCGAAATTTTCCCCTAAGCTTCCTTTGCTTGGTAATGATGCATTTCTAAACAGGCAGTTGTAAATCTGTGCAGCTTAGTGGCTGCTCTTTTCTTGTGCCCTTGGTTTTTTTTTATTTTTAGGAGATATAAGGATATGTTTGCTTTTACGCTATTATCTCACTTTCTTCTGACCTGTAGCATCCAAATCAGGAAGCTCACTCCTTCATATTGAAGGAGCCATCCTCATCTATATTCATCCAAACAACAACCACAATGAGCAAAAAAAAAGAGAAGATGAGAAGCCTTGTAGAGTTTGTACAAATTATAGTGTCTTTCTGCCCTTAAACTGCCTGTGGGATTGCAGAGCAAATAGATCCTAAATAGGAAGAAAGCAAAGAAGGGATATGGAATGTCGTTGGCCTGTTGTTTCAACAATAATGCTCTGCAATAGGTTGGCTTTCGGGAAAGTAAACACAGTTCTTTGGGGAATTGGGTTCACAGGACTTTAAAAAGGGATTTTGTTTTCTGCAGATAATTTTCAGGGACTATGATCCCCCCGCCCTTTCCTCTACATTGCCAGTCAATATTGCTGCCACGTTCAGCCTCCCTTCAACAATCTCATAAAGGACAATTGTGGAATAATGCATTGGGAGCATCTATGAAGGACACAGTATCAGTTTAGCATCAGTTTCAATCTCACAATGCAGTGATACCAGTTCTCAATAATGGGGTGATACTTTCAGCCCCTTTTTTCCCAAGAAAGAGAGGGAAATGTAAGAAGACAGTACTTTTGTCATGTTCTCAGCATCCCTTACTGGACTCCACAGGAGATCCTTCCCTGTCATTTACTGATTTCTGATTCCCTAGAATTTACTCTTGCAGATTAGAGAAGCCATAAATTTATAGAAAAGACATTTCATTAGCAGAGGGAAACTAATAAATGAGAGACAAAGAGGATTAATCAAGGTGAAAAATGATTTGTGAGTATGTTTTATTTTGACATGGGGGATATTAAATGTTATTTCCGGTTTAGTCATCAATCTAGTGATTATTTTTCAATGGGATAAGTTGATATTTCTTGGTTCTAGTCCCAGTAAATTATTTACCTTGTCTTATACTGTATCTACTAGGGATCAATCAATAATCCCTGTCAATTTTCCAGTTTCATTCATAAGGCTTTTCCTCCACTACCCTATCTTCTCCTTTTCATTTTTTGCTTTGACTTATTTATGTATATAGTTTTCCCCAGGATGCATGTTTTTCTATCCTAAAGTATTAATTTGTATACCTATTCTAACCAAAATTCCACGTTCTTTTATGCTTTCCAGTATGGCATTGATGTATTTATTGCATCGTATCAAAGATGCTGCTAATCTAAGCAAGGCAATAATAGGCCACTAACATGAATACAATCTGACCAAATAGTTTTCCATGTTTGGAGAAGATGTCTTAGGTTAAAAATTAGCATATCCCTTTTTTACTTGTGAAATGCTAAATGATACGAGACAGCTTAGAAACGTTGCCAAGGAATAAGTAGGTTTCTTAGAAATAGCTGTTATTTTCCTGTCTTTGTTATTTTGAAAAGACAGGAACCTAAAAGCTACTTCTAAGAAACCTAAGTTTAAGAAAAACCATTGGCTGTTCCCATCCAACAGTTGGATAAAGCCACTGTGATGAATCATTTCTGGTGTCAGTTTTGTTTTTCTACTTTCCTGTACTTGGCTTTTTACATCACAAGTAAAAGAAAAAATAGTAGCTGGATTTATTTGACGAATCTGAGTTCTTGTTCTCTATTATGCTATAAATCTGATAATGAAAGAATGGAATGCAATGTGTGCTGTTGGGCAAAGCTACACTTCAGCAGTCAAAAGGCTACTGGTATCACTATTCTTTGGAGGGGTGGTCAGAGATGTTGCTATGGAAACTCTACCTTTGAATTTCTTTCCTTTTACAGGATATGAGCATAACAGGACAGGGACACCAGTCAGGAACTTTTCACAAGTCTTTTGGTTTGTCAGAATTAATTAAGCCTCTAAGCCAGAATATGCATTTTAAAACAAGATCCACAGATTGACCTAGGATTTCAAACTTTTTAATCTTACCTTTCAGGGCAATGGGTTACATAAAACATAGCCTATATTGTTTGGATGCAACAGCAAACTATAGCATGCTAAAAATTCAGAAATAAGTTTTCATGTTGCAGCAGCTAAAATGTGGATGAAGAAAAGAATGTGTAAAATTAAGGCTCTAAGCTTTTCTCTCACATCTTTCCAAATCTCTCTCTGGTGAAGTAGCTGAACACACACTGCATATCAGAAATGAGATGATATGCTGAACATGTTTCATCTGATCTGCTTCTACTTCGGTTTGCTGCTGTCACCAAACATTTGAATGTATCTGAATAGGGAATTGAAATGGGTTATTATCTTGAAAATCCAGTATTATTATACATCTGTTGTCCTATAGAAAAAAGTCTTTTTTGAAGAGAATTATATTGACCTAAACCCCACAGATTTTCATTTGCCAAGTGCCTAAAGCTTTTGACAAGAGAGCATGTTAAACTGTCCACTAAGAAATGCTCTACACAGCCTCCCTCTCCTGGTGAAAAATAAAATTTTCGAGGAGCTGCATGGCCCCACAGTGCAGCTAGTTTGATGAACTGCAAAAAGATTTGGTAGTTAGGCTACTGTCTGGTTCTTAAAGAAAAAAAAACTGTATTTAGTTCACTGTGGTTGGTGATTGTTTGTTGTGTATATGAATTGCATGTATCATATTATATTATCTAACTAAAATGCTTTAATTGAGGTCAGGAAGAACTGTATATTGAAACACCCACACAATGGAACAAACATTTATCTCCTACCGGTCCTGCTAATCAGCAGCACTTGGCAGTGGAATTAAAATACAATGTTCTCTGCACAGAAAGTGTGCGCGTGAAGATTTGCATGCATGAATGCAGCTTTCTCTTCAAATAAAAAAATATATATCAAGAAATCACAATCATAAAATAAACCAGACTATCCAGCTATAAGCAAATATGTTATTGTTGGACAAGGCAAAGAATTGGAATAAATGCTCCAATGGAGCAAGAAGCAAAATAAAATAAATGAAATCGCAGCAAAACAAACACAGAATGCCATGGACAGGTAAAGTCTCTGTAGGTCAAGCCCAGCAAGGAGGCACAGAAATGGCATCCAGTCAGATGTCAAATCTTTCCAGAGGCTCTGAGCCATGAGGACCACTTGGGAAGCACATTCCTTAGGTCTACTGACATGGCCCATAAGACCACCTCTTGGTAGATGTTTGACATATTTGTCAGCAGAACAGGGAAGGAGCCCCAGAGATGGGCTTTGGATCCTTGTTCCATTCTCCAGGGTGTTTGGTGGAGCTTTAGAGATGTTGCTTTCAACTCCTGGAAAAACTGTTTGCATCCTGTCTTATCTTTCCCTCCCCCACTTTTGTACAGCCTAAGCAGCTTTTCTGGAACAGCGACTGCACCCGCCGTTGCCGTTGCTTTCGACGAAACCTGATCCAGTGCGACCCTCGGCAGTGTAAATCCGATGAGGAATGCGCCCTCCAGAATGGAGTCCGGGGTTGCTTCAGCATGAAGAGCTCCTACTGCATTGCTGCAGGAGGAGGGGTCTTCCGTACATTTGATGGTGCCTTCCTTCGCTTCCCTGCCAACTGTGCCTTTGTCCTTTCCACTATCTGCCAAAAGCTCCCCGACATCTCCTTCCAGCTCATCATCAATTTTGATAAGTGGACTTATCCCAACTTGACCATAATTTCACCAGTTTACTTTTATATTAATGAGGAGCAGATTCTTATCAGTGATCGAAATACAATTAAGGTACAGCATCAAGTCATTAAGAAACTGTTGGACTGGGGTGCAGCCATTTCTGGGAGTGGGTGGGTTGAGGCTGGTCAGTAGCCTCCCAATTTTGTCAATCATTTTGCCAATGTTTGAGATGCCAGCAAAGAAAGCAGAATGGCACAGGAGGAGGGTTTGGGTTATGCATGACCCAAAGCCAGACTTCCTAACTTGTCTACTCAGAGTCTACTCTGCTTAAAAAGGGGAGGATGGGCATCTTACAGACTAAAGTATTTTTACCTCCACAATTAGGTGAATGGAACATCAGTGAGCATTCCTTTTGTGACTGGTTTGTCAACAAAAATCTACAGCCTGGAAGGTTTCCTGGTCATAGACACGAGCCCAGATATCCAGATCCACTACAATGGGTTCAACATTATCAAAATTGCCATTAGTGAACGCTTGCAAAACAAAGTTTGTGGGCTTTGTGGAAATTTTAATGGAGATTACACTGATGATTATGTCACCCTGCGAGGGAAGCCAGTCGTCAGCAGTGTGTTCCTGGCCCAGAGCTGGAAAACCAATGGCATGCAGAAGAGGTAACGGGCGGGGCCAAGTGAGTGATATATCCAGAAGAACTCATTCATTTTTCTAGCTGCATCAGCCACATATTGTCCCATCTGTGGGCTGCCAGGGACCACATTTAAAAGTAGTTTACGATGTGCTTTTAATTAATCACTGCACAGAGGAAGAAGACATCAATGATACTTTGCATGGGGCCATTTGGGAAGTTGGGTAGAGACATCAATGTGAAGAATTGCTGGAAAAAGTTGGTGGTGAGGGGAGGATCTTCTTTATGGCATTTCAGTAGCTAATTTTTGCAGCAAACAATTTCTGCCAACTTCTGTTATAGCTTTAGATGGGCACTGAAAGACTCACAGTTGCATTGGTACTCCTATCACGCTCTGCCAACTCTAGAAAAAACGAACACAATCCAGGCCTCTTGCAATAACTAGAAGAATGTGGAGAATCCAATTACTAATTCCTTTTCCATAAATTGTTTTGATTTTATTTCTGCTTTCAAAGGCTAGAAAGGATGTGTCAAATAGTTATGATGCTCAGTGATCTGAAAAGGCACTTCTGTGTCTGAAGAGCTAACCTTTGACAGCTGTTAATTGAAGACAGGAACTGAAAACCCATACATTTAGGAAAGGGTTAGAGTTTAATCAGCTGACCCACATCAGAATAACTCAAAGCTGGCCATGTGTCACCTTCAATCAAAGCCTCTGTTGTCCTTTCTGTTGAGAGCAGCTAATGGCCAATAGGAATGGATGAAAACATACTGGTACTGGAAATAATTCCTTACCAGACCATGACATTGTGATTTATTATTTATTTATTTATTTATTATTATTTATTAATCAAATTTATATACCGCCCTTCTCCCAGGGGACTCAGGGCGGTGTACAGCCTATCTAAAAACCCACAAATATACAAAAATTAAAAAAGTATTAAACCAATTTGGCTGATAAATAAAACTAAACAGGTCCCACCCCCCCACCTTAAAACCCCAATTTAAAATTTAAATACCATGGAGACCAAAATTAAAACCATTATCTCAGCCCAGGCCGGCCTGCTCAAAGAGCCAGGTCTTCAACGCGCGCCTGAAGGCCCTCAGGTCCGTGTCAGTACGAAGCTCCGGTGGCAGAGCATTCCAGATTACACTGATGTTGTGGAAACCCATGCTTTGTTTAACAATAGTTTAATGAATAAATCAAAGATAGCTGTAATGATATTTGGAATGAGCTTGGGAGATGGAGAACAGCCAGGGCAAGCAGGTAAGAGGCAGCTTAGCCCAGCAGGAAAGACAAGAAACAGTCCCCAGTTTCTTGGATTTAAACACCACATGGGAGAAATGTGGTTTCAGACTTGTAAGATTGCTGTCAGTCTCATGAGGTAGTCCAGATAGGGTTCCTTTTGAGACATTTGCTACATCCACATTCCTATTGAGGGCTAAACTGCCTCTTACCCAGTCATAGCCATATATGGTTCTTCCGTCTCTTAAGATTATTCCCATATACTATTTCATTGGCGGAGTATAAACCACATGCTAAGTTAAAAATAATGGTTCTACAAACCACTATTGTTATTTCTTTCTGGTTTGTAATTTTTGTGTTTATGATTCCAGTTGCAATGAGCTCCAGTATTCACAATATGCTGCTGCTTGTGACAACGTTCAAATCCAAATCCTGCAGAGTGACAGCTACTGCCTCAGGCTCACTGATATGAAAGGTTTCTTCCAGCCTTGTTATGGACTGCTGGACCCATTGCCTTTTTATGAATCATGCTTTCTTGATGGCTGCTACAATCAGAAGAAGTATCAGCTCTGTGGCTCCTTAGCAGCATATGGGGAGGCCTGTCGTTCCTTTGGGATCCTCAGTACAGAGTGGATTGAGAAGGAAAATTGCTGTAAGCAAGCTTGTCTTAGTATAGTTTAGTCCTTCTTTAGATAGTTTCTTCATTGTATTTCCCTCAGCAGAGAGTAAAAGAATATAAATATGGGCATATTTGGTGTGCGAGAGTCTTCTTGCCATGGTTTTCACCATGAATGCTTCCTTGATTGCTAGCATAATAAAGGTTTCCCCCACTGGAGAGAAACAGAAAATGTTTTATCAGGGGAACAAGCCTTTGAAGATATGGTAGGGAATATCAGTACAGGTGATTATTTTTTTCTGCTTAGACTTTGCATCCTATCTTTCAAGGAAATCTCCTCTGAAAAAAAGGAACATAAAATAAATCAGTTACCCTTGTCTGTTTCCCACCCCCACCTTTTTATCTTTTTTTAGCAGGAGTGGTTGAAGATCCCTGCATGGGAGCAGATTGTCCCAACAGAACTTGTGATGTAGACAACGATGGAGAACTGTGCGGCTGCATTGAACCTCCTACCTATGGAAACAGTGAGTACCCTACAAATAGATCCTAAGAAATGTCCTATAAGGTTTCTGTGGTAACCCTCTTCCTTCTTCTCACAGACACACATGATATTCTAGATGCTGAGGTGACCTGCAAAGCTGCCCTAATGGAGGTGTCCATCTCAAAGTGCAAGCTGTTCCAACTCGGTTTTGAAAGGGAAGGTGTCCGCATCAATGATCGCCGTTGTCCTGGCATTGAAGGCGAAGATTTCATCTCCTTCCAGATCAACAACACCAAGGGCAATTGTGGAAACATTGTACAGGTCAGAATGATTGAGGAACTATGGATTTATTTTTCCCCTTGTGACACTTGGATTTTTATTAAAGCTTCTGGATTAGCTTCATTTGCATCTTGCAATAGTTGTTGTTTTCATCACTGCTGTCAGAATATCATAAACATTTAATATTTTGCTATGTTTCCTTTATGATAAAATTAGCAATATGAATAGAAACTTACAACACTAAAACACCACCATTGGCAAAATTGGGACTTTGCCATTAGCCCTTTATTTCTTGGGCATGGATGTCTACATATCTGACTTCCCCTTCTTCTTAGTTAAATGTAATAATTGGTCATTACATAGTTCCCTCTGGATTAGAGATCTTTTCTTAGCTAGTCATCTCAATTCCATTTGATTAGATTTAAAAATGAAGTTTGCAGCATAAATTTGAGACTATAAGACAATCTAGGATCTGGGGAAATAACTATATCATTAGGCAGGTTGTTTTCCTAAGCATGTACATTTTTTCTCTCTTCATACTGTAGTCTAACAGCACCCACATTATGTATAAAAACACAGTCTGGATTGAAAGTGCAAACAACACTGGAAATATCATTACTCGAGATAGGACCATCAATGTTGAATTTTCCTGTGCATATGAGCTTGACATTAAAATTTCTTTGGATTCTGTTGTGAGACCAATGCTCAGGTAAGAAAAACAGTGTTGATTCTTTGGGCATTCTGAAGTAATGAAGAATTGGATGGATTCCATTATCTCATGGATTTTATTTGGAGGTGTGCAGCTGACTGAGATTCTAGGAATTGAAATCCAAAGTTCTGACACAATGTAAACATTAGGATTTTTTAAAAAAAAAATTGCTGTAGCTCTTGCTTTATTTACTTCCATGAAGAAAGATCTTTTATTTTCTGAGTTTGATCCAGTTCTTTAAAAAAATATTTCCCTTACTGTCAATTATAGCAATAACATCTGGTTTTGTCTCATCCTCTTTAACAAAATGGTGAAATCCAAAATAAATTACTTCCAAGTATTAGCTTTGTGATTTTTGGAAATGTTTTAATTGGATGCCAATTATATAGAGTTAATATTTTATTAAGTTTGGTAATGGTTAATTCTGGTATTAGGGTGTAAATAAAGATAAAAGATGGAAATAAATTAAATGAATCAATAACCATAATAATCCAAATTTATTAGTTTTAAATTCTCAAACAGCAAACTTGTCCCAATGGTGTTTTTTGTGCATAACAGTTATTTTCTTCCCATCTGTTTCTTTCTTTGTAGTGTCATTAATCTAACTGTGCCTACAAAGGAAGGCAGTTTCACTACCAAAATGGCCCTATATAAAAATTCATCCTATAAGCATCCCTACAGACAAGGTGAAGTTGTGCTAACCACCCGTGATGTATTGTATGTTGGTGTCTTTGTGCTGGGGGCAGATTCCACTCACCTCATCCTCACACTAAACAAATGTTATGCAACACCATCACGAGACAGCAATGACAAGCTCAGATACTTCATCATTGAAGAAGGGTGAGCTATGCTTTTTCAGTGCCCAGTGTTCGAAATTCCAAGAAAAAAGCTTGTCAGTTCTTGGGTGTTCTGCTGGAACTAATCAGTGCATTCCTGTTTCTTGCAGTTGTCAGAATATAAAGGATAATACTATTGGAATTGAGGAGAATGGGGTCTCCCTCACCTGCCGTTTTCATGTTACTGTTTTCAAATTCATTGGAGATTATGATGAGGTTCATTTGCACTGTGCGGTCTCACTCTGTGATTCGGAAAGATACTCATGTAAAATAGTAAGTGATGCAAACTCCAGATGCAGTTCACATTAATGTAGTATTTAAAGCTGTCCTAAAAATGGTAATCTGTTTCAGCTGATCAAAAAGTTGATTTTTGAAAGACAATATAATCTAAAATGCATGTACTTCAGATACAACTTTAATAATAGAGACAACTTTTGCTTTATAGCTCGGAGTTTTGGTTAAATACTTTAATCTTGTATATGATGTCTATTTTATCCCTTATCTCTTTTGCTCTCTGGTCCCTGGTTGTCTATTCTTAAAAATTGTTAATGACAACTCATGCAAAGTACAACATATGCTTTCAAGCCAACAGAGGTTGTGTACCAAAGATGCATTTCTATCTCTTTCTTTTTGGTTCAATCAGAATTGTCCACAGAATACCCGGAGGGCCAATGATTATTCCAAAAATCTCAATGAACAAATTATTTCTGTGGGACCAATCAGAAGAAAACGTAAGTGTGATGTTTCTCCATTCAGAAATCTGGATCAATTTTACTGCATGGATGCAGGATTAAACAGATTTGTTTTTTTTTTGACTTGTGCCTTTTAGGCCTAGATTGGTGTGAAGACAATGGAGGCTGTGAACAGATATGCACAAGCCAGGTGGATGGGCCACTCTGCAGCTGCGTAACTGGAACCTTGCAGAAAGATGGCAAGAGCTGTCGAGGTGAATGAACTTTTTCAAGGACTGATAGAAATTTCCTCAGGCATTTATACAGACAACAGAAACTGCATGTTTCTGACTGAAGTTTATATTATTTTTAAAACATGCAGCTTGAATATTCATTGTCTCTTCTACTTTTCTTTACAGCAACCAGCTCTTCAACTGAGGCTCAAGCCAGGCTGTTTCTGCTTCTTGTCAGCCAGTTGTTCTTATGGTGTAATCTTTCTCAGCCCAGCCCAGCTACATAGTTTATCAAAATACTGGAATTTGCTATAATCTCCTAGGTCCCTATAAAAAAGTACAACTCTGATCCTGCAATCCACGTGACTGTCCAACACCATTTGTAATGACAGATTTTTGTCTGTTACAGCACTTGGTGTCATTGGCCACTTTAAATGGTATTAACGAAGTTGTAAAAATGTTAACAGGGCATCACATTCTTCTGAACTATCAGGAGATCTGCAAGTTGAATATCCAATAATTGATTGTATGTCTTCCCAAGAGTCCAGTTTTGTCTTCATATTTACCAAAATCTCTGTGTAATCTTGAATTATTAAATTTTGCAGGAAACATTTGGGCAGCTTGGCTACTTTCTGAACTTAGGATGGGGAGGGAAAGTAAGAGGCAAGAGTAGCTGTTGGGTGTCCTGGATTTGACATCCTGAAGTTTGCTTTATAAGCCATTCATTGCTGAGTTTAAATCGCCGTAGAGCTGTTTCTTTTATTCACATCTTAATGAACTCTGCCCATCCAACAGTTGGTAACCAACCTTCCCTTCAGAAGACTAAAAAAATCAACAGATGGGAGAAACCTTTGATGTGCCCTGAAATGTTACAATTATAGCCATTTTTGCTGGGTTTTTTTTTTGTATGAACAAATTTTTACTCTTTGAATTTAACTTCTTTCTTCTAGATGTTTGCTGGTGTAATTTTAAAATAATTAAACATGAGGAACAAGATCTTATCTGTTAGCAGCCTTCTATTTTGTGAAGTTTGTTTATATTTGGGACTAGGCGGAAACACCTATAGTATAGCTAGGCATGTTTTTTTCTTGACATGCCAGTTCCCCCAAAAATTGAATATTCGCTGCTGTAAATATTTAGAAAACTTGTTGATTGGGGCTTCATAAGCATCCTTTGCTTTCCATGAAAAAATGGATTGCTTTTTGATGGGTTTCCAGAAGGGATCAGCGAATAAAAACTCTGCATAGGCAACAGGAAGGGCATCTGGCCATTAAAACACTCTGCTAGTTCCATTCAGTTGCCCAGACTCCATCCCGCAAAGGGATTATGGGGTCGTTAAAAGGTGATGATAAGCAAAGATCTCGCCAAGTCTTATCAATACCAAAACTAGTGCCAAAACCAGAGGTGGTGTTCAAGAGGTTGTGACCAGTTCTGGAGAATCTTGGTAACGTAAATTTTTAGTAGTGCGGAGAACCGGCAAATGCCACCTCTGGAGATTTTACAGTATCCTTCCCCTGCCATGACCACCAAGCCATGCCCAGAGAACCGGTAGTAAAAAAAAAAAATGAATTCCACCACTGGTGCCAACCTAAGGAAGGTGAAACTTGAGAACTATCACCAAAAACGCAAGATATTGGAGGCGTTGGGAGGCAATGGAAAGGCTTCCCTTCTTTCTCTCCGTTTTGTTGTCACCTCCAGAAGCCCAAGACGGCTTCCCTCTCCTCCCCTTTTACCTCAGAGAGCACCCCAACCCGACTGGAGGAAACAGTTTAAGGGGGGTATTTTTATGACGGGGAAGCGTACCTAATCCCGTCCCACCGGGATCAGCCTGGGAACAGGCGGCCTAACCCTCCCGTTCTTTTCTGAGGTAAATCAATTCACCCGCTTTTTCGGAGGTAAATAAATCCATCACCTCCCCGCTATGGTAAACTTAACCACCACCACGATGCCCGGTCACTCCGCGCACCCCCCCACCCCTCTGAACCCACCCCCCGCATTCCTGATAGGCTCGCCGAGGCTTCCCCCCTCCCCCCCCCCGTTCAATCCACTGCCGGCCATCCAAGCCGGCCGTCGCGCGACTCTCGACCGGGAGGTGGCTCGTGGCGCGCGCAGCCAATCCCTGCGTCCTTGGCCGCCGAAACTCCGCCTCTCCCACCCGGTGATTGGCCCAGGGACCTCCCCTTTATCACCAGAGGCCAGGAGCCGAGAGGCTACCTTTGAAGGGCCGATCGCGGACGAGCGGACGAGCTGCGGAGGATAGTTAGCGGAGCAGCGGGATCCAGGTGGGGAGAAGCGCGAAGGAGAGTCCGGGTAGGGTGCGTGTGTGTGGCGGGGTGAGGACTCGCGCTGTGGCCGCCCACTTTCCTTACCTTGAGCCCCTTCAGGTGCCTGGACTTCATTTCCCAGAATCCCCCAGCCTGGGCAGCGATGGCTGAGGCCGCTGGGAAATGCAGTTCTCCTTCCCTTGAGCCGCCCAGCTGAGGGAAAAGGGGTTTGAAAGCGACGGCGGTTAGAAAAATTCGTTTTGCTTCGTCGCTGCATTTCCCCCAGGCCGGCTTGAAGAATTCGGTGGCCATAAGCAAGATAATGACGATGACGTCTCTGCATTTTCAAAGCCACTCTTTGGCAAGGTCTTTAAAGGCCAAAGGTCCTTCTTGAGGGGTTGTGTTTTCATCCTTCAGCTTCTTTGAAACCTTAAGCCAGCTTCTATAACAGAAGGGCAAGAGTGTGGAAGGGACCTTGGAGGTCTTCTAGTCCAACCCCCTGCTCAAGCAGGAAACCCTGTACTATTTCAGACAAATGGTTGTCCAGTCTCTTCTTGAAAGTCTCCAGTGATGGAGGAGGGAGGGAGGGAGGGAGGGAGGAATAGAGTATGAGGAAGGAAGGAAGGAATATTATGGGGAAGGAAAGGTGATGAAAAGAGGAAGGAAGGAAGGAAGGAGTATGAGGAAGGAAGGAAGATTGATGAAGGGAGGGAGAGAGGAAGGAAGAAAGGAATATTATGAGGAAGAAAGGGTGATGAAAAGAGGGAGGAAGGAAGGAGGAATAGAGTATGAGGAAGGAAGGAAGATTGATGAAGGGAGGGAGAGAGGAAGGAAGGAATAGTATGAGGAAGGGAGGGAAGGAAGGGTGATGAAAGGAAGGAGGAATAGAGTATGAGGAAGGAAGGAAGGAAGATTGATGAAGGGAGGGAGAGAGGAAGGAAGGAATAGTATGAGGAAGGGAGGGAAGGGAGGGTGATGAAAGGAAGGAGGAATAGAGTATGAGGAAGGAAGGAAGAAAGGAAGGAAGATTGAGGAAGGGAGGGAGAGAGGAAGGAAGGAAGGAATAGTATGAGGAAGGGAGGGAAGGAAGGGTGATGAAAGGAGGGAGGAAGGAAGGAGGAATAGAGTATGAAGAAGGAAGAGTGACGAAGGAAGGAAGGAAGGAAGAGTAACAGAGTTGGAACCCCTTGCTCAGGCAAGAAACCCTATTCCATTTCAGACAAATGGTTGTCTAATCTCTTCTTTAAAAACTTTCAGGATTGGAGCACCCACAATTTCTGGAGGAACTTCTGGAGACCTTCAAAGGTGCCCTCCTCCTCTTCTCCCCCACTCCCTAGGCCAGGATTATTTTACATTGTTAATATTTCCCAGTGGGCTCTTTCCTAGCAGGCCTTGTTCTCTTTTTAAACAAAAATAAACCCTGGGCAACTTCCAGAGGTTCTCAGTGTTCTCTAGCCTGTTTTGAAATAAATATTTACCCAAATCATCTGGTAAAGTTTACTTTAGTTTAGACAAATTTTCCCAATGTTGAGATGCAGGTATGCTGATTACCTGGAGGGCATTCAGATGGAGAAGCTGGTTGACAATAGAATAGAATAATAACTTTATTTGTCACTTTGAATGTATGCTAATTGGCATACATTAAAATGATACTTCATTGCATTTCAGCTCTCAAAGGCTCATCACCTCCAATATACAGTACAGAACCTTGACAAAATTAAATAAATAAATATAAAATTATGCATATACCCACATACATTATATGACACAGAAGAAACAACACAGTCTAGTTCGGATGTATACGTGTACATGGTGAGAAAAACGAATCTTGAGAGTTTACTGGGTGGATGACATAGGGAACAAAGTGGTTACAGAATTGGTTAGCCCTGCTAGAAATAGATGTATCAATATAATTAGAAATAGATGAAGAGGGATCCAGGTCTTATGGAAGTGCAAGTTAACTTTCTCTTTTAACTTTCCAGCTTTAAGACAGGTGGACTTCAATTCCCAGAACTCCCCCACTGACCAGGAAATTCTGGGAGCTGAAATCCACACATCTTAAAAGTCACCATAGTTAATGGTGACTTAGATGTATTGATGTTGAGGAGAAAGTCCCTTTCTTCCATCCCTAAAGCATGGAGAAGCAGGATAAAGCTCTACTAATAGGAGACCCAGGCCATCCTGTTTCTCTCTCACACCTTGCACTGCTCATTTCCTTTACATTAAAGCTTTCTTCTCAATTTTACAAATGAGATTGGAAAACTACAGTCAAAACTTGCCATTCCTGGAATTTACTAATACACTTTACTTTTAGAAGTTTGGACCATTCCCAAGTGACTTGGAACTGAGGACGTCTGAAAACAAGTGATTGTCCCTTTCTGAACGCCACTAATAAGAAGAAGTGCATTCTCAAGAGTTATTTATACAGGTAAACTTCTTCATATGGCCCCTTTGAAAATGAATTGCCCATTTCTGTTAGATTATTGAACTATAACTTTTTGTATTTCTCTGTATTTGATCTAACACTCTTTCCTTCCTGGCACTCTTGCAGGTGCAACAATGGATCTTGTCCTGGATTATGCAGATAGTTCTATTTTAACACCTTATGTTTATCCAGCAACCTGGCCAGAAGACAATGCTTTTCGGCAGATTATCAGTCTCTTTGTTATAACAAACCTGGGGGCAATTGTCCTATATTTTGTGTTTGCCACTCTCGGCTACTTTCTGCTTTTTGATCACAAGTTAAAGAAGCACCCCCAGTTTTTAGAGGTGAGTGGGGTACAGCAACATTGCAAAGCTGTTGTTTCCTTTATGTCATTCAGTTACTCACGAGAGGTCCTATCTAAAGACCCAGAACTCTATTGTGTTGTGAATTGTGCCATGCTTAATCATTGTCTTAAATTTGTGAATGAAAATATTAGTGCCATAAAGCAGAATGAACATCTTATGAATAGGGAGGAGGAGGATTTTTCTGCTTGCTGTATCTATATGGTATTTTTGGAGGCTGGGCACATGTCATCTTTCCTTGATTTAGTTACCCTCGTTTTTATCAAGGAGTTCTTTTAGCCAGAATTTGACTGCTTTTTTTTTTTCATTTTGGTGTATTGGAGAGGATGATGCGTTCACGCAAGGCACAGAATTGTAAAGTAATGTTACACAGTGAACAATAAAGCAAAATTCTGCTGCAGGTTCATTCTCTGCTTTAGGAAAGCCCTTTTTCTCAGATGTTTGGTGGAGATTGTGAGTTCTATATCAGGGCTTTCCAACCTTGGCAACTTTCAAGACCTGTGGTCTTCAACTCCTGGTATTCTCCAACCAGACAAGCTGGCCAGGGAATCCTGTGAGTTGCAGTCCACAAGCCTTAAAAAGTTCCAAGGTTAGGACTGGGTGGTTTTAAAAGGCCTTTTGACCCATTGCCTGCTTTTGTGTTCAGAATCAAGTGCAACGGGAGATAAAGCACACCGTCTCATCTTTGCCTTTGATGAGCATTCCCACCGTGGCCATTTTCTTTGCTGAGGTCAGAGGCTACAGCAAACTCTACAGCAACATTGAGGATTCTCCCTATGGTAAGCACCCCTGTTTGGCACTCCCTCCAGAACTGACCTCCGTGCTGCTATATTTCTCTGTCTCTTTTTATCTCCTTCCTTAAAACTCTACATTCCGCCAGAGACTTTGCAATCCCGAAATATATCTTTTGCAAATATATCTTGCAAAGTAAAATGGTTTAGAAGTGGACTTATATGGTACAATTTAACTGCTACTTTTTGGAGTGCATTGGTTTAGGGAAAGATGTTTTAAATTATGTCTGCTACTTTATGGTAACTTTTAGGATTGGGTATTGAAAGCTTTGGAATGTAAAATACTAAATAGCATGGAAAAAAATCTATAGTTATGATTTAACCACAAGCACAGTGTTATTAAATTTGTTAGTAGCCTACCCATCAATAATTTACTGAATTATGTGCATTTGTCCGTGAATTATCTGTCTAGTCCATTAATGGGGTCATAAGGAGTGATGGTTGAAGCAGATCAGTGAAGTTTGCATCATTAATTAGAGGACTCTGGCAGCAATTCTTTAACTGATCAGGCAATTCAGCATCCCACATATCTGTGCAAAATTTTAATGCCTTTGAATGGAAAAGTGTTACCATTCAAGCTGTTGCCTGCTTAGCTGACAGCTGCATGTTCTTTTCAAATGTGTTGTAGGCCTCTGATTTCTCTTAAGACTCCTGAGAAACACAGAACAGCACAGCTCTGCTCTCTCTTTTCACAGGAGGAAGAGGATGTCTGGCAGCCCCCTTTCCAAATAACAGATTAGCAGATTATATTCAAAGGCATCAGCTTTCGTGAGCTGCAGCTCAACTTCCTCAGAGCATGAAAAGGACAACTGACAAAAGCTGGTGACTTTGAATCAAATAGATTAGACAGAAAATTCCTGATTTTTTTTTTTTGCCCGTTAGACCAACTTGGCTCACAGTATCTACAGTGGTATTTCTCAAACTGGAAAACTTTAAGACATGTGGACTTCAACTCCCAGAAATCTATGCTGGCTGGGGATTTCTGGAAGTTGAAATCTACATGTTTTAAAGTTGCCCAGTTTGAGAAACATTGATGTACAAGAAAAGGAAGCAGCCTTAAGGAAACCACCTTTTTTTTCAGTACTCCAACATTGCCTCTTTATTGCCAAAATTTGTCCCAAAATAGTTCCCAGAATAGAAGAATAGCAGTGCAAATCCTGACATTGATCGAGCTTGTTTTCCTCTTATTAAAAAGGATCAGAATTGAAGAAGAAATATGTTCCCAAGTTTAGGCTGGGTCCATCGATCTGAAAATCTCCCATACCTCCCTGGGTTGTTCTTTGATGGTCCTGTTCTTGGATTTGATACATGCCTAAAATAGATAACAAACAAAACATTGTCAGTAGACTTGACAAATGTCTTCGTTTTCATGAGTTGAACCAACTGGATTTCTGCCAGTCCCTAATTTTCTCCCCTCCTTATCTAGGATGGTTTGGCGTGGTCTTCAGCATGTTTTCATTTCTGTTCTTCACTGATATGTGGATTTACTGGATCCATCGGTTTCTCCACCACAAGCTCTTATATAAGGTAAGGTTAATAACCTTCTGGCAAGACCATTTCGGGAAGAAGAGGGCATCCCCTGGAATGTGCATGACTGAAGCAATATGGCAAGAGCAAGCAGGAGAGCACTCACGTTTGGATGAATGTTCCTAGCTTGACTAGAGGCCGGGGGTTTAGCACAATGTTTCTCAACCTTGGCAACTTTAAACTGTGTCAACTTCCATGCTTGAACCCATTGAGAACCGCAGGTTTAGCAGATTAAGATCAGTCTTCTAGTCTTTGAGCCGGTCCATTGGAGAACATTTTGTTCCCCAACGTGGTTTCTTCCACAGTACTGAACTTACTTCTGTCCTTATAAGAGACGATGGAGTAACATTGGTGAAATTCACAATAGACATCGTGTTGTGGCCTGTTGGCCGCCAGCCCCTCCAACAGCCAAGTCAAAGGAGGAGGCAGCGGGGTGGGGGTCAGGGTTGGCAACAAGGCAACCTGAGAGCACAAAGGGGAAGAGGGAATGGAGGTGACAGAGAGGGAGACAGAGGCAGAGCCTGGACCATCCGTCAGCTTTCAGATGGAGAGTCAACAGCCCCCGAGTCCGGAGGTGGCTGATGAGGAAGAGGAGGAACATCTGGGTCCAGTGCTTGACATGCGGATGCCCAGAGGTCAGAGGAGAGCAATGGAAATCTATGGGCCGATCCTTGGGAATGAAGAGCCACCACTGCTAGCGAGGCCCCACCCTATATCTGGGGATAAAAGGCAAAGGGCAGAGATGAATAGATATGGCAGACAACTATTCATCTTCTGGTTGGACTTGGTAACTGGCATTGAGAGAGAAACTTTTTGCCAGGGCTGCCAGCACTCCTAATAAAGGCATCTTTTGAGTTCACTTCAGAGAGTTTGTCTGGTTTGGGGAACTGGGTCAGAACACATTGCAAATCTGTTGAGGACTGTCCAAAACAGATAGTCCTGGGTTTACCATTTGTCCAGCGACCGTGTGAAGTTACAATGGCATTGAAAAAAGTGACTTAACGACCAGTCCTCACACTTAGGACTATCCCAGCATTCCGCAACTGACGTAATCAAAATTCAGGTGCTTGGAAACTGGCCTGTCCTTCTGAGGGTTGCAGTGATTTGCTTAACCATGGCAAAAACGATGGTAAAATCGGGCACAGCTTCCTTAACAACCATCTTGTTCAGCAGTGGAAATTCTAGCTGCGGATCCCCTGCAGGCTATTTTTGAGGATCCCCTGCAGGCTATTTTTGTCGCCGGTGGAGACCTCACCTAGAGGAAGTGAAAATGTCACGATCGGTTTCTTAACGATCTGATTCTTTTCTCTCTTCCACAGCGTTTCCACAAACCCCATCACATGTGGAAGATCCCAACTCCGTTTGCCAGCCATGCTTTTCACCCCCTGGATGGTTTCCTTCAGAGTGTCCCTTATCATGTCTACCCGTTCCTTTTTCCTCTTCACAAAGTGACCTATTTGGGCCTCTATGTCTTCGTCAACGTCTGGACAATCTCCATTCACGACGGAGACTGTCGCGTTCCCCATCTGCTGAAACCCATCATCAACGGATCTGCCCATCACACGGACCATCACTTATACTTCGAATACAATTACGGCCAATACTTCACCCTCTGGGATAGAATTGGGGGCTCCTACAAAAACCCCTCTTCTTTTGAAGGCCAGGGCCCCCATGCATATTTGAAAAAGCTGGCGAACGGCCATAAGGATAAGGAACTACCAGGAGGCCATGGAGCGAAAAATAAATAGCAATATCCCTCCCAACTGAAAGATGAGAAAACTTCTATGCCTTAAGTGTTTGGGTTTGGTGTGAAGGAATGGATTCCTTAATTGTTTCCATTGTGTAATTACTCTCCTAAAATGCATATTGCCACGCACTTTAGTCTTGTCTTAACAGGCAAATTGGTTGGGGGAATTTCTGAAGTCCTTAGAATAACAAAGTTGGAAGGGACCTTGAAGGTCTTCTAGTCCAACCCCCTGTTTAGGCAGGAAACCCTAAACCACCTCAGACAAATGGTTATCGAGGACACAACAATTACAAAATGATGTGATGTATGTCAAAGTATCAACATCCAAACGATGCCAAATTGCAACAGAACATGCAAAGTGCAGTCAAGGTTTAGACCAGGTTTTCTCAACCTTGTCAAATTTAAGACGTGGATTTTAACTCCCAGAATTGCCTGGCCACCATACTGTTGACAAGATTGCGAAATAGTGGTCTAGAATATCAAGGTATCATTGACCACAGGTTGAATGAGCTGTGAGATAAGAAGAGCTGTCATGTCAAGCATGATAAATAAAAGATGTTATCTGAAGCAAGGCAGGAATAAAAGCACAGGAACCTAGCTAACTCTCTGTTTTACAAAGGAATTTCTCTGTTTATGTGTGTTTCTAATTCATTTTGTAATCAGCAAATTTCAAACTTCTATGGTGAGGTGTTTGGCAACAGGAAAAGGTTGTAATTTTAATCATACTATAAACCAGAGGCATCCAACTTGCAAGTTCTAAGACCTGTGGACTTCAACTCCCAGAATCCCCCTGCTGGCTGCCAAGGTTGGACACCTCTGCTGTAGACTAAGCTTACCTTTGTGGAGGTAGATACCTTTTGGAATCTTCCATTATTTTACAATGTTATTTCAGAGCTGCACTTTATATGTGTTATTGCTTTCCTCACAAGGTTCCATCTGCCATTAAATTTATTTCAATGTGGCTTCTCTGAAAAAAATATCGGATGCACTAAATAGCCCCGCTGGCTAGTCATTATGGGAACTGGAGTCCAGATGGAAGAGGGGTATTATAAATCATTGCTTTGGTTTTTCTGCTCTTTAGCATGTATTACTTCAAACACTAAAATTATTTCCTTCAACAAATAAACCTTTATCAGAGTAAATATTGCTTTGATAAAAATAAATGCAAATAATTCAGGAGATAATATGAAAAAATGTTCTGATTGGATTTTTTTTTTTTACTGTATGTAGGATATCCTATCATTTCTTAACCCCTCAAAAATAATTAGACAGTCTCTGGAAATTGTCTTCTCTTTAATAATGTTTTTAAAAGATTGAAAGTTATGAAGTGTAGTTACTGAGTGCTCAAAATCAGTGTTTGTAAATTTTAAAGAGTGGAAATGGTATATCTATATATGTGTATATTGTATAGTAGATTTATTTAGTTTATTGGTTCTGATGTTTTCTGGCGATGAAATAGTTAAAATGATTTCTCTGTGGATAGTTTTTAATAAAACTGGCAGTTTGGTATAGTGCATGAGTGTCCAACCTTGGGAACTTTAGGACTTGAATTCCAGAATTCCCCAGTCAGCATCTTTAAGACTTATGGACTTCAACTCCCAGAATTCCCCAGTCAGCATGGCTGGCTGGGGAATTCTGGGAGTTGAAGTCCACAGGTCTTAAAATTGCCATGGTTGGATACCTCTAGTGTAGTGATTAAAGCATTCAACTAGAGACTGGGAGTTCTAGTCCTACCTTTGGCACAATCTTGGGCCAGTCACTTTCTCTTAACCCTAGGAAGGAAACAATAGCAAACCATTTGCCAAGAAAACTTCTGGGACTTGTCCAGACAGTTTCTAAAAAATCAGACACAATTGAATGGAAGGGGAAAAAACATTAATAACCATATAACCAGCATCTCAGCCATATCTACTGTAACAAGTTCCACCCTCCTGAGTTTGCTTGTCAAGTCAAATTCTTTGTTGTGGTCATATTGCAGCTGCCTACCAAAATACCTTCAGGATATTTTTCCACCTACTCTATGAGGCTAAGATTTCCTCTGGCGTTCCCATCCAAGTGACAAGCCTGATCCTGCTTAGTTTCTATAGCCAGAGCAAATCAACTCAATGCTGTCACCTTCCAGCCAGAGGTACTTATGAGATCTCCCGATCAGTGTTTCTCAACTTTAAGCCATGTGGAGAGGAATCCCAGAATTCCTTGTGTTGATTTGGGAATTCTGGGAGTTGAAGTGCACACATCTTAAAAGTAGTTGAGGTAGAGATATGCTGATCTAGGACCTTGTACCTCTCATTAACGAGTGTGCATAATGTTCTGTAAGGAATTTTTTAAAATATACACATTTAACAAAAAAAATGAAAAAAATTATTGAACTCTGTTGGCACATACTATATGTAAAAAATTTAAATTGAGACCGTAAATGGATTCACAATTTGAAAATCATAACAATTTGACTTTGGAGTTTAATTTTGGAGTAGTTGGATGATGAATAAACTAATCACATGGCTTATTTAGGGAATTAAAGCCAAATAAATCATAATCGTTTTATGTTTATGGAACCAGAAGGTAATCCCCATTATGTGCAAAACTCTTTTAATTCTGCAGAATTTCCACAGGACTATTTTGGAATAAATCAATGTTTATTTTGGAAGAGATACTAAGCCCTCGTGTGTCTACTTTGATTTCAGGCTGATCTTGGGATGAATCTGGTCACTGGGGTTTAAAACCCCTGATTAATGGCTTCATACCTTGTATGACTCAAGATAGATTTTTGCAATCTTTGTGGGAGCCCCCTCCCTGTGGAATGATTTCCCTCCGGAGATACGGGCCATGACGGACATCCTGACCTTCCGGCGCACAGTTAAGACCCTATTTTTCAAGCAGGCCGGCCTGGCCCAGTAAATGGTCTATGGGTTTTAAATTTAATCTGGGTTTTAATTGTTAAATTTTATACTTTTTAAATTTTTAATCAATCCCGGATTTTAAATGTCTGGATTGTAGTTGGATGGGATGCAGCCGGATTTGCTTATTTAATCTAGTTTTAAATTGTATTTAAATTGTATTTATTCTGTGTGTTTTTAGTAGGCTGTACACCGCCCCGAGTCCCTTTTTGGGAGAGGGAGCGGTATAGAAATCTGAATAATAAATAATAAATAAGTTGTAAGGATTTGATGACAGGTACAAAATTAAAAAAAATAGGATTGACTTTCTTTGGTTGAATTTATAAGCTATAAAGTTGTAGGAGAGAGCTGCCTTCATTTAATAGTGTAAAGTAAAAAAAAAAAACACGTAAGAATAACTCCTTGTAAAGAAGAAATGATATATGGTGTGATAATTGAGATGCTGGTTAAATGCTGGGCTGGCTTCTCCATTCTCATCCATGGAAATTTACTGGGTGAGTGGGTGAGTGGATTTTCCTTCTCTTTTTTAACCCAACCTACCTCACAGTGTTTTTTTTTTTTTTTTTTTTGGGGGGGGGGCAAGGGCAGGAAGTGTGGAAGGTGGAAGAAGATGATGAGTTGAAGGAAATACAGTAAATAAATCCAACCGCTAAAAAAAAAAAAGAATAAAAATATTTTTAAAAAAAGATCAAAGAAGTGGGAGAGAGAGACACACATACACAGAGAGAAACATTATTATACTACCACTGAAGAGCAGAGGAATTTGTCTTGAGATTTAAAACACCCTCTAGGCTTTCAGGGCAGATTACATACCACAAGAAGAAAATCCTCATTTCTTATCTCTAAAATAGAGCAATTAGGTCTTGTTTCACTAAAATAAAAAATGCTTCGGTATTCCACAGCAACTGGTGTCAGATCTCGGAAAAGTTTCGACTAGAGCCAGTAGATTGTTGGGTGCTAATGGAATGGCACAAGCTTCTGTGCTTTTTGCTCCTTTAAAACTAGACTCCATTGGAAGTAGTTGGTACACTACCAAAGAAGGCACCCCACCTTCCAGCTTTAATTTTTTGTAATTTTAATCCATTTTATATTTATAATGGTTGTTATATGTTGTTCTCTCTTGATGTAAGGCCATTCAGAGTCACTTGAACCAGAAGATGGGCGAGAAAGAAAGAGAGACAGATAGACAGAACAAACGAATGCATGAATGAATTACAATGTGAAGCTAGGTAGTTTTTGCCACTGAATTTAACATACAGGTAAGTCCTCCACTTAACCACAATTGGGAGAGAATTTCCTTTGCTAAACCAAGTAGTTGTTAAGTAAGTTGTGCCCGATTTTATGATCTTTTTTGATGCAGTTGTTAAGCAAATCATTTAACAGTTTTTAAAAGAATCATATGATCGTTTGGTGAACCTGGGCTTTTCCCGTTGACTTTGCTTTATGGAACCCAGCTAGGAAGGTCACAAATGATGATCAGATGACCCCGGGATGCTGCAACCATTATACATGCCAGTTGGCAAGTGTCTGTGAATTTTGATACGTGACTGTGATGGTTGTAAGGGTGAGGACCAGTCATAAGTCCCTTTTTTCACTGCCATTGTAACTTCAAATGGTTACTGAACAAATAGTTGTAAGTCAAGGATTACCTGTGCTTGAGTCAGGCCATAATAAATTTTGCATGGATATTTTTGCGTAACTCCAGCTAATGCAAATATGCATTTTGGAGACCCTGTTTCTTAATTATATGGCCAAAAACTCTCCTGAGCTGCTGGAGAACCCGTGTTTTTGGATCATTCCTCTAAGCTTCTCTGTGTGGTTTAAGAAACAAGCACTAAGTCTGCTGTGGTTTAATTAATTTTTCCTTTGCCATCCCCAATAAAAATCCTGACATTTTTCAAAAAAATTGACCCAAAGCAAGCCCTATGTTTGTTTGCATTTGAGCTCTAAATCTAAAAGGGATAAAGTCATGTGGGTTTTACAGCTTGTTCCCTCTTTCTGTTTCAAAATAAATCCATGGTGCAATCCAAGTTATGTCCAGAGTATCAAGATGTGGTTTTATTTTTTTATCAACTTAAGTGGGTGAATAAACTACAGTGCATGCAACTATGACATGGGATCGTTACCAATTTTGGATTGCTTTTAAGCGAGGGTAGAGAAACTAGATGATCAGTGGCTGCTAATTCTGATCTTAATTAGTTTTTTTTTTAATTTATATTTGTTTTATACATTTTTCTTTTACATATGTAAGTGCTTTGTGAAAAGTGTATTGTCTGGGTCAGTTACACATAGTAATATTTATCCAATTTCTAATTTCTACTTCTATTATCAAGCCATTGATAAAACAAGTTCCATGTTAAAAATGTATTCCATATCTTCTTTATCCTTTATCTTTAATGTCAACCTATCCATTTTTGCACAAACTAGTATTTTTTTTAATTACACTCTCTTCTGTGGGTATTTCCTCATTTTTCCAGTGCTGTGCAAATACAGTTCTTGCTGCTGTCACATGCAATATTAAGTATATATTTCCTTTATCATACTTTTCTGGAGCTACACCTAACAAAAATATTTTGGCTTATAATCTATGTATTTTTTCTAACCAGGTATGCATTTTCGTCCAATTTTTTTGCCTTTGTATACTTCCACCACATGTGATAATATATGCCTGGTGTCTGATTGCATTTCCAACATTTGGTGGACATGTTAATTAGTTTTGATGCACTTTAAGGGCCCAGTCATCAGTTGAAGCAACAATTGAAGAGGCTGAGTATATTTCTTGACTGCCCTGGTTGGACACCGTGTCATCTAACTTGACCCTAGATAACCAATGTCCTTATCCGTGCATTGCTCTCCTTTTACTCTAACCACAGATCACAAGTTTTATCCTCAAGATGTCATGGTATTATATCTTACTCTTACTCAAAATAGTTCTTCACTGACTTGTCCTACTACTTTTCAATGTAGGTAAATTCTAGCTCATTTAGTAAGTGTTCAAAGTTCCAACTACAAAGTCATTGGAGAAGCCACTTAATGGCTTGTGTTATAACTTAACTGCAGTGATTCACTGAACAAGATGGCAAGCCAGGCCGTAAAATGAGGCAAATTTCACTTCACAGCTGTCTCACTTGCAAAGAAGTGGTCATCAGTCAAGGATTAACTGCATTGAGTAGGAGTAAGGTATAATAATGCGGATTATATCATTGGTCATCAGCCAAGGACTAACTCCACTGAGTAGGAGTAAGGTATAATAATGCGGATTATATCATTGGTCATCAGTCAAGGACTAACTCTGTTGAGTTGGAATAAGATATAATAATGAAGATCCTTTTCAGGCCAATTTTTCAGTCTTCTCTCACACAAAGCAGAGAGAAAATGGGATTCAAGGAATGTCTTGTTATGAAGCTGAGCTGAAATGTTAAACATCTGACCACATGGTGGAGCCTTTGCAACAGACCAGAATTTTTTTAGTGGAAAAATAAAAAACACATGGGGGGGGCATCTTTTCCCCGGTCCTCCCCCCTGCCCAAAGGACACATTAGTGAAGGGCTTCCTATTTTTAATATTTACAAAACTGCCAATTAAATGCAATTCAGCTGTATTTTTTTTTCTTCGTTAAAAAGGGAGACCTTTAAAGGACCAAAAACTGGACACCATACA
Organism: Bungarus multicinctus; assembly: GCA_023653725.1. Lineage (NCBI taxonomy): Eukaryota > Metazoa > Chordata > Lepidosauria > Squamata > Elapidae > Bungarus > Bungarus multicinctus. The sequence continues at coordinate 23,006,043 of CM042837.1, read as the reverse complement.
GGAGAGTTTGGGTTTTTTTTAAGTTAAAGTTTATTGTAATACAAAACACAAATGAAAATACAAATCGGAAGGGAAAAGAGACAAAAATAAGGTAAACGTTTTTTAAACCCAAGTGACTTTCATCTCTTTTTGGTACAGTAGTATACAAAGTATACTAAAATATACAAAATAAAGTATACAAAGTATACAAAATATAGGAAGGAGAGCAGCAACCTGGAATTAAGGAGAAACTTCCTAACACAGCAATGAACCAGTGGAACAGCTTGCCTTCAGTGGGTTCTATTCAGTTCTATTCTGATTGTAGTCACAGCACTAACTTTTTGCTTTACGTTTCTGATAGATACAACAAAATTACCACAATAAAATTAATATAATCCTCGGAATCTTAAGATCACATTTTCATTATTTTTTCTGTTTCAAGCATAAAGTCCAGAAGTGCAGGCGATGGTTTGAGATTGCTTGCTGTCTTACTGTTCCCCTCACCTTCCCAGCCTAAACTTTCAGCCATTGTGACGTTCTCTGATGGTTTTCAAACCAGGTTACCCAGCAGGCCCCATCCTGGTCAACCTCAAGCAGATGCTGCCTCTTCTTGGGACTCTCACAGTAGCGTAGATCTAATTGCTTCCTGTGACTTAAGTTTCACCTGGGCAATGTTAATCCCCCTCCAACCATCGTTTCAATCCTAGTTCCTGGTCTGGAAATAGTTCCCCAAATAAGAGCAGGCAGTTCTTGAGTTACAAAACTGAAGAGAGGTTTTGAGCCTCTGTGGGCTTTAGGAGGAGAAACATCTGTCAGATGACATTTTGGAACTTGTAAAATTAGCTCTGTTGCGTTGGTCAAATTGCTGCCTGTCGGAAAGCGCTTTATAGAAAACGGTTTCTGACAAGCAGAAAGTTGTAGAAAGTTAGCACCCACCCCTCTCCTAGGAGAATGAAATATTTTGAGAAATATTTAAAAAGGCAGAATATTATATTTCCCTAAAGGAGAAACATGCTCTTGGAGAGCAGCCTCCACCTGTCTTAATAGCCCCAGCAGGACTGGGGCAGCCTATCTACAAAACAATTAGACTTTCAGCCTTAGGGTGATGGGATTAGCCCTTACTCAAGATCCAAACTAGAACAAAGCCATTAAGACACAATAGGAATTTGCCACAGAACACAAAACTTCATTGCATCATCACCCTCCAAGTTTCAATCAAACTTGGGAGCTCAAGACAACCTCAGCTATGACCTCTGCATAGCCCCATGGGAATCTGACAGCAACCAATAGAATACATGCTCCTGCCACAGGGACAGGAAGCTCAAGTTCAAAGCCTGGAGAAGGTATAAATAACCCTCACTCTCTACTCCATGTGATCAGCTGCCCAGAACCCATGTGCTTGGTCGTTCTGCTTCACCATTAAACCATCTTTCCAATCGGTCCCCAATGTTTCCAGTGTCTTTCTCCCCGCTTGGAACTGAACCAGATGGATATTTCTTCCAACAATTCTTTAAAACACCTGAATTGTGCCAGGTCCGCAACTGCCCTTTTTCTTGGTTCACAGCAGAAATAGGCCTCATTTAATTGCAGCCTCCCAAGTGAGCAGCTGTAGGAATTGAACAGACAAATGACTGAGGAACTGACTTAAACCCATCTGTGCAAATAACAGGCGTTTTGTGTTACGGTTTTATTTGGTTCTGCTTCCATTTGTCACTAAATTAGCCTGAAAATCTTTAATTGGCCCACGCTGGCTGGCAAAATGTGGTTCTGAACATAGATTTCATAAGCATTTGTTGCTGTGAGTCTTCTAAATATTTAACTCCATGCTTAACAATTGTTTTATTGTTAAAATGTGTGTGTCTCTCTCTCCAATGAATTGAATGGAACGATAGTTAAACCCCGTCAAAGATCTCATTAAGTCCAAGCAGTCCTCAATTTATTTGTTTAGTGACTGTTTTTAAGTTTCAATGGCACTGAAAAGAGCGACTGATGACCAATCCTCACACTTACGACAGTCACAGCACCCCCATGGACACGTAATCAAAATTGAGGCACTTGGCAACGGGCATGTATTTAGGATGGTCGCTGTGTCCTGAATTCATGTGGACATTCCCAGCCAGCTTCTCACGAAGTCAGTCGAGAAAACTGAACTCATTTAGCGCCTGCATGATTCACTTAACAACCGTGGCAAAAAAAATTCGTAAAACCCACTATGACTCACTTAACTGCCTTGCTTAACAATGGAAATTTTAGTCCTAGTTTTCCTCGTCAGTCAAGGACTACCAGTAAAATTCCCAGTTTGGGGTTGTTGATTTTTTTCCCCCTCCTCAATTCATGGGCTCCTGGTTGGAGAATATTTTTTTTCTGAAATTATCCTTGACCCAGAATTTCCTGCTTTCATCTTGCATGAAATAATTGGACTTTAAAAGTGAATTTGAAGAGTTGAATGGAATCAGAATCTCTGTGAGATTTAAAACAATAAGCTATATATTTGTTCCAAAGCATTTGAATTCCAAAAGAATGTCATTTCCTAATCTTTCTCTCTCTCTCTTCCCTTTCATTTGTGGATTTCTCAAGGCTGTTTGGGGAGCATGTATTTATTTATTTATTTGTCAAGCAAGTATTAGATAACAGGTATAAGTATAAACATGGTTATGAATACATGAAATGGATATGAATAAAAAAGAAACGGTAGGCACGTTGATGCGCTTATGCACACTCCCTACACACCTCTAAGGAAAGGGGTGAGGTCAATAGTAGACAGTCCAAGGTTAAAGTTTTGGGGTTTGGGGGAGAAACCACAGAGTCAGGTAGAGTATTCCAGTCATTGACCACTCTGTTGCTGAAGTCGTATTTCCTGCAGTCAAGTTTGGTGCAGTTTATCTTGAGTTTGTATCTATTGTGTGCTGTTTTATTGTTATGGTTGAAGCTGAAGTATTCATTGACAGGTAGGACATTGCAATATATAATTTTATGTACTAAGATCAGACCAAAGGCGGCGTAATTCTAGGTTTTCTAGGTCTAGAATTTCAAGTCTGGTGGCATAAGGTATTCTGCAACGAGTAGAGGAGTGGAGAACTCTTCTTGTGAAATGTTTCTGGACTTTCTCAACTGTGTTAATATCAGATATGTAAATGGGTTCCAGACTGATGAGCTGTATTCAAGTATTGGTCTAGCAAATGTTTTGTATGCTCTAGTTAGTAATGTTATATTACCAGAGAAAAAGCTACGTAGGATTAGGTTAACAACTCTTAATGTCTTTTTGGCTATGTAGTTACAGTGGGCTCTAGCACTTGGATCATTAGAGATGAGTACTCCAAGGTCCTTGACAGAGCTTGGATCATCAACAAGGTCTTGACTATTCAGCCTGTATTTTATTTTCTGGGGTTTTTTTGCCAATATGTAAGACAGAACATTTATTTGTTGAGATTTGAAGTTGCCATTTGTTTAACCATTCTGATACATAGTCGAGGTCTTTTTGACGGGTAGCAGTATTGTCTATGGTTTTGCTTACAGAATTAAACAACATGGAAATGTCTGTCCTTCCTTCCTTCCTTCCTTCCTTCCTTCCTTCTTTCTTTTCTTTTCTTTTCTTTTCTTTCTTTTTCTTTACTTTTTTGGGTGCATGACTTTTTAAGCAGCCTTTCCCTGTGACCATAACTCCTAATAACAAAACGGAGGTAGGTATTTATCACATCTCTTAGCCTATTATTTTCTCCATTTCCAAAAAGTACATTGTTTGAAGAGGCTGCATTGCAGTAAAACGGTGATTTGCTGCCTAGGAGACTGTCTGAAGAATCAGCAACCATTTATCCTGCCCGGCCGATGACCTTGGTCTTTATGGACACACTCAGTTTTTGTTGAAATGCGATGGTCTCCAGCATGGGTAATATGAACTCCGATAGCTGTTTGCAGATTAATTTGGGATCAATGCCGGAGGTCAGAGGCCAAACAAGAATAAGTAATTGACATGAAGAGAATAAATGATGGCCCTTCCTTGAGCTATTTATGGATGGCCTGGTCTCTTTTTTCTTCATTTATGGATCAGTAAGAACTGTCAAGGATGTTGTGGGAAGCCCAGCATTTGGCTGCAGCTTGCAATTCAACAAGAATTCTGTACAGTCCTTTTATATTTAGAAGAATGGAATGGAATGGAACAGAATAAAATAGAGAATAGAATAGAATAGAAACAGAATAGAAGAATAAGTAGAATAGAATAAAGAGAAGAGAATGGAATGGAATGGAATAGAGAATAGAATAGAAGAATAGAGTAGAGTAGAACAGAACAGAATAGAATAGAATAACAGCTGGAAGGGACCATGGAAGTCTTTTAGTCTGACCTCTTGGTTAGGCAGAAAATTCTATACCACTTCAGACAAATGGTTGACCAATCTCTTCTTAAAAACTTCCAGTGTTGGAACTTCCAGTCTGGAGGAAGTTGTTCCCCTGATCAATTATTTTCACTGTCAGGAAATTTCTCCTTAGTTCTAGGTTGCGTCTCTCCTTGATTAGTTTCCACTGGTTATTTCTTGTCTTGCCTTCTATTGCTTTGACGAATAGCTTGACTCCCTCTTCTTTGGGGCAGCCCCTTAGATATTGGAAGACTGCTATAATATCACCCCTAGTCCTTCTTTTCATTAAACTAGACATACCCAATTCTAGCCTCCAGTCCCCTAATCAGCTTTGTTGCTCTTCTTTGCTCTCTTTGCAGAGTCTCAATGTTTTGTTTTATAATACGGTGACCAAAACTGGATGCCGTATTCCAAGTGCGGCCTTACCAAGGCATTATAAAATGGTATTAACACTTCACACTTTTGAAGGCAACAGTCAAAGAGTGGTGCCAGCTGCTACAAAGCAGCTGCTACAAAACTAGAGTCTCCCTTGATTTCTGCCGTGAATGGCATAAAGAAAATAAATAGCAAATAAGTCATCAAACGGGGCAAAGCACCCTTAACAAACTTAGCAACAGAAAATGTTGGGCTCAATTGTGGTCATAAGTTGAGGCCTATCTAGTGTTGTGGCCTGTTGGCCGTTGGCCCCTCCAACAGCCGAATCAGAGGCAGCGTATGAGTCAGGGTCAGCATGAGGGGAACCTGGGAGCTCCGAGGAGGAAGAGGGAATGGAGCTGTCAGAGAGAGAGAGAGAGACAGAGCCTGGGCTGTCCATCAGCCCTCAGATGGAGGGTCAACAGCCCCCAGGTCTGGAGGTGGCTGATGAGGAAGAGGAAGAACAGCTGGGTCCAGTGCCTGACATGCAGATGCACAGAAGGCAGAGGAGAGGAGAGCAGTGGAAATCTATGGGCCGGTCCTTGGGACGGAATAGCCACTGCTGCTAGCAAAGCCCCACCCTAGATCTGGGGATAAAAGGCAGGAGGTGGAGATGAATAGATGTGGCAGACAGCTATTCATTTCCTGACCAGACGGACTTGTTAGCCTGCGGTGAGAGAGAAACTTTTTTGCTAGGCTGCTGGCACTCCTAATTAAAGGAATCTGAGTTAAATTCAGAAGGTTTGTCATGTTTGGGGAGCTGGGTCAGAACACCTGTATTATTCAAGCACAGACCTGTGCCCGATCACTCTGTGCTCTACACCAAGGTTAGAATTTTTCCTGCTCAGACATTCTTGACTTAAGTATCCTACAGCTCAGAGGACAAAGGAGCAAAGGTGGAAGCATAGCTTGCAGCCACATGCAGCCTCTGGTATGCCTTTCATCCACCTGGGAAATGGCACAAGCCTAAGCATGCAGACAAATGACTCAAGGAAGCCACCTTGATAAGACGCTCAAGGAATCCTTAATTCTTCCAGTCCTATTCCTGAAGCTGTCCTGAATTGGGCAGCTGGAAGAAAGTGAGGGTTTATTTTTATTTTTTTGTCCTGGCACTGGGGATGAAAATTGGCAGTTTTATGTTGACATAGCTTGACTGCAAATATTGAGAAAGAATAAACCAAAGAACATATTTTTTTATTATAAGCATTCTTTCACTCTCCAAATCTCTCTCTCTCTCTCTCTCTCTATCTATCTATCTATACCTATCTATCTTGGCTGTCAGAAAGGATACCGATTTAACCAGAATACTCTGACCTGGTGTTCGATGCTGAATTTTTCAGACCGTTCTACCTGAAATAGTTGAGAAACAGGAAGCTGAGTAATTTTGCATCCATTCTTCCATAGCATGAAAAAACATGTTTTCCTAGTCCATTCAAAATATCTCCTGAACTGAATGCTACCTGGTATATCTCAAAATCTTTCCCTATCGCCTGTGTTTACTCACTGGAGGATTTTAAGAAGAGATTGGACAGCTATTTGTCTGAAATGGTATAAGATCTCCTGTCTGGAATGGAATGCAGAGGGTTAGACTAGAAGACCTCCAAGGTCCCTTCCAACTCTATTATTCTGTTACTCCAATTCTCTTTCAACATCCAAACCAAACACTAATTCCAGCTTTCCTTTCTTCTCATTTACTAAGAAAGCTCTATTGGTAGAGCTACCATATCTGGCTTTGCCACAATCCAGGTGCTCTTTCAGATTACAGATTAATTACATAACAGATTACACCAATAACAGATTACACCATTTCTGACAGTTGGCAGTCCAGTCTCTTCTTGAAAACCTCCAGGAATGAAGCTCCCACAACTTCTGAAGGCAACTTCTGTTCCATTGGTTGGTTGTTCTCCCTGTCAGAAAATTTATCCCTATTTCCAGGTTGAATCTCTCCTTGATCAGTTTCCATCCATTATCCATTATCGATGAAAGCAAAGAGCATTTTAATGTATGGTATCTGCCCTCAATATCTGCATCCCAATTGCTACCAAGAGTTGTCCAACCTTGACAACTTTTAAGACTTGTGGACTTCTAACTCCCAGAATTCCCCTATATGGCTGGCTGGCTGGGGAATTCTGGGAATTGAAGCCCACAAGCTTTAGAGTGCTCTGACCTATGCCCTTTTCCGATAAATCAAACACAATTCAAAAAGAACAGAAACCTTGTAATGCTTTTACAAAATAATTAGCTGTGATAAGCACAAACCTTGTGTGAGACTTGCCAAAAGAGAACAGACAAGAAATAATTTGCAAAATAAGAATCTTCAAATACAAACTCAGGATACTGGAATGTCCACGAAGCTGGAGTTTCCAAAACGTCTTTGCTTCCTGCAAAGAACGTTTGCTTCACAGCTGGCTTTTATCTTCAAGGAGGGGCCATTACCTTGTAGCCTTACTCCCGAGTCGTCCATGCTTTTGTAACTGCTCTTTCCTACGAGCAACCCTGCGTGCACGCGCACTTGGCACAGGCTCCTCAGGAACCTCCTCATCGTTGTTGCCAGCCCCCACAATTTCTGAAGGCAGCAGTCCACTTCCTAATGGTCTTGGCCCCTCATCCGAGTCTTCGCTCTCCTCAACTGTCCCCACCTGCTGCCAGCTAACAACAACATAGAGAGTTGCCAAAGTTGATACCCATGCTGTAAAGAATGACAACGCAGAGCACTTGACCCTTTACTGGCCAGTTTCATTTTTTTTTAAAAAAATGCATTTCTGGTTTTTTTTAACCTTCAGCGGAATGGGTAGCTCACTGTAGCTCACAAGGCCAGGTGTCCATGGAAACATCAGTGGCTCAGTCATGTCAGAGATTCAGGGCATACTTGTTGCTACCACTTTGATTTCCAGTAAAAGATATCTTTACTCTAACAAAATGGAGTTTAAGTATTTCTTTCTTGGATGTTGAAGGGAGCACCAGCTGACACTTCTTGCTTCTAATCACAAGGCCAATTTGCTCTTGTGTTGAACTCCATCCTGAGAAACTAGCCAGGAACTGAGTGAAGAGGAGGGAGAGAGAAGTCACAGGGAAACAAGACAGCGGGAGCACTTCCTTGCATGCTCCCCTCGAAGCCTTTGCAGCAGGAGACTGGGCTGAACCGATTCTGTAACTCAAGAGCCTTCAGGGAGCCCACGCTGTCGGCTGTTTGCATTTGACAGTCCCTGGGTACATGCCGGAATCGTGCAACAACTGGCAGATGCCTTTAATTATTAAATGTGTTTGCATTTGGGGAGAGGAGAGGGCGGGAGGGCGAAGGATGGTGGGATTTATACTCCTTGCAGACAGCTAGTCATTTACATCCTTTTCAATCCTTTCATTCCTCACCATCCTGTCGGAGCTGAAGTAGCTTCTTGGATGAGAAGCGAAAGGTCTTCAAAAGAAACAACCAGAAAGTCCAGTTGCCTCCTGAAAAAAAAGCACTTTTGGGACTACCATGACCTGGAGGACGGAGAATCTCTACAGACTTTTTAGCTAATACAATTTGGGATGAACACCCTGTGGGAGTAGCAAGGGATTTCCAGAGGAAAAATTGCAGGCTACAGGAACCAGGAGCAGCACTCAGTGACCCCGAGGACACAGAGAAACCTCCAAGTGGCCTCAACGACCCTCTAAAAGGATGCAAATGACCAGCTCTCTGCAAGGAATATAAATCCTTCCGTTCCCCACCATCCAGGCAGAGCTGAAGATGCTTCTTGGATGAGAAGCGAAATGTCTTCAAAAGAAAAACCCAGAAAGTCCAGTTGCCTTCTGAAAAAGCCCCTTTGGGACAACCATGACCTGGAGTTTTGAGCATCTCCATAAACGTTTAACAGTCATATTTCCCTGTGTTTTTAAAATCTAGATGAAACATTAATATATATTGCAGGTCCATGTTGATACGCCATACGCTAAATAAATAAAGACGCCCAACCCACAGAAAGGTGACTCCAGATGGCTTACAAACATTTAAAAGATTCATAATAGTTTAAAAAAACTCTACCCCACCCTCCATGGTAGCAACCACACAATTAAATCAGCCACTGGATCAGTTTCATTTCAATTCACAATCCCCACAAATGAGTGTGGCATCTGTTTTTTACAATCATTGCATTCACTTAATGGCCTCTCAAAAAATATAATGTCAGGTCCGGTCATGGTGACACATATCACAACTTAATTAATGTAATTGCCAGGCTCAATTGCAGTCATAACTCAAGGATCACCTATATTACCGCGTGCTTACTTTGATTCTGATCCTTCTCCCATGTGACAGAATAGAGTGGAATGGAGTGGAATAATAAGTAGAATAGAATGGAATAGAATAACAGAGTTGGAAGGGACCTTGGAGGTCTTCTAGTCCAACCCCTGCTTAGGCAAGAAACCCTGCACCACTTCAGACAAATGGTTATCCAATCTCTTTTTAAAATCTTCCAGTGTTGGAGCATTTACAACTTCTGGAGGCAAGTTGTTCTACTGATTAATTGGTCTCACTGTCAGGAAATTTCTCCTTAGTTCTAAGTTGTTTCTCTCCTTGGTTAGTTTCCATCCATTGCTTCTTGTCCTGCCTTCTGTTTTGGAGAATAGCTTAACTCCCTCTTCTTTGGGGCAGCCCCTGAGGTATTGGAACACAGTTATCATGTCTCCCTTAGTCCTTCTTTTCATTAGACAAGACATACCCAATTCCAGCAACTGTTCTTTATATGTTTTAGCCTCCAGTCCCCTAATAATCTTTTCATATACCTGGATTAATCATCATATATTTGATTTTCAATAAAAACAATTTAGTGTTTCTTCAACCAGCAATAAACCATTTTCTTTTAAAGGGAAATTCACAAGAAAGTCAAAATGGCAGCCATAATCACACAATTGCATATATCAAAAAAAGCGCTTTAGTTTCTTAGTTTTGGCCACAATCTTTCCTTTTTTGTTCCTTTCCCTGCAGATACACTAAATAAAAAAAAAACTCCAACTATACTAATTAAAATTTGATCTCATTTTTTTAAAAAAAGCTTGCTTTGATTTGCCTCTGGGAACCCTCAATTAAGCATCCGATGACTAAAAGAACAGTGTCTGGTTTGGCTGTGATTAACCTGTGGGCCGTGGACAGAAGGGCTGCATTAAAGGTGAATCATGAAAACACTCTAGAACAAGAAAAAAATCAGTCCATCACTAGGACGGCTGGGTGGATGTCGCCGAGAAATGGATGGAAGGGCAACTGCGACAAGAAAGGGAAGAAGAGAGGGAAGGGCTGAAGAAAGGAAAACAAACTGAGAAAGGTGGAGACGGAAGACAGGAGGGAAAATGACAGATTTGGGGCAGTCGTGAGGATCGATCTGCAGCTGGAGGCTGTTTCCATCAGCCAAGGGCTTCTACCAAACAGAATATCCTGCATTGAAGAGAAATAAACCCATTGGAATTTTTTTTTTAAAGATTGCCTTTTGTTTTTTTTCCATCCAGAGCTGCAACGATGGAAGAATTGGCTAGGTCAATCGAAAATCCTTTTCGCTTGATGAAAAAGCCAGCCCTGGTTAATCAGACAATGGATTTTACCCCCCTGGCAATTCACAATTATTTTAATAAAAGGTATATATATATATTGTCTCTTGTGCAGCCGATTTAAAAGCATTAATACAATAGAATAGAATAGATATTGGAACGAAAAATAGAATAGAATTAGAAAATACAATAGAATAGATATAGAAAAAAAGAAAAGAAAGAAAGGGAGGGAGGAAAGAATGGAAGAAAAGAAAAGAAAGGGAGGGAGGAAGAAAGAATGAAAGAAAAAAGAAAGAAAGAATGAAAGAAGAAAAATATCTTTAACAATGTCTATGGGGATTCTCAGTCATCCAGGGCATGGTTGTCCCAAAGGTGCTTTTTCACCTGGACTTTGTTTTTTTTTTTTGAAGACATTTTGCTTCTCATCCAAGAAGCTTCTTCGGCTCTGTTAAAAAGTATCTTTGAACACATTATGGACTGTAACCTGGGTTTTATCCAGAATTCTCCATGCAGGCATTCCATTCAGTTCCCGCCTCCTGCAAGGATAAATACAGTCTGTGAAGAGGAATCTCCTAGCCTGCATATTATTTCAATACCTTTCTCCTCCCCTCCGCCTTTCATTGCAATTTTAAGGCCCCACATTTCAACTGGAGGGGCAGAGGGAACCCTTTGTAGCTTGTCTGGAGAGAGAATTAGCAGCTGTCAGGGAAGGAAGGACAAGGCTGACCCAGCCAAGGTTGGAGCAGCACAGCTGACCGCATAGCCAGGAGAGACTTCCATGGAAATGTTTATAATTATTGTAGCCAGGGGCTCTGACCCTTGGCTCCGTAAAAGTGCTCTGGCACATCCAAAACTCTCATGCTGCAGTGGGACTCCGAAGCCTGCCTAGATGCCTCCTGGTGTCCTTCAGAACCTGCTTGAGCAGAACTGATGGAGTTAGTTTAACAGCACCAGGAGGTACAATACCATCTCCCTTCTCGGGCTCTGGATAACACAGCACTTTCCGATTGTGCCAGGACTACAATTTTTTTTTCCTGCCTGCCTTAGCAGTGGCCCAGCAATGGCCTCTCCTTCTGCCTCCGGGGCCCAAACCGAACCCAAACTCCTAAAATAGGCTCTGCACCCTTTTGAAAAGAAAGCCTGAACTCAGCTCTCAACCAGAATGGGGAAATGGAGCTTCATCCCTGGAAAAAGAAGACCCCCCTATTTTATTTATTTGTTTCTTTGTTTGGCTGTCTGTTTATTTATATCCCACCTTTATTATTTTTATAAATAACTCAAGACAGGGACCTACCCAACAGACTTTCCTCCCCTACAACTACAACCCTGTGAGGGGGTTGAGCTGAGAGAGAATGAATGGCCCAAAGTCACCCAGCCAGCTTTTGTGCTTAAGGCAGGACTATAACCCACAGTCATCTGGTGAGTGGCCCAGTCACCTGGCTGGTTTTCATGCCTAAGGTGGGACTAGAATTCTGTTTCCAGGTGATTGGCCCAAAGTCACCCAGTTGGCTTTCACATCTAAGACAGGACTAGAATTCACTGTCTCCTGCTTTCTAGCAAGGTGCCTTAACCACTGGAACCAATTCACCTTGAAGATCCTAACCAAAACCCCAGTGTCACATCTGCAGCTTCCACAGTCTCCCATATCTGTTCGAGGATGGGATCCGATTTATGCAAAGGTGCCTTTTAAAAAAAAGTTTGAAATCCATGCACACAGAGAGAGAGAGAGTTTAATTACAGGAGACCAAAACCCACGGGGCGAATTTCCCTTTGGAAATCTGAGGTTTGCACATGATTGATGAATAAATAAAAGATTACGAGCCCCATTTAACTACATCAGTGTGTAGTTCATCAGCGTTTCCTCATCTGAAGCAAACCAAATCCAGGTCAGGCTGTCCCAGAAGAGCATGAAACAATACTTAGTTTCGTTATCTACAGATCTCAAATAAAAAGAGTCTGAGAATATATAAACAGAAGGATGATAACCGAAGCCTTTGGTTTAAAGACTTCATTTTTTTCTGAAATTCCCTTTAGCTCATCTTCGAAACCACCACCTACCTGCCTTGAATTGGATAGATTGATGAATGAGGTGCCATCAAGTTGATGTCAGCTATGATCCCACACAGAAACGATCTCCAGGGGGGATTTGTCTCTAACTTGGTCCATCCGATCTTCTAACAGGGCAGTCATCACCAGCCACCCTGTGGGGCTGCTCCTACCCTTCTCTTCCCTTCCATCTCCCCAAACATTGTAGACTTCATCAGACTTCTTTGAATAATGCATCCAGAATGTGAGCCTAATCATTAAGGCCTTGAGTGAGAACACTGGGTTGATTTGTCTGATGGTCGATTTGTTTGTTTTCTTGACTGTCCCCAAAATTCAGTCTCCTCAAACACCAAAGGACCAGAGGTTCAATACTCTTTCTATCCTGCTTTAAAGTCCAAATTTCACGTACAGTGCCCTGAATTCATGCTGCGGGACAGCAAATAATGATAAACCACTCCTTTACTAAGAAAAATAACAAACACGGATAGCGCATTGAATTAGAAGCAAGATCATTTACAAAACAAAAAAAAATATTGCAGATATCAGATGTGGCAGATTTTCACAATTGGTTTCACAACACGAGGGATCCATTTTAGGAAATTGTGTGTGCTTACTTTAAGCCCAAAGATTTTTTGCTCTGTGTTGCAGATCTTAACAGTAACGTGTCTCTTTCCGATATATGGCTTCCCTTCCCTTGTGACATAGGAAGTAGCCTTCTGTTGATATTAATAATACAATCCAAGATTTGGAGATGGGGAGAACATACACATTTTTTATCTATCTATCTATCTATCTATCTATCTATCTATCTATCTATCTATCTATCTATCTATCTATCTATCTATCTATCTACCTATCTACCTACCTACCTAACTACCTACCTATCTACCTACCTACCTAACTACCTACCTATCTGTCAATTGCTTACAAGATAATAGGTATAAGTAAAACATACTTATGAATACATGGCTACATATAATAAAAATAAAATATAAAAGAAACAATAGGACAGGGACGGTATGCATGTTGGTGCACTTATGCACACCCCCTTCTATCCACTTCTGTCCTTGGGATTACAAGCCAAGGAAACTTGGCCAGACAGCACAAGCAGGAAAAGATTAAGCAATGACTGGCTAATTCTGTGCCCATGGCAGCTCAAAGGAGACTCTCAAATGCCTTGTCTCTTCAGTCTCCCTTCCCATGGACACGAGCCTTTTGAGCTAAATATCCCTCGAATTACAACCATTCGTTTAGTGAGCATTCGCAGGTGCAATGGCACTGAAAAAAGCAACCTATGATCAATTTGCACACTTACATCATTGTCAGTTCTCCACAATCAACCCAATCAAAATCTGGGTGCTTGGCAACCAGCATGGATTAACCGTGGGTTGCGACGTCCCAAGGTCCTGTGAATCCCGACATTTCTTGGGAGCTTTTGACAAGCAAAGTCAATGGGAAAGGCAGGTTCTACATGATTCAGTTAACAAACTGAGAGCTGAATTCAAGGAAATTTCATTTTAATGTATGATTGCTTTGCTCTCTATTTTATCTTCTCTTCTTCTCTTTTCTTTCTATTCTATCCTCTATTTTGGCTTCTCTTCTCTTCCTCTCCTCTATTCTTTCTAGTCTATTCTATTCTCTATTTTGGCTTCTCTTCTTTTTCTCTCCTCTATTCTTTCTGGTCTAGTCTATTTCCTATTTTGTCTTCTCTTCTCCTCTCTATTCTTTCTACTCTATTCTGTTCTACTCTACTCTATTCTCTATTTTGTTTCTTCCTCCCCTCTCCTCTATTCTTTCTATTCTATTCTATTCTATTCTATTCTATTCTCTATTTTGTCTTCTCTTCTCCTCCACTCTCTATTCTTTCTATTCTATTTCTATTCTCTATTTTGTCTTCTCCTCTACTCTCTATTCTATTCTCTATTTTGTCTTCTCTTTTCTCTTCTCCTCTATTCTTTCTAGTTTATCCTATTGTCTATTTTGTCTTCTCTTCTCCTCTATTCTATTCCATTCTCTTCTCTTCTACTCTACTCTTCATTTCAGACCACTTCCAACCCTACATATTGCAGCATCACAGCTATATTTGCAAGTTCATTGTGAACACGGTATTCTTTGTTTTTAAAGGAAGTGCAATGTGCGAGCCTGTCAAAATGAGAGGTTCCTACTGTAGGCTGCACCATAAATCATGCTAAGGGATGAATTTCTGCATTCTGCAAATCTGTCCTTCCCCAATTTGGTGATCTCCAGGTCTTCTGGATCTCAGCTTCCAGAATTATACTCCAGAATTACTGTGTTGTGTTGTGTTGCGTTGTGCTGTATTGATTTGACTTGATTTCTATAGCTTCCCATCTCGGCAAACGACTCACAATTCAGAAACATATATTGCAATTAAAATCTTTAAAACATTTTAAAACAATGAAAATTGTAAAAGCCATTAAAACACTAAAAAGCATTAAAGCATTAATTTGAATACTTACAAATTCATTATAACATGTTTCTCAGTCTGGCTAAGAATTACAGAATTCAGTCTATAACATCTGGAGGACTGGAAAAGCAACATTACGACTGAATGGGAATGCAGCTCCAGTTGTTCCTCTGGAGGCAGAGGTGGCATTCAGCAGGTTCTGACCAGTTCTGGAGAACCGGTAGCGAAAATTTTGAGTAGTTCAGAGAACCAGCAAATCCCACCTCTGACTGGCCCCGCCCCTATCTATTTCTGCCTCCTGAGTCCCAGCTGATAGGCTGCATCTTCTTTGGTTGCCCTGCACAGGAGAACGGAGCTGGAAAGCAGGTTAGTGGGGTGAGGAGGGAATGGGATTTTGCAGTATCCTTCCGCTGTCATGCCCACCAAGCCACACTCACAGAACCGATAGTAAATGTTTTTGAATCCCATCACTGTCTGAAGGACTGTAACTTTGTACATGTCCTGCAGAAAGTCTTAGCTTCTCAATTACTTGGGGAAGAAGCCATGATGATCACCTTCCCCTCCGTACAAAAAAATATATTCTTAAATAGCTTTATTTGACTTTCCAATGAAGGTCCGGATCGTACCATCCCCAAAACAGGTTTTTTTTTTAAACAACGTGTTCTTCTGATGCAGTCCTGCAATTTCTCTTAATTTTTCCCTTAAAAAAGGATAAGAACTGGAAGAACATCAAAGAGATCGTTGGTGAGATGTCAGTGATTCAAATTGGTCCCAGAAGAGGGCTGGCTATGAGAGTATAAGACCAGTGACTTAACCATGTTAAGATGTGTGGAGGGAGTCAAGCTATTCTCCAAAGCATCTGAAGGCAGGACAAGAATCAATGAATGGAAACTAATCAAGGAGAGAAGCAACCTAAAATAAGGAGAAATTTCCTGACAGTGAGAAAAATCAACCAGTGGAACAACCTGCTTCCAGAAGTTGTGGGTGCTTCAACATTGGAGATTTTAAAGAAGAAAGTGAACAACCATTTGTCTGAGGGGTTGGACTAGAAGACCTCTAAGATCCTTTCCAACTCTGTTATTCTATTCTATTCTACTCTACTCTACCTATTTCCTGCAGTATGCTTCACTTAGGACTAATTATAATGTTCTTTCCCACTTCAAGACGATGGGGAATTCTTCTATAAGTTTCCAGCCATAGTGGGAAGACAAAGAGTTCCTGGTTTGCAAGTTGTCCACCCTCAAAATGTAGCAGATGCCCACAAATGTCTTTCCTGACCAATGCTGAAGCTTCTTCCTCTCGTGCTGGCTTCTCTGAACCTTTCCACTATCCCCCATAGCCAGTTTCACACTGATTCCTGTGCCACATTGCCCCAAGCAGACAGCCCTTCCTGGGATGTACAAAATCATACTTCTTCTAGTATCCTTTGCATCAAGATTTGCCCCGAGAACACAGCTGGAACAGCAGCCTTAAACTTGCAAGGGAGGCTGGAAAATTGCACCCGTTGATAACTGTGCATAGTGAATGTTGATGACGCTGTGAGAGGGGAGGGTTTGGCATGGTGGTTCAGCAGTTAAGAGGCTGGGCTTGTTTGCTAGAAAGCCAGCAACTCAGGTTTGAGACCCGAGCATCACGTGAGGTGTAAATTCCCCTCCTCACTTCAGCTCCTGCCAACCTAGCAGTTCGAAAGCATGCAAATGCAAGCAGATAAACAGGTACCACTTTGGTGGGAAGATAACAGGGCTCAATGATGTCATGCTGGCCACATGACCATGGGAACCTCTTTGGCTCAATGGCCTTGAAATGGCGATATGCATCGCCATTCCTTACATGCAGCAACAACTAGCTGAGTAAAATCCGGGTGTGTGTGATTCCTTTATCTTTATCTCCCATATTTATTTATGGGAGGGGCGAGTCCACCTCACATCACAGTTTGTGTGATGACGCAGGGTGGGATACAAAACAAACACGTCAGAAAAAACAGATAAATCCCCTTTTATTCCTTCACTTTGCTTCCAAGCTCCAAATATCCTTGACTGAAGACAAAAAACTCCCACACAAGCAGTTACAAGGAGGAAATGCTGTTTAAATTATAAAGAGTAAAAAACAACACAAACCACGCAAGGTAAGGGCTGGAAAACGTCCACAGATATCAAAACACACACTGGGAAGGACGCCAAGCTCAGAGAGGAACAATAGAGATATTTCCATGCTTTGTTTCCAGCACTCGCCTGTACGCATGTCCATCCTCTTATTCAGTTGTCACAGCTGCAGCCCATGAAGAGGATCAAGGCCCTCTCCTCCCCAGTAGACCACATCTCTCCCTTATCCTTTCCTCCACGCGTGCCCTAGGATGGATAGGGATGGGCCTGGGTCCTCCTCTGACTGCCCAGCTGGCCTCTGCCCTTCCCCAGCCTCCTCCACAACCTCCGGAACCTCCACTTCCTGTTGGCTGTTCCTCCTCTCCCTCAGAGTCAGTCTCCACAAGAGGCATGACAGTTTAAACCTGGCAGAAAAGGGTCTTATTCCATCCGTTGATCATTCCCAACCAGAGAAACCTTGAAGGGCAGAAAGTCCTTCCTTGGGCTGTTAGCAAAGGACTGGTGGCATTCTACTGGTTCGGCCCGGTTCTGTTGAGCTGGTAGCTCCCATGAGCAGCGGAGACCAAACCAGTTCTCTCTGCCTGGGCTCCCATACTCACCTTTATCCAGTTGAATTTGAAGCGCAGCTGCTTTGCGTGGCACAGAATAGTGGCGTACGGCAGCTGCTGAAGTGACTGGGATCATGCAGGATTGCAGGAGATGAGTTGGAACATCTCTGCACCTGTGCAAAGTGTGTGTTTGGCACGCGTGCACCAAAGTGTGTGCTTGGCACACATGCACCAAAGTGTGTGCATGCATGCAAAGCATGCCCACCAAGCCATGCCCACCGAATGGGTGGTAAAAATCTTTGAATCCACCACTGGGTTGCACCTTATCCCAGGCCTGACTTTGCAGAGCAATACGTGACCTCCAATGCTTTTAAAGACATCTAACAAACTGCCACCCAGGGGTGGGATTCTACAGGTTTGCACCTATTCGCTAGAACCGGTTGTTAACATTCTAAGCAGTTCGGAGAACCGGTTGTTAGAAGAAATTACTGGCCTAATCCTGTAAGGAAGGCAGGAAGGAAACATTCTGGTGTTGCTTACAGAAACTGCCTCTCCGTTAACCCTTATTACGTTCTTGGCAGGACTAGACTTCCTGTACTCAGGAACTTCTCTGGAGTTTTTTCCCCCTCCTTTGCTGGTACTTTGCTTGTGTGGAGTGACCATTCAATGGCACTGAAAAAAGTGACTTATGACCATTTTTCACACTTACGACTGTTGCAGCATCCCCACAGTCATGAGAGGCCAGGTGAGGAGATGCGTGCCTCAGTGTGAGTGATATTGAGTTGACCAATAACATGACCACCAAGCCACGGCCACCACCTACGCCACACCCACAGAATCATTTTTTAAAAAAATTGAATCCCACCCCTGCTGCCACCACCCCCGCTGGCCCAGACAGGTAAGACCTTTGCAGGAGTCGGTGCTTCTGGACCAGCCCTCCCTCGGAACCCCAAAGTCAGGCGCGGCAGCCAAGCCATAAAAATAAGCCGCCAACAAGTGTGTCCGGTTGTGGCCTGCAGGAATTTGGCTGCAGAATGGTGACCTCACCGAAGGTTCTTGCAGCCAGCAGCAGCAGCAACAGTAGCAGTGCGGTAATGATCCAGATGTGGATGATTCATGAAAGGGAAGCAGCTGGTGTAGCCTGCAAGCCAGCCAAACCCAAATTTCGTTCCTGCTTCAGAGGGGAGGCAGAAAGCGCCAAGATGATCTGGGGCTGCTTCATATG
This sequence comes from Bungarus multicinctus, assembly GCA_023653725.1. NCBI lineage: Eukaryota > Metazoa > Chordata > Lepidosauria > Squamata > Elapidae > Bungarus > Bungarus multicinctus. The sequence goes on along the minus strand of CM042837.1, from coordinate 22,987,432 downwards.
CAGCACACCTGGTTTGCACTTCTATCCCCTTTAGGGGTGTGTGTGTGTGTGTCATGTGGTCCCCCTTCCCTTCTGAGAAAATAAAGGAAGGGAGGGAAGGATGGAGGGAAGGGAAAAGAAAGAAGAAAGAGACAGGAGGGAGGGAGGGAGGGAGGAAGGAGTATAGAGGGAAGGAAGGAATGTAGAGAAAAGGAAGGGAGGGAGGAAGGAAGGAGTATAGAGAAAAGGAAAGAAGGAAGGAAGAAGGAGATAGAGAAAAGGAAGGGAGGGAGGGAAGAGTATAGAGACAAGGAAGGAAGCGAGCAGGGAAGGAAGGAATGAGTAGAGAGACAAGGAGGGAAGAAATGGTGTGTAGAGACAAGGAAGGAAGAGAGGAAGGAAGGAAAGAATGAATAGAGAGATAAGAAAGGAAGAGGAATGAAGGAATGAGTAGAGACAAGGAAGGAGTGTAGAAACAAGGAAGAGAGGGAGGGAGGGAGGGAGGAGGGAAGGAAGAAGTATAGAGACAAGGAAGGAAGAGAGGAAGGAAAGAAGAAATGAGTAGAGAGACAAGGAAGAGAGGGAGGAGGGAAGGAAGGAGTAGAGAGACAAGGAAGGGAGGAAGGAAGGAAGAAATGAGTAGAGAGACAAGGAAGGAAGGAAGGAATGGGTAGAGACAAGGAAGGAAGGAAGGACTGTAGAGACAAGGAAGAGAGGAAGGAAGGAATGAGCAGAGACAAGGAAGGAAGGAATGGGTAGAGAGACAAGGAAGGAAGGAAGAGAGGAAGGATGGAATGAGTAGAGACAAGGAAGGAAGGGAGGAAGGAATGAGTAGAGACAAGGAAGAAGGAATGAGTGTAGAGACAAGGAAGGAAGGGAGGAAGGAAGGAAGAAACGAGTAGAGACAAGGAAGGAAGAGCAGAGCAGATCAGAGGAAAGTGCGTGGCCAGAGCTCAGCGCGCGCCCGCCTTTGGGTCCGGCCGCGCGGGCGCGCCCCCGTGCGCAGAGCCTTCTCCGTCGCCCCCGCGTGGCTCGCCTGCCTTCCCCGGCCGGGCGCGGGTGGGTTGCCGAGCGAGGCGAGCGGGGGCGCGCGGCGGGGGCGGCGGCGAAGGGGGTTGCCCCGTCCGGGCGCGGCGCCTGCAGCCCCGGGGGCTCTTCCGTGGCGCGCGCCTGCAGCCGAGCATCCCTTGGCACATTCTCTCCGGGCGGCGGCGCCCCACTTGGCCGCTGCCGAGCGCGCAAAGCCGGCGGAGCCCAAGCGAGGAACATGGCGACAGGCGGCAGCGGGAAGCCCGGCTCCGCTCCGGCCGCCCTCCGGCCGACGCTGCTGCTGCTCTTGCTGCTGCTCGCGGGGTTGCCCCGGCCGCCCGCCGCCTCCCCTCCTCCTCGGAGTAGCCTGCGGTTGCATCGCGCCCTGACCTCGCGGCCCCAGGATCGGGGCTTTGCGCGCCTGCAAGCTCAGGATCCCCCCGGCCTCGGCCAGCCCGCAAGGAGGAGAAGGAGCGCCCAGTCGCTGCCGCCGCCGCCGCAGGAGGAGCCGGTGAAGGTGTACGGCCAGGTGAGCCGTCCCCGGACGGGCATCTCGCGCCGCGACCCTCTTTGGGCTGGCTTCCCCCTCGGCCGTTACACCCCAAGCTGGCCTAAATCCCGGCTTTGGCTCCCGGGGGTGAGGGGTGGGGGCGGGGGGCGAGCGAAGAGGAGGGGGGGGCTCCCTTCGGAAACGTCCTTGGAAGATCCCCTTTGCCGCCACTTGCCAACTCCCCCGCCCCTCTTGCAAACCTCCTCCTCTCTTGAAACCCCCCTCCCCTCTTGCCAACTCTCTCTCCCCTCTTGCAAAGTCCCCTCCCTTCTTGCAACCCCCCTCCGCTCTTGCAAACCCCCCCTCCCTCTTATATCCCCTCCCCTCTTGCACCCCCTCCCCTCTTGCAAACCCCCCTTCCCCTCTTGCAAACTAACCCTCCAATATTGTATTTGCGCCCACCAGGGTTCGGTTTTTTTTTGCTGGGGGAACGACGGACTGACGGAAGGGGGGGGGTGCCCGACATGCTTGCGGGGAGGTGAACCACGATTCCGGGGTCTCCCTTCTCCCCCCCCCCACTTTGGCTGGTGCCTTCATTCAGGCGGAGGGGGGGCCTGCTTCGTTTACCCTTGCAGCCGCTGAGAAACGAGCTAGCTACCTTACCTACCAATCGACGAAGGTTACCTAGCTACTTTATCTTTGGGGGAGGGGGCATCCATCAGGACTAAGTGACTCCGGAGGGAGGAGGGGGAGGCAATTAAAATTAGTGGCAGGGATGGGGCGGGGAGGGTGCGAATCTGCCCGCCTGCAGGAGATTTAATGGTAAAATCCTTGCTCAAGGATGCAGCGGGAAGAGGTACAGATTTACAGATTAACAAGAGTTGGAAGGGACCTTAGAGGTCATCTAGCCCAACCCCCTGCTCAAGCAGGAGACCCTAGACCATTACTGACAAAAAGAGGAACACCACAAAGATTGCTTAGGCAAGGGTCCAGAGAGAGAGAGACCCCCTTGGACCGATGCTGAATGTTTGTTGTCTTGCTTGCAGCCCTCGCCAAGGGCTTGGGATAAACTGGGTTTCTTTGAGGGGGGGGGGGAAAGGGCCTGAAAAATCAGGGAACATCAAGCCTGCTTTGCGGATGGACGTCTTCATGGTCTGTTTCTGGCCCGTTGGAAGAACTGGAAATCCCAGTTCGGCTGTTTGCAAACAACAGTTCCTTGCCAAGATATGTGTGTTTGTGTGTGTGTGTGTGTGTGTGTGTGTGTGTGTGTGCTTGTGTCGCAACTTGCAGCTGTCCAGGCTTCAGTCCCGCAGGGGCTTTCCTGAAAGGCAAAAACCGAAACATTTCTGAAAATGTTTTGCTTCTGGTCCAAGACGCTTCTTCCTATTCTGATGTTCCCCACTGGAGACAGCCAGAACTGAAGAAGCTTCCTGGATGGGAAGTGAAATGTTTTCAAAGCAAAAACTGAGAAGGTCCAGTTGCCCTTTTTGGAAAAGCATCTTTGGGACAACCGTCACCTGGATGACCGAAAAATCTCCATAAACCTAGCGGGGTGTTGATATTTCCATCCACCATAGCAAACAATAGTGGGAGCTTGGTTCCTACTGAACTTCAACGCGGATGTAGCTTTTGGGTCTTCCTTGCCTATGAGCGATGAAATCCACGGGGGTCATCCAATGCAGTGGTCGCCAACCAGTAGGCCGGGGACCACTGGTAGTCCACGAGAAAATTTTGGTGGTCCGCAGAGAAATGTCACCCCCAAAGCAATTAATCCAGACTGCATGGGAACACAAGGCTGCACCTCCCAAATGGCCTGCAGGAACTCAAGGCTTGTGTCGCTTGCATTGCGAACAACATGAGGTAGTGAGGGGAGGGAGGAAAAGGTGGAAGGGGGAACTTGCCCTACTCACCCCACATGTCTGGCCTGGCCACCGGGCTGCTTCTTTCCGCTTCTTTCTTCTTCTGCTTTTGGCTGCACACAAGGAAAGCAGCCAAAGTCTTTCTTTCTCTCCCCCAAACTCCGCCAGAAATGAGTCTTTGGGACCCTGCAAGGCCTCCTTGCTCCAAGAGGCTGTGCCGGCAAAGACTCATTTCTGGTGGAGTTTGGGGGAGAGAAAGAAAGACTTCTGCTACTTCTGCTGATTTCCTTGCATGAAGCCAAAAGTCTCTCTCTCTCTCTCCCTCTCTCTCTCTCTCCCCCACTCCGAGAATGGAGCTGGAGACGGTATCCTGCGATCCCAAATAAAGAAAGATCGATCGAAAAACGGGGTGGGGGATTTTCATGCAGACTTTTTGGGGGATTATCCCAGGGTCTCTGGTCTGCAGGATTTAAAAATATGAGTTTGGTGGTTCCTGAGGTCCAAAAGGTTGGCGACCCCTGATCCAATGCGCGTGGCTAGAATTCCTCGTGCAAGAACCAGAGGGATATCTTCTCCAAACTTCTCCATCTCCTTCCTAGACAAGCCCGTTCGCATTTTTCTGAGATGTCAACCATGTGTTGACTTTGTCGAGCCCATGAGACACCTCAAGTCCCAACCTTCTCTTCTTTCTTCCTTTTATTTACAAGTTTTGTTTTGTTTTTTATTCATATATATACATTTTGAATACAGTGTATTGTCAGGGCATATCATTTTACAAAAGAAAAAAAACAAAAGAAAAAACAAAAGATAGTAACATATATGCTAATAACAATAATAGTTGTACAACAGCGTGATTTTAATCAAATGTATACTTAAGTTAGCTTATTTATAATTCTGTTGAGTATATTGGCATACTAGCTCTATATCCGTGCTTCGCTACGAAACTATGTGGTCGGGCTTAGTTCTTGGGGAGAAATTGTGCCTCTGCCTACCAGCGTCCATCAGTATTCATCTTGCCAGCATCCTGTCAGTGTGTGAGAGAGTTGAGGGCTGCTTGGAAACTGAAACAGTATTTACAGTATTTGAGCAAAAAGGAGACAGCAAGAAGCCTGGGCATGGCTAACTCAACTGTTCTGTACTAAAGCTGCTTGCTGCTGTGAAAGTAAAACTGAAACTGAAACTCTTCTGCTGGTGTTTTGCATTTGGAACAGATTTCTTTTCAGGTGGGGAGGGGGAGTAGAACTCCTTAGCATCAGAGCGTGTTAATAATAGTAATAATATAGGAAATACTCTAAATGCTCTGATGGTCATTTCGAAAAATCCTTTCTTAGTGAGCCCCTAGAAGCCAAGAGGAACACATGTGCCGAATTTCAAGTTTGTAGGCTTTACGGTTCTGGAGAATTTGTGATGACGCATGAGTGGTATTTCACTTTTATATATGTATAGAGTTGTAGTTATAAACCATGTTTATGTTTAATTTATACACAGCAATAATCTTTCTTCATCTAATTTCTGATCTCTTATCTGTAACCACTCATAAAATCTATTCCACGTTAGGTAATTATCCATCTCTGCACAATCCAATATTTCCGATTTATATCTTCATCTCCTCCTCTTTCTCCATGACGTAACAGCTGATGTGAGATTTAAAGGGAGCTATCTTTAAATTTAAGGAAGGCCTTTAAAAGAATAAGAGTTGAATAAGGAGCCGCAATTCCTTGCTGAAATGAAAAGAGTTCCTCGCATTTCTAATGGGCAGTTGGAACTATTGCCACTATTTTTAAAGAAAGATGGAAAAGAATGTGAAGAGCACAATGCACCTTCTGTTTGCTTTAAAGGTGTTCTTGAGGTTCCTGCGAGACAATCCAGATTAAGATCATTTCTATCCCCCTAGCCCCAGTCAATAAACATTGCCTCCTTTTTTAAACCGCAAGCCACAAATCTTGTCAATTCAACAATGGTTTATTATTATTTTATTTCCTGCCTTGGCATCTTGTTTCCAGGATACCGAAGGGAGCAAAACTGACCAGGAAGACATCAGGTTAAGAAATGGCTTTCATAATGACCAGATGTTCATTAGCTGGAAAAACGGATGATTTAAGAGAAAAATCAAAGTCTTCCTTGATTTCTAAACCCCATGAAACCAAACCAAAATATTTGGGCCCCAGAATTTCACTTGCCTGGGCACCAGTTTTCCACTGTTTAATTTGTTTTTCTTTCTTTCTTTCTTTCTTTCTTTCTTTCTTTCTTTCTTTCTTTCTTTCTTTCTTTCTTTCTTTCTTTCTTTCTTTCTTTCTTTCTTTCTTTCTTTCTTCCTTCCTTCCTTCCTTCCTTCCTTCCTTCCTTCCTTCCTTCCTTCCTTCCTTCCTTCCTTCCTTCCTTCCTTCCTTCCTTTCTCTTTCTTCTCTCTCTCTCTCTCTCTCTCTCTCTCTCTCTCTCTCTCTCCCTCCCTCCCTCCCTCTTTCCTTTCTTTCTTTCCCCATAATTCCTTTGCTCCTTCCTTTCTCTTCCCCTAAGGATCCCAGATCTGTGTGAAAATCTGGAATATTCTAGGCTTCCCTCTTCATCCTTTGGTGCATTTTTTAAAAACTGCTTGAGAATTCTGCACCCCAGAATAAAGTTTTATTTTTCTTCTTTTTGTAACTTTGAACAGTCACTAGATGGATGGCTGTAAGACAAAGACTACCTGCTTAGCTAAACTAGATTTGTCTATTTCATGGCCATCGTTCTGATTTCACAACATGGATTTCCTATCAAAAAACTTCCCCTCAGGCCTATCTAGTCTAGCATTTGGTTCCCATAGTAGCCAACTCTGGATGTCTTTCAAACTCAGCCAGAAAGCAATATCAACATGACTGTAGTACATAAAGATAAAGGTTCCCCTTGCATCTATGTGCTAGTCGTTCTCGGCTCTAGGGGGCAGTGCTCATCTCAGTTACAAAGCCGAAGAAGAGCCAGCGCTGTCTGAAGACGTCTCTATGGTCATGTGGCTGTCATGACTAAATGCCGAAGGCACATGGAACGCTGTTCCCTTCCCACCAAAGGGGTCCCTATTTTTCTACTTAGATTTTTTATGTGCTTTCGAACTGCTAGGTTGGCAGAAGCTGGGACAAGGAATGGGAGCTCACTCCGTTACACGGTGCTGGGGATTCGAACCGCCGAACTGCCGACCTTTCTTGATTGACAAGTTCAGCGTCTTAGCCACTGAGCCACCGCGTCCCCTGACTCTAGTACATACTAGAGATCACGTCAGAGGTCAATCTTCCCATCACTTTTAATTCTAATAAACTTTGCTAGAAATTCTAATTCAGTATCTCAGATATGGCCAAGCCGATAACATCCAACACTGTTTCATCATGTTCAGTTCTTTAGGTTAGGGCAGGGGTCCCCAAACTTGTCAGCTTTAAGACTTGTGGACTTCAACTCCCAGAATTCCTCCTCCAGTCATGTTAGCTCAGGAATTCTGGGAATTGAAGTCCACAAGTCTCAAACTTGCCAAGTTTGAAGACCCTTGGATTTGAGAGTTACATCTGTCCACCCATCCATCCATCATCTATATCAGAGGTCCCCAAACTTGTCAGCTTTAAGACTTGTGGACTTCAACTCCCAGAATTCCTCCTCCAGTCATGTTAGCTCAGGAATTCTGGAAGTTGAAGTCCACAAGTCTCAAACTTGCCAAGTTTGAAGGCCCTTGGATTTGAGAGTTACATCTGTCCATCCATCCATCCATCATCTATATCAGAGGTACCCAAACCTGTCAGCTTTAAGACTTGTGGATTTCAACTCCCAGAATTCTTCCTCCAGTCATGTTAGCTCAGGAATTCTGGGAGTTGAAGTCCACAAGTCTCAAGTTTGAAGGCCCTTGCGTTAGGATGTCTCCATTGTTACCTTTCCAAACAGACAGCAAATAAATAATAAGATATGGGCCACCAGAGATAACTAAAGAACATGTTTAGGCATGTGAGTTGCTTGCTTTTTTTCTTTTTCTCAGTTTCCTGTTCAAAGTGAGACAATTACCTAATCCAATCCTGGGTTGTATAAAAAAAAGCTAATCCTGTCCTGGGTTGCATAAACAAAGGCCATAGAATCAAGATCATGTGAAGTATTAGTACCACTTTGTAAAGCCCTAGTAAGATCGCACCTGGAATACTGCCACCAATTTTTTTTTTTTTTAGAATAGAATACTTTATTGGCCAAGTGTGATTGGACACACAAGGAATTTGTCTTGGTGCAAATGCTCTCAGTGTACAAAAAGAAAAGATACGTTTGTCAAGAACCATAAGGTACAACACTTAATGATAGTCATAGGGTGCAATAAGCAATTGAATCATACGAGGAAACAGTCAAGATAAATCATAAGGATGCAAGCGACAAAGTTATCGTCATACAGTCACAAGTGGGAGGGGATGGGTGATAAGGAGTGATGAGAAGATTAATAGTAATAGTAGTGCAGACTTAGTAAATGGTTGGACAGTGTTGAGGGAATTATTTGTTTAGCAGAGGGATGGCATTCGGAGAAAAACTCTCCTTGTGTCTAGTTGTTCTGGTGTGCAGCGCTCTATAGGGTCGTTTTGAGGGTAGGAGTTGAACCAGTTTATATCTGGGATGTAAGGGGCTTTTTGGTCACCATGCTACAAAAAAGAGCTTGAGACTTTGGAAAAAGTTCAGAGAAGAGCAACCAAGATGATTAAGGGGCTGGAGGCTAAAACATATGAAGAACGGCTGCAGGATTTGGGTCTGGCTAGTCTAAAGAAAAGAAGAATTAGGGGTGACACGATAGCAGTATTCCAATATCTGAGGGGCTGCTACAAAGAAGAGGGAGTCAAACTATTCTCCAAAGCCCCAGAGGGCAGGACAAGAAACAGTGGATGGAAACTAATCAAGGAGAGAAGCAACCAGGAATTAAGGAGAAACTTCTTAACAATGAGGACAATTAACCAGTGGAACTGCTTGCCACCAGAAATCATGGGCACTCCACCACTGGAGGTTTTTAAGAAGAGACTGGACAGCCACTTATCTGAAATAGTAGAGGTTCTCCTGCTTGAGCAGGGGGCTGGACTAGAGGACCTCCAAGGTCCCTCCCAACTCTATTCTAGTCTTAACATTTTAACCTTTTTTCAATCAGAAAAATTACACAGTTTTATCTTTGCCGTTTCTGCGTTTTCAGGTGGAAATCTTTCCATAGCCTTATTATCAATCATGAGCTTGGATTCAAAAAAAAAAAAAAAAGGCTTCAAAACCAACATGGACAGCAAGACCTCCTTTGTAAGAAGAAAACAAATCTGAAATCCCCATTTGCAATTTCATTATAACGCTCGCTCTTGTTATTCAAAAGCTTCCAGCGGTAACTCTTGTGTCAACACTGTATGTTGATAGCAGCTGTCTGCATGTTCAGGTGTTTGCCCGCTCGTCCTTTGCAAGGGCAGAGTTTTGCATTGTGAGGAGGAGTCGTTTTCTGAAATCCACCGTGTCCATTAGAATGTTAGAATAGACTAGAACTGGAAAGGGTCTGGGAGGTCTTCTAGTCCAGCCCCAGAAAAAAATTCATACCTGTTTGCTTCCTTCTGGTTCCTATGACCTTTTAGATACTGTTAAAAAAAAAAATATGCACGGGATTCTTAGCAAACTCATTGGTCCTGGAGTTGTGACAAGCATTTGTCTCCTGCTTGGCAGGGGGTTGGACTAGAAGACCCCCAAGGTCCCTTCCAGCTCTTATTCTGATTGAGATGCATCCTTTTTATTTGGTACCTTTTTCTCCTATGAATGTATCTGTCATGCCCTTGTTGGAGTCTGATTCTGAGGGGGAAATTGAGCAGCTCTGGTGGCTGTGAAAGAAACTGGAGGAAGACCCAGGGCCACCCCCTCTTCATCCTAGGGCACGCAAGGAGGAACGGAGAAGGGAGCAACATGGCCTATGGGGAAGAAAAGGGCCCTGATCCCTTTCATTAGTTGCCGCTGGGATAACAGGATATAAGAAGGGTGTTTGCACACAGCACCTTGCTGGAAACAAAGCGTGCATTATCTTTGTCAAGGCTTATCTGGGTTTTGGCATCCTCCCAACTGTGTGTGCTTCGTTACCTTTTGGAAGTCTGCAATTTATTATCCTGGCCTGTCATGTTAATTACTTCAGTGTGGTTTGTGTTGGTTTTTTTCATTTCTAATTTATCTGTACTTTGGGTTCGGACTGCATTTCTTCCCTTTGTAGACTGTTTTTGGGAAGAGTTTGATCTCCAGCCAAGAATAACTGGACACTGGGGGCCAAGTTGGAGGCATTAAAGGGACTTTACCTATTTTTGTGACTTTGTTGCTTTTGTGCCCTGCCCCTTTGGGTCATCACAGTATTCTTCTTAGGAAATGATAATAGTTTCAGAACTTCATTCCGTGAATAGACTGTTGAATGTCCTTGTTTATCCAAGCATGTTTTCTATCAATAGAAGATAATATTTGTAGCTATGGATTCAATTGCGGGGTCTTTGGTGTTCCCAAAGCTTGGTGGTTTTCTTGCAGATGAACACCTAATGAATATTGTCCAAACTCTGAAGAAATCTCTTCAACTGAGGAATCTCTACAAGAAACGGGCAAAAAATGACAAGCCTATTGTGAGGCATGTAAAAAAGGAAGAGCTGGGGCTTTGACTTCTACAACCATTTTGACTTTGGGGAGGTCCTGGGTGCTTGCATTGATGATGTTACCTAATTAGGTAATGAAACACCTGCAAGAAAACAACCAAGCTTGGAGAAGTCCAAGAATCCCACATGTTTTATATATTGCCATTGGATTCCTTGCCTGATACAGATACGTATGAGGTTGTTGTTGTTTTTTTAGAATAGAATAGAATTCTTTCTTGGCCAAGTGTGATTGGACACACAAGGAATTTGTCTTGATGCAAAAGCTCTCAGTATACATAAAAGAAAAGATTAATCAAGAGTCAAGAATCATAAGGTACAACACTTAATAATAGTCATTGGGTACAATAAGCAATCAAATCATACTAGGAAACAGTCAATAAAAATCATTAGGATACAAGCAACGTTACAGTCATACAATCACAAGTGGGAGGGGGTGGGTGACAAGAGCGATGAGAAGATTAATAGTGATAGTAATGCAGACTTTGTAAATAATTGAGCAGTGTTGAGGGAATTACTTGTTTAGCAGAGTGATGGTGTTCGGGGAAAAACTGTCCTTGTGTCTAGTTGTTCTGGTGTGTAGTGCTCTATAGCGTCGTTTTGAGGGTAGGAGTTGAAACAATTTATGTCCGGGATGTGAGAGGTCTGTAAATATTTTCACAGCCCTCTTTTTGACTTGTGCAGTATACAGGTCCTCGATTGAAGGCAGGTGGGTGGTAATTGTTTTTTCTGCAGTCCTAATTATCCTCTGAAGTCTGTGTCTCTCCTGTTAGGTTGCAGAACCAAAGCAGACAATTATAGAGGTGCAGATGACAGACTCAATCATTCCTCTGCAGAACTGGATCAGCAGTTGCGTTCTAAAGTCCAACATCAAGTCCAACAGGCTGGAGATGTTGAGATAGTGACTCGATATCTGGTTGAATAGCCACAGGGAGTTCACGATTGACCCAGTGGTGGGTTTCAAAACTTTTTCCTACCGGTTCAGTGTAAGCGCGTGCTTCGTGTGTGCACGCATATTTATATGTTTTGCGTGTGCGCAGCGTCTGCAACTCATCTTCTGTTGCAAGCCCTATGTATAAAACAGCTGATGCATGGCAATCAGTCTGTGCCACACTGAGCAACTGAGATTGAAAAGCAGGAAATAAAGATCAGTATAAAGCTGGGGTGAATGGGAGGAGCCAGCAGCTGATTGTTGGAGCGGACCAGTTTGCTCACAGACGATCCTCGAAGCCAACTGGTTCGGCTGAACCAGTAGAACACCACCACTGTATTGACCTATGCAGCAGTTGGGCAACGAGACAGAGGAGACTTAATGTCTGTTGGGTTTGGTAAAGCCTCATGGCAGATGGCCAGTATTGGATAAAATCAAGGATTGAGTGTAGCAAGGGATTGTGGTTTGTTCCACATTGCTTAATTGTTCGTTGTAGCCATATTGTCACACAACACCTCTCTAGCCTCCAACCAAACCCAACCGTTGCAAGCAGGATGCAGTGGTATGTGCAAACGACCTTGGGAGATGGTAGCATGGAGAAAAGTTGCTACTCAGGGAACAATTAAAGACGAGAGGGCAGAGCCTGCAGCTGCAAAATGGACAGAGAAAGAAACTTAGGAAGGAACCTCCCTAACTTAGATTATACAAGAGTTGGCAGGAGAAATGTCCCTTCAGGCCTGCAAGATTTGGTTAATGTAACCTTAGAATAAAGTAGCTTATTTTGGTTGGGTTTTTTTTTTTCTGCCTGGTCAGCCTGACACAGTTGCTAAAGGCAAAGTGCTCTTTCAACTTGGTCATTGGCTTGGCTAGAGGGACAAGGCCATGTTGGTCTTCCAAGTCTTCGTTTGAGTGGTCCCTGGATTCCCTTGGAATCTGTTGGTCAGGGCAGGTGGTCCTTCCTTCCACCTGCCTGTGGCTCTTCCAAGCAATGTCCCGAAGGTGTTTTTTCTGGAGGCAACTGGACTTTCTTGTTTTTTCTTTTGAAGATCTTTCGCTTCTCATCCAAGAAGCTTCTTCAGCTCTGACAAGATGGAGGGGAAGAGAAGGATTTACATTCCTTGCAGACAGCTGGTCATTTGCATCCTTTTAGAGAGTCATTGAGGCCACTTGGAGGTTTATTTGTATCCTCAGGGTCACCTGAGTGGTGCTCCTGATTCTTGTAGTCTGCATTTTTTTTCCGGGAAATCCATTCCAGTTCCCATCCCTCATCCCTTTGAATGGTGTGGGAGTAGGAATGGATTTCCAGGGGGCGAAAAAGCAGACTACAGGAACCAAGAGCACTACTCAGGTGACCCTGAGGACACAGATAAACCTCCAAGTGGCCTCAGTGACTCTCTAAAAGGATGCAAATGACCAGCTGTCTGCAAGGAATAGAAATCCTTCCATTCCTCACCATCCAGTTCAGAGCTGAAGAAACTTCTTGGATGAGAAGCGAAGCATCTTCAAAGAACAACCACGTAGTACAGTTGCCTCTTGAAGTAAAAAAAGCACCTTTGGGATAACCAGGACCTGGATGGCTGAGAATCTCTACAGACTTCCAGGCAATGCCTTTTTAATGGTGAGATGGTCTGTAGCCCTGCCGAGCTCTTATACTTTAGAGTAGAAGGAGCTTGTAAGATTCATGTTGGCTCAGGAATTCTGGGAGTTTGAAGTCCACGCTTAAAAGTTGCTGAAATTGAGAAAGACTTTGCTTTCCCTCAACTTCTTCTCTTGCAGTCAATCAATCAGAATAGAGATGGAAGGGACCTTGGAGGTCTTCTAGTCCAACCCCCTTCTCAAGCAGGAGACAACTGCTTCTTGAAACTCACAATAGGACTGAAATTTTTGAGTTCCTAGCAGGAATGGAGACAATACCAGCTGGGCAATTTTATGAGTTGCAATCCCACTCATCTGGATGGCACCTGCTTGGCCTAAGTCTGCAATATATTTTGCTTAAAATGAACGTAGCCACGAGATACCATTTGTTGACTTGTAGACATAATTTCCTAAGTGTAATGAAAATGGATGGCTGGTCCTTAATTCTAATTGGAGCTCCTTTTTTCCTGTTTCCTGCCACCTGCCAAGTATTTTCCTGTGACCTCTCCGAAATGCCTTGATTTTGAAGAAAAGGATTAGATATGAATCTTTTGCGTAGTTTAGAATGTGACATATTGTCTTCCCTACAGCTGTTGCGCACTTAATTCTCGTGCAGAATCAGCTTCCGTAAATTCTGATTTCTTTTTGCCATTATTGCTCCAGTCTGGGATGGTGATTTATTATGATGCTGATTATACAGACGGGAAAAAAACTCAACCTTGGAAGGGAATATTTTGCCCCAGGGAATGGGTGAGACGCTGAAAGACAGAATGAAACTGGTGCCAAATCTCCTCAAATAGAGATTGGGACACAAGTGCTGTTTGATTTTGCTCCCTTGCTCTCTCCTTTTACATCTGTACAGTTAAAAGCTTAAGTAATTAAGAATTATATTTCTGTTATTCTCCAGGCCAATGTCCAATCAAACCTCTTCCTTTTCTTGTCTAACAGATGAAGGATGATGCTGGCTAAACTTTGCATAGTGAAATAGGCAGAAAACCCATCTTATTCTTGCAAATTTTCTTGATTCGACTTGGCTCATTGCATGAACGCAACTAAGGGCTGCTTATTCAGCAAACCATCATTAAACAAACCATGTCCCAAGGACGCTTCTTTTCAGGAGGCAACTGCACCTTTGGGACAACCATGGCCTGGATGGTTGAGAATCTCTACAGATTTTAAGCAAACCATGGCTTCTTATGATCCGAAAATTCTGCCCATGGCTGGGAGGGAGAAAAGGAGAAGCGATAGAGTTTTGAGATGAAGGATTGGGTTGGTTGGCTGTCTGGCTTTGGGGTTCTTCCATACTTGAGTATCAATGAAGGACTCCTGGCAGTTTCCAAGGAAACCATACAACAATTAAAAACAGCAATTAGCAAGATTTAGCCATTCAGCATCCCCCACTAAACTGCAGAGAGAAATTCACTTCAACGCATCCCCCCTGAAAGTGGTATAGTCCTGTCAAGTCTCCATCACTTCATTGGTCCACATGCAGAGATGGAATATTTGTTGGCTCCATTTCTTGGAGGACAAGATTTGAAGATGCCAATTCTCAAAGTGACAATGATTAAGACACAAATTGAGCCATGTCAACAACCTTTGGTATCCATGGGGACATCAACAAATTCAAGATCCTGATAGAAGAGGGGTTTTTTTTGGCTCAGGCTTGAACTGTGGGGTCCTTGGTGTTCTCTGAGCTTGGTGGATTTCTTGAAGATGTTTCACTACCAAACTAGGTGACATCGTCAGTGCTAGAAAGGAGAGAGGTGTGGGAGGAGGAGGAGGAGGAAGAAAATGGAGAAGAAGGAGGAGGAGATGGAGAAGAAGAAGAAGAAGGGAGAAGAAGGAGAAGGGAGAAGGGGATAGACTGTGGGGTCCTTGGTGCTCTTTGAGTGGTTTTCTTGAAGATGTTTCACTACCAAACTAGATAGCATCAGTGCTAGAAAGGAGAGAGGTGTAGCAGGAGGAGGAAGAGGAAGGAGATGAAGGAGAAGAAGGAGAAGGAGAAAGGAAAAGAAGATCAACTGTGGGGTCTTTGGTGCTCTTTGAGCTTAGTGGTTTTCTTGAAGACCTTTCACTACCAAACTAAGTAACTACATCAGTGCTAGCACCAAAGCCCCCACAAAGTCAAAATAGCAGTACAATCAAAGCCCTTCTTGATATATGCGTGATATTTTTTTGCCCGTTCTTGTAGATATTCCTCAGTTGAAGAGGTTTCCTACAAACTTAAGAGAATATTCACGGGGGAGCTTCAGTATGTGGAGAGACCAGTTTTGGCAGGTTCATCAGAAACAAAAACCAGGAGGTCAAAGCTGGACGGTTTCTTTTAATCCGTCTCCTCCTACCACTAAACCCAAAATGAGACTTATCCTTCCTAAAGGAGCTAATGCCTTAACAGGACCTGCCCACCTTGTGGGGAGTTGAGGTGCTGATGAATGTTTCGGTTGCACTTCATGCTCAGCTCCAGGCTGACGTCACCTGGAGCTGCACACCTGCTCTCTGCACTGTTTACTTCTGAAGGGCGGCTCCAAGAAAGCGGTTCCAGGTCTCTTAGGCCCAACCTCAGGGACTGAGTCACAAACAGCCCCATTAATGAGCTGCTGGCTTCATATTTAGAAGTCCCTGGGGCAGAACGAGGCCATTGGGAGCAGTTTTGACATGGGGGAGGGGAGTAACCTTGTTGCCTTGTGAAGAAGCTTCTTGGATGAGAAGTGAAACATCTTCAAAGAAAAACCAAGAAAATCCAAGTTGCCTCTTGAAAAAAAAAACACTGTTGGGACAATCATGACCTGGATGGCTGAGAATTTCCATAGACTTTCTTTTCTTTTCTTCCTCCACCCTTCCTTCCTTCCTTCCTTCCTTCCTTCCTTCCTTCCTTCCTTCCTTCCTTCCTTCCTTCCTTCCTTTTTCCCACCATCTTCCTTCTTCTTCTTCCCACCATCCAGTCAGAGCTGAAGAAGCTTCTTGGATGAGAAGCAAAACATCTTCAAGAAAAAACCATGAAAGGCCAAGTTGCCTCTTGAAAAAAAAAAAAAAAACACCTTTGGGTCAACCAGAACCTGGATGGCTGACAATCTCTATAAACACTTAGCTAGGAGGCCTCAAGGGCTCTCTAAAAGGATGCAAATGACCAGCTATCTCTCCCTCCTTCTCTCTCTCTCTCTTTCTTTGTCTCTTCTCCCCCTCTCTTTGAAGACCGATTCAACAAATTTCTCATTTTGCAAAAGAAATAGAAGGGAAAAAATAGGGTAGTTGTTGTTGAAGAAAGCTTTGATTTGCTCCCCCAAACTGGAAGGGCTCCAAGTCTTTAAACAATTTTCCATTTGACGTCATGCAGAGAGTAGATTTCTATGTGTCTGTTTACAGACATCAGCCGGGGGCAAAGTTGCATCTAGAGAAGAGATGCTGCACTTCACCAAAACTGGAAACTTATCTGGGTGGAAATGGAAGTTCAGCTACTTCCTCCTTCCTTCGCCTCTTCTTCCTTTCCTGAGAGGAACTGGGTTCCCCAAATAAGTTTTGTCCCTCTCCCGTGTGTGAAAATTTGCATTTGTGATTTAATTGTAGTGTTGCAGAAAGTTAGGGTTGGAAATGAAAAAAAGCTGCACAGTTGAAAGTCAGGACACTAAATTGTATTGGAGTTTCAGGTTTTGATTCTCTGTTCTGGGATAATTCACCTCCCTACCTTTTTCTATAGCAGTGTTTCTCAATCGGGCTAACTGGGGAATTCTGGGAGTTGAAGTCTGCCCCTCTTAAAGTTACTCAGAAATACTGTTTACAGCAATGCACCGATTGCGAACTCACTTCCCACTGAAGAATGCACAAATTTGTTAGTGTATATGTGCAAAAGCCTTGTATTATGATTCAATATCCTGGTTTTGCTTGGGTGTTTCTTTGTAATTGTTCTGGGGAGCCTTTCTGTTTGATACGGTCGTTTTAACGAGGATTTGCCATCTGCTTTGAAAACGTTGCCTAAATTGTGCTTTATAAATGCTTCCTTTTAAAGAAAATCCTCCTAAAGCAAATATAATATAATTACCTTTTAAGTGTAGATTAATTTATGCAGGCTTTTAAAAAATGTTGGGTTTTACTACTCTGTTGATTTAGCTGTGTTTATACAGTATTGTGCTGACTTTTCTGCTCTAGTTCTGTTGGTTTTTGTTGTGGTTTTTTCTCTTTAGTTATGTGTTTTTTCCTCTCTTATGGGGGTGATATTGTTATAATGTATTGTTTTTAACATGAACAACCCTGGAAGTTTTATTCTGCTTTTTAAACTAAAGCCAGAGAAAAGAGAAGATAAAAATGCCAGATTAAAAAATAATAGCTTAGCACAGGGCTGGCTGGGGAACTCTGGGAATTAAAGTCCACGCATCTTATGTTGCTAAGGTTGAAAAAAACTGGATTTATTTAGTTTATTTACTACACGTATGTGATTCTGGGTGGCTTACAATAATTTAAAGAATCCATCCTATAATAAAAAAAAAAACCCATAAGAAAACTTCACAGGTTAGCAGCGTATCTACAGAATCTTCCCAAATTTTCTATGTCACTTATTCTGGATTTTTCTATATGATCAAACTCACTAAGAACAATTTTGGATTTAGATCTAATAGACTCAATAAAACTACAAAGTAGAAGCAATAGAGATGATGAGGGGACCGGAGGCTAAAACATACTGCATCCACTTTTGGTCACCACATTACAAAAAAGATGTTGAGACTGTAGAACCGGGGTCTTCAAACTTGTCAGCTTTAAGACTGTGGACTTCAACTCCCAGAATTCACTCCTCCAGTCATTCAGGAAATGGTTGAATTTCTTGCTTTCTAGCTAGTCTTTAGATCTTCGACTCTGCTTTTAAGCACAGCTGAACCTCCCTTAGGACTGAAGGTTCTATTATTCAGTGCAGACTCACAGCAAGCAAATTTTATGTGGCAGACTGAGCTAGCTGATGGCAGATAGATAGATCTCTGAATGAATCTGTGATTCTGTGAGCAACTCAATCTGCCTGCCTGCTTGCCTGATTTTGGGTAAAAGTTGCTCTTTTTTTAATAAAAAATTCAATATTTATATAAATATATTTACATACAAGCTATGCCCAGCCAGTCACATGACCACCAAGCCACACCCACAAATTAGGCCACGCGCACAGAACCGGTTAGTGGTCCCTGGGATTTAAAATTATGAGTTTGGTGGTCCCTGAGGTCCAAAAGATTGGCGATCCCTGTTCTAGACCTAGGATACTCTTGGTTCTCATTCTGGAAAAATGAGATCTCCAAGTAAAAGGATTTAGCCATCTGCTGTTTCTCTTTTCCTGAAGAACTTCCATCATTTCCAGAGGCATAAGTGTAAATACAGCCAGTGCTAAAGTCTACTGTTTTGCTTTCCATCATGCCAGCTTCCAAAAGATTAAACAAATACACACGGGAAATGTCATATATATTTTTACCTTCAACTTTGGGATTAATACAAGAGGGGTGGGAAGGCAGCAATGAGAGCTGGCCCTTGCCAGTTTACTTTTCAGAGAGTAATGCCGTTCTAGAATATTATTTTAGCCTGCCCAAAATGATCCCATTGGCCGATAGGAGTTTGATTCATATCTTTTCAGCAAGATATCTCTTCTGTTTGTGCTATTTTAGTTGGAATCATTTCTTCCCACTATTTTCTTGAAGTAAACCGGAAAGCAAAATTTAATTTTGCATCCCTTCTCTTATTGCACCTCTCATCTCTTTGGAAAACTTAAAAATGGCTTTTGGGCAGGATAGGAATACAAACATAGGGATTATTGTTGTGGTTGTGTTGTGGTTGATGGCCCTGCCATTTCTTGAAATGCTTTCAGATCCTGTTTCCAAATCCCTTCAGATGACACTGCCTTAAATCCTGACATTTTCAGCTTGCCCAGAAAAGCTAGAACTCCAATCTTTCCGTTGAAAGGCAAACTTTCATCCTTGTCGACCCCTCGGTTGCAAACGTTTGCTGGAAGGAAAGCAGCAGATCAAAAGGAACTCTCCAGGTGTCAGAAATGCAAAGCCTTGTTCTCACAGTTGTGACAGTCCATGGCACAGCTGCCTGGCTTTGATTATTATTTATAATGCTTGCGTCACAGGCCTTGAAATGCGTTTATTCTTCAGCCACATCCTGGGCCAAGTTGGAAGAATCTGGATGGCTGATCTCCCCCTCCCTGGGTTTGAACTGAAAAAAAAAATAGGTGAAGAGATAAAGATTGAAATTATGTGGAAAGCATTTGTCTGCAACACTCTTAAAGTAGGAAAATCTGGCCAGCCGCCTGATCTTGGGAAATGTACATCTGTTTTAGAAGAAGCTACAGTTTAGATTTTTAGCATTTGTGCACACACACACACAAACATGTCTAGTGAAGAGAAGGACCAGGGGAGACATGATTGGAAGACTGCTAATATTTGAGGGGCTCTCACAAAGAGGAAGGGGGTCAAGCTATTTTTCAAAATACCTGAAGGCCAGACAAGGACTAATGGATGGAAACTGATCAAGGAGAGATTCAACCTAGAAATAAGGAGAAATTTTCTTACAGGGAGAACCATCAACCTATGGAACAGAAGTTTCTGGGAGCTTCATCCCTGGAGGCTTTCAAGAAGAGACTGGACTGTCATCTGTCAGAAATGGTGTAGGGTCTCCTGCTTAGGTGGGGGTGGGAGGGTTGGACTAGAAGACCTCCAAGGTCCCTTCCAACCTCTTTTATCTATTTTATTAAGAGCAACCAAGATGATTAAGAGACTGGAGACTAAAACATATGAAGAATGTTTGCAGAAGCTGGGCCTGGCTAGTCTAGGGAAGAGAAGGACCAGGGGAGACATGATAGCAGTCTTCCAATATTTGAGGGGCTGCCACAGAGAGGAGGAGGGGGTCAATCTATTTTTCAAAGCACCTGAAGGCCAGACAAGGAATAATGGATGGAAACTGATCAAGGAGAGATTCAACCTGGAAATAAGGAGAAATTTTCTGACAGTGAGAACAATCAACCAATGAAACAGACGCTGCCTTCAGAAGTTGTGGGAGTTTCATCACTTGAGACCTTCAAGAAGAGACTGAACTGTCCTCTGTCAGAAATGGTGTAAGGTCTCCTGCTTGAGGTTGGATTAGATGACCTACAAGGTCCCTTCCAACTCTGTTAATCTGTAAAATACAGAGGGGAGGGGAGAGGGGGAGAGAAAGCCCGCTGTGCACACCCCTGTGTAAGGAATTGCAGACAGGTCTTGTTGCTTTGGACAGCGAGATGGGTGGCATATCAATGTAATAAATACACACAAAAATTAATTCATTCTCTTGGTACTTCCGTGTGCTCCAAAACACCTTTCCAGCACTTTAGCCAGCCAGGTGCACAACTTGATGGCAATGTCGGTGGAGATTCCCAGTCCTCCAGGTCATGGTTGTCCCAAAGGTGCTTCTT
This sequence comes from Bungarus multicinctus, assembly GCA_023653725.1. Taxonomy (NCBI): domain Eukaryota; kingdom Metazoa; phylum Chordata; class Lepidosauria; order Squamata; family Elapidae; genus Bungarus; species Bungarus multicinctus. The sequence continues at coordinate 22,967,463 of CM042837.1, read as the reverse complement.
CAAGAGGCAACTGGACTTCCTTGGGTTTTTCCTCAAAGACGTTGCGCTCCGCTCCGGAACTCTGCTTGCTGCTCTTTCAAGGAACACGGTATATAAGGGAACCAAACAGCCTCTTCCTTTCTCATTTTTCCAAGGGCTGAAATAAGCTAGGAAGCGTTGTACGGAGAAGTGGTTTCCATCCCTTTTGCGCCTCTTGCGTCGTTTGCCGCTTTTCTTCTGACCCCGTTTTCTCTTCTTTCAGGTTAGCCTGAACGATTCCCACAATCAGATGGTCGTGCACTGGGCCGGGGAGAAGAGTGATGTGATTGTAGCTTTGGCCCGGGATAGCTTAGCATTGCCTGGCCCCAAATTTAGTGATGTAAGTATTTTTTTTGGCTAATTATTGCTTTATCAGATATTTACTTTGCATTTAGGTTGGAAAACATTCCCAGAGAAGACACTTGGATGGTTTCTGAACATCAACAGAGTTTGCTGCTTTAGTCTCCTCCTCTTCCTCCTCCTCCATCTCCTCCTTATCCTTCTCTTTCTTCTCCTCCTTCTCCTTCTCCGCCTCTTCCTCCTCCTCTTCCTTCCTATTTTTTCTTCCTCCTCCCTCCTCTTTTTTCTCCTCCTCTCCCTCCTCCTTCTCTTCTTCTTTCCTCCTTCCTATTTTTTCTCCTCTTCCTTCTCCATCCTCCTCCCTCCTTTTTCTCCTCTCCCTCCTCCTCTTCTTTCCTCCTTCCTATTTTTCTCCTCCTCTTCCTCTTTCCTCTTTTTCTCCTCCTCTTCCTCCTCTTCTTTCCTCCTTCCTATTTTTTCTCCTCTTCCTTCCTCTTTCCTCTGTTTTCTCCTCCTCTCCCTCCTCCTTCTCTTCTTCTTTCCTCCTTCCTATTTTTTCCTCCTCTTCCTTCTCCTTCCTCCTCTTTCTTCTTTTTCCCCTCTCCCTCCTCCTTCTCCTCTTCTTTTCTCCTTTCTATTTTTTCTCCTCTTCTTCCTTCCTCTTTCCTCTTTTTTCTCCTCTCTCTCCTCCTTCTCTTCTTTCCTCCTTCCTATTTTTCTCCTCCTCTTCCTTCCTCTTTCCTCTTTTTTCTCCTCCTCTCCCTCCTCCTTCTCCTGCTCCTTCCTCCCGTAAAGAATTTGGCTTTTGCAAAGTCTAAACCCATTTTTAAACCTTGGATTCTTGTAGTCCTTGAATTACAGCTCTTATCACTTCCGAACACATAGGTGGGAATGATGGAGCAGCAAATTCTGGAAAAGCCAAATTTAAGAAAAAAATTAGGTTGGCTGGCTGAATAGATAGCATGCAATTTTTGGAGCAGGGAATGGCAATTAATGTGTAACGTTAACATATTAATATTTTTATCTATAAAACCAATTACCAGTTTAATGATAAAATAATTAAACCTCCCAGCTAATTAAATTAATAATTAAAGCATTAGAGCTAACAATCAGATCAAATTAATGCTTAAATTAGCTCAACCTTAATTGAATTAAACCTTCAAGTCTTTTCACTCCTGTTTGGAGGCTGAAGGAACCCACCGAGGGCCATAGACAGATAGTTGTGTACAATTTTATTACTTCTTCACAAGGATCTCACCAGGAACAAGAGGCAGAGTGTGAAAATGGATTTCCACACTTCCCTTTCTGCTCGTCCCTGTCTCCATCCAGGAAGCAACTTGAATTATTTCCAGACTAGTAATTCGGAATTGCTTTTACACCTTCTTGTAAGGGCAAGGAGTTAAGTCGCCAGTGCCCTGCATTTTGCAAACTTTATGTACAAAAACAACTTTTGTTCTATAAAATCAGAAGTTCAGTGAGTTTGTTTTCTTCCTGAAGGAAAAAGTGTTTCAGTGGCCTGTGAAAGACACAATCCTGTCATTTCTCATGCTTGGATCTTTCTTTGCTAGGTTTATGTTTCCTATGATTATGGGAAAACATTTAAAAAGATATCCAAAAAATTTGGTTTTGGCCCAGGGAACTTCAGCCAAGCTGTCATCGCTCAGTTCTACCACAGTCCAGCCGACAACAAAAGGGTAAGTACAGTCAATAGTTTTGATTGTTGAATGGAGAATTTATAAAGGTAATTTTTGATTTATGATTGTACTTTGAGACCAGAATTCCCATTGTTAAGTAGGTCACATCTGATATTACAACCTTCTTTGTCACAGTTACTAAGTGAATCAATGCAGTTGCTATGTGATTCATGAGGTCATTAAGCGAATTTGGCTTCCTTGTTGGAAGCCAGTTTGGAAATGATCAGAGAACCTTGGATACTGCAACCAATAGAAATACTTAGAGAGCCAATTTGATCTAGTGGTTTAAGGCACCAGGCTAGAAACCAGGAAATAGTGAGTTCTAGTTTCATTTTATGGCACAAAAGCCAGCCAGGTGACTTTGGGCCAGTCACTCTCTCTGAGTCAACTTACCTCTCAGGGTTGTTTCTGTGGGACTAGAACTCACTTATCACCTGGCGATTGGCCTAAAATCATCAAGAAAACTCTCATGCCTAAAGGAGAAATCACCATCTCCTGGTGATTGACCCAAAGTCATGCAGCCGACGTTCATACCTAAAGCAAAACTAGAACTCACCATCTCCTGGTGGTTGGCCCAAAGTTACTCAGTTGATTTCATGCTTAAGGTGGGACTAGAACTCACCAGACCGACTTTTGAGCCTAAAGCAAAACTAGAACTCAACGTCTCCTGGTGATTGACCCAAAGTCATGCAGCCAACTTTCATACCTAAAGGAAAGCTAGACCTCACCGTCTCCTGGTGATTGACCCAAAGTCACCCAGTTGATTTCATGCTTAAGGTGGGACTAGAACTCACCAGGCTGGCTTTTGTGTCTAAAGCAAAACTAGAACTCACTGTCTCCTGGTGATTGACCCAAAGTCACCCAGTTGATTTCATGCTTAAGGTGGCACCAGAACTCACCAGGCTGACTTTTGTGCCTAAAGCAAAACTAGAACTCAGCATCTCCTGGTGATTGACCCAAAGTCACTCAGTTGATTCCATGCTTAAGGTGGGACTGGAACTCACCATCTCTTTGGTTTCTAGCCTGGTGCCATCACTGTATGGATAATCAAGCGTAAACTTTTTAGAACCTTTGTTGTTGGCAATCGTGCAGCATAACTAATTATTTAATAAACAACATTAAATTGATTTTGAGAGATGTAGTAAGGGCCCTCTCCATGTTTTGGAGCTTGGTGTATGATCCGAGTAACTGAGTTTATCCATAAAACCATAGTTAAATATATTGTGTTGGTCACAATTTTATAGTTGTCCCTTGACCTGTTTTTTTAACCTGATTCTCCTTCCTTCCTTCTCCTCCCTCCCACAGTACCTCTTTGTTGATGCGTTTTCCCAGTATCTGTGGCTCACTATGGATTTTTGCACCACCATTCAAGGCTTCCCAATTCCATTTAAAGCGGCAGACCTCCTCCTGCACAGCCAGCTCCCCAATCTCGTCCTGGGATACGACCGATCCCATCCCAACAAACAGGTGAGTAAGAGAATGGGTGGCTTTCCCCCAGATCTTTCCTTGGCAGCCAATGAAGATGTTCTGCATCGGAAGGACTTAAGGAACAAATTTCTTGGACTTCCTAGGGTTTTCTCTTCCTGCAAACCGCTATTTCCCCTTTAACTGAACCATGAGACGTTCCAGATTCAGGGCAAACGATATACAGTACCATACGGTTTCCATAGGGAGCGTCAAAGATACCAAGATGGTAGCTGGAACTATTGATTGAAGCTTTGTTTCTATTGTATTGGTGTCACAGGCACAATCTGTCTAGAAAAGGTAGATCTTGGATTGCCTATATTTGACTTCTTTTGACTTCTCGTAGGTGCCCCTGAGGTAGCCTTTCAGTCCCGTGGCTGCCCTGACATCTGCCTCCCTGCACAGTTGCTTCCTGGTTATGATTTGAGCATGATCACAATTATCTTAACCGCATTGAGTTCCTTTACATTGAATGAAATGATGGACCATCTTGGTCTGGCCTCGGCTGTATTAGAAGAACTCCTGCATGAGCAGGGGTTGGATTGGAAGGCCAAAATGAAATTCAATGTAAAGTCCTACAGTTAGGCAAGAAAAACCAAAAGTTCCCATATAGACTGGGTGAAACCAGGCTCAATAGCAGTAACTGGGAGAGGGATCTTCGAGTCTTAGTGGCTAAATAGGAGCCAGCCGTGTGCAGCAGTAGCCAAAAAAGCCAATGCAATCCTAAGTTGCATCAACAGAGGGATACAAACAAGATCAAGGGAGGTATTAATACCACTCTATAAAGCCTTAGTAAGGCCATGCCTGGAGTACTGCATGCAGTTTTGGTCACCACACTATAAAAAAGATGTTGAGGCTCTAGAAAAAATGCAGAGAAGAGTAACTAGGATGATTAGGGGACTAGAGACTAAAACAAATGAAGAATGGTTACAGGAACTGGGCCTGGCTAGTCAGTGAAGAGAAAGACCAGGGAAGACAGGAGAACATCTTCCAACATCTGCCCCAGAGGGGAAGGGGTCAAGCTATTTTCCAAGGCACCCAAATGCCAGATAAGGAATAATGGATGGAAACTGAACAAGGAGAGATTCAACCTGGAAATAAAGAAGAATTTTCTGACAGTGAGAACAATCAACCCATGGAACAGAAGTTGCCCTCGGAAGTTGTGGGAGCGCCATCATTTGAGACTTTCAAGAAGAGACTGGACTGCCATTCGTCGGAAATGGTGTAGGGTCTCCCGCTTGGGCAGGGGGTGGACGGACTAGATCAGGAATCTCCAACCTTGGCAACTTTAAGACTTGGGGACTTCAACTCCCACAATTCTTCAGCCAGCTATGCCTTGACGGTCAAATTGAAGCCAACATCTCAGACTGTCCTTAGCTGGCTGAGGAATTCTGGGAGTTGAAATCAACAAGTCTTAAAAGTTGCCAAGATTGGAGACCCCTGGACTAGATGACTTCCAAGGCCCCTTCCAACTCGGTTAATCTTTACATCTTTCACTCAAGTTGGCTTTGGGCCTCCAAGGTGTCACCTTCCACCTTCTGAAGGTCTCTAAGAAGTGATCCTAGAGGACCATATCATGCTTGGCCCCATCCCTAAGCAGTGTGTTTGCTGCCTCAAAAGGGAGAGAAAACAGATCCTGACTTTCCTTGCAACTTCCACGTTTCTGGCTTTTCCTCCCATGCTCCCCGGCAGCTAACACAGCTCCAGATTTTGGATAGGGTCAGTTGCCTTTGGATTGGTGCTCTGTCCTTCCTCTGTCCAAGACTGAGTCCCTGGGTGGAAGAAAAATTCGCCAACCGCAGCCCTCTCTCCGTCCCCCCTCCCCACGACTCCATCTCTTTTCCGACAAGAATCCTGCTTTTGTTCTTCCTTAGCTCTTGCTCGATATTGTTTGCTGGTGCTTGGAAGGAGGCGGCACCAGGATGGAGAAGCCAATGCCAGGGAATGTCCCGGCTGCTTTGATTCTGGCAGCCACGAGGTTGTTTGTCTTCTGCAGTCACACACCCGTATTTTTATGGTTTCTTTCTGCTCCAATGCACCAGTGTCTTTCCTTTTTTGCTTAGCCACAGAAACAACCCCCTGCCTGGAACGAATATAATGCAGTAGTTCTGTCTTTCTGGTCTCATTAGGCAGAAATGTTTGCTTTGTCCTTTCTCTGTCCTTCCCCTTTCCATAGAAAATAGGGTTGATTATTTTTTTTCTTTTTCTTTTTTTCCCTTTCCCTTTCCTTCCCTCTCTCTGTCTCTTCCTCTCCTCCTCTTCTCTCTTCTCCTCCCCTCTCCTCCCCTCCTCTCTCTGTCTCTTCCTCTCCTCCTTCTCTCTTTTCTCTTCCCCTCCCCTCCCCACTTCTCTATCTCTTCCTCTCCTCCCCCCTCCTCCCCTTTTTCCTTTCCTTTCCTTCCCCCTCTCTGTCTCTTCCTCTCCTCCTTCTCTCTCTTCTCCTCCCCTCTCCTCCCCTTCCCACTCCTCTCTCTATCTCTTCCTCTCCTCCCCTCTCTTCCCTTTTTTCCTTTCTTTTCCTTCCCTCTCTGTCTCTTCCACTCCTCCTTCTCTCTCTTTTCTTCCCCTCCCCTTCTCTCCCCACTCCTCTCTCTATCTCTTCCTCTCCTCCCCTCTCTTCCCCTTTTTCCTTTCTTTTCCTTTCCCTTCCCTTTCCTTCCCCCTCACTGTCTCTTTCTCTTCTCCTCCTCTCTCTTCTCTTCCCCTCCCCACTCCTCTCTCTATCTCTTCCTCTCCTCCCCTCTCTATCTTTTCATCTCCTCTTTTTCCTTTCCTTCCTTCCCTGCCCTTCGCTTATGTTTTTCCTTTTCTTTCCCTCTCTTCCCTTTCCCTTCCCTTCTTCCTTTCTCAATTCCTTTCCTCCCCTCCCCCGGTTCCTGGCAAAGAATGCACCTTGAAGGCTTTTATTATTCAGCTCTTCAAATTTAGCTTGCCCTTAACTCGAATCTCAATATGTCTTACCGTCTCATTTTTTTTTTCAGCTCTGGAAATCGGATGATTTTGGGCAAACCTGGATTATGATTCATGAACACGTGAAGTCCTTCGCTTGGTAAGTTCTTTAATTTATTCCCAGGACTTTTTATCCCCCTGCACAATTTCACTTCCCTCCAGTCTGGAGTGATTCCAAATGAGAATGTGATTGTAAGATTGTAAAAAACTTTGTAAGATTCGGTGACCTCCCAATATGTTGGCCACATTTATTTTAAAAAAGGGCTATTTTGTTCATTTTGCTGCCTCTTCCCTTCTTCTCTCCCACCACTTGGGGTATCCAGATGGACTAGCAGGGGTCTCTGGTCTCCAGATTGGAAAACTTTGTCCTAGGTGCATTTGACTGACCACTGTTGGGACGCAGCATACTGGGGTAGAGGCGGCATTATTGAGTGTTTCTCAACCTCTAAACTTTACAATATTTGGATTTCAACTCCCAGAATTCCCCAGCCAGCATTCTCCGTTCCTCAGCATACTGGTTGAGGAATTCTGGTGTTAGCCTTGGAAGCCATATTTTACTTGGAGGCTTCGAGGCTGCCACATTTAGTGCCTGGGAATTTGGGAGGGGGGATTTCGTAGAGAGATGGATGATTAGGCTCAACAACATCCTTTCTCAGAGAGTCAAGGACATGTTGTCCTGCACCTGGAGAGGAGTATCTGGAGGAATGTCTCCAGTTGGGACAACATTTGATCGGGCCATGTGATGGAATGATTCATGGATCTTTGAATTTCTTTTGGGAAGGGAAAACCCGGAACTCTCAGATTCAGATTTTCCCAGGTGTGCCAATATGACAACTCCAATAAAATGGAACTTTGAGGAGATGCTTGTCTTAGAGTTTATTGGGATGGAGTTTGTTTGTTGGAACGCTGACATCTGGGAGTTGAAATCCAAACATCATAATGTTGCTGAGGTTGAAAAATACAGATCTAATCTATCAGTGCCTATGACAGTATGGGAATGCATTCTGCAAATTAGATCATACATAACCAATATGCAGTTGGGAACGTCTGCTGTGTGTGTGTGTGTGTGTGTGTGTTGTGTTGTGTTGTGCTTAGAGAGAGTGAGCGCGAAAGAGACACAGCTCTTCTTCATTCCTTGATGAAGAATTCTGGAGAACACAAAATCTTGTACTCATTGGAGATCATATTTGGATCCGTTTAAATCAGGAGTCTCCAAACTTGATAACTTGTGGATTTCAACTCCCAGAGTTCCCCAGCCAGTCATGCTTTGCAAGATGGATATCAACAAGGTAGACCAGTTAAAGAGCACATCCAGAAGAACCCTACTCTGTTTATTATAAGTCTACCTAACAGAATCATGCCAGTCTGAATGTACAAATCTTCCACTGTCTCTTTTTTACAGCCTGTAAGTCATGGAGGATCCTTTCTGAGATTTGTTTTCTCTGCCTGTTATTCAGCTGCTGGCTTCCCTTCCTCTTATCTGATCACAGCCTCTTCTTGAACTTGCCTTGATTGCAGTTCTTCCCCCTGCCTTCCAAATTCATACCCACATACCATTTCAAATTCCTTCTACTATGTGGACTTCTAGCTCGCAGGATTCCCCAGTCAACATGGCTAACTGGAGAATTCTGGGAGTTGAAGTCCACAAGACTTAAAGTCCACAAGTCTTAAAGTTCTGTGGAGTCGGAATCTACAAGTCTTAAAGTTTGGAGACACTTGGTCTAAATGAAACGAAAAAAAAAATCACTTTTTTTTCCATGCACCAATTTTCCCCCTCTCTTTCTTCTGCCATTAAGGGGTGTGGAGCCATATGACAAGCCAAATACAATTTACATCGAGCGGCACGAACCTAATTTGTCCTCGACAGTCCTCCGCAGTACAGATTTCTTCCAGACGCGGGAAAATAAAGAGATTTTGCTGGAAGAGGTGGAAGACTTCCAGCTCAGGGACAAATATCTCTTTGCAACAAAATCTGGGGTAAGAAACTGCCCTCTTGGGGGCTGCAGAGGTGTCTTCCAACCAACCAGCCACAAATTGCAAGATCTCATCTGGGTGGACGTGGAAATAGGGAAAGCTTTACTGTGTCAGTCTCTTTTGCAAAGTTTGTTCTCCAACTAGTAGAAGAACCAAGAGTTTGCTCAAAGGTTGCTCTAGGACTTTTCAATTCGTATTTAAAATTCAGTTCGTATTTGCAATTTAGATCGATGAACGATTCTTACGAGGTCTGGCACAGTTTGCAGCGGACTGGATGCAGCGCCACATGAATTTGAGGCCAGGAGAATAACATAAATAAGCATTTTAACATAGGCCATTGAGGGGCAAATCTCTGTTTATTTGTTCAGGAATTTTAACGTGTTACCCATTCCTGTCTGGGCCTCTTGCTTGGCTACAAACTGTTCATCTCTATTAAATTCATCCCTTAAAAACAAAAATAAAATCACAAGACTACAAAAAAAGCAAAGCTCTAAAACAACAGCATAAAAAGAAACGTTTTCATTTTGCTTGTCCTAAATTATACCGTGTTTCCCCGAAAATAAGACCCTGACATATATTTTTTTTGCCACCGAAAAAGGCACCAGGTCTTATTTTCAGGGGATGTCATCCACTGACTAACCTCACTTGTGCATGTCGCCCCCAGCCTCCTTTTCACTGTCAGAAGCCTTCTTCTGTGGCCAGCAAGGCTTTCCTGAAAGCCTCTGCACCCGATAACAGAGCTCTGGATCGATCCAGAGCTTTGTTATCAGCTACAGAGGCCTTCAAGAAAGCCTGGCCTGCCTTGCTGCCTGCAGAAGAAATGGGCCAGCAAGGCAGGTGTTGAGGTGTGTGAGGCCTGGCTACGTAATTAAGTAATTAGGGCAGCTCCATACACCCCCATCCCCGCCCTAGCTTAATTTTTACCCGTCCACTCTGGAATGGGCGGGATCTTAAGTAGGACTTATTTTGGGGGTAGGGCTTATATTGGGCGCACAAGTAAAAATCAAGCTAGGATTTACTTTCAGGGTAGATCATGGTAATAAAGACCATACTTTTTTTTTTTTATTGTCTTGGTCCCGCTTGGAGGGCGGGGGTGTGTGTCAGCAAAATCAGGTGTTGATATTAATTTTACAAGAAGTAGATTATGCCAGGAGCTTCCTATTGAACATCTCAAAGTGTTTTGGGTGAAGCCAGCAGCCCTGCAAAGCACCAGGTGAAAAGTTGATTTTGGCACCTTGCTCCAAATGCACAATTGATTGAGATGGGATGGCTAGATCGCCCCTTTTCTTAGAAACTTCTAGACTTCTGATTGATCTCTCTGGGATTAATAGCAAATGAAAAGGTCTCCCTTTAAAACAGGGAGCAACCCTGAAACCCATGAGTTGCAGCCCTCTACCAGGCCGTAGTCTATTTGCCACCGGGCTGCGTGTATGGCGGGCCACTGTGCTTGCGCTCACATGCACAGCTCAACTTGAGCAAGTTGGGCACACAGGCATTCAAGTTGGGGATCCATGCATGTGTGTGTTGGCCTGCCACTCATGGGGGCCGGTTCCCTTCTCCCTCTCCCCCCTCCAGCTGGGCCACCAAGCCACAAAAGTTATGGAAAGCTGCTTTAGAACAATGTTTCTCAACATTGGCTAGTTTAAGATGTATGGACTTTTAACTCCCAGAATTCCCCAGCATGGCTGGCTATAACATAGCCAACGTTGAGAAACACTCCTTTAGAAAAAAATATATATCTACTGTGTCCAAACGTTTGATGGAGAGATTTCTATCCAGCACACAGGAACACAACCAATTGTCTTTTTAAAATTTATTATGACATGTTCCAGAACTGCACACTTATCCACATTCACCTGCACAATGTACCTTCTTAGAAAGGAAGAAAAGAGAGGAATTTCTCTCTTCGTTGGCCAACTGGTTTGGAACAAGACATTTTGAACCCGGTTTTCACCTTTTACACTAAGCAAGGTTATGGCCTCTGTGTGCTATTCCTGACAAGTTCTCTTACTTCGTTCTGGCCTCTTACCTCCTTGCTTGGGTGTGTTGTTCTTCTCACAAAAAAATTTGATGTATTTGTAGCAGCCGCCCTATCAAGACAGAGTGACCTTTATGTTAGCATTTCTAAGATAAAGGTTCCCCTCGCACGTCTGTGCTAGTTGTTTTCCGGCTCTAGGGGATGCTGCTCATCTCCATTTCAAAGCTGAAGAAGAGCCAGTGCTGTCCAAAGACGTCTCCATGGTCATGTGGCCGGCATGACTAAACGCCTTCGAAGGCGCACGGAACGCTGTTCCCTTTCCACCAAAGTGGTCCCTATTTTTCTACTTGCATTTTTTATGTGCTTTCGAACTGCTAGGTTGGCAGGAACTGGGACAAGTCACGGGAGCTCACTCCGTTACTTCGTGATGCTAGGGATTCGAACCGCCGAACGGTCGACCTTTCTGATCGACAAGCTCTGTGTCTTAGTCCCTGAGCCACCACGTTCCTTTTAAATGGCACCAGTTGATGGCTTAGCCTGATTTTTCAGCTCTTTTTTTCATAAGTTTTTTATTTATTTTTTAACTTGAACATATCATCTTCCATTAAACAGTGTGTTGTCTGGGTAGAAATGTCTGTGTTATTACAATCAAAATTTACAATATTCATTCGATTGATAATAATTCTCTAATCTCACAATAATAATAATCAGCAATATAACTCTATTCATTTCTCCCTCTTAACAGTATTTTCTAATGAAAATATAATATTATATTAGATACAATAACCTTAACAATCATATTTATTATCATATTGTTTACCTGTCATCTTAGCATGTATTCTTTATTTCACTGATCGCCATTTATTTCTCACTTCTATTTTTATTCTTCAACCATCCATAAAGTAGCTCCTATGTCATATAATACTCAAGTTTGTTCTTTCTTCTTTATAGCAAGCGTTAATAGCCTGATTTTTCAGCTGTTAGGTAGTCCTCGATTTACAACAGATAATTTAGTGACCATTCGAAGTTTTACAACAGCACTGAAAAAAAGTGACTTATGACCATTTTTCACACTTAACGACTGTCGTGGCATTCCCACGGTCCCATGATTTACATTTCGAGGCTTGACAACAGACTCACATTGATGACAATTGCGAGATCACACAGTCCCCTTTTGTGATCATCCGTGTTGTAGTTAGCCGGCAGCAGATGTGGACGGTTGAGGAGAGCAAGGACTCGGATGAGGAGCCAGGACCATTAGAGAGTGGACTGCTGCCTTCAGAGATTGTGGAGGCTGGCAGCAGCAATGAGGAGATTCCCGAGGAGCCTGTGCCAAGTGCATGTGCACGCAGGATTGCTCAGAGGAAAGAGCAATTACAACAACACAGACGATTTGGGAGTAAGGCTGCAAGGTAATGGCCTCTCCTCCAAGAAGATAAAAGCCAGCTGTGAAGTAAATGTTCTTTGCAGGAAGCAAAGACATTTTGAAACTCAGCCTCATGACATTACAATATCTTAAGTTGGTATTTGAAGACTCTTGTGTTGTGAAATATTTCTTATCTGTGATTCTTGACAGTCTTGCACAGTTTGGGTGAGGTTTGTGCTCATCAAAGTTAATTAGTTTGCAGCAGCTTTTTAACCGGGGATTCGTAAGACTCATTAAAAGGTCTCTGTTCCCTTTGGTTATTGTTGGTTTTATTGGAAAAGGGGTTTATTTATTTATTTATTTATTAAATTTCTATACCGCCTCCTCTCCCAAAAAAGGGACTCGGGCCGGTGTACAGCCAACTAAAAACAAAAACAGTATATACAATTAAAAACAAATTAAAAACAATTACATTAGAGGCCAAATATAAAATTAGAGAATATAAAACTAATAAAAAATTAAAAATTTAAAAAATTTAAAATACCAAGTTTTAAAACCCCCAAAAATCGTTACTGGGCCAGGCCGGCCTGTTGAAAAAACAGGGTTTGAGTCAGAACAATCTCACAAGCAAAGTCATTGGGGGAAAAACCCAATTTACTTAACAACCAGGTTACTCACTAATCAAACAAAGTGATTCACTTAACTATGGCAAGGAGAAAAGTCATGAAATGGAACAAAACTCACTTAATCAATGTGTCCTGTCAATTTTGGGCTCAGTTTTCTATCGTGTTCTAAAAAACAGGGTTTTTTTTGCATTCATTTGGGGAATAAGATACAGATGATGTTTCCAGAAAAAAAAATATTTCTCTCTTGCTCTCTCTCTCACAAACACACACACCGCTTCTTTTCAATCTGCAACCGCAGCATAGTTACAACCTTGTGGCATTTGTTAATTGCTTAGAGACCAACCAACAAGTGAATAAGTATTGGCTTAGGCTGCGAGCCCAAAACTATCGTGTTTTGGGCTCGCAGGTGTTTAAACTATCCCATTGTAGCAAATGGATTCAGTTCGTTGAGCCACGGTGAATTTGGAGCGGTAGTTTTTTGCAAGCTCCCATGGAAAACATATAAATTTTTGGGGGAGGGGGTGTTTTAAGTTTCAAAACCCTGCAGGGTGTGTATACCCGCACGAAGTAATTTTGGGGATGGACACAATCCAGGAAGGACCCTCTAGGGGTAGTCCTTGTTTTATGACCACAATTGTGCCCAACATTTGCATCACTAAGACCGTTGTTAAGGGAATCCTTAAAATTCTGCCTGATTTTATGCCCTTTTTTTGTGACGGCGGTTCAGCCAGTCACCATGGTTATTAAATGAATCATGCAGTCATTAAGAGAAGCCAGTTTCCCCCATTGGCTTCACTTGTTGGAAAGGATATCTAGGAAGTTTGCAAAAGATGATCTTGGGATCCTGCAACCCTTGTTAAATACATGCTGGTTGCCAAACGCCTGAATTATGATTCTGTGATTGTGAGGGATGCAGTGATGGCCATAAGTGGGAGGACCAGTCATAAGTCTGAGGACCGACACTAAGCCATTTTCTTCAGTGCCATTATAACTTTGAATGGGCATGAAATGATCAATTGTGAGCTGAGAACTCCTTGTTTTAGTCTTTGAAAGAACATTAAAAAACCTAGGAAAAAATATTCTGGTTCTGTCCACTCTACCTTGTTCTTCTAGGTTCACTACAGGTGAGCAAATAAGCAGCATTTTTTAAAGACAGACATGTTTGACAACATTAACCCCGTGAAAACATCTCTTGGTCAAGTTGTCGTGATTTCCTGTTTCATTGCACTGTACTGCCAGAGTCCGAGCAACAAACTCGTTTAGCAATAGCACTTAGACTTATATACCACTTTATAGTGCTTTCCAGCCCTCTCTAAACACTTTAGAGAATCAGCATTATTGCCCCCAACAATCTGGGTCCTCATTTTACCCACTTTGGAAGGATGGAAGGCTGAGTCAACTTTGAGCCTGGTGGGATTTGAACTGCCAAATTGTAGGCAGTTGGCTGCAGAAATAGCTTGCAGTACTGCACTCTAACCACTGCACCACAGAGCCTCCTGTAAAACATCAAGCGGAAATTGAGTCCTGGAACCTCAGTGAAACATGGAGATTTATGGAGGGCCTTGGTTTTTTTTTTTAACTTGTTTTCTGTTTGCAGAAACTTTCATCAACCCCCCCCCCCTCTTTTTTGACCGAGGATGAAAAAGAGCCACTATGTTTGATTTTTCTCTGTCCATCTCTTTCTGTTCGCAGCCTCTGTCGGGCGATCCGTTACAAACTTCTGTTCAACTCTGGGTCTCCTTTAACCGGAAGTCAATGCAGGTTGCACAGTTCGCAACAAGACACCCCATTAAGGTACGAACAAATGTGGGGGCTAGAAACTTTCATGTTGTGGCCTGCCAGCAGCTAGAGTAGCTGGTGGCAGACTGGGACAGTGAGGAGGTTGGAAAGGAACATGGGCCAGTCTTGGAGTCTGGGGAAGGTTCTGTTGGGTGCTTTGCATTGGAGGCAAAAATGGGGTCAGGGCTGTCTGACAGTTATCAGCTGCCTTTGGAGTCAGAGATCAGTGGGGCAGAAGAGCAGCTGGAGCCTGTTCCCGATGCGTGCATGTGCAGAGCTGCCAGGAGAAGGGAACAGTTAAGGAACAAAGGTTGACTTGGGAGTAAAACCACAGATGGATGGTGAATGGCTCCTTCCATAGGAAATAAAGACGAGCGAAAGAGGAATGGTGTTTGCAGCAGACAATTAGTTCATTTAATTAGTGTGAAGATTTGTTCGTGACTCTCAAGAGACTCCTTGCCAAGTATTTTCTGGTATAGCATTGCGCTTGGAAGCTATCGACCTGGCAGCTCTCGAAGCCCGATAAGGTCTGCAGTTATAATCCACCCTTGAAAGACTTTTTGCAGGGACTTTGCTGGATGTGAATGATAGGAATTCACAGTAGCCCAATAAAAAGGGGTTTTTTGTGCGAAGCCTAGGTCAGAACACTTTATTCAGCCGTAAACCACACCTCTATAATCGGCATGCTTACTTTCAGATATTTTTTTTTGTGTGTGTGTGTTTCCATGGATTTCAGGCATCCTTTAAAACGAACGCTTTGCAAAGAAAATAACCCCCGTCTTTTGCTTATTTTCAGTGGCTCTCAAGATATTAGCATTACGCTCATTGCACAGCTGGGGAAAACTGAGGCTTATTTAAAGCTACAGTGAACTCTTGGCAAAGGTGTGAGATTTTGCTGGCGTTTTTGAGATTAAGACGTCACACACGTTTGAGCCCCTTCGCTTGCTCGAATGCTTTTTATCACCCATATAAAACAAAAACATTTTCCGCTCCCAAATTTTGTCTTGAAGGAGTATTACATTGCGGATACTTCCGAAGACCAGGTATTTGTGTGCGTCACTTATAGTAACAACAGCACCAGCCTCTATATCTCCGAAGCTGAAGGCCTTCATTTTTCGTTGACTTTGGAAAACATCCTGTATTACAGTCCCGGTGGAGCAGGAAGCGACACCTTAGTAAGGTAAGAAGGTAGACGACTTCCTGGAGAGAGATGAATAGGTCATGCTCGCCTTCATCTGGGAGAAAAGATAAAATGGAGGGAACAGTTCAAGATTCTGCCATGACTACTGACAGTGCAGTGCAAAAGTCTTAGGCAACCTGTCAGGATTCAGCAGTTACCCCCAATAAAATCCTGAGTCTCGAGCCAAACTTCCAAAACTTCAAAAGGATTTATTGCGACATGCCGGCACTGCCTGGGTGTAGCCGACTCTGAGATACATCATTCATTGTCAACCTTGACCCTGGTTTCCCCCCCACCTCCTGGGTGTATTGTAATTCATATTCTCCAATGGGACACATCCATAGCCCAGAGTCATCAATCATACTCTCCAGTTAGGATTTTGCACAGCAGAAACTTCAGTCACCTAGTGACTATCTTTGAGAACGTTTATAGAATGCAGTTTTGGTTTGCAAGCTGCTGCACTGCTCCCTCCTCCCTTTCTGTTGGCAACTCTAAAAAGACCAGAGAAATATTTTATGAGTTGACACAACCATTAGATGTAGTATCCAAAATGCGGTATCCAAAACCGAAAAATAATTATGGATGATCATTAAAACTTTGCTAAAATGTAGTGCGGTGGCCTAGAGGTGGAGCTCTCAGCTCACGATCAGGAGGCCGTGAGTTCGATCCTCGGTAGCAGCAGATATTTCTCTTTCTGGGAATGATGAATATGTAATTATCTACTGCGAACTCCACGTTGGCAACAGGAAGGGCATCTGGCCAGTAAACCCTCTGCTCCATACAGTTGCCCCAACTCCACCCCGATGTAAGGGATTACGGGGTCATTAAAAGACAAAATTAAAACTTTGCTAAAACAACAAAGTGCTTGGTGGCTTAAGACTCTTGCACGGTGCTGTGTAGCCGTAAAGTTGAATCCCATGTTTCTTGCCATGTTGGTTTTGTTTTCTCCACTTACCTTGAAGGACTGATAGGCGAGTGAGTATCTTCTTTCGACAGATACTTTGCAAGCGAGCCTTTTGCAGACTTCCACCGCGTTGAGGGTATTCCAGGGGTCTATATCACCACCCTGATCAACGGCTCGTTCAGTGACGAGAATATGCGCTCGGTCATCACCTTTGACAAAGGTGGGACTTGGGAATTTCTCCAGCCTCCAGAGTATACTCACTATGGCGAAAAGATAAATTGTGAGGTAATGATGCCGACGACCGACGGAATGGTGCTGCCTCTCTGAAGGCTTTTGGATCGCTCATTGCATTCCAGGGTCCCAGTTAGGCTTCATGCAGGTTGTAAAAGTAGGTGAAGTTGGGGGGACGTCAACCCAGGGTGAGCTTATCTTCCTTTGTTGGTCATGGTTGGTGGTGCGCGAGCAGCCGCGGACGGCAGAGGTTCTGGATCGTGTGCACATTCTCCCCATCCGCGTCCATATTTTTTTGAACAAATGATTTTCTCTCGCTAAACTTGCGCTTGTCCCAAAGGCGCTTTTTCAGGAGGCAAGCGGACTTTCTTGTTTTTTCTCTTTGAAGACGTTTTGCTTCTCATCCAAGAAGCTTCTTCAGCTCTGACAAGATGGTGAGGATTGGAAGGATTTATACTCCTTGCAGACAGCTGGACATTTGCATCCTTTTAGAGGGTCGTTGAGGCCACTTGGAGGTTTATCTGTGTCCTCGGCATAAATGGTTCCTGGAGTCTGCAATTTTTTCCCTCTGGAAATCCATTCCTATTTCCACACTATTCCAAGGGTGTCTGTCCCAAATTGTGTAGCTAAAAGTTTGTAGAGCTTCTCAAGTCATCCAGGTCATGGTTGTCCCAAAGGTGCTTTTGCCCCTTAGAGGTGTGTGGCTTTTTTATTAGCATGCAACGGAAACGACATGTGCATAAACACATATGTGTGTGTAAGAATTAGCTGCAGATTTTTGACACTGTCGTGCAATTTTTGAAGAGGGTTCTTGATGAGACACTTGAGATTCCAGAATACTAAACGCATCTTGCTTTTTGTAGGACAAGGCAAGTGACGTTTGTGTGTTTCCTCTTCACTAGCTTTCTTTGGGCTGTTCTCTTCACTTGGCCCAAAGGCTCAGTCAACTCCTCAACTTCCAGTTGCGCCGAATGCCCATCCTATCCAAGGAATCTGCTCCCGGATTGATCATTGCAACAGGTAGAACATACTTTTTTAGTGGCTTGCTTTGCTTCCATCTTCTCGCTCTCCTCTCCTTAAATTCTGGTTGGTGGATGGTCAAAGCCCAATTAATGATAATTTTCTACATCTTGCTTTCTCCCTGGCTTAGCTGGCTGGTGATGCTGGCTGGGGAATGCTGGGAGTCAAAGTCCGCGTAACTTAAAAATTGCCAAGTGTCATGGTAGAGACTGACTCTGAGGGAGAACAGGAACAGCCGACAGGGAGTGGAAGTGTGGCTCTGGAGGTTGTGGAGGAGGCTGGGGAAGGGCAGAGGCCGGCTGGGCAGTCAGAGGAGGACCCAGGCCCATCTCTTCTCCATCCTGAGGCATACAGGGAGGAGAGGGTAAGGGAGAGACTTGGTCTCCTTGGGAGGAGAGGGCCTTGATCCTCTTCATGGGCTTCAGCTGTGACAACTGAATAAGAGGACAGACATGCGTATGGGCGAATGCTGGAAACAAAGCGTGGAAATATCTCTAGTTTATGGTTCCTCTCTGAGTTTGAGGTCCTTCCCAGTGTGTGTTCTAATATTTGTGGATGTCTTCAATCCCTTACCTTGCCTGGTTTGTGTTGTTTTTTACTCTTTATAATTTAAATGGCATTTCCTCCTTCTTGTAACTGCTTGTGTGGGAGTTTTTTGTCTCCAGTCAAGGGTATTTGGAGCTTGGAAGCAAAGTGAAGGAATAAAAGGGGCTTCGCCTGTTTTTTGGTGATTGCTTATTTTGTATCCCACCCTGGGTCATCACATCAATGTTGAAAAACAATGTTGCCCTAAAATACAGATAGTCCTTAACTTATGACCACAGTTGATCCCAAAATTTCTGTTGCTAAGTGAGATGGCTGTTAAGTGAGTTTTGCCCCCTTTTACAACCTCCCTCGACACAGTTGTTCAGTGAATCACTACGGTTGTTGGTTGCTAAGTGAGTCGGGCTTCTCCCACAGAAGGTGGCAAAAAGTGATCACGTGACCCCAGGATACTGCAACTGTCATAAGTATGAGTCGGTTGCATGAAGTTGGATCACCTGAGCACGGAGATGCCACAACAGTTCTAAGTATGAAAAACATCCATAAGCCACTTTTTCTCTTCAGGGCCAATGGAACTCAGACCAGTCACTGAATGAACTGTTTTTTAAGTCAAGGACCCCCAGTATTGGACTTCTGTTTTGCAGTCACAGGCACCATCTTGAGCAGGGGTGTCAAACTCAAGGCCCGGGTGTCAGGATTCTGGCAGTTACCCCCATTTAAATCATGAGTCTCGAGCCAAACTTCCAAAACTTCAAAAGGATTTATTGGGAGTTAACATGTCCGGCATTGCCTGAGTATAATCGACTCCGAGACACATCATTCATTGTCACCCTTGGCCCTCGTTTCCCAACCCACCCTCTGGGTGTATTGTAATTCCTATTCTCCAATGAGAGACATCCATAGCCAAGAGTCATCAATTATGCTTTCCAATTAGAATTTTGCGTGGCAGAAACTTCAGTCACCTAGTTACTATCTTAGAAAACATTTATGGAATGCAGTTTCAGTTTTGCAAGCTGCCACACTGCTCCCCCCTCCCTTTCTGTTGACAACTCTAAAAAGACCATAGAAATATTTTATGAGTTGACTTTCGGCTCCCCTCACTTCATATAATTCATTGTCAGCCTTGACCCTGGTTTTCTCCAACCCCTCTGGGTGTATCATAATTCATATTCTCCAATGGGACACATCCACAGCCCAGAGTCACCAATCATGCTCTCCAGTTAGAATTTTGCCCGGCAGAAACTTCGGTCACCTAGTTACTATCTTTGAAAACATTTGTGGAACGCAGTTTCAATTTCCAAGCTGCCGCACTGCTTCCCCCTCCCTTTCTGTTGGCAACTCTAAATTTAAAGACCAGAGAAATATTTCAGGACACCGTGGGCCGGATCTGACCCACAGGTGGTGCTTGGATCTGGCTTGCAGGGGCCGTCCTGGAAACAGCGAAGGACCGGCCTGCGATGCCTCTGCCAGTGAAAACGGAGCTTAGGAGGGCCGCCCGCGCCTCTCCCAAGCTCCGTTTTCACTGGCGGGGGTTTACAGGAGGTCGTCACAGCCGAAAACCGAGCTTGGAACTCTGTTTTTGCTGGCAGAGTGCTTGGGCCGCCACAGGCGCCCCGACACAAGTAACATCGAGCTGGCCATGCCTCCATGGCCACGCCCCCCCGAAGTCAAACCCAACCCTGATGCGGCCCTCAATGAAATCAAGTTGGGTACCCCTGGTCTTGAGGCACTGAAAGGTCAGAAGAATTGCCCCAAGATTCACATCCTTCTCTTTGTAGGTTCTGTGGGGAAGAATATGGCGAGTAAAATGAACGTCTACATTTCTAGCAGTGCTGGCGTCAGATGGCAGGAGGTAAGGAAATGCAGACCCTCATGGGGGGGAACAGGTGGGGGGCGGCATCCCTGCAGCTCTAGAGCAGTGATGGTGAACCTTTTTGTTGTGGTGTGCCGAAAGCATGTGCGTGCACCCACAATGCAATGCTCTTTGCCACCCTGCGTGGCATGCACGTGCAACCAACGCCTCTCCCTTACCTGCACTGTGCATGTGCGCGCCTCCCAGCTGATTTTTGGCTCGTTTGAGGCCTTTTCTGCCCTCCCTGGGGCTCAAGGGAAACCTTTGCAGTCTTTGGAGGCTGAAAAACGGGCTCGTCTCGGCACTTCTGGTTTCAGCACTTCCAGTTTTGGCACTTCTGGTATTTTCGGAAGGCCTGTTTTTCGGCTGCCCTCGAGCCCCAGGGAGGGCAAAAAAGGTCTCCAACGGGCCAAAAGTCAGCTGGGAGGCGCTCATGCAGGTAAGTTTGGCTGGGGCTCGCATGCCCACACAAATGGCTGTGCATGCCACCTGTGGCACGTGTGTCATAGGTTCGCCATCATGGCTCTAGAGGCATTTCAATACTGGAGGAAGGATTGTGGCATAGCTGACCATGCACCACCCTGCGCTTCTCTGGCTGAACAGCTTCTGTAATCATTGATTTCATTCATTCATTCATTCATTCATTCATTCATTCATTCATTCATTCATTCATTCATTCGATTTATATGCTCCCCATCTCATCCAGAGATGACAATGTGGGGAATTCGGACTTTGGTTTCATTTAATTTCCAAGAAATACTGATTCTGGTTAACTGAGTCCTAACCATGGACCTAGGAACTGTTAAGGTAGGGTCGGAGGATGTAAGCTGTTCCAGGTAGGGTGGGTTTTTTTTGTAGAATCAGGGTATTCAAGTCTGATAAATTCAGGATTTCCAAATAGTGAGGCAGCCCTTTAGGTATTGCTTCAAGGGCTCCAATTACAATTGGGATAGTATTATTATACACAAAAATGACAGTATACACAGCAAACGAGTTAACCATGCTGGGTTTCGTATCACAAATCACTGGTTGAACACTTCCCAAGTGTTTAGGACTGCGTGATGTATCGGTGGATGATGATGATGATGATTATTATTATTATATTTGTCTAATACAGGAGTCTCCAACCTTGGCCACTTTAAGCCTGGAGGACTTCAACTCCCAATTCTTGGAGTTGAAGTCCACCAGGCTTAAAGTGGCCAAGTTGGAGACCCTTGTCTAATACCAACGCAATGAACATTATTGTAAACATTATGATTGTTATTTCCCATTATGAAAGTTATTTGTATCCAGACAACACACTGCTAATTTAGAAATGAATTTTTATATGTAATAAAACTTTTAAAAAACCCACAAACGTCCGCAGCCATTCCTCCATTGTGGGAATCAAAGGGTCCTTAAAAGAACATTTTTATAGGATGATGTATCGTTGATATTTAACCCCAGATAAGTTGTCGAGAATGCATAAAGGTGTTTCAAATAAACATCGGCAATTTTGATGAAGTTTTCAGGGAGCGGCGGTTCCAGTAATGTGATTCCTCAATGGGGAAAATGATAAGATCAGCCTTGGATGTATTTCTTAGAGCAAGGAGGGACATGAATATCAACTTTTGAAAATGCCGAATGAATTTTTCTATGCATGCGTGGTTATATTTCTCTTTTGCTGCCTGATATTGATCTGTGGCCATCTTAGTCCAGTGACTTTGTTTGCTTCCTCTCTCAGGTCCTGTCTGGGCCTCATTATTACTCCTGGGGAGACCACGGGGGCATCCTCATGGCTGTGACACAGGGATCAGAAACAAACCAGCTGAAGTAAGCAAAGCATCCATACGTCTGCCTGTCCTGGTAGACTGAGTCTGTAAACTGGGATAAATTCACCTTCCAACTTCCCAGTTGCTTTTGACCACCTGTGAGAATGGAAAAGGAGTTTCGATAGCCATGATCTAAATCTTAAATCTTAAAACTTAGAGGGATAATTGCACACAAGTTAAACAGATAAATAATCAGAGTTGGAAGGGACCTTGTAGGTCATCTAGTCCAACCACCCCCCGGCCCAAGCAGGAAACCCTACACCATTTCTGACAACTGGCAATCCAATCTCTTCTTGAAAGCTTCCAGTGATGAAGCCTCACAACTTCCGAAGGCAACTTCTGTTCCATTGGTTAATTGTTCTCACTGTCAGAAAATTTCTCCTTATTTCCAGGTTGAATCTCTCCTTGATCAGTTTCCATCCATTATTCCTTGTCTGGCCTTTGGGTGCCTTAGAAAACAGCTTGATCCCCTCCCCTCTGTGGCAGCTCCTCAAATATTGGAACCTTACTCTCCTGTCTCCTCTGGTCCTTCTCTTCACTAGACTAGCCAGGCCCAGTTCCTGCAACTGTTCTTCATATGTTTTAGTCTCCAGTCTCCTAATCATCCCCTAATCATCCCCTAATCTTTATAGCCAAAAATTCCAACAGATTGTGTTCCATCCCAGTGAGCAATTTAGTTTGCATCTTGGATTTGGGAGAAAAAAACCCCAGCATGTGTGAAGACCAAATCAGCACGGATAGAATTCCTTATTGGCCAAGTGTGATTGGACACAAAGGAATTCGTCTTGATGTAGATGCTCTCAGTATACATAAAAGAAAAGATACATTCATCAAGAGACTATACCCTAAACTTAAGAGGCAAGTAGCAAGAAACGGGGACTATCCGAAACAAAAGATGCTGGAAGGGAGAAGGACCAAAACCAAGGTATGGCAGGCATCTCCTTGCCATTTTTTCCCTGTAGGTATAGCACGAATGAAGGGGAAACCTGGAAAACCTTCACATTCTCCGAAAAGCCAGTCTTTGTGTATGGCCTGCTGACAGAACCAGGCGAGAAAAGTACCATCTTCACCATTTTTGGGTCTTACAAAGAAAACGGACACAGTTGGCTGATTCTGCAGATCAACACCACGGATGTCCTCGGTAAGGGAAGGAAGGAGTTGGCCTCCGATGGCTTTTCTTGACCCTCATTGTAGGCCGAAGCTTGTCTTTGTAGCATGACAGGGTTTTCCTCTCCCTGCCCACTCCCCGCAACTTAAAACTTAATCCCCTGATGATTTCCTAGGGGTGCCTTGCACGGAAAACGATTATAAGCTGTGGTCTCCCTCCGATGAACGCGGGAATGAGTGTCTTCTGGGACACAAGACAGTCTTCAAAAGGCGAACGCCTCACGCCACTTGTTTCAACGGGGAGGATTTCGATCGACCATTCCTGGTCTCCAATTGTTCCTGCACCAGAGAAGACTACGAGTGGTAAGTCGAGGTCTCTGGTGAGCGATAGTTGCGATGAATCTTGGAGGATGGGGACTTTCAAGGTAGCGGGCACCTTCTTTTGTTGGGCACCTCTGGAAATGTGGATTTGCTTCAACCATTTGTCAATGTTCCGACTGACAAACCCAACCAAAGCAAGCACGGTAGTGATGATTCAATCTGTGAATGCAAAACTTTACTGAGAACATCATTTCAGCACTGAGGAGAGCAAAACCAGATCTGGCTAATTCCAGCACAAACTGTGATGACCTGCAGCATATCAGAAAGGCAACACAGTCAAATAAGAAATAAGAGTTCCTTTATTACCTCCAACTTTGCCCCCAATGTCCAGGTTACCTTTGGCTGGAGAAAACACTCTCCCAGGAATAGCCTTTAACTGTGGAAAATTCAGTCCAAAACAAGGTACATACAAACTGTAACTAAAAATCCAAATCAACCAAGCTGAAGTAATTAACTTGACAGGGCAGGAGAAGGAATTTCAGACTTGAAAGCACGGCAAAACTCACACAGTTGGGAAGACGCCAGGAACACAGATAAGTCATGACGATACCAGATAAATTCACGCTTGTTCCCAACAACTTGTTGTGCGCAGCTTCCTCTTATACATTGTTTGCAGCTGCAGCTAATGAAGGGAATCAGGGCCCTTTCCTCCCACATAAGCCACGCAACTCACATTGCTCCCTTCTCCGTTCCTTCCTGCGTGCCCTAGGATGAAGAGGGGTTGGGCCTGGGTCTTCCTCCGAATTCCCTCTGCCTTGCTCTATCTCTCCCCTCTCTACCCAGCTGGACTTTGCCCTTCCCCAGTTTCTTTCACAGCCAATGGAGCCACACTCCCATTCTCTGTCAGCTGCTCTGCCTCCCCCTCCGAATCAGATTCCAGTAGTGGCATGACACAAACCCACATAATTAAAGTATAGAATTCACCTCCCCCTATTAGTGCAGGTCGCATTATCCAAAGTGTCATTGTATTGTTATGAGAAAAAGTCTTTGGGTTCAGCAAACACCTGCTGAAATGTCCTTGGCTCTCACAGATCGTCTTCTCGATGTCTGGAGCCTACATTCCATTTCATCCTTCCCTCCACCTGGTTCTTTGGCAAGCTGAGAAGCGATAATAGTTGCAACAGCATAAGTGGGTTTGGAACTTGACACCATAATTCCTGGACTACACAGAGGGTGAAATCAAGGGAAAACTCTGTGAGGCCACAGGGATATGAGGAAAATGAATTCCTTATGTGGCTAGGTCAATAATTCTCAACCTCTCCAACTTTAAGAGGTGTAGAATTCAAATCCCAGAATTCCCCAGCCAGCAGCATGCTGGGAGTCGAAGTCCATACATCTACAAATTGCTGACATTGATAAACACTGCTATAAACCTTAGGTCAAGATGTTAATGATTACCAAGATGGAAATCTTAATGATTACCAATTTTTGTCTACCACTCTGCCTTGTCTACAGCCTGGCCTGGCTGGCTGGAGATGCTGGCTGGGGAATTCTGGGAGTTGAAGTCCACACTTCTTAAAATTGCCAAAAGTTGAGAAACTCTACCTTGGAAGTTCTCTGTATGATAATCCAATTTAACTGATTGCAATTCCTGAATTCTTGCTTTTCTAAGATTTGAAACCAGATTCTCCACAACAAGAACAACAACTGGAAGAAATATTATATTTTGCTTTGCTCTTTTTCTTTAAACTTCCCGTTTAGCGATTTTGGTTTCAAGCTAAGTGAGGACCTGTCATTAGAAGTTTGCATTCCGGATCCTGAGTTTGCTGGCAAACTTTTCTCGCCTCCTGTGCTGTGCCCTGTTGGATCAACCTACAAAAAAACACGAGGGTAGGTCGCGAGAATTACATACTACAAGGTTTATCAAGCTCGTTTGCACAGCGGAGGCGGAAATAGAATTTTAAATATACGGTTGTGTACCAGTAGAGAACTGGATGTTACAAACTGTTTGCATAGTTTTATCTGAGCAGGAGGCAATCCTGTGCATCACAGGCAATTAAATAAATTAAGCATCGTAAAAGAATGAAAAAACACTGTAAAACAATAAACCGTTTCCTGATAGTGCAGTCAAAACCAAGATGAGAATTGAAGTCGAAATAGTATATAGAGCATCCAACAATCTAGATAGCTGTTTAAAAGAGCTTCTGTAGAGGAAAGGCTAAGGTGTTTGTGTGTGTGGGTTTTTAGGCTTTTCTTAAACTTGTCAGAAAAGCAGCAATTAAAATTGCAATTATCTGTTATTCAGTGTGTCCAGAGAGAGAAAAATATCTGCCTCTCTACCTAGGATTGAACTCACAGCCTCCTGATTGTGAGGCAAGAGTTCCACCTCTAAGCCAACGCACCACTCCCATACAATCTCTTTGAATCATCATCTCCTTTTAACACCCCATAATCCCTTGCGGGGTGGAGTCTGGGCAACTGAATGGAGTTAGCAGAGTGTTTTAATGGCCGGAGGCCTTTCCAATCGCCAGAGGGGAGTTTTGTTCAGCAGATACATTCTCAGTGTGTCCAGAGAGAGAAAAATAGCTGCCTCTACCTAGGATTGAACTCGCAGCCTCCTGATTGTGAGGTGAGAGTTCCACTTCTAGGCCACCGCACCACTCCCATACAATCAATTAATATATTACCTGCAAATTCTTTTTGTAGGGCACGAGTGTTTCAAATGCATTGCCCTCCAAAATCCAAACACTTGCAGAAAACAAGTTGTCATCTGCGTAGGTTAAAGTAGCATGTTCCCAGTGCTCTTAACTTGATAGGGGCACTTGGGTTACAACTGTGTGTGTCTCTGACAAAACACTCTTGTTTTATTGATGTTAGTTACCGCAAGATATCCGGCGACACGTGTTCTGGAGGTGACGTAGAGGCCAGGTTAGAAGGGGAAACCGTTCCCTGTCCATTAGCAGGTAAGCCAAGGAGTGGGGAGAGGAGATTGGTGCAAAAACAGTACCGGTCAAAGTTGTGAGGTTTGTAGATCAGCAAAATAAAGTCTGCCTTGTGTTAATCTTGACTCCTGGTAACTAATGAATGCACACTTAATTCTTTTGAGAGCAGCCCAAATGGACCAGGTTTTGCTGCTTGGTAAGACAGTAGCTTTGATGAAACAATTGGGAAATATCTACTTCCTACTTCCATTCCTAGTATGATTCAATTGCTTATTTTACCCTATGACTATTGTTAAGTGTTGTATCTTATGCTTTTTGACTCTTGATGAATGTATCTTTTCTTTTATGTACACCGAGAGCATTTGCACCAAAGACAAATTCCTTGTGTGTCCAATCACACTTGGCCAATACGAATTCTATTCTATTCTATTCTATTCTATTCTATTCTATTCTATTCTATTCTATTCTATTCTATTCTACTCTGTTCTTCATTAAATATCTATTCTGTTCTATTCCATTCCATTCCATTCCATTCTTTATTCTATTCTACTACAGCATTGTTCAGGCAATATTTTAAAAAATAAAATTATTTGAAATAAAAGGGACTTAAAATTGGCCAACACTGGTAAGGATGGGAAGTTTCTATCTTTTCTTTAAATTCACCACAATGTAAAAAATATGTTGAGATTCTAATAAGAGTGCAGAGAAGAGCAACCAAGATGATTAAGGGATTGGAAGCTAAAACATATAAAGAACCATTGCTGGAATTGGGTATGTCTAGTTTGATGAAAAGAAGGACTAGGGGAGACATGATAGCAGTCTTCCAATATCTCAGGGACTGCCCCAAAGAAGAGGGAGTCAAGCTATTCTCCAAGGCACCTGAAGGGAGGACAAGAAGCAATGGGTGGAAACTAATCAAGGAGAGAAGCTACCTAGAACTAAGAAAAAATGCCTTGAGTGTTAGAACAATTAATCAGTGGAAAAACTTGCCTCCGGAAGCTGTAAATGCTCCAATAATGGAAGTTTTTAAGAAGAGATTGGATAATCATTTGTCTACATAAAAATACCTAGTTGGCGATGAAAAACAGGGATTTTGCAATATGGCATACATTTTTTTTAGAAGTTCATTGGATTATGCTTAAATCTGAGCTTTCTTTGGAGGAAAATCAAGATATTTCAGTCTTGACGTCAGCTAGGAAAGATGCTATAGAACCAGATGCTTAAAGTCATCCCTTTCCGATGTTTCACTCAGTAAATGCTCCTTGCCAAATGTAAAATCCCTACTTCATTCCTTGGCTGATTTCTTTGCAGAGGAAAATGAGTTCATCTTGTATTCAACAAGGTATTCCATCCATCGGTACGATCTTTCATCTGGACTGACTGAAGATTTGCCTTTGACGGGGCTGCGTGGGGCAGTGGCTCTCGACTTTGATTACACCCACAACTGCCTCTACTGGGCTGACGTGACTCTTGAAATTATCCAGGTTAGTGACTTCTTTGTGCTCTCTGTTGATGTGAGCCAGATGACAGATAATCAGAGTTGGAAGGAACCTTATAGGACATCTAGAACCGGTTGAATACCACCTCTGGAACAGTCTATTTTGAACCTTTTAAGTTAGAAACAAGACAGGACATGACTTTCTGAAGTCAGAACAAAATTCTTGAGGCCTTTTTGTGGTTTGTTGTGGTGTAACCGAGGAAGGCTGTGACTCTATGGGGCTATTTGGTTCCAGATTTTGATTTTTGGGGATATTCCGGAGCGAGGAGATTCTGTGCCAAAGAGAAAATTGGCATGCCTGCCTTTTTAAGAGAGTGGAGATCATATTTAGTAGTGGCAGCTTGGGGCTGATCAAATGACAGAAAGAAAAGAAGATTGATGGAGCAGGAAATTAAGCCTTCTTGTTAGCCCTATTTCGGAAATCCAGAAACTCAGTCAACAAACACATTTACTCACAGGTTTGGTGAAAAATAGTTTATTGTAGATTGTTTTCTTCCAGTGGGCAAACAACGGTATACCCGAGCAAAGCCAGCTCTGAGAGTGAATGCCTCTCAGTGCCTTTTATGCCTCATCCCCTTCCCATTCCCAAACTAACATCCGCCTAACTAATTAACTCCATGTGCCGCTGCCCGCAATCCTAATGCAACTATATCTGACGGCCAGAGCACACCTAACCCTGAAGTGCTGATTCATAAGCCAAAGAAAAGAAAACCACAATAAGATGAGCTCCCCCGCTCATCGCTGGAACGCAATACAATCCTTACGCCCTGCAATTAAAGATAGTTTGGCAGGAACTTGCAATGGATCCACATCGTTACGCGCTGTAACTGGAACAGCCAACATTCCCGTGTTGTTTCAGCGAGGGGAACAGCTAGTTGGGTGGGAGGCGCAGATTCGGAGACTCATCCCCCACTCCCTATTAGGTGGCGGGCAATGTGTCGGGCACGATCAGTGAAGCCTGACACTTCTGTTTTCAGGACATGGCTTCAATTTTGATGGGGTTTGAATCCCGCTGGGTTTGGGGAGCAGCTGAAAGTCACTTACTCAGGTTCCAGTGAGACAAAAAAAAAATGTATTGGGGAAATCTTGGAAATGCATTGCTTTAGCTTGTTTCTCCAGCTGAAATAAACGCATTTGGTCTCAGATTTGCCAACATCTCTACCTCCCATTTAGATACTTCCTCCAAAGATCTTGTGTATCCTCTTTGAATGGGGTGGTGGAGAAAAAGTGGGATATAAAGTATAAGGTGGGTGCTTGTTACTTGCTGAAGTTGACCCAGAAGGAAAAGCTGTAGGTCCGTGATGGCATACCTATGGCACATGTAACACAAATGGCACGCAGAGCCATTTGTGCCAGCATGCGAGCCGCAGGCAAACGTACCTCACTACACATGCGCCTGTCTCCCAGCTGATTTTCAGCTGGTTTGAGGCCTTTTTTGGCCTCCTAGAGGCTTGAGGAAAGCTTCTGCAGTCTTTGCAGGCTGAAAAATAGGCCCATTTCATCACTTCCTGTATTTCTGGAAATACTGGAAGTAACAAAACAGACCTATTTTTCAGCTTGCAAAGGCTGCAGAATCTTTCCTCAAGCCTTTGGGAGGCCGAAAAAGGCCTCAAACTGCCCAAAAATCAGCTGGGAGGCGCAGTGCAGATAAGGGGACGGTGGGGGAGGGATTGCATGCACATTCCCTTCTGGGTGCTGGCACGCGAGCATGAGCGCATGCAAGCACATGTACAATTTTTGGCACAGGAGCCAAAAAGGTTAGCCACCACTAACTTAGGTGCTACTTCTTCTGAGTTGACCATCAGTAATGTCTGGAAGCTCTAGGCGAGGAGTATCCAACCTTAGCAACTTTAAGACTTGTGGGTTTCAGCTTCCAGAATTCCCCAGCCAACATCTGTTCTAAGCGATGCAGTCTTCAGGCTGCCATGCCAGTGAACGTTCTCCATCACTTCTTCTCGTGCTGCTCTTCTTAGCTTCCCTAACGGCTTTGATCCATTATTTTCAGCGTCTCTGTCTCAACGGAAGTTCTGGGCAGGAAGTTATCATCGGCACCGGCCTGGAGACAGTCGAAGCATTGGTCTTTGAGCCCATCAGTCAACTGCTTTACTGGGTGAACGCTGGCATCCCCAAAATCGAGGTACGCCACCTTCTGCTTGTAGGAAAGAAGCCCAACATCTCAAGAAGGAGGCCTATCACTCAAGTGCCTCTTGTTAGTTCAGTAGCAAGAGTAGCCTGGTGGAATCATTGTTCTCCCATTTGTGGTCTTCATGCAGGTTGCCAACCCAGATGGGGACTTGCGTCTTACCATTTTAAATTCCTCAGTGCTTGAGCGACCCCGGGCTCTAACTCTGGTGCCCAAAGAAGGGTAAGTAGGAAGTCTCCTATCGCTTGATCTTATTTGTGTTCTCTTTGGAGTCAAAGGACTTGCAACCTGGACCCCAAAGCAACCATCCAGGAAGCTGAATCTCACATCTTGAGATGCCTCTGGGTCACGGCGTGGGATTCTACCGGTTTGAACCGGTTTGCCTGAACTGGATGTTAAATTTGCATCCGGTTCATTGAACCGGTATTTGAACTGACCGGCTGGCCTGCCCTGCCCCGCCCCTCCCAGGAGTCTTCACACGGCCCAGTTTTGATGCAGGTAAATGCAGGGTCTGTGCAGAGGCTGTGGGAGGGGGAAAAATGGGCCTTCGGGAAGTCCGGAAACGGGCCTGTTACTTGTTTCTGGAGGGCCTCCAGAGCCCGGGGGAGGCCGTTTGCACCCTCCCAGAGGCCCGAGGGAAGCCTCTGGACTCTTGGGAAGGCGAAAAACAGCTCTCCCAGAAGTTTCATTAGGCCACGCCCACTATGGCCACACCCACCCAGCAAATGGGCAGCAATTGCAGAGTTTTGAATCCCACCCCTGCTCTGGGTTGAAACATTCCCTGAACTAATCAGGAGAATTTCATTCAATCTTAGTTCTGGCTTGATTCAGGCTTCATGTTTTTCTCTACCTCTTGTTGGTTATGACTTCTATTCCCAGACTGATGTTCTGGACAGACTGGGGGGATTCCCGGCCTGGTATTTATCGAAGCGAAATGGATGGCTCCTCTGCTACTTGCATTGTCTCCGAGGGCATAAAGTGGCCAAATGGAATTTCGGCAGATGATCGTTGGATCTACTGGACGGAGGCCTACATGGACAGGATCGAGCGAGTCGACTTCAACGGCATGCAGAGATCAGTGATCTTGGATAGTCTTCCTCATCCCTATGCCATTGCAGTGTTTAAGGTACTCTTCTGGATGGAACGTCTATGATGGAATAGGCATTATTAAGCTAGATTTCTCTATGGTAAAGCAGGCACCATCCATCTAAAATCCTCTACGATAGAGCAGATATTGTCAATCTAGAACCCTCTACGATGGATTGGGCATCATCCATCTGAAGCCCTCCCTGACAGAGCAGGAATCATCCAACTAGAACCCTCTATGATAGAGCAGGCATTATCAATCTAGAACCCTCTGTGATAGTGTGGGCATTATCGATCTAGAACCCTCTATGATAGAGCGGCCACCATCAATCTAAAACCCTCTATGATAAGAGTGGGCACAATCTAGAACTCCTGTAATAGAATAGACCCAATCAATCTAGAATCCTCTAGGTGTTAAAAAGAACTGTGTTTATCTTCCAGGGCCTTTATGGACAAATCTAGTAGGATGAAAATCAAGGTCCTCTTTCTAGGATTTTTTAAAATTTCCCAGTTTAATCTACAATCCTCGGATTTCTAGTAGTTTTTTAGTCCAAGTCCTAACCAACTTTATCTTGCTTAGCTTCCCAACTCAGACAAATTTGACGAAATATATTAGACTTCAAAACCCATAATCTCCAGGCAGCTTGTTATTAGTTCTCGGAACCATTATGAATGTGATGCAGAGCACAGTTAGCCAAATATTTGTTGGTTGCATGCTTGTACAGATCAAAACAGGAACTAAAAGGGTTGTTGTGTGCCCTACCATAATTATTTATGTTATGCTTTATAAGGTATGGTCCTTGGCTTAGTATTGCATGTGAAGTGAACCTTCATATGGATAATATGAATGTAATAGAGGCTAAATATTATTGCTAAGTATTTGCACAATTAGCATGGTTTGGGACTTGCTTGTATGGTTATATCTTTCATGTCTGTCTCTCCAATGGACGTTCAAAAATGAAAAGGTTTGCTTTATTTTCCCCCAGAATGATATCTATTGGAATGATTGGTCTCAGCTGAGCATTTTCCGAGCTTCCAAGCACAATGGAGCCAGAATGGAGACCTTGGTTGACCATCTCAATAGCGTGATGGACATGAAAATCTTCTACCATGGAAAGACTGCAGGTATTTATTGGTCCACCAGCAAACATTGCCTTTACTTCTCTGATGCATCTCCCTTGAAATAATCTTCCCTGTTGAGTATAATTAAAAATAATTCAGGGGCAACTTTGGAAAGCAATTGTCCATGGAGATTCTCAATCATCCAGGTCCTGGTTGTCCCAAAGATGCTTTTCCAAAAGGCAACTGGACTGTGAGGACCTGGGGCATGGCACAAAGGCAACACAGTGAGATAATCAGTAGGAGTTCCTTTAATAGCTCCAACTTTGCCCCCAATGTCCAGGTTACCTTCTGGCTGGAGAAAAACACTCCCAGGAGCAGCCTTTAACTGCAGGGAATCAAGTCCAAAACATGGCCAACAAAAATTGTAACTTTAAGTCCAAACAAGCCAAACTGAGGTAATTAGTTTGTCAGGGCAGGAGCAAGAATTCCAGACATGAAGACATGGTAAAACTCACATGGTTAGAAAGACAACACAGGATAAACTCACGTTTGCTTTAGCATTCAGTTCTTTTAAACTTTCATTCCCAGCTGCGGCTAAATGAAGGGAATCAGGGCCCTTTCCTCCCCCGTAAGCCATGCAACCCACGTTGCTCTCTTCTCCGATCCTCCCTGTGTGTCCTAGGGTGAAGAGGGGGTGGGTCTGGATCTTCCTCTGAACTCCCTCTCCCTTGTTCTACCTCTCTGCTGCTCTGCCCAGCCGGACTTCGCCCTTCCCCAGCCTCCTCCACAGCGAACGGAGCCACACTTCCACCCCCTGTCAGCTATTCATCTTCCTCCTTGGATTCAGACTCTTGACAGGGGCATAACATCGACTTTCTGGGTTTTTTTTAATTGAAAACCTTTCAATACTCATGAGTATTAAAAGGTTTTCAATTAAAAAAAAAACCAGAAGCTTCTTGGATGAGAAGCGAAGCATTTTCAAAGAAAAAAAAAACCAAGAAAATCCAGTTGTCTTTTGGAAAAACGTACTGGGACATCTGGAAGGCAACATCTTCTCCTGAAGTTTCACGATGTTCATTTCTGCTTCACAAAGTACTTTCTTCCTTCTTTTCTCCTCTGGACAGGGAAGAATGCATGTGCAGACAAGCCATGCAACCTGCTGTGTTTGCCAAGGGCTAACAATAACTATACTTGTCGATGTCCCGATGGAGTCTCCAGCCATGTGCTCCCATCGGGGGAGATGCGATGCGATTGTCCACCCAACTATCACTTGAAGAATGGCACCTGCGTAAAAGAAGGTAAAAGATATACCTGGTTGCTAGATAACATCTCAGATTGCATTCTGTTATATTTATTTACTAAATAAATTTATACAGCCACCAGTTCAAACATAGATGACCCCAGGTGGCTTACAACCTTTAAAACAATCCACC
Source organism: Bungarus multicinctus (assembly GCA_023653725.1). NCBI lineage: Eukaryota > Metazoa > Chordata > Lepidosauria > Squamata > Elapidae > Bungarus > Bungarus multicinctus. Next base: position 22,934,182 of record CM042837.1, on the reverse strand, counting down.
ACGTATTGCCCAAATTATACAGATGCCAGAAAAATGCTTCGGTGTTTAAGAATGCAAATGTAACCCTTTAAAGCAGCGGTCTTCAAACTTGACAGCTTTAAGACTTGTGGAATTCCTCCTCCAGTCATGTTAGCTCAGGAATTCTGGGTTGAGCTGAAGACCACAAGTCTTAAACTTGCCAAATTTAAAGACCCTTGCTGTAAAGCATCTATATCTTTTCTGTAGAATCACGAGGCAGTTCAGGATCCCGGGAAGTGATGCAGCTGCTTTTAAGAGTAGCCTTGTGTTTCCGCCTGGGCCAAATAACCCTTTCCAAAGAATTTCTGGATAGTTGCACAGCCTTAATGCACTTTGTTAGAGTCTTCCAGAGAACTGCAAAATTGTTGATGTTCAACAGGGGTGTCAAACTCACGGCCTACAGGCCGGATGCGTCACGGTTTAGCGAAGAGGAAAAAAAAGTTGTGATATGTCACGTGATGACAACATGATGACACGAGTTTGACACCCCTGATGTACAACCATTCATGTTGATTTTTGATGGTTTGTTCCTGAACCAAAACATGAACTGGGTTAGTTATGGAATAAAATGGGGCTGTTTGGTCCTGAATACAGACTGAAATAACGTTGTTGTTGGCAGAAATGTTTGGGGAGAGAAAAGTGTCATAATCCACAGATGTTGGGCCTGTAATTTTTCAACCTGGCCAATTTCAGCTGGCTGGAGAATTCTGGGAATTGCAGTCCACCCATCTTAAAATGTCCAAGGTTGAGAAAAAATTGCTCTAGTCAACCATCCCAGTTCCCAGCAAGAAATCTTCCAGAAAAACAGCCTTTGTGGTGAAGATGCTTTATAGCAGCTCTCAATTTTAGCTGGCTGGAGAATTCTGGGAGTGGCAGTCCGCCCATCTTAAAATGCTCGAGGTTGAGAAACATTGTTCTGGACACATCGTCTTTGGGAACTGCTATGAAGCTTCTTCACCACAAAGTGTCATGCCCCTGTCGGAGTCTGAATCTGAAGGGGAAGACGAACAGCTGACAGGGAATGTGGGAGTGTGGCTCCGTTGGCTGTGGAGGAAATTGGGGAAGGGCAAAGCAGGGGAGAGGTAGAATAAGGGAGAGGGAGTTCAGAGGAAGACCCAGGCCCACCCCCTCTTCATCCTAGGGCACGTAGGGAAGAATGGAGAAGAGAACAATGTGGGTTGCATGGCTTACGGGGGAGGAAAGTGCCCTGATTCCCTTCATTAGCCACAGCTGGGAAGAAAGTTTAGAAGAGATGCATGCTGCATGTGGCAGCTGCTGGGAGCAAACGTGAATTTATCTTGTATTGACTTTGGTTATCTGCGTTCCTGGCATTCTCCCAACTGCTGTCATTCCTTCATGTCCTTCATGTCCGGAATTCCTTCTCTTGCCCTGCTGGACTAATTACCTCATCTTGCCTTGATTGGACTTATAGTTACAGTTTTTGTTGACCACGTTTTGGACTTGATTCTCTGCAGCCAAAGGCTGTTCCTGGGAGAGTTTTTCTCCAGCCAGAAGGTAACCAGGACATCAGGGCATTGGGGGCAAAGTTGGAGCTAATAAAGGGACTCCTACTGATTATCTGACTGTGTTGCCTTTGTGCCATGCCTGAGTCATCACACAAAGTCTGTTTTTCTGGAAGCTTTCTCGCTGGGAACTGGGATGGTTGACTAGATGTTGGGTTCATTAAATCCAGGTTGTCTTCTTTTTCTTTTTAATGGTTATTGAGTTGATTATTTGTGCTGGTTTCCTCCTCTGCCTCTCTCCAATGCCATCGACATCCAGAAAACACCTGTCTCTCCAATCAGTACAGATGCTCAAATGGGAATTGCATTAATAACATCTGGAAATGTGACAATGACAATGACTGTGGGGATATGAGTGATGAAAAGAATTGCCGTAAGTCAAACAGATACTTGGGAGGGTGGGGCATGGGAGAATTCACTTCAGTGGATGATTAAAAGAAGTCCCTCTTCAAAGAACCTTAGATAAATCTTGACAAACATCACATCAACAGTGAGGAAAGAGCTAAGGGTCTTTTTGATTAGGGTGGAATAAGGAGGAATTTCCTGATAGGGAGAACAATTAATCAATGGAATAGATTCCCTCCCAGAGTTGTAGGTGCTCCATTGCTGGAGGTTTTCAAGAAAAGATTGGAGATTGGACAACTATGTGTCTAGGATGATAAAAGGACTCTTGTCTTGAGCAAGAGAGAGTTGGACTAGAAGACCTCCAACTATAATGAACTGAGGCCCTGAAGCTTCTTCAAAGGTGGAGCTTCACATTTTGTCCTTCAACCCTTTCCTCCGTTATTAGACCACATGCTGGTCCTACCAAACCTGCCTAAGGGACCCGGTGGCTCTGAAATGAGTCCTGAGGGGACGGCTTTAATGTTGATGGTGCTGTTGATGTCTCCCAATGAGATATTGATGATGTTAGAAGGTCTCTTTTTTCCTTGTGTTACAACAGCAACAACTGTGTGTGATCCTGACACCCAATTCCGTTGCCACGAATCCGGGACCTGCGTCCCTCTGTCCTATAAGTGTGATCTGGAGGACGATTGTGGAGACAGTAGCGATGAGAGCCACTGTGGTAAGTTCAGGAGAAAATCTCTGGGCCTTTGGACATGTCTCAAATGTCTCTCTGTTGCCCTGGATACAGAAGAACCATTGCCTAGAGGGCTGACCATGCACCTAGCAAGCTGGGGAATTATAGTTTGGCAGTTGGTGCCTCCAGACGAAATAGGCATGAAGAACCTTGTCCAAAAAGTGACCCATTTATAAACTGCCGTGGTGGATTTTATATCTGCTGCTAGATTTTGTGATAGTGTTACTTGGGTGGACATCAAACATCTGGATGAGGAGGAAGCTGTCAGGTGAGGCCCCATTCAAAATCCAAGAAAGAAAACCTTAGACTCCATTGTTACAGAGAAAAGGACTTTTAATGAAAAATGGAAGTGGTAGCATCAGAAGAATGCAAGATCTGAAGCAATAGGCATGAAAACCACATATAGAAAGTTATGCCAATGTTCCCACCCCCAAAAGTTCAAACTGGCCATTCAATCTGAGGTGTGTATAATGTCAACACCATCTTCAGGTGGTGTTTCACATATCTGGTATGCCAAGATAGTTGACCTTGGCCTGGACTGATAAGGGGCTACATCTGCGCAATAAGCAAGTAAGCATAGTCAAGAAAACACCCCAACTTTTACATTTCACCAACTTAAACCTCCAGCACTCTCCCCCCCCCCCCAAAGCCCAATTATTCTTCCCTCCCCCCGTTTCTATGGCAGCCCGAAAGACAAGCAGGAAAAGGATTCTTGGAGGCTGACAGAAGGCTTGGGCAAGGTGAAGAAAGGAAGATGGGCCTCAACCTATTTTGCGGAGAGAGCCACCTCATCTGGCATTTCTCTCCACCAGTTGACTCCAGTGACGTGTTGTGACATGTTTTCTAAGCACAACCGTGTCTTTCTTTCTTTCTTTCTTTCTTTCTTTCTTTCTTTCTTTCTTTCTTTCTTTCTTTCTTTCTTTCTTTCTTTCTTTCTTTCTTTCTTTCTTTCTTTCTTTCTTTCTTTCTTTCTTTCTTTCTTTCTTTCTTTCCTTCCTTCCTTCCTTCCTTCCTTCCTTTCTTTCTTTCTTTCTTTCCTTTTTTTTTTTGCAGAAAGGAGGTTGTTCTAGAAAGCTTGCTGGGATGGGATGGAATGGGAGGAAGGTTCAAAGAGAAATTGATTGGGTCCTTTCTTCAGACTTAGCTGTAATGTTTGGTTTCCAGTTGCACACAACGAGATAAATCTAGGGTTTAATTCAATCAGTCATGATTATACAAACCATGGTGCATTGTGCGAAGCTCAGTTAGGGTCAGCCTATTGGATAGTGTGGTATAATCTGAGTTTCCACCTGCACCATTTTCAGAAGCCCACCAGTGTCAGAACGATGAGTTCAGCTGCAATTCGGGGATGTGTATCCGTCTCTCATGGAAATGCGATGGTGACAACGACTGTCGGGATTGGTCAGATGAAGCAAACTGCACAGGTGAGCAATCTGTCTCTCTTTCTCTTCTCTTCTTCTTCTTCTCTTCCCCCCCCTCCTCGTCCTCCTCCTCTTCTTTCTCCTTGTCCTCCTCCTCCTCCCTCTCTCTCTCTCTCTCAATGAAAGGGTTAAGCTGTTAGTAGGAGTTGTTCTTCAGTAGATAACGTCTGGTGCAAATATAAACAGCTTTCTTGGATTTTGCTTTATAACAGGATACACCTGGTGTATGTGGGATGCATCTCATCTTTTAATATATTGTGCAGCTAGTTTTATAACGTGAGGAACAAAGATCTGCTTTCCTACTACTCCATTATCCATTTGATAGCAGTACTGCAGAACATCAAAAATGATATCCTGGCTTGGATTATATAATTTATTTCTTTATTGGTATATTGCCTTATTTTTTAAAACTACTGGAAGGCAACGAACATAATACAACACATCTTCCTCCTTCTATTTCTCCCCCCAAGAATAATCCTGTCTGCTGGGTTGGGTGAGAAAAAATGAATGGTCCAAAATCACCCACCCACAGTGAAGTGCTGTGCTGTGCTGAGAAGTGCTGTGTGCTGTGCTGTGCAGTGTTGCGCAGTGTTGTGCTGCTACGCAGTGATGTGCTGCACAGTGTCACTGCGTCATGCAGTGGAGTGCAGTGGTATGCAGTGAAGTGCCGAGAAGTGCTGTTCTGGGCAGTGATGTGCAGTGATGTGTTGTGCAGTGTCACACTGCACCATGCAGTGGTATGCAGTGAAGTGCCAAGAAGTGCTGTTCTGGGCAGTGATGTGCGGTGATGTGTTGTGCGGTGTCACACTGCGCCATGCAGTGGAGTGCAGTAGTATGCAGTGATGTGCAGTGCGGTGATGTGACGAGAAGTACTGTGCAGTGCAGTACAGTGAAGTGCTGAGAAATGCTGTGCTGAGAAGTGCTGTGCAGTGCTGTGCTGAGAAGTGCTGTGCTGTGCTGAGAAGTGCTTTGCCGAGAAATGCAGTAAGGCATAGTGTTACGTAGTGTTGTGCAGTGTTACACTTGTGATGTGCAGTGAGGCGCTGTGCAGCGCTGTGCAGCGCTGAGCAGTATTGTGTTGTGTGGTGCAGTTGTGTGCAACGGCATGCACTGTTGTGCTGTGCAGTGCCGCGCAGTGAAGTGCATGAAGTGCATGAAGTGCTGAAAAACGCTGTGCTGAGAAGTACTGTGCAGTGCCGTACAGTGCTGTGTTGTGCAGTGCTGCACTGCAGCATGCAGTGGTCTGCAGTGGTCTGCAGTGGTGTGCAGTACTGTGCTGTTTTGAAAAGTGCAGTGCAGTGCAGTACCGAGAGATGGTGTGCTGAGAAGTGCTGTGCTTGCAGTACTGTGCTGTGCAGCACTGTGCAGTGCTGTGCTGAGAAGTGCTGCGCTATTCTGAGCAGTGCTGTGCTGATCAGTGCTGTGCTGAAAAGTACTGCTGTGCAGTTATATGTAGTGAAGTGCAGTACAGTGCTGCAGTGAAGTGTGGTGCAACGCTGTGCAGTGATGTGCTCAAAAGTGCTTTGATGAGAAGTGCTGTCTTGAGAAGTGCTGTGCAGTGCAATGCTGTGCTGTGCTGAGAAGTGCTGTGCTGAGAAGTGATGTTCAGTGCTGTGAAGTGCAGTGCGGTGAAGTGCAGTGCATCATTGTGCAGTGAAGTGTGGTGCAGCGCTGTGCAGTGCTGTGCTGAGAAGTGCTGTGCTGAGAAGTGCTGTGCTGAGAAGTGTTTGGCTGAAAACTGCAGTGCTGTGCAGTGCTGTGCACTGTTGTGCACTGCAGTGCTGAGAAATGCTGAGAAGTGCTGTGCAGTGAAGTACTGTGGTGTGCTTTGTTGTGCTGAGAAGTGCTGTGCTGAGAAGTGCTGTGCTGAGAAGTGCTGTGCTGAGATGTGCTGAAATGTGCAGTGGTGCGCAGTGCAGTGCAGTGATTGCATGTTATGCAGTGTTGTTCTGTGCTGTGCTGTGCTTTGTGAGAAGTGCTGTGCTGAGAAGTGCTGTTCTGAGAAGTCTCGTGGACATTGCGGTATCTTAGTTGGTACTTGAAGACTCTTGTGTTGTGAGCTATTTCTTATCTGTGATTCTTGGAAGTTTTGCACAGTTTTGGCAAGGTTTGTGTTTATCAAAGTTAATTGGTTTGCAGCAGCCTTTTAACCGGGGATCGGTAAGAATCATTAAAAGGTTTCTGTTCCCTTTGGTTCGTGTTTGTTTTATTGGAAAAGGGTGTGGGTGAGTATAGGCATTCATGCTTAAGACAGGACTAGAACTCATAGTCTTTTGATGATTGGCCTAAAGACACCCAGCTGGCTTTCATGCCTAAGGCAGGACTAGAACTTACCATCTCCTGGTTTCTACCTTGATGCCTTAACCACTAGACCAAACTGGCTCTATCTCACTATGTATAGCTATTGGGTCTGGTGCTCTTTTAGGGATGAAAACGAAGAGTTTGAGCTGGTCTCTTCATTTCCCTCACTAAAACAGCTCACCTCACCATCTCTGCCAGCTTTAAACCAATCTTTTTAATGCTGGTTTATTCATTTAATTACTTCCCATAGAGGTTGATTCTCCTCATCCCCTCCTTTGGATGGGCGCTAAGCAGTGGTGGGATTCAAAATTGTTTACTACTGGTTCTGTGGGTGTGGCTTGGTGGGTGTGGCAGGGGAAGGTTACTGCAAAATCTCCATTCCCTCCTTCACCCCACTAACCTGCTTTCCAGCTCCGTTCTCCTGTGCAGGGCAACCAAAGAAGACCCAGCCGATCAGCTGGGACTCAATGGGAGGCAGAGAAGAGATGGGGGCGATGGGGCCAGTCAGAGGCAGGATTGGCCAGTTCTCCAAACTACTCAAACTTTCCGCTACCAGTTCTCCAGAACTGGTCAGAACCTGCTGAATACCACCTCTGGGGCCAAGATACTTTTATTGGAGTAAGGAAGATGCCTGGGATTATAACTCACACCTGCTGGAATGGCAGACAGATGGGCTGTCTCTAAGGCTCCCAGGACTTGCCAATTAGATTCCTGTAATGTCCCACTTTATGGCCCATCCTTGTTTGCCTGCCAGGTCTGACAGTTTCTAAAATAGAGCAGTTGGTGGTCAAGTAGCATGAGTGTCCCTATGCTGATTTTTCTTTGTGCCTGGATAAGAAACCCTTCCAAAAAAATAAATAAATAAATAAAATAAAGCCAGCTTGGTTTAATCTTATATTCTTAAGATCTGGCTTGAAATGACTCTGGAGTTATTTTTAAAAGGGTTCCTCTCAACTCAGGTATGACACTTCCTGAAAAATAATTAGTTTTCACAGTGAATACTTAATAGAACATCAACTCCAGAAGTGCATAATAGATTAGAATGTTATAGAAACATGTCAATCTCTCCTGCTGGCACAAGGAACAGAGAACTTAGCTAGGATGATGAACTCGATTTTTCTTCCTGATATAAACAGATCTCAAATATATAATGAAGCTAAAATGGAAATGCCAGAACCACCCAAAAAACAGGGATTGGAGCTACTCCAAGTTTGTATTGCCAGCAAAATCGGAGGTTCTTTAAGGCAATGGTATCCAACCTTGGCATTTTTCAGACTTGTGGACTTCAAATCCCAGAATCTCCCCAGCTTAAAGTTGCCAAGATTGGACAACCTTGCTTTAAGGTTTGTGGGGCTGCATTCCATAACTCCTATTAAAAAGAGAGAGAGAGAAAGAAGCAGCATTATGGCTCTTTAGCATCACGTTTTGGATAAAACAGGGGTTCAGAAAAATACAGGGGGTTGTGAAAAAGCACAGCAATATATTTCACTGATCAGAATTGCATAATGTGAAAATTTTAAACCCCATCAATTGATGCTGGGCAGAGAGAGAAAAAAAACCCCTTCTTTTCTTTGCAAAAGGCATCAGTTAGTGGTGGAATTTGCAGCCACAAATATGTTTTGACTGCTGGTTTGAGGAGAAGGTTTGGACAAGCGGAGGAAGAAGGGTTTGCCAGGGGCTGTTTACACTTTTTAACGAAGATCAAAGCCAGCTTCCTAAGTCTTGGAAAACAGCTATTTTCATGAATTTTCCTAAGGTTGATCCTCCCTGACAGGCTGAGATGGTCAGCTTGACCTGATCCAATACAGCAGGGTGTGTTTGTGTGTATTCTTGTTACCCAACAATGTGAAGGACGGTCATTTCAAGCATTTAAGATAGCTCAGCAATGACCGTTCAGTGTTCTTTTTCCAGATTGCTGGTGGCCTAGAGTTATCTTTAGCTTGGTTGCATTCACACAACAGATTACCCTGGGTGACTGAATTAACTCCTTTTCGAAGTATGGGTTGAACGACTGATCCCTGGCTTGGGAGGGTCACTGGAGACTGTGTGTAGCCTGAAAGGGATTGTCATCTTGATTTCAACATTCTCTCCTTCCCCTTCCTTCCTTTCCCCCTGCTTTGGTCCCTCCATGCTGGTAATCAATACTGATGAATAGCAATCGTGCTTAGACTTATATACCACTTCATACTGCTTTCCAGCCCTCTCTAAGCAGTTTACAGAGTCAGCATATTGTCCCCCCAACAATCTGGGTTCTTATTTTACCGACCTCAGAAGGACGGAAGACTGAGTCAACCTTGAGCCTGGTGAGATTCGAACTGCCAAATTGCAGGCAGCCGGCAGTCAGCAGAAGTAGCCTCCAATACTGCACTCTGACCAGTGTGCCACCACGGCTCATGATGTTACCTAGTTGGATAATGAAACATCTGCAAGAAAACAAACAACCTCAGAGAGCACCAAGAATCCTGCAGTAAGTCAACAGTCTGCATTGTGTTGTTTTTTAGCTGTTCATCACACTTGTGAAGCCTCCAGTTTCCGCTGCCAAAACGGGCACTGCATCCCCCAAAGATGGGCTTGTGATGGAGACACCGATTGTCAAGATGGAACGGATGAAGACCCCATCAATTGTGGTAATGGACTTTCTAGATACAGGCAAACTCTCTTTCACTCTGACTTTTAACTTTTTCTTAACATGGACCACGGTCAAACATCGCCTAGTAAACTAGATCAATTCATCAAAAAGTCTGAGGAACTTTTAATAAGATGCTTTATTATATATAGCAAGGCTAAGATGTGGTTACAAGAATTCCAGTGTAGCAAATGGGAGCACAATTTACACAATCAATGTTCAAATCTCTTGTGCCTCTTCTGTGTCAATGGCTGAAGACATTTCTCTTTTGGATAGGTAGGTGAATAGGTGGGAAAAGGCAGTTTCCGTCAGTTTGGTGGTAACCAGATCTGGTGTTCCAGATTTTTGACCATGTGAGAATATCTAAAAGCTTAAATCACAGCAACTGGACCAAAATGTGTTAATCTGAGATGTTTGTTGCTCCCCCAAGCAACTTCACCAGTCAAAATAAAAATTAAGCAGAGGGTTGTTGGAATGCTCCAACTCTTACCATATGAACTTCAAGGATTTCTCCCCAAAATGTATGGCAACATGTCAGTGAAGACTCAATCATCCAGGCCAAAAATATCTAAAAAGATTAAATCATGGTAACTGGATCGAGATCGGTCCATTCCAGTGGCTCTCTGATCTCTGCCTATCTAAATTTATTTTGACTTAAGACGTTGCTTGGATGAACAACGAAAAGTCTCAGATTAACAAATTTTGGTCCAGTTGCCGTGATTTAAGATATTTTTGGCCTGGATGGTTGAGTCTTCATTGACCATGTGAGAACTAATTTTCAGAGACTACTCCTCCTCACCTCCTACCCAGTTCTTCACACTTCGGTGAACCAAAGACATCATCCTAGGTATGCTGGAAGTCTCGTGTATTTAAAACTTTTTAAAAGTTTGCTCTCTTTGTTTCCTTGTGGGATTGTTTGGCAGAGAAGAAATGCAATGGTTTCCAGTGCTCCACGGGGTCATGCATCCCTTCTAGCAAGCGGTGCAATGGAGCGCAGGACTGCTCCGATGGCTCGGATGAACAAGACTGTGGTGAGTGTAACTGGAGTGTGAAAGTTACAGCCAGGGTGATGGTGCGGGTTCTGGGTGGCCAAAAAGGAAACAACAAAGTCACAGAACTGTCCCAGATATTAGAGAACAACTTATAAGTAGCATTTGCAATCGATTATTTTGCTCTGCGTTTACAGGTAGTCCTGCAACAGGGGTGTTAAACTCAATTTCATTGAGGGCCACATCAGAGCTGTGGTTGACCTCAGGGGGGGGGTCAGGGGGGCATTGCCGATTTGGTGGGTGCGGCTGACTGGGTGGGTGTAGCCAACTGGGTGGGCGTGGCCAGCTTGATGCCACTTCCCAAACTGCTGATATGTTTCCTCTTTGCATTGGGTAGGCCAGGATGGCCCCCTGGGCTGCATCTGGCCCGCAGCAGAGGTGGTATTCAGCTGGCTCTGACTAGTTCTGGAGAACCAGTAGTGGAAATTTTGGGTAGTTTGGAGAACCGGCAAATCCCACCTCTGATTGGCCCCGTCCCCATCTATTCTGCACCTCCCATTGAGTCCCAGCTGATTGTCTGGGTCTTCTTTGGTTGCCCTGCACAGGAGAACGGAGCTGGAAAGCAGGTTAGAGGGGTGGGGAGGGAATGGAGATTTTGCAGTATCCTTCCCCTGCCATCCCACCAAGCCACGCCCACCAAGCCATGCCACGCCCATCAAGCCACACCCAAAGAACCGGTAGCAAAATGTTTTGAATTCTACCACTGCCCCACAGGCCTTGAGTTTGACACCCTTATCCTACAACTTACAATCCATTAATTTAGGGACCGTTCTGAAATCACAATAATACTAAAAAAAAAAGAACTCTGTTGAGGTAATTCCCCGTTAGGAGAATGAGTGCACACAGGGAGACGTTGTGCGAGTAATGTTGAATAACACTTACACAGTACACAGATACACTGTATAGTAAAATGTAGGTTTTACTTCCAGTAACATGGTTAAGCAAAGTCCAAATAAACAGTCCAAGTCATACACGGTTATATCAGCCAGTTTTCAGTCCAGGGATAATCCAATAACAAAGTCCAGTATCAAAAAACAGTTCAGTAATAGACTCACATCAATCCAAAAATAACGATGATCAGCAACAGTCAATAGGGAAATGCAAAAACATGAACATCAGAACATCGACCATCTAGCAACACTCTCCTTCTGCTTCTTCTTCTTCTTCCTGTGGAAAATCAGGTTTCTGGCTCCATCTTTTGGCCGTTTGAGAAACCATACCCAATTACAATTTTAGCATTCCCTTAAAGAGATAGTATTAAAATGTCTATCCTGGTTTATATATTTCCAACCCAACTGTTAGGTGACTTACATTCCTAACAAACTCATATTGCATTTGGGATGGTTGCAGCATTCCCGTGATCCCACGATCAAAAGTTGGGCGCTCAGCTGATTGGGCAACTGAAATTGGGGGCTCAGATGTGATTGTGAGTTTTACAACTTTCTTCCCCAATGCTTATCCTTCTTTCTCTCCTTCCTCCCAACCCGCCAACCTTACTCTGTTTTGCTACTCTGGAGAATCCCTCTGCACACACTACATGGATTTCATGTGCAAGAACCGGCAACAGTGCCTGCTGCGTTCCATGGTGTGTGATGGCACCTTGCACTGCCGCGACGGCTCGGATGAAGATCCCGCCTACGCCGGGTGTTGTAAGTAAAAGCGGCTAGGAAAATTGGATCTCCAGGATGGTGGAATTGCCCTTCCCTAACAAGAGCTGGCTTGCTTGCAGCCCAGGATCCGGAGTTCCATCGCACTTGTGACCAGTTCAGCTTCCAGTGTCAGAATGGTGTGTGTGTCAGCTTGGTGTGGAAATGTGACGGCACCGATGATTGTGGAGATTACTCGGATGAGGCGAACTGTGGTGAGTGGAGAATGTTGAAGGAACGGGGACACTATAGGAGTGGGGACCAGTGATGTCAAAATATCATGACCTCATTGTCCAAGCAAGAGTGTTGCGGTGGCCTTAGAGGTGGAGCTCTCACCTCACAATCAAGAGGTTGTGAGTTCGATCCTAGGCAGAAGCAGATACTTCTCTCTCTGGGCACAATGAGAATATATCTGCTAAAAAAAACTCTGCATTGGCGACAGGAAGAGCATCGGGCCATTAAATCACTCTGCTCCATTCAGTTGCCCAGACTCCACCCCACAAGGGATTATGGAGTCATTAAAAGAAGATAATGATATCAATAAAGTATATTTTTTAAAAAAAGAAGATAATGATGATTGTCCAAGACATAATCTATATATTGGTAGCCTTTGACTTGTAACAGTTCGTTCAGTGACCGTTCAAAGTTGCAACAGCACTGAAAAAAGGGATTTATGACCGTTTTTCACAGTTACAACCTAGCAGCATCCCCATGGTCATTCTGACTGGTCAACTTCTGACCAGACAAGTCAATGGGGAAGCCAGATTCGGGGTTACTAACTTATCCATTGCGGTGATGTATTTAACCACTGAGGCAAGAAAGGCCATGAAATGGGGCAAAACTCAATATGTGTCTCACTTAACAACAGAAATTTTGGGCTCAATTGTGGTCGTAAGTCAAGGACTGCCTATAATGACATCAGTTTCATGGAAGATACCATTCTGATGTCACTGGGGTTACTAACCAATGCTTTCCCCTCCCGTTTTAGTTTGGTTTTAGTTTAGTCTTGCAAGGAAAATGCCCTTCCCTTTCTCTTGTCTCACCTACCAAAGTTACACACAACTTTTCAGAAGGGGAATAATGTAGTGGTGAGTCATTGAACAGCTGTAGCGATTCGCTTCACAGCTGTGGTGAAAAGGTTGTAAAAGTGGGCGTGGCTCCCTTAACCACCATCCCGCTTAGCGGCAGGAATTCTGGTCCCTATCTTGATTAAGTTCAAGACCACCTGTACATTCTGCCTCTACCTTTCCAAAAAAGCTGGTTTCTATATCCTCGGCATTTAAGGGGATGAAAACTGACCGGTTGATTTTATCCTGGTTAGAAAACCCAACCGAAGCCCCCAGCTGTTCTCGGTATTACCAGTTCCAGTGTGACAACGGGCACTGCATCCCGAACCGATGGAAATGCGATCAAGAAAATGACTGCGGAGATTGGTCGGATGAGAAGTCGTGTGGAGGTAAGAGCGAGTCCGTGTTTTCCAGTTACAGTTGGTTCTCTGAGGCCCCGGAATTGGGAACTATGTGTTCTGACCCAGCCAGCTCCACAAATATGACAAACCCTCTGAAGTTAACTCAAAAGATTCCTTTATTAGGAATGCCAACAGCCCCGACAAAAAGTTTATCTTGCAGACTAACAAGTCAGTCTGTCCGATAGTTGTCTGCCACACCTATTCATCTCTAGCCCTGCCTTTTTTTTTTAAATCCAAATTTTATTGTTTTTTAAACAAACATACACAAACACAACATAAAAACATCAAGCCATCTTCCACTTACGTACATACAGTGTATCGGTTGGTTTACAAATCGTTTTGTGCATCCACTTCGTAGTCATCACTTACAATTACTTGTATACGTTCTCATATTATCTATCAAATATTCCTAAATATATGTAATATCATTGTTAATCAATCATTTGACTATGCTGTTGTTTGTTCATGTTATGCAAAATAATCCATATTTTAATTGATTTATTTTATGACAATTCATATTATCATCCCAAATCTATCCCGTAGTTATATTATGATAATACATCTTTATATATTCTTTATATTCTATATTTCATTACCATATTTTACTGTCTAACCATTAATAAAATAAATCCCAAATCTTATAAAATTGTTTATCTTCTTGTTCTCTGATTTCAAATGTCAGTCTACTCATTTCAACACAGTCCATGATTTTCTTAATAATTTCCTCCTGCGTTGATATTTTCTTATTTTTCCAGTTTTTAGCAAATACAATCCTAGCAGCTGTTAATACATTTACAATCAAATATTTCAATTCCTTACTATATATTTCAGGTAAGATTCTAGCCCTGCCTTTTATCCCCAGAGCTAGGGTGGAGTTTCATTAGCAGCAGTGGCCCTTCCATCACAAGGACCGGCCCATAGATTTCCACTGCTCTCCTCTCCTCTCCTCTGCCTTCTGCACATTTGAGTGTCAGGTCTGGATCCAGCTGTTCCTCTTCCTCATCAGCTACCTCCAGACCTCTCTCTCTCTCTTCCTCTCTCTCTCTCTCCCTCTCCCCCTCTCCCTCCCTCCCAGCTCCATTCCCTCTTCTCCTCTGTTTTGGCTGCTGGAGGGGTTGGCAGCCGACAGGCCACAACACTATCTTTTTGTAGATGCAGACTAAAATCGCATTTGTCTTTTTGGCCGCAGCATCACGCGATTCACTTATATTTTGTTTCGCTTGAGTGACTGTTGCAAAACCACTGCATTCTACCGGCAAAATCTGTCGGGATCCTTTCGGATTTTACTTTTCTGCTTTGTAATATTGGCTTTGTTTCATTGCAAGTTTGATTTTAAAAAAATTCCTTCCATCTCACCTTCTAAATCAGAGGGCTCCAAACTTGTCCACTGGCATGAGGAATTCTGGGAGATGAAAGCCACAATCTGCCAAATTTGGTGCCCCCTGAGCTAAGTTTTGAATAAATTGGAAGCAGACAGGATCAGGACCAAAACTTGTGCCACCCTATTTGCTATCCCAGACAGGTGAAGTACTTACCTGCTGATTGGCTGTAGCCTTATCTTTTGGGAACAGCAGTCTGTGCAAAGACCCTAACAGAAGCAATTGTCAGTCTTCCAGAAAACCTCCATTCCAACCAATAACTCAGAGACAGGAATCTTCTCAAAAGTTCTGTTTTAATTGGATAGTAAACTGGCCCATCTGGGGAATCCTAAACTGGCCCATCTGGGGAATCCCAAATCTGAAAATTCTGGGCTTCCTTGCAATAAGTAAAAACTACAAATCCACCCCCTGCACCCATCATCGCATCACATGGCCCAATCACTATCTATCCCAAGTTAAGACTTCCTCTCACTTGCGCGCAAAGTAACATGACCTTGAATTAGAAAAAGAATGTTATTATGTCTAACTACATATATTCCAAGAAATTCCCCCCTCCCCTTTTTCCAGGCTCAAAATATGGCAGTGTGGGAGCATCTGGTCTCAATATGGCTTCCAAAGCTGACAGTCTTCTCAACAGTACTTTGGGGGCAAATATCGGGGAAATAATATTATGATGAATCTCAGTGTCTTGCTTTGACTGGACAGCTTTTGAGGAAAGGGATACTAATCTGGATGGTTTAGGTCAGGGATGGGCAATTATGGCCCCTTTACAATCTGTGGACTTCAACTCCCAGAATTCCCAAGCCAACCATGTAGGCTGGGGAATTCTGGGTGTTAAAGTCCACAAGTTCTTAAAGTTGCGAAGTTTAGAGACCCCTGACTCTACAACAGTGAATCAGCATTCTTGGAGTCCCCATGGTCTCTCTTTCTTGACTGGCCCACTTTGAGGTTCTACTCTGAAGTTGTTCTGGTTGGAATCTAGGCTCTGCAGTCATCCCCATCACCACCACGACTCCTGCCACGTGTGGTCCAAATCACTTCCGGTGCAATAGCGGGACG
The DNA here is from genome assembly GCA_023653725.1 of Bungarus multicinctus. Lineage (NCBI taxonomy): Eukaryota > Metazoa > Chordata > Lepidosauria > Squamata > Elapidae > Bungarus > Bungarus multicinctus. The sequence continues at coordinate 22,918,611 of CM042837.1, read as the reverse complement.
TGCATCATGAACAGCTGGGTTTGCGATGGGTACCGAGACTGTGCCGATGGATCCGACGAGGAGGCCTGTCCCACCGCACGTAAGGCACCCTGCTTTTCATGCTTACCCCTTTCACCGATTTCTAGACATCAGTTTTGGTGGGCTGGGCAAGAAAGGGAGGTGAAATGACCTCACACCGCTACGCAAATGACATAGATTGCATCATTCGTGTGCCTTGCGTTGCACGACACGACATGTTACATGAGTGCCAGGTGGAGAAGGCTTTCTAAGATAGTAGTGGCTAAACTTTTTGGGCTCCTGTGCCAAAAATTGAGCACATGCTTGCATGCTCACACTCGCAGGCCAGCACCCAGAAGGCAATGCGCACGCGCCACATCCCCTACACATGTACGCGCAATCCCACCCACCGCTGCCCCCTTACTTGCACTGCACTTCACAACTGATTTTTGGCTGGTTTGAGGCCTTTTTCGGCCTCCCAGAAGCTTGAGGAAGGCTTCTGCAGGCTTTGTAGGTCGAAAACTAGCTCTGTTTCGTCACTTCCGGTATTTTCGGAAAAACAGGAAGTGATGAAACGGGGCTAGTTTTCGGCCTTCAAAGCCTGCAGAAGCCTTCCTCAAGCCTTTGGGAGGCCGAAAAAGGCCTCAAACCTGCCAAAAATCAGGTGTGAGGCACGCGCATGCGCAGTGAGGTAAGTTTGCCTGCAGCTCACGTGCCGGCACAAATGGCTCTGCGTGCCACCTGTGACACGCGTGCCATAGGTTCGCCATCACGGGCCTAAGAGCTGCCAGATGTTCCAACAATAGGAAGGAATCACAGCAATGCCAACTTCCAGGAGATGATTAATTTGCTTTCCAGTGCCATCAGTTAGCAACCTTGGCCACAGGAGATATGCTACATTCACTTATAATAATAAAGCAGGGGGTTTTTTTTTAGCAAGGGGGTTGAGGAACATTAATGGCTTGGCTTGTGCAGGCAACCAACCTCAAGTCCTGGTTTGTGCATTAAGTTCATGTGGATCAATTTGCATATTATACTGGGAGGAGGAGGAGGAGGAAGGAGAAGAAGAAAGAGTAGAACTGTGGAGTCTTTACTTTTCTTGCAGAAGTTTCATTACCCAACTAGGGAACAACTTCAGTACTAGAAGAAGGTGGACATGTGGGGGGAGAAGGAGGAAGAAGAGACCAAGTCCAGGATATCTCAGGGACACCGAGTTTGGAAAAACTGTTATGGGTTAATTCGTAGAAGACAACCTGGCTAAGGTCCCATGTCAAGTAGTTGAACATCTTCAAACATGCCAAGGTTCTTTTGCAGCACCAATTCCTTAAAGCAAGGGCCTTCAAATTTGGCAAGTTTAAGACTTGTGGACTTCAACTCCCAGAATTCCTGAGCTAAGATGAGTGGAGGAGGAATTCTGGGAGTTGACGTCCACACATCTTACAACTGTCAAGTTTGAAGATCCCTGTCTTAAAGGAATGATAGGTGAACAACTCTGCTTTGATTGGATGGGGAAGGCATTATTTCTGCTGAAGTAGCCAGCCCAGGTGTGACTGAGTGCACCAGCTTCTGATGGCTCAGATGTAGGACTAGGAAGGGTCAGCTCATGGTTTTGAAGTTGCAGTCAAGTCTTCTCCTGCCTCAACAGATTCAGGCTGCCATCTGGTGGCACAGGAGGCAAAGAAACCGACTTCCATATAAACGTAAATTGTAGCTCAACAAAGCTATTCTCTAATGTATTTCTGAGCCTTGGTCGTTCTAAGATGTGTGGACTTCCAGAATTCTCCAGCCAACAGCCAAGGTTCAGAAGCAGGGTAATAGCATTTCTGTGGCTTGTGATAATGCATGCTTTCCCCACTCCCCACCTTCTGCCCACCCAGCCATTGGTGCCAGTTCCACATCTGCCAGTGTCCATGGACGGTGCAGCCGGTTTGAATTTGAGTGCCAGCAGACCAAGAAGTGTGTTCCAAACTGGAAACGTTGCGATGGCTTGAAAGATTGTCAGGATAGCACGGATGAACTGAACTGCCGTAAGTCTTTGTTGGCTTTATGGGGAGCTCCTGAAGATCCATACTGTCCCAGGAGGTCCCCTTGGCTTCTCTCTTGCCAGACAATGTTCTGGAGACCCTCCAGAATGGCTTCTAATCAGTATCTCTGGTTTTGCATTCCTTAAAAAAAATGGCGGCAGATTTTTGATGCTCCCAACTGGTGTATCATTTCTCCATTATTTGGGTTCAAACAGATCATACAAATCCATAATGTTGGTTGGTCATGAATGAACAGACCCTACAGTTGTGATGTGTAAACCATGGTAGCTCATTTCACCATCACTTGGGACCAAATTCATTGTACAAAACCAAGATAACTGGTCATGAACAAACCCAACAGTTGTATAAATAAACCATGGTAATAAACTCATTTCTCCATTAATTTGATTCAATTCGATGTTACAAAAATTTAACATTGGTTGATGAGTTCACCAAGGTAGCTCATTTCTTTATTAATTTGAATCAATTAGGTGTACAAAACTGTAATGTTGGTTGGTCACGATTGAACCAACCCAACAATTGTATGAATAAACCATGGTAAGCTCATTTCTCTATTAATTTGATTCAGTTAAATGTTACAAAAGTTTAACGTTGGTTGATCATGAATGAACAAACCCAACAATTGTGACGAGTTCACCAAGGTAGCTCGTTTCTTCATTAATCTGAATCAATTAGTTGTACAAAACCATAATGTTGGTTGGTCACGAATGAACAAATCCAACAATTGTATGAATAAACCACGGTAAGCTCGTTTCTCCATTAATTTGATTCAATTAGATCAGAAGGTGGGGAACGATGGGGTTTTTATGACTTGTGGACTTCAACTCTCAGAGTTCCTAAGCCAGCATTGGCTCAGGAATTCTGGGAGTTGAAGTCCAAAAGTCATAAAAGGGCCATAGTTCCCCACCCCTGAATTAGATGGTATAAAACTTTGGTTGGTCATGAATGGACAAACCCAGTTGTGATGAGTAAATCATGGTAGCTCATTTCTCCACTAATCTGATTCAAGTAACTCATACAAAATCATAGTATTGGTTGATCATGACTGGACAAACCCAACAATCGTGATGACTATAAATATCTACTAGGCTTTCAGGAAAAGAATCAGCACCCAAATCCAGGGATGCTTCTACTATTCAAAATACGGCAACAGATTACTTAGTGCGAGGCAACTAAGTAGATCCGCCTCGTCTACTTGTTGTAAGATGGCAGTGTTGTATGTTCTTCTGTCTTCCAGCCACTCACAGCACCTTGTTATGCCCTAGTGGATTCAGATGTGAAAATGGGGAGGCCTGCATCATGAAGATGGAACGATGCGACGGTTTTCTGGATTGTCCGGATAGCAGCGACGAAAAGAACTGTACTGGTAAGACATGACCTCTAAACAGAAATCCAAAAACAATTAAACCAATGGAATCAAAATCAGATGGAAATAAAATTTCATTTTATGATACTTGCATTACTTGGAACCTGACAATATCTTTATTCTGGTCTCTGACCAGCCTTTCTTTTTTCTTTTTTCCTTTTTTGTTGAAATATTTTTTATTGTTTTATATCATACATTTCCTTTCTATGTTGAGCAGTGTGCTCTCTAGTATGAACATACAAACTTACAGTCAGGATTATGGCAGTTACTCCAATTAAATCATGAGCCTTGAGCCACACTCCTAAAATGAAAAGATTTATTAGAAGTTAACATTCCGGCATTAGCCTGGGTGTAGCCGACTCTGAGATATGTAATTCAGAAGTTTCAGTCATCTAATCAGTCTCTGAAGAAAATATGAATGTAATGTACTTTCGATTCCACACTGCCGCCTGCTCTTTGAAACTCCTCCCTTCTTTCTGTTGTCAACTATAAAACGTGTATACAAAATGTTTTATGAGTTGACATAGACATCATTGTCGTTATTGATCACACACACACACACAAATAAATAAAAACAAATATGCGGTAATATCAATCAATCATCAATCATATTATAACATGTATTCTTCTATTATAATATCGATGATATAACTGTTAGCAATATTTACTCATCTGTTTTTCTTTCGCCTATAAACCATATTTTACCTAATTCCACTCCTCTAACCTCAATATCTGTCATTTAACCATTTATAGACTAGTTCCCATGTTATGGAATAGACAGAATCTGCTTTTCCTTTAATTTTTAGGGTTAGCCTATCCATCTTTGCACATTCCAGATTTTTTTTTTAAATTGTATCGTTGTCCGCAGGGTTTTTGGGGTTTTTCCAACAGTTGTCCATATGCAATCCTAGCTGCTGTTAGGATGTGTAGAACCAAATATGTAGTTGATTACCCTTATTGTCATTTCCTGGAATCATGACCAGCCTTTCTGATGACTTTGCGACTGGAATTCCAGCCCCAATTGTGCTCCAAAATCAAGGACTGCCTGTATTCCATCCAATGAGGTTGGTGGGGTGAAATACAAGACGGCTTTTCTCCCAGGTGTTTCTCGCTCCCATCGTCCTCTTCTCTCAACCCTGCTTGTTTCGTCAGCAAAAAACTCCGGTCCTCAATTCATTATGGCTGAGATAACTTCCCCATTAATGGCCATCGATCGCCCTTTTCTTTTGACACGGCTTCCCACGCTGTGGTATAGCTCTGTTTCCTCCCCGAGTGGAAAGGGTCACTGAGCATCCATCAGTCTTTAGTTTCTTTAATTAAATATTGATTGGGAGGAGTCTGCCCAGATTCTCTTCACCCACCACGATGTGGAAAATGTCCACCTGGCTGGAATTTTAAAGAGCGGCACTCAATGGCTTTGAAGCCATTTTGCAAGGGCGGGACAGTTGATCTTAGAGAAATTAGTGAATCGGAGAAAAGGCTGTTTGAACTCTTCTGTTTTTATTTGGGGTCATTTGCAGGGAGGGGGTCAGTGGAGGTCAGGAGCTCAACCAGAGCTGTGCAGCTTGGATAGAAATACTCACTTGACCTACACTAGATTTCCAGCCATTTGGGTTGGTAGAATGTAGTCTCTCCGTAGTCAACCTTCAGGGAAAAAAAACTCAAGGCACAATTTATAAGAGTAATATAAAAGTTTGGGTTCAGGTGATTGGTTCTATTAACTGCTGTGGATCTGACTGGTGTGTTAGGAGTGCATAGTATGTAAATAAACTGGATGACTGGATGGATGATTGGATGAGAAAGGGGAAGGAAGGAGGGAGAGAAGGAAGGAAGGAAGGAAGGAGGAAGGAAGGTAGATTAACCTTTAGTCCAGGACACTGTTTCTGCATAGAACTGGTGATAACAGCTATAGCAATAGTATTTAGACTTACATACCACTTCACAGTACTTTACAGCCCTCTCTAAGCGGTTTACAGAGTCAGCCTCTTGCCGTCAACAATCTGGGTCCTCATTTTACTGACCTCGGAAGATTGGAAGGCTGAGTCAACCTTGACCCAGTCAGGATCGAACTGCTGGCAGTCTGCAGAATTAGCCTGCAATGTTCCATTCTAAGCACCGTGAAGGGAAGGGAAGGGAGGGCGGGAGAGAGGATTGGAAGGAAGATGGGAATGAGAAGGAAGGAAGGAAGATGGGAATGAGAAGGAGGGAAGAGAGGGAGGGAAGAAAGGAAGTTGGGAATGAGAAGGAAGGAAGGAAGGAAGGAAGGAAGAGGGGAATGAAAAGGAAGGGAGGGAGGGAGGAAAGGAGATGGGTATGAGAAGGAAGGAAGGAAGATGGAAATGAGAAGGAGGGAAGGAAGGAAGATGGAAATGAGAAGAAAGGAAGGAAGATGGGAATGAAAAGGAAGGAAGGGAGGGAGGAAAGAAGATGGGAATGAAAAGGAAGGATGGAAAGGAAGGATGGAAAATTGCAATAGCAGACATATACTAATTCATAGTGCTTTCCAGCCCTCTAAACAGTTTACAGAGTCAGCCTCTTGCTCCCCAACAATCTGGGTCCTCATTTTACCAAATCTTGGAAGGATGGAAGCTGAGTCAATCTCGAGGTAGTCCGAATCGAACTCCTGACAGTGAGCAGCGAGTTAGCCTGCAGTACTGCATTCTAACCACTGCGCCACCACGGTTCTTTAATCTCAACCTCCTTCTAATTAAAGTTAGGAATTCTTTTTTTCCCTTTTTTTTACATAGATGATACTCTTGTCTATAAGGTTCAGAACCTGCAGTGGACAGCTGACTTTCTGGGCAACATCACTTTATCCTGGGCTCAGCCGAAGAAGATGCCTCTTGCTTCCTGTGTCTACAACATCTACTACAGGTAGATGGTCTGATTTTAGCATTCTTGGTCACTCCTCTGACATCAGAGAGCTTGGCTGCAGGCTTAAAATTAGGCCCTGTGTGCTAACATAGAACCTCCTTATTAGTATGACTGCTGTTCCATTTATGGCATAGGTAACAAATTGTATGGTACTGTGTGCAGCTCCTAAATTAGCTTTTCTTGGTGGAGGCCCAATGGGTGGAGAAGGCAGCATTGAGCCATGTCCTTTTCTAATATTGATGGTTCCACTGACCTGATTTGCACATTACAAAGTGCTCATACTTAATTGTGTTTTCTTGAAGAACCTACAAGTGGCTGGTTTCATACAACATGCTAAGTCACAGTGTATATCCAATTAATGCTTAGCATGCATGAACCCAAACATGGATGGGATTAAATGTATTTCTAGCAGCATCAAGACAAATAGAATAGAATAAGGAATAGAATTGAATAGAATAGAATAAGGAATAGAATAGAATAAAGGAATAGAATAGAATAAGGAATAGAACGGAATAAGGAATAGAATGGAATAAGGAATAGAATAGAATAACAGAGATGGAAGGGACCTTGGAGGTCTTCTAGTCCAACCCCCTTCCTAGGCAGGAAACCCTACACCACTTCAGACAAATGGTTGTCCAACATCTTTTTAAAAACTTCCAGTGTTGGAGCATGTACAATTCCTGGAGGCAAGTCGTTCCACTGATTAATTCTTCTAACAGTCAGGAAATTTCTCCTTCGTTCTAAGTTGCTTCTCTCCTTGATTAGCTTCCACCCCTGGCTTCTTGTCCTGCCCTGCCCATGATTAATGCATGCATGGGACAGTTTCCAAACCGCCTGTCCATCATTTCCGTGCTGTGACGTGGTGCTTTTTTTTGTCCACTCCCAAATCTAGGATGGTAGGAGAAAGCATGTGGAAATCCGTGGAAACCCACAGCAGCAAAACCAACACCATCTTGAAAGTACTGAAGCCAGATTGCACGTACCAAGTCAAGGTCCAAGTCCAGTGCCTGAGCAAAGTGTACAACACCAACGATTTCATAGTCTTACGGACTCCAGAAGGACGTAAGCCAGTCCCTTTCTTCACAGCCCAGATGGGTGGGGTTAAATGGTGGGGTTAAAAACTCATATTGCTTGGGCCCGAGTATTTAGTTGCAGAGGAGAAGGTCTCGTGCATCTTTAAATGATCTCTAAATGAATCAGAATCAGAAGGGACCTTGGAGGTCTTCTATCCAACCCCTGGCTCAAACAGGAGACCCTATACCATTTCAGACAAATGACTGTCCAATCTCTTCTTAAAAACCTCTAGTGATGAAGAACCCACAACTTCTGAAGGCAAGCTGATCCACTGGTCAATTGTCCTCATTATTAAGAAGTTGCTTCCCTTCTTAATTCCCTTCTTAATTAGTTTCCATCCATTGTTTCTTGTCCTGCTTTCTGGTGCTTTGGAAAATAAATTGACCCCCTATTCATTGTGGTAGCCGCTCAGTTACCAGAAATGTCACCCTTAGCCTTTCTTTTCTCTAGATTAGCCAAACTCAAACCCAAATGATAGAGGATCAGGGCAGGAATCCCCAAATGACCTTATTCTATAAATCAGGGGTCTTCAAACTTGACAGCTTTAAGACTTGTGGGCTTAACTTCAGTCATGTTAGCTCAGGAATTCAGGGAGTTGAAGTCCACAAGTCTTAAACTTGCCAAGTTTGAAGACCCTTGCTATAGATGTTGATCAAGGTTCTCCAACCACATAGAGACCATCAATCCTTCTGGGACATTGGTTCCATCCAAGCCCCTCTTGATGTTGGGAATTGGGAACCTTTTTTCCTAATTTTCAAGCCAAATCACTCAAGATCACTGGTCCACATTCTGCATTCTGGAAAGATGCAGAAGGAGGCCCTTTCAACCTTCTCAAGGTTATGAATCCCATTTCTTTCTTCCTCATCTGATGTGCATGTGTTCGTAGCATTATGTACAAAGGGTGGGCAGAACTGTTTAATTTCCACAACTACAAGGAGGTCATTCAATTAGGAGAGCCGTACTTGACTCAAGGATGTCCTGTCCTTTTTACCAAAGAAGGATGCCTGGAAGAATGCGCTCTCGATGGCTGGCAGTGTTGATAGCTTTTGGGTGTGACAAACTAGACACACTAGAGCTGGGTACCACCAGGGCAAGAAGTCAGTTGCTCCGTTCTCCAAGCTCCTGAATTCCGTGCATCTGGTTGGCCACTGAGAGATAGAGAAATCTGGGTTTGATCAGTCCCTGCTTTGCTTCAACAGGACCACTTATCTATCCACATCCTTTCCTCCTTCCCTCCTTCTCTTTTTCTCTCTCTCCAGTCCCAGATCCACCCCGCCATCTTCAACTGCAGCTGAAGAAAGAAGCTGAAGACATTGTGGTTTGCCAGTGGGCCCCTCCAGCAAATGCCCATGGTCTAATCAGAGAATACGTTGTGAGTATCTCAGTGTACATGGAGATACGCTAACCCTGTTGATGGAGAATTGATTTTAACAGGCATTGGACCAGGTATAAGGGGCGCCATTTTCCCTCTGGTGATCTTATTCAATTGTGGTTTCGCTCCACAAACCTGCAGATTCAAACCTTTCATTGGAGGTCAACAGCACGAAGCTGTTCCAATAAACCCCTTTTATTTAGTTTACAGTGAATTCCTCTCCAGCAAAGTTCCAGCCAACAGTCTTTCAAGATATTTCACAATTACAGACCTTTATCAGGCTTGGAGAGTTGCCAGGCCAATACCTTTCAGATGCCACACTGTAGCTGACAATACTTGACAAGAATGCAGGAACAGATCTTCACCCAAATGAACTCATTATCGCCTGCAAAACCCCACTCCCCTTTCATTCCTCTTTTATTCCCTATGGGAGGGGCTGTTCACCATCCACCTGTGGCTTTACTCCCAAGTCAACTCTTGTTCCTTAGCTATTCCCTTCTGGCAGCTGTGCGCATGCACATACTGGGAACAGGCTCTGGCTGTTCTTCTGCCTCACTGATGTCTGACTCCGAAGGCAGCTGATAACTGTTATATGGCCCTGGCCCCATCTCTGCCTCCAACACAGAGTGCTCATCAGAGCCTTACCCAGATTCCAGGACTGGCCCATGTTCCTCCCCAACCACCTCACTGTCCGAATTGGTGGGACACAACAATGGCAGGATCTTAAAGATTTAGCCTGCTGAAAGTTGACTTTAGCAAGGAGATGGTTGTCCCTATTTTTCCGTCCTGGTAGGTGGAATACAGCAGAGCCGGTTCAAAGGAATGGTCTTCCGTAAGGGCGCCCACCAACTATTCAGAAGTTGAGATGTTGCAGGTCAACGCCTTATATGTTTTCAGAGTGAGTAGATGTTTTCTTTTATTAGCCCTCTATGAGAATCAGCTGATCTTGGCCTGTAGAACTAGGAGATTTCTATTCTTCTGTTGTCCCAAGAAGAATAGACATTAAAAAGGTCATTGGATTCAGTGTAATGCAACCAATCAAAGGGCAGATTTTGATGGAAGCTCAACTATCAGTTAACTAGGGGAGGAATTGGTGGTATTCTACCGGTTCAACACCGGTTCAGTCGAACCGGTAGCTCCCAAGGATCATCTGTGAGCAAACCGGTTTGCTCCGACAATCAGCTGCTGGGCCTTCCACCCAACCTGGTTCTATCAGTATATTCCCTGCTTCTAGTATTATTTTCTGCTTTTCAACCTCGGCTGCTTCGCACAGCACAGCCGATTGCCATGTGACAGCTGTTTTACACACCTTTGTAGCAGAAGGTGAGTTGCAAACACTGCACATCTGCGTGCAAAGAGCGCACTCACACCAAACTTGTAGGAGTCAGTTAACTAGGGGAGCCAGTTAACTAATGGAGGAATGTCTTTGCTGAAGCTTCTTCTGAGAATGTCTTCCAGATTTCTTGTACCAAGCAAGAATCTTCCTGTCTTTGTTCTTTCCTTGATGGACACATCTTGGCTCGTTCCTTTTTTGACAATAACCCATAATTGTCTGGGGAAACCTTCTGCAGGCATCTTCCTCCACCTTCCTCCATCCACCTCCTTTGGATGTGGAGATCCTTCAGTCCAAGGTCCATTTGGCCACCAGTGGTTAGCAGCAGGGTCTCTATCCATGGCTGTTGGGATCCATCACTTGGCAGAAGTCTTCCGGCTTTTGAGAGCGACCTCCCCAAAGCTTTTTGAGTTGTACTGGCTGGGAATCCTGGGTTTTGTAGTCCCTACCCCTTCGGGGAGAGGGTGGGATGATCCTGTTTTTGGATCGCTCAGCATTTCCTTCAGAATAACACTGAATATGCCATCTGTTCTTCCCTCCCCTCCCGGCCGTTCACTTATAAAGTTCCTTGTTTGTTTCAAAAAAAAAGAGCTATTTTATCCAGGACCATGGATTGCCTATTTTAACCAGCTTTTCTGTTTTGAAAAGGTTGCCGCGGTAACAAGCCGTGGAGTAGGAAACTGGAGCGATTCCAAATCCATACGAACTATAAAAGGCAAAGGTAAAAAAAAAAACCTTTCAGACTTAATTTCTGGAATTCTTTGCTCGCACTAGACTGGACACGGAGGTGGGTAAAGACAGCTAGATGGCAGCAGCTGGTCCACCCTGGCTGGTCTCAAAAAGCTCAGGAGATCTGCCTGGACTTTGACTTGGAGGAGAGAAATCCCAGGGCTGTGACCGAGGAGAAAGCCCTCCTTGCAGTAGAAAGCATTTCCATCAGTGGTGGAATTCAAAATTTTTTTACTTCCGGTTCTGTAGACATGGTTTGATGGGCATGGCAGGGGAAGGTTACTGCAAAATCCCCATTCCCTCCTCACCCCACTAACCTGCTTTCCAGCTCTGTTCTCCTGTGCAGGGCAACCAAAGAAGACCCAGCCAATCAGCTGGGACCCGGGAGGCAGAGAATAGGTGGGGGCAGGGCCAGTCAGAGGTGGTATTTGCCGATTCTCTGAACTACTCAAAATTTCCACTACCGGTTCTCCAGAATTGGTCAGAACGTGCTGAATACCACCTCTGATTTCCATGTTGTTGCCCCAAAGCTTGTTGCGTCCATGAAATTATCCGTCTTTGAGCTGAAACTTAAGGGATGCTTTACTTCATTGCAGATATCTCTGTTATAGGCAGGAAGGTGTGCTGTCAATTTAAATATGTATACATACTGTATACATATATATGGGCATATGTATGCATGTATATTTGTATATATATATTTGTATATGTGTATGTATAGTGGGAAGATGTGCTGCCAATTTAAATATATATATATATTTATATATATATATATATTAATATATATTAATATATTATATATATTAATATATATTAATATATATATATATATATTATATTAATATATATTATATATATTAATATATATATATATATATATACATATATTGTCATGCCCCCATTAAGAGTCTGAATCCGAGGAGGAAGACGAACAGCCTCAGGGAGCGGAAGAGTGGCTCCATTGACTGTGGAGGAAACTAGGGAAGAGCAAAGTCCAGCAGAGCAGGGAAGGGGTAGAATAAGGGAGAGGAGGTTCAGAGGAAGACCAAGACCTACCCCTCTTCACCCTAGGGCACGCAGGGAAGAACGGAGAAGAGAGCAACGTGGGTTGTGTGGCTTACGAGAGAGGAAAGGGCCCTGATTCCCTTCACAAGGCGCACCGGGGGAGCTAGTTTAAAATTAGAATTTTGCGCGGCAGAAACTTCAGTCACCTAGTTACTATCTTTGAAAAAATGTTTATGGAATGCACTTTTGATTTCCAAGCTGTCGCACTGCTCTTTCAAAACCCTTTCCCCCTTCCCTTTCCATTGGCAACTCTAAAAAGACCATAGAAATATTTTATGAGTTAACATTTAGGACCAATTAGCCGTAACTTGAGGATATCAGAAGGGAGTGGCATCCATGAAAGAGCACATTAAGTTCAGTTCAATGGTCAACCTTGTGATGTTCTTAACAGTTAGTTGGGATGTTTTGATATCTTTTTTATACAGATTAGGATTAGAATTCCTTATTGGCCAAGTGTGATCAGACACACAAGGAATTTGTCTCCGGTGCATAAACTCTCAGTGTACATACAACAATAGTGATAGATCATTAATCATAGACATTGTAAGAATACATTCAAGGAGTGGTGTGGTGCTTAGAGGTGGAGCTCTCGCCTCACAATCAGGAGGCTGTGAGTTTGATCCTAGGTAGAGGCAGATATTTATCGCTCTGGGCACACGGAGAATTTATCTGCTGAGCAAAACTCCACATTGATGACAGGAAAGGCATCCGGCCACTTGGCTCCATTTAGTTGCCCAGACTCCACCCTGCAAGGGATTATGGGGCCATTAAATGAAGATGATTGTAAGAATATACTCATCATACAACATTAGATACAACACTTCGTGATAACCATGGTTACCAAATAAGCAATCGATGTAAATCATACCATTAATATTATGATTAGTATTAATCATAATATATACTTAGGATACTAAGTAAACAATATACATGATAAGGTACAAGCAACAAAGTTATAAGGAGATAGGTAATAGGGAGGATGAGAATAATGATGGTAATACTGCCTTTCTAGATACTGTTAATGCTGTCAGATGCTATCAATGTTAAATCTCATGCCTCTTTCTTTCTCTCTTTTGACCCCATTTAGGGATTCCGCCTCCTACGATCCATATTGATAATTATGATGAAAACTCCATAAGCTTTACCCTCAGACTAGACGCCAATATTCAGGTGAGACATAGTCTTACTGTTCTAACCCAGCTCTTCAAACATGGCAAACTCTCTGAAGTTAACTCAAAGATTCCTTTATTAGGAGCATCAGCAGCCCCGGCAAAAAGTTTCTTAACACCAGCTAACAAGTCCATCTGGCCAGGAGATGAATAGCTGTCTGCCACATCTATTCATCTCCACCCCCTGCCTTTTATCCCCAAAGCTAGGGTGGGGCTTTGCTAGCAGCAATGGCTCTTCTGTCCTAAGGACCAGCCCATAGATTTCCACTGCTCTCCTCTCCTCTGCCTTCTGTGCATTCGCGTGTCAGGCACTGGGCCCAGCTGTTCCTCCTCTTTCTCATCAGCCACCTCCAGACCTGGGGGCTGTTGACTCTCCATCTGAGGGCTGACAGACGGCCCAGGCTCCATCTCTCTCTCTCTCTCTCTCTCTGTCTCTCTCTCTCTCTCTCTCTCTGTCTCTCTCTCTCTGTCTCTCTCACTCTCTCTGTCTCTCTGTCTGTCTGTCTCTCTGTCTGTCTCTCTCTCTCTCTGCCAGCTCCATTCCCTCTTCCCCCTCGGAGCTCTCAGATTGCCTTGATGCTGATCCTGACTCCCACACCACCACCACCTCCTCCTCCTCCTCCTCCTCCTCTGATTCGGCTCCTGGAGGGGCCATCGGCCAACAGGCCACAATACTTTCTTTCTAACTGCTGCCACTTTTAACCAACTATAAGGTCGACCCCCCCCCCCAAAAGCTGGACTCTCAACAGCTTTCCTTAAGAGGGAGCAAATGAAAATTCAAAAATAAAGCAGAATTTTGGGAAGGGAAAGGGAGAAACTAGTGTGTGTTCATGTGTGTTTGTGCAGCTTGGCGTTCATAGTACCAGTTTACAAAACCTGGGCAGGAGAATGTTTAACTATACTAATTCTACATAAATACATTATTCAGGCCAGAATCAAATTAGCCAAAATAGGCTTTCTTCCCTGATTTCACCCAGTTTTTAATTCTGTTCACAATGATCCTTTCTCTTTTGCCAGTATGAATTTTTCTCAGATGTACGTCAAGCCCCACTCCTTGAGCCAGGCAGAAGAAATCAAACCTCTTTGACTTCATCCCCCTTTTTCAGAATCATAATATTTCTGTCTTCTCAAAACAGTTTTTTATAAAGGTTCTCGTTTATAAAAAAAAAAAAAGGCCTTTTGGTGATGGGCCCTTTTCGTTCACTCCTGTAAAAAAAAAATCACCCAGGTGTGATTGATCAGGTATTTTATCTGTCCTTCTTGCACATTTCGTACTGCTGGTTTTGACAGGTGAACGGCTACGTCGTGAAAATTTTCTGGACTTTTGACACCCACCGACAAGAAAAGAGATCATTGTTTGTAGATGGAGGGAAGTCAGCACAAACAGGTAAGATTGTCTGTGCAAAACTGCAGCGTAGAGAACAGGATGATCCAGTTTCCATTCAACCCTTAGCCATGGACTCTTGAATCAGATCAAATCCTTTATTGTGCTCAAATGAGAATACAATAGAATAGGAAGTAGAATAGAATAGAATAGGAATTAGATTAAATTAGAATAGAATAGGAATTAGAATAGAATAGGAATTAGAATAGAATAGAATAGGAATTAGAATAGAACAGGAATTAGAATAGAATAGGAATTAGAATAGAATAGGAAATAGAATAGAACAGGAATTAGAATAGAACAGGAAATAGAATAGAATAGGAATTAAAATAGAATAGGAATTAGAACAGAATAGAATAGGAATTAGAATAGAATAGGAATTAGAATAGAATAGGAATTAGAATAGAATAGGAATTAGAATAGAATAGGAATTAGAATAGAATAGGAATTAGAATAGAATCGGAATTAGAATAGAATAGGAATTGGGTTAGATTAGAATAGACTAGAATAATACAATAGGAATAGAATAGGAATAGGAATAGAACTGGAAGGGTCCTTGGAGGTCCTCTAGTCCAGCTCCCTGCTCAAACAGGAGAACTTATGCTATTTCAGATAAGTGACTGTCTATTTCTTCTTAAAAACCGCCAGTGATAAAGCACCCACAACGTCTGAAAGCAAGTTATTCCACTGGATAATTGTCCTCGCTGTTAAGAAGTTTATCCTTAGTTCTAGGTTGCTTCTCTCTTTGATTAGTTTCCATCCTTTGCTTCTTGTCCTGCCTTCAGGGGCTTTGGAGAATAGCTTGACTCCCTCTTCTTTGAGGCAGCCCCTGAGATATTGGAAGACTGCTACCATGTCACCCCTAATCCTTCTTTTCTCTAGAGCAGCCAGGAGAGGAGAGGAGAGGACAGAGAATGAAACAGAACAGAACTAATAGAATGGAATAGAAAAGAGAATAGAATAGAATAGAAATCCTATCCCACTTGCAGACAAATGGTCATCCAATCTCTTTCTAAAAACTTCCAGTGTGGGAGCATTCACAGCATCCGAAGGCAAGTTGTTTCATGGATTCATGGTTCTAACTGTCAGGAAATTCCTCTTTGTCTTCCCCAGTGAGGAACTTGACTGCTCAGACGCCGTATGAAATTTCTGCCTGGGCCAAGACGGAGCTGGGGGACAGCCCGCTCTCTTTCGCACACGTGGTGACCCGCGGCACGAGGCCATTCCCCCCCAGCCTGAAGGCCAAAGCGGTCAACCAGACAGCCGTCGAATGCAACTGGAGCGGGCCAAGGAATGTGGTAAGAACGGCAATTTCTTTTTGATTCGTCCCATGGGCCGTAACT
The DNA here is from genome assembly GCA_023653725.1 of Bungarus multicinctus. NCBI lineage: Eukaryota > Metazoa > Chordata > Lepidosauria > Squamata > Elapidae > Bungarus > Bungarus multicinctus. The sequence continues at coordinate 22,902,860 of CM042837.1, read as the reverse complement.
GTTTGAAAACTCCAGAGCTAAAGGATTCTGGGACATTATTTATAGAATGGCAGAATCCGCGGGTTTATTTCCTCTTATTTCCTCTCTACCCTGGGCAGATATACGGTGTATTTTACGCCACCTCTTTCCTGGAACTCTACCGGAATCCTAGCAATGCAACTACAGGTCTCCACAACATGACTGTGATTGTTAACCGGGATGAGCAGTACTTATTCCTGGTAAGGATAGACTTTCAATTCATCCTTTTGGGCAATTTCTACAGAAACCCAACCAAGTTAACGTTTTAGAATAGAATAGAATAGAATAGAATAGAATAGAATAGAATAGAATAAACAATTTTATTGGCCAAGTGTGTTTTGACACATAAGGAATTTGTCTTGGTGCAAATGCTCTCAGTGTACATAAAAGAAAAGATACATTCATCAAGAGTCAAGAATCATCAGGTACAACACTTAATGATAGTCATAGGGTACAATAAGCCATCAAACCATACTAGGAAACAGTAAAAATCATTAGGATGCAAGTGACAAAGTTACAGTCATACAGTCACAAGTGGACGATAAGGAGTGATGAGAAGATTAATATAATAATAGTGCAGACTTTGTAAATAGTTGGACAGTGTTGAGGGAATTATTTGTTTAGCTGAGTGATGGCTTTCGGGGAAAAAACTACTTGTGTCTAGTTGTTCTGGTGTGCCGTGCTCCATAGCGTCATTTTGATGGTAGGTGTTGAAACAGTTTATGTCCAGGATGTGAGGGGTCTGTAAATATTTTCACAGCCCTCTTTTTGACTCCTGTAGTATACAGATCCACGATTGAAGGCGAGTTGGTAGTAATTAAATACAGACAAGAAGAGATTTGAAAGTTGTTCCTGTAGTATCATTTAATCAGACATCTGAGTAGAATCATACACTGTGCTAAGCTGTAGTTTAAACATGATTTGCCCAACATGCTCTCATAGCTTAGAGTAAGTTTTTTTCTTCCTTTCATGGCGGGATTCAAGTTCTTTGATTGAGTGGCTGGTAGAATGTAAGTTATAAAAGAATGGAAACCACAGGTTTGCAAAGAAGCTAAACTAGATCCAGTAGTCCCTTTCGGTTAGATTCAGGCTAGGCTTCGTGATCTGGAAAATCCACATTGTGCTTTTCTGGAATGAATTGCTCTACTGATATCTCCACTCCAGGTTCGAGTTATTTCTCCATACCAAGGTCCACCCTCAGATTATATTGTTGTGAAGATGATTCCTGACAATCGCCTTCCCCCTCGACATCTTCACGCTGTCCACCTATCAAAAACATTTGCCATCATTAAATGGGAGTCGCCTTACGATTCCCCAGATCAAGATATGGTAAGAGGGTTGCGCCAGTCCAAGCTTGGCCCAACATTGATTCTACATATGGTTGGGGCAGGGGTGGGCTTCAAAAATTTCAGCAAAGGGTTCTCTGCCTGGTTGCTGGGTGGCTGTTATGTACAGAATAACTCTTGAGTAACAAGGATATGCACATGGAAACGTTTATGAAAGTAGTTATGAATAATTATTCAGCCATACACAGATACACTAAATTGAGTTAAAAGTTTATTTTAAGAAATAGCACAGTCCAATAAACGGTACAGATCATATACGTTTAACAGTCCAAAGAATATCCAATTACAAAGTCTTCTGAACTGGTTGTCTTTGTCATTTATAGTAAACAAAGATATCAAGCACAACAGAGAACCTTAAATAGCAACAGAATGTCAGAGAGACAAAATGTCAGAGAGAGAGCAAGCTATGATCTCTAGCTCCCTCTTATGGCAACTTGTAGACTTTGGAGCATGGTTAGCCTTGATAGATTAAATGGAATTATTGTATTGAGGTCATCACCAATCTAGGGAAGATACATCCACCGTTGCTTGGATTTGTGTGCATCTCACTGCGTGTTCTGTCCTAGGCTTCCCCAAAAAGCACTAAGCCAACTCTTGAGTCCCGGCAAAACCTCTTTTATTAAATGAATGTGAATTTAATGCATTCACATTCAGGCAACGGCTTGGCAAACAGTCATGCAAAGATATACTAATTAGCTCAGATCTTATCTATCTTGGAAAGCTGCCCTGTAAATATTTCCACACGCAGTGCTGACAAGGAAGAGCTGGGTTACACAGACAAATCTTCACAAGGCAGGAAGGAACGAATGAGCGAGTTGTTTCCTGCAAAAGCCCCCTCCTCTTTTGCTTCTCTTTTAATCCTGATGGGTGGGGCCATTCATCGTCCACCTATGGCCTTACTCCCACGTCGACCCAGTGTTCTTAATTGTTCCGTCCTTTTGGCAGCTCTGAGCAGGCTGGGAACTGGTTCCAGAAGCTCCCCCGCCTCACTGCTGTCCAAGCCCGAAGGCAGCTGATGACTGCCAGCCTGTCCTGGCCCCATTTCTGCCTCTGCAGAGCCCTCATCCGAGCCTTCCTCAGCCTCCAGGACTGGCCCAGGTTCCTCCCCAGCCTCCTTACTACTGTCCGACTCTTCTGTCAGCCACCGGCAGGCCACAACACTTGTTGTCTGTGGTTTTCACAAGACAGAACACCACACTAAGCTTAGTGATCCATAAACATGGAACCCAAGTGCCAGAGAGGGTGGTTCAACATAGGATGCTAGCTTTTGATTCCAAGGTTAATTCTTTAATTAATCCAAGATCAATATTGTCCTAGGTGGGATTTAGCCTTTTTTCAGCCAAATTCTCAATGGATCTCTTTTGCCCTAAAGCAGTGTCTTTCAACCTTGTCAATTTTAAGATGCGTGGACTTCAACTCCCAGAATTCCCCAGCCAGCTGGCTAGGGAATTCTGGGAATAGAAGTCCATACCTCTTCCAGTTGTCAAGGTTGAAAGAGATTGCCCTAAAAAGATGCTCCAACTAAAATACAACACTTTGTGCTGAATGTTGAAGGGCATAGCATCTCCCGTGTCTACCTTTGCTTCTCCCCAGTTGTATGCAGTGGCTGTGAAAGATTTAATAAGGAAGACAGATCGAAACTATAAGGTGAAGACCCGAAACAGCACGGTGGAATATACCATTAAAAAACTGGACCCTGGTGGAAGATACCACATTGTTATACAGCTAGGAAACATGAGCAAAGAAGCTAGTTTGAAAATCAACACAGGTAAGAGTATAGTATAAGTGCTGAACTAGTCATCATCCAGAGCGCGAGCCCCATTGAATTCAATGGGTCTCTTTTTTTCTGCATTTACTACTTCTTCTCCTTGTGCCATATTGTGATGACCCAGGGCAGGGCACAAAAGCAGCAAAGTCAGAAAAGTAGGTAAAATCCCTTTAATTCCTCCAACTTGGCCCCCAATGTCCAGTTATCATCGGCCGGAGAGAAAAAACTCTCCCAAGAACAGTTTTTAAAGGGAAGAAATTGAGTCCGACCCCAAAGTACATATAAATTATAAATAAAAACCAACACAAATCACGCTGCAGCAATTAACGAGACAGGGCAGGATAAGGAATTGCAGACTTCAAAAGATAATGAAACACACACAGCTGGGAGGATGCCAGAAGCCAGATAAGACTTGACGAACAAAGATAATGCACGCTTTGCTTCCAGCAAGGTTCTGTGCGCAAACACCCTTCTTATATCTTGTTCTCCCAGCTGCAACTAATGAAGGGAATCAGGGCCCTTTCCTCCCCCGTAAACCACGTTGCTCCCTTATCCATTCCTCCCTGTGTGCCCTAGGATGAAGAGGGGGTGGGCCTGGGTCTTCCTCTGAATGCCAGCCGGACTGTGCCTTCCCCAGTTTCCTCCACAGTCATCGGAGCCACACTCCCACTCCCTGTCAGCGGTTGGACATCAGATTCCAACAGGGGTATAACACATATCTGTCACTGGACACTTCTGATCATGTTGGCAATTCTATTTTTATCAACAGCCGCACGAAAAAGTGCTGTTGAGTTTTGTCCAAACCAGTCTCTTAGATTTGGAAGCCCTGGTGTTTTTCTTCTGCCTGGACTTCGTTGGCCTTCAATCTTTCCCTGGAGGATTAAGTTTACTAAGCATTTACTAAGAAGTTGCTATTATATTTACCTATCATATATCCACCTGTTTCTCCAATGTCTGTTACAGTATCCCTGGCTGCACCTGATGCTTTAAAGATTATACCAGAAAACGATCACATCTTGTTGTTTTGGAAGAGTTTAGCTTTGAAAGAAAGCCAATTTAATGAAACCCGGGTAGGTTGCCGTTGTGTTACAATGATACTGTTTCCTGCCTCCAATGCACTTTATTTGACCTGTTCAATGGTTTCCCTAGGGTTGCAGGCAAACTGGCTGCATCCACACAACATGCCAAGCCACACATATAAAGCATGATTTGCAAATCATACTGTCAGGGGTTGGGTAGCAGAACAAGTGCAAAGAAAATTGCTTTGTATTATTTGCTTAAATGTGTTGGCCACCCAACTCCAATGAACTCTAGATAAACCCTCCATAAAAACAGCTAAAAAACTGGGCTGAGTAAATCTTTTTGAGTTTACTCAGCCCAGACTAAAACAATCTAATGAATAACAACATCAACAGAACAAAACAAAACAGGGGCCTTTGAACAAATGATAATAAACTCCAATCCCTCGCCCGGGTGCAAGCCCAGGTTTTCTGGAGCCCTGGGAGAATGGGTGCTGTCGCCTTGTGCTATTGACCAATGTTTTCCAACTTTGGCAACTATAACATGTATGGACCTTTATTCTCAGAATTCTCCTCAGTTCTGGGAGTTGAAGTCCAGACATCTGGTCAAAGTCCATCCATCTTATGGGAGTTGAAATCCACACATCTTGTCAACCACGCCAAGATTGAGAAACATTGCTGTATAGTAAGGGAAAATAGATTGGAATTAAATACCACCAACATGAAAGCAAATAGTGGACCTCCAACAGATGTCAAACATCACAACCAGAATAGAATAGAACAGAACAAAATAGATATTGGAATGAAGAATAGAATAGATATTGGAATGTAAAATAGAATAGAATAGGAATAGAGAATAAAGGATAGGATAGGATAGGATAGAATAGATACTGGAGTGTAGAATAGAGTAGAATAGCACAGAACAGAATAGAATAGATATTGGAATGAAGAATAGAATAGATATTGGAATGTAAAATAGAATAGAATAGGAATAGAGAATATAGGATAGAATAGAATATAGAATAGACTAGAATAGAATAGAATAAATATTGGAGTGTAGAATAGAGTAGAATAGCACAGCACAGAATAGATATTGGAATGAAGAATAGAATAGATATTGGAATGTAAAATAGAATATAATAGGAATAGAGAATAAAGGATAGGATAGAATAGAATAAATATTAGAGTGTAGAATAGACTAGAGTAGAATAGAACAGAACAGAATAAGAGAGTTGGAAGGGACCTTGGAGGTCTGTCTTCTAGTCCAACCCCCTGTTAGGCAGGAAACCCTACAACACTTCAGACAAATGGTTATCTAATCTCTTCTTAAAAACTTCCATTGTTGGAGCATTCACAACTTCTGGAGGCAGTTGTTCCACTGCTCAATTGTTCTCGGTGTCAGGAAATCTCTCCTTAGTTCTAGGTTGCTCTCCTTGATGGGTTTCCACCCGTTGCTTCTTGTCCTGCCCTCTGGTGCTTTACAGGGCATTCAAAGTTCTGGAAAGTAAAGTTTCCCTTCCTTTTCTGTTCCTTCTCTGACAATTATTAGCTTAATTCTCAATACTTCCTTAAATGAATTCATTCTTTCCATCTCCAGGGGTATGAGGTGCACATGTTTGACGGTGGGACCAACACCACCTCATATCTGGGGAACACTACGGAGAATGTCTTCAAGGTTTCCCACCTGAAGGCCGGCCACAATTACTCCTTCACAGTGCAAGCAAGATGTCTCTACAGTGGGCAGATGTGCGGAGAGCCTGCAACTCTTCTGTACAGTGAGCTGAGAAGAGGTAGGAGGAATGTCTCCATCTCCTCATTGTCACTTCTGGGCAGCTGCTCCACAGCATTTATGTTTGAACCCCCAGAAGAGGAGAGAGGAAGGGAGGGATGGAGGGAAAGAGAGAAGGGGACGGAGGGAGGGACAGAGGGAGGACAGAGGAGAGAGAGAAGAGGGAGGGAGAGAGGAGAGAAAGAGAGAGAGAGGGAGGGAGACAGACAGACAGAGACAGAAAAACATGAGTTTAGATTCTTCCTCATGTTCATTTATTTTCCAGTTGGCCAATGTCACATCTTCTGCCCAACAATTGCAATAATATATATTATTATTAATATATAAACAAAAAGAAAGAGCAATGTGTTCAAAATCCATATATACAGTGTGTTGTCTGGTTACATGTCTTGGAGTAATAATAATAATATATAATATTATTAATATATAAATAAAAAGAAAGAGCAACGTGTTCAAAATCCATACATACAGTGTGTTGCCTGGTTACATTTCTTGGAGTAATATTCGTCATGATCATAATAATGGTCTTAAATGATAATTTCCTGATAACAGTGCTTTTCACTCATAACATTGATACATATTAATTAGTAAAACTAATCAAAATTAATCACAATAAGTTACAACTCTGATCGTGAGGTTAATCTTTCTCTTGTAATCTTCGAATTTCTAACTCCTGTTTTTCTTATTTAAAAAAACTTATTTAAAAAAACTTCTTGGTATCAAGTGAGTCTTCGTGAGTTCTATTCTTTCATCTTTCCATCTTTTGCCCTTTCTTGTCTTTCCTCTTTTTCGGTAGATGGAGATGCCAGGGCCTCTATATTGGGCAAATCTAAGGATGTTGCTGCCATCGTGGTGCCCGTCTTGTTTCTGTTACTAGTGACAGTGGGTGTTGGGTTTGTGGTCTTGTACATGAGGCATCGAAGACTTCAAAATAGCTTCACAGCCTTTGCCAACAGTCACTACAACTCCCGACTGGGTTCAGCCGTATTCTCCTCTGGAGATGACTTAGGTAAGTGAGGTCCGAGTCTTAGGAATGCTTAGGTGGAATTCAGAAGCACTGCTGGATTTACATCAAGCCTTCAGATTGGGTAAACTTTGCCTGGACGGAGGTTTAATATTCGTAATCAGCTTGTTAGATTTCCACTGCAGCCATTTCCAAAGTCCATTAGAGTTTGGTGATGAATGAATGAATGGATGGATAGATGATTTAATTTGGGTTCCTTTATTGAGTTTGGATTAAGTAGCTTCATTGGACTTTTCATATATAAAGATAGCTAGATAAAGAGAGAGAGAGAGAGAGAGAGAGAGAACATAGAGATAGATAGATAAATATAGTTAGATAGATATAGTTAGAGATAGATAGAGATTAGAGAGATATAGATAGATAGATAGATAGATAGATAGATAGATAGATAGATAGATAGATAGATAGATAGATAGATGATAGATCAAAGAGAGAGATATATAGTTAGAGAGAGAGAGAGATATTAGAGGGAAGGAGGGAGATGATGAGGGAGAGAAAGAGAGAGAGAAAGAGAGAGAGATGATAGATTCTCTTTCCCTTTACATAATGGGTCTACAAATAGTTATAAGCTGTCCCATCCCTATTTAACAAGAATACTATATTAAATAAACAAATATTCCAGGTGGGAAGGATCTCTATCTGATGATCAAACTGATCCAACATCCGATTATAATATATATATGTAAAAGGTAATATAAAAGAACACTGTCGACAGGTTAGACCAAACATTGCAGTAGTCTTCAAATCCCCCCATTAACCATCTTTTATTGGGCTTTTCCAAACTGATGATTCTATGGACCACAGTGAGGAGGTAGGGATGGTCCCCAGTGATCCCTGATGCCCACTTCTTCACTTCTTCATGCCTTGAATGTCTCTCGTTGTCACCGTGTGTCAATAAACTTTGTGACTTGGTTTACCAGGAGATGAAGACGACGAAGCCGCCATGATCACGGGTTTCTCAGACGACGTCCCTATGGTAATAGCGTGAAGAACGTTTCGGATTCCGGAAAGCAAAAAAATAATAATAATGGTGTAAATATTTTATTTGATAAAGAAAAAAAAGTCAACTGTTTATTTTAAAAAGAACAAAAACTAAAAAGCACTTTTGAGTTGCAATACATTATTTTTGTATCGGCTGAAAAAGAAAACAAAAAAAGAAATACACTTTGTAGCACACGGCTGTGAAATTTCAAATCAGGTTGATGCTAGTTCTGTGGTTGGGTTTCTTTCCTTGTTCTTCTTTTCCAAACTTCGATTTCGTCTTAATGCTTCCTGAGCACACTTTTGATTCTTTCCCATTGGCAATGACTTTGATCCTCTGAGAACTTGTCAGCAGTTGGAACCCTGGGAGTCTTCTTCTGGCTTGATGTCAGATGGAAGTCAGATGGAAACCAAAGGATAGTCCGTCATTAAGAGAATCCTTCCTTGCAGTGTGCATTAATGAAATGGTGTGGCCGAACGATGGAGGGCAACAGAACCATGGAGGGCAAAAGAAGAAGAAGGGGATGGCAGAGAAGGAGGTGGCTGGATGGAGTCACTGAAGCAGTCGAAGTGAGCTTAAATGGACTCTAGAGGACAGGAAAGCTTGGAGGAACGTTGTCCATGGGGTTGCAATGGGTTGGACACAACTTCACAACTAACAACAATGAGGTTCTTCGTTGCCCTGTGTGGCCTCTGGAGATTCTTTGATGGAGTTCTCCAGGATATGGTTCTCCCAAAGGTGCTTTTTGTTTCCCAGGAGGCAACTGGACTTTCTGGTTTTTCTTTGAAGACGTTTCGCTTGTCATCCGAGAAGCTTCTTCAGCTCTTTGAAGATGCTTCACTTCTCCAAGTGAGCTTTGAAGAAGCTTCTTGGATGAGAAGCAAAATGTCTTCAAAGAAAAACCAGAAAGTCCAGTTGCCTCTTGAAAAAAGACATTGCCCTGAGTTCCATATTAGTGACTGTGTTGAGCATCGCGTGAGACGGAAGTATTTCTACTTTCCTTTTTTTCCAGGGTTAGACCGCTACAGATTTCTTTCCACCTTTTGATTTGAAGTAATGAGTCCAACAAGAGACTGAACGTTGTTGAATTGTTGTCCGTGCCAGCCATAGGATGCCAGTCCCTTATTTCTAGTCTGCAAGTTGACTAGATATTATTCAGAGATTTGTAGATTTTCTTCTTCTGCTCCTTAAGTGATGATTTGGATTCTCGCCTTTTGGTAGGAGGTAACATCTCTAGTTTTGGCCCGCTTGAACACAAAGCACAGGTAGGATTCCTAAAAAAAATGCTCTGAAGTTGTGCTGAGCCAGAAGTTGTACATTGCCCAAAGCTCTTCCCTGGTAATGATAAAGGAGAATATTGGATATGAGGGGTCCTTGGTGCTCTCTGAGCTTGTTTGTTTTCTTGCAGATGTTTCCTTACCCAAACTAGGTAACACCATCAGTGCTAGCATCAACCTAGTTGGGTAAGGAAACATCTGCAAGAAAACAAGCAAGCTCAGAGAGCACCAAGGATCTACTCTTCTCTGGGTTCTTTGGAGTCATTTCAGACCAAACATATGTAATTTTCTGCAGTTTGGAATCCCAGATCCCAACCTGGAAAAGCCTCAAAGAAAATCCCAAGGACGTGGTGGGCTCTGCTCCCTCTCCTAAAGAAAGGGTCTCCAGCCTTGGCAACTTTAAAACTTGTGGACTTCAACTCCCAGAATTCCATGCTGGCTGAGGGATTCTGGGAGTTGAAGTCCACAAGTCTTAAAAGTGGCCAAGTTTGAAGACCTCCTGCTCTAAAGCAGTAAGCCTTTGGTCACCATAATCTTCCTACCACTGGGGGACGTGACTTGAGTCACTTACAAAATGTTCTGAGAAATTGATTCCAGATTGAAGTCAAGAAGAGAAGAAAGGAGACGAGATAGGATATTTTCTACTGGATGAAGACCAGGTCATAGAAGCAGAGAACACAATATGGAGAGCTTCAAGGATGGGACTGCAGAGTCACAAATGCCATTCTGACTTCCTTATCCTCCTCTCCTTACCCAGTTTAAGTTTCCTAATTCCCAAGTGGAGGGGTGGAGTTGTTCTTCATTTTTTGAAACATTGCTGCTACAAATCCATGTAATTTTCAGGGAGATTTGCTCAAAATCTATACCCCCAGATTCATGAATTTTCTTCAAAATAACCTCGTTCTCTCAGGATCAATCTCAACCATCTTCAGGTTTTCTTTCTATTTGTGTGTTTCTTTTTCCTAAGCAAAAAAAAAAAAAGTTATTTAAAAAAAATGTTCAGGAAATCCATAATTATGTCTATATAAAGAGAGAAGGAATCGTTTGTTCCTGAAGGTTTTACATTGACTGAAAGACGAAAATTATTTGTATTATGTTTTATAGGAGGGGTGGGGTTTTGTTTCTGGATTTATTTTTTATTATTTTTGGTCGGTTCAACTAATTTATTAGGAAATCTGCTTTTGATCAGAGTTCCAAATTCTCAGTCATGCACATGATTGTTGGTTAGCAACACGTCACTTTAATCTATTTTTTTGTGTGTGTGCAAAACTTTGGGTTCTGTTTGTTTTCCGTCTCTTGTAAGTTGCATCTGGCATTATTGCCACAGTAAAACACAAAACACCATCTATTTTTTAATCTCTGAATACTTTTTCATGCTTTGTGAGAAAGTAAAAAAGGTCAGGCGGGTAGAATGAAAAATCTGACTTAAGTAGTCACACCGAGGGCTTAAATGTTTCCTGCAGATTACTTTGCACGTGTTCATAGATGCAAAAAAACAAAAAGGTACAACAATTCTCTTTGGTTCTGTTTTTTTCTTATTGCTTCGTCGGGAGTCTGTGGACGCGGAGGCAGCCTCAAGGGGTTGGGATACAGCCCCATTTTGCACACAATCCTTTATGAAACGGGACTTTCCGTTATATTGACATGGAAACGTCAATACAAACAACATATCGCTTTGTGTAACGATGTTGTTGGTGATAACACTGGTAGACTGAATGGCTCCCCAAAGGTCCTCAAGGAATCTTTGGACTGGGATTAAAACTCTTCCATGTTTTTGAAACTCTACAAATGGTATATGATACTTTGGGGGCTTCCCTGGACACTTAGATTGTCCTTCAAACTTGTTTTCCTGAGTGCTTTGGCCCACTTTTCCTCTATCGCAGATGAAGTTGAAGCAGGGGGGAAATGGGAAAAGAGATGTTTGCGGGAGGTGGGGAATATTAGGTCAGAGGCTTTGGATCACGTCCTCTACAATCCTTTGGCACCATCTGTGGTTGCTGAAGCTGATTCAGTTGAAATCCAGAACATTTGCGGGAGGAAAACCAGATCTATACCAGAACCTCTCCATGAATGAAGGTAAATAAATGTGTCCCAGGCAGAGGTGGTATTCAGCAGGTTCTGAACGGTTCTGGAGAACCACCAGTAGCGGAAATTTTGAGTCGTTCAGAGAACCAGCAAATCTCACCTCTGACTGGCCCCGCCAACCCCATCTATTCTCTGCCTCCCATTGGGTCCCAGCTGTTTGGCTGGGTCTTCTTTGGTTGCCCTGCATAGGAGAACGGAGCTGGAAAGCAGGTTAGTGGGATGGGGAGGGAATGGGGATTTTACAGTATCCTTCCCCTGCCACACACACCAAGCCCACCAAGCCACACCCACAGGAGTGGTTTAGTAAAAAATTTTGAATACCACTGGTATTCAAAATACCACTGGTATTTTGAATACCACTGGTCCCAGGATAATGTTGCAGGATCCAATCTGGGTCAGTTATGGGACCAGAGTTTTAGTCTTCCAAACCTTTGGACTCAGGGTGGAGCCGATCCTCAGGGAACTTCTCTCTTACCAGAAAAGACACAATATCTCAAAGCACACAATCTGCTGATGAATCTGAAAGTTCAGAAGACTAAACCTCTGGTCCCAGTGACTGATCTAAATTGAATCCTGGAATCTCTCCATGTTTCAGATCTCGGACAACAAATGAACCCACAAATCTATGGAGGTTAGGATCTCGTAGCAGTGCCCGGATAAAGTGGGCCTGGGGAATCTTGATACCCCAAATTGATTTGTTTCCACCTGGAGTTTTGATCCATTATTTTCAAAACCTTGACCAGGAATGGTCACTTCCCACATCGGTTGTCTTCTCGGGATGTCCTGAGTCCCCTTTGGCATCTCCTAGTTTTGAAGAACAACAATCGGAAAAGGAAAAGAAAATTTTAAAAAATGGTTGTCAGGTAGCTCGGCAGTCCAGCTGAACTCATTTTAAATGCTACTAAGTTGATGATGTGTTTGCTGTTACTTTCCCTTCCAAGTACATGTTTAGATTAAAGAAAAATTGCTGAGATGAAAGAGCTCGGTTGAGTTGGCTTTTCAGAATCAGGCCCTCATTTTCATTAAGAGCATTTCTCAATAGCAGATATGCGTAGAACCTCTACATACAGGACAGAATAACAGTTGGAAGGGACCTTGTAGGTCATTTAATCTGCCCCCTGCCCCGCCAAAGCAGGAGATCCTACTCCATTTCTGGCAGGTGGCAGTTCAGTCTCTTCTTGAAAGCTTCCAGTGATGAAGCTCCCACAACTTCTGAAGGCAACTTCTGTTCCATTGGTTGATTCTTTCTTATTTCCAGGTTTAATCTCTCCTTGATCAGTTTCCATCCATTATTCCTTGTCTGGCCTTCAGGTGCCTTGGAGAATAGCTTGACCCCCTCCTCTCTATGGCAGCCCCTCAAATATGGCAAGACTGCTATCCTGTCTCCCCTGGTCCTTCTCTTCCCTAGACTAGCCAGGCCCAGCTCCTGCAACCATTCATCATATGTTTTAGCCTCCAGTCTCCTAATCATCCTGGTTGCTCTTTTCTGCACTTTTTCTAAAGCCTCAGCATCCTTTTTTATAGTGTGGTGATACTACACTACATTTCCTAATTGGATGGTGCTGTGGATTTGTAGCTATGCAGATTTGACTCCAAAGCCAAACCTCAGCAACTAAGAATATCTGGTAATTCTTGACTTCTTCAACATCCGTTAGAATGTGGATTCCCTCCCACAGACAAAATTCTTGACTTGCATTCCCCCATACAAAATTCTTGATTTGTTCAATGTCAGTTAGAATGTGGATTCCCCCATACAAAAATATTTTTTTAAAAAAGAATAGCATAATCACAGCAGATTTAGAGGGTTCCATTTGGAGATAAACTGAATCCAAGAACCATTTATTTATACCACTAAGTGAATGCTCGCCATTAGATGTGGGACAGAGGCACTTTAAAGCTTTAAATAAATTTTATATTTTTGCGATTGTTTTATGCACAGAACTGTGCTTGAAGCTTGTGTTTTTTTTATTGTGTCCATTGTAACTATATCGACACTGATTGGTTTGCCTTAGTTTTATACAATTCTGAGCTATTTCCAATGGATGGATGTTCTCTTTAGAATCTGCCACTTTAAATGTTCTTTCCAGCAAATGATGGACCATAAATTATCTAGATCAGAGTCTCCAGACTTTAAGTTGTGGACTTCAACTCCCAGCATGGCTGGCTGAGGAATTCTGGGAGCTGAAAGTCCACAAGGTTTAAAGTTGCCAAGACTGGAGATCCCTGATCTAGAGACGATGTTCCTCCTTATGGGGGGCAGAGGAGGAGAGATGACCTTGTTGAAACAGAGATTTGGTTGGGATGTCTAAAACCTAATTGCTGTTCCAATTCTTGTCCTACGAACCAAAATTGTTGGGATAGGGGTTTCCTTGAACTCCAAAAGTGGATGAATTCAATAATCCGGTCGAAGATGTTATGTGAATGCAGCAAAAGGCATGCAAAAATTACATTTTCAGACTCTTGAGATCTCACATGTCTACCTTGTGTTTGTCTTCTGAGGATGCCTTTTAACATTGAGACCCCAGTGAAATACTGCCAATTGCAGCATCAAACATGCTCTTGACTGGGGGCTCTTGAAGATTATAGCCATCTTGAAAATTATCTTGAGTTGTTGATCTCTCTCTTTCTCTCTCTCTCTCTCTCTCTCACACACACACACACACGCACACACACACATCTATCTCACCTATTATCAACCATCTGTAATCTCTTCTGTGTGTTTATATCATCTATCTATCTCTCAATCATCTGTCTGTATCATTTGTCTATTATCTATCCTCAGTCTCTCTCACACACACATCTATCATGTATATCTATCATCTAGCTATATCATCTACATCATCAATCCTCATCATTATATCTATCCTCTGTCTATATCTGTATCTATCTATCTATCTATCTATCTATCTATCTATCTATCTATCTATCTATCTATCTATCTATGTCATCTGTCTGTATCTATCATTTGTCTATCATCTATCCTCTGTCTCTGTCAAATAGCATTGTAACATAGCTTGGGTAACAAAAAAAAAACAGTCCATACACAAAGGTTTGACCTTAGAAAGGGAAAACTTGCAGAGTTGACCAAGAGGTATTGTGTTCCTTGGGCCAGGGGTCAGTTTGACAGCCAAATCCGGCAGGTGGTGCTAAAGAGCAAAGGAAGAAAAGCCACCACCAAAATAAAAATAAAAAAAAATATCCACCCGGAATGACAAAAAGCAGATGTGATGCACCTCTTGCCAATAGCCTTGAGCTTGCTTTTGTGCTTCCTAATTAAAGTCAAAACACTCCCTGGTATTGGAGATCAGGAACACCAACTTCTCAGCACACACAACGTCTCTCGGATTTAACTTTTAAGGCAACCATCTCTGGGCTACGAACATCTGGATAACCGTTAGGATGGTAGCTGCAAGAAAATGGAGGATTTTTTCTTTTTCTTTTTTTCTTGTTTGCTAAATGGTGAGGTCACCACAGTATTGGCTACCCAGATGTGGTAATCCTAGTTTGCCTGCTTCATTCAGCCCACCTGAAATGAATTCGATTTTTTCTGCCTCTTGGTTTTGGTTAGGTCTCCTCTGATCTATCTTTGGCTGCTTTTCCATCAATTCTGCTGCTTCCCTACTGCAAAATAAAATAAAATAAACCGAGCTATTCAAGGCAGAAATCAGTGCTGCATATTATGCTATTAAGTAAGTATTCCATGCGTATGAATAAATCTAGATTTGTGTGTAGTTTAAGTCATTCAAGCAATGTAAACAATAAAGTATCATTGAGATGTGAATCTAATACAAATCCACCTTCATTTAATTGTTTATGTATGGATGTACATAGACCACTTTATTATTTTAAAAACCTCAGTACAGTCCATTTTGGCCATAGTAATAATAAAAGAGAGACATCACCCTTGAGAACAAAGCCAGGGTCACCTCTGTTTTTCCAAAGACCCTCAAGCTATGTTTCGAACAACCCATTTTGCAGCTAACAGAAATCCAGCATAACATTCACAATGCTTTCTATCTAGGATTAAAAACTCTTGAAATGTGCAAAATAGGGAAAATTGGCGTCCTTTGAAAGAGCCTTAGTTGGGTTTCCATTTTGTATATGTAGCATTTTCAATTTTTAAAAAAATTAAAAAGCTGCTTGTGAAAAATAAAGGCATTGAGGACGATAAAGGATTGAGATATCAACTCTTGCGGGAAAAATAGCCTTCCCGGATTTGCTTAAAGTGCAGAGCAAGCAAAATATGGATTATTACCATCGAGAAATTTAGTACCACCAGAATACACCAGTGGGCAGCATTGGTTCCCTTCTCAAATTCAAACACTAGTCTCCTTCTGGATAATACTTTGGGCAGCATCCAAAAATTATTTGTTCCAGATGACTTCTCGCTATTGTAATATTTTGTTTAACCCAACCCAATCTGAATGAAACCTGGTACAAGAATACAGCTTTTTATTATTATTATTTAATGATACTCGGCAAAACGAGAGGCCAAGTTCTTAAAAAGAGCCAAAGATTCCCTATTCACATTTTGACAGCTGTTAGCCTTTTGAGCTCCCAAGTTGATATTAACAATAGAACTTTTGTGGAAGGAATATTATCAGACTGGAATTGAATATACATATTGGACCGAGATGCCCAAGTCTGGATTTCTCTTTGAAGATTAGAATTACCAAGTCAAAGGAGAAGGACAATGATGCTTTAAGAGACACCTTAAATCACAAAGAGATATTTGGGTTTTTGCCATGTCACACCACACGTCTTCATGATATATTGACAATTGCAGCAGAAAAAACAATTATCATCCCTCCTAACCAGATTTTAAATGTAGCGGGCTTCATTGGGCATCCTTCGAGCCATTTCTGTAGCCCTTTACATTTTATCTGATCAACAGGTTATCACTGGATTTTTTGAGAGTGTCTGGAAAATATAAGGTAGGGTAGATTGAACCAAAAGGATCTCTGATTCAGGAGTCACTGCTTGCAAAGTGATCAAATAGCAAAGATTGCTTTGCGGGGGTGGATACCGGTGATTTATAATCCATGCTTAAAATGGTCTCTGCAAATCATGTGCAAAATGACCCCAGAAAATTCTGTATTTCTTGGCATCCTTGTCAAAACAAATGCATTCTGGGCCCTAAGGGCGCATGAACAGCTCCTCACGCTTAAATAGGCTTGCATTAGAGCAGCGTGTTTTCACACTTTGTAGCTTGAACTCACTGCAATGTTTTTCTTCATGGTTTTTTCTCCGTTGAGAGAGAACTAAAGATGGATGCGAGTGACTCTGATCAGCTTCCACAAGTTGCTTTTTGTCCTGCCCTGAGGTGCTTTGGAGAATAAATCAACACCCTCTTCCCTGTGACTGCCCCTCAAGGGCAACCAAGATGATGAGGGGACTGGAGGCTAAAACATATGATGATCGATGATTGGTTGCAGGAACTGGGCCTGGCTAGTCTAGAGAAGAAAAGGACCAGGGGAGACAGCCAGGATAGCAATCTTCCAACATTTGAGGGGCTGGCACAGAGAGGAAGGAGTCAAGCTATTTTCTAAAGCACCTGAAGGCCAGACAAGGAATAATGGATGGAAACTGATCAAGGAGAGATTCAACCTTGAAATAAAGAGACATGTTCTGGCAGTGAGAATCATCAACCCATGGAACAGAAGTTGCCTGTGGGAGCTACATTGCTGGAAGCTTTCAAGAAGACACTGGACTGCCATCTGTCAGAAATGGTATAGGGTCTCCTGCTTGGGCAGGGGGTTGGACTAGATGGCCCACAAGATCTGTAAATCTGTTAAGTATTGAAAGATTGTCTCCCTTAACCCTTCTCTTCATTAGGCTAAGCATACCTAATTGCTGGTCCATATGATGAAGTTGGCATGCTCCAGGTCTCAATGATTCAGCAATGTCATTTGGTGCACCCTAGGAAAGGGGACTTCTCAGGAATGGTCCCTATTTCCTTGCACATAATTTCCAACCCCCCTTCCCCAAGATTCATAATAGCTGCCACTCTGGCTCTGTTTAAAGGAGCCATGCAAATCTGGCTCCATCCCGAGGTCTGAGTTAGAATGGATGGAAGACCCTATTGTGAGATGATTTGGCTTTTCTAAATGGTTGTTGGTTCTTCTGATTTGAGGTGTATTTACTGAGATTGTACAGTGTATTTTGTATGCTGCCCAGGATCATAACTAGGGCCGCACCTGGAAGACAGTAAACAGACATATGTTAATTGTGTGGTGGGATGGGATGGATAGTTGGATGGGATGGATGGATGGATGGATGGATGGATGGATGGATGGATGGATGGGATGGATGGATGGATGGATGGATGGATGGATGGATGGATGGATGGATGGATGGGATGGGATGGGATGGGATGGATGGGATGGATGGATGGATGGATTCAGGCATTTTGTTAAGTTGATTAAACTGTTTTTCAGCAATTAATTCTCAATAATGGACATTTCAGCATGCATTCTCAATAATGGACATTTCAGTTCCAAGCCAGGTGTATCCACCCAGCAACCCAGTGTGCATTGGAACGTACCTTCTCTAAGGTGGTGATGTTGGGGCTTTGCTCTGAATATCTGGATGCTGGATGGACCCTGTAGGAGTTTGAAATCGATACACTTTAAGGAAATGGGAAAAATATCTGGTGGATGGACTATTTATTCATTTATTTGCTAAGAAAATGTATATGGCCATCCAACTCACTCATGGTGACCTTGGGCAGCTTACAAAGATAAAAACCCCAGTACAAAACCAGTGAACCCCTGTCATGCCCCTGTCAGAGTCTGAATCTGAGGAGGAAGACAAACAGCTGTCAGGGAGTGGGAGAATGGCTCTGTTGGCTGTGGAGGAAACTGGGGAAGGGCAAAGTCCGGCTGGGCAGAGCAGGAGAGAGGTAGAACAAGGGAGAGGGAATTCAGAGGAAGACCCAGGCCCACCCCTCTTCATCTTAGGGCATGCAGGGAGGAACGGAGAAGAGAGCAACATGGATTGCGTGGCTTACGGGGGGAGGAAAGGGCCCTGATTCCCTTCATTAGCCATACCTGGGAATGAGAGTTTAAAAGAGATGCATGCTGAGTGCGGCAGCCGCTGGGAGCAAACATGAGTTTATCTTATGTTGACTTTGCTTATCTGTGTTCCTGGCATCCTCCCAACTGTGTTGAATTATGGCCGTGCCTTCACATCTGGAATTCTTGCTCCTACCCTGCTGGACTAATGACCTCATCTTGCCTTGTTTGGACTTAAAGTTACAGTTTTTGTTGACCATGTTTTGGACTTGATTCTCTGCAGCCAAAGGCTGTTCCTGGGAGAGTGTTTTCTCCAGCCGGAAGGTAACCAGGACATTGGGGGCAAAGTTGGAGCTAATAAAGGGACTCCTACTGATTATCTGACTGTGTGGTCTTTGTGCCACGCCTTGGGTCATCACAACCCCACTCCCCCTCATGACAGTAATCAAATCAGCCACTTGATGGGTTCCATACCCCCTGGAGTCCTCAGCCCCACTGGCAAAGCCATGTCATCAGAGTCTTCCAAAACAGTGTCAAACTGGGGGCCAATCCTATCTCTGCAGAGATGATGTTCCACAGGGAGGAGGCCATCACAGAGAAGGCCTTTCTTCTTGGTCCCACCAGGAGATCTTCTTAGGAGAGCCCCCGCTCCCCCCTCTAAAAAACATCTCCTGCCTCCACACTCTGATGGTTCAGGTAGATATGACTGGGAAAAAGACAGTCCTTCAAATAACCTGGTTCCAGTCCATAAGGATTAGGTAACATCTAACTCTTGAGGTAGAAGACTTTCTGCTTCAGTTCAAACCCAGTGCTTAACTTTCTAGAAGCAGAAATGGAATCATATGGTGCTCAGTTCGTATCCAAACCACACCATCTTCCATTTCACAAGCTATAATAACAGCTTGGAAGACAAGTTTGTCATCAATGACCTCGGTCATTTCCCAGTTTGTGGTCTTTTGACCGCCCCTCTTCCAAAGCTGCCAGTAAACATCTGTTCCTCTAAATGCCCCATTTTCGGGTCTTCTAAAGCTCTGTAGGCTTTGATATTGCTGTGATTTTTCATCACCTGTGCAATTTTTATTCCATAGTGTGAGAGGTCTTAAGACATCTGGAAATGCAAGGAAAAGGTGTGAATTCTATTTAATTAATTCAGGGGCTTGAAATGCTGTCATCTTTTTGCTCCTTATTATAAGATTTATTTTTTGTTTCTCATTGACGTCTTGGTTGCTTCTCTTGATACTTCACCACTTCAGTTTAGGTTTCTAAACTCTGGGTAAACTTTAATAGGATTGGACCAGGGTGGGATTCAGCTGGTATGGACCGTTTCGGGCGAACCGGTAGTTCCGGTGCTGAGTGAAGTGCATGCTCACCGAACCAGTTGTTACACTGGTTGAATCCCACCATTGGATTGAACCCAGATATCTCTGCTATCTGGATCCACACTAGCTATTCCACTGGGTCTTTATTTGAGTTGTAGGAGTGTCAACATTATGGGGAGAGCTTTGGTGGATGATGGGGACACAGGATAAGTAGGAAATGAAAGAAGACTTGGAAAAAGGCTATTTTAGTCAGGGTGGTGTATGGTGAAAGCATTGATCTAAAAGACCAAGGTTCAACTCTACCTCCCATCGTGACATCGCAGTCAGTCTGTCCAATCTGCGACATAAGGATTTTGTCAGAAAAGGGAGGCCACCTTGAACTGCTGGAGAAAAAGCAGGATGGAAATAAGTGAAGCTTTGAGATTCCAGGCAACCATCTCCAATTCTGACATGTCAAGGAAATTTCCCCACTGAGCTCTGATCCATGTGCATTCTTGGTTTAGAGTATGTGTGAGTCCAACCATTGTCTGTAAGCTAATGAAATGTGGTTCAGTTCAGTTCAGTTTTGAGGACAACTTTATACAGGCATCCATGTGGTTTTCTTGACAATCAAAAGTGGTTTGCCATTGGACTTAGAAAAAGGTTGGTTTTTTTGACTTTCTGGCCTAACCTCTTCTCCCTCATATTTCCAAAACATCGCCCATCTAAATATAAACTGGCCAGTCAACGAACTATGGTTAAATCAAGCTCATCTGAAGGAGATTCAATCTGGAAATAAGGAGGAATTGATGGAACAATTAGCCTCCTGGATTTATGGATGTTCCATCGTGTGGAGGTTTTGAAGCAAAGGTTTGTAAGGACTTCTGCCTTAGGCAAGGAGGTCAGACTAGAAGACCTCCAAGTTCCCTTCCAATCCTTTGATTCTATGGTTCCATCATGCCATCTGTGGGAATCCACCCTGGAAGGTGTATATGTTTGCCGCACACAATGGAGTTAAAGCCAGTCTTCTGAGTGTTTAGTCTCATACAACAACCATTTATGTCTCCATCGAACAAATTGTCTGTTAATTGTATGATGCATTGTGATGGTTTCTCTATCTGGCAGTTGACCAACACAACCATTGTTCATATAAAGAGATTTAATTATCCTTTCATCCCCCAAGAAAGGAAGACTTTCCTTAGTCTTGAGGCCCATCTTGGACCAAGCCTACCAGAGCATTGCATCTTCTGTTAGTAGAAGGGAATGGTATCGTAAAATAATTCAACTGCTTGTGGCTTCAGGCTCTGCTCCAGTTACACGAAGGAACACACTCCTTTGGCTAAAATCCACCCAAGTAATCCGATTCTCGGATTTGTATGAACCCCAGTGTCACTATCAAGGCTGGCTTTTAAGTAGGCCAAGTGATGCTAAAAATTTCCCCTTTCATTGCTGTGAAAGCAAGACAACAAAAAGGAACTTTTGTACATCGGTTTCTGAAAAAAAAATAATAATAAAGGGAAGTCAGATCTATTACATTGCAGTTTGAATGGGCTTTGAGAAACAAAAGGCTTTCAGTCCCCTTTCGGCCAAAGAGTTGAGCGCTACAACAACCCACCAGAATACAGGTAGTCCTTGAAATATGACCACAAGTGGAGCCCAAAATCTGTGTTGATAAGCAAGGCAGGTGTTAAGTGACGGGTGCCCCGTTTTATGACATTTTTGTGACAGTTCTTGAACGGACCACTGTGGTTCTTAAAGGAATCACAAGGTATAACGGAATAACAGTTGGAAGGGACATTGTAGGTCATCTAATCCAACCCCCCTGCCCAAGCAGGAGACTCTACACCAAGGATGTCAAACTCAAGGCCAGTCAGCCAGATGCATGTGGGCCACCCGAGCTCTGTTTACACTGGCAGATGATTGCAGGAGCCCGTTGCAGCTGAAAACTGATCTTGGGAGCCTGTTTCTCTGGCAGAGAGCTCAGGCTACCACAGGCATCTTCTACCCGTGTGATGTTGAGCAGGCCACGTCCACCCTGGTCACGCCCAGCCCGGCCCCCTGAGGTCAAACACAATCCTGATGTGGCCCTCAATGAAATCCAGCTTGACACCCCTGTCCTACACCATTTCTGACAGTTGGCAGTCCAGTCTCTTCTTGAAAGTCTCAAATGATGAAGCTCCCACAACTTCCGAGGGCAAGTTATTCCATGGGTTGACTGTTCTCCCTGTCAGAAAAATTCTCCTTATTTCCAGGTTGAATCTCTACTTATTCAGTTTCCATCCATTGTTCCTTTTCTGGCCTTCGGGTGTTTTGGAGAATAGCTTGACCCCCTTCCTCTCTGTGGCAGCCCCTCAACTATTGGAAGGCTGCTCTCATGTTCCCCCTGGTCCTTCTCTTTGCTAGACTAGCCAAGCCCAGTTCCTGTAACCGTTCTTCATATGTTTTAGTCTCCAGTCCCTTAATCATCTTAGTTGCTCTAAATAGAATAAAATAGAGTTGGAAGGGACCTTGGAGGTCATCTAGTCCAAACCCCCCCACCCAAGTAGGAGACCCTACACCATTTCTGACAGTTGGCAGTCCAGTCTGTTGTTAAAAGCCTCCAGGGATGAAGCTCCCACAACTTCCGAAAGCAACTTCTGTTCCATCGGTTGATGGTTCTCACTGTCAGAAAATTTCTCCTTATTTCCAGGTTGAATCTTTCCTTGATTGGTTTCCATCCATTATTCCTTGTCTGGCCTTCGGGTGCTTTGGAGAATAGCTTGACCCCCTTCCTCCTCTCTGGGGCAGCCCCTCAATTATTGGAAGGCTGCTCTCATGTTCCCCCTGGTCCTTTTTTTCGCTAGACTAGCCAGGCCCAAAATGCAGTGGATATGAGGTTGGACTTGGATTACGGAGTCCCTGGTGAGGTTCATCCTGCAAACCCACTGAGTGCTCTTTGGATCAGTCCATCAAAGGGTATTTGTGTATGTGTGTGAGGGGGGACGACTAATGAAAGGAGGGTGCTAGGTATGCTATTTTGAATGGAAGAAAAGAAGGGATAATTTGTCTTATTTAGCAGACAAAAAAGTCAAATAAAAGCAGATTCATATCCCACCAGCCAAATAATGTTCATCTGGCAGACACAAGAAGACAGGGGGCCTTCTCCATTGTGGCCCCTGCTCTTTGGAATGGCTCAGACGTGGTATTCAGCTGGTTCTGACCAGTTCTGGAGAACCAGTAGTGGAAATTTTGAGTAGTTCAGAGAAATCCCACCTCTGACTGGCCCCACCAACCCCATCTATTCTCTGCTTCCCATTGAGTCCCAGGTGATCGGCTGGGTCTTCTTTTGTTGCCCTGCACAGGAGAACGGAGCTGGAAAGCAGGTTAGTGGGGTGGGGAGGGAATGGAGATTTGCAATAACCTTCCCTTGCCACGCCCACCAAGCCACGCCCACCAAGCCACACCCACAGAACCAGTAGTAAAAAAATTTGAATCCCTCCACTGAAATGGTCCTACCCATGTTAAGCTTTAAAAAATTCATCTGGGCATCGGAACGCATTATTTGTGTTCATGGGTTAACTATCTTGGCTAGAGAATAAATTTATTTGGGGATGCATTCTTGATATTGTTTTATGTGTCTTTACCGTTTTAGAACCGCAAACGTCCCAGAATCCCTCAGGTTGAAATTGAACACACAAATCAATAAATAAGATAAATAAAAGCATGGGCTGGTTCCAGAACTGAGAGAAAAGGAATGTATCCATCGAAGCTGTGGTTTAAGCAAAGAAAATGCCAATTTTTTTTTCCAGATCAAAGGCTATTTTCTGGCATTGGTGTTGCATTCCTAGCATAGTCACTCCTAGCACTGGGAAGGGCAAAAAAAACCCCGGAACTTAATATAGACATATTTTAATGTAATTAAGATGATAACTCTCCAAGTATTTAATAACTTCCCTTTCTATTGTTAAAAAAAAAATCATAATTGATGGCAATGTTGGGCTAGCCTCTCCTCCCTCAAATTCCTTCTCTCTCCTCTCGCTACGGATTTGCAGGCACAAATAGAAAAGGAAAGCCTTCCAAATGCGAGCTGAGAGATTTCAGCTGTCATGGCGACTTGTTGGTGTTTTCATTGATTTGCCCAACAAGAGAGTTAAAAGAGGATAAAAGAATGAAAAATACAGGACAGAAAGCGGAGAAGTAATTTACAATGCCGAGCTAAAGGAAGTAATAATTTTTTTAAAAAATATTTTATATACAAAGCTCTATGCTGTGTAGTCGTTTTTTTCCCTTTGTTCTTCAATACTTCGACAGATTATATTGACAGTTTTCTGGTGACTTTTGCTATCATTCATTGGCATTGGGTGAGATTTTTTTTAAATGTCTGTCTTCTGTCTCTCTCTCTCTCTCTCTCTTTCTCTCTCTCTCTCTCTCTTTATCATCTCTCTCATGAATCATTTTTATCTCTCTATAATCACCTATATATCTCTATATGTCACTATCTTCTATCATCTCTCTATCTGCCTATCATCTGTCTATCTATCTCTATCATCTATCATCTATCTATGCATCATCATCTATATCTATCATTTATCATAAATCTATTTTCATCATCTACATCTATGTCTCATTTCTGTATATCATATCTCTTCTCTATAATCTCTCTCATCTATCTATTATTATCAATCTATCATTATCAATCTTCTTCATCATCTATCTCTATGTATCATCTGTGTATCATTTCTCTCTCTCTCTCTCTCATCTATTCTTTTCTTATGTTCGGGTTGACTTTTCAATTGCCTGAAGTCTGAGAACCAGCCAGCCTTTCTTCAGCTCATTTGGGTTTCAACTTCTTCCCGGGGATTGGCTTGCAAAGAGCCAATAAAGTCTGACTTTGCCACCGATGTCCTTAGCAACAAGCCTTGTTCCTATCCTCATCTAGCAAACTGGACACCTGAAAAATTACATCACAAAGAGCAGCAAAGCAAGGAGGGCCAAGACATTTAAGGGGGGAAGAAAGGGGGGGAAATCTGTCTGCTGCTGAGTTCATTTAAGGTGTTTCCGTCTCGATTCTTAAAGCGACATGGCAGGGAAATGGTTTGCTGATCTTTGTCGCTTCCTCGGTGGCTGAGTCTTCAGTTCACACTTCTGCGTTTCAGGTTGTTCTGCAGAGATTCCTGGATTTAAACACACACACACACACACACACACACACACACGTGTGTTGGCAGGGCTGATGAAAGAGAGAGACAAAGAATTTGGGAAGGCAAAGGTGAATCTCAACATGCCAACCACACTATAATATATATATATATATATATTCGGAGGGAAAAAAACCCTTGCCGTTACACTCAGAGCACTTTTAAAATAAAAGGGAAAAACAGACTTTGTGTCCCTCTTTTTCCTTGTAATTCCTCCCCTGCCCCCACCGGTGTAATCCATCATTCAAGAAGGCCTTGATCATTAAAGGTTGCACAGTATGCACAGTGACCTTAAAACCCGACATTGGGTGGTTTCAACATGCGCTGCGCACCGTTTTCTTCAATGCCGAGATCAAACTCTTTCTTGTGCTTTAACAGGCATCATTTTTAATTAATGAAGGCAGAATTGCCAGCAGGCAGGCAGAATGTAGTGATTTATTTATTTATTTATTTCCTTCTTCTTCCTCCTCCTCCTCCTCCTCTTCTTCTTCTACTTCTTCCTCTTCTTCCTCTTTTTCTCCTCCTCCTCCTCTTCTTCCTCCTCCTCCTTTTCCACCTCTTCCTCTTCTCTCTCTCCCTCTCCTTCTCCTTCCTTCCCCTCCTCCTCTTCCTCCTCCTCTCTTTCCTCCTTTTCCTCTTCTCCCTCTGCCTTTCCCTTTCCCACTCCTTCTCCTTCCTTCTTTGCCTCCTCCTTCTCCTCTTCCTCTTCTTCCTCTTCTCCCTCACCCTCTCTCTCTCCTTCTTTTTCCTCCTCCACCCCTTCCCCCTCTCCTCCTCCTCCTCTGAATGTGGAGGTGGTGTAAGGTTTGAAGGCAGGCAGGAATTATGATCATTAAAGATTTTATTGTAAGGGTAACAAATGAGTTGCATTGGAGGGAAGGAGTCTCATTAAACAAGAAAGAAGAAACCTTTTGAAGGAGAGCTTTAACCGCTATGGAAATGTCTTAATAAACCTTAGGGGGGAGAAATGGGTTGATGAAGCAGAAGGAAACAATCTGTTTGCCCAGATGTTTCAAACCAGACCAGAGAAAAGGCAGTCCAGAGGCTGAAACTGAAACCGACCCAGTGGTGGGATTCAATTTTTTTTACTACTGGTTCTGTGGGCGTGGCTTGGTGGGCGTGGCGGGGAAGGATACCGCAAAATCCCCATGCCCTCCCCACTCCTGGGGGAAGATTACTGCAAAATCCCCCTTCCCTTCCCATCCCACTAACCTGCTTTCCAGCTCCGTTCTCCGGTGCAGGGCAACCAAAGAAGACCCAGCCAATCAGCTGGGACTCAGGAGGCGGAGCATAGATGGGGGCAGGGCCAGCCAGAGGTGGGATTTGCTGGTTCTCCGAACTACTCAAAATTTCCCCTACCGGTTCTCCAGAACTGGTCAGAACCTGAGGAAGGATTACTCTGCAGCTCACCGCAGAGGCTCGTAAGTTAACGCTGGCTTTAGAAAGAGGGCAAAAAATCCACAAGGAACTCAAAAATCCCAAAGGAACAAGCTTAAAGAAAAAGAAAGATGCAAACCATGTATAATTCCATATGTTTCTCCTAGGACTTATCCAGGATAGAGAAATAAACCTGCAGGAATGTTGGATTAATCTTCTCACCTAGATGGACCAAAAAGAGAAGATCTGCTAAGATGTATATCGTGTATTGATAGCGATAAATCACAAATGCACTTTATGCCTTGGGAAAAAAAGTATCGACCTAATATGGAGATATTGGATAATTAGCTAGCAGGCTGAAGATTTAATTGAGGATTAGGGTAAAGATTACTGCGGGAAATAGGGAGTAAAGATTTGAAAGAACTTGTTACAAATCACAGGCTATAAATAAAACCCGGCCAAAAAAACAAACGCAGTAACTCCCTGCTAGAATTATTGCTGTGGTTGTGTTATTATTATTTACAACCTTTTTTTACGAGCCAAGAGCAGAGGACCGAGAGAATTTAAAGAAGTGTTTGGGAAGGCTACAATGGTAGAAGGGAGTGAGAATTATACTTTATTGCCCTTTGTCTTTCAAACACTAATTCTGAATAACAGAATAACAGAGTTGGAGGTTATCTAGTCCAACCCCCAGCTGAGGCAGAAGACCTTATTTCAAACAAATGGCTGTCCAATCTCTTCTTAAAAACTTCCAATGATGGAGCAGCCACAACTTCTGGACTCAAGTTGTTCCACTGGTTGATTCTTCTAATGGTCAGGAAATTTCTTCTTATTTGTAGGTTGCTTCTCTCCTTGATTAGTTTCCATCTGTTGCTTCTTGTTCTGCCTTGATGTGTGTTGGAGAATAGATTGACTCCTTCTTCTGCTATCATGTCATTCCAATCCTTCTTTTCACTAAACTAGACATACCCCATTCCTGCAACCATTCTTGGTATGTTTTAGCCTCCAATCTCCTGATCATCCATGATGCTCTTCTCTGCTCTCTTCTTCTGGTAGTTTGGAAAATTTCCCACCAGGTCCATAGAGTTAAATAGCCCTCTTGTTGTCAACGAGAATACAATAGCAATAGCACATAGACTTATGTACCACTTCACAATGCTTTCCAGTCCTCTCTGAGCAGTTTACAGAATCAGCATATTGCCCCACAACAATCTGGGCCCTCGTTTTACCAATCCCAGAAGGATGGAAGACTGAGTCAACCTTGAGCCTGGTAAGATTCGAACTGGCAAACTGCAGACAGCCGGCAGTCAGCAGAAGGAGCTTGCAGTACTGCACTCTGACCACTGCGCCACCGTGGCTCTTGGGCATCAGACTGCTAGAGGTCATTTCATTGCTTGGACAACAACATTCAATAGGGAAGATTTGGGATCGTTAACTGCCTTTATCTCACCTTGACTGTAGCAATTCTCTAGGTGGCTAACGAAAATAAAAAGTAAAAACAATTCTCCAGGTGGCTAACGAAAATAAAAAGTAAAAACAATTCTCTAGGTGGCTAACGAAAATAAAAAGTAAAAAACAATTATGCAAATCAAGATTGGCCAGAAATACAGTGTTTTGGAAGATTAGCTGTATGTGAGAGGGTAGTAATCTATTTCCCCCACTAAGAGATGTCCTTGGGGAATAAACTTGTTATGCCTGTTTGTCAAATATATTGATTTATTTTCGTATGCCTAGACTTCATCCAAGAAAACTCAACAATATAGAATTCCTATACATTCTGTCCATAACACACACACACACACACACACACACACACACACACATACAATCCATATGTTGTGAAAGCAGCAGATTTTGCTTGGCTGTAGATTAAACATTTTTTGCATCTGCTAATTTAACATGTTGGAATCTAAGGAGTCTTCGTTGAGAAAGGGAGAGGGTATTGAAATGGATCTGGGATCAAGGGCCTAGACAGATTACATTACCCCAGACCAACTCTGCACAAGTGGATGTGGCAATAAACCAGGGCTGTTGTCTTCTACCATCTGGTTTCCATAAAAGCTTTTTTTTGGGGGGTGTAATTATTTAATAAAAGATGTGATGCCACATTTATTTGTTTGACAGAAGACTGACACTGAAAAAAAAAAAGAGAGGGTGAGTCAGATTGCAAACAGGAAATTATTTCCTGTAGCGTTGGGCAACTGGAGTTTTGTAGTTGGTAGCCAGGGGAGGGCCTATTTTTAAAGGAGGGTCCGTTGTGATGGATTGGAATCGTGCATCTGGGTTGGTGCGCAACCTTTCTTGGGGGAAAGAAAGCAGATTTACCCATCTTGTGTCTCTGAGTTGCAGGGTGTGTGTGGCCAACGATACAAACGATGTCACCAAGGTAGGTCTGGACCAAAATGTGTGTCACCTTCAGGATGTAAAGCCAACCAGGTGGTTGAAGGCACTGGCTTGGTCGGTAGTTTTCCCATTGTAAAAATAAAACAAAATGAAAAACTGAGCCATAGTGGTGCAGTGGTTAGAGTCAGTGGTGGGATTCAAATTGTTTTACTAACAGCTCTGAGGGCGTGGCTTGGTGGGTGTGGCTTGGTGGGCGTGGCTTGGTGGACATGGCAGGAGAAGGATATACTGTAAAATCCCCATTCTCTCCCCACCCTTCTAACCTGCTTTCCAGCTCCGTTCTCCTGTACAGGGCAACAAAAGAAGACCCAGCCGATCAGCTGGGACTCAACGGGAGGCAGAGAATAGATGGGGGCAGGACCAGTTGGAGGTGATATTCCAAACTACTCAAAATTTCCACCACCGGTTTTCCAGAACTGGTCAGAACCTGCTGAATACCACTTCTGGTTAGAGTGCAGTAGTGCAGGCTACTTCCGCTGCCAGCCGGCTGCCTGCAATTCAGCAGTTTGAGTCTCACCAGGCTGAAGGTTGACTCAGCCTTCCATCCTTCCAAGGTGGGTAAAACGAGGACCCAGATTGTTGGGGGCAAGAGGCTGACACTGTAAGCCGCTTAGAGAGGGCTGCAAAGCACTGTGAAGCACTATATAAGTCTAAGTGCTATTGCGGGCAAACTCATCAGAGCCTTCCCCAGACTCCAGGACTGGCCCATGTTCCTTCCCAATATCCTCACTGTCCGAGTCTGGCGCCAGCTCCGTTGGCCGCTGGCAGACTACAACAGACACATAACTTTGAAGACAAGTCATCAGTCCCTTTTTGTGAGGCCATCGTAACTTTGAACCATCGTTAAATGAATGATGGTGAATGAAGGACTCCCTGTCCTTTAAGATTAATTTTAAAGACTTTGTTTCTGGGCAGAATAAAACTAGGGGACGAGTCTTATCTCCTTTCTTGATTTCCAAAGCTTCATTTCTTGGATCTAAGATGCAAACAAGTCTTCTCGGCTGACATTGTTGAGCCTTATTTCTTGCTCTTCCCTACACAGAGATCTGTACAATTTGGAAAGCATAGCTGCAGAATCAGCAAGTGGAATAAATGGATCCTTTCTTCTCTGCCACTGTAAGGAGAAGAGAATTTGTTATATTCTGTGTCAGATTATTTATCTACCGTGCTCAGGATTATTTATACAGACAAGCAGCAGCTCTCTGCAGGATTTCAGGAATCTTCTGCATGCAAAGCACTTGGTCTACCACTGAGATATGATATTTTGTTTGGACAAGCACAGAAAATGCTCCCGCTATTATCACAAGAATTTAATAGTGGTGACACAGGAGCATTAGCAGGTTCCTTCATATAATGCTCCACTTTTGAACGAAAATATTTAGCTGATAAGATCTGGAAGGGCTGGAAGAAAGAAACAAGTCTTCAACTGAAGATTTTTTACTGAAAGGTCCATCTGATCACTTGACATCCAGAAGCTCCAACTTGGAGCTAAAGGTCTGGAGCACAGGAAAGTTCCAATCTAGAGTCAAGGTCCCATGTGAAGAAAGATCACCTACCTGATTGAGAAGATGGGATCACACCAGAGGTGGTATTCCGCAGATTCTGACCGGTTCTGGAGAACCGGTAGCAGAAATGTTGAGTAGATGGGAGAACCAGCAAATACCACCTCTGACTGGCCCTGCCAACCCCATCTATTCTCTGCCTCCTGAGTCCCAGACTGGACTCGATCAGACTGGGTCTTCTTTAGAATAGAATAGAATAGAATAGAATAGAATAGAATAGAATAGAATAGAATAGAATAGAATACTTATTGGCCAAGTGTGATTGGACACACAAGGAATTTGTCTTGGTGAAAATACTCTCAGTATACATAAAAGAAAAGATACATTCGACAAGAGTCAAGAATCATAAGGTACGAAACTTAACAATAGTCATAGTGTACAATGTTTCCCTGCACAGAAGAACAGAGCTGGAAAGCAGGTTAGTGGGGTGGGAAGGGAATGGGGATTTACAGTAACCTTCCCCTGCCACGCTCACTGAGCCATGCCCACAGAACCGGTAGTAAATAAATTTGAATCCCACCACTGGATTACAGACAGCACCACCTAGCTCTAGAAAGTGCAGGTAGATAAGGTTCAAATTCTTAAAACTTCTCAAAGTATCTTTAAGAAAACTAGGTTTACTGAGGAGTAAGAATTTGCTAAAAAGAAAGGACTTTGACTTAGAAAACTCTCACTTTCTAGCCGACTGTATTGACAACATTCCGTATGAATTTTACTCAACTGGAGTTCTTTAAATGACTGGATGACACTTCCTTATCTGTGGTCTTCCTGGTTTCTATCCTTCTTTGCTTGTTCACCTTGAACTGTGCTCTTTATTCCTTCCCTTTAGACAGATCTTCTTGTGACACATTAAACACCGGATAGAGAAATACGTTCCAACTTCTTGAAAATCATTCCACACAATTAGCTTGTGGTTCTGAATGTGGTGTAAATCCAGAAAGCCGAGTTAAATAAACCATGATCAAGTTAACCACCAGTAAGTCCATAGTAAATCTCTTCTTAGCGCAATCTGATAATTGAGGATCCAAGTTGCTTAGGATTGAATACTGATAGAAAAGAACTATGGGGTCCTTGGTGCTCTCTAAGCTTGGTTGTTTTCTTACAGTTGTTTCATTACTAAAGTAATGTTTTCAGTGTTCATTCATCAGTGCTAGAAGGATGTGAGGTTTGTTTGCTTTTATAGACTAGTGGTTGAGTCATGGTTAACATCTCACTATTGAATCAGTTCACTCCAGGTTACTTATATCGCTGTCATCAATACAGAAAAGAATTAAGTCTCAAATCCCTTCCCATCAGATGGAAAAATACCTTCTACAAGACACATCAGTGTTTCACCTGACAGTCATGGTGACCTCACGTTCATCACTCCACATTGAATAGTCCCACATGATCAAGGGCCTCCACCCTCAGCCTCCAAATAGAAGGATTGGCAGTGGTGGGATTCAAATTTTTTTTACCACTGGTTCTGTGGACATGGCTTGTTGGGTGTGGCATGGGGGGAGTGGAAGGGAAGGATACTGCAAAATCCCCATTCTCTCCTCCACCCCACTAACCTGCTTTCCAGCTCTGTTCTCCTGTGCAGGGCAACCAAAGAAGACCCAGCCAATCAGCTGGGACTCAGGAGGCAGAGAATAGATGGGGGTGGGGCCAGTCAGAGGTGGGATTTGCCAGTTCTCCGAACTACTCAAAATTTCCACTACCGATTCTCCAGAACTGGTCAAAACCAGATAAATACCACCTCTGCTCCCCACCCCACTAACCTGCTTTGCAGCTCCCTTCTCCTGTGCAGGGCAACCAAAGAAGACCCAGCCGATCAGCTGGGACTCATGGGAGGCAGAGAAGAAATGAGATTGGCAGGGCCAGTCAGAGGTGGTATTTGCCGGTTCTCCGAACTACTCAAAATTTCCACTACCGGGTCTCCAGAACTGGTCAGAACTGGCTGAATACCACCTCTGTGGATCAGTTTAAATGACTGTTCCAACCCCCACCCCTTTGGTCAGAATTTATTGGTCCGGGAAAGCTGTAAATTAAGTAAGGGTCAAGAATTGGGGGAACTTCCTGCATGTGGGAATCTAGAGTAGGTGGAAACTGGCAAGGAGGGAGGAGGGGAAGAAGACAAGCACAGCTTTTCTCACAGAAAGATAAAAGCTTGGCCTGATTTGGGTTTGCCAAAGCTTGCATAGAGCTCTCCCATCACTTGCTAACTATTCATGAACGATTACATAAGCACACAGCACACAGAGGGGGAGAGAGAAACACATATCTAGGCATATACACTCCTATAGATACCCTGCAGGGCTGGCTCATAAAATCTGCATTTATCAGGTGCCACCAGGGTCCTCCCAAGAACACAAGGCTACGGAGCAACGGTTTTCTATGTGCAGGTTTGAAAACAAAATTAATCCCACACAGAGGCTGCATCGAGACTAGAGTTTGTCCCCTTAAGATAGGCTTAAAGAGAAAGAGAGAGAGAGAAAGGAAGAGTGGAGGGGTGTTGCAACATCCCTTTCTTGCACCCCTAAAGAGGCAAATAGTTTACAGATTTACAGATTAACAGAATTGGAAGGGAGCTTGGAGGTCATCTAGTCCAACCCTCCACCCAAGTAGGAGACCCTACACCATTTCTGACAGTTGGCAGTCCAGTCTCATCTTGAAAGCCTTCAGTGATGAAGCTCCCACAACCTCTGAAGGCAACTTCTGTTCCATTGGTTGATTGTTCTCACTGTCAGAAAATTTTTCCTTATTTCCAGGTTGAATCTCTCCTTGTTCAGTTTCCATCCATTATTCCTTGCCTGGCCTTCAGGTGATTTGGGAAATAGTTTGACCCCCTTCCTCTCTATGGCAGCCCCATAACTATTGGAAGACTGCTCTCCTGTCTCCCCTGGTCCTTCTCTTCACTAGACTAGCCAAGCCCAGTTCCTGCAATCGTTTATCATAGGTTTTAGTCTCCAGTCCCTTAATTATCTTGGTTGCTCTTAATAGAATAGAATAACAGAGTTGGAAGGGACCTTGGAGGTCATCTAGTCCACCCCTCCGCCCAAGTAGGAGACCCTACACCATTTCTGACAGTTGGCAGCTCAGTCTCTTCTTAAAAGCCTCCATGGATGAAGCTCCCACAACTTTCGAAGGCAACTTCTGTTCCATTGGTTGATTGTTCTCACTGTCAGAAAGTTTCTCTTTATTTCCAGGTTGAATCTCTCATTCAGTTTCCATCCATTATTCTGGCCTTCAGGTGCTTTGGAAAATAGCTTGAGCCCCTCCTCCTCTCTGTGGCAGCCCCTCAACTATTGGAAGACTGCTATCATGTCTCCCCTGGTTCTTCTCTTCCCTAGACTAGCCAGGCCCAGTTCCTACAACCGTTCATCGTATGTTTTAGCTTCCAGTCCCCTCCTCATCCTGGTTGCTCTTCTCTGCCCTTTTTCTAGAGTCTCAACATCATTTTTATAGTGTGGTGACCAAAACTGGATGCAGTACTCTAGGTGTGGTCTTACTAAGACTTAAATAGTTGTGTTAACTATTTAATATTTGTTATCCAACATAACTTAAATAGTTGTGTTAGATAACAAATTGGCCAGAACTTTGACTGAGTATCTTTGGTGGATTGTCAGATGGCTATCCTTGTTCTGAAACAAATATCTGCCAGGGTTACTACCTGCAGCATCCCCGGCCATCAGTGATGAGAACTTAGGGACATTGTTTCCAAGACATGCTCCATCATACCCTCTCATTGAAAAGCACAAAGCATGGACAGATATTTCCCCAGCATTTCATGTCGCTTCAGGGCACTGCTACCCATTTTACACTTGAGACAATATAGATTCTACCTATTCTGCTTTCAGAAAAACACAGCTGAAGAATAATTTCCTTGGTTGCAGTCTACCTTTGAACACCGTGGGGCAATTGGGAGAATGGAGATTGCAAGAACAATTTGTTCAAAAGTGGAGGACATCAGACCAGAAGGTTCCCTGAGACCAGGGGTGGGATTCTACTAGTTCGCACCTATTCGCTAGAATTGGTTGTTAACATTCTGAGCAGTTCAGAGAACTGGTTGTTAGAAGAAGTTACTGGCCTAATCCTGTAAGGAAGGCAGGAAGGAAACATTCTGGTGTTGCTTACAGAAACTGCCTCTCCGTTAACCCTTATTACATTCTTGGCAGATCTAGACTTCCTGTCTCAGGAACTTCTCTGGAGTTTTTTTATGCTCCTTCGCTGGTACTTTGCTTGTGTGGAGCGACCATTCAAAGTTACAATGGCACTAAAAAAAGTGACTTATGACCATTTTTCACACTTACGACTGTTGCAGCATCCCCACAGTCATGAAAGGCCAGGAGAGGAGATATGTGCCTTGATGTGAGTGATATTGAGATGGCCACGCTCAGCCAATAACATGACCACCAAGCCATGTCCACCCAGTCACATGACCACCAAGCCACGCCCACCACCTACGCCACACCCACAGAACCGGTTGTTAAAAAATTTGAATCCCACCCCTGGTTGAGATCCCTCCAGAAATGAAGTTGAAGCGTGTTTGGAGACATTGAGTGAACATCAGAGTCAATGGAGAAGGCCTTGAATGTTGAGAAGAGTCAAAAGGCAATTGAAAAAGAGAAGAGCAGAAGAGCAGAAGAGATCCTGCCACGGATGTCAGAAGTACTAACAATTTTGCAAGTCTTGTGCTCAAAATGGAAAGACTGTTATGGAAAGACAATTCTGGTGGAATTATGTCCACAAAGACGTGGAAGAGATTCTCCTCAGCTCTCTCATGGAAATCTGATGCCTATGGATCCAACCTGTTACGGAATTCCAATTTCTGAAAAACAAACAGTTGGGCGAATTGACTGTAAGGCCTAAACATTCAGTACAGGTCATGATAACCTCATATGAATTATGCTATTACCTAGCCGAATTCAATAACAGATGCCCAGTATATAACCTGGGTCATTTGTGGAATGATGTCATTCAGGTGTGCAGTGATTTGCCCACCCCCTCAAATATTCCTACTTCTGGGCCTGATTCTCCAGTGCCCCCCCCCCTTGTGAAATGAGAAGAATCGAGTGAAGGGGTTCCACAAAGACCCCAAAATGTGTGTGGCATTACAAAAATTGCAGGGAGCATCTACCAATAATAATAGACCTGAAAGCCCAAAGGTTCAATGTGGTTCTAATTTTAAGTTTCTTAAAACACGTCCAAACATGTAAACATGTATTTACATTTCCTTAAGCCAGGTAATCAGAGGGATTTGAAGTTTGCTTAAGAATCTCAAGGTGGTATAAAGGAACAAGAAAAGTTTGTTGTTGTCATTTTTAAGATTGCCTGCCTGTTATGTTTCTCATTCTCAGAGTCCCAATCGTATTCAAATAAAAACATAAACATCATGTCTCTAATAATAGAATTTACAAAAGGGCAGAAGAAGGCCTAAAAATCTGCCCATTTGTTTCGAAGTATAATAAAAATGGTTTCCTTAAGAGATTGGTGATTAGCTGAAAAGTAATATGGGCTAGAAGACAAATGGGTTATATATCTGAATAAGAGGAGGAGGGAGGGGAGGGGGAAGAGGAGGAGGAGGAGAAGAAGAAGAGGAAGAAGAAGAAGAAGAAGAAGAAGAAGAAGAAGAAGAAGAAGAAGAAGAAGAAGAAGAAGAAGAAGAAGAAGAAGAAGAGGAGGAGGAGGAGGAGGAGGAGGAGGAGGAGGAGGAGGAGGAGGAGGAGGGAGGGAGGGAGGGGGAAGAGGAGGAGGAAGGGGAGGAGTGTGGGTCTCCTCCTCCTCCACCACCACTCCTCCTCTATTCTCTCCCCCTTCTCTTTCTTCCTCTTCCTTCTCTTCCTTCTTCTACTTCTTTCTCCTCCCCTTCCCCTTTTCCTTCTTGTCACTCCTCCTCTTCCACCTCCTCCTCCTTCCTCCTCCTCCTCCTCCTTTTCCCTCCCCCCCCTCCTTCCTCTTCCTCCTCCTCCTCCTCATTTGTCTGGGTTCACATGTGTTTTTTTCATTGTTTCCACCCCCTCCCCTTAAATTATGTAAGCTGCCCCAAAACCTGGGAGTTGAGCAGCTTCTAAACCTAATAAGAGAAACAAATAAATGAATAAACAACATTCTGGTGCAGTCCTTCCACCCAGGCTCAGAGGACCCCTTCCCAACTCCGTTCCCACCCCCCACCCCTGCCATGTTTGAAATATTGGCACCGTTTTCCACCAGAGAAGGAAATTACCGAGAGGCAAGGGGAAGGCTGTGCTGTAGAATTAGTAATAACTGAAGCAAAATTCCCCAAGAGATACAGGCAAACACATGCTGAAGCAGAATATCAATGAGGGCTGCTGTAAAGCAAGGCGCATTAAAATGCAAAACCAGACATAATGAGAGAAAGGAGTGAGTTGGGGTTTTTTCCCCTTTCTTCTTCTTCTTCTTTTTTAAAAAGAAGGTGCATACATGTACACATGTGTGTGTTGGTTTTTAAAGTTTAGCCCTTGTTTAAAAGACTTGCCTTTATTTCAGAAGACGATAGAAAAGGAAGGGATGTTTTTTTTTCCCCATCTGGCCCATGTGATGGGGCTCCTTTGATATGCTAATTTTAATGTGTTCATGTTAGAATTCTGTTCTTGGACCCCAAGATAGTGACCAGAGGGAACTGGGTGGGGGGTGGGGGGGGTGTCACAGCTTCCACTGTGTTGCAAGCACCACTGGTTGCCCACATGATGGAGTTGGCCAGGGGCACAGAGCAAGCCAGGGTTGTCATTTGCTGCTCTTCTGATCTGTGTGCAGGGGAGTCTCTCTATGTGTGTGTGCATGCACACTCTCCTGTCTTTCCCGTAAGAGAAAACCTCACATAAGATCGTATTTTCCCACCGTCACTTGTGGACAGTCTCAACAATGAGTGGAATCGAACCAAGTGGTGAGTGGGGCTAGAAGCTCATGAGATGGAGGAAATGACAGAAGTAGTGTTGTAGCAACCCAACACAAACTCTGCCCCTTTTGTGTGTGTGTGTGTGTGTTTCCTGATGTTGTACACATGTATGAGAGGGAAAGAGTATCTTTGCGATGCAGATACAGTATTGTGGCTTTGTCATTTCTTTCCTTCCTTCCTTCCTTCCTTCCTTCCTTCCATCCATCCATCATTCCAATTCCTTCCCCCTCCCTTCCTTTCATCCCTCTCCTCCCTCCCTCCCTCTCCCTCCCTCCTTTTTTTCCTTCCTCTTTTCCTTCCTTCCTTTCTTCCTTCCTTCCCTCCCTCCCTCCCTGCTTCCTTCCTTCCTTCCTTCCTTCCTTCCTTCCTTTCTTCCTATCTTCTTTTCATCACTGTCCTCCCTCCCTTCATCCATTCATCATTCTCCTTCATTCCTCGCTCCCTTTCTCCCTCCCTCCCTTTCCAACTCTCCTCCCTCCCTCCCTCCCTCCCTCCCTCCCTCCCTCCCTCCCTCCCTCCCTCCCTCCCTCCCTTCCTCCCTTCCTTCCTTCCTTCCTTCCTTCCTTCCTTCCTTCCTATCTTCCTCCTTCCCTCCCTCCCATCCTTTCTTCCTATCTTCTTTCCTCCATCCCCCCTTCCTTCCTTTCCATTTACAATTAAACTTTACATTTAAACTTTACCTTTCCATGTTGGGGCGGGAGCTGGGCAAAATGTTGATTCAAACACCCCATCGCTGCCTCCTATGGCAAAGTTTCCCCCCCTCTTTACTCTACTGTGCCCATTGAAGCTGAGGATGGGGCCATCAGTAAAAGCCCATGGGACTTTCAAAGTACAGAAAAGACCCTTGTGAAATTCCATTTGGACTCATGAGTTCTATTGCCTTGCAGGAGCAGATCATCATTGAGCCATATTTTGAAACC
The DNA here is from genome assembly GCA_023653725.1 of Bungarus multicinctus. Lineage (NCBI taxonomy): Eukaryota > Metazoa > Chordata > Lepidosauria > Squamata > Elapidae > Bungarus > Bungarus multicinctus. Next base: position 22,864,904 of record CM042837.1, on the reverse strand, counting down.
TTCCGTGATCCAGAACACGTGGAGAAATTTTATTTTATACTTGATTTATGGCAGTGGTGGATGGGCCTATGCCAGGCCCTGGTGCCAATGGCCATTGTAAGGCAGGGATTTAAAAGGAACTGAGAGCCCAGAGCAATTGAAGAGAAAGCGAAGGGAGACAAATGGACAAAAGCAGGAAGGAAACCAATGTACTATTTTATAAAGGGCCACTTTATAAAGCCTTAATAAGACCACATTTGGAATATTGCGTTCAATTTTGGTCACCATATTACAAAAGAGATGTTGAGACTCTTGAAAGAGTGCAGAGAAGAGCAACGAAGATGATTAGGGGACTGGAGGCGAACACATATGAACAATGGTTGTAGGGATTGGGTATATCTAATTTAGTGAAAAAAAGGATTAGGGGTGACATGAGAGCATGTTGCAATATTTGAGAGCTGCCACAAAGAAAAGAGGATCAAAACACCAGAAGGCAGGACAAGATGCAACGGATGGAAACGAGTCAAAGAGAGAAGCAACCTAGAACTAAGGAGAAATTTCCTGACAGTGAGAACAATCAAACAGTGGAACAACTTTGCTCCAGAAGTCGCGGGCGCTCCATCACTGGAAGATTTTAGACTGGAGAGCCTCTTGTCTGAAATGGTTCTCCTGCCCAAGCAGGGGGCTGGACTAGAAGACCTCCAAGGACCCTTCCACTCTGTTATTCTGTTATTAAATGCTTCAGCAACTTTGTATAACTGCTTCTGACTAGGGGACCAGCTGAGGATTTTAATGCCTGAGGGATGCCAATGAGGGAGGAGGGGAAACTCAACCTATTGGGTCTGGCTTTGAGCGCTGCAGCCCTCCTGCTGCCGATCTTCACCTTTTACCCTAATTCCCCCAGCCAGTTCCGCTGTAGCAACAAACCTCTGCCAGGAGTGCTTCGCCTGCAGGGCCAGAGGCTGGAAGGAACAAAGCAGGAGGAGGCTGGTGCTCCTAGCCATGGCAGGAGACCCTGGGTTGGAAATTAAAACCATCTGTCTCAGATTCGGGAGGAATGAAATTCAAAAGCCTTTGCGACATTAAAAAAAAACACCCCACAACTCCTTCTTCTCATTACAGCAAAAGGTGACTAGGGATGGCAGCCCAATCAAGCAGCGAAGTAGCTCTTCCCGCCAACTCATTTCAAAGGAGAGATTTATTCTTATTTATTTTTATTTATTTAGTTTAGTTTGTCAAGCATGTATGTGAAAAACAAGTGTAAGTATGAACAGAACACATAAACATACAAGTATAAACTGGTATAAGTATATACATAAGACATGCAGAGGTGGTATTCAGCAGGTTCTGATCAATTCTGGAGAACCAGTAGCAGAAATTTTGAGTTGTATAATTTTGACTTGAATTGATCTATTTCAAGCTATTTAGCTCTCATTAGCTAGCTATACACTTCTGGGATTCGAATCCGGGTTATTTCGCTAGACTAACTGTGGCCGATTTGGAAAAACCAATCAGCAAATAAAGAGAAAGAAAAGAGCAATCTCTTCAATTACTAATAATAGTCCCCAGCCTCTTAATTCTGCTTTTTGTGCTTTTAATTGAGATTTTATTTAGAGCAGCTCTGATATGTCAATGACTCTAATATGGTTTTCATTTATATTTCTATTATTAGTTTATGATGACATTGGTTTGGTTAGTTACTCTGTATTTTTAAAATAGTTGCTGATGTGTAGTTGTGATTTTTTTTCCTCCAGACACATACTACTGTTAACAAACATTGATGATAATAAAGATATGATGATGATATTAAACCAGGTTACTGAACAAGAATAGCAATGCAAACTTTTTCAGTACAGAGAACATGGCTGTGTTCCTAAATCTTGCTAAGAGATAAAGTGCCTTGCTCATTTCTGAAATAGTGGACTTTTGAGATCTATCCTCGTGGTCTGTAAACTATGGTTTTTAGTTTAATGTGCTGTACAAATTGCAGTTTACGCATGCTTTATTCATGCTAGTAGGCTGTATAAACCAGGTCAAACCAACGGCTAGCATGTAAAGAGAAGTTACTGAATGCTTGATTTCCATGTCCTATTGATTATTATTCTGTAGGCATCTGACTGGCCTTTATGAGAAGAAGCTTATTGAGTTTGGGAACTTCTGGCTGATTCGGTCCTATTTTAATCGTTTCCTATCCTTTTATTTTGCAATGAAAAGATTTTAAAAAAGGAGGGGAGGACATCATTACAATTAATTGTGTTGCGTTTTAATGTCAGGGAGATGAAATGTCTCTGTGTAGTAGAACTTGGCTGACCTTGGTTATTAGATGCATTAATTTGGGAGGTATTAGGCCTCTCATAGGATGGCATTGTTGTGGCAATTTTGCACAACAATGACCCTAATCCACTAAAAGGAATCCAAATGCTTTAAATCCCTGTTTATGGTTAGAAGCGTTTAGCAGCTGTGGGCAATGAACTGAGGCAACTTTCTGTGTTCCAATACGTTCTTCATCATTATCGTTTTTCAGAATCTATAGTCTTGCGTTGTTGACCTTGGGATACTTACAGCTTGGAAGTGTTAGAAGCTGGGCATCCCCTCCCTCTTCAGGAATGTGGGGAAGAAATCTCTGGTGAGGAGGTACTAAAAACAATTTCTCTTTCTTTGTACAGTAGGGTTTGCCTTCAACATCGAGATTCCACACGTGTTGTCAATTATTGAAAGCAGAGTAAGGTTTGATCAGAGAAACACAGCCATGGCTGGCTTCTTGAGAGACTGTAAAATGATATGTATATATCCATAAGTACCTATCTGTAATCCAGTTATGCTCTCATAAGTCTCATATACAGAATATAGAATAACAGAGTTGGAAGGGACCTTGTACGTCATCTAGTCCAACCGCCTGTCCAAGCAGGAGTGACCCATCACCATTTTTGACAAATGGCAGTCCCATCTCTTCTTGAAAGCTTCCAGTGACGAAGTTCCCACAACTTCTGAATAATCCACTCTGTAAGGCAGATCTTATCCCTGGCTGAAAATATTTTGGGTCAGAGAAAATACTTTCCTCAGAGTTGGCCCGTGGTGGTGTCACCGAATGTTCAGAAGCCCCCCAAAATGAAAGCAAATCTTCAAATATTAGAAACCAGCCTTGCTGCTGTCCATCTGTCAGCTGGTGCTCCATTCAAAACCCAAGAAAGAAATACTTAGACTCCATTAATTAGAGAAAAGCTATCTTTTACTGGAAATCAAGTGGTAGCATCCAAGGAATTCTGAATCTGAGGAAATGAGCACGTAAGTCACATATACAAAGTGATGGCAATGTTCCCACCCACAATAATTCAAACTGTCCATCCAATTAAAGGTTGTATGTAACTTCATGTGGGCATCTTCAGGTGGTGATGTGGCATCTGTCTGTTGACCTTGACATATTTTGATAAAGAGGTGCACTTGTGCATAGTATAAGAAAGAAGCATAAACAAGCAACTCCCCCCCAACTTATACAGTTTATTCTGTGAAACCTCCAGCTCGCTTCCCATAACTATTTCACCCCTCCTCCCCCCACATTACTTATGACAGCCGCAAGATGCAAAGGAAAGAAATCTTGAAGGCTGACACCATCTGAAACACCAGATATTCTTTATCCGATGGATAATTGGTAACATTATTGTGCTAAATGTTCTTGGAGGCCACATGGTTCCGAAGCATGGTTCTTCTAAGCACTGCAGTTTTGACACAACTGAATCCATCAACTTATTTTGAGTTCCTCGTTTTTGTGACTCTCTCAACCCCAGTTCCTCTGCTTCTCTTCCCCCCCTTTTTAAACTGATTTGTCTTATGCCTCTGCTAATTTTATTTTCAAACAAATACACATGAAACAAAATTTCGTATGTGTTTGGAGGCAATCTCTCCCATCACTTTAAAAAAAAAAATTGCCTAAGAAACACAATCTGTTTCCTCTGAAGCCATTAAATCTGTGCATGGTTTTCATTACTGCATATGCATGTTTGGTAGACATTTATCTAGCATATGTAGAATTTTTTTATAAGACAATGAAAGACGCATGTAAAATTAAGGAATAACTGAATTTTAAGTCACATGTGCAAACTGAGCAACAATTGTTGAATTAAGATATGAATTAACACTTACTACATTTAAACATGAACTAAATGAATTCTCCCACAGCTTATGAACAAATTTGCTTTTAGTGCGGTCCCTCCATTTATGCATGTTATGTATGTTCAGTGTTGAGTTATTTATAAAGATAATATATATATATGTATGTGTGTGTATATATATGTATGTATGTATGTATGTGTATATATGGTTTTTTATATAATAAAATTTCATATATCCTCAACACTTTCCTTAGGATCAAAACAACATGGAAGTAGAAGGTTGGACTAGATGACCTCTAAGGTCCCTTCCAACTCTGTTAATCTGTAAATCTGTAAATGAGGGGGGAAAAATTGAAAATCTGGAGAAATCCTTGTGAAAGGAAGATTGGATAAGTTTTTATAGGGAGATATATTTCTTTTACCAGTCTACTAACTAGAAGGATATGTAGAATTAGTAGATCTGTTTCCTTTTCTTCCCATTGTTTCCTATCTTCCAAGAGCAGAACTGAGAACGTCAAGATGTCACCCCTAACAACTCCACAAGTATTATCTGCATTTAATGACATTTGCCAGATTGATAAGCAATGGTCTCCTGTCCTCTCCTCTACAAGGGGAGACCCTAAGATTATCACCCTAGACCAGAGCCAGGCAGTGAATGCACCAAGATTAACTGTCTCCATTTCTGATTACAGATGGAAGAAGCCATACCTCGGTTAAAGTTTACCCATACACATTGTTAACAAAGATGTTGTCTAAAGGCCCAGAGCAGACATGCAAGACCTAATGGCATCTTTACACGTGGACAGACTTCACCATAGTTTCAACTGGGAAACTGGGAGCATCCTAAATCAAACCGAGTCCAAAAATGCTAGAGAATTCCTAGAAGTCTGGCATCAGCAATCGACAGGCACATAGAGATAAACGATATGTACATGCCATTCAAAAGAAAGAATCAAAAAGCCAAAAGGAAATAAAAAGACTGAAATACCTCTTTGCCAGCAATCAACACCCAGATAAGCAGAGATTAAGACCAAGATTAACACTAGCGTTCAAACAATACCCCAATAAAGAAGCTATCAACTCAAGCAAACAAACATCAAACAACAGTCTAATCAAGGAATCACCAACAAAACTTCCAACAACGCTGACAGGCAAGCCACTTGTATATATCAAGAGAGCAAAACCTTCTAGTATTGATAATGTTACGTAGTTTGATAATGAAATTTGTGCAGGAAAACCCAGCTCAGAGAGCATGTAGGATCTCACAGTTCAACCCTAAGCTATAAATATTCTCTTCCAGGGGTGGGATTCAAATTTTTTAACAACCGGTTCTGTGGGTGTGGCTAGGTGGGTGCGTGACCATGTGACTAGGTGGGTGTGGCTGCTGCTTCTTCTTCTTCTTCTTCTTCTTCTTCTTCTTCTTCTTCTTCTTCTTCTTCTTCTTCTTCTTCTTCTTCTTCTTCTTCTTCTTCTTCTTCTTCTTCTTCTTCTTCTTCTTCCTTTTCCTCTTCTTCTTCCTCTTCTTCCTTCTTCTTTCTTCTTTTTTGGCAGCAACCCCCCCCCCCATTTTTTGCTTCTTCAGCCTCAAGGAAGTTTCCTGGGCAAAGCAGCAAGACAACAAGGAACAGCTAATCATCAGGAGGGGGGAAAAAGAAATATCTTAAGGAGTGACTAGGCGGGCGAGAACGCAATCAGCTATGTCGGACATACACGCAATGTCACGCATGCACGATGAGGATTGACTGGGAGGGGAGGGCCAGCCAGGGGCACGATTTGCCAGTTCTCTGAACTAAGCAGAATCATAACAACCAGTTCTATAGAACTGGTCCGAACTGGTAGAATCCCACCTCTGTTCTCTTCTATTGCTATCTTTACTCACAGGTCACTGGATCACATGATTGACTGAAGTTGCATACAACAACTTCTACTGCATGGGTGTGTCTTTCAGCTGCTTCTGAACTTATAACATGACTTCTCTTGAGGTATCACCCTGCCTATTAGAAGGTTCGTATCCCGTCTAAGGTGAAATCCTATCTCAGCAGCTGTGAGAAAGCCTTTCTTCGTGGATACATCAGATTATGGAATACCTGAGTCACATAAAGATCAGGTGATTCTTTGACAGTCATTCTTTGCATATGACAGATACTTTTAAAAAATGTTTTGATCTTAACTGCCACACTGATCTTACTGTCTTGCTTGATTCTTCCCTTTTTTGACATCCACGAAATGATAGGTTTTAAATGATGCAAACTGCTCTATCTATGTACAGTACAGTAGCACCTTTCTCCCTCTTGCATTGACTCAGGATTGAGTCATTGCATAGTTGGGGAGCGTGGTATAAAACCAAAGAACCACGGCGTCCATTCCAAGTCCCACCAGACCACAGGGTGGGTGGGTGAGGGTAGGGAAGTCTTCTCCAAATCTTTCTACAGCAGCTCGCTAAACCTTTTCTCCAGATATTTCCCTTAAGCATCCATACTGATTGGAAAATTCAGAGAAACTGTAGTTACAACATACCTTCAAGGAGAGCAGAGGCTCTCAAACTGCATATCGGGACCCTGGAGACTACTGATTTATTTTAAACCCGATGGGCCCTGAACAGTCAGGATGGGGGTGCTGTCAAAACTGTTTTTATTTCCCGAACGAGCCCACCGTTTGCAGCTGTGATTCTGCAAAGCTGGAGACCCCTGGTGATACATAGATTAAAAGGTAATTATGAAAAAGTTTCCTCTATGTTTACCTTTGGACCAACCTCCACAAAAGCATTACTTTGATTCATGAGAGGCACACAAATCATTTATCATTTTAGGAAGTGGGGGGGGGGGTTTCAGAATAGGAGAACTCCTGTGCTAGGGGTTAAAGAAACACAGAAAAACCATGCTCGTTGCCCTGACCAAATCGAGGCCGAAAGAGGGCTCTGAAGTCTCAAGAATGGCTTCCTCCATAACCAGTGACCTGCACATCAACATGGATGCTCTGAGCCACTGCTGAGGAAGTACTTCCAAAACCTCAGGTGGGACAGAAGAGGTAGGAAGACTGCTTGAAAGTTGAAGAGGAATATTTAGGAATTTCCAAAATTGCAATTTTTCAGAGAACTAGCTCAATACCTGTGCTTCACTATGAAACTATGTGGTTGGCCTTAGCTTTTGGGGAGGAAAATAATAGAATAGAATAGAATAGAATGGAATGGAATGGAATGGAATGGAATAGAATTCTTTATTGGCCAAGTATGATTGGACACACAAGGAATTTGTCTTGGTGCAAATGCTCTCCGTGTACATAAAAGACAAGATACATTCATCAAGGGTCAAGAATCATCACGTACAACACTTAATGATAGTCATAGGGTTCAATAAGCAATCAAATCATACTAGGAAACAGTCAATATAAACCGTAAGGATACAAGTGACAAAGTTGCAGTCATACAGTCACATAAGTGGGAGGGGATGGGTGATAAGGAGTGATGAGAAGATTAACAGTAATAGTAATGCAGATTTTGGAAATAGTTGAACAGTGTTGAGGGAATTATTTGTTTAGCAGAGTGATGGCTTTCGGGGAAAAAACTGTTCTTGTGTCTAAGGGGAGAAAAATTCTGCCTGTGCTTACCAGCACCATTGGTATTCATCTGGCTAGCGCCCTGTCTCTGTATGAGAGAGTTGAGGGCTGTCTGGAAACTGAAGCAGTATTTGCTGTGTGAGGAAGAAGGAGACAGCAAGGAGCCTGGGTGTGGCTTAGCTCAACTGCTCTGTACTAAAGCTGCTTGGTGCTGTGAAACTGAAACTCCTCTGTTTATGTTTTGCATTTGGAAGATATTTCTTTTCAGGTGGGGAGGAGGAGTAGAACTCCTTAGCATCAGAGCGTGTTAATAATAATAATAATAATAATAATAATAATAATATAGGAAATACTAATGCTCTGATGGTCATTTCGAAAAGTCCTTTCTTAGTGAGCACTTAGAAGCCATAAGGAAGATATGTGCCCAATTTCAAGTTTGTAGGCTTTACAGTTCTGGAGATTTTGTGATGATGCATGAGTGGTATTTTGCTTTTATATATATAGATTATATATATAATTGGAAGGGGTCTTGGAGATTTTCTACTTTGCCTCCCAGTCCAGAGCAGGAACCTTCAAACTTTCCCACACCAATGGTTGTCCAACCTGCATTGGAAGCCTCCAATGATAGATACCCCATTATCCAGGAAGCAAGCTCTTCAATGTTTCATAGCTTTCCTGATCAGGAAATTCCTCCTGGTTTGAGTTGGATCTCTCTCTTTAATGCTTCCACATAGTTGGATCTTGCCCTACTTTCTGGTGAATCAATCCACCTCCTGTTCCCTGTGGGTAGTCCTTCAATATTGGAAGAATGCTATAATGCTTCTTCTTCTCTTCTTCATTTCAAACCTACATTTTTAAAAAAATGGTTTTAGTCTCTCAGTCTTCCACTGTCCTTATTGATCTTCTTTTCAGGTATGGCAAACTACCAATAATTTTCCTTGACTTGGAAGACATCTTTGCTTTACTTCCAATTCTCTACCTACTCTCCTCAATTATTAGTCAGTGGAAGTTCAACTACACACTTCAATGTTGTTGTTTTTAAAATTTCATTCAATCATATCTGATTCTTGGAGGGTGCTTGGACAAAACCCTGCAATTTTCTTGACTAAGTTTTCCAGAAACGGTTTGCCATTGTCTTCTTGCTAGGGTTGAGATAAAGTGACCAGCTCAAGGTCACCTGGCTACTTTTGTGTCCAAGGTAAGACTGGAACACACAGTCTCCTGGTGATTGGCCCAAAGTCACCCCGACAGCTTTCAGACCTAACGTGGGGCTAGAACTCATTGTCTCCTGGTGATCACCCATCTGGCTTTTGTGCCTAAAGCAGGACTAGAACTCACATTCACCCATTTTCTAGTCTGATACCTTCATCTCTACATCAAACTGACTGTCTCAATAAAATGAAACAGCCTCGTTAAAAGGAAGACAATGTGGGAATTTGGACTTTTTAGAATACTATCCCAAGACAGGAGTTTTCCATCCTCACATCTACCAGTTGACATCTAAAGCTCTTTTATTTCAACAGCCTCCTGGATACTGCTTGTAAATAAAACAGCTTCCCTTTGTTCCTTTGTCACTGTGCAAGTTGTTTTAGCACTGTGCATCTCCTTCTCCTTGCTGAATATTCATTCATCATCTGATTTCATTGGTGGCCCTCACCACTGTTTTTTACAGAAAGCCCAGCTGGTGGGAGTGGTAAAATACTGGATGCAATAATAAATATTGCTTCCAATGCCAGTGAATAAATACATCAGAGGAGGGTTGTGAGGGGGAAGTAGCAAAAAATGAACCCATCCATTCATTTCATCCCAAGCATGTCCAGGTTTGAGTGTCGGTTCCTTGTCCTCCATCGATACTGCCTTTCAGGGATGTGCAAGATGGAGAATCAGGAAAAGACTGAGAAGATTCTCCATATGAGGTCCTGGAGAATTGAAGGACTTCTCATTAGAAACTGGGGTGTGGAGGTGTGGGGAGATTATCTGGCACAACAGAATGGAGTGTGGCAAATGTATTGCTTGCACCCGGGTTGAAAGCAAAAATGCTGATGATGGATAAAATTGCAGGGAATGAAAACAACGGACCTCAAGATAAGAGGAGAAGGGTGGAAAAAGTTCAGCTCTAAGGAATGCGGCTTTGCCCACAGGCTGATGTTTATTATGGGATGGTGTCAAGGCTGGCTCACGGGAAGCTATTTTATCTTCTTTTAATTCCAGAAGAAGGTTTTTTTTTTTTTTTAAATTCTCCTTCTCTTAAAAGCTGTGGAACCACCGAAGCATCCTGAAAAATTGGGGTTGAGGTGGGTAATGATAAAGCTTAGCACTTCTGCAGGATGCTTCTACTTCAGGACATTTTGCATGTGTGATCTCTGTCACAGGGATGTCCACAGAATGGGGCAGGGAGGTCAGAAAAGTCAAGATGGCAACTTCCGTGGAAGAGTTATGGTCCATTTAAACCTATTTTGATTCTTGATTCATAGATTCCTCTCATGGCGACTTTGCCTACAAGGATGATGAGGTCACCAACATGCTGGTAGAGCAGAGATGTCCAATCTTGGCCACTTTAAGACCTGTGGACTTCAACTCCCAGAATTCCCCCCCAACCCCCCTGCTCTGGTGGCTCAGGTAAATGTGCCTGGGAAAAGATGGTCCTTCCATTCACCTGGCTCCAGATCATGGAGGGTTTTAAAGCTGACAACTTTGAATTGGAGCTGGAATTAAATCAGCAACCAATGCAGTTCCCGTAAGAGAGGTGACACGGGTGCAAATCTAGGCTTGCACATAACTATGTGGGCCACACAATTTGAACCAATGGAAACTTCTGGATACTTTTCAAGGATAAATGTCAAGCTTGGAAATCAGGAAATCCAGACCGTTCAAATGTATACAAGGATTTATTGCAAGCTTAAGGTCTCTACAAGAATCTGACCTACTAAAGGCCAAATCATTTTGATGGTAGATAAGAGTCAACAGAATTCAACATGGGGCTGGACTTAGATCTCTTGTGGGCATGAAGGGACTCGAGGCTGATGACGCATTTGACTCCTCCATCAGTCTCAGCCTCGTCATCCCCTACGGCAGTCCCATGAACCGCATGTTGCTGTAGTCAAGATGGGAAGTGACCAAGGCACTGTTGCAGCTTTCATCTTGAATTTACTGGCCATCCCTTACAGATATTGCAGCCATGCGCACCATGGTCCCATGTGTGTCGTATCCTGCTTTAGCGGCTAACTTTATCTTGAATCTCCGGATCTGTTCCTGGAGGACGGGAAAGCTTCCTGTGGCTCCTACGTATTGTTTGAATTATTCCTGACTCACCAAATCTTTGCTTCTCTGACAGATGCTTTCCTCATTACATGTTTATCCCTCACCTCAAGCCCCGTAGCTTTCTGTCCGACTGGCACCCGCCTTGAATTTACAGTTTATTTGCACAGTGTTTCATCTTTGCTTCTCGCTTCTCTCATGCAGTGACGAAAAGGAGCAAGATTTATATCTCGGGCTGCTGCTACCTTGTATAAATAATAATATAAAAAAAGGAAATATGACATATTTTCTCTGTTGGGAAGTGGAGGAGGCTAGAGCAACGTGTGTGTGCTCTCCTGGCTTGGTTGCAGAGGATAACTTTTTAAGAAAAACAAAGTGAATTAAGAAAAGCTAGTTGGGTTTTCATGCTTTGTGTAAGAGCCAGTTGGCTTTAGTGGTTAAGACACCAGGCTTGAAACTGGGAGATGGTGAGTTTTAGTCCTGTCTTATATATGAAAGCCAGCTTGGTGACTTTGGGCCAATCACCAGGAGATGGTGAGTTCTAGTTCCATCTTAGGAAGGTAAGCTGACTGGGTGACTTTGGATTAATCATCAGGAGACAGTAAGGTCTAGTCCCGCCTTAGGCATTAAAGCCAATTGGATGACTTTCAACAATCACCAGGAGATGGTGAGTTCTAGTCCTGTCTTAGGCAAGAAAGTTGACTGGGTGACTTTGGGCCAATCACCTGAAGATGGTGAGTTCTAGTCTCACCTTAGGCAGGAAAGCTAGCTGGGTGACTTTGGCCAACCACCAGGCGATGGTGAGTTCTAGTCTCACCTTAGGCAGGAAAGCTAGCTGGGTGACTTTGGGCCAACCACAGGAGATGATGAGTTCTAGTCCTGCCTTAGGCGTGAAAGCCAATTGAATGACTTTTGGCCAATCACCAGGATACAGTGAGTTCTAGTCCCACCTTAGGCATTAAAGCCAATTGAATGACTTTCAGCCAATCACCAGGAGATGGTGAGTTCTAGTCCCATTTTAGGCAAGAAAGCCAGCTGGATGACTTTGAGCCACTCCCACTTTCTCAGCCACACCCACCTCACAGGGTTATTGTGGGGAAAATTGGAGAAGGACGGTGTATTAAATATGCTCACCACTTGGTGTTATTTATAAAAATAATAAAGACCGGATAACAAATCTAAGATAAATAAATCAACTGTGGGAAGGAAGTTTATGATGGCTGAAGATTGAGAATGTAAGAATTGACTGGATGATAAAACAGATTCCAAAATCTTTGCAATGGATTATGTTAGCAGGGATCACCTATGCATGGGGAAGCAGACTTTTCAGTTTAATTATTATCTCTATGTGTGGCAATTGCATTGGAGGCCTTCCCACTCCTTTTAATATTTGTTGGAGTATAGATGGTCCTCGATTTACAACAGTTCATTTAGTGACTGTTTCACATTACAACGGCATTGAAAAAAGCGACTTACGACCTTTTTTCCTACACTTAACGACTATTGATCATGTGATCATCATTTCGTCGACTCACTCAATGGTTGTGGTGAGAAAGCTCGCAAAAAAACGGGGCAAAACTCACTTCACAACTGCCTCCTTTAGCAACAGCAATTTTGGACTTGATTGTGGTCGTAAATTGAAGACTACCTCTATCTCTTCCCTATGCTTCTGGAGAAACAGGGATGCATTTTCAAGGAAACCCATTTCCATGCGGTTGCACTCGAATGCAAAAACAAAACCGCCCCACCTATTATCAATTCCACTCCTTTAATCTGACTATTGGCTCCATCCCGGCTGGGAATTCTGGGAATTTTTTTTTTTTTTTCATTTCCACACGACTGAAAGACCATCGCCAGAGAAAGGTTCCTTGGTTTGTCCAAACGTCTCAGCGACTTTGCGCAGAGAGAGAAAATACAGATTTAAATACGGAGCTTAACCGAACGTAAATATTTTCGAAAGCGCTCTGCGTGTATTAAAAACAACACGTTCGGGTTAATTTAGAGAGGGATTTATGGCCATAACTTGGACGGGGAATTGATTTCTTTGTCTCAAGGCCTCAATCATGAGTAATTTTTGGTGGTAGAAAAAAAAAAAGAAAACCTTGCTGGATTTAGGAGGTGGGTTGGCTTGCAAGTCAAACATATATATTTTTTTTTCTCAAATAATCCTGAACAGCTACCTTGTTGGAGTGCCTAGAAATTTTGCTTTTTTTTTATTAAGAATCTGTAAGCAGATGAGCAGACTGCTATTCTAAAACGGCTCAGTCAAAATTCCCTTTTTAGATTCGGAAACAAGCTTTCCCTTCTTACCCCCTTGATTCTGCCTCCGTTGCAATCCGTTGCCAGCCCTAATTGAATAAGCCTAATTAATAACAGGTGGGGTGTTCAGAAATTTTAACGTCTGGTCTTCTTTTGTCCTCCAGAAATGAGTTGAGATCCTGGGGGAGAGACAAGCAAGACTTTGCTAATTATTTGCAATCATGGACGTGGATTGCCCCATGCTAATTTGCAAACAAAATGAAACACCTCCTTTCTCTTCCCCTTCGAAATAATGGAATTACGGGTATGCTTCTTGTGACAGTCCACATTCCAGGAAGCTCTGAAATGGATACAATTCCTTGAAGATCAGAAACATGGGATTATCCTAGAGAGAGAGATCCATCTTCCATATGAAGAACAGGGATGCATTGAATTAAATGGATGCTCTTCCCTTTAATGGATTTGGATCATCCCCGTGATCAAAATTGAGATACTTGGTAATGATAGCAATAGTATTTAGACTTATATACTGCTTCACGGTGCTTTCCAGCCCTCTCTAAGTGGTTACAGAGTCAGCAACTTGCCCCAAATAAACTGGGTCCTCAGTTTACCCACCTTGGAAGGATGGAAGGCTGAATCAACCTTGAGCCGGTCAGGTTTGAACTCATGAGTGTGGGCAGAGTTAACCTGCAATACTGCATTCTAACCACAAGGAAGGAAGGAAGGAAGGAAGGAAGGAAGGAAGGAAGGAAGGAATAGCAATAGCACTTAGACTTATATACCACTTCACAATGCTTTCCCCCCAGTGATGGGATTCAAAAAATTTTACTACTGGTTCTGTAAGTGTGGCTTGGTGGATGTGGCATGGCTTGGTGGGCATGGCAGAGGAAGGATATTGCAAAATCCCCATTCCCTCCCCATTCCTGGGGGAAGGTTACTGTAAAATCTCCATTCCCTCCCCATCCCACTAACCTGCTTTCCAGCTCCGTTCTTCTGTGCAGGGCAACCAAAGGAGATCCAGTCGATCAGCTAACCTTCCTTCCTCAATGGGAGGCAGAGAATAGATGGGGTTGGCGGGACCAGTCAGAGGTGGCATTGGCCGGTTCTCCAAACTACTCAAAATTTCCTCTACCGGTTCTTCAGAACTGGTCAGAACCTGCTGAATATCACCTCTGGGCAGTCCCCATAAGTAATGGTTAGAGTGACCACAAACAACACTGTAAGGCCCACTGGCCTCTTCCAGAGAAAATACACACATGTACATGTGCTTCTTGGAGGCTCCTGAGATGGAATTCTTCAAATATTTGCTAGGAGCTGAGATGAATATTTCCTGGATGGTGGTTTTTTTAGGGGGGGGGGCGTTTGGGGGGAGATGGAAAGTAACTGATCCTAAAGTAAGAGAATGGTCCCTCTCTGAAGAACCAAATACAAACCCTCCAGAAAGCACCATGTTTTTACACATTGCTGGATTATTCAGCAATTATATATATATATATATATATATATATATATATATATATTGAGAAAGGCTCCTGAATATGCCATGACTCTGAGAAAGAAGGCTCTTGTGCGAAGCTGGAAGGCATACAGCTGTGGACAGCTGTGGGGCTGGTATTGAAACAAAATCTGGCGCGCAGATGGGGAGGAGGCCCGGGAAAGGGTTGTTCTCTGAGGAAAAAGTACAGTTTTGCTTCTGTCTTCGTCAGTACAATCACCTTCTTCAAATGCTTTTTAAAAAGGGACAAAAGGAAGCTTAAATCTAAATCAGTCAGAAAACTGGATGAGTCGCCCTCTCCTCTCTTTTAAAAACCCTACTTGCTTTTAAGGAACAAGGAAAGGATTTCTCTCCATGACCTCTTTGTCCAGGCGAGCTTCCAGAATATTCTGGGGCCATTCTTTTGATTTATGAGCCTTCCCTGAATAATATATTCTAAGGCCATCACTAGCAGGACGCTGAAGGAAAATCCTTGTTCCACACGTCTCGTTTCCCACCCCCACCGCCCCGAAGACCAAAGCCCTCCTCCTGCTCGCACATTTTGTTTTTAAATTTAGAAATCTATTTATATAAACCTTGCCAGGGCTCTGAGCTGAACGCTGAAATTAAAAGTATGAGCGGAGTTCTCAAAATGTAGCCCGCTAATATTTCATGGTTGTCATCCCTGTGTATATATATATTTATATAGATCTCTCTCTCTCCCCCTCTCTCTTTCTCTCTCTCGTATCACACATAGCGCCACTTTGTTGAGGTGACTGAAATACCTCCGACTCCGATTCAACTCCGCCAATTGCTGAAGGGATTTGGAGGCAGGGAGATCATCTCTGGGGTCAGTTGAAAAGGGGACACTTTTCATTTAGGGTCTGAACTCCAAGAGATCAAAGCCAGTTGAGGAGAAGGAGCTGTGAAAGGAGGAGGGGGTTCTCTAGGGATCCTGATATACGAAGAAACCTTTTTTTTTTTCAGAACCAAAGGTGACTTTTTTCAAGAGGCAACTGGACCTTCTGGTTTTTCTTTGAAGACGTTGGATGAGAATGGATGAGTAGCAAGACGTCTTCAAAGAAAAAAAACTCAGAAAGTCCAGTTGTCTCTTGAAAAAAGCACTTTTGGGACAACCATGACCTGGATGGCTGAGAATCTCTATAGATGCTTAGCTAGGTGGCCTCAACAGCTCTCTAAAAGGATGCAAATGACCAGCTGTCTGCAAGGAATATAAACCCTTCCATTCCCCACCATCCAGTCAGAGCTGAAGAAGCTTCTTGGACGAGAAGCAAAACCTCTTCAAAGGAAAACCAGAAAGTCCAGTTGTCTCTTGAAAAAAGCACCTTTGGGACAACCATGACCTGGATTGATGGAGAATTTCCATAGACTTTTTTTTTAGAAATATTGAGGTTACCGGAGACAACTGGAGAAAAGATGGCAGTACATGGAATGCAATGATCAATGGAGGTAACAGAATAACAGAGTTGGTAGGGACCTTGGAGGTCTTCTAGTCCAACCCCCAGCTGAGGCAGAAGACCTTATTTCAGACAAATGGCTGTCGAATCTCTTCTTAAAAAGCTCCGTTGTTGGAGCACCCACAACTTCTGGTGGCAAGCCATTCCACTGGTTGATTGTTCTCACAGTCAAGAAAGTTCTCCTTAGTCCTTGTTCTGCCTTCTGCTGCTTTGGAGAATAGGTTGACCTCCTCTTCTTTATGGCAGCCCTTTAGACATTGGAAGACTGCTATCATGTCACCTCTAGTCCTTTTCACTAGACGAGACATACACAATTCCTGCCACTGTTCTTCATATGTTTTAGCCTCCAGTCCTCCAATCATCTTTATTGCTCTTCTCTGCACTCTTTCAAGAGTCTCAACATCATTTTTAAATTGTGGTGACCAAAACTAGATGCCCCTCATGACTTTGTGAGACACTGAGACAACTCAAATAATATAATTTAATCAGCCGAAGCCATTTATGAACTGCAAGTTTTATTACAAATTAAAATGATCCCTAATTGGTCAACAAATCCGATAACTAGTTTGTGAAGAACCTCATCAGAACATCACCATGAATTCCTCACTAGTAGAAGTTCCCTTTAATGGAGCTGGTGAATTAAGTTGTCCACCTACTAGGATATGTTTTGGGACTGAAATTACCATCTCTTTCAAACAGGAGGGACCTTTTCCTTGTTCAATTGAATTAGTTGCATCATTTGTGCTTCTGTATAGCTACACTGAAGTTAATAATAAATGAGTTTCATGTATACTAGGTGACACCTAAAGAGTTGTAGTATAGGGAATATTCAATATGAAATTAATCCAACCATTTCTTTCTTTCAAAATCTTCACCAAGGTTTCAAAATGCCTAGCAGTATTGAAGTGGCCAAATAACTCATGAAAGTGAAAAGCTTAGAGAGTCAGATAACAGATAACCAGAGTTAAAAGGGACCTTATAGGTCATCTAGTCCAACCTCCCAGCCAAGCAGGAGACTCTACACCATTTCTGACAAATGGCAGTCCAATCTCTTCTTGAAGGTCTCAAGTGATGACATGCCCACAACTTTTTTTTTGCTTATTTTAACTTTTATTTCTGGTCTATCTTTTACAGTTATGTTTTTGGTGGATTGAGCTATAGTTTCTTTTTGCGTAAAGACCGATGCAAAGAATGAGTTAAGCAGCTCTGCTTTCTCTCTGCTGCCTGTTACTTCCTTACCGTCTTCTCTCCTTAGTGGACCGACTGCTGCCTTGATTTTTTTTTCTTGTTATTTATATGTTGGAAGAAACTTTTTAAAAATTATCTTTGACTTTTGTTGCAAGTCTTTGTTCATTCTGGGCCTTTGCTTTCCTGACTTCGTCTTTGCAGATTCTGGCAATCAGCTGATATTCTGCCTTAGTTGTACGTCCCTCTTTCCATTTTTTGTACTTGTCCTTTTTTTCTTTCAATTTGCCAGTCCAAAATCCTGGGTCTGTAATATTGCAATTTCTCTTTCAACAAACTTTAAATCCCACAGAAATCTCAGGAAATGCACTGGACAAAATATAAAAGAGAACAAAAACAGGAGCCAATCAAAAATAATTTACTAGTGCAACAACGGACAAAAGCTAGCAAAGGAATTTAGGAAAGCCATCCTCCTTCGGTACAGCAGTGAAAGGATTTAAGTCTGGAAATTAATTTACTTGTCCTTTGTGCTCAGAGGCCAGTGCTTTCATCTTTGTACAGAACATCCTGGAAAACTAGCTTAAAGCATGTTTAACATTTTGTTTGCTAATAAAACAACACAATTGAGCCTCTGTTAATACATTGTTTTAAGTAGAACCTCAAGGGAATTGGTTCGAAGCTCTCCATAAAAGTATTATATCACTTTAATTCCCGTCTCTCTCTCTCTCTCTCTTTCTTTCTCTCTCCCCCATCTCTCTGAAAAGAGCTTGTTTAAAAAATGTACTTTTTTATTGGTAGCCTGGTTTTTGAAAACAAAGATCAATAGCACAAAGTTTAGTGTAACCCTCCTAAGATGCAGAAATGCCGGAGGGTGCAACCCAAAATCAGTGTCCTTTACATTAGCCTGGATAAAGTGGAAGAAATAACTTTTTTCATCGTACATTGTGGACTTCTTCACCCAAGGCATGATTTGATCCCTTAATCCCACTCCCAGAGACTGTTTCCTCAACACACACACACACACACTCACACACAACCACCTCAAGCTACCTCCACAGCCTGTCAGAAAAGGGAACGTCTTAGCAACAAAGGGACTTTGCTTTTTAAAAGCAATTTTCCCCCCACCCAGACCAAGATACAAGCCCACTTTAGTTTACTTTATTGTCATTGCACCTCGTACAACGAAATCAAACACCATCTCCAGTGCACATCATGACCATGACCATGGAAATAAACACAAACACACATCCTTCACCCTTCACACATTGAACCGAAAACCCCCGACACCATAGCAACACTACACTATACAGCAGAATCAGTAGAATTCAACAGAGTTACTGCCCTGGGATAGAAGCTGTTTTTCAGCCTATTTATCCTTGTTTTTATTATTATCCTGTGCCGTCTGCCAGATGGTAATAGTTAAAAAAAAAAAGGGAGCCCAGGATGAGATGGATCTTTGAGAATGTTTTGAGCTATAAAGCTCTTCCAAAGAGGGGAAGAGGGCAACCAATGATCTTCTGGGCAATGACTTTCACCCTCTGGAGTGCTTTCCTATCTACCCCTGTGCAATTGGCAAACCCTACACAGGTGCAGTAAGTTAAAGATACTCTCTATGATGCAGCGATAGAAGGTCACCAGCAGTTTTTCATTCAGTTTTTTTTTTTTTTTCCCACTTCAAACTGGTATCGCTCTTCCCCACGACACATCCACAATACACAACACAAGTAGTCCCCAACGTCGTATCACAACCAAACCCAAACATTTCTGCGGTTCGGTGAGACACTTGTTAAGTGGGGTTTGCCCAATTTTACAACTTTACTTGCCACCGTTGCTAAGTGAATCCTTGCCGTTGATAAGTCAGTCACCTAGTGGGCTTCGGGGAATCTGTCTTCTCCATTGATTTTGCTGGTCAAAAAATTGCAATAGGGGATCACGTGACTTTGGGCGATGGTTATAAGTATGCACCAGTTGCCAATTCCTGATCGCGTGATCCTGGGGATGCTACAAAGATTGTTAATGTGGAAAAAGGGGTCATAAGCAGGGGTGGGATTCGATCAGTTCAGACCAGTTCGGGCGAAGGTTGCTGTCAACTCATAAAATATTTCTATGGTCTTTTTAGAGTTGCCAACAGAAAGGGAGAGGGGAGCAGTGCAGCAGCTTGCATTCCAAAAAAGTTTTCAAAGATAGTTTCTATGTGACTGAAGTTTCTGCTGTGCAAAATTCTAACTGGAGAGCATAATTGGTGACTCTTGGCTACGGATGTGTCCCATTGGAGAATATGAATTACGATATACCCAAGCGGTGGGGGGAAAACCAGGGTTAAGGGTGACAATGAATTATATGAAGTGAGGGGAGCTGAAAGTCAACTCATAAAATATTTCTCTGGTCTTTTTAGAGTTTCCAACAGAAACGGAGGAGGGGAGCAGTGCAGCAGCTTGCAAAATCAAAATTGCATTCCATAAAATGTTTTCAAAGACAGTAACTAGGTGACTGAAGTTTCTGCTTCTAACTGGAGAGCACGATTGATGACTCTGGGCTATGAATGTGTCCCATTGGAGAATATGCATTACGATACATCCAGGGGGTGGGGGGAAAAAACCAGGGCCAGGGGGGACAATGAATGATGTGTCTCAGAGTTGGCTACACCCAGGCAGTGCCGGACATGTTTACTCCTAATAAATCTTCTTTAAGTTTTGGAAGTTCGGCTCGAGACTCATGATTTAAATGGGGGTAGCTGCCAGAGCCCTGACACGCATATGCTCACCAAACTGGTTGTTACACCGGTTGAATCCCACCACTGCTCATAAGTCACTTTGTTCAGTGCAGTTGTAACTTTGAACCAGGGATGGGATTCAAATTTTTTAACAACCGGTTATATGGGCGTGGCTTAGTTGGTGGGCATGGCTTGGTGGTCATGTTATTGGCTGGATGTGGCCAACTCAATATCACTCACATCGAGGCACGCATCTCCTTGCCTGGCCTCTCATGACTGTGGGGATTTTGCAACAGTCGTAAGTGTGAAAAATGGTCATAAGTCACTTTTTCCAGTGCCATTGTAACTTTGAATGGTCCCTCCACACAAGCAAAGTACCAGCAAAGGAGGGGAAAAAAACTCCAGAGAAGTTCCTGAGACAGGAAGTCTAGTCCTGCCAAGAACGTAATAAGGGTTAACGGAGAGGCAGTTTCTGTAAGCAACACCAGAATGTTTCCTTCCTGCCTTCCTTACAGGATGAGGCCAGGGATTTCTTCTAGCAACCGGTTCTCCAAACTGCTTAGAATGTTAACAACCGTTTCTAACTAATAGGTGCGAATTGGTAGAATCCCACCCCTGCTTTGAACTGTCACTAAATGAACCGTTGTAAGTCGAGGACTTTCTGCACACCCAGCTCTTCCACAAAGAAGTGCCTTTTATGCATTTCCACAAAGTCTTGGAAAGAAGGTTTAGACTGCCCTGTGTAAAAATTCAGCCGGGAAATGAAAACATGGATTTGCTGAACAGAAAGCTTTCTTTTCTCTTACCTAAATTCAGTGCCCAGGTGAGTCCCAGATAAAATCTCTTCTCCTCTCCCTATTAGAGGTGGCCAAGATCCAGAAAAGCACTCAAGAAGGTGAATGCATGTCAGTTGCCATTACTTTTTACGGGACCTACATATGACCTTGAGTGCTTTTGCACTTGAGAGGTGATGGTCCTTATGTCCTCGTGATTTCATTTCTTAGGAATGTTTTATTTTTATTTTTTTCCAAACCCAACTGTGGGAGGAGGGGAAAAGAAAGAAAGAAAAGAAGAAGAAGGAATTCAAGTCTCAACTTGGCTTGCAGTTCAAAATAAATCAAGAATGCTGCAAAGCCATAGGTAGAGAGATCTGGTGGTTTTTCTCCTGCAATACAGAATTAGAACCCCTGGCTCTAAAAACAGGAGCTTGGTTTTCTGCTCAGTTGCCTGTGATTGGTTTTACAGGCCACCTTATCTCTGAAGTTGCAGAGATAACTTCAGAGACAAATCAGCCACAGTTTCTTTGCTTATTGCTTTATTTATTAAACTGATATAACAAAACAACAGAATTTGGGAGGGACTTTGGAGGTCTTCTAGTCCAACCCCCTGCCTAGGCAGGAAACCCTACCCCACTTCAGACAAATGGCTGTCCAATCTCTTCTTTAAAACTTCCAGTGTTGGAGCATTCACAACTTCTGGAGGCAAGTTGTTCCACTGATTAATTGTTCTAACTGTCAGGAAATCTTTCCTTAGTTCTAGGTTGCTTCTAGGTTTCCATCCATTCTTCCAAAGGTGCTTTTTTTCAAGTGGCAACTTTCTGGTTTTTCTTTGAAAATGTTTTGCTTCTTATCCATCCCTTGTTTCTTGTCCTGCCTTCAGATGCTTTGGAGAATAGCTTGACTCCCTCTTCTTTGTGGCAGCCGCTGAGATATTGGATCACTGCTATCATGTCATCCCTGGTCCTTCTTTTCATTAAACCAGACATACTCAGTTCCAGCAATTGTTCTTTATATGTCTTAGTCTTTAATCCCCTAGTTATTTTGTTACTTTTCTCTGCACTGTTTCCAGAGTCTCAATATCTTTTTTTATGTTATGGCAACCAAAGCTGGATGCAGTATTCCAAGTGTGGTCTTCCCAAGGCATTATAAGGTGGTACTAATGTTTCATGAGGAGGCACGGTGGCTCTGACTTGGATGGTGGGGAAGGGAAGGATTAGTTATTCCTTGCAGACAGCTGGTCATTTGCATCCTTTTTAGAGGGTCATTGAGGCCACTTGGAGATGTATCTGTTTCCTCAGTGTCACCTGAGTGGTGCAAATGGTCCATATAATCTGTAATGTAAAAAATGCAAGTAGAAAAATAGGGGCCATCGATCAGAAAGGTCGGCAGTTTCGCAGTTCGAGTCCCTAGCACTGCATAACAGAGTGAGCTCCCGTTCCTTGTCCCAGCTTCTGCCAACCTAGCAGTTCGAAAGCAGGTAAAAATGCAAGTAGAAAAATAGGGATCCCTTTGGTGGGAAGGGAACAGCATTCCATCAGCCTTCGATGTTTAGTCATGCCGGCCACATGACCATGGAGACATCTTCGGACAGCGCTGACTCTTCGGCTTTATAACGGAGCTGAGTGCTGCCCCCTAGAGCCGGAAACGACTACCATGTAGGTGCAAGGGGAAATTTTACCTTTACCTTAACATTTCATGTGATTTTGATTCTATTCCTCTATTAATGCAGCCTAGGACTGCATTAACTTTTTGGACACCGCTGGCTCATATCTAAGTGACTGTCCACTAAGGATATATACGTCTCCGTATACGGGATTTAAATAATTTAACAACCGGTTCTCTGCCCTAATGATTTCTTCCAACAACCACTTTCGCCAAACTGCTCAGAAAGTTAACAACCAGTTCTTTCAAAGTGGTGCAAACCGGCTGAATCCCATCACTGTAAGTCTTCCCATTTCACTATCAAACAACTCTGGGGGGGCTTGCAACCAAATAAAAACAAAAATATATATAAAAAAAACCATGAAAAGGATAAAAGTTAAAATGCTCTGTACTCACTAAAGTACTGTTTACTGGGATTCCCCCACCTCCCTTGATCAAAAATAATTCTGCTTCATCGTTATGCAGGTTTAACATTCCCTCAAGTTCTTTTCGGGATGGCCATTACGCCTGTGTGGCTTTTTCTGCCTCCATAAATATCTGTCTTGGTCTCGCCTTTTACAAGCCGAGAGAAGCCATGTGCTTTTCTGCATCACATCCTTTTGCTTCCTGCTTTAGTAAATGAGCCATAGGAAAGATAATATCATTACTAATTGTGTTAGGCGGTGCTGGGTGGCAGCCAATGTCTGTTACCCTCGCTCGATACCATTTAGGCTTGACGTATGGTTTCCTAGAAAGTTAAAACCAAAACACTGGCTGTGTAGAAAGGAAAACCCAAAATATTTTGGCTCCAGCTCAGTTGTAGAAGGCCTGATTCATCCAAGCCAAACGGGGAATTCTGGAAATAAAATTATGGTTTCAACTGAGCAGGTTGGCTGGATCAGGTGACTTTCCTGGTGTTGATTCGAGACAGAGGAATGCGATTCTTGTCATCGGCTCTGCCTATTGTCTGCTAGAGTTAGGGGAGGAAACAGCGGAGCAATTAGATTTGGGGCACAGATAAGTGCTGTGGCTGGAATGCAAACAAGGGGAAAAGACCTCAGCAGCTGCAGCCAATATGGGAAAGGCCAGCAATTAATCGGGAATGGCAAATCCAAAGGCCCCATCCATCTCCAGTCCCTCGAGATAAGCACCCACCTTTCTGTCCTTTGAATTGCTGCCAACAACTTAGAATCCCAAATGAAATATAAAAAACCAACTGAAGTACAAAATCCACACAGAGCTTCAAGGTTTCATCTGAACAGAGTGAACGACGAAGGTTTCTCTACCTTTGCATTTCCTTTATACCTTATGGGAGGGGCAATCACCTCCCAGGCTTACTGCCGAGTTGCCCCTTTTGTCTTAGCTGCTCTTGCCTTCTAGCAGCTCTGTGCATACGCGCACTGGGAACAGGCTTCCCTTGTTCCTTTGCCTCGCTGCTGAGGCTCTGGAGTCTCTGGAGTCGGCACCCCACTCCCAGGAGGTCCTGGGCCCATCTCTGCATTGGATGCAGGACCCTTGTCCGAGTCTTCTCCAGACTCCCAGACTGGTCCCTGTTCTTCCCCACCGTCCGATTCTGCTGCCATCTGCACCGGCTGCCGGTGAACCACAACACTAATCAAGGAGAGATCCAACCTAGAAATAAAGATAAATTTCCCAACACAACGGTCAATCAATCAAACGGCTTGCCTTCAGAACAAATAGTTTTTACCAAGAAATTGGACAGACATTTTATTTATTTATTTATTTATTTAGTCAAGCGATTATAAGATAACAGGTATAAGTATAAACATAGTTATGAATACATGAAATGGACACATATAAGAAAAAAAAACAACCATAGGACAGGGACGGTAGGCACGTTGGTGCGCTTATGCACACCCCCTACAGGCCTCTTAGGAAAGGGATGAGGTCAATAGTAGACAGTCTAAGGTTAAAGTTTTTGGGGTTTGGGGAAGAAACCACAGAGTCAGGTAGAGTATTCCAGACACTGACCACTCTGTTGCTGAAGTCGTATTTCCTGCAATCAAGTTTGGTGCGGTTAACCTTGAGTTTGTATCTATTGTTTGCTCTTGTGTTGTTATGGTTGAAGCTGAACATTGACAGGTAAGTCATTGCAATGTATGATTTTATTTACAGTACTATACTTAGATCGGACCAAAGGCGGCGTAGTTCTAGGTTTTCTAGGTTTAGAATTTCAAGTCTGGTGGCATAAGTTATTTTGCAATGAGTAGAGGAGTGGAGAACTCTTTTTGTGAAATATTTCTGGACTTTCTTGACTGTGTTAATATCAGATATGTAATGTGGGTTCCAGACTGATGAGCTGTATTCAAGTATTAGTCTACCAAATGTTTTGTATGCTCTAGTTAGTAGTGTGATATTACCAGAGAAAAAGCTACGCAGGATTAGGTTAACAACTCTTAATGCCTTTTTGGCTATGTAGTTACAGTGGGCTCTAGCACTTAGATCATGAGAGATGAGTACTCCAAGGTCCTTGACAGAGTTTGGATCATCAACAAGGTCTTGACTGTTCAGCTTGTATTTTATTTTCTGATTTTTTTTGCCAATATGTAAGACAGAGCATTTATTGGTTGAGATTTGAAGTTGCCATTTGTTTGACCATTCTGATACATAGTCGAGATCTTTTTGGAGGGTAGCAGTATTGTCGGTGGTATTAAAATAATTTGTCTGAAATAATATAGTGTGGGACTAAAAGACTTCCAAGGTCTCTTCCAACTCTTGTTATTCTGTCATGTAAACCATGAAGTTGGCTTTACCCTCCAAACTGCAAGGGCAAATACAGGTATTCTTCAGGTCATTTATTCATAAGTCATCTATCCAACATATGGTGCCAGAATGCCGAAATAGAAGCCTCAATAGAGACTTTGCTGATTTCCTGGCTGTGACAAATGAAGCAAAAAAAAAAGAAAAAAAAATGTGTGTGTGTGTAATCAGATGTACGTTAGTAATATTTTATATTTCAAAGATGTTGAGACTCTAGAAAGAGTGCAGAGAAGAGCAACCAAGATGATTAGGGGACTGGAGGCTAAACCATATGAAGAACGGTTGCAGGAACTGGGTACGTCTAATGAAAAGAAGGACTAGGGGAGACATGATAGCAGTCTTCCAATATCTCAGGGGCTGCCCCAAAGAAGAGGGAGTCAAGCTATTCTCCAAAGCATCTGAAGGCAGGACAAGAAGAAATGGGTGGAAGCTAATCAAGGAGAGAAGCAACCTAGAACTAAGGAGGAATTTCCTGACAGTGAAAACAATTAATCAGCGGAACAACTTCAGAAGTTGTAAATTCTCCAACACTGGAAGATTTTAAAAAGAGATTGGATAACCATTTGTCTGAATTGGTGTAGGGTTTCCTGCCTAAGCAGGGGTTTGGACTAGAAGACCTCCAAGATCCCCTCCAACTCTGCTATTCTGTCATTCATATGTCTGCAGGCATTTGGTTAAACCTTCATGGACTTGTGTAGCAAGCAGAACTTCTTTGGAAGTTTTCACTGCTGTGTTTTCCCCCTGGAAGAAAAAGTGACAGATTTCATTCCTAAGGTGGGACTAGAACTTGTGGTTTCTAGCCTAGAAACCTTTACTAAGTAGCCTTTACCACTACACTAAAGTGGCTCTATACATGTTTGTAAACCAGGATTCTTATTTATAGGTTACATGGCTTCAGTGGGGGTACATATATTGCCTTCACTGCCAGCTAAGAAGCAAATAGAAAGTTTTTGGAAGTTGTTTGGATGTAGGCATGGGTGTCTGGGAAGGAAACTTCACTAGATCATTTCCCACTGTTCCCCAAAGGGCTCCCAAATATCAATTAAGATTGTTTTCAGTCTGAATGATGGCTCAGGACTAGCCCCCAAGCCCCTGTTGGGCGCACTTGTCACAATTCCTGCTTGCTTTAATTTTATTTACCATGTTTTGTGGAATTCAGGGAAGAGGATAAGTTAACTTCGGTGGCCTCCTTGCTCAGTTAATCTTCAGTCTATCAAAAGAATTATGAAATCTTTTAAGATCAAATGTTCAGACACTTCACAAAGGTTGTCACAGTGAATTCATTTGTCAGTCTTTCATCTCGCTTTCCCCTGCTGTGCCAAAATAATGTCAGTGAGTTTTTTTCCATTTCTTTCTCTTGCTGAGGACTTTTCGAGCTCATAAAAGTAGCCACGGAAAAGGAGATTGCATATTCTGGCCCTCACTTTTAATGTTTGTTAGTTTGTTTAGGAACAGTTCATTTCACCTGCCCAGAAAACCTCAAGACAGGTGTTGAATGTTCATTTCTGCAACTGCTCAATACCACCTTATGAATAGTATTTGACAGAAGTGGACAATAATTTGGCAAGCATCTAAGAAAAAAAGAGCTGGTGTTATTGTTGATATTGATATTGTTTTTCCCGTGTTGCTTTTCACCCAAGAGGTATAGAAGAGTTATCCAAATATTATTTTATTTTTAACAATGCATTTATGTTTGTGTGTGTGTGTTTAAGTAACAGCCCATTCTCTCAGAGGCAACAGACATTTTGTTAAAAACCAAACAGTAATAATCAGTGAGAAAATAACGGTGCCTGAGACTCAAAAAAATTAAAGTCTGAACAGTTGAAGTTGAAACCAACTATATTGAGATTTCAAGACCAGACCAAACAAATCATAAGGATGAGAAAGTATAATGATTTAAGTTGACATATCTAGGAAGTGTTCTTCAGGATTCACCTTGGCATGAGAAATAGATGAAAATCAGATTATGCCAACGGGTATGATATCTACAGTTTGATTCTTTTCACCTAGAATATTACGAAGAGAGTACTAAATAAATGCACTGTCCAAAAGTTCATTCTCAAAGATGAAGTGTTTACAGACTTTGAAGCTGGAAATAAATAATTTCTTCCCAGCATCAGATTTCCTAAGGCTGAATGTGTTGTGTGTTCGTGTGTGTGTGTTTTGTACAGATTAAATATGTCCAGCAGTCTCTGAGGTGGCACCAAACTTAAGTGGAAGGTAATAAAACTTTAATTATCCAACCTGTGACGTTTCCATGGCCACCTGGCTGGGTATTATGGAAATGGCAAATTGGAGCTTATGGATTAGTTCTTCATATAGAACATAAGACCCTTGAGGTTGAATTGAGTTGTGAAAACCAGGTCGAAAGCCATGTGTCCATGTACTTCACATAGACCTGCCTTCTGTGTTATCTAGTGGTCATCCAGGAGCATTTGAGATGTTCACAAGCAATATCACAGGAAGGGAATCATCATCTCCAATGATTGCCCCATTGCAGTTGTTTTGAAGGCACTTTTTCCAAAAGACAATTGGACTTTCTTGAGTTTTTTTTCTTTGAAAACCTTTTGCTTCTCAACCAAGAAGCTTCTTCAGTTCTGGGAAGAAGAATTAAAAACAAGAAAGTCCAGTTGCCTTTTGGGAAAAACACCTTTGGGACATTCATGACCTGGAAGATTGTGAATCTCCATAGGCACCTCACTGCAGTTAGTGTTTCAAGCTGTTTGTCTATGATTCAGGAGTAGCATCACAGCCATCTCTACCAACCAAGATACTTGACCCTTCATAAAATTCCTACTCCACTTGCAAAACCATCTACATATAAGCCACCATCTCATCGTTGGTGGGTAGAAATTCCATACCCAAAAAAGTCCCTTTTAATGGGAATTCCCTGAATTTCCCCATGTCCTGTTTTATTTTTCAGGGGGAATGACCTAGAGAGATAACGTAGTCCATGATCTCCACCATGCATTAGTCCATAAAACTCTATCGTGTCTCTCGTTCCAAGGTGAAAGACCCACAACTGCTGTAGTGTCTTTGGTTCTCAATTTATAGCAATGGTTCTTTAGCTTCATGACACAAACCCTAGAATGGTTGTTAGCAGTGGTGGTGTTCTACTGGTTCTGCCTGGTTTGGCTGAACCGGTTGCTCCAACGATCATCTGTGAGTGAACCAGTTCGCTCCGACGATTAGCTGCTGGACCCTCCCACTTGCTCCAGCTCTTTACTGATCTTTATTTCCTGCTTTTCCACCTCAGCTGCATTGCGCAGCACAGCCAATTGCCGCACAATAGCTGTTGAAGGCACAGGGAGAGTGCAGGATTGCAGGAGAAGGTTAGTCAGAAACCCTCTGTGCATGCACAAACCATGCATTTGGCATGTGTGCGCACAAAGCACGTGTGCACGGGCAAAGTATGCCCACCAAGCCACACCCACAGAACCAGTGGTAAACAAGTTTGAAACTCACCACTGGTTGTTAGGTTTCCCGATGCTTATTCTACATTTGTCTGGTTGCTGATGGCTCTCCAGTCTACCTCGTGCCCTCAAGCTGTAGGACCCGTTTCCCATGACCTCTGACAACCTTATCCTACATGGGCCATGTTAGCTCCACTAATAAAGAACTTTGCCTTGATCAGACCGAATGGAAATGCATAATATGCGCTAATCATGAAAAGCTTCGTTATGTTAACTCCTGTGCCTAATTAGGTGCACTTGTTAATTTGATTCAATGTATACCTTTCAAATTAGATTGCCATTTAATGGATGATTTACTCACCCAATTTATAATTTTAGTCAAGTCCAAAGGGTTATAATCTGCCCCTCCGTTTCTGCGACGCTGCCTCCATTTCGAGTCCGAATGAGGAGTTTTGTTGGGAGCAATTATATAGTTTGCAGTTAACTTTCCCCCAAATTTATCTGCATTTAGAAACTGCACAGTGTTACCGTGCACTCTGTTTTTAATGGAATTATAACGGACGGCAATAACCTATTCAGAGCATGCCTGGGTGGTATCCTCTCCCATCTTTTCCCCCTTATTCTCTTTGCCATATGTTATGTATAATTAGATGGTGTTCCACATCCTATTTTTTAGGAGAACATGGCAGCTTTTAGGAACCTTTGTGAGTTCATTGAATCAGACTGAATGGGCCCTCCGTTAATCTTACTATCTTAATCTGTGCCCAGGCTGAAACTATCCCCAGGCTGCCTTTGGCCACCCAGGATGGGGGGGGGGATATTCTCCATAATTCTTCCAACGATGCTGCCACCCAAATCTGATGGCCACCCCCATTCTTCAAGGGAGCTTAAAGAGGATAAGATTGAGTTTCGTCTTAGTAAACGCAATTAAATATATTTAGTGGATTCCCCCCCCCCCCCCCATTCCATTCACATGTTTATCCTGGCTCTGACTACATTTTGGAGGCCGGCGGTTGCTGACCGAAGAACAAGTGTGGTCCAGGTACCTGAAGAAAAGACAAATTCACACATGCCACAACAGGCATCGTGTCTGGGGTGTAGCGATGCTACAAAATGCTTCAATAAAGCACAGCAATACATGAGGACAATGGCAGAAGGTTTGCATATTTACAGATTAACAGAGTTGGAAGGGACCTTGGAGGTCATCCAGTCCAACCCCCTGCCAAAGAAGGAGACTCTAAACCATTTCTGACAAATGGCAGTCCAGTCTCTTCTTGAAAGTCTCAAGTGATGAAGCTCCCACAACTTCTGAAGGCAACTTCTGTTCCATAGGTTGATTGCTCTCACTGTCAGAAAATTTATCCTTATTTGAATCTCTCCTTGTTCAGTTTCCATTCATTATTCTTTGTCTGACCTTTGGTACTTTGGGAAATAGCTTAACCCCCTCCTCTCTGTGGCAGCCCCTCAAATATTGGAAGGCTACTATCATGTCTCCCCTGGTCCTTCTCTTCCCTAGACTAGCCAGGCCCAGTTCCTGCAACCGTTCTTCATATGTTTTAGCCTCCAGTCTTCTAATCATCCTGATTGCTCTTCTCTGCACTTTTTCTAGAGTCTCAACATCTTTTTTATAACGTGGTGACCAAACCTGGATGCAGGATTCTAGGTGTGGTCTTACTAAGGCTTTATACATTGTCCTTGCAGATTTCCTGGTGGCATCTCATGGACTACAGCAGAAAGAGCAACTGATTTTGTTAACCAGGTCTGTTGTAGAAGGAAAAAAAGTGCTTCTTTGTATGTTGGAAATGACACCTCAAAAACCCAACTTTATTTGTCTGACTATTCTCTGCATATGCTCTTGTGTGGTGTGGTTCCAAGATGGAGCTGCTCAGAAGAGCATTGTTTCAAAAGACCATTTTCTCAGATCTCCCATAGAATGAAGCATCCTGTGGGATTCTTTATGCCCTCTGAGCTTGGTTGTTTTCTTGCAGATGTTTCATGACCCAACTAGGTAACATCATCAGTGCTAGATAAGAGTGGGGTTTGCTCTCTGGTTATATACTTATGGTTTACCCTGTCAGTGTTGGTCGGTATAGTCTTGATGCTTCCTTGATTAGGCTATTGATCAATGTTTATTTGTCTGAGTTGGTAGTTCCTTGATTGGGGTATTTTGAATCACCCGTTTCAAGTTTTCCGTTGCACTAAAATTACTATAATCAATGCTCCTATGCATTTTTAAAATAACTTTTAATAATGCAAGAAGTGCAAACAATATGCACAATTCTTCCAAAACTTGACATTGTTCTGTTGCCACATTTTACAGCTCATCTATCCATGGAACAAGTCTGATTCTACCATCCAACCCTCTAAGCAACTTGACTTTGTGATATGAACCAGTTGCATCCATGCCCAACACCTCCATCTTAAGTGCAACAAAAGTGTTCCACTACCATAAGGCAGATTTGAGGGGAGATCTTGCAATCGAACACAGTATTAGAACACCCAAGCATCACCTGATTTCACGTCTAAAGAATGTGAAACTTTCCAGAAAGAAAATGGAAACCAGTCCTCATAGGCTCAAGGCTGGTCCTTGATCTTTTCGAAAAAGCTGTTTTGAATTTTGAAGTTGTAACGACTCTTTTCTTCTCCCTCCTCCTTTCCTCTCTCTATCTCTGTTACGTACACAAAGAACAAGCAGTCAGAGTCTGCTCTTTCTTTGGGTTTTGTTATGAAGGGCTCACACAGTAAATTGAGAAAAGGAGGAGGAGAAAGAGAAGGGGGAGTGGGAAAGGGAGGAGGAGGAGGAGAGAATGAAGAAACCGAGATCATCATGTGATTTTACTGAACAACATAATCAGGTCAAATCCAAGTGTACTCAGAGGTGGTATTCAGCCAGTTCTGATCAGTTCTGGAGAACCGGTAGCAGAAATTTTGAGTAGTTCGGAGAACCAGCAAATCCCACCTCTGACTGGTCCCGCCAACCCCATCTATTCTCTGCCTCCCATTGAGTCCCAACTGATCAGCTGGGTCTTCTTTGGTTGCTGTGTACAGGAGAACAGAGCTGGAAAGCAGGTTAGTGGGGGGGGGAGGGAATGGAGATTTTGCAATAGCCTTCCCTTGCCACTCCCACCAAGCCACGTCCACCAATCCACACCACACCCACCAAGCCACACCCACAGAGCCAGTAGCAAAAAAAAAAATGTGAATCCCACCACTGAGTGTACTGAAATTTCTTTGGAGTGAATATGCTTCTGCCCCACAGAAAAACCACAAAAAACTCTGAATGTATGTAGATGATTCAGTGTTATAATCTTCTCTTAACCCAGAGCCTCAGCCCTGCTCCCTTGGCAGCAGCAACACAATCAAATCAGCCACTTGATTGGCTGCATCTCCATTATGGTCTCTAGACCTGCTGACCAAATCATGTTTTGAGGGCCTTTTGGAAAAGCAACAAAGTAGGGGCCAATTGTATCTGGAGACTGAATGATATTAGGGAAGAGGCCACCACTGAGAAAGTCCTTTCTCACGTTTCCACCAAATTTACATCCCTAAAAGATGGGATTTGCAATATCCATTGACTCCCCTCTCCTGGTGAGCTAGATGGACTTTCATATATCTGAAAGTCTATTATAACAGGAGATGGATAAAATCTGTTGTTTTTCTTTCCAGAGTTAAGATGCCAGAAGATCAGAAGATGTCCATCGAAGGAAAAATATTTAAACTGAAGAAGAGTTTGATCATGAGGCCAATTATCTAGGAAAAGTTGCGGTCTTCCTTTTGTGGTGTGTGATAAAACAAGGGCAAGAATGACCCTGGTTGGGGCCACTTTCATTTGGTTTCAGGCACTGAGCACTGGGTATGCCCTGAGATCCAAAATGCTCTTGCTTGCCTTCAGAAGTTGTGGGAGCTTCATCCCTGGAAGCTTTCAAGAAGAGACTGGACTGCCATCTGTCAGAAACGGTGTAGGGTCTTCTGCTTGGGTAGGGGGTTGAACTAGATGACCTACAAGGTCCCTTCCAGCTCCGATAAGCTGCTAAATTGGTCCTTCCAACTTTATGAAGCCCAACTACAGAAGTGGGGTAGGGAGGAAGAGAAAGAATTCAGAGCTTGTACCACCTCCAGTGAGTTGCGATTGGGACACAGCACATTCCAGCTCAGCATCCCACCGCTGATTTCTGCTTGCAAACATTCAGTATTTCTCCTTAAAGTATGGGATTATTAAACAGAAAACGATGATAAAAGAGGGAAACAGTAGGAGACCGATCCCAGAAACAGAGCAAAACACTAGTTTAGTTTAATCTCTTTTCATTCCAGCATCTGCCTTTTCATATTATGACTGTGTTTTCCCAACCATGTCAGCAACGTGTCTGCAACTTCCTTCCATCATCTGTCCTCCACACTCTGGCGCCTATCCCGGCATTGTTGCATTCTCACACGAAGCTCTACGGCACCCACTTGCTACAATACACAATAAGGATTGTGTTCTTCAAGTGTCTCAGCATTTCTCAATATTTATTAGGTCATTTCTCGGCTTTTTTGGAAGTGTGTGCAAGCAAACATTCCCTTGGGCCTAGTCCTTGTTCCTGGAAATGGCATTTTTGGGAAGGAGAGACAGCTTGGTGTAGCGGTTAAGGTGTGGATCTATGTTGTGGTTAGCCAGCAGCAGGTGTGGATGGCTGAGGAGAGCGAGGACTCAGATGAGGGGCCAGGACCATT
Organism: Bungarus multicinctus; assembly: GCA_023653725.1. Classification (NCBI taxonomy): domain Eukaryota; kingdom Metazoa; phylum Chordata; class Lepidosauria; order Squamata; family Elapidae; genus Bungarus; species Bungarus multicinctus. The sequence goes on along the minus strand of CM042837.1, from coordinate 22,831,567 downwards.
AGGGAGTGGACTGCTGCCTTTAGAGATTGTGGGGGCTGGCAGCAGTAATGAGGAGGTTCCCGAGGAGCCTGTGCCAAGTGTGCATGTGTGCAGGGCTTCTTGCTGGAAAGAGCAGCTGCAGCAGCATGGGCTACTCAGGAGTAAGACTGCAAGGTAATGGCCCCTTCTCCAAGAAGATAAAAGCCAGCTTGAAACTAACCTTCTTTGCAGAAGGCAAAGACGTTTTGAAACCCCAGCCTCGTGGACGTTCCAGTATCCTGAGTTTGTATTTGATGGTTCTTGTATTGCAAATTATTTCTTGTCTGTTATCTTTTGGCAAGTCTTGCACAGTTTGTCAAGGCTTGTGCTTATCACAGCTAATTATTTAGCAAAAGCATTACAAGGTTTCTGTCCCTTTTGGATTGTGTTTGATTTGTTGGAAAAGGGCGTGGGTCAGAACAATCTACAAACTAGAAGAGTGAGAGTTCTAGTCCTATTTTACTAGGTATCAAAGTCAGCTGGGTGACTTTGGAGCAATCACTGGGAGAAGGTGAATTCTAGTCTCACTTCGGCATGAAAGCTGGCTGGTCACTTTGGGACTATTACCAGGAGATGGTGAGTTCTAGTTCCACCTTAATCCTGAAAGCCATTAAGGTAAATTTAATCCAGTCCTTCTTTCTCAGCCCAATGCTCCTCGCAGGGTGCAGAAACTAGAACATTAGACATTAGGTAGGACATATAAGTTGTGTCCACACTGCCTCACAAATCTTGGGCTGACCTGCAGAATATTGCTGAAAGCTGATTTAAGCAATATTCGTCAACTCAGCCAGTGAGATTTAGCAGATAGATTTATCTTGACTTCATTCATTAAGGCTTCAGAGGTTTCACCGATCAATGCATTCGTTAAGTTTGCACAGAAAGCAATATATTTTTTGTCAAAAAACTACCTTGCAACAATTCATCAATAACTTCTCAACTTCTGGTTTGCAAAAGGGTTTTTTTTCTTATATTTGAGACATGGGGAAAGTGCTACTTTTAGTACTGCACTGTAAGAAGTTAAGATATTCAGAGAAGGACAATCAAAATGTTCCAAAATCTGGAGATCCTCTTTTTCACTAGATACAGAGAAAAGATGCTTAGAAAATAATGGAAATAATCTATTTCCAATCCTTCTTTGGGAGGGAGAAAGTTTAGCCTTGGATATTAGGTGTCAGCATGGAGAACATTAAAAAGGCTTAACATTCTTAGAACTTAAATAATTTTATTGTCACTTTGAACATACACTAATCATCATACATTAAAATGATATTTCATTGCATTAAAGGCACTTGATGATAAATATGTATACGTGGTCCTTGGTGCTCTATGGGGCTTGCTTGTTTTCTTGCAGATGTTTCATTACCCAAATTGGGCAACTGATATTATTGCTGATAATGTTACCTAGTTTGGTAATGAAACATCTGCAAGAAAACAAACAAGCTCAGAGAGCACCAAGGATCCCTCAAGTCAACCCTGAGCTACCCATATTCTCCTTTATAAGTACGCATAAATATTCACAGGGTATTGCAGTCTCAAACTAATGTATAACTTTTATCTGGATCATAATGTTGGTTTGGGACCTGGTGGCTCAGTGGCTGAGCTTGTCAATCAGAATGGTTGGCAGTTCGGCGGTTCGAATCCCTAGCGCCGCGTTACGGAGTGAGCTCCCGTTCCTTGTCCCAGCTTTTGCCAACCTAGCAGTTCGAAAGCACATAAAAAATGCAAGTAGAAAAATAGGGACCACTTTGGTGGGAAGGGAACAGTGTTCCGTGCACCTTCAAAGGCATTTAGTCATGCTGGCCACATGACCATGGAGACGTCTTTGGACAGCGCTGGTTCTTCGGCTTTGTAACGGAGATGAGCACCGCCCCCTAGAGCCAGAAACGACTAGCACGTATGTGTGAGGGGAACCTTTATCTTTACCTAATGTTGGTTTATTCCCCAAGCTCCGAGCAATTTCTGATCGGGAAAATCTGCACCTCACTGAAATAAATGCAGGTTCCCCCATGCGATATCATGCATTAAAAAAAAACAAGGAGCGGATAAGAAGATGGGGCAAGGGTGAAGGATTGATTGATATTGAAACTCAAAAAAAAAAAAACAACCCTCAACCCTCATTATCTCAGCGGGTGGGAGTTACACACCAGAGGATCAAGGGAAATATCTTAGATGCTTCGCTGGACATATTTCTTTTTCTGACTTTCTGGCCAGTTGGAATTGTGATATTAATATGCCTTCTTGAGGGAAAAGAAAACGAAAGACTAAATTTTTCTTCTTGTTCGGAGAAGTTCAAACAGGAGTGATTTCACTAAACAACTATGCCAATCCTTCAGAACAAAATTACTTGCCTCCAATTATTACATGTTTAATTCAACCAGCTGGAGGTTGTGTGTGTGTGTGTGTGTGTGTGTAGCTTCTCGGCGTCGTTCTGGTATCATATTAGCCTAAGCAGCCTCTTGTGAAAAGAATGCATTGTTGCGTTGAATCCGGAACTCTGCTCCATTGGCTTGATAGAATAGGCGTTGATTTAAAAAAGAACTTGTTTGTCGGGAGAAAGGATTAGCAGATTAAGAGGCTGCATATAATTATTTTTTTTTAAAAAAAAGTAACATAAAGTTACATTTCATAATGGAAAAGAATTAATCAAAATGCTAATGGCAGGAGAAATCTTATACTCGCTTCCCTTGTTCTGCTTCTACTCCTACCCTGGACAAATGAAATGGATATTTTTTGATGGACTCATAAGAGGGCCAAGTTTGGTAACCCAGCTCATATAAGACCATTGGAATCAAATCAAATTGTTTTTTATTTGGTCACAGACCAGCAAATAAAAGACAAAAGTCATGATTAATTAAAGACAAAAGGAAAAAAAAACTCCAATGTTTTAAATGATCTAAAAGGGGTTAAATGTCATATATTGTACAAACTTGCGAAGCGGTTCTCGGCTGTGATCAAGGAAATAAAATTAGATTGATCTGATCATAAGACTAATGGAGCCCAAAACAAATCAGAACGACTAGGTAAAGGGTAGAAATAATTATTCCTGGAAAGAGAGCCACTGAAAAAAAGAAGGAGAGTGCAAAGGAGAATCCATAAAGTGGTGTTTAAGACCATATCTGGCATTCCCAAAATGCTTGCATTAAATTTCCAATATTTCCATTGAAAAGGACTGCATGGAGTAAACACAGAATACAGAGGAAGAGGGAGGAGGGAGGAAGAAGAGGAGGAGAAGGAGAGAGGAAGGAGGAGGAAGAGAATATGGACAAAAAAACCCTCTGTATTTTGAATAGGTTAATAAATTCTTTTTCATTTAGCAGAGGGAGGTTGTTGGTGAAATAGCCAGGAGCAAATAGCTGGAAGTGGAGAGAGAGTTACATCCAGCTGGTGTCCAACTGTCCCTGGGCTACTATCAGGTACATAATGAAAAGAAAACGACCCCCCCAAAAAAAAAAATCTTCAAGGCAGAACCGAGCTGCGTGAAACTGTAGTTTTACATTGGGGGAAAAAGGGGGCTCGGTGGAAAAAAAGCAGCATTGTGCCCAGGATTAGCAGAATTGAAAGATTTCATTTAATGATGGACGAGCGGTTTTTTTTTCTTTTTTCTTTTAGCAAAACAAAGATAGTTAGGCAGTCCGAGAGAACCTGACTGGAATTTGCGGACAACTAATTGGAAATGTATATTATCTCCACTTAGTAGGCAAGCCAAGTGTGGCGCTTGGGTGTTCTTGCTTTGTCATTGGAAAGATTGTCAAATTGTCCAAGGCCTTTTTTCCCCTCTCCAAGCTGGGATTGTCCGGTTTGCAAAAGATGTAAAATGTGGGAGAGCCTCAGCCTGGGATTATTGTATATCTGCTGCTTTCAAGAAAGAACGGAAGGAAGGAAGGAAGGAAGGAAGGAAGGAAGGAAGGAAGGAAGGAAGGAAGGAAGGAAGGAAGGAAGGAAGGAAGGAAGGAAGGAAGGAAGGAAGGAAGTCTGCTAAAATCTGAGTTATCATGGGAGTCTTGGACATCTTCAGACTGCAGATGGGGACATTTTTGCATATGAAGAGACTTCCTGGGGAGGGCTTGGGAGGTGGAGAGAAACCACCTCTTTTTGCTCATGGCTGTCTAGTAAAAGAGGAGATTAGCATAGCTTCCTTCTTGAAGGATTAACTTTCCATATTCCATCATGGCTGGTGAAAGGAGTTCCCTCTATCTCGAGGGTGAAATCCAGGAAGGACATAAGATCATGGAGAGGACACGGAGACCAGGACTTTAGTCATAAAGGGCCCTCAGTGCTCTCTGAGCTTGGCAATTTTTTTGCAGATGTTTCATTACTCAAGCTAGGTAACATCATCAGTGGCAGAAGGGGGAAGGAGGAGGAGGAAGGAGGAGGAGGAGGAGGAGGAGGAGAATGGGAGGAGGAGGAAGAAGAAGAAGAGGAAGAAGGAGGAGGAGGAGAATGGCTATGGAGTCCTTAGTGCTCTCTGAGCTTGCTTGTGTTCTTGCAGATGTTTCATGACCCAACTGGGGAATATCATCAACTCTCAGAGAGCAAACCCCACCCCATCTTAACACTGATTATATTACTTAGCTGGGTCATGAAATGTCAGCAAGAAAACAGCCAAGCTCAAATAGCACCAAGGACCCCTCATGTCAAACTTGAGCTACAAATATTCTCCCTATTGGATTTGAGACAGAGTAACCACAACTTCTGGATGGAAGCCATTCCACTGGTTGATTGTTCTCACTGTCAGGAAATTCCTCCTTAGTTAGTTTCCATCTGTTGCTTTTTTATCTGCCTTCAGGTGCTTTGGAGAATAGCTTGACTCCCTCTTCTTTGTGGCAGCCCCTCAAATATTGGAACACTGCCATCATGTCACCCCTAGTCCTTCTTTTCATTAAACTAGACATACCCAATTTTTGTAACCATTTTACACAAGTTTTAACCTTCAGTCACTATTCATTTTTGAAGGAAGGGAAGGAAAGGAAGACTATTGGGAAGGGAAGGGAAGGGAAGGGAAGGGAAGGAAAGGAAAGGAAAGGAAAGGAAAGGAAAGGAAAGGAAAGGAAAGGAAAGGAAAGGAAAGGAAAGGAGGAACATTTAGGAGGTTGAGTTTTCACTTAACAAAATCACACTATCACATCTGAAAGATATTTCATCTGCAAAAAGTTTCAGTCAAGAGTTAGATGGGTAACACAGATTGAAAAGCACCCGCCATTCATGCAGGATCAGAAATTCACTTTGATCTCCAAACTGAAAATTGGCATGCTAATTTCCTTGGCTGCTGCACTTCCTATAGGCCTTCACAGGTCAGAATGCAGCCTTTTCCCTCGCTTATTTAATGCAGTTTTTGGTGGCTTTGACTGAGGGAGAAGAGAAAGATGCTCACAGCTCTTGCCTTGCAGGAACACTTTGCTGGAATTCTGATCATGGCTGTGTGTGTGTGTGTGTGTTTGTGTGTTGTGTCTTCCCCCCCCCTTTTTTTTTTCTTTTAATATTCCATGCAGCTTTGCCCCCTCTGATTTCACGCTGAAACATTAACAAGGGCTGACACTGAAGATTAGAAGCAGACAGCTGGAATGCCAGTTCTTTGTTGCAAGATGGCTGTGAGCCAACACTGTTCAACTGCAGCCAGAAAGACCTGGGAAAGTCTTCTTAAGAAGGAGGTGGTGAGGAAAATGAGCATGGGGGGGGGGGGGTACCCCAGAGAACTGGGGTGGCCAACGACATGAGAGGAACAAGGTAGCTTGCTGAACCACACAAATAAAAAGGTCTGGAAAAAGGATTGATGTTCATTAAAATAGAAATTCTGAACTGGCTTGTTTTTCTTTGAATGGAAGAAAACTAAGAGAGACAGACAACTGAAGCTAAATGAAATGGTTAATATATTATATTATATTATATTATTGCATTGTATTGTATTTATTGCATTGCATATAATAGAATAAATGTATAAACTATTATATATTTATTCTATTATATAATTCCAATATAATATAAAAATACTGAAAGGTTGTCTTCAGTCCAAAGTTTACATTGAGGAATGAACATTATTGGAATGAGGATGTGCTTAAAAACTGTGTGATTCATTTAATAAAAGTAGTGATTTGCCTATCAACTGTGGAAATCTTGCACAGCTCGCTTAAGAATTGCCTTGCTTAGCAGCAGAAACTCTGGTCCCAATAGTCATAAGTTGAGGACTCGGAAACAAACCAATAGAATTGTTTCCCCAACCCCATGATGGGTATTCACCACGAATTGACAATTCCAACTTGGAAAACATCATCATCAGCTGCCCTGGTCTCATTCTCTAAAGCAGAGGTGGGGAAGCATGATCCTTTTATGACTTGTGGACTTCAACTCCCAGAAGCCTACCTGGCTCAGGAATTCTGGGAGTTGAAGTCCACAAGTCATAAAAGGGCCATCCATGGTTCCCCACCTCACCTCTAAAGTCAGGGAAGGAAGCTACAGTGAGACAGCTGGTGACTTCTGAAAGCCTCAAGGAATCTTGGCCTCCAGACCAATCCAGCTGAAGAGGCAGAGAATTGACGGGAATGAAATGGCTATCAATGAATTGGCTAAATACTTATTGACTTTTCCCTTCGGTGCATCATTTCTCCAAGATAACGAGAGATCTTTCCATACTTGTTACTATTATCCCTCATTAGAAGCTCCTCTCAGAGCCTTAGGAAGCATTTCAAGACCGTGTTAATTGGTTTCACACAGCAGTGTCAATACATCAACCAGTGGCTCCTAGGATGAGCAATGCAGAAATGACCTTCGGGGCATTTTGGATAAGGTTCATGCTCAGCACATCAGAGCATGAGAAAGAAAATTAGCTTATCAACAGGCTATTCCTTTAAGGAATGGAAGTAGACCAACATTCCATGAAAGGATGGGATTCATTCCAACCTGCCAGTCACTCACTGTACAAATGCAATTATCCTTTTTTCAAGTTTTTTTTTTAATTAGATTAAATAATAGGAAAATAAGGGAGGGAGAAGGGAAGGGAAAAATGTAGGGAAAGAAAGGGAAAAGAAAGAAAAGGCATTGACTTCCAACTCCCCTTGGTGCAGTAGAATAAGATAACAGCATCAAACTTCAACTTTTTACTTTTCCACAATATTATAACTTAGCCATTTCTGTAACAAAAAAACTACCTAATCGGTAAAATCCAAAATCAAAGTTTCTTCCCCCCCGCCCCCCACCTCAACCACAAAGTCCAGAAGTGATTTCCAAGTAGAAGCGAAAGTAATTGTGATTTTTTTTTTTTTGGTCTTTAATCAAAGCAATCAATTTAGCCATCTCTGCTAATTCCAGCAACTTTAGCAGTAAATGCCATACTGCTGAAGCTGAATTAATGGGACTGTCGAAGTATTGTGATGGCTCTCCAATAAACAGAAATAAACTCAGATTTTTAAAATTCTTTCATCCCTTCCATGTACATATTTTTTTTTAAAAGCAAGTTGTCTGTTGATTTAAAAAAAAAAAGTATTAAAAATGGCTGGATTAAATGGGCCAGTGAAATGGATCCTCACATTTCACCAAAGGGCAAGACACTGAATGGAAATTAACCAAAGAGTGGAGAATTAAGGAGAAACTTCCTAACAGTGAGGACAATTAACCAGTGGAACTGCTTGCCACCAAAAGTTGTGGGTGCTTCAATCCTGGAGGTTTTTAAGAAGAGACTGGACAGCCACTTATCTGAAATAGTAGAGGTTTTCCTGCTTGAGCAGAGGGCTGGACTAGAGGACCTCCAAGATCCCTTCCTTCTATTCTGACTAAATTACTTCTAGTCTATAATACTTTCTTTTAACCAAGGTGCCTTCCAGCTCTTATCTCAGGCAGGAAAATCTCTACATCCAAGAAGACTTCTTTCTTGGAAGCTATTACTCCAGAGTGGAAAATTTCATTTTCTCCCAATTACTTCTTTACCCTAGTTAAATCCTCTTTTAATTGACACCTGGAGTCATATTCACAAAGAGAAATGAACGATGGTGCCTAGAAGCCTGCAGAACAAAGGAAGAGGTTGTAAAAAAACAGCCAAGCTCTAGAGATATTTAGCGAGGAACTAAGGCGCTTCGTTATTTTTAGACCTCGGTGTCTGCGATATAAATAGACCGTTTTTTGAAAGCTGTTTGTATTTTTAGAAAAAAAAAAAGGCTGCCCGTCAGGTCTTGCTCTCTATTCACTCTTTTGAACAGAGGTACACAAGTTTGAAGCAGGTTCGGGGGTCTGGCTGGCAACTCTAGTGTGTGATACTTTTAGTGCAGGGCTGTACCACTCCGAGGTGGGAAGACTGTATATAACCATCAGGGCACAGATGTTCAGTTCACAGGGTTAAACAGAATTTATTTATTTAAATTTCATACTTCTTAAAAAGGATTGAGGTTACCTTTCCACCCCAGGAATTTTTATTTTTAAAAAAATTGGGGGGCAGAGAAGAATGGAATGGAAGAGAAGAGAAAAGAAGAGAATATAGAAGAGAATAACAGTTGAAAGGGACCTTGGAGGTCTTCTAGTCCAACCCCGTGCTTAGGCAGGAAACCATTGCAACTGGGAAAACTATAGCCTCGACTATACACACTTGTGTTGGCAGGGTAAGGTCTCTGCTTTTTAGTATGCTGTCTAGATTTGCCATAGCTTGCCTCCCCAGGAACAAGCATCTTTTAATTTCTTGGCTGTGGTCCCCATCTGCGGTGATCTTGGAGCCCAGGAAAATAAAATCAGTCACTGCCTCCATTTCCTCCCCATCTATTTGCCAAATGAAGGCTAGAGAGGGGTGGGAATTGTGATAGCTGGGGTTTTGTAGCCAAAATAAAATAGTTACCCCCATGAACCAAGGACATTTCCACAGGTGACTGAAGGAAGGAAGGAGCGATGTTACTAAGCAACCGGGTTGCACTCTGATTGGACCATGTGACTGATTGTTTGGGGAAAGGGGGAAAAACCTTTACTTTCAATTAGATGAAAACCACGGGAATATTCAGAGTCAGTTTTCACCAGAACTGTGCCAATATGATATATCCAATAAAACTATTTTTTGAGGAATGTACCTGCCTCGGAGTTCTGTTTGCTATGGGTGTATTACCTGGAAAGCAACCATGATTTGCTCAGCACAATTTGTGGAATCAGCCACAAAGTCTGGGCGTACACTGTATGTTAAGCTCCAAGCAGAAGTGGTATTCAACAGGTTCTGACAGGTTTTGGAAATCCGGTAGTGGAAATGTTGAGTTGTTTGGAGAACCGGCAAATACCGCCTCTGACTGGTCCTGCCCCCATCTATTAGCTACTTCCCAAGTCCCAGATGATTGGCTGGGTCTTCTTTGGTTGCCCTGCACAGGAGAACAGAGCTGGAAAACAGGTTAGTGGGTTGGGGAGGGAATGGAGATTTTGCAGTATCCTTCCCCTGCCATGCCCACCAAGCCATGCCACAGAACCGGTAGTAAAAAAATTTTTGAATCCCACCACTGACTCCAAGCAAGTGCATCCCATCGTGGCTTAGATCACCATTAGCCAGCTCATTTTCTGAACTCACTTTCCAAATTGCCTGCATTGGGAGAGAATGTGCCAGGACCAAAAATAAGATTATTTCCCCACTGCTACAGTTGAGAGAGATTTAAAAAAAAAAAAAGATGGGATGAGATGTATCTACCAATCAAGGAAACGAGCTTCCGAGCTTCCCAAATTGAAAAAGACAGGTAATTAAATATTGATCTAGTAACTGCCCATAGCAAGACTTTTATAACGGCCTCCTTTCCTGACAGCATCTTGGCAACCCGGACAGGTGATTTTTTTTTTTAATCACCCTGTTTTAGTTATATTTGCAAAAATCAACACCCAGCAAGCACAAACACACACACACATATCCTATTTGTTTCTTGGAGATCTTTTGCCTATTATAAAAAAATAAATAAACCCGATCAGCAGAGGGTTTCCTGTTTTTCTGGCACTGAAATTATGATTAAACTGAATGTAGGGAACGAGATTAAAAAAAAACCAAAAACCAATAGCTTTGGCATTTTTGTTCATCAATTCAGATTAAAATTTTAATTTCACGGTACAATAAACTCATACCTCGCTGTCTTGATTAAGGTCACCAATTCCCAAACGCCACTGCAGGACTGATGGACAAAGAGCTCTTTGGAAGACAAGAACCACACCTTTAAACTTTTCACCCCATGCAATTCTACTGCAGGATTTTCTATTTTCTGATTCTTCTCAAATATCTGAGATATACCCCTTTCTGGCTGAACAGTGTTTCTCCCTTGATAAATACAATGTGTTTCAACCCTCTAAAGCAGTTTTCACTCTGAGTTTTCCTTGTAGATGTGAGAGGAATGAATGAGATACATGCTAACTTAAGACGCAGTGGCTCAGTGGTTAAGATGCTGAGCTTGTCAATCAGAAAGGTTGGCAGTTTGGCGGTTCAAATCCCCAGCACTGCGTAACGGAATGAGCTCCCGTTCCTTGTCCCAGCTTCTGCCAACCTAGCAGTTGGAAAGCATGTAAAAATGCAAGTAGAAAAATAGGGACCACTTTGGTGGGAAGCTAACAGCATTTCGTGCATCTTTGGCATTTAGTCCTGCCAGCCACATGACCACAGAGACGTCTTCGGACAGCGCTGGCTCTTCAGCTTTGTAACGGAGATGAGCACCGCCCCCTAGAGCTGGAAATGACTAGCATGTATCTGCAAGGGGAACCTTTACCTGTACTAACCTAAAATACCATTTTGGGGGGAGGGGAGTAAGGGGAACTTAAGTTCAGAGAAGAGCAGCTAAAATGACCAAAGGACTGGAGACCAAAACATATGAAGAACGGCTGCAGAATTTGGGTTTCGCTAGTCTAGAGAAAAGGAGGACTAGAGGGGAGTCAGGATAGCAGTGTTCCAGTGCTTGAGGGGCTGCCCCAAAGAAGAGGGAGTCAAATTATTATCCAAAGCTCCAGGGGGCAAGACAAGAAACAATGGTTGGAAACTAATCAAGGAGAGAAGCAACCTGGAATTAAGTAGAAACCTCCTAACAGTGAGGACACTTAACTTGCCTCCAGAAATCATGGGCACTCCACACTGGAGTCACTGGAGGTTTTTAAGATCCTAGACAATCACTTATCTGAAATAATATAGTTTCTCCTGCTTGAGCTGGACTAGAAGACCTCCAAGGTCCCTTCCAGCTGATTCATTCTAAAAAAAAAAAGGTTTTTTCCAGTACGCAATGATTTTCTCATAATTATATATGCCGTGCAAGGAAATAAATGGTGTGGAGGAGGGGGAGGAGTAGAGAGAGAGGATATTCATTTAAAAGCCTCTCTGACATCATTTCATTGGCAGGCTGATTGGCTAGCATTGTGATCTGATTGGCTAAGTGTTGATATTAGGTGGTACGATTGGTTCATTTCAACCACGGTTTTCTTATTTGGTTCCGTGTGAAATCTCAGAATTTCATACACCAAGCCTGCCATGACTTTTTTCGGGACTGGATCACCAAGTTACCCAGTCCACTTACATGGCTAAGACGGGACTAGAATTCCCAGCCTCCTGGTGGTTGGCCTGAAGTCACCCAGCCTGCTTTTATGCCTAAGGTAGGGCTAGAATTCCCAATTTCCTGGTGATTGGCTCAAAGTCACCCAGCCAGCTTACATGGCTAAGGTGGGATTAGAATTCCCAGTCTCCTGGTGATTGGTTTGAAGTCGCCCAGCCAATTTTTGTGCCTAAGGTAGGGCTAGAATTCCCAGTCTCCTGGTGATTGGCCCAAAGTCATCCAACCTGCTTTTGTGCCTAAGGCAGGACTAGAACTCACCAATCACCCGGCCTGCTTTTGTGCCTAAGGTGGGACTAGAACTCACCAACTCCTGGTCACTCAATTGGCTTTTATGGTTAGGGCTGGACTAGAACTCAAGGTTTTTCTAGTTTGGTGCTTTAACCACTAGACCAAACTGGCCCTCAGAAGACGGAGTGACCACATGTGATGTAACATTTGGGAGTCTCACACAACTGAAAAAGAATTGATCTCATCAGAAACAATTTTCCACTGCTGGACTCTTGTAGTAATTACAAGGCACCTAATTTTCTTTGCCAGTCAGTACATTTTCTGCTGTTTTGCAAAAGGTCCCGACACATCCTCCCAATTATGGTCTGGCCTTGGAATGGCTGGCACCTGACTTGAATACAGGGGAGAGAAAAAAAGAATTATTAAACATTTTTTCCCCCTCCAAGTGCTGAAACCTTTGCTCTGGTGCCTTGTAATTGGTTTCTCAGAGGCAACAGAACATAATCGGGACAGTAAACAAGCTGCAACCTTCAGACTCAAGAATGTAGATTTTGATTCTCATTCTCCTAAAACAGGAGCTGGGGGTTTAATTAGCCCTTCAATCTTAGGAATTAGGAGTTGGGTCAATTAGCCTTCATTCTGATTAAATTTGCTCCCTGGGAGACAAAGAGAAGGAACTGCCAGAGAGGTTACGGGTAGTCCTTGATTTTTGACCAAGATTGGGACCAGTAAGTTTAGTTGTTAAATGAGTCGCATATGATGACTTTTCTTTGTGGCCTTGTTTATTAAGCAAGTCACTGCAGTTCAGTGAATTATGTGGTCATTAAGCGAATCCCCTTTGATTCAGCTTGTCAGAAACTGGCTGGGAAGGTTGCACATGGCAATCATATAACTCCGGGATGCTGCAACCATCAAGCCAGTTGCCAAGCGCCTGAATTTTGATCCCATGACTATAAGGATGCTGCACTAGTTTTAAGCAGGAGAGCCAATTGTTAATACTCTTGGTTAACGAGAGAGGGATCTTGGAGTCTCAGTGGACAACCAGCTAAATATGAGCCAGCAGGGTGCAGCTACAGCCCAAAAAGCCAATGCAATGTTAAGTTGCATTAACAGAGGGATTCAATCAAGATCAAGAGAGGTACTAATACCACTCTATAAAGCTTTAGTAAGACCACACCTAGAGTACTGCATCCAGTTTTGGTCACCACACTATAAAAAGGAGGTTGAGACTCTAGAAAAAGTGCAGAGAAGAGCAACCAGGATGATTAGGGGACTGGAGGCTCAAATCTATGATGAACGGTTGCAGGAACCGGGCATGGCTAGTCTAGTGAAGAGAAGGACCAGGGGAGATAGGATAGCAGTCTTCCAATATTTGAAGGGCTGCCACAGAGAGGAGGAGGGGGTCAAGCTATTTTCCAAGGCACCTGAAGGCCAGACAAGGAACAATGGATAGAAACTGAACAAGGAGAGATTCAACCTAGAAATAAGGAGAATTTTTCTGACAGTGAGAACAATCAACCGATGGAGCAGAAGTTGTGGAGCTTCATCACTGGAGGTCTTCAAGAAAAGATTGAATGACCATGTGTCTGGGATTTTATAAGCACTCCTGCCTTAGGAAGTGGGTTTAACTGGAAGACCTCCTAGGTCCCTTCTAGGCCCACAATTCTATGTTCTTGATCTATGATAGGCCAGGTCAAGAAACAGACTCAGTAAGGAAGGTTGACTGGAACATCTCATTATAGCAAGATACACTAACAGACACTTGAACACTAAGCTGTCTCTCTTCTCCCTCTTATACCCAAGGAAATCAAGGTGGCTCAACCCTGAGTTTCTTTCTCACTCTCTCCTCCTTTCCAGGGTTAAGCTGGAGTTCGCAGAAGAGCTGTTGAATACCTCCTTCACTACCGTCTCCATACTCTTCTACACCAAGGAGATGCAGTCAATAGACATACGGAGAATGGGCCTGTATCACTCTTGGGGTCAAAAGAAGGATTTCCTTGTTTTCCTAGAAAGACTCTATTAGTTTTTAAAAGCTGTGTTTAGTCTGCTTTAGAGTTTCCATGACTTCCCATCTCTTTCCTGCCTCAAAATGGCAGCAAACTACGTCACCAATGTTCAGTACTCACTTTTGGAGGGAGGGAGAGAGGGAGGGAGAGGGAGAGAGGGAGGAGGAGAGAAAGAGAGAGAAAGAGGGAGAGAGGGGAGAGAGATTTGACCACTTTCTTCATAGGATCACGCTGGTGCCAATCACTTTTGTCTAGTTGGAGGAGAGACCTCAGCTTTGCATAAAACGCTTCCATGTTTCTTCTATGGGTCCCACACCCTTTAATTTCTTTCATCCGGATTAGTCTTTCTCAACCTTAACTTTAAGATGTGTGGACTTCAACTCCCAGAATTCCACATTCCTGGAGTTGAAGTCCACTCATTTTAGAGTTGATAAGGTCAAGAAACACGGGATCTAGATTTTAATATTTTGAAACTTTCTGCGAATGATGCCTACTTCAGAATGATGCCTACTTGTGTTTCTTCTATTTTTCTTTTTCTTTTTAAAAAAAGAGAGGAATAGTAACAAACTTCCCCTCCATTCACAGATTCTTCTCCTTCTGGTGGAGCCCCAAACCAGCTGGGCTCTTTTGCGGCTTACACCACCACTCTCTCCTCCACAGTTGGCAGGTTTTGCTCATTAAGGGACTGATTTGTTTTCCTAGATAAGGATGCTGGAGACCCTTCTGACCTCCTGGATGCTAATTAAAGTCATCACAGCCCCGCCAATCCAGACCAGGAAAAGGCTAACTAGCCCATCGTTAAGCCCAATGCCCAAAGGGTCAAGGCCGTGCTATCTGCTGCTGCATTTTGAGCCAGCGTTGCAAGACCAGCTCCTTCTTATCCTCAAGGCTGCCGGGAGGGAGGGAGGCAGGTGGAATGGCTCCCACACTCGGGAAGGAGATGCCAGAGCACATTTCTAGTTGCAAAATTTCTCCAAAAAATATATATATATCAAAAGATTTGTTAAAGAGGGTGGGGAGCAGAGGTGGTATATTCAGCAGATTCTGACCAGTTCTGGAGAACCATTAGCGGAAAGTTTGAGTAGTTCAGAGAACCGGCAAATATCACTTTTGGTTGGCCCCGCCCCATCTATTCTCTGCCTCCCACCGAGTCCCAGCTGATTGGTTGGGTCTTCTTTGGTTGCCCTGCCCAAGAGAATGGAGCTGGAAAGCAGGTTAGTGGGGTGGGGAGGGAAGGGGGATTTTGTAGTATCTTCCCCTGTCACACCCACTAGGCCATGCCACACGCACCAAGCTATGCCCACAGAACCGGTAGTAAAAAAATTTTGAATCTCACCACTGGGGAGCCACAGCAATCTTCAGGAGCCCTTGGGTTTTATAGACCATGATCCTGGGGTCACATAATTTTTATTTATTTATTTATTTATACAAACACTTATATACCGCCCTTCTCCTGAAGGACTCAGGGCGGTGCACAGCCAATCCTACCCCGATGCACAATACAAAAATTAAAATGAATTAAATAATTTTGGGCTGTTATAAATTAAAAATTCACCCTCCCCCATAACTAATTAAAAAACCCCAATTAATTAAAACCCAATTTAAAACGGGAGACAGTTAAAATCTTGTATCAGCCCAGGCCAGCCTGCTCGAAGAGCCAGGTTTTTAATACATGTCTGAAGGCTCTCAGGTCTGTGCTGGTGCGTATCTCTGGAGGCAGACTATTCCAGAGGGCAGGGGCCCCCACAGAGAAGGCCTTACTCCTGGGGGCCGCCAGGCGACACATAGAACCCGACGGCACCCGGAGAAGGCCCTCCCTGTGGGAACGCACAGGTCTGTTGGAGATCACTGGCAGAACGCGGTCCTGCAGGTAGCCTGGCCCAATGCCATGGATCGCTTTAAAGGTCAAAACTAGAACCTTAAAGCGAACCCGGAAAGCCACCGGCAACCAATGCAGCTCACGCAGGAGAGGTGTCACATGGGAGCTTTGCGACACCCCCATAATCACCCGCGCGGCCGCATTCTGCACCAGTTGGAGTCTCCGGGTGTTCCCCGCAGGGAGCCCCATGTAGAGAGCGTTACAATAATCCAGGCGAGAGGTGACAAGGGCGTGAGTGACTGTGCGTAAGGCGTCCCAATCCAGGAAGGGCCGCAACTGGTAAATCAGGCGAACCTGATAAAAAGCCCCTTTTTATAATCCCCTTTTGCAAACCTTCTGACAAGCCAAATCAAGGCAGAAACCAGATTTCCCCTTAACACCATGTTGCTAATTTAACAACTAGGAAGGTCCTTTTGCAACCCAGGAGGAAGATAGCAAAAACAACTGGTACAGATAAGTAGTGGGTTCAAAAATTTTTTACTACCAGTTCTGTGGATGTGGCTTGGTGGGTACTACAAAATCCCCCTTCCCTTCCCTCCCCACCCCACTAACCTGCTTCCCAGCTCCGTTCTCCTGTGCAGGGCAACCAAAGAAGACCTAGTGGGACTCCATGGGAGGCAGAGGAGAGATGGAGGCAGGGCCAGTCAGAGGTGGAATTTGCCGGTTCTCCGAACTACTCAAAAATTCCACTACCAGTTCTCCAGAATTGGTCAGAACTGGCTGAATACCACCTCTGTACCATATGCCAGCTGGGAAAGGGGGCAAGTAATGTCCCATACATCTAATATCTGGTATATAAGGGAGCCCTCATAGACTCATGCTTCCTCCTCAAGGAACAAGTGAGAGTCATGGCTAGGAAGACCTTTGCTCAACTTGGTGTTGTGTGCCAGATATACCCCTTCCTAGATTGAGAGGTCCTTCTCTCAGTCACGTACACCCTGGTCATCTCCTGCTTGGACTATTGCAATGGGTTCTACATGGGACTACCCTTGAAGAGTACCTGGAAGCTTCAGCTGGTGCAGAATGTGGCCGTGTGAGCAATTTTGTGCGGCCCTAGGGTGGCACACGTAACACTTCTACAGCGTGAGTTGTATTGGGCGTTGATCTACTTCTGGGTCCATTTCAAGGTGGTGATTATCACCTTCAAAGGCCTCCATGGCATAGGGCCAGGTTACCTACATAACTCTCCATTGACCTCCACCCGTTCTAGTCAGGCAGAGTTGCGGTGTTGTAGACGCCCATCAATGAAAGAATTTTGACTGGTGGGGTCCAGGAAGAAGCCTCATTTTGCCCCCACCCAACCCTTTGGAATATCCTCCCCATGAAGGTGAGAGGCAGGTCCCACTCTCACCTTTCCAAACAGATTGAGAATCTGGCACTGCCAACTTGTGTGGGGTTTGCTCTCACCCTGCCTTGCTAACTTTAATTATTCTAGACCTGTCTTCACTATATTAAGGAAATATCGTGTTTTGGTATGGTTTTAATGAGCGGTCCTTGGTGCTCCTCAGCTTGCTTCTCTTCCTGCAGACATTTCAATACCCTAAAACTAGGTAACATCACCAGTTCTAGTCCCAGTGATGTTACCAGGTTCGGGTCATGAAACATCTGTAACAAAACCACTAAGCCCAGAGAGCATCAAGGACCCGTCGTTTCAACCCTGAGCTAAAAGAATCTCCTTTATGGTTTTTAACCTACATCTCCCAGAGTCGCTTTCAGAGAGAGATGGATAGTCTCTAAAATTTGATAAATGTAATGCATGACAATCTGGTCCAAATTGCATCACCCCCTTCATTTGCACAATGACGTCATGGCACATGTGAAAACATTGTGGCTTCTCCTTGAGGCCAAACTGCCTTGATTTTCCTCCTTTGAGGAATGTACTTGTGTCTTATGAATGTGTTTATATTGCAAGGACACACACACACACACACAGATAGAGAGAGAGAGAGAGACAGAGAAAGACAGAGAAACAGAGAAAGACAGAGAAAGAGAGAGACAGACAGACATAGAGATAAAGACAGAAAGAGAGACAGACAGAGAGAGAGAGAGACAGAGACAGAGAGTGTATGTTTGTGAGAGAGAGGAGAGGGAGAGAGACAGAGAGAGAGAGCGCTAACTCTAGCCCTACTTAGTTATGTCAGTAACTGCTTATAGTACCCAATTATCTCATGCTTTCAAAGAAGATGAAAGCCCTTCACGTTTGCAATCAATAGGAATGCCAGGGGAAAAAAAGGAAATAAAAATGCAGATTTGTCCGAAGAGAAAGAGTCAGAGAGAGAGAGGAAAAAGAGAGACAGAGGATGTTATTAGCACTGTCAATTTAGCCCTGAATGTTATGGCATACATGTCAATAAAAGAGACAGAAGCTATTATTGAAATGAGATTAGAATCATTTTGAAATATCAACAGCCGCCTTGGAGATGCTACCAGAGTCGACGGATGCTACAGAATCACAATGCCATTGGGGACAAAATACAGAGCAGAGCAGGGATGATTTTAACTTGCCTGGATCAGACCTTGTCAGGTCCTGATTAGGGGACGAAGCTTTCTTGAATCAAATGTATCATTCAAATCTCCATCTACAGACAAAAACATTTTTTGGGCTCTTCTCTGATTAACATACTCAAAGCATCCAAAGTTTTTTCTCCCTCTCCCTCTCCTCTTTCTATGAAAGAGGTCAACTTGATGCTTTGTAGAACTGACCTTCACCTGGTGGAAATATGATAGGAATTAGCTTGTTGCTTCATTGAAGGACATTAATCCGATTTCACCTTATCTCAGTCTGGGAAAGATGAGATGTAAGGCTAAGATGATAAAAGATATTGGTACCTGGTTTTTCATCACGGGCTTATGAGCTGGAAGAGCCAAGGGCATCTTCGTTGCAACTTGCTCAGGGAAAAGCTGTACTGTGTGGTTAGGAGAAGAGAGATTTGAGACCAAGAGGAGAGAAAAGAAGAGGGAAGGAAGGAAGGAAGGAAGGAAGGAAGGAAGGAAGGAAGGAAGGAAGGAAGGAAGGAAGGAAGGAAGGAAGGAAGGAAATGAAAGATTGAGGGAAGGAAGGATAGGAGAAGGATGGATGGAAGGAAGAAAGGAAGGAAAGAATGAGAGTAATGAGAGGTGAAGGAGGAGAACGAAAGAAGGAAGGAGGAGGGAGGGAGGAAATGAGAGAGTGAGAGATTGAGGGAAGGAAGGAAATGAGGGGTTGAGGGAAGGAAAGATAGGAGATGGATGGATGAATGGATGGAAGAAAGAAAAGAAAGAATGAGAATAATGAGAGGGGAAGGAGGGGAGTGACTGATAGAAGGAAGGAGGAGGGAGGGAGGGAGGAAGAAAGGAAGGAAGGGGAGAGGAAAGGAGAGAAGGAAATCTGGGTCTCACTAGGAAATAGAACTGCAATAGTTTTCTTTAGTAGAAGCAGCTCTTTGGAGTGTGTAACAATAGATGAAACCCCAAAGTCCCAAGCCAAAACTACAAAGAGATTTATTGCAAAGCTTTGCAGTTCACAACACACACACACACCCCTCCTCTTTGTGCAGGGGGTAAAGAGCAGGGGGATTTCCCTCCCTCCCTTCCCTTAAAAATCAATCAGATGCTATTATTCAGCTTAAACCCAAGTTTATTGTCTCCATCTTCCTTCAAGAGGCTGATTTGATGCCAGGTAGAAAATTGAGTTTCCTTTGCATTTCTTTTCCCCCTCACACACAATTCTTTGGCAGCTCAGGAACATTTGTCTGTGTGGGAAACCCACTTCCTGTCTCAATAAACAAGTACATGGAAGTCTTTTTCTGGGCACATAATAGAGACTTTCTGCCCCCCTCCTGTCTCCTTTTTTTTTTTTTAATTTAATACAAAAAAAAAAAAACATTCCACACTTAACACATCAATGAACCCACTTAAGCTCTACTGCCTCTGAATTAAAAGAATTGTGTGATCAAAGAGTGTGAAAGAGCCACACATGGAGTACTTCAGACACTCTACTTTTGTTACATTTGATACATTACAAACTCAATAAATATATGGTTATCTCGGGAGGAGGCTGGTTTTCATTATCTCCCAGGCTTCTGTTTAAAAGCATTTCTGGACTGGATTTCTCTCTCTCTCCCTTTCTCTTTCTCTTTCTCTCTGTCCACGATGATTTCCCTAACATTTACAATTTTTTTAAACAAGCAGTGTGCACCCTACTCCTATCCCTAACATGAATAAGAGCTCGGATATAGTAACGATGGTCAACAGGTTGCAGTGTGCAAGAGGTTGTAAGTAAATATGCTTGCAATTGTCTCAGACTTTTCAGTTAACAAAAGGAATGCCATACATTCACACACACACACACACACACACACAAATGTATAGGGGTCCTGGGCTTGAGGAAATTTTTTAAAAAACTGAAATATGTTTGACAAACCTGCAATAATTAGGTGAAATCATAGGCCTATTCATGAATGCAAAAAGAGGTGTGGGGGAAATGCTTTGATAACTAATGCTGAAGTTATGTTAATGATACTCTGACTTTACCTAGATAGATTCTCTGGCTTTTCATTATTGCCACAAAAGGGAAATTAATGGTGTTCCTCCTGGATTCTGTTAGGAAAACCGAGGTGATTTAAAAGTAAAGAAAGACATATCCATCACCCTGTTCCTTCTCAGGTTAAGCAACGTTGTGCAGCGTGCAGAAAAGATGAAGAAAGAGTCAGGGCAAAAAAATGTAAAGCATGAGCAAAACACAATTTCTTGTACCTCTCCATTTATTTTTGTGTGTGCTCCATCACTGGAGGAATCTATTCTAAGTTCTGTTCTATTTTATTCTATTCCTATTCTATTCTAATTCCAATATCTATTCTAAATTCCAATATCTATTCTATTCTGCGTTCCGTTCTATTCCTATTCTATTCCTGTTTTGTTCTGTTCTGTTCTGTTCTGTTCTGTTCTGTTCTACCCTACCCTACCCTACGCTATCCATCTACTGCTTTACATCTTGTTTTTCCCTTCTTCCAACTTCTCACCCTTATCCTTCTGAGGATCTCAACAAACTCCATCCAACCACAGTCTTGCCTTTCTTTTTATCTTGTAAATACATGTGAAGCACTCCAAATTTTGACCCCCATGGCTCTGGGGGAGAACGCTATGATGGACAGGTGTGAAGGCCAGCTGGAAGTCACCCTTTTCATCACCATTGTGACTTCAACAGGTCCCTCAACCATTGGCTGTAAGTCAAGAACTATCTGGATACATATATTATTATGCTGGCTGAGAATCTCGTTCAGCCCTGTGTAACTGCGACGAAGCTACAAATGTTGTCACTTAGGAGAAACTTGTGGGTAAATCTCTAGGAAATGCATTGAAATTCAGAAGACCTTCCCAACCACAGTGATCTCCGATCAGGCAGGCTGCAAGGGAGTTAAATATTTCTGCAATGTTCAACCGAGCTGTCTCTCGTGGAAATGCTTTTCTAACCACCGTGCTTGGCTGCCACTCTGTCTCAGGGGCAGGGAACTTCAGACACTAAACATAAAATCCGATTGCTTTGCTAACTGGAGAAAATAATGCCGGTGGGGGAAAAGGTTTCATTCCTTCCTTTTTTTTTCTTCCTTTTCCCCCCCTCTTTTCCTTTCATTCTATCCCCCCCTTCCATTGCAAGCCCATCGCCGACTTCCTCCCTCTCTTGCTACAATCTGCTCTCCGACAGGGCTGCCCTCAAAAATTCCAATTTTTATTCCAGACAGATGTGAACGCTGAAAAGAAAGAGAGAGAGAGAGAGAGAAAGGGAGAAAAAAAAAAGGGAAGGGGGGTGTTTTCAGAAGCCATTTTGCAGTCGAGATCTGAAGTTGGCGGAGGGAGGGAAGGAGGAGGAGGAAGCGCCTGCCTTCTTGGAGACGCTGGCCATGTAATATTAATACACAGAGAAAATATTTTCGGTGCATGCCTGTATTTATGAGATCCTCCGGGAAGACAACATTCCTCCAGCCCACAGAGAGGCTGAACGAGTGATCAGGGAAGGAAAAAAAAAATTAAAAAAAAAGAAATCTGCTGATAGATAAAGTGCAGGACAAAAATCCATTCTGGCGCTGCAAGATTTTTTCTCTGCGAGGGTAGCAGTATTGGTTTCATTTAATTCTTTCTGCCCCTTCATTTCTTTATTGCAAATGCTAACCTAGGGAAATGTTTGAGAGAGGGTGGGAGGGAAGGAGTGGGGGGGGGGAATGAAAAGGTAGGTTGGGAGTTAACACAGGAAATTAACCCTGCCATGGCAGAAAGAGTAAATGCTGAGTAAGTTTGGGGTGGAGGTTGTAAATATGCCATCATTCTTGGCCTGGAATTATTCATTACCACTCATGGACACCACAATGTAAAAAAAAGATGTTGAGACTCTAGAAAGAGTGCAGAGAAGAGCAATCAAAAGAATTAGGGGGCTGGAGGCTAAAACACATGAAGAACGGTTGCAGGAACTGGGTATGTCTAGTTTAATGAAAAGAAGGAACAGGGGAGACATGATAGCAGTGCTCCAATATCTCAGGGGCTGCCCCAAAGAAGAGGGAGTCAAGCTATTCTCCAAAGCATCTGAGGGCAGGACAAGAAGCAATGGATGGAAACTAATCAAAACCAAGAACTAAGGAGAAATTTCTTGACAGTTAGAACAATGAATCAGTGGAACAATTAATGCCTCCAAGAGTTGTAAATGCTCCAACGCTGGAAGTTTTTAAGAAGAGATTGGACAACCATTTGTTTGAAGTGGTGTAGGGTTTCCTGCCTAAGCTGGGGGTTGGACTAGAAGACCTTCAAAGTCCCTTCCAACTCTGTTTTTCTGTTCTATTCACCCAACAAATCACAAAGCCAGTTGTTTATTATAGAATCATAGAATCATCAGGCTGGAAGGGGCCTTGGAGGTCTTCTAGTCCACCTCCTGGCAAGAGTCCATCCAGAACAGATGTCCAATTGTTTCTTGAAACCATCCAGTGATGGAGCCCCCACAACTCCTGGAGGCAAGCTGTCCCACTGATTAATTGTTCTCCTCGTCAAGAAATGCCTTCTGATTTCCAAGTTGGATCTTCTTCTGACAAGCTTCCACCTGGTTGTCTTTTTGTCCTGCCCTCAGGTGCTATGGGGAATAAATCAACATCCTTTCCTCTGTGACAGCCCTTCAAGGATTGAAAGATGGCTATCGGGGCTCTCCTCTCCTCCTTAGGCTACACATACTTAGATCTCTTAGCCGTTTATCATAGCATTTCGCTTCCAGACTTGAAACCATCATAGGTGAACGTCACTTGTTGTGAGTGATGTTTTGAAAAGATGGAATGGACACATGGGACTGGTGTCTGCTCTGTGGACTCTACTGTCTGGATCAGAGGTCTCCAAACTTGGCAACTTTAAGACTTGTGGACTTCAACTCCCAAAATTCCTCAGCCAGTTATGCTATCTGAGGAATTCTAGAAGTTGAAGTTCACAAGTCTTAAAGTTGCCAAGTTTGAGGACCCCTGGTCTGCATTAACCATAGAAGAGAATATTTTTAGCTCAGGGTTCAACTGGGGAGGCCTTGGCCCTCAGAGGGCACCCAGGATTCCAAGTCTGCCCAAAGTGAGCAAATCAAGAGCCAAGGAAAGAATAGGCAAGAGAAAGGGTGGATTTAATTCAGCATTTTAAGAACGTACCCTTTCAAGAGCGCTTGGTTAGGGATTCAAGATGATATTAAATATAAAGCCAAGCCACCACCCACAGAGAAGATTTCCTGCCTGCAAAGAAGTCCATTTCAGTGATCCATTGTTGTGTTCTTTGGGTCACCTCATCCAGGCCCATCCATTGTTCTCTGGCGATTCCCAATATTTTCTTTCTGCTGGAGACCTTCTCCAATCCAACCTGGAGATGAAACGGGGACTTCTGCATTGAAGAATTAGCTCCACCACGAAGCTAACAAGAAAGACCTGCAAAGTTTACAGGTCAACCTTGAGTCATTTTGCATCTATCTTTATGCCAGGCCCCAAAACTGGCACCACAACTATGTGGTGTGGATTCTTGAAGAAGAAAAATGTCCAGTCTAATCTTCGTTCCAAGTAGGCCCAGCTACAGAAGCTTCAAAGCTCTTATAAATCTCTCTTTCCGTCTTGAGTAAATTCCCAAGGATGCTGAGGGAGACATGTAAATTCAATAAAAACCATACCCTAACCCATTTATTTTAGCTGCGGAGTCGGACCTAAGAAGTTGCTGTTCGGCACACATTTACCATGAAGAAATGTCTTCAATTAAAGAAGATGGAGAACTGCACTAACTATAGAAGATACCTGGAGATCATCCCGGCTAGTCAGAACAGTTGAGTGATGGTAAACTGGTTTGATAGGAACTATGGTTCATAATTCAAGATGAACAGCATCAGTTGGCTTTGGGGATGTGACCTAAGTTGGACCAGGGGTAGCTTCTTTGACTTTGATGCTGTTTCCCTTGCTGGAAATGCTAGTGGAAAGACTATCAGCGAGGTTTCGCTTCAAAATGATTTGACTGCATTGGCTCCTTGGTTAAAAGAAAGTATTAAGGGCTAGAACTATGAAGTCAACTTCATTTAATCAGAATAGAGCTGGTAGGGACCTTGGAGGTCTTCTAGTCTAACCCTCTGCTCAAGCAGGAGACCCTACAGCTGTCCAGTCTCTTCTTAAAAGCCTCCAGTGATGAAGCACCCACAACTTCTGATGGCAAGTCGTTCCACGGATTAATTGTTCTAAATGTTGGGAAATTCCTCCTTAGTTCTTAGGTTGCTTCTTTCCTTGATGAGTTTCCATCCGTTGCTTCTTGTCCTGTTCTCGGGTGCTTTGGAGAGTAGCTTGACTCCCTCTTCTTTGGGGCAGCCTCTCAAATACTGGAAGGTTGCTATCATGTCCCTCTAGTCCTTCTTTTCTCTAGACTAACCATATTCAGTTCTTGCAACCGTTCTTCATTATGTACAAGTCTCCAGGCCTTTAATCATCCTAGTTGCTCTTCTCTGCACTTTCCCCAAAATCTCAACATCTTTTCTGCAATCTGGTGACCAAAACGTGTCTCTGGTTCCTGACAAATTTGTGCCCAGCCATGTCTTCCATGGCTGCTCCTTTGTGAGCACACAAGCCTTTGCAGCAGCTGTTTTGCACAACCTCAACATATCTCGTATTTGTACACTGGCCCTTCAAAAGGTTGCCCGCGTCTGGCCCTTCAAAAGGTTGCCCGCGTCTTCTGTACGTTCAGTTGCAAAGAGCCAGGGCTGGGCTACTGGAGGTTCGCAGGGGTTTCAGGAGAACCCCCTAGCTAAGATTCTATGCAATTCGGAGAATCCCCAAATCCCACTCCTGGCTAGCCCCACCCACCCCTCCCTGCCCCTCCCAGGAGTCTCTACATGGCCCGTTTTGGATGCAGATAAGTCCAGGGCACACACAGAGGCTCAAGGAGGGTGAAAAATGAGTCTCCTGGGCCCAGTCATGATGTAGGAGGTTGACTAGGCCACACCTACCACATTCACGCCCATTCAGCAACCAGGCAGAGAACCCTTTGCTAAAATTTTTGAAGCCCATTAGATCTGCAAAGATCTAGTAATATATGTTGTGGGGGGCGGGAAATATCCCTTGGCCAGAGGCCTAGAAAGCCAATACCTACCCAAGCAGACAGTTCATCTCCTAAAGCCAATAAAAAAGGTGATGGCAATGATGGAGGAGAGATTTAACTGCAGCCTTGCAAATGTTTTTCGCCTGCGCACTTCGGGAATTAATTTGGATTTTTGAGCAATGACAAGCAATTACCTCTCTCTCTCTCTCTCTCGCATTTCAGGAACATTTGGGTCTGGTCCAGCGTCTGGAAAAAAAAATAAAAATAAAACCTGCCGGTGATTGGCTGAAAAATGTCAGTTCATTTTGTATCTCGCATTTCGCTCTGCTCCCCAACCTCTTTCCCAGGGCGATGAGAATCCTTGGCCAAAACAGACATGGATTTAAAAGCTGCTTTATGATTCCTCTTATTAGTAAAAACTGTGATTGATGAGCGGCGTAGGATTATTGCCTGAGATGGTGTTAAAGATAATATAATGCAATATAATACAGGAACACGGTCATGCAGCGTTCTGTGGCTTAATGAATCCACCGCAAACAAAAAGAACAAAAATCAATAGTTTACCATTTCCTCTGGATTATGCATCATAAATTTCCTTACAGTTGGTGGGGGGTGGGGGGAGAGAAAGACAGACAGAATATCTACAAAGCTCTCAGGCATGGCCAAAATCTTCATATTCAACTTGAAAACAGGATGCCCTGGCAACCAAATGCATGAATTGCACAAAATGCTAAGGACATTTTTTGCAAAATTGTGTGTGTGTGCGTTTGTCTATTCATGTGTGTGTGCATGTGTGTGTGTGTGTACCTGCATACATGCATGTATGTTTGGTGTGTATACATATACACACTAAACACACTCACACCCAGACTGCAGGCATCTGTAGTCTGTGTCTGTCAAGCACAATTCTCTCTTGATGAATGACAAGGTACGATAATAGGGCTCAGGTTGCCATGGTAACCAGACAGCCAAGCTGTGTGCCTTGAATTTTGTCATCTAAAAATGAAACCAGAAGCTAAAGGCAGGAGAAGGGATGGAGAGAGAGAGGGGGGGGGGGGGGGAGAGACAGAGGGAGGGAGGGAGGGAGGGAGGGAGAGAGAGAGTTGCAAGTAGAGTCAACAGTTTAACTCATAGGAGCAAAGGAGGATGGCTGGCAGAGCGGGCAGCAAGGAGTAAAAAGAAAACTAGAAAGATGAAGGGGTTAAGAAGACCTTCAGCTCAGCAAGGAACATCATTGGAATGTAAAACCTTATTGTGATTTGTGGATCCTTGATGCTTTCTGAGCTTGGTTGTTTCATGACCCAACAAGGTATAATCAGTACTAGAAGTCCTTCAACCATTAATGATATTACCTTGTTGGGTCATGAAACATCTGCAAGAGAACAGCCAAGTCCAGAAAGCACCAAGGGCCCACAGTTCAATCCTAAATTACAAATAATCTCTTCCATTGTTATTGTGATTTTAATAAGCAATTGGAATTGGCAAAGTGCCTTCTCTATTGAAACCACCTGAGAACAGGTTCCTGCTCTAGGACAGTAGAAGGGTGGGGAAGAGCCCTTGGACCAATTTTACTGAATCTGTAAGAGAAGCTCTAACACCACTGATCCCCCTGAAACAACCCACCACAGGAGTTCTGTGCTTCAGAGAGAATATAAAGAAGAACCCATTGGCTTAAATTGATGCTTCAGCTCAAGGCTGGCTCAAGGCATTTTACTGCATGAAGCAAGCGACAAAGTAGCCCCATCCTTTCATTGCATACATGAATACCAAGTAGGCTGGCTATGGAATCCATCTTCAGCATGGACATGGAATAAAAAGCAATTTGAATTCAAGATAAGTTGTACATCTTTTGCAGTGCTCTAGTCCAATTGGCTCCCATTTTCACTATCGGTAGGACAAAGCATTCTTGATCCAATCAACAATTATATCATATAAATAAATAATAATAATAATATAACAATAACAACAATAGTAAGAAGCTAACATGCAGCTAACATGAAGCCTTCAGTTTCTTTCTTCAACACACCTGATCTCAAGGCAGGAGTGCTGAAGAAAGTGAATTTTGGTTGTCCAAGAACAAGCCTTGGAGGATTAATTCCATGAAAGCAAAAATTCAACAGGTCAGCAACAACAGCAAATGTCAGACTGATTATCGAGTTGCCAGAATTATACACTGGAAGCTTTGCCAGAAGTTTGGGTTCGAATGAAGCAAAAATGACTGGGAACGCCAAATGGATAGAAGTTCTTGAAAATGAGCAAGTCAAGATCCTGTGGGTCTTTTGGATCTAGACAGGCATCTGACCTGACATCACGATTGTGGAAAAACAGAAAAATCTGGTTCCCAGGTGAGGCATGAATTGAAGAGAAACAGCTCGAAAAAAATAACAAAATATTGGGATTTGCAAATTGAAGTTGAGCAACTATGGAGGAAGGAATCAATGGTAATATCAGTAAGTGCCTTGGGAGCAATCCCAAAACAACTGGAGCACCACTTGAACAACATAGGCATTGACAGGTTTGCCACCAGTCAATTGCAGAAGGTGGCTTGACTTGGAACAGCTTCCATCCTGCAACAATATTTGTAACACTGTCAAACATCCAGATCTGCCTATTCCAAGTCCTTGATAAGGACTCGATAGGTAGACAAAAATGCCAAAACTAGTCTGAACATCATAATGAGGAGGAGGAGGAGGAAAAGGAAGAGGAAGAGGAGGACTAGGGAAGACATGATAGCAGTGTTCCAATATTTGAGGGGCTGCCACAAAGCA
Source organism: Bungarus multicinctus (assembly GCA_023653725.1). Taxonomy (NCBI): domain Eukaryota; kingdom Metazoa; phylum Chordata; class Lepidosauria; order Squamata; family Elapidae; genus Bungarus; species Bungarus multicinctus. The sequence goes on along the minus strand of CM042837.1, from coordinate 22,803,591 downwards.
CATAAAGGATGGAACAATGGATGGAAACTAATCAAGGAGAGAACCAACCTAGAACTAAGAAATAATTTTCTGACAGTGAGAACAACCAACCCATGGAATAGCTTGCCTTCAGAAATTGTGGATCTTCCAATACTGGAGGTTTTCAAGAAGAGATTGGACAGCCGATTATTTGAAATGGTATTAAGGTCTCCTTCTTGAGCAGGGAGTTAGACTAGAACAGAGGTCTCCAATCTTAGCAACTTTCAGACTTGTGGACTTCAACTCCCAGAATTCAAAGCTGGCTGAGGAATTCTGGGAGTTGAAGTCCACAAGTCTTAATGTTGCCAAGGTTGGAGACCCCTGGACTAGAAGACCTTCAAAGTTATGCCTAAGGTGCAATTAGATGTCACAATGTCTTGTTGATCGGCCCACAACATCACTCAGTTGGCTTTCATACCTAGAGACAGGACTAGAACTCATAGTTTCTTGGTGATTGGCCCAAAGTCACCCTGCTGACGTCTGTAGCTAAGGAGGGACTAGAACTCACCATCTTCTGGTGATTGGCCCCAAAACAACCAACCTAGCTTTCTATGACTAACAGAAGCTTAAAACCCACTTTTTCCTGGTTTCTAGGCCAGGACCTTAACCATTACACCAAAGTGGCTCTATAGGTATACATACTCAGTTTGGTTTTTGCACTAGAAGGTGACAGGGTTGCTAAAAAGGGGGATGACAGCATAACCATCCTTTGGTTACCTGACATGTTCATGACTGAAAAAAACCATATCTGTCTTTGGGGACATCTACACAAGGATACCATTGACAATGATTGAATTCAGAGAGGCTAATGGCATATTCTGGCAGTACATCTTAAATGTGGTTATTTATGTTTCTATTTATGCCTTATATATAATTATGGGGTATAATTATGGGGTTCTCTACCTGTAATGTATATCTCTTTCTACATTTATGAATGACCCAACCCTTTCATTCACTAGTAGTTGATTTTTGACTACCTGGACTTTCCTTCCTTCCTTCCTTCCTTCCTTCCTTCCTTCCTTCCTTCCTTCCTTCCTTCCTTCCTTCCCTCCCATTCACTTCTACTGTAGGGAAGGGGAGTACAACCCCTAGGGCCATGGACCATCATTGCCAAAAACTGAGCCATACAAATGAGTGAGGCCCCTTCTACGCATGTACGGGATGCATGCAGTATATGAAACCACGCCTCTCTCTCTGGTCCATGGAAAAACCTATCTCCATGGAACCAGTCCTTGATGCCAAAAAGGTTGAGGGCCTCTGTTGTAGGGTATGACTAGGGAATTCTGGGAGCTGAAGTCCACACATCTTAGTTGACAAAGTTGAGAAACACTGGACTGTCTGTCTACTAACCTACCTACCTACTAGTATATATAGACCAAGGGTCTTCAAACTTGACAGCTTTAAGACTTGTGGACTTCAACTCCCAGAATTCCTCCTCCAGTCATGTTAGCTCGGGAATTCTGGGAGTTCTTAAACTTGCCAAGTTTGAAGGCCCTTAATATAGACAAATAGATTTCTGGAGTTCTCTCTGGTTAAATGCAAATTCCAGGAAAAAAAAAGAGTAGAATATTGCTTCATGGCACAACTAGGCAGAACATTCTTTTCCCACGTATTTTTCTACCACTTTTCTCTCAAAGGGAAGAAAACAGAATTGGGGAAAAACATCTTATGGATGGGTGATGACCTTGCATTTATTCAGTGACAAGTGTCCAAGGAATGTGTGCAAATGTGCAGTTTTACCTTGGACAACTATCACTCCAACAAGTGGCATCAAGTGCATCTTGATGCCTTCTGATGCATCACCTAAGTTATGATGGTCAATGTCCTGACCAACCTTCCCCTACAAGGGAGCCCTTCCCTTTTTCCGTTGGAAAAGCCGAGTAGCCAGGTCAACTTCAAAATAGTAAGCAACAATGTCAGTCATTGTTTCCCCTGTCTCATTGAATGATGAAGAACCACAAAAACCATCACCAAGAAAGAAATTGGAAGTATTTTTCTCAGGCCAGGCAAGTATAAGAAAAATGGGACACAACGTTCTTTTAGAGAGGAAGAAAACTTTTGAGGAAGCACAACATTAAATACATGAGTTCAGCAACCAAATTCTGACATATAGAACAATCCATAGGTCTGTGCTACAAGCAAGTTTTTGCATGTGTTTAGACACCAACAACTGCAAATAGAATTACACAGCCTTCAGAATCTACTGTCTGCAGAAGCGCTATCCAATTTCAAACTTCTGGGGAAGAAATGACGAATGGAAGATGGCTCTGCTAAAAATGGAGCTGATGACCTTGATGGAATGAATTGCTGGCTAGTAGACTGACTTTTCATAATTCCCCTCCAGACATGGAAAGGACTTGAGATTGCCCACAAGTGCTCCAGACAATTGTTCCTCATGAGAAAATTGCAAGGTAGTGGTCTCCAATGAGCTCTGAGAGATGAGGGAATCACCAATATGAGCCACGGTGGCACAGTGGTTAGAGTGCGGTACTGCAGACTACTTCTGCTGACTGCTGGCTGCCTGCAATTTGGCAGTTCAAATCTCTCCAGGCTCAAGGTTGACTCAGCCTTCCGCCCAGTAGTGGGATTCAAAAAATTTTTACTACCGGTTCTGTGTGCGTGGCTTGGCGGGCGTGGCAGGGGAAGGATACTGTAAAATCTCCAGTCAGAGGTGGTATTTGCTGGTTTTCTGAACTACTCAAAATTTCTGCTACCGGTTCTCAAGAACTGGTCAGAACCTGTTGAATACCACCTCTGCTTCCGTCCTTCCGAGGTGAGTAAAATGAGGATCCAATAAGATGACTCTGTAAACCATTTAGAGAGGGCTGTAAAGCACTGTGAAGTGGTATATAAGTCTAAGCGCTATTGCTATTTTCCTTTCTTCTTTCCCTCCTTTTCATTCCCACCTTCCTTCCTTCCTTCCTTCCTTCCTTCCTTCCTTCCTTCCTTCCTTCCTTCCTTCCTTCCTTCCTTCCTTCCTTCCTTCCCTCCCTCCCTCCCTCCCTATTGCAGGCTAATTTTGCCAATTGTCAATTCAACCTTGACCACTTAAGGTTGACTCAGCCTTCTTGTCCTTCTGAGGTGGGTAAAATGAGGACCCAAATTGTTGGGGGCAAGAGTCTGACTCTGTAAGCTGCTTAGAAAAGGATTGTAAAAGCACTGTGAAGTGGTATATAAGTCTAAGTGTTATTGCTATTGCTATCTTGCTCAAACCATGGTCAGCACCTGGGTTCACATACTATCTTTTAAAATCATTTTTTAAAATAAAAATTGCTTTTCTGCTATTTGGAAATTTTGGATGAAGAGATTTTAAGCACTTCAATCCTTAGTGAAAGATATTTCAAAAGAAGGACTTTTTTAAAAAAATAAACAGCAAGAGAGTGATTAGAATGTTGATTCTGGAAAGTTACAAACAGGCTGAGGTTCCAGATGGATTTGTAATAAGATTTTGAAATTAATTATAAGAACCTTTCCCATGGGAAAATGCTTTTGTTTTGATTTTTTTTAAAAAGTGATAATATGGGACTTTAAAGGCTGAACACTAGAGGGAACCAGAAGGAACTACAGATTATAATTAAAGGAGAAGAACACTTAAATTAGATTTACTGATACAGAATGGAGCAAAATACTTTAGCATTAGACAATAATTTTTGAATAATATTTTGAATAATAGGAAGTTAATTCTAAGGAAGTCTGGCCTTATAGACTATATATTCCATTATTTCCAAAGAAATAATGGAAGAGAAATAACTTTTATTACATAAGACTGAGACCGATCTGAAAGTGGATTTAAAAATGACATGCTATAGGAATGTAATGGAAAAAGATGCCACACTGGATATACATATGAAACCGACTAATTCCTTAATAATTAAAAGGGATAGACAAATAACACATTAAAAGAGTGACCTGGATCAGTTTCCTATATTAGATTCACAAAAGAGACTTGTTAAAGCATTGAAGAATTTTGTGAGTAGGGACGAAATTAAAAGTGAAAAGACACCAATTTTACGACATTATTTGATTAAAGATCAAGATTTCTAAAAGGAAGGGATATAAAGTTGGTTTATTTGAGCAAATTTAAAATAGAGATGTTAATGGACTTCTTGCTGATCAGGTTTGAAAAAGGGAGTTTTGTAGACCCAAGATGAGATATGGGACAAAGAGATTGTTGATTGCATTTTAAGAAATGATATTATTGAAATTGCTTATACTTGTGATGAAGGGGGAAGTCATTTCTTTATATTTTTTCATTTCTTTCCAATATGTTTCTTTTTCTTTTTTTTCCCACAATATTTTTCTTTCTTTTCTTTCATGCAGCTTTTCTTTTTTCTTTTTTTTTTAGTTTGTATTCATCAGTATTTTTTAATTATAATGTTTAATAAAATTACTATTGAAAAAAGAAGTGCTATCAAATTTCTTTGGAGTGGCTGTTCAGTGGTTTGGGGAACGAACAGAAACCAAGACTATTGGAAAAGAGTTTTATCTCGGTTAAAAAACAAAATGGAACAAAACCATGACATATTTGACTGACCAGCCCTTGAATGATGAGAAAGCAGATTGCTATTCCTGACCTTGCTAAATTTTGTGTTGGGGTGAGTCACACTTAATCACTTTCAGTGCAAGTGGAATATCATGGAGGTGAGTCAGCATATGGTAACACTTCTATTGGTAAATCAAGCACTGTAACTATATATGTATGTGTGTGTGTTTGTGTGTGTGTATGTATGTATGTCAAGCACATGTATATATATTTATATGTATATACTTTGTGTTATATATGTATATATACATATATACATTACATATACATATACATTATACATACAAAAGCAGAATAGCAATAGCTCTTAGACTTATATACTGATTCACCGTGCTTTCCAGCTCTCTCTAAGCGGTTTAGAGAGCCAGTCTCTTGCTCCCCGTAATCTGGGTCCTCATTTTACTGACCTTGGAAGGACGGAAGGCTGAATCAATCTTGAGCCTGGTGAGATTTGATCTGCCAAATTGCAGTCAACTGGCAGTTAGCAGAAGTAGCCTGCAGTACTGCACTCTAACCACTGCATCACCGAGGCTCATGTTGAAGGTTCCCTATTGTAGAAAATGTGTTTGAATATTAGTAGCTCAGGGTGGGTAGTTGGGTTGTTGGTTTGAGCTCTGAGCTTGGCCATTTGATTTGCAAAGGTTTTGTCACCATTTGAAGGGACGTCTTCGGTGCGCTTGGAAATATTCTTATTGTCAGAACACTGGCCTTTAAATACCTTTTTATGTGATGCAAATTAGTGTGGATGTTGTTTGTTTGGATACTTCTGAGTCATGGTCTGATTTTGGACTATTTGATTGACTGCCTGTTGTTACTGAGGCTTGTTCGAGGTCTCCTCAAATGGTGATGAAACATTTGCAACCAAATGGCCAAGCTCGGAGCTCAAACCAACAGCCTGGGTCCTATTGTGCTCTAGTCTGTAATCACAAACTATAGAGCTTGCTTAAGACAGATGTCCTTGAAATCATGTACCCTCAAGCATGATCCCAGATCTCACTCAATTCCCCAGAGGGTGATTACCTAGGAGTTTAAGGAATGTTTTTCTGGCATGGTACAGTCCAAAATATATTGGTGATCAGAAATAGCAATTAGTAGCTAGACACGCGTTCCATCGAAAGTTGTCTATGGGGATTCTCAGTCATCCAAGTCATGGTTGTCCCAAAGGTGTTTTTTCAAAAGCCAACTGGGACTTTGTTTTTCCTTAAAGAGGTTTCGCTTCCTATCCAAGAAGCTTCTTCAGTTCTAAAGAACTGACCCCCAGAACTGAAGAAGCTCCTTGGATGAGAAGTGAAATCTCTTCAAGGAAAAACAAAAGTCCAGTTGCCATTTGAAAAAAGCACCTTTGGGTCCACCACAAAGTTGCAAAGAGAGAGAAGATGGGGGAGTCACCCAGGCTGTTCCTGGAAGGAGGGATGGGCAATGTGGTTTTAAACGTATAAGAGGAGGAGGCCAGGAAGTGGGATTAGTAGTAGTTTCTCAATGAAACACGCTAGAAAGATGAGAAAGGAAACAGCCCGGTGTGTGTAGAAATCAAAGCAATTTAGCTTTCCAATCATCTGCACCCGCTAATAAATCCAGACTGATCTCTTGTCCCTTTGGTAACAAAGCAAGGGGAATGAGATCAATGGCCAAAGGAGCTGAATTTTCTTAATCTGGGTTTTGTTGATGGCCACCATCGCTTCACACTGAGAATGCCAGCTCTCAGTGTGAGTATCCAAGATAGAAAATACTCCATGTCTCAGCTGCAAATCGCTATAATCACCTTGTGGAAAATGAAAGAGCCATCACAAGAGAGGCCTAATTGATAAATGCACAAATCCTAGTAACCTCCAGCTGATTTTTATCAGCTGGAAATGAACAAGGGAGGAAGAGCAAGAGTAAAATAAAAGAACGTGGCCCTCTGAGGGACTCAGCTTAGCTCGGGGAAGAGTTTGGAGATCTATTTTGCTCCTGGTTTCCAAAGGAACGCAAGAAAGAAAGAGAGAGAGAGAGAGGGAAAGAAAGAAAGAAAGAAAGAAAGAAAGAGAGAGAGAGAGAGAGAGAGAGAGAGAGAAAGACCCTAATTAGCTATAACTGCAAACCTATTATTTCATTATCTCCATTTCAGTGGCATGAGATAGGTTGTCATATCCCACACATTCTATACTGTTGCCTTTGCTTCTCTCCTTAATGGTGTCTCTATGAAGACAGTTTTCCTTTGTTCCTCTCAGCAAAGATCTTCTTTGGGAAGAAGAAGTCACCAGGCCCGATGGGGTAATGAGAAACATTCTTGGTTTGGGGGGAAAAAAACATAAAAAACCCGCCTCAAAAATCAAATGTCATCTACAGACCAGCCTTTGGAGATCTGGAGCGAAGGATTTGCAAAATGCAACCTTGGCTTGGGGGTGGGGGGTGGGGGGAGGAAGTGGCAAAGAGGCATAAAGAAACCCAACCCACCCATGGGGGGGGGGAGAGAAGATCGCTCTCCAATTGTTCTTCTCCAAATGTAAATTAGGCAGGAATGCGTTTTAACAAGAAAGGGGTAAATTATGATAATTACTCTGATAGGGTCCTGAAGCATTACTAATTAAGCATTTATTGCACCGGATTATTGAAACAATGTGTGTGTTCTCCTGGAGTTAAACACACACACACACACAATTTTTTCCCCCACACCCCATTTTTGGGGTGTGTGTATGCCAGAGGGAAGGAAGACCAATATAGCCCTCTCGGAGGGAGATAGATGGGCAGTTAATAAGATGGATGGATGGATGGATGGATGGAGATAGAGAGAGACAGACAGACAGACAGACAGATAAATGGCACCTTAAAATAATACCTGAACCACAGCAGGAAGTGAAGGGGATATTTGGGCCACGGATTGTGGGCCCTCACTTCCCAAAGGGATAAGACAATGAACTCGAAGAGAAAAAAGCAGAGTTGTATCATCGTTTTCTTTTCATTCTGATGTTGGGTGGGTGGGTGGGCTTTCTTACATGGACCCTAGGATCGCATTGGTTCGTTTGGGAAGACCTCATGGGGTTAATCATAAGAATTTAAGGAGTTGTAACCATTTGAGGGGAAAACCCCCCACAGAGGCACGTGCACCAGATAATATATTTTTTCTCGGTAAATTATGGGAGGCAGCATGGAAAGGGTTTAAAAAATAAAGTCAGCCTGGGATGAAAAAAAAAACAAACAAACTCCAAGTAACTAAATCACACGATGGATCTGCTCCCAAAACTGAATTTTTGGTATGCTGGAGAGGTTCTTTTTGGGTTTTGTGTGTGTGTGTGTGTGTTTTTTTCATAAGGGGGAAGAAACTTAAAATTAGAAATCAATTAAAAACAAATCAATCATCTCATCAGGACCAAGTCTTTAATTGTATGCCGGCCGTCTAATTGGTTACAGGTTCACGAAAAAATACTTAAGGCCCTGGAAGGACTTACTAAAAGAAAGATAAAGAAATTGGACTCCATTTTAGCTCTCAAGTTATACCACCTGCGTTTCAAAAGCTCTTGAAAATCAAGAGAAACAAAGACGGTTGCTGAGACCAGGCCCGGCCCAGCGCAGACAAAAAAAAAATCTCAAAATATTTTTTTTTTTTAAAGGAAAAAGCTAGAGAGAGCAAGACCAAAAGCCCATTATCCTTTTTAACCTTTAAACTAGCATAATTCATCCTGGTAGAGAAATTGTAGCCTTGCAAGATTAAAATGCACAAAACCCACCAACAGGACCAGGTGAAAATTTCAAAAATATTCTCATTTCCAAAGAATATTACAGGGAAAAAACCCTGTAAAGGTACATTTAAGTACAAGCAATCCAATATACTGTAACAAGAATGGAAATAAAAAGAAGTATGCGTTAAAAAAAATGAAGTCAGAATTGGCCAGCTATCTTTTCTGCTATGTGTGTGAATACTGCCTTCCCCTACTTTACACAAGCAAAATTAGACAAACACTGGAACAATTTTAAAGTACTCTAAATAACATAGCTTGATTTTATAAGGTTAATGCTCCTATTAAAATGGGAAGGAAAGGAAAGGAAAGGAAAGGAAAGGAAAGGAAGAAAGAGTGAGGAAAGGAAAATAGAGGAAAGGAATGGAAGAAAAGAAAAGAAAGGAAAGGAAGAAAAAAGGGAAGAAAGGAAGGGAAGAAAAGAGAGGAAAGGAAAGGAAGAAAAGGAGGAAAGGAAAGGAAGAAAAGAGGGAGGAAAGGAAAGAAAGAAGAGGAAAGGAAAGGATTCCAGAGAGATAGAATAATTTTTTTAAGCAGCAAAAGAAAACATGCTTCTCATTTATTCACATGAATTCCTGTTTGATTACCTAAAATTTCTTCCAACTGGAGACATTTATAGTGCAATTAAGCTGTGGCCCCATCTCAAAGATGACATAAATGCCAACCTAGACTATATGGAAGAGAAGCAGAGAAGGATATCTCTGGGGTGTATACTGCATTGCCAAGATGATCTCTCCTTGCCCCCCCCCCCCCCCCCCCCCAAAAAAAAAAAGTTCCTATTTCTTCCCCCTCTTTCCCTCCTTGTCAAATTCCTCTCCTTCCCCCCTTGTCCTTTATTCGGGATCCAGCTAAACACTTTGCACATTGGAGAAAAGGTGTTCTCTATCCATAGTAGTAGCCTACTTGAGTCGAGTGTGGTTTCCCTTTAAAGAAGGGGAGGAAACCCACCACCAACCTCCCCCCACCCCTTGCTTAATTGATGGGTCTGAACTAGTCTAGACGAGACTGGTAGTGATTGAACCAACTCCCATTTATGTTACTCATTTCACTGAACTTCACTGGTGTGCTCCTGAGAGGAGGAACTGAGGGAAGGGAGGAGGTAGCAAAACCCGTCTGCCATAGGAAGAGACAAGAAAGGCATGGTTCTGCATTGTTACAAAGCATGGCATAAAAGAGTGGGCTTTTTTGTTTTTAAAGGCATTGTTATTTTACTACACCTCCACGCTCTTCCCTCCCCGAATCTAGTCCCCACAGCCACCTTTCTAGATACATGGACACCTTTGCGGTTTTAGCTTTTCCCTAAAAGGCAGGCTAATGGAAAGAGACGGTTCCCATCGCACTTATTTATTGATATGATTCGGCCCCATTTGATTTGGGAATCTGGCGAGAGGTGGCATGGCTGCAGATTAAAATATATTTTTTTTAAAAAAGAGGATTCCTTCTTTCCCTTTAATTTTTTTAATCCTCTCTTCACCCATGGCTAATGCCCAAGTTGAGATTGTTTTCGTGAGCCCGTCTATTCATATATTCATATGAATAGAATTATAATTTTATGAATGTAATATCATCGTATCAGGAAAGAATGCCAAACCAGCCTTGGTTTCGGAGGAATTTAAATCTATAGAAAGGCTTGGGCACAACCTAAACTTTGCCTCTGATTATTTTTAAGTGTATCATGTAAAGGAAAGAGTCAGCATTGGGAGACTTCACTTCAGATTGGTATTGAATTTTTTGGGGAAAAAAATCATGCCAGATATTGTATTGTAAATCGAAAGATGGTTGATCTACCTCACTGTCAATCCGAATTTTACCATTTCCTATTTAATGGATCTGTTTGAATTTTTGAGGCGGTGCGAGCGCAGTGAAATTCATAAAGGTTTTTTCCCCCATTTTGCAAGCAACTTCTCCACCTCTGTGGCTTTCCCCAACTTGATGCCTTACTGGAACCTATGTGTGCCTTTACCCAAACATGAGCCTGACTAATTTCGGTGGGATTAATGTGTAAGTCACCATGCATCAGACTGCATCCTATGGCCAATGGCCACAAGCATACATCCCCAAGACACTGCCTGTTAAGTTCAGGGGGGCACATTCCCAGAATACATCTTTTTTTTAAAAAAATGAAACCAGGGCCCCACCTTCATTTCTGATTTCATACTGATGGCATATTCTGGACAAATGCAACAAAACCCCCTCACACACACACACAAAATAGTACATCCCTGTTTTTTTGGCAGGGCAGATTCTAACCTCATTATCAAGGATGGAGCAAAAAGGCAGGAGCTCAAGGAATAGCACCACAGAAGAAGACACAAGCACATCACACCTCCGAAGCATAGTACTGTAATTGCACCCATTTTTCTCTAACCGACAGGTTATTTCCAACAGATTTCATGGACCCTTTGCCAAAAATAAAACAAAGCCAAAAAACGAAACAAAAAATACACCAGACTAAAGAGAACCGAAGGCAGGAAAGAAAACCTCAGCTGTTGCCTTACGCTTGTTTTTAATAAGCCGTTTATCTTGAATGGAATGCTGGAAAATATATAAATATGAAAAATTAAAGGCAGGCTCAGCGAGAGCCGGAAAGGGGGTTGGGTATAAAAACAGTTGCACACATAACTGCCTAGCTACCTACCAACTTCTCCGTACGGCCGTACACATCTGCCTATGATATATAGTTCCGTTTTGAAACCTGGAAGTAGGAAGCATGCTGGGATTTTAAGCTGAAAGATAGATTGAGGTCAAACACCAAGGTACCGAGCTGTTGCTATTACGCTCTGAAGGTACTGTGTGTTGCTCTCAGGAATGTGTGGGGCAGGGGATTAAGAGGGGTTGGTGATATACAGGAGAAATAAGGACTTGCTTTTATCCACAGGCCCAAAGGCACAAACTCTAGGTTATCGCTAAGGGTTGAGCTCCCCATTTATTTTCAATATTAATTTGCAGGAGGGCTTCTGAATGTTGGGCATGAAGAGGTAGGGAGGGAGGAAAACGGTCTAGAATATTAAAAGACAGCCTGAGTTGGGATTAAAAAATATGCCAGAAGTTTGCCATCCAGGGCTCTGCTTAAAACGTTCCATGGAAACCAGGACCGCACGAGACTTTTGCTGCATTCCAAGGTTTTTCGGTTTCTACTTTTGCAGGGGTTTCTCCAAATGGAAGCCCAGCCCTCTTATAAATAAAACTTACAAGCATGAGCTTTGGAGCATGCATAACAAAAAGGTTGCATCGACTTAAAGGAACGCAGCAAACAAACGCCTGGAACTGAAATTACTCTTTAAATACGTGGGATTTATTTTTAATTTTGAGCTGAGCCTTTGTGAGCATCATTTAAAAACATACTTGTAGATCTTTGGAGGGGTGGGTGGTGGGTGGGAGTAGAAGAGCCTCAGGAACACAAAGGCTCAGAATGGCTTCCGATTAAACCAATTCCCCCTTTTTCCCCTTAAAGCCCCCTTTTTCATCCCCAAATCCCTACGCAGTGGAGAAAGGATGCAAGGGCACAACTCACAGCTCCCAAGAGCCTAACCCGTGGACTTGAAACCAAAACGTCACAAGTTAGGGTCTCAGGGACAGAGAGGGGCGCAAGTCCATAATCTCTCACATGTCAGTAAGACTTACGATAGCAATATATCCAGAGTTATTGCCATTGTTGTTATTACTGTGCCTAATACATTTGTCTCCAAGCCATCCATCCATCCATCCATCCATCCATCCAACCACCCAAAGGCTGGAGGGGAAGACAGGAAGGAAAGAAAAATTTAAAAAATCTCCAGGAAAGGCACAAAAAAAGATTAGAAAAAATGATAAGGTGAAAAGCTTCTGGCGTAGGTGGGTGGCAACTGAGAGAACCCAGATTTCTGTTGCTCGCCACGAAAAGATCTTCCGATGCCATTCAATGCCTCGACATACCACCGACCTATACAATATTTAATTTAGCGGGAGGGAGGGACCAATTTGCAACTGTTCCGCCGGGACGAAAGCAGAACCTCTTTTACAGCCTAACTTTCTTTCTTTCATTTGTTTTACACCTGGGAGAAACTTAAAACAGAACGCAGCCCCATCTAGTAAAAGGGATATATAGCTTCATTCCCTCTTTTTTGGAAAGTTATATCTCGGAGGGGGGGGGGGAGGAATTAAAGGCACCTCGAAATCGGAAGGGAGTTTGAGAAAAAAAAAAGAGTTTGGAACTCACCCTCCTCCAGCGGTGGCGAAAAGTCCAGTCTTCCCCAAAAGCGGAACACATTTTTGGAAAGCGAGGGACGCGGGAGGGCAGACTGCGTGTTGGTAAGGAAGGAAGGAAGGAAGAGCGGATGGCTTTTCCTAGCTTCGGACGAGACCCGAGACCCCTGCTCCGGCTTTTTAAAAGACCCTCTCTTGCCTACCCGCTTCTATTTCGAAGGCAGGAAAAAAAGCTTAACTCGCCTGCCCGGCCAACTAGAGTTGCAAAGGGCCGCCTTGGCTATTTGAGAACATAATAATAGTAATAATAATTAAAAAAAGAAGCCCTTAATGCTATCCACGCGCGCGCGAACACACACAGACACATACAAAATCCCCCCCTTTCTCCCCCCCCCCCACTTCCTTTCCTTTCCCATCCTCGGCCCGCCCTCCGTAGTTGAAAATCAAGGCCACTTTTGCAGCAACTCCGGTAGACTGAGGATTGGGGGGGAGGGAATTGCAGGGTCGCAGGGTGGAGGAGAGCTGGTGCAGCCCCCCCTCCAGATATCTCTCTCTCTCTCTCTCTCTTCCTTCCCCCCCCTCCCAAAGCTCGCGTCCATTTCGAGACGGGCGGGGGGAAGGACAGAAGAGGAAGAGAAAGAGAGAAACGGACGCCCACCTTGTAAGTCTGCAAGGCGGCGAGCTGGCAACAGGCTGCTGCTGCTGCGGAGGGGAGGGGGAAGGGGGAGGGACAGAAGGGAGAAGGGTTATCTTTCTTTCGCCCCCCCCTCCCCCGCCCCAACCCAAAATTCCCCGGCACATCTAACTGGTATAAATGTAGAACTGCAATCATTCCTTAAGGTGGCCGCTTTTAATGTCTCGCTTTTGGACAATTCTGCAAAACGACCCCCTCCCCCTCCCCAGGAAAGAAAGTAAAGATTTCTCGCGCCGCCAAACCGACCCGCACGTCACTTTGATCTCACAGACATCATCGCCGCCGCTACTCTGGGCGCACCGCCGACCCCCGCTGCCCGCACACCCCCTTTTCCGCGACACCCGGATCCGAATAGAAGAGGTTTTCCTTCTATTTACACTCTTCTTCCCTCCTTCTTTCTCTCTCTGACCCCCCCCCTCCCCGCTCCCCTCCACCCCCCCAAAATCAAATTAAATTAAAAATAATTTAGGGCACCTGGGGAGCCACGCCACCCCCGTTCTCATACGCAGAGGAGGAGGTGAAAATTCATAAGGCGGTGAACTTGGAAGCTGGAAAAGGTGGGGGGGGGGGAAGAGTTGCGGAGGCTTCCCGCACCCCAGAAATCTCTGCCCACCTCTCCTTTTCTCTCCCTCCCTCCCTCCCTGTCTCTCTCACACACGAACCCGGTTTCGTTTAAGCAGCAGGCGCGAGGCTCTCTCGGCGGGCCAAACTTTACAGTCGCCTCGCCCTCCCCTTTTCTCCCCCCCCCCGCCGCACTCTCACTTTCCCTGTCAACGTTCTAAATAAACATCGAACGTTCTAAAAGCCACTTCAAAGGCGTGGGAAGAAAGGAAGGAAGGAGAAAAAGAGGAGGAGAAGAAGAATTAGGCGGCTGGCTGGGTGGGTGGGGAAAACGCCGCCTTTCGCTCACCTTTCGCAGGTCGCCCCCCCCCCCCGAGACCCCCTCCCCCTCTTCCTCCTTCCCCCCGCCCCGCCAGGCTTACTCCTCCCCGGTTAGCTTTCCCATTCTTTTCTTCGCCGGTTTCCTCCCCTCCCCTCCTCCCACCCCCGCCGCCTTCTTTCTTCCTGGATCAGCTACACACACATATACCGGCCCCGTTAATTTACAAGGCTCGGCTCTCCTCTCCTCTCTCCCCCGGCTCTCTCTTCTCCGGCTCGTTCAGTTCCCTCCCCTCCCCTCCCTTCCACACCTCCCCGCGCTTTCGCTTTTTTTTTTTTGAGAAAAGAGGGAAGGGCGGCGGGGTTCAGCCGAGCCGGGGCCTGGAGAATATGGAAGCGGGGCTGTCTGTTTGCGGGTCTGAGTAAGGGCCACCCACCCATTCCGGAGGCGCGTGTATCGGATATAATAGGTCTCTAATGCATCAGGGCGCGTGTGTGAGAGCGCGCGCGCCCGCCCGCCCGTGTCCTGTAAAAGCAACCCACCCGGAGGAAGGCAGCGCGCGAGGAACTCGGCTGGGCAGTTGGAAAAGCCACAGACTTACACCGCCCCCTTTCTTTCTCTCCCGTCCATTTCCTCCTCCTCTCTCCCTCTCTCTCTTCCTACTTCCACCACTCGCCCTCCCCCCCCACTCCCCGGCAGCCTACCTCCCCTGGCACATAAACAGGCAGGCGGGAGCGCGCGCAAGCCTTCCGTGTCCGCGTTCCGACAACCAAGGCGGGCACTTTGGTGCCCACACCCTTTCACCCACTTTAAAGAGTGGCTCTTGCGCGCTCCCTGCCGCGCGCACTCGCGCTCCCCCCCCCCCCCCTCCTGCAAAAGCAGCCCAGGAAAACACGCGCTCACAACCTCCGCGCAGCCCTCTGACCTCTCCGCGACGCTTCACAGGCACCCCTATCCCCATCCCCATCTCGCCCCGCGTTCTCACATCTCCCGGGGATGGCCGCGGCACCTTTCGGCCCCCGCCGCCGCGTCCGACTTCCTCTGGCGAGGCTGGGCTGCGCCTTTCCCTTCCCTTCCCTTCCCTCTGGCTGTCTCGCTGAGCAGGTTGCAGCTACATCTTCCTGTCGGATACTTGGAAGAGTTTTTACTCGGATTTCTAAAAAGGGTGGGGGGGCGGATCTACTCAGTGGAGCCGGCGGCGAGGGTGAAGCCAAGGCGGCGAGGGACGCCGCGACAACGAGGAGCAGACTGCCCAGGTCGCCGGTGCTAATAATGCTAATTATTATTATATAGACTTGGTTGCATCCTGCGATGCCGCTGTCTTTAACGCCGGCCAACCACATCTGCCTGCCCCCAAATCCTTGGCAAAGGCTTGAGCGGTGAGCAGAAATGCCAAATCCTTGCTAAACATCTGGCTGACTGGGTGACAAACCCTAAGGTATAATAGGCAACATCTGCCTAGAGCCCTGGAAGGACTGTGTAGGTGGATAAAAGATGCCAAAGGCAGCCTCAACATCTGGCTGATTGGGCAACAACAAACCCTAATGCATTATACAACATCTGCCTAGCCCAGGTCCTTCCATAGCTGGATAAAAAAATGCCAAATCCAGCCTGAACATCTGGCTTGACTGCATGACTACCCATAATAGATGATGATGATGATGATGATGCACAAATTGTAGACACACAGCAAGAAAAAAAAACACAAACTATCGGGACTTACAAATGGAAGTTGAGCGACTTTGGAAAAAGAAATTGTGTGTTATCCCAATTGCAATTGGAGCCCTTGGAGCAATACCTAAAGGGCTGCCTCGCTATTTGGAAATCCTGAATTTATCAGACTTGAATACCCTGATTCTACAAAAAACCACCCAGCGTGGAACAGCTTCTATCCTCTGATGTTCCCTGAACAGTTCCTAGGTCCTTGGTTAGGACTCGAGCTGTTGAGCTGCCAACCAGCCCCAAAGGCTATGAATCTCACTAAAGATATAATAATAATAATAATAATAATAATAATAATAATAATAATAATAATAATAATATCCTGGACCTACAACCCTCTCCGCTTTGGCACATACCAAGTAGTCCAACTTCTGCTTCCCTTTCCAAAAAAATGAATCATAAAAAAGGGAGGGAATTCAGTCAATGAATGTGAAGTTTTGCCAAACGAAAGTTGGAAAGCGACCAATTTTTATTGAATACATTCCTCTTGCTTTCCCTTCCCTTTCGGCTCCACCGACCTCACCCATCTCTTCCGCCCCCCCCCCCCCTCCTGGATTGCGTGGTTGCAAGCTACAGAATGAGCAACAATGTTGAGACACGCACATACAGAAAATACACCACTTGGTCACCTCTCATACTCTCCATCCCTTTTCCTTGTGCCTGGTACTCACTAGATTTGCAACGTTGAGTAAATTCATCCATCCAGAATAGGACTTGACTTTAAGGAACCTGGCAAGTCAAATGGGAAGGTGAAGGGTGGGGGAATTCTGAGCCAGCCAAAAGAATTCTGAATTTTGAATCAGTTTTCAAAATTACGCTGGATGCCTTAAACATTTTTATCGTCCCCCCCACCCCCTATTTTTAATTTAACTTTAAGCACTTCCATTTTTATAGGCTGTTTATGTTTTGACGTTTTATTTTAACGCCGCCTTTTGAGCGAGATGGGCGGTTCAAAAATGTGTGTTGTATCAATCAATAAAACCATGTATAAATAAACGAACTGCTTTCTCTCTTCAAAGGCAGATCAAATTGCTAATTTGGCACATAGATTCCCCGTACCCACACATACATCTCATTCAGCCCCATTGATTCTTCCCTGATCATCCAATCAAATCAGTTAAGATGTTAGGATGAGACGTTGACACTTGTCTATAACGCATGTTGTATGTTGTGTGTTGTACATGTGCAGCAAGCAGATAACAACGTTCCTCTTGGCAAACCTCAAGAGGAATATCTAGCATTTGTGGAGCTGGGCTGTATAAAGTGACTTATTCCAGACCTGTTTTCCAGGTGGTGTTAATAGTCATAGCGAACCTAATAAGTTATTGATAGAGAAACAAGAAGATGTGGAGAGAAGTTATGGTAGACCTTAGGATACCCCTGAAGGATAGGGCCGAGAAAGCCCACCTAAAGAACCCATCAAAGTCTGGTTCTTGATGATGGCTAGAGTGTATCAACCATGGACCTTCAACAGGATGAGCTTGTAAAGAGGGCCATTGGTTGAGCTGCACAATGATAAATTAGGACAAACATTACCAAGAGAGGTAGGCTTTGGCGAGGGATATAGTAGTGAGTTTCCCCTGTACACATCCATCCATACAACTAAATATCCCTGGGTTGATGTCAGGATGAGGAGGACTGAGTCAAGCCAGAGATTCTGGAAAAAATAGGAAGTTTGAGTCATTAGGGCGTGTCCCTTGAACACAAGAATTGGTGATTATTCAAACCCATGACAAGCTATAGCTTGGAATCTCCTGGTCTCCAGTGGGTATATAAAAACTTCCCTGCCTACGTTGAGATGTGATAGCCCACAATTAAGCACATTTACTTAGCTGGTTGTCTCTGTCTCTCTCTTTTAATGCAATCGGGTTATGCTAGGTCACTTACTCCAGACTCCTTGGCTATCAAACCACCACAAATTGTCATCTACTCAGAAAGACTTTCCTCATCTAGACATCATCATCATCATCGGGTTCCTTTGAGCCTCGTTAGCTCAGATGGACCAGCTAGGTGGCAGCATCTTACTGACTTTGGTTGGTCTTCAAAAGCTAAGGAGGACCTGCTTGGTCTTTGCATGTGAGACCACCAGGAAACCCAGGGTTGAAAAGATGGGAACAAAGCAAGGGCTGGATGCTTCTGTATCCTCAACAAGAAAACTCCACAAACCTGTGTCAGCCGAAGTTGAGCTTGAGTTAAATGAGCTTTTATATCAAGGATGTCCAACCTTGGCAACTTTTAAGACTTATGGACTTCAACTCCCGGAATGAAGATGTGGTTGAGGAATTCTGAGAGTTGAAGTCCCCACATCTTCAAGTGGCCAAAGTTGAGGAAACCCTGTTCAAGAGAGATAAAACACTGATACATATTGGACATATTTCCCCAAGTTCGGCTTAAAACCACATCTCTATTCAGCTTTGCCAGGTCTTTGGAGGATACATCTCAAGCAGTTAACACCTGATCCCAATTTCTGTGGGTAATTAGTGAACTTGATACCCACACCAAGTGGGTAATTATTTAGTACCCAAGGGCCCACTACAAGTGGCTGGCGGCTGGCAATGAACATCTCTAATTATTATTATTATTTTTTTGCGCTGGCCATGTTTTAGAAACACGATTGTTCTTTCTTGTAAAGGTTGAGGGGAACCAGAAAACTTTGGGGTTGTTTTTTTTTTTTGTAGCCCAAGATACACTCAAGGAAGCCTGGAACGCAACTAGAAATTAAATGCACTTACCTCGTAAGTGTCTCCAGTGATGGAGATTTCCAAATTGCACGCTACCGGTTCTGCACAATCCGCGCAAATCAGCTGAGCTAAAAATCAATGGAATAAAGGACAGGAAAAAGCAGGGGCTGGTGGGTAGGGCCAGCCAGAGGTGATATTTGCCGGTTCTCCGAACTGGCCGAAATTTCCACTACCGGCGCACCAGAACTGGTACAAACTGGCTGAATATCACCTCTGGTATTCAACTGAGCAAAACAACAACTGAATGAAAAACTGCTGGTGACCTTCTATCGGTGCACCATAGAGAGTATTTTAACTTACTGCACCTCTGTATGGTTTGCCAATTGCACAGTGGCAGATAGGAAAGCACTCCAGAGGGTTAATGTCATTGCCCAGAAGATCATGGGTTGCCCTCTCCCCTCTTTGGAAGAGCTTTCTAGCTCCCGCTGCCTTAAGAAAGTTCAAAACATTCTCAAAGATCCATCTCATCCTGGGCACCCCTTTTTTGAACTATTACCATCTGGCAGACGGTACAGAATAATAAAAACAAGGACAAATAGGCTGAAAAACAGCTTCTATCCCAGGGCAGTAGCTCTTTTGAATTCTGCTGTATAGTGTAGTGTTGGTGTGGTGTCGGCAGTTTCCGGTTCCTTGTGTGAAGGGTGAAGGATGTGTGTTTGTGTTTATTTTCATGGTCATGATATGCATTGAAGATGATGTTTGATTTCGTTGTATGAGGTGGAATGACAATAAAGTAAACTATCTAACTAACTAACTGAGCATCTCCTTATAGAAGAAGATAGATTACTGCTGCTGGCAGTTGGCTTTTGGTGGGTCAACAGGCACCAGAAAAATCCTTTTGAGTTTTCACACACAAAAAGGAAGGTTTGACTATCCAACTAACTGAAGCTGATTTCACCCACAAAACACAGTGAAAACTTCCTAGTCTACCACAACACAGTTGTTTCATTCTATCCTCTGGTTGCTTCTCTGTCGATTGATGCCAGCGAGACTTGGTAGGTATTCTCTGTTCTGCAGGATGGTTATTTTAAGGGTGCAGCAAAGCTGGAATAGCAGGGGCTTCCCAGGAACATACATGAGAACAAGGAACAAAGCCAAGCATAAAATAACAGCATTATCTTTTCCCCATATAAAGGACTCTATTGTTTTACACTTTATGGGAGGGTTAAGGGCTATCATTGCGTTAGTTTATTGTTATTGTTCTGCGTGCTTTTATTTGGGAACTGCCCAGGGCAATGGTGTGTTTGAAAAGTGTCTACCACTGGTTTGGTGGGCATGGCTTGGTGGGTGTGCTTTGCACACGTGCACAGACTTTGCACCAAACGCGCACTTTGCACAGGCACAGAGGCATTCCAACTCACCTCCTGCAAGCCTGCACTCTCCTGATGGCTTCAGCAGCTGCCGTGTAGCAATCTGCTAGCAGTTGTGCTTCAAAAGCAGGGAATAAACGTGAGTATGGGAGCCCGAGAGGGTGGATGGACCCAACAGCAGAGCGGTGGAAAGAATTCGTTTGGTCTCTGCTGCTCATTGGCGTTACCGGCTTGGCAGAACCGGGCTGAACTGGCTAGAATACCACCACTGGCCCAGGGCCATGAGAAAGTCAGGCAGTGTACAAATGAAATAAAATAAATAAAAATTTCCATGGGCTAGCAAAGAGATCACAGGAGATAGCCTAAGAAAGTTACTATTCTTAACTGGGTGAAGTAATTATCAAATGTACACACAGGCATTAAATTCTACCATTAAGCAAAACCAGGAAGCCAACTCAGCCAGCAGAGTTTCGCCATCACATGGCGGAAGGAAATAGTTAATAGTTATTATGGTTCCATTTATTTACCCCTTAGTGGTACAGAAAGGCACTTCTAAACCTTTCTACCTCGGGTATATATGTATATATATATATATAGGCAGTTTCATTTAGTGACCGTTTGAAGTTACAAGGGCACTGTAAAAAGGGACTTGTGATCGTTCTTCACACTTACAACTGCTGCAGTTATGGTCAGATGATCAAAATCCAGATATTTGACAACTGACTCATATTCATTGGTCTGAACCATTGGTCTGAAATGGTCTAGGACAGCGGTGGCTAACTTTTTTGAGCTCCTGTGCCAAAAATTGTGCACACGCTGGTGATCGCGCATCGCATGCCAGCACTCAGAAGCTATACCCCCTGTGCATATGCATGCAACCCCCCTGCCCCCTCCCCCACCTCGCTGCCCCCTTACCTGCACTGCGCCTCACAACTGATTTTTGGCCGCTTTCAGGCCTTTTTGGCCTCCCAGAGGACTGACCTGTTTGACTGACCTGTTTGATCGCCTTGCAGTCCAAGGGACTGGCAGGAGTCTTCTCCAGCACCAGAATTCAAAGGCCTCCATTCTTTGGCACTCAGCCTACCTCACACCATACGTTGCAACTGGGAAAACCATATAGCCTTGTCTGTACAGACTTTGGTTGGCAGAGTGATGCCTCTGCTTTTTAGTATGCTGTCTAGATTTGCCATAGCTTTCCTCCCGAGGAGCAAGCATCTTTTTAAAAAAACTAGGAATATACATTTATTAACCTAGCCAAAATCACATCCCCATATCTTAAACTTTTAAAAAAGTGATCTTCAAATGCTTTTCCTTGCTGCAGAGCTGCGAGAATACGGTCACACTTCTCAAATCACCCAAACTTCAAGTTTTTATAACTGAAGAAAATCCAACTCAAGTTTGGAGAGCAATAGATCCCTAGAAATTTTGACAGTTGTCAGTATTTATGTACTATTAAGTAGCACTGGATCCTCAATGAATCATTAGTATTAAAAACAGCCCCTAAGGCTATTATTGGTTTCCTATAGATTGCACCCGCCTTTTTGCAATTCTAAACATCACTTCCCCTAACTTAGCATCATTACATTTTTATTGCAAACTTTCTTCAGTTTGCATTTATTCATTTAATGCATGTTTCTTGAACGCGCCCTGATTTTCACACATACATTTTCAGTTGTGAACAAGGAACAGCCATGGTGTAAATTATTTCTTCCTCCTTGGCTGCAGCAAAATCTGCTATGGTGGATAACAATATTTCTAGATTATTATTATTATTATTATTATTATTATTATTATTATTATTATTATTATTATTATTATTATTATTATTATTATTATTATTATATCATAAGGATGTCTTCTTTACCATAGCTACCCTAAACTGCCATGGGCCCTTTCTCTTTGGAAAAAAAGATTATTCAGAAAACACTTGTGCCATTTTTTTTAAAAAAAAAATCCATCATATTTAAACGAGGGAAGTTAAACAAGGGAATAACCATCACATATCTTGGGATGAATACCATTGCTGAGTCAAACTTCCTTTCTAATACTTTTGGTAAAGCTGATGCCTCCTTGGTGCATTAGTAATATTACTACCAATGGAAAGGAGAAAAAAGTGATGGTGAAATGGCATATTAATTCTGTCCGAGACTGCGGTTCAACGAAGCTATGCTGTCAATGTGACCGCATAACCCATTCTAAGTCATAGTGGGGTAGACCTTCCTGGGTGAATTTTTCAGATGTAACAGTTGTTTTACTGTTTTGCTAAATTGCCTGTGATTATTTGTTCAGCCTCCTTGCCAAGGATCGGTCTGAATCTAGGAAGTGATTCAGAGAGCAGGAAATATAATATTGATTTATTTTAAAAGTCTAATCTTCCTTCTAGCTCATAAAGGCATTCTTGGGGCAGTTTGCAAGCAATTTGGAAAGGAAACTGAGTAAGTCATAAAATCATGGGCCCAAAGCCACCCCCCCACCTCCCCATTTAGGACCAAGCTCCTATTAAAATAAAAACTATATATTTTTTTTTAAAAAGAGCACATTAGTATCATCCCTCAGATCTTTTTGGCATGCAAAATCAAGATGGTTCACTTTTCATTCAAGAAACTTCTTCAGTTCTGAAGAAGAGAACTGAAGAAACTTCTTGGATGAGAAGTAAAATGCCTTCAAGACATAAAAAAGCAAGAAAATCAAGTTGCCTTCTGGAAAAAGCAGCTTTAGGACAACCATAACCTGAATAACAGAATAACAGAGCTGGAAGGGACCTTGGAGATCACCTAGTCCAACCCCACTGCTCAGGCAGGAAACCTTACAATTTCAGACAAATGGCTGTCCAGCCTCTTCTTAAAAACTTCCAGTGTTGGAACACCCACAATTTCTGGAGGCAAGTCGTTCTACTATTCAATTGTTCTCACTGTCAGGAAATTCCTCCTTAGTTCTAAGTTGCTTCTCTCCTTGATGAGTTTCCATCCCATCCATTGCTTCTTGTCCTGCCTTCAGGTGCTTTGGAGAATAGCTTGACTCCCTCTTCTTTGGGACAGCCCCTGAGATATTGGAAGGCTGCTATCATGCCTCACCTAGTCCTTCTTCCCATTAAACTAGATGAGTGAGACTCTCCATAGACAAATAGCATTTTTGTATTGCATCAATCCCTCTTTGCACAGATTGAAGAGATCAGCCAATCTATGGATCCACGATAGGGCAGATAAGGGAGAGGTTCCTTCTGATCAAACTAGAATGGGGTGTCAAACTCGTGACCCGTGGGCCAAATGCATCAAGCGCTAGCCACGCCCACCCTCGGTTTAGTGAAGGGGGAGAAAGTCACACTAAGTCACATGACAACGACGTGACAACAGTTTGACACTAGAAAGTGAAGACTGCAAACCCTTCGCATTATCCCATCGAGTGCAACTGCTGTTGAATTTCCTCTCAACAAGAAGCTTCTCTATCAGTGCTACCTGATCACACTGAGGCTTCCTTTGTTATCTGGCTGAGATCAATGAACGTTTGACTCTTCATGTCTCCACTGGCTATCATTCCAGCTGTTCATTATCTAACTGCAGCCAAGAGCAGTATGAAAGAATCATTATTTGAGTCTCTTCCTCCTCCTGCACCCTTTCTTTCTTTCTTTCTTTCTTTCTTTCTTTCTTTCTTTCTTTCTTTCTTTCTTTCTTTCTTTCTTTCTTTCTTTCTTTCTTTCTTTCTTTCTTTCTTTCTTTCTTTCTTTCTGTTTTCCTGTGGTAGCAGAGAAATCAAAGCAGGGATGCACGAGTACAAAAAAAGGCCAAGAGATGAGGATGAAATGCTGGAATGAGGAAGGAGGAGATGACCTCCAAGGAATTTTTTTTCCCCCAGCCCAGGATGCCACCATAGTAACAAGGAAGGAGGGAGGCTGTCAACACTGGGTACCTGTCCATAATTCTGAGTTATGCTGATATTATAATCCAGACTGGATCACACCCAGATGTTTAAGTTAAACAACTGTGAATTGCAGCTTTCGGGAAAATGAATCTTGTAACAAGGGTTGATCAATTCAGGCAAACCAAAATGAAACCCTCAAGGATAATGTAAAATGGTACAACCTCCCTCCCTCCCCTCCTTCCTTACTTCCTCCCTCCCTCCTTCCTTTCTTCTTTCCTCCTTCCTTTCCATCATCACTCCTTCATCCTTCTTCCCTCCCCTCTCTTCCTCCATCACTCATCCTTCCTTTCTTCTTCCCTCCTTCCCTCCCATCATCACTCCTCCCTCTTTCCTTCCTCCCTCCCTCCATCCTCCCGTTCCTCCCTTCCCTCCCTTCTATCCATCCATCACTCCATCACTCACGCCTTCCTTTCTTCTTCCCTCCTTCCCTTCCATCTATCCATCACTCCATCATTCACTCCTTCCTTTCTTTTTCCCTTCTTCCCTTCCATCTTCACTCCTTCCTTCCCTCCCTCCCTCCTTTTTTTCACAACTGACAATTTCACAGTAGCTTTCTGTATTCCGTACTTTGAAATATTCCATCTCCTTATCGACTACATATTAATTAAACACCTAGAAGGGCTTGTGACCTCACTTAAAACTTGACTCTCTGAAAAGCCTCAATTATAACCTGTTTAATCTCTTAGCACCTTCCAAGGGGACAATTTTATTCCTCCTGCACCTGCTGATTAGGAAATTGGTTCTGCCCCACAGGTTGAGCGAGGAGGACATTCAACAGGACAAGGCTACTGTCCAATCAGATCCAAGGAGTTCTCATTCTGGTTTTGAATATTGATGATCTTCCTTCCGGCACAAAATTATTGGAAATGTCTTAGAAGCTGCAATACCAAAATACTAGTGCTGGAGGAGTGAGTCCGGTGGATCCCAATGGGACAGACAAACATCCATAAGGTTGTGCTGTTACAGTTGATGTCCATCACACAAACATACAATACAGACAACACACATTGTTCTGACCTAGGCTTCCCCAAAAAGCACTAAGCAGTCTTTTTGTCCGGGCAAAACTCCTTTTATTAAATGCATGTGAATATCTTGCATTCACATTCAGCCAAAGGCCTGGCAAACAGTCTTTCAAGGGTCTAACTAGGAGCACAGACTTTATCTAGCTTGGAGAGCTCCCAAGTAAATATTTCCAAACACAGTGCTGACAAGGAAGGGCTCGGCACAGAGTCCCTGAGAATGAACGGTTTATTTCCTAAAAAGCCCCCTCCCCTTTTGCTCTTCTTTTAATCCCTATGGGAGGGGCCATTCACCATCCACTTGTGGCTTTACTCCCATGTTGACCCTTAGTTTATAATTGTTCTTTTCTTTTGGCAGCTCTGCTCATGAGCAGGCCGGGAACCGGCTCCAGCTGCTCGCCCACCTCACTGCTGTCCGAAGGCAGCTGATGACTGCCAGCCTGCCCTGGTCCCATCTCTGCCTCTGATGCAGAGCCCTCATCCTAGCCTTCCTCAGCCTCCAGGATTGGCCCAGGTTCCTCCCCAACCTCCTCACTACTGTCCGACTCTGATGCCAGTTCCACTTGCCGCCGGTGGGCCACAACACACATTGGAAAAACCTCAAAGACTGCCATAAATATGTAAAGACAGTTACCCCAACCTAGTTCTCAGTGTACAACAGTTCATTTAGTGACCATTCAAAGTTACAATAGTGGTGAAAAAGCGACGTACGACCATTTTTCCCGTTGCAACATTCTCATGGTTTCATGATCCAAATTCAGACGCTTGGCAACTGACTCAGATACATGATGGTCGCAGCATCCTGGGGTCACATTTTTGCAACCTTCTGACAAGCAAAGTCAACGGGGAAGCCAGATTCACTTAACAACCATGTTACTAAATTAACAAGTGCAAGGATTCACTTAACAATTGTGTCCCAAAGGGTCATAAAACGGGGCAAAATTCTCTTTGCAACTGTCGCACTTCACAACGGAAGGGCTCAGTTGTGGTCATAAATCAAGGATTAACTGTAGATTCCAGCTGGGACGAGTTTCAGCTCCCATAATTCTCAATCAGGCTGTCAGTGAAGCTGAACCTAACTTGAGAGGATCGGGTTGAAAAAGGAAGAGAAAACTTGCACACGATTGTTAAACTTCACACAAGCGGGGAATGAATATAGAAGGAACAGATCCGATGTCCAGCCCTTGCTTATCAGTGGAGACTGAGTGGAGCATGTGGCCAGTTTTAAGTGTCTGGGTGTTACCCTAAAAGAGGACCTGACCTGGGATGCCCACACTGCAGCCTCGGTCAAAAGGGCCCAGCAGAGATTATACTACCTGAGACTTCTCAGGAAACAACAACTGAATTAAAAACTGCTGGTGACCTTCTACCGCTGCACCAGAGAGAGCATCTTAACTTACTGCACCTCTGTATGGTTTGCCAATTGCACAGAGGCAGATAGGATAGCACTCCAGAGGGTTAACGTCATTGCCCTGAGGATCATGGGTTGCGCTCTCCCCTCTTTGGAAGAGCTTTATAGCTCCCGCTACCTTAAGAAAGTTCAAAACATCCTCAAATATCCATCTCATCCTGGGCATCCTTTTTTTGGAACTATTACCATCTGGCAGACGGTACAGGACAATAAAACAAGGACAAATAGGCTGAAAACCAGCTTTTATCCCAGGACAGTAACTCTATTGAATTCTACTGTATAGTGCAATATTAATGCAACATCAGGGGTTTTCAATTCAATTGCATAGAATGCGAAGGATGTGTGTTTGTGTTTTTATTTTTATAGTTATAATGTACACTGAAGATGGCATTTAATTTTGCTGTATGAGATGCAATGACGATAAATTAAACTAAACTAAACAGACCGATATTTCGTTCTAAGCCACTTTTCCATTCTTGAAAAGCAAGGTAAACGCCAATCCTTAACTCCTCCTCCCTGTGGGCAAGATCATTTAAATAAAGCCAGGCCATTTTCTATGTGTGAATGAGGTTGCAAATAGAGATCGGATCAACACACCAAAGGCTTTGCAATTGCATCAAAGTTGGCTGAGCACGTCGCAAACATACCAAGATCATTTGGCAGGCGTCACTTGTCAGTTCCAGGAAAATATGGAATATTTACAGAATCTGTCAGGAGGGCCTCTCAAAGGATCTCTGTCATAACAACTTGACTGTGTCTACTTTAAAAACCGAGTTATATATCCCAAGTTTTTAAGTGCAGGCTACTAGAAAGAACTTGACAGTTTTTGCTGTTTTAATTTGGGGCATGGCGAAGAAACTCTTCACCCAACCTATTTTAAGAAACGAAGGAGGATCAGAAAAAAATGCACAGTTTACAAAAGGGGCCCCATTTCACCACTTGTTATATTAGGCAGATTCAAAGAACCACAAGACTGACTCAAAGAATCAAGGCAGATTTCAGCCTAATGTTCTATCTTCCCTTTCGTGAATTCTACCCTAGGAACGTCCTTTTGCAACCCAGGAGGAAGATAGCAAAAACAATTGGTACAGATCAGTGGTGGGGTTCAAATTTTTTTACTACTGGTTCTGTGGGCGTGGCTTGGTGGGTGTGGCATGGCTTGGTGGGCGTGGCAGGGGAAGGATATACTGCAAAATCCCCATTCCCTCCCCACCCCACTAACCTGCTTTCCAGCTCCGTTCTCCTGTGCAGGGCAACCAAAGAAGACCCAGCCGATCAGCTGGGACTCAATGGGAGGCAGAGAATAGATGGAGGTAGAATTCTCTGCCTCCTGAGTCCCAGATGATCGGCTGGGTCTTTTTTTGTTGCCCTGCACAGGAGAACGGAGCTGGAAAGCAGGTTAGTGGGGTGGGGAGGGAATGGGGATTTTGCAGTATCCTTCCCCTGTCACGCCCACCAAGCCATGCCCCCAAAACGGGTAGTAAACAATTTTGAATCCTACCATTGGACTAGTTAACACCTAATCTATTAACTAAGATGCCACATCTAATTTTTTGCTTCAGAAGACTTATATGACCGCAGCTCTTGAGATTGATAGAAAGATCACAGCTCATCAAGCAACATCCAAGATTTAAACTCAAGGAGTTTTGGAGTTGAACTCCATCCTACTGCTCTTAACAGGACATCAACTAGCCCAGACAATCGTAGAAGCTGGCAGTGAGTCCTTTCTCTGGTACATAAGAAAGACACACAGTATGAACATACCCTCAAGCAATGGAGAAAAAGAAAAAGCCCCAAACTGCGAAGGGGTTGTGTGCGAAACGTTTGTGTGCTGCAGGGAAATCTCAACAGGACTGAGAAAAATCTTCTCGCTCACTTGGAAGGAAGAAGCCACCAGCCTCTGATTTCAGAGTTTCCTATTAATAAGAGAACAAAACAAGATATAGTCAAGAGTTAGGATTCTCTGATGAGTTGGAAAAGTAAAGCAGTCTTGAGTTTTGTTTTTCGTTCAGACGAGAAGGCCCTTCAATTGATGTTCAATCTGTAAAAGTGAAACATGTACTTGGAGTGAAGGCATGCAATGGAAACTCAGCCTGGAAATCTCTATTTGGACATTGAGCAAGAGTCTTGAAATGGGATGGAGGAAAGCAGAGACATACCCACTAAATCAGGGATCACCAACCCTGGCAACTTCATGACTTGTGGACTTCAACTCCCAGGAGTTGGTTGGCTGAAGAATTCTGGGAGTTGAAGTCCACAAGTCATAAATTGTCAAGGTTGGAGACCCCTGCTCTAAATAATCAAATTCCAATCTGGAGCCACATCAAACCTCAACCTGTAGGGAAGTTTTAAAGACACCAGCCCTTTCCTACACTTTCTGTTTTCATGAAAGGTATTGAAGGCATTTATGAAAATAGTTGGCCTTTTTCATGTTGTCCTTGCAGCTCCACTGTTGGTTTAAAGAGGATTGGATAACAATATAAGCTTTGTGCAGATGAAGCTCCAGATGTTTTATCTAGCAAGAAGAATAAGCAGTTGTTTAAGAATGCTAAAAGATCTAAAGAACAACTATAGAGTTTCTCTAAAATTACTGGGTAAAAGGAAGCAGCCTGGAAGAGAACGGAAAATACTCTTAGAAAGTTGGAAAAGGAGGGCAAGTTGGAGGCTGGGATTGTTATTTTACAAAAGGCACTTAAAGAAATGCTTCTTGAGTTTGAAAATAACCCATCTGTTCATAGCAGAAATGTGTGCTCTAAAACAGGAAGAGTTTTTAATCTTTTCCAGATCTTTGGAAAGCAAAAATTTCTAGAGGTGGAAAATTTCAAGTCCAAAACTCTCCCCTTCTGTACTTATTTTCTGTGGTAGAGAATTGTCTTCCTAAGAAGTTCTGGGGTGCCAACACATTGACTGCCTGCACAAATCATTGATAGTTTTTTAAAAAGTGTGAACTTCAGCACCACAGCTGTTATTCCTGAACACACTGTAAGGGTGACAGTGATATTTAATTTAGACTTTTTATCTGTTTATGTTTGGGTGTCTGCCTACATAGACAATTTATTTATAAAACAGTTCCAAGGCAATGCCATCCGAGCCAACAAAGTTATGTAAAATAACTTTAGCTCAAACCGGATCAGTACAAATTTATGAGTAGGTGGACATAAATCTTAGTGACAGCTTTTTTTAAAAAAAAAGTGTGTGTGTGTGAAATTATGGCATTAAAATATTGAATGCCTCTCAATATTCTTTTGTGTTTTATCATTTTGGACCCAACTGTATTTCTCCAAGTGGTCTTAAGTGGCTTCAAGATGCTTCATGAAGCCAGTGTGGAAGATATCAACAGCTTCTGGTGGGATTTTTGTGGGGAGAAAAGCCAATCTGCATTTTTTAAAGATAAAGTAGAACTGGGCACTTATCCTATCCCAACAGTGGGATTCAAATGTGGGAAAGGCATCTAAGGACAATTTAAAGACACCCATCAGACGAGGATATGAGTGTATGCTTGTGTGAATGATTGGCTTCTAGGTCCAATTTAAGATGCTGGTTTTCCTCTTCAAAGCTCCACATGGCTTGGGGCTAGGTTATTTGAAGGACCATCTTTTTCTGGTTACATCTACCCAACCCACCAGAGTGAGGAGGCAGGGGGAAATGATGGGTCCCCTCTCTTAAGGAAACCCATCTGGTGAGAACAGGAAGAAGGATCTTCTCCGTGGTGGCTCCCTCCCTGTGGAGATAAATTGGCTCTCACTTCAACACTCTTTCACAAGGCGCTGAAGACCTATTTTTGTCAATGGGGTGAATAGGATGGAGCCCATTAAATGGCTCATTTGATTGTTGTCATCAGGAATGGGGGGTATTGTTTTTTTCATTGTTTTATATTGGGTTTTTATCTTTGTAAGCTGCCCAGAGTCACTGAGAGTTGGGAGGCCATATCAACTTTCATGAATGAATGAATGAATGAATGAATGAATGAATGAATGAATGAATGTATCAGCCTCCAAGAATCTTTCTTCTGTTTGTCTTTCTGGCTGCCATAGAAACAGGAGTAGGGAAGAATAATTGGGTTTTGTGAAGGGAAGAGTGCTGGAGGTTTAAGTTGGTGAAATGTAAACGTTGGCATATTTTCTTGCATATGCTTACTTGCTTACTATACAAGATGTAGCCTCTTATCTCTCTAGGCCAGTGGTAGGGAACCTTGGCTCTTTTATCACTTATGGACTTCAACTCCCAGAATTCCTGAATGAGCTATAAAAAGTTCCCCATCCCTGGCCTACTGGTTTTTCAGTTGTGAGGGAAATCAATTTTTGATTTGAATGGGATTGTTCAATATACAAATGTCCTAATTTTTGACTTGAATGATCAATATTCTTTATATGTCCTACATTTGTATATTAAACAGTCCCATTCAAGTCAAAAATTGATTTCCCTCACAACTGAAAAACCACTAGGCCAGGGATGGGGAAACTTTTATGGCTCACTCAGGAATTCTGGGAGTTGAAGTCCATCAGTGATAAAAGAGCCAAGGTTCCCTACAGCTGCTCTAGGCCAAGGTCAACTGTCTTGGCATACCAGATGTGTGAAAAGCCACCTGAAGATGCACCCACATGACATTATACCCACTTCAGATTGGATGGCCAATTGAATATGGGATAACTTTCTATATGTGATTTTCGCACCTATTGCCTCAGATCTTGTATTTCTTCTGAAGCTACCACTTCAAATTCAGTAAAAGCCCTTTTCTCTATAATAATGGAGTCTAAGATTTTCTTTCTTGGATTTTGAATGGAGCTATACCTGACAGAATGAATGAATGTATGAATGAATGAACGAATGAATGAATGAATTTCAGATGGACAACTACACAGTTTAACACCATCTCTGATCCCTTCAGCTCATATTTATTTCCCCTCTCTTCCCCTGCTTAGGACAACATAGCCTAAAAGCAATCTTCATTTACATCTATGACCACTGAACACTACAGTCACACCAACACAGACATGCACCCCAAGTGAGACACAGATGGACAGGATGAGCTCCAAAGATCAGCGAGAGGTACAACATGCTAGCTGCCCATCTTTGTTGCAATATCCATCATTCTTTTCCCTTGCAATTCCATGACATTCATGCCCAACGAGCATGAATCAAGTCTTTGTCCTTGTAGTGGTGAACCTGGCTCATTTGGTCATGCCTTTAAAGTGAGATAAAACCAGTAGACAGAAGAGAGAGGAAACGCTTGAGGCACCTGTAGAGCATTCTGTGCATAGCTGAGGAATGAAACAGAGGGAAGGATTCCCAATGCAGTGGCCCCACTTCAAAGACAGACTTAGCTCAAAAACCCAAGGAGAAACCGTCTTGCGGTGGCTTTGGAAAGCATTCTTGGTCCTAAGAAGACAGAGGTCCTTGTTCAAGCCAGTCTGGAAGGCAGACCTGCGTTTGAGTCACATTTTCCAAAAAGAAGCAGCGACTTCCCAAAAAGTTGGATTCCTCGTGATGTTTTGGCTCCAGGACCATGCCAAAACCAGCACTGCTTAGCCAAATAAATACACGCCGAATGCATTTCAATAGGAATCCTTATTCATTTGTGGGTCTTCCTTAACGGTATTTCTAGAAGCATTTGCCTTTACAACCGGTCTCTGAATTCATGTTTCCCTCCACCTCCCATCTAGCCTTACCGCTCCGTTTGAGAACTTACAGCCAGCCAACAGCTGGTCAAACACCTCTCACCCCCAACACACCCTTCCCAACACAGACTGAGAAACAGCACTTGAGTAACAATTCAGAAAAGCAACTCGTAGCAACAACCCCAGTTGGCTAAAATGAAGGACGATACGCACGGCTATGAAATAACAAAACATACCTACCAACAAAGCTTTTAGACAAAATATTCTTATGAAGCACAGGAAAGTTTGCCCATATCATTTCTCAAAAGAAGCTACATCACCCCAAAATAGTTCGTGAAAATTTGGGTCAGTTCACTCTTGTTTGAGTAGGATATCGATCGTCAACCTTGATACCCAAGAACTGCAGTGAATTATAAATTGCTCTCAGGTGACTTTCAGCCCAAACATTATGAAAGCGATAATGAAACCCCCTAAGCTTTTGTGTTCTTTATCTGAGGCTAAGATGAACTTAGAAAATTCATCAAGGCTTCAGAGACGAATGAGTCATGCTCTGAAATGAACAGTTGCCTTCTGTCCAGGAGACATTGAATAAGGAAGAGAGGCAGAAATAACTCTTTAATTTCACCCCAGTCTTTCTCCAAGGGTTTTCAATTTTATTTTATTTTTTGGACTCACTATCAGCTGCACTACTGAATCAAGTGTCTTCAGACTGCGGGAGGGGGATTCTTGCATTCTTCCCAATCTCTAATCCAATAAATGTCATTAAATAATCTCCCAAATTGGTTGTTGTTTCAGTGCTAGAAGGGTGTGAGGTTTGCTCTCGTTTTATACACTAGTGATCTGCAAGTATATAAAGAGAGCAAACCATTTATTTTATTTTAATTCTATTTTTTATTTTTATTTGCATTTATGTGCCACCCTTCTCCAGAGACTCAGGGCGGCTTACAGTCTAAGGAGCACCAAGGTAAGTGCTCGGCAATAGCCTTCATTCCATTGTATATGCCTGCTTATTACTAAGGCTATTTGGCCCCCCCAAGTGTCATTTTTACAAAGTCAGCTTATTGCCCCCAACAATCTTGGGTCCTCAATTTACCTACCCCGAGAGGATGGAAGGCTGAGTCAACCTTGAGCTTGGTGGGATTCGAGCCTGCACTAATTGCAGGCAGCTTGCACTAAGTGCTAGATGATTAACAGCCTGCACCACCAAGGCCCTTACTCCTTTCTAACCAGTGGTGGGATTCAAATTTTTTTACTACCGGAAATCCCCATTCCCTCCCTACCCCACTAATCTGCTTTCCAGTGAGAAAGTGAATGCGGGATTTAAAACTTTGAGTTTGGTGATCCCTGAGGTCCAAAAGGCTGGTGACCCCTGTTCTAAGATACCATGTAATACGCAATAACACTGACCTGAGAGCTTTCAGACGTGCATTGAAAACCTGGCTCTTTGAGCAGGCCGGACTGGGCTGAAATGGGATTTTTAGTGTAATTTTAGTATTCGAGTTTTAAATTGGGATTTTAAAATTTGGGGTTTTATTAATTTATTGGGGGAGGGTATAATTTTAGGCAGCCTCAAGATATTTAATTCTCTTTTAACTTTTATAATTGTAAAAAGTTTTATGGTTGGCTGTACACCGCCCTGAGTCCTTCGGGAGAAGGGCGGTATATAAATTAGTTAAATAAATAAATGTAGTTAAAAGATGAGCGATTGATTCACTGTGCAGCTCACGGATAAGGAATATTTGGAAGACCTATGATAAATGGGATAGTCCTTCCCTGAGAGATTATAAATGTGGTAAATAAAACATAAGTAATCCTTGAATTACAACAGTTCTTTAGTGACTGTTCAAAGTTACAACGACACCAAAAAAGCTGACTTGGGACCATTTTCACTCTTGTAACTGTTGATCAAAATTCAGACACTTAGCAACTGACTCGTATTTATAATGGTTACACCGTTCTGGAGTCCATGATCCCTTTGGTGAACTTCTGACACCAGCCAAATCAATGAGGAAGCCAGATTGACATAACAACCATGTTACTGACTTAAGAACTGCAGGGATTCCCTTACAGCAGAAACATTGGTGTCGACTCATCAAACTGTTTTAGTAGTTGCCATAAAAAAAAACATTCCAACTCTTATCTTTAAAAAATTGTAACTAAAATACCAGAACTTTTGCCCTGAATATATTTAATTGGAGAATGTGATTGATGACACCCAGCCTGTGAATCTGGTTTATGAGACACCCAGGGGAGAAGGGGGGGGGGGAAACAGGGTCACAGGTGACTGTAAATTACCTATGCCAGAGTGGACTTCATACAGGGCAGTGCCTGACAGTTAGCTTCAATGGTGGATATACATTGAGGACTACCCGTAAAACAATTCCTTTGGCTCACCATCAAGCATGGTTTTCCACCCCCCTTTTCAGACCTTCCTTAATTTTCAGATGATGATCTAGTAAACAATGAAGATCTTCTAACTTCATACTAAGTCCAAATGGATATGGTTCTCCCGGCTATTGCAGCCATCAGAATAACAACTTCAACTCCCCACCGAGCAAGTATACTCTCAGCATTTTCTGTTTATGGCATCCCTGCCTTTACAAGGAAAGTGCCAAGTGGATTTTTATATCATTGACAAAAATAAATCCACTCTTAAGTGCTTTTTATATCTGTGACAAAAATAAGGTCCATTCTGGTCTTACAAGCTTTCTGCTATGCTAGGAAACCAATTCTTTTAAGTTTGCAGCTTTGATGTATAATGAGGAAACAGAAATAGAAGTCAGGAAGAAAGAGGAAGAGAGGATGGATGGATGGATGGATGGATGGATGGAAGGAAGGAGAAGGGAGTAGAGAGGAGAGGGGAGGAGATGAGAAAGAAGAAAGGCTAATAGTAACATTTGCTATGAATTTTCTGCCCTGAGAAAAATAATCTGATTTCTACAATAGATGCAAAAGCACATTTATATGCAATTTGCAAAACTGTCAGCATTAATATACTTAATTGGTGGATGGAAAGGAAAATGAGGCAGCAATTCTCACTAGCAATGCTGAATGCAATTTTTGGGGAGGCAGTGGTGTGGGATGTACAGAAAGAATAAATTGTATTTTTGAGGTGACCGATTAATTTGTTCCACATATTTTGTTTTTCTCTTTCAACTGAGGGAAACCCCTTTTGGTTCGTGACCATAATCAAAATTCTCTTCTCTTCCAAGGAGAGAAATAATTATGTTTAAGATTAACATTCTAAAGGGAGAGTGCTACTGAATATGAGGAAGCTCATTTCCAAGCAATCCGTTTTGCCCTATAACTTTCTTTTCAATTCATAATCCAGGCTGGCTGGGGAATTCTGGGAGTTGAAGTCCACACATCTTAAAATGGTTAGGGTTTTCCTTGATGCCAGCAAAACATTTGTTTTAGGAATGACAATTGGTCCATTAAGGTGAAGGCAGTTGCCACCTTTGTGGAAAGCATGGAACCATTACATTTATTAATTTATTATTATTTATGTATTAATTTTTATGCCACTTATCTCCCCTACAAGGTAGAGATTGGACTTGATCAATCCCAAACAATAGAGCTGTTAAAAGCCTGATATAGGTTAGAGTTAAGGGAGAGAATCTTAGACATGTTGTCTACACAATCTTCCAGCTAAATTGCTGTTTTGGAAATGTTCACCTAGGAAACACCTACTGTAATACGCTCAGATTCATAAACCTGATGTATTTCATGCTGATATTTATAAACTGCCTAAATGAGATATCCCACGGGATGTTAGGTGTTAAAATAATACCTCATTTTTACATTGCATTCTATTTCAGGCCTGTGTTTTCACACATTTGACCATGTGGGATGCTGGCGAATGGCTGGGAAATGATGGCTTAGTTATGGGGACATGGATGAGTAATTTACAAAAGGGTAAAGAGAAGTTCAGTGCTCTCAAAATGACAACAACCATTTGTTAGTCGGAGTTCAGAATTTGCTTCCAGGTGAGTGGCAATCATGACTAGAGAAATCTACTTTGATGGTCAAAAAATGACCTTAGGCCTCTTCCTTAGGTCAAAAGTTGAATACAGAATACAGAATAACAGAGTTGGAAGGATCTTGTAGGTCATCTAGTCCAACCCCCCGCCCAAGCAGGAGACCTACATCATTTCCGACAGATGGCAGTCCAGTCTCTTCTTGAAAGCCTCCAGGGATGAAGCTCCCACAATCTCTGAAGGCAACTTCTGTTCCATGGGTTGATTGTCCTCATGGTCAGAAAATTTCTCCTTAGTTCTGAGTTGAATTTCTTCTTGTTCAGTTTCCATCCATTATTCCTTGTCTGGCCTTCAGATGCCTTGGAAAACAGCTTGACCCCCTCCTTTTTGTGGCAGCCCCTCAAATATTGGAAGATGCTATCATGTCTCCCCTGGTCCTTCTCTTCACTAGACTAGCCATGCCCAGTTCCTGTAACCGTTCATCATATGTTTTAGCCTCCAGTCCCCTAATCATCCTGGTTGCTCTTCTCTGCACTCTTTCTAGAGTCTCAACATCTTTTTTATAATGTGATGACCAAAATTAGATGTAGTATTCTAGGTGTTGGTCTTACTAAGGCTTTATAGAGTGGTATTAGTACCTCATGTGATCTTGACTGCATCCCTCTGTTAATGCAACTTAGCATTGCATTGGCTTTTTGGGCTGCTGCTGCACACTGGAGAGGAATGAACCAATGAATAGGAGAGAAATGAACCATTCTAACAATTTCATTTTCTCACAATTCCAAATAGTGCAATTCTGCATCAGTTTTTACTATGTTCAGAACAAAAAATCCTGCCACCACCCATTATCTCCAGACACTTTGGTCTAAGTACACCATGTGTTCACAGTTTTCCCTTTATGTGTGTCTTCTAGCAAGTTACTTTCTTTAAAATACCCTGTTTTGTGTGCAACGTTCGCTAAGTCGCATTCCTATGAACATAGAATTTATTTATTTTTTTTTATATTTGCATTTATATGTCGCCCTTCTCCGGAGACTCTGGGCAGCTTACAGTCTTTAGAGCACCATGCTAAGTGCTCGGCAATAGCCTTCATTCCATTGTATATGCCTGCTTATTACTAGGGCTTTTTGGCCCCCCCAAACGGCATTTTTACAAAGTCACCTTATTGCCCCCAACAATCTTGGGTCCTCAATTTACCTACCCCGAGAGGATGGAAGGCTGAGTCAACCTTGAGCCTGGTGGGATTCGAACCTGCACTAATTGCAGGCAATTGAGCTAAGTGCTAGATGATTAACAGCCTGCACCACCAAGGCCATATTCCTAGAATATTCCTGGGCTACGATGAATAGAATATTCCTGGGCTACGATGCACGTGTCTCTAAGGCCATATCCAGGAAAATTTGGATTTTGCTATGAAACAATGCTCTGGTTCAGGATCAGGTTGCATATATTTTACATCTCAAGGCAAAGCTATTCCATGAATTTCTATCCCTTTCTACAAGTTTGCATATCACACTGAGCTTCTTGGAAAGAAGATGAGAATATATCATATTTTGGGGCATGCTAAACATGTGTTTGTCCCACCCAACTGGGTCAGATAGAGTGGGTATGCCCCAAATCCTCTAAGGTGCTTCCATCTGAAGGGACATGGGGGGAACATTCATTTTCCATAGTGGTCCCTGCCCTGTGCCTCTCCTGGGGATCCAGTAGGTCCCTATCCTTTCAGACTTCTAAAAGATTACAAAGAGCTGGCTCATCCCCAGGATGTGGAGACAGGATGGGATGGGAACTCAGTTTTGTTGGATGCGTCCAAGGAGGATGGCTAAGGCAACAGGGGTTTGTTTTTATGGTCTGTATTGATTCTTATTTTTACTGTTGCTGTGAGCCAAGCAGAGTGATATCCTAACAAGGCAACCACATAAATATTTCAAATAAATAAAATGTGATTGCTTCAGGAGATATAATGAAAGAGGAATTGATGTTGAAATCTCTCAGTCTCTCTCATCTATCTATCTATCTATCTATCTATCTATCTATCTATCTATCTATCTATCTATCTAGTTTGAATTCAGTTCATGAGGGAAGAGCAGAGGGAATCAAAATGCTCTGTTTTCTTCCCTTCTTCTCATCTTCCATCAAGTCCTAAAACTCTCAGCAAATTAACAAGGGTGAACATACAGTATTCTGCAATGGCAATTCATTAAAAATAAAAATCTATAGAAAAGTCCAATTCCACAGAAGAGCTTTCAGGCTCATGAAGGTAAATAGCAGGAGGGGTTTTCTGGGTGCATCTGGATTGCTACTGAGCAGACCTCTCCTTCCCTTTTAATTTCTTGCCATAGGGCTGAAAAGTCCAAGAAAGTTCTTCTACGACAACTGCAAAAGGTCCCCACTTGTAACACGGCCACATTTTCTGGGAAGTCTAATTAATATGCTGGAAGACATATGATGGAATACTAATTACCAGCGAGACATATGGAAAACATATGTCAAAAGGACATATGGAGGAGCTTTCAGCAAAGGGCACTTGAGGACATATTAATATATTAATTGTACCAAGTTCTGATGAAGAATGCTCTTTTGCTACAAGAACTAATATTCCTTTGGCTCATAAATGTCGGTTATATATATAATATATATAAATACCTTTTAAAGTAGCCTTTTTTCAGCTCCCTGCCTTCCTCATATGCCAGACTTCAAGAGATATGATTGCACAGTTGTTAGAATGCAGTATTCCTTCCTTCCCTCCCTCTCTAACTCCCTCCCTCTCTAATTCCTTCCCTCCCTTTCCTTCACAGTGGTTAGAATGCAGTATGGCAGGCTAAGTGTGCCCACAGCCAGGAGTTTGATTCTGACCAGCTCAA
This sequence comes from Bungarus multicinctus, assembly GCA_023653725.1. Taxonomy (NCBI): domain Eukaryota; kingdom Metazoa; phylum Chordata; class Lepidosauria; order Squamata; family Elapidae; genus Bungarus; species Bungarus multicinctus. The sequence goes on along the minus strand of CM042837.1, from coordinate 22,764,975 downwards.
GGTTGACTCAGCCTCCCATCCTTCTGAGGTCAGTAAAATGAGGACCCAGATTGTTGGGGGCAAGAGGCTGACTCTGTAAACTGCTTAGAGAGGGCTGTAAAGTATATAAGTCTAAATGCTATTGCTATCTAAGTTGTGGTGGCGCAGTGGTCAGAATACATTATTGTAGGCTAATTCTGCCAACTGCCCTCAGTTCAATCCTGACTCACTCAAGGTTGACTCAGCCTGCCATCCTTCCAAGATCAGTAAAAGGAAGACCCAGATTGTTGGGGGCAAATATGCTGACTCTGTAAACCACTTAGAGAGGGCTGTAAAGCACTGTGAAGTGGTATATAAGACTAAGTCCTATTGTTATTGCTATTCAATAATCTCCAACAGGGCCAAAATATGGATATTGAAATAATCCAACATATCCACCTTGTGTGCATGCATCTTGCTCCTTTCCTTTCCTTTCTTTAATTAAGTCCATTTTAACGTTAATAATATTTTAATATTTCAATGTTTTGTCTTGCTGTCTTAACTTGGCTACAAGCCACCTAAAGGTGCCTCTAGGAGAGACAGGCAGCAGATGAATGGAATAAATAAAATGGAAAAATGAAACTTCCAAATGGGAAGGCAACAGGTTAAAGATGTATGATTTCCCTTGTCAATTTATGACTTCCCTTATCAATTCAAGAATGAAGGAAAGAGTAAAAGTTTAAAATAACTTCTGCAAAATGATATTTGATGGAGAAAGATGTCCTAAATACCTTAAATCAGTGTGTCTAATTACCCATTACTTAAAACCCTCCAAATCACTCATCTCATTTGTCAACTCTACGGGCAAGTAAAGGCAGCACATTAGTTTTGCCTTTGGTCTTCATCTTCTTCTTCATCATCATCATATTCTTTGTTTTCCATTCTGGATTATTTCCTTACACCTGGTTGACCTAGTCTGGACTCAGAAGTCATCTCAATATGTTAAGAAGAGACCCCAGGCTACTTTGGGAAGTTGAAATCTGCAAACCACTTCTTGTATGGCTGTCAAGAAAACAAAATTAATGCAGCCTTGAAGTCACCGGGAGCCAGTTTTTTAGAGCGCTACATTCAAAAATGAACATGTTTAGACATGAGTCTAAATCATTTAGGTTAACAGAGTAGAGGGTCAAGATTTGGGCATTTGGGAGAAGAAATGAAGGACTTCAGACCTCCAAAAATCCAAAAGGATGGGTGGGAACTTTACTGCTGAGTTCCCAGAATTCAGATTATCTGGCGGAGCTTCCAAATCTCTAAGAAACAAAGTGAAACTTCACATCCAGCGTCATTACAATTACACCTAAACTATAACAGTGAGGAGACAAACCAAAGATGCTTTCCAAAAGGCAACTGGACTTTCTTATTGAAAATATTTCAATATTTCTTGGATGAGAAGTGGAACATTTTCATGGAACAAGTTCAGTTGCCTTTGGAAAATAACCTTTGGGACAACCATGATTTGGATGATTGGCAATCTCCGTAAATAGTGCTGAGGACAGTACTTACAACTACTATGCGATTCCCACAATGACCAGAATGATTCACTTAACAACCAAGGCAAAAAAGAGGGTCATTAAATTGGATGCAACTGACTTCACAACCACATCACTTAGCGATGGGAGTTCCCACCCCAACTCTCACGGAGTACCTATTTTAAAAATTAACTTAGTCGTACGGACTAGCTCTTTGCTATTAGAAATAGAACTATCTCAGGCAGAATTTCACAGACTTAATTGGGCAGGGGAAAATCAAGGTCAGAAGATTATTTTGTGTGATCTTTGATATAATTATAATATAATTCCCAAGCTCCCTATTGTGAAAAATAGGAACTGTTCAATGTTATTAAGTTCCAGAATATATATTTTTTAAAAAACAAAACATCAAAGAGCTCCTGCCTGCATGGACCCCAGTCACTGGTGATGACTGGTGATTACACTGCCACAATGCTTGGCTTTATAACTTTGTGGTTTTTGCGGAAAACCCGAGTCTTTATTAAAGGAAATTCCTTTAATTTTTTTTTTTCCTTTAGCGATTCGCAAGAGAATCCTTACCTGTCCACTGGCGTCCCAAAGGATTACAGCCTTTCCATCAAACTCGCTGCTTTGTGCATGACCCAAGGAAAGCTAGGAGGCTGTACAGTTATCTCCCTTGGTGTAATTCTAAACCATACAACCTACTACCTCAGCTTGGATACATGCAAGAAGTCAAAACAACAACAATAATGATGATGATGGGGGTAGAGGGACAGAAAAAGTAAAGGGAAGCATCATCTTCCAAAGCCCAGTGGACTTTCACAAAAGTCTTCGGGTTGGCCAGAAATACAGCTGACCCCTACAAATTAATTAAACGGGGAATGCTTTTCATTCCCAGCTCAAGAACCATTAAATATCAAATCAATAGCGAGCAGACAATACCAATCATGGAAGGAGACAAGTGATCTGCAGGGAAACAGAGGGAACTCAAAGCACATTAAGGAGACACACTGGCTGAAAATCCTTCCAAACTGGAATGTAGTTGGTTTGGACAAGAGCTAATTAATGGCCAACTTTAGAGATGTGTCATCTAGCTGGCCAATCCAGCATTATTCTGCCAAGGTTTAATATGATGCATTGTACTTTAGCATTGGTGTCTTTGAGAGGGCCCTTACTAAGAAAAAAATATTTCTCAACCTTGGCAGCTTGAAAATGGATAGTCCTCAATTTCCAGAATTCTACAGCCAGCTATGCTGGATGGGGAATTCTGGGAGTGGAAGTCCACCCAACCTCAAATTGCCAAGGTTGAGAAACGTTGGTCTAACATATCTCTTCAGCTGGGCTCCAAGTTGATTTTCTTATTAGTTTTATCTGAAATGTAGCTTATATCAAAATGCCATGATCTGGAAAGCTAATGTTGTTCCACATCATGCCATATTGCAAATATGAAAGAAGAGGCTAACCTTTGTGCTATGGTATTATACTGTACTTTTAGTAGCAAAGATGATTGATAAATGGAAATTTGAGTGGGAACGATTCAGGTAACTGTTTTAGGCTGATCAGGCATATAAGCAAAACAGCTAGATTTTCCAAGCTGAAGAGCACAAAGTGGGATTTTTTTAAAAAATGGACAAAAAATTTACAGGGCAAAGAACAGTGATAACAGGGTGATGTTTTTCATAACCATGTAACTTGGGCTGCAATCAAAAGAAAGTCCACATCCAAGCACAAATGAAATTTAACTAGAATAAAAAGAGGAAAAATTTCCCACAACATTTCAAAGAGAAGGCTGACAGATTCCAACTGAAATGAGGGGGAAAGGACATAAAATTATAGCACATGCGATCAAGAGGTTCAGCCAATCAGAATTAATAAATGACATTGAACTCTATCAACATGATTACTTTGATGGTGTTAAAAGACCTTCATATTTTAAAAGCACTTTAGTCACTGTGCCTCCATAGCAAAATAATACAAAAATAACCTACTGACCAAGTCTACCAAATCTATAATTGTTGCCATCTCTTCTACTGGAATGATTACATTCAAGGGCAACAACATTTTGGTTGATCTTTACTAAACGAAAGATGCCACCTGCTAATTTTGGTGTAACTTACTCCAAAATAATTCCAAATAGATTTGTCATCTGCATAGGCCTTAAAAACATTTTTCAGGAAGCAAGATGTAAAGCTGTCAAGATAAACTTTATTGAAGTACTATTGAAAATTCACTCAAATGAAGGGACAATCTTTACAATGAGTTGCAAATGGGTTGTTTGAAGAGTTGACCCATAAACAATTTTTGTGGTGTGCAGCTAGAATACACTTTGGATTTGATTTGGAAAAAGAACACATTGCTGTGGGAATGAAGCACAAGTTTGAGGTTCATTAAAGTAGTTATGTCTTTTTCCAGAATTGTGTCACTACTGTGAGAAGGCTTGTACTACAGTTGTGTGATTCTGGACGCAGATTTGGCTACTTTAGTGAGTTCTAGATAGAAGACATGCTACTATTTCCAAAATGTTGTGAACATCCAACTGTAACCATAGCATTACACAGCTCTAATCTGGTTCTGAATTCACATACAACATTTATGCACCAATAACATTTTATGTCATCTCCCCTTAGTTACCGAGACCTGAATTTTTCAGAATTTTGTGTTTCTATTCTCAACTCTTTAAAAAAAAAAAAAGAAGTACAGATATTAAGGAAACTCAAGTGTACACACAAAATTTACTTTCTAAAAACTTCCAAAAAGTACAAACCTAGCAGTAATATGCAAAAACAGCATTATATGAAACAAATCATGGAAAATTCGTTGTATTTTTTTCTTTTGGAAACAAATTTCGCAAACTGATGTAAAAACTGCCGAAATTAATTCAAAGTCAAGAAAAAGCAGATGATCCATTCATTTAGGAGGAGATGAAAGCAAGTTTGCTTTTGCAACAGACCTGTCATCTCAACAAGGAGAGATTGATGGTATTGCCCAACTGTTATCACGGTGTCATTTGGTGGCTACTCGAAGAGACTGTCCTTCACTTTCGTACATGGATAAGGATCTGTCTACAAGCAAGCTCCATACTACTGAGACTCTGGCCAGGGTCATCACTATTTTATTTATTTATTATTTATTTATATCCTGCCTTTTATTATTTTTACATAACTCAAGGCAAGAAACATATCCAACATAGCTTCCTCTTCCTCTTTTCCCCACAACAGTCCTATGAGATGGGTTAGGCTGAGAGAATGATTGGCCCAAAGTCACCCAGCTGGCTTTCATAGCTAAGGCAGGCCTAGAACTCCCAGTCTCCTGCTTTCCTACCACTCCTTTAGGAAGTTTCATTCTTCTTTTAGGTTAACCATTGCCTCTAACCTACGTTTCCCTATTTGGCAGAATCTCCTTGTTGATTTTCAAGTGATTTTCACCAATTATGTCTTTACCCAATTAGTGCAATTATAGATAATTATGTAATTAGGGTGAATATGTGCAGTCACATAATAACAATGTGACAATACAGTATGTGCTGATGTCATGAAGGCATTTGTGAGTTAAATGCAGCCAGAATGGAAGTAATGTCTGCCTCAGACCCTAAAGCTTCTCTTAAATTTGTATGCTTTGGTTTTTTTTAAATTTCTTTTGATTAACTTGAGCTCTTGTTTTTTTTAACGTTTCCAGCCATGTTTTAACAAGTAGAAACAATTGTCGATCCGTTTGTGTTGGATTGGCAGATATATCTAATGGCGGTTGGAAGTAGTTAATTTAAGCACTGATTAACCTCTATGTCAGGGGTGTTGAACTCACGTCATCACATCATGGCATGTGACATATTGGGATTTTTTCCCCTTTGCTAAACCGGGCATGGGCCTGGCCTACATATGACGCATGCGGCCCATGGGCCAGGAGTTTGACAGCCTTGCTCTGTGTGGTTTCTTTTCTTTTCCAGGAGCTTCTGGTCAGTTAAGGGGGTCTGACTGTCAACCCTGAAGCGAACCTGGCTGAGGCCATCTTTGAGGCATGAGGATTGCCATCCAATGTGTGTTGAACTTGGAACAAGGAGAAAAATCAGAACCAAAGAATACAATACTGTGGGGAGAACCTTAAACATTTTTCAATGTATTGAAGATTATTTGCAAATCTTCTACCTCAGGAGGTGTAGGGTACCCTGGAGTGAATTCTTCCCTCCTCCTTTTCACATCTTATGTTTTGAAACAGTCTTTAGAACTACAGGTAGTCCTTGACTTACAACCTTCTGTTTAATAACCATTGGAAGTTACAATAGCACTGGAAAAAAGTAGTACAACCATTTTTCACACTTGCGACCATTGGAGCAGGTCATGTGATCGAAATTCAGATGCTTGGCCACTGGTTCATAGTTATGATATTTGTGGTATCCCAGGGTCACATGATCTCCTAATTGTGACCTTCTGACAAGCAACATCAAGCAGAAAACCAGGTTCATTTAACAACCATGTTACTAACTTAACCATGGCAGTGATTCACTGAACAACTCTCGGCAAAAAAGGTTGTAAAAGGGGACTGCCTCACTTAGCAACAGATTTTGGGGGGTTCAATTGTGGTCATATGTTGAGGACTACCTGTAATGTCCTACTCACAATGCGGCATTTGAGTAACCGGGAATATAAGGAGTTGAAGTCCAACATATGAGGAAGATTCTGGAGGATGTTGGTGATTCAGGAGGAAAGACCAAGTCGCTAAAAGATGCTGCATGATGGAGGTAGTATATATACACTGGGGAAAAAAAGGCCTCAACTGAATGCTACGGTAAATATTTGTAGACAGATGATCCCAGCTTTAACCCAGCTACCTCTTGTTAAAAGAATCAGAGCCGTTGGAGGTGAACCTGTTGTTGAAATGAGCCAATGCAAGGCAGCTTATTATATCGTTTTTATGTGTATATTTAGCTGGTACACACACATACGTTTCAGAGCACAGAGCTATTAATCACTTCTGCTGAGGAGCAAGCTTCCTTAACTGTTACCTGCCCAACAGCTACTTCATCCAGTTTCCTTTCATCCTACCTGGCTGAGATAAGAACTATCATTTTAAAAATTGGTGCCCGAGCTTTTCTGCCCCTCCTTCTTCCCTGACCGCTTTCTCTTGGATACCGTGGGTTGTTGTTGTTGTTTTTTTAGAGCTATTGGTCTTCATGATAGAATTAATGTACTTCAGTTAGCAATTGATCTTTCACCAGGGTTTGTGAGGTGTGTGTGTGCGTGTGTGTGCGTGTGCAAGTCTATTTTACATATCCAGCCTTTGTCTTTTCTTGGTCTACGCCAGACAAAGAAAAAGCTTTTTCCCCACAGAAGTCTACTGTTTTTATATTGCTACTTCCAATACTTAAGGACCGGGCAGTGCAGATATAATCAAACCAGAAAGCAAGCAAGCAATGTGGCAATTAGGTTTCTTCATCTTCCAGAACTCTGATTCAGGAATTGGCTCACGACAACAGTCCTGCCCTAAAATAAAACAAAGCAAAGCATTGTGGCAAAGCATTGTCTTCGGGAAGCGGAAAGCATCCGTGAGCAATTCCCATCCTAGTGCGCTCAAGAAGGCAAGCCAACCTACGCTACCAAGAAATGTAACACTGGACAACCCATCCAGACATGTCTGGTTGCTGACCGACAGGAAAAAACAACAACCCTGGAATTCCCTCAGCTGTCTTAGTTATTACAGAACCACAACTTAGAAGCTGCACCCAAGATAGCCAAATGTCACGGATGAGAGCAGTTGCAATCCAATAACATCGGACTCACTGCAGGCTCCCCAGTTCTGCCTTAGATCTCTAATCAATATTAGGTGTTTTCCTACATATAGAAGGGAAACGGGGAGAGGCCCCCTGCAGACAGTGTAATCAAACCTCTTGTATATTCCATCGTTACACGCAAGCTGTACAATCTGGAATCGACTACCAAAAAGAGGGAGGGAGGGAGGGAGGAGGGAGGGGAAGGGGAGGGGAGGGGAGGGAAGGAAGTGGAAGGGCTGCGTGGTCGTATCCATTCAGAGTAGGATGTTATCAGTGTTTGGTGAAATCTTCAAAATCAGAATATGAGTAGGCCTGGGGGCTGGATCCAGCCCGCATTGTACTTAGATCTGGCCCGTAGGGCTGCTCTGGAAGCAGTGATGGACTGGCCTGCAGTGCTTTAGCCAGTGAAAACAGAGCTCAGGAGAGCTGTGTGTGGCCTTCCCAAGGTCCGTTTTCATTGACAGAGGATTGCAAGAGGCCATGGCAGCCGAAAACAGAGCTCAGGAGCCCGTTTCCACTGGCAGACGGCTTGGGCCACCACAGGCGCCTCCAACACAAGTGATGTTGAGCTGGCCATGCCCACCCTGGCCACGCCCACCCCAGCCCCCTGAGGTCAAACTCAACCCTGATGCGGCCCTCAATGAAATCGAATTTGACACCATTGGACTAGATTGAGTAGGGTGACTGGTAATGTTCTGTATTCTGTACGGTGGTAGATTTGTCTTCTGTACAGAAGCAGATAGATAAACTCAACAAAACGTCCATAACAAAGTATATTTATTGGTTCATCAGGTATCCTCATAACTCACATTTGTGACAGAGTTCTCCTTTAGTGACCAATCCTTTGCATATCTGTCTTGTAGGTAAAAAGATGGTTATCTGCTATCCTTTTTCTCCCATCTTGTAGCGATAGAAGTAGAACAGTTACCACGAGGCTGTGAGTTCAGCCAAGAGTGAGGAAACCTCCCCCTACCCATCGAGGGTCAATTTAGTGACCAATCAGGATTATAGATGTGGTCACGTGACATGGACTACATTGCCCAGGATACCTTAACTACATTTACCATGATGCATTCCCTTAAGGGGACAGCTCACAATTGCTATCTAACTATCCAATTCCCATGCTGGCTGGACAGCACAGGTAACAAACAGAAAAGGAAACCTTGGAAGTTCAGGTTGGCAGACTAAGAACCTGCAGCCTCTGGAGACTGGACTGCATTCCCTAAAATCCCTTGCCATTGGCCCTGCTGTCTAGGGCAGTGGTGGCTAATGGTTTTGGGCTCCCGTGCTGAAAATTGCATGTGCGCTTGTGCTCCTGCACACGTGTGCCAGCACTCAGAAGGCAATGCATGCGGGGGGGGCACACCTCCTGCGCATAGGCACCCCCCCCGCATGTGCCATGCATCTCTGTGCATGCATGCACATCTCCCATGCACCCCAGCCCCCCATGCATGTCCGCCAAAATACCCGACAATCAGCTGTTGGGTGGGCGGCACGCATGCATGCGCAATAGGGCTCTTCTGGGAAACCTCTTGCATGCTAGCAGAAGTGGCTCTGTGTGCCACTTCTATCATGCGTGCCATAGGTTCGCCATCACGGGTCCAGGGTCAAGGGAGATGGGGATCCCAAATAGCTATAAGTCACAAGAAAAGACATTCCTGGACAAAAAGGAGTTCTCTGAAATAGATAGACAAGCGGTCCAGATTTGGTTCAAAGAACGAGGTGATGCTTCCAACACTTGGACAAGAGAAGCTCAGCAATAGTCCATCTGTTGGCATACTGGTAGTCCTTGTCTTACAACCACAAGTGGAGTCAGAATTTCCTTTCCTAAGTAAGGTAGTCGTTAAACTGAGCCACATCTGATTTTTGCAACCTTTTGGCCACAATTGTTAAGCGAATCATGGCAGTGGCGAAGTGTATCCGACTCCCCTCATTGACTTTGCTAGTTGGAAGTTGTCTGGGAAGGTCACAAAAGGGTGATCAGATGACCTCGGGACATGGCAACCATCATAAACACAAGCCATTGCAATGCACCCAACTTTTGATCCCGTGACTGTGGGAATTCTGCGACGGCTATAAATGAGAAGACCGGTCATAAACCATTTTCTTTCCTTGCCACTGTAAGTTTGACAATTTGCTAAATGAATAGTTCTAAATTGAGAACTACCTGTACAAAATTACCTGGTTCAGTCCCAAATAAGGATGCAAAAGAGGCTGGTTTGATAATGCTCAGAATGGCTGCTAGGCAGTGTGGTTCATCTAACTTTGAATGGACTACACTGGCTTGCAGCCATTCTATGTTAGATAAACCTATGAACTGTTTAGGACAGGGGTGTCAAACTCAAGGCCTGCAGGCCGCATCCAGCCCACAGGGTTCTTAGATCTGGTCTGCAGATCCACCCTGGAATCAGGAAAAGACCAGCCTGCGGTGCCTCTGCCAATGATAGTGGATCCCAGGAGGGCCACACATGGGCCTCCCAAGCTCCATTTTCAGCCATGATGGTCTTCTGCATCCCTTCACCAGTGAAAACGGAGCTTGAGAGGGCCACTCATGGGCCTCCCGGGCTCTATTTATGGCTGTGACGGTCTCCTGCATCCTTTTGCCAGTGAAAGCAGAGTGATCCTCCCAGGCTCCATTCTCACTGGCAGAGGGATGCAGGAGGCCCTTGCAGCCAAAAACAGAGCCTCAATGAGTGACATCAAGTTGGCAACACCTACCCTAGCCATGCGTCCCTGCCCCCCAAGGTCAAACTCTGATGCGGCCCTCAATGAAACCGATTTGACCACCCCCTGGTTTAAGATAAGTCAGCTCATCTATATTAATTAAAACTATTTTTAAAAAATCTGCTCTGTTCCTGTCTTGAATTGACGCTGATCTCCTTACATTTAGGCCAAGTGGGACCACTTTAAATTTTGCTCTATATTTATAGAGGAGACAAAAACAGAGGGAACAAGGACAGATCAGATTTCGGAGGGCAGAGTTTCCATTTTGCAAACCGGGGAACGTTTGCAGCCTGTACATCCATCATTTGTGCATTGGCCATGCAGACACATACCTATAGATACAAGCTTGTGTAGGATAGGAGCACAAGTTCGGATCTACGGGTTTGTGGCAACCGGCAGCAAGGTCTTCTCGTTAATGGCAGTAGGAGCGGTCACATTCCCAACCGTAAGCCTAATCAACCACTTCTGGAAATAAAACCTGTAACAAATGGTCAAAAGTCAGGCCGTGCCTTTGCAAGATGAGCCATAACAGCAAACAAAGAAACCTCCCTTTGTTCTGAATTCTGGTGGTGGTGGTGGGGAATGAAAGATCATTTCTCTACCACGGAGGTCTCCACAAGACAATCCTGAAGTTCAGCGTGGATCACTCACAAACACCGGCTGAACCAAGGAAGAAAATCTGGGCCAAAACTCCATTCTCTGCTCCGATCTTAGTCCTTTTTTTGTTGTTCCTGGTCCGCGTTCTTGTTAAGTTGGCCAGCTCTTTCTGTTTCACCCTCTTTCCAGCTCTCTCTAGTTTTCTATTCCTTTTTTTTCCCAACTGCTACTCAACAGTTTGTGGCTTCTGGTGAATACTGAGCAGGCTCAGGCCACATTGGTCTGTTTTGTTCTTCTGAATCCCAAAAGATTTTCCCCCAGCAACCGATTGTTTCTCTCTGGTTTTGCTTTAGCTTTAATCCTGTTGGCACCACCTGAGTTGGGTATTAAAAGGCCAAACCGCTCCCCTGTTCGGAGGCAACAAAGGAGCAGCTGCTAAGGAGAAACAGAGAGGGGAGGGGAAAACACCACTCCTGTCGTCTTCTGCTTCTCGGGGTTTTATTTTGGGGAGACGGGGGGCATTTTCTTTCTTATAGTTTAAAACCTCTTCAGTTTAAAGCAGGAGAATTGCCTTCAATATTACTTTCCAAGGAGAAAAAAGAATGTGGAGAAATTTCCAGGGATCCGTTGTGTTTGCATGCTTGTTTTGTTACCTAGAGGCCAGGAGACGTCGGCGAGTGTTTTGTCTTTCATCATGCAACCATCTCTCCAATATCCTACAGCCTTCTTGGCTTCCAACAGGTCTGTTCAATCTGGGTAGCAGAGGTCCTAAAGAAAGACCTTGGTAGCTTTTCAGCAGCCAGGAAGGCCTTGGAGTGATGGAAAAAAACAAGTAATGGAAAACAGCAACACTCAATATATCATCTCTATCGGTGATGGAAGCTCCAACATGTCTCCAAGAGAAGCCCAGAAGATGTCCTCAAACACCCAAGTATCAAGTCGTACCACGGAAACCTCCTTCGCAGCTGATGAAAACTTCTGAGAAACTGAGAGGGAAGTTTCTGCAGAACATTGTTATTGTGAGATCAAGGATACCAGACCACTGTGTCCTGCATTGGTCAAATGTGTCTGTATTTGCTGGGACACCAACATGTCTCTGATCTTCCTTGGTCCACTCTAGCATTTACCTTTCAAGAAGGGAAGATTTTCCACTCTCTCCCCTTATGCTGGCTGACAATCCTCAGTGACATACCCAGTGTGATAACTTGATCTACTATTTTTTTTTCTTTCTTTCCATAACTGCTTGTTTAAAAGCCCCCATTCAATCCAGCCTGTGCTTACTATTTATATCACTTTAGTAAAGGTAAAGGTTCCCCTGGCACATATATGCTAGTCATTTCCATTTCTAGGGGGCGGTGCTCATCTCCGTTTCAAAACCGAAGAGCCAGCGCTGTCCAAAGACGTCTCCGTGGTCATGTGACCGGCATGACTAAACACTGAAGGCGCATGGAACACTGTTTCCTTCCCACCAAAGGGGTCCCTATTTTTCTACTTGCATTTTTTACATGCTTTTGAACTGCTAGGTTGGCAGACGCTGGGACAAGGAATGGGAGCTCACTCCGTTACATGATGCTAGGGATTCGAACCGCACAACTGCCAACCTTTCTGATCAACAAGCTCAGTGTCTTAGCCACTGAGCCACTGCATCCATTTAAAAAACAAGCACTATATTTATTTACAGTCATTTAGGGCCCTAGGAAACACTGGTATATCCCTGAGCAGATATCTGAAAACCTCTTTTTTAATCTAGAGTATGGGATTTATTTTTAAAAAAAAAAAAAAGCATTTATTAACCTTATTGGCCTTGAAAAATGAAAGATTTAGTGGTTTGATTGCCAACCCTTAAGAGCTAAAGTCATCTTTCTCAAATCTTTAGAACTTGTTGGGTACAATTTATTTATTTATTAAATTTATTGGCTACCCAGACTTATCTCAGCTCACTCTGTTACATCGTGTTAGGGATTCAAACCACCGAACTGTCGACCTTTCTGATCGACAACCTCAGCGTCTTAGCCATGGAACCACCACATCCCTGAATGTCACTTTATATATCTACAATATGTAACATTTTGAGACTTCCCTGGTATGACTTGTTTTACTTCTCAGAAATATTTCTTTAATACTACCCTATGTCAATATTAGCTTGAGCACATTATGCCATCAAATATCAAGAAGACAAACAAGTAAAACTTCCTACATCATAAAATAAACAAGCAGATAAATCAACACTGATAGTAGATCTGAAGCCACCAATCCTTCCAGCTCTATGATTCTAGGAGTAAGCTAACTTGAGTCCAACGGGGTACCATAGACATTCTGCATGTTGCTGAACTACATCTCCCAGCATTCCTCACTATTGGCTGTGCTGGTTGGGAACTGCTTAAATTGCAGACTATCAACAACTGGAAGTCCATACTACTAAGCTGTTATAATGCCTAAGGGATTTTAAAAATGTTTTTATTTGATAAAAATAAATGAACCAATGTTTTAGGCAGGACTTTGGATACATGGGAATTCATGAATGAAACCACATATTCTCCTGGGGTTCTGATTCATCTCTTTGAAGGAGGTCATCAGTATTAGGGAATCAGCCAATGGCTTTTCATACAATCCTGTAAAATTCAGGGTGGATTGAACAGTGGTGATTACTCTTGATTACATTAGGATAGAAGCTCATATTCTAATTTTTGAGTTTCCAATTATGGAGAAGCTGCAACCATAGAGCATATTAACCTATAGTTTGCTCAGCCATGGCCTGCTGGCAGATGCACTGGAAAATTCATGCCTTATATTCCACCTATTGACAAACCAAAGTGATTTGAGTTTACACAGTATGTTATATCAACACTACGCAAATTATGTTAGGCTTTGCTAAGAGATATGGCCCAGTAAGAAAGGTAGTCTGGAAATACTTTTTGTTTGATCCCATGGAATTATTCTCATCTCCTGCTGTTGAAAGAGTAGCATGGGTTACAATATGTCTACACACTGCTTGCACACTTTTCTATTCATGAGTTATGGAACAATAAAAGTGACATGCTAAGCCATTAGCAATGACTTGCAAAGTACAATGGAATTCACTCAACACACTAAACCCAACCAAGCAAACCACATTACTGTAGAGTATGAAACAGGTCATCATCCTTTATAGATTGAAACAATGAAAGCATCGTTTCAATCTATCACCATACAGTATCTCACCAGGTTCCCCAAAAGATTTCTGCACATGAATTGTTTATTGCTTACTTTGATTTTTTTAAAGATCAGTTCGTATCCAACCCTAAATTCAAAATAAGTCTCATAGGACCCCATCTTCATGTAAGGTCCACATACTGTTAGCAACATGAGTTTTATAGGTAGACCAAATCAATTTCCTATGGTCAAGATAAGAAACTGAAAATATAATTCAAAGGAACCCTTCTATTTTCATCTGTAATGCAAAACCTTCATGAAGACCAATGAAATTGGCAGAAAGTTAAGTCTTCAGCAGAAATTCATTCTTCTCTGCACAATGGGAAAACTCGACGTGAAAGAGCCATTCCTGAAAGCATCTTACAAGCTTGATCAATATAGATAGTAGTGGTTAAAATATTGAAATCTTTTACTCTATTGGTACGTAGCTATTCTAACAAGTCTCTTTCAAGTTGAAATTGACTCGTCATAGTTCATGAACTCATCCATCCTTTTTTCTTGGCAAGAGCACAAAGTGTTAGATAGTGTTACTATGGATAAACTCTTGATAGCCTACAGTCTTGGGGCTACCTGGGAATCTCCTATCCAGGTGCTAGCATGGCGTGACCCAGTTTAGCTTTTCTGCCCAGACGAAGTCAGCTTAATGCTGGTTACTTCCTCTTGGTGCCCCAACACTGTAGACCACTCAAAGTCTGTAGAGATTTTCAGTCATCCAGGTCATGGTTGTCCCAAAGGTGCTTTTTTTCAGGAGACAATTGGACTTTCTTGTTTTTCCTTTTTCTCCAGTGTTTCAACGACCCTCTAAAAGGATGCAAATGACCAGCTGTCTGCAAGGAGTATAAATCCTTCCATTCCCCACCATCCTGTCAGAGCTGAAGAAGCTGCTTGGATGAGAAGTGAAACGTCTTCAAAAAGAAAAAACAAGAAAATCAAATTGCCTCCTGAAAAAGCACCTTTGGGATAGACCATTTAAGTACCCCTTTAAACAAAGGTATTTTGAGTAGAGGGATTTTCATGGGGGGCGGAGAGAGAGACAGAGAGAGAGACAGAGAGACAGAGAGGCAGAGAGAAGGGGAAGAGAAAGAGGGAGAGAGAAATCTTCCTTTGTTGTAATTTTGGAGACTATAGTACAGGTAGTCCTTGACTTACAACCATCTTAGTGACTGTTCAAAGTTACAACAGCACTGAAAAAAGTGACTTATGGCCATTTTTCACACTTATAACCATTGCAACATTCTCATAGTCATGTGTTTTACATTTGGATGCTCAACAACTGATTCATATTTATGACTGTTGCAGTGTCCCGGGTGGGATTCAAATTTATTTACTACTGGTTCTGTGGGCATGGCTTGGTAAGGAAGGATATTGTAAAATCCCCTTCCCTCCACACCCCACTAACCTGCTTTCCACTTCCATTCTCCTGTGCAGGGCAACAAAAGAAGACCCAGCCGATCAGCCGGGACTCAATGGAAAGCAGGGAATAGATGGGATTGGCGGGGCCAGTCAGAGGTGGAATTGGCCGGTTCTCCCAACTACTCAAAATTTCCACTACTGTTTCCCCACAACTGGTCACAACTGGCTGAATACCACTTCTGGCCCTGGGGTCACATGATCCCCAAATCAAGGGGGAAACCAGATTCCCCTTAACCACCATATTGCTAATTTAACAACTGCAGTGATTCCCTTCACCAACATGGGGAAAAAATCATAAAATGGGGGCAAAACTCAATTGACATTCAGCAACATAAAATTGGGGCTCCATTATGGTCATACGTTGACGGTTACCTTTGCCTTTACCTGACTAGCGAGAGGGCATTTACTTCTCCCCATACCAAATCTGATCTCCAAAATGAGCACAAATACACAACAGGACTGTTTTCACAGAATACACAGGTTTATTAGTGACAATGAGCAGGGCCCACCTTAAGTAGAAAATGCTCTTCCATGCCATCGTTAGCCGGTGTAGTAGCTAAACCCCATTTTAGCACTGGTTCATTAGCATTTCCTAAGATGGAAGCTGCAAGTGTGTTGGAGTACAACTCATGACGGTTGGGGAATGATGGGAGTACATGATGTCTGAACATCCAGAGTGGAAACACTTTAGGAAAAGATTTTGGGGGCAGAATTTAGTGAAGTAATAAAGTAATAAGTGGAGGAAAGAATGGATGGAAACAGCTCTCATGGCCTTCTCTCCAGCAAATCATACATTAAATAAATATTCTCTTTGTCTCGCAGTTAAACTGAGCTGCCTACGATTTTTTAAAAATACAAACACACACCTTTCCCCATTTGTAAGAATGCAATACATTCTGCAGGAATTAAAATAATTTTGCCGTCTTATTTTGCAAAGGTATCATTGTCTCTGAAGAGAGAATAATCTGAGAGAAATGCTCAGATAAACATAGGGAAATTTCCTTGTATTTTGCTTCTATATTTTATACTATGGAAAGATGCTTGATTGGGGTATCACAAACTCAAAAACCTCTTTTTGCTTATGTCAAAAAGAAAAATACGTAAGTACAATTCTTTTTGTACTATCCTAAAAGGCTTCAGCATATCAAAAAGACAATTATCATTGAAAAAAAAGAGTTTGCAGATGTGTTCACCCAAATTAGCAGAAGTATCTCGACAATATGCCAAGCTTGGTTAGGGTTAATATTAACTACTTGGGTGCATTTGCGTGGCTGAGTCTTTTCCATGAATCCAGAGTATAACAGAAAATAAGTCATTTTAGTAAACTTG
This sequence comes from Bungarus multicinctus, assembly GCA_023653725.1. Lineage (NCBI taxonomy): Eukaryota > Metazoa > Chordata > Lepidosauria > Squamata > Elapidae > Bungarus > Bungarus multicinctus. Next base: position 22,748,469 of record CM042837.1, on the reverse strand, counting down.
GTTTATTGTGTTCCATGAATGTAGCATTAATCAAGCAACAATAGAGATTCTTAAACTTTGGGATTTCCTGGAGACAGTTTTAGAAACGATGTGAATAGACACTGATGCAAAAGCTACAAACTCAAGATTCTAAGCATTTCGTGACAAGAAGTTTCAGTAGAAACTAGAACAAGGAACTTTGATTAGAAAGCCATTTTGAAAGAAAATTTTTCCCTCTCTCTGCCTGTTACATTCAACAATTCTGCATCCGCTACATATGTGGTTTTCAAGCAGTCTGCATTATTCTTTTCAAGAGACTTGTCAAACAATGTGAAATACAGACTGTGTCGAAATAAAAGTACCTTGTGACTATGTTGGCTTTTGGTCATTTGCGTCTAGATTTATTCATTAAGCTACTCATTGTTTTCCCAAACTTTCAAGAATTAGAAATATATTCTTCTATAACCTCCTTCTGACATTCGAAAAACACTGAAACTGCTAATACGTTGAGTAGAAAAAAGAATATGTATAATTGTTGAGATACTTGCAGGAACTGCATCAAAATGTTGTGGAAATCCTTGCTAAATGCAAGATATCATCTCATTAGGCCCAAATTTATGGGAAAAAAATGTTTATTTAGGTGCGTTTACATTTTCATAGAAAGAGTTATGTCAGTGTTAAGGAGTACAGCATTTTCTCTTTCTATCTCTTCCTTCCTTCCTCTAGCTATGTAGCTAAACATAAATCCACTTATAGAAGAAGATAACTCATAATAAAATGTAATTTTTGACACTAGAAAATTCTGCTAATTTGAATATCATCAAATAAGCCTCAGGAACAAAGAGGTTACTTTGCATCTAACACCAGATTATGAAAAACAACAAGAACAATTACCCCAAAAAGCTATGGTGAGAATTTTGCTGCAGATTCATATCAGCAAAGGTAATAAGAGAGAGAAACGTTACCTTGCTCCATATTAGCGCCTGAATTCTCCACTCTTTTAACTTTTTGACTCTTCACACGGATGGAGGAATAACTGCTCCAGCTGCTGAGATTGTTAAAAAAAAACACACACACACACATAAGAGGGAGGAGAAAGAAACCCTCAGCGGAGATCCTTAGAGAAAGCTATTCCCTCTATGCCCCAGCTGGACTGCCAGCCCAAGCTACTCTCTTGCCAAGTTTGCTGATTTTGCCTTTCGGTTTATTGTTTCTCTTGCAACCACTAAGACCACACAGCTGCTAACAGGGGGTGGCAAATAAAAAAATAGATAGATAGGAGAGAGAGAGAGAGAGAGAGAGAGAGAGAGAGAAGGGAAAGTAGAGAGAGAGAAATGAAGCCGTGTATTTGTAGTTCAGGGTTGAAATGTAGGGTCCTTGGTGTTCTCTGAGCTTGGTTGTTTTCCTGCAGATATTTCATTACCCAAACTAGGTAACATCATCCATAATGACTGACACTGGTGATGTTATCTAGTTTGGTAATGAAATGTCTACAAGAAAACAACCAAACTCAGAGAGCATCAAGGACCCCTGAAATTACTGAGGAGATACAGTAGGAGACAGACAAATGGATGGATGAATATAGATGGGTGGGTGGAAAGATGGATGGATGGACAGACAGATAATAGATATAGATGATAGATATGGCTTTGATAATCATCTTTAGAGAAATAAAATTATATCTAGAAAAGGGTTCGAGTTATGTATTTTTCTCATGCTTAAAATCCTGACTTTTTTCTTCTTCTTATGAAATGATCAGTCCAAGACACAAGTCCAATAGCAGGAAAAATTAAAATGTCTGAATTTATTCACCACCATAGTTACGTAAATGATTCTACATGGGAGGTAACTTGAAAGACCTCATTTTCATGTTCACATTTCCCATAACAAGGACATGAAAGCTTGAAACCAAAAGAATGGTTTCTTTCTTTCTTTCTTTCTTTCTTTCTTTCTTTCTTTCTTTCTTTCTTTCTTTCTTTCTTTCTTTCTTTCTTTCTTTCTTTCTTTCTTTCTTTCTTTTTCTTTCTTTCTTCCCTCTTTCCCTGCTTTTTTTTCTTTCTTTCTCCTTCCTTTCCTTTCTTTTTCCAAACACTTTTGATGTTCTGACCTCTGTATTTGCTTCTGGGGGGAGAATTAATGGCCAAATCAGTGTTAAAATTCAGAATAGAAATGGAAACTGGTCCAAAATGCAATCACGTTCTTGTGTTTTTCCAGTCTCATTAAAAATAATAATAACAATAATAATTCTGAGCTTTACTATTGCTTTTTTTTAATGCAACAACCTAACTGATAATGATGGCATAGAGAATTGCCTAGCAAATAATGTGGGTTTTTTTAAAAAAACACACTCATTGAAGAGACATGGAAGAATGATCTAACAATGGGTGACCTTCATGAGAATTCTACTTTTTCTAAATGCTTTGGATCACTTATATATAGTAAGCTATAGAAAAATATATAGAATGCTTAACTATATTGAACTAGATAATACCTTTCATTATAAGTAATATACTATTGTAAATACTGTTTATTTCTAAGCGCACTATTTTGCTTATTCACATAATAATTAGAACTCTATACTGTAGACCAGAGTTTACCAAGCAAGTAATGTCCTGTCAAAAACAATATATCTTACATTTCTATGAAGACTAATTAATCCATCAATCTGTTTTTTTTTTTAAACTGGAAGATGAAAAGAAATGACTTAGTCCATAGCATGGATGTTCCAACTGGAATTAATATTTTTTAACAAAATGAAGGGTGGAGTTTTTTTGTTCACTTTGTTTTAAATGAAGTTGACTAGATTATGTAGACAGGAAGCATGAAATGCAAAATCTAAAGAGAAAAAAAAACATGGTTGCAATATTGATCAGTTGCTATATTATTTCAGTTTGTGGGGTCCCTCCCTGTACCCGCCATTGTAATACTTGTCGATATCTAATTTGAAATCATGCCACTCCAGATACTTAGCTTGCTATATGCAGCGGGTAGGCAGAGTGAAATAGACATGGATAGGATATGGAAGGATGGTTGGAGATACAAACAGAAAGACACACAGATATAGATAGATATGGACAGACAAACAGACGGATAGATAGATAGATAGATAGATAGATAGATAGATAGATAGATAGATAGATAGATAGATAGATAGATAGATAGATAGATAGATAGATAGATAGATAGATAGATAGATAGATAGATAGATGAACAGATAGATGACTGGATGGATGGATGGATGGACAGACAGACAGGTGGGTGGGTGGATGGATGGGTGGATAGGTGGGTGGGTAGACAGACAGACAGATGACTGGGTGGGTAGATGGATGGATGGGTGGATGGATAGATGGATAGATAGATAGGACAGACAGACAGACAGATGCCTAGATGGGTGGATGGATGGATGGATGGATGGATGGATGGATGGATGGATGGATGGATGGATGGATGGATGGATGAGTGGGTGGGTGGGTGGATGGATGGCTAGATGGATAGATAGATAGATAGATAGATAGATAGATAGATAGATAGATAGATAGATAGATAGATAGATAGATAGATAGGACAGACAGACAGACAGACGATTGGATGGATGGATGGATGACCAGATGATAGATAGAGATATATAGAAGTTAAATAGATATAAATAGAAATCATTCACATTTCATTGAATTTCTGCCATGTAAAGAATAAATTTTCTCTAAGAAACTGGCAAAAAAAGGCCTTCAGACTTTTGCGGCCATGCTAGCAACAGTGGGAGCTTACGGGCCAGCCCACCAAAAGAGCTTTTCAATATGACCAAACAAAAAAAAATCCAAAGTGATAAAAAGAAATAAAAGTAAAAGATCCCGCCGTGTAGCCCACAACCAACATTCACTTACCAGGAGTCCCTTAGAGGATTTCGAACAGAAAACCTTTCTATTTGTGTGTGTGTGAGAGAGTATATGTGTGCACACATGCATAGAGACACACAGACACCTATACATACATGCACACAAAGACATGAATACATACATACATACATACATACATACACACACACACAAAGCACCACCTTAAAAAGAAAGATTCTTTTCCTCTCCATTTTGTCAAGAGCCACGAAAGTAACCCAACAATCAGCTTTTCAGAGAAAAATTGATTCTGATGTGGAAAGAAGGACACACAGACAGACACGCACAAAAAACACACTTCTCTCTTTCTCTCTCTCTCTCTCTCTCTCTCTCTTTCTTTTTTCTTTCTCTCTTTCTTTCTGTATCTCTCTCTCTCTTTCTCTTTCTGTATCTCTCTCTTTCTCTCTCTCTCAACACACATTAGTAGCCCTCACCCACCTTTCCAAAACTCCATTGCTCTCCTGCCCTGTTTTCTTATATCAATTTTCTTTTATTGTTTTCTTTTTTTGCTCCGATATAAAACCCCGCTTAACTCTGCAAAGACAAGGAACATCTGTTTGAATGGCAGCCAACTCCACAAGTCCTTCCGAAAAAGCAAAACAAGAGTTTTTAAAAAAAGGAGAGAGAAAAAAAGAAACAAAAATAAAACAAAAACCAAACACCCAGGCTTGTTTTCTATATATATATGTATATATATATTTATTTCTCCCTCCTATTCGCTCTGAGGCCCACAGCCCCCTTGGAGTTCACCATTTCCCAAACACCCAGCAACAATTTCTTAAGGCTACTGCACCCAACATAAATTCTCTCCCTTGAGTTATTCCAAGGCAACTACAGTCTCGGATTTCCTATGCCAAATTCAGATTTTGACACCCCCTCCTACCCACCCATCCATACTAACTTCCTTTCTTCTCTCTTATTCCTCCCTTGCCCCTCCACAAAATACAACGTACCTTCATCGCCACTCCTCCCCAAAGGAGTTTATTCTTCAGTTGTCAAGTTTAAAAGAAAAATGAAAAAGAAAGAAAACTGTGGGAGGGATAGAAAAGGAGGGAGGGAAAAAAAAAAAAAACCAGGAGGGTTTTGGGGGAGGGAAGAAAGAAAGAAAAAGATTTCGGGGGCCCCCAAAGCTTTCTTTCTTTTGTTTTACTGGTTCTGGTCTAAAAATAATAATTAAAAGAAGGAAAACCCTGCCAACCAAACGCCTTCCAAATTGTTTAACAAAAACAAGAGGCTTTTGCTAATGTTTCAGCACCTCAAGGAGGGGAAGTGAATTAAAAAAAACGGGGAGTGGGAATAGGTGGGGAAATCTCTATGCCAAATTGGGAAGAAACTGGGGGAAAACCCAGTTGCCTGGGGCTTTCTCTGCAGGAAAAGCACACACACCCATTTCTAAAGGAGTGTGGGGGAGACGCACCTCTGCCCACCCCCCCAACTAATTAAACCCACTCTTTGCACATCAGGACACAAGGATTCGATGGAAAATAAAACTATTCTTTTTTTAAAAAAAATGAAAAGGCATGTTTTATTGCGTGAGAAATTTGGGGGACGGCCTTAGGGATGTGCGCGCACACGCAGACCCACAGACACAGACCCACAATCACACACACACACACACACGGACACCACCCCCTCTGCCCTTGCCAACATTTTTAAAAAGATGTCAGACAAGTTGCTAAGGAGACTTGCAGAAAACTCTGAATGCCAGCACCCTGCCTTCGCCTCACTCGCTCACTGCTGATACAGAAATCCCATCTTGCATTCTGATCACGCTCTGCTGCGGCACAGGAACACCGATGCTTTGCAGCAATCTTGGCTTTTAATGCGGTCGACGGCCGAAGCAAATTGTTATCTGTATCATCTTTCAAACTTAGCAAGTTGGGAGAGGGAAGGAGGGAGAGATATTCAGAGAAGAATTGTGCTGTTTTGTTTTTTTTCAGAGAGAGGGAACCAGGAGGGAAAAGGAACCAAATGTGTTGAAATAGGTTGCTTTAATTTGGAATAGATATATGTATGTGTGCAATGCGTACGTGGGTGTTTATGTGTGTGGCTGGAGGGAGAGGGAGAGAGAGAGAGAGATTCCAAATTATATGGCAATGTTATGATTTCCATCTGTTGAATGCAAAATTGGAATAGGTATATATATGTCTCTGTCTCTGTCAGTCTCTTGATAGATGATAGATTGATGATAGATGATAGATAGATAGATAGATAGATAGATAGATAGATAGATAGATAGATAGATAGATAGATAGATTCAAATTATATGGCAATCTTCATAAGGGATCATGTTTTGCATCTCTTGTATGCAAAACACAGGAATAGATACATATATTTATGTGCCTATATCTATGTGCTTGTCTGTATCTCTATTATCTATCTATCTATCTGTCTATCTATCTATCTATCTATCTATCTATCTATCTATCTATCTATCTATCTATCTATCTATCTATCTATCATCATTTGTCTATTTGTCTATCTATCTGTCTGTCTATCTATCCATCTATCATCTATCTATCTTTATATTTATCTATCTCTATCTCTGTTTAATCTATCTATCTTCCATTTATCCATCCAGCTAACTAGCTAGCTAGTTAGTTATCTATCACCTATCTATTCCAAATTACAGGTAAAACTCGAAAAATTAGAATATCGTGCAAAAGTTCATTTATTTCAGTAATGCAACTTAAAAGGTGAAACTGATATATGAGATAGACTCATTACATGCAAAGCAAGATAGTTCAAGCCGTGATGTGTCATAATTGAGATGATTATGGCTTACAGCTCATGAAAACCCCAAATCCACAATCTCAGAAAATTAGAATATTGTGAAAAGGTTCAATATTCTAGGCCCAAAGTGTCATACTCTAATCAGCTAATTAAGCCATAACACCTGCAAAGGGTTCCTGAGCCTTTAAATGGTCTCTCAGTCTGGTTCAGTAGGAATCACAATCATGGGAAAGACTGCTGATCTGACAGTTGTGCAGAAAACCATCATTGACACCCTCTATAAGGAGGGAAAGCCTCAAAAGGTAATTGCAAAAGAAGTTGGATGTTCCCAAAGTGCTGTATCAAAGCACATTAATAGAAAGGTATGTGGAAGGGAAAAATGTGGAAGAAAAAGGTGCACAAGCAGCAGAGATGACTGCAACCTGGAGAGGATTGTCAGGAAAAGGCCATTCAAAAGTGTTGGGGACTTTCACAAGGAGTGGACTGAGGCTGGAGTCAGTGCATCAAGAGCCACCACACACAGACGGATCCTAGACATGGGCTTCAAATGTCATATTCCTCTTGTCAAGCCACTCCTGAACAACAAACAACGTCAGAAGCGTCTTACTTGGGCTAAAGAAAAACAGAACTGGTCTGTTGCTCAGTGGTCCAAAGTCCTCTTTTCTGATGAGAGCACCTTTTACGTCTCATTTGGAAACCAAGGACCCAGAGTCTGGAGGAAGAATGGAGAGGCACACACTGCGAGATGCTTGAAGTCCAGTGTGAAGTTTCCACAGTCTGTGTTGATTTGGGGAGCCATGTCATCTGCTGGTGTTGGTCCACTGTGCTTCATTAAGTCCAGGATCAATGCAGCCGTCTACCAGGAGATTTTGGAGCACTTCATGCTTCCTTCCGCAGACGAGCTTTATGGGGATGCTGACTTCATTTTCCAACAGGACTTGGCACCTGCCCACACTGCCAAAAGCACCAAAACCTGGTTCAATGACCATGGGATTACTGTGCTTGATTGGCCAGCAAACTCACCTGACCTGAACCCCATAGAGAATCTATGGGGCTTTGCCAAGAAAAAGATGAGAGACGTGAGACCGAACAATGCAGAAGAGCTGAAGGCCGCTATTGAAGCATCCTGGTCTTCCATAACACCTCAGCAGTGCCACAGGCTGATAGCTTCCATGCCACGCCGCATTGAGGCAGTAATTGCTGCAAAAGGGGCCCAAACCAAGTACTGAGTACATATGCATGCTTATACTTTTCAGAGGTCCGATATTGTTCTATGTACAATCCTTGTTTTATTGATTGCATGTAATATTCTAATTTTCTGAGAATGTGGATTTGGGGTTTTCATGAGCTGTAAGCCATAATCATCGCAATTATGACAAATCACGGCTTGAACTACCTTGCTTTGCATGTAATGAGTCTATCTCATATATTAGTTTCACCTTTTAAGTTGCATTACTGAAATAAATGAACTTTTGCACGATATTCTAATTTTTTGAGTTTTACCTGTATATGCCAATCTTCATAGGGGATCATGTTTTGCAACTTTTGAATGCAAAACACAGGAATAGACACATATATTTATGAAATACTTATGTGCCTGCCTGTCTGTATCTCTGTTGTCTGTCTGTCCGTCTGTCGGTCCATCCATCCATCCATCCATCCATCATCATCTATCTATCTTTATATTTATCTATAGCTGTTTACCTATCTGTCTTCCATCCATCCATCCATCTAGCTGGCTAGTTATCTATCTTCTATCTATCCCAAATTATATTTCAATCTTCAGAAGGGAATCATGTTTTGTATCTCTTGAATAGATTTTTTTTTTTAAAACAAAAAGCATACTGAAGCTTCTGGCTTTCTGTCTATCACCTTCTAACGGGAATCTGCATTATCTGGCTGGGGTTGCAAGCCCACTGCTCAATCATCCCATCTCTCTCCGCAGCATTTTTCCCCAGTGCAAAAGCAATTTTCTTGCCCCAGCCCTGAGCAGCTGGAGACATAATGCGCTGCTGTTAGACAAAAAAACAAAACAAAAAAAGCAACTGGTTTTTCCTTTTCTTTTGTACAGGCGTCACATTGGCCTTTGAGATGAGGAGGGGCGCTTTTACTGTAAAAAGGAGGGGGGGAAATCAAAAGAGGTGGGAATCCACTCCCCACCTCGAGCGATGGACATCGGGGACAAATCTCTCCTCTCTTTGTCCGATTCCCTCCAGAGATAGCCATGCCAGGGCTAAGACAAGAATAAACAGTTGGGTTTTCGAGTTTCATTCTTTTCTTTCTTTCTTTTAATAAGTAAGTCTGGGACTGAAATTTACATTTTCTTTCAGTGCTCAGTCACACACCAAGTTCCTTTTCTTCCTTTCAGCTTTTTCTCCTTCCGAGCAATATGGTGTGTCAGGAATTCTTAATTTAATCCTTGCAGTCAAGGAAGAAGGTGGCACTATATGTGTGCTGCAGGATATGTGCACCCAGCAAAGAATCGGCTGGAGAAATAAAACGGCCCCCCTCTTCCTCCAGAAAAGTCTGCTGTACTTCCCAAAGGCGTTGGGACGTTCGAGCTCATTGGATTACAACTTCTTTTAAGCGGGAGGTTTAATCGTGCCGCCACCCCAGAAGTCAAGTTAGCAGATTGCACGGAGCCTGTCTTGCTTCCCACCATGGACTGGGACAAGCAAACTTTCAACTTAGAATAACAGAGTTGGAAGGGACCTTGGAGGTCTTCTAGTCCAACCCCCTGCATAGGCAGGGAACCCTACACCACTTCAGACAAATGGTTGTTCAATCAATTCTTAAAAACTTCCAGTGTTGGAGCATTTACAACTTCTAGAGGCAAGTTGTTCCACTGATTAATTGTTTTCATTTTCAGGAAATTTCTCCTTAGTTCTAAGCTGCTTCTCTCCTTGATTAGTATCTACCCATTGCTTCTTGTCCTGCCTTCAGGGGCTTTGGAGAATAGCTTGAAGACTGGAGAATATTGGAAGACTGCTGTCATGTCACCCCCTGGTCCTTCTTTTCATCAGACTAGACATACCCAATTCCTGCAACCGTTCTTCCTATGGTTTAGCCTCCAGTCCCCTAATCAGCTTGGTTGCTCTTCTCTGCCCTCTTTCTAGAGTCTCAACATCTCTTTTACATCGTGGTGATCAAAACTGGATGCAGGATTCCACTTTACACAATGTCTTTGTAGTAAAAATCTCGTACCAGTTTTGTCAGAGGGCGAGGAGTCCACAAGATAAGGGCACCCCACTCAAATCAGACTACATACTCACAAGTATCCTCAGTCCAAGCCATGTCTTTGAAATGCAAAGAGAGTTTGCTTCTTTTTGAAAATCTGTAGCTTTAAAGGGCCACTTCACGGTATGACCAGGCTTGCTAGGAATTCCCCGATACGTTATCTCAATGTTTCTTCCACCCAATGCTAGATAATTTCCAGCAGAAATGAGTCTGGACTCAGAATTGAAAATCGTTGTGGTCAAATGTCCCTGAGAAGAATGGTGATACATTTCTTGAATTCCTGAAGAATTCTTCCTTCCCTGCCGATAATCTGATGGAGTCACATCTCTTGGAAACATGGCTGTTCCTTAGTTACCAATTCCTAGAAAGCTCATTCTTTTGATGTCCTCAGTTGTCCATGATTCCTCTCCAGCGATTTCCTCAACTTTCCAGAAGCTGTGTTTAGTACATCAACATAAGCAGGAAAAGATCTCCACCAGGAAGAAGCTATTCTCCTTATAGTTCCATTTCTATCTTCAGTTGACATGTCTTGGACAGATATTTTAGCATAGAACTTCTTTGCTAGAATCTAGAATTCTGTCCTAGATGCTTAAGCTTTCTCTTTCTGTGTCATATTCTAAACTTCCCTCTCTGAAGAGTTTCATGTGTCCATTCTTGGGCTAATCTCTTAATTTGTCTATCGTCTATATATCCTGTATATATATATATATATATATATATATATATATATATATATACTCACGCATCATCACAAAATCTACAAAGCCTACAAACTTGAAATTGGGCACATATGTTCCTCTTGGCTTCTAGGTGCTCACTAAGAAAGGATTTTTCAAAATGACCATCAAAGCATTAGTATTTCCTATATTATTATTAACACGCTCTGATGCTAAGGAATTCTACTCCCCCTCCCCAACTGAAAAGAAATCTCTTCCAAATGCAAAACACAAGCAGAGGAGAGGAGTTTCAGTTTTACTTTCACAGCACCAAACAGCTTTAGTACAGAACAGTTGAGCTAAGCCACGCCCAGGCTCCTTGCTGTCTCCTTCTTGCTGACACAGCAAACACTGTTTCAGTTTCCAAACAGCCCTCGACTCTCTCACACAACTGACAGGATGCTAGTCAGATGAATACCGATGGATGCTGGTAGGCAGAGGCAGATTTCCGCCCCTTATTTGTTCCCCCCAAAACTAAACTCAACCACATGGTTTCGTAGCAAAGCATGGGTATCTATCTAGTCTGCTATATAAGAGACCTTCATAGTCTTTAGCCTTAGAAAAGAGCCTGTGAAGTATCATAGCAAAATGCTCCATTCCTTTCCAGGTGAAAAACTGGGAGACCAGCTGGAAGAAGAAGAGGATGGAGACAACATCCTTCTAAATGGTTATGGAGACACATGAAAATGTCTGAAAGTGTTACAGGGCATCCTTCAAACCTTCTCCGCACAGATTGCAATAAATGTTGAATATGAAATGTGATATATGAGCAGACAGTGGTGTCTGAAAATGAGGGAAACAGATCCTGGAGAGAAACCACTCAACCATCAGATTCTTGGCGAAGAGATTCCTTGGAAGTTGCTGGGAGGACTTAGTAGCCCTTCTCTCTAACTTATACAGATAATTGTCCAGGGACTTCACCCTTCTCTTCAATTTCAACAGCTCCCCACAAAGTAATTAGTACTACATAATATGGTTATAATATGGATGGGAATTCAGGTTATGTGCCAAGATCTGGCTTAGGAGGTTGAAATCTTACCAATATTGAAACTGACTCCTAGTCCTGGCTGCATTCTTGCTGTTACCGAATAAGACTTTTTCCCACCATGTCTAGCTTATGAGATTCTTTACGAAACATCAAAGCACTACAAGGAAGTGGGATGGATGCTTAATGTTTAACTTACACCGATGTGCCCTAACCCAACTTTTGCATGAAACGAAAAGTGAAATTACATGAATGAATGACAAGGCATGATTTGGAGGAGGAGAAAATGGGGGAAAGGGGAAGAATTCCGGTGTAAAGCAATATCTTCTGTTTCCTGTTTCCCTTTTATGTTAAGTTCTTATTCATAGTTTCCAAACCAAAGTATCAAATATTCTGTGGGAAGGAAGAACGGTGCAACTATGGGTCAAACAGCTGCTGCCCCAGAAAAGTTTAAAATGTGCAAAGAAAAAAAAACGAAAAAAAAGAGATGGAATAAAATGTTGATATAAAAAGAAAGAAGGAGCTCATAGAATGCTAGGGATGGAAGCAGAGGTAGGATTCTGCCAGTTCGGACCAGTTTCGACAAACCCCTAGCTCCTAAGATCAGCTGGGAGTCAACTGGTTCGTGTGGGCCCACCTGCCTGCCTCTGAGCTGTACTGACCTTTATCATCCCAGCTGATCAGCGCGGAAGAGCCGATTGCTGTCCTCAGCTGTGTTATTCTGCCAAAGTAACATGGCAGGTAAGGAATTTTGCATTGGGATTCATGCATGCAAAGCACGCGATTACTGAACCGGTTGTTACACCGGCAGTTCCCCACCCCTGGATGGAAGGGACCGTGGAAGTCTCCTAGTACCAAAACAGGAGTCCTTAAAACATCCTGTACAAATGATTGTCCAATTTAAAAAAACAACAACCCTCCAACAATGGAGCACCTATAGTGTCAACTCATAAAATATTTCTATAGTTTTTTTAGAATTGCCAACAGAAAGGGAGGGGGGAACATTGCGGCAGCTTGGAAATTGACAGTGCATTCCATAAATAGTTTTCAAAGATAGTAACTAGGTGACTGAAGTTTCTGCCATGCAAAATTCTAACTGGAGAGCATGATTGGTGACTCTGGGCTATGGATGTGTCCCATTGGAGAATATTATTTATGACACACACAGGGAGTGGGGGGGAAACCAGGGTCAAGGGAGACAATAAATTATGTGCCTCAGAGTTGGCTACACCCAGGTTGTGCTGGCATGTTAACTCCCAATAAATCATTTTGAAGTTTTGGAAGTTTGGCTCGAGACTCATGATTTAATTGGGGGTAGCTGCCGGAATCCTGACATATAGCACTTGGAGGCAAACTGTTCCACTGATTAATTGTTCTTACTGTCCTCCTAATTTCCAGGTTGAATTATCTTCTGACCAGCTTCTTCTACCCATTGCTTCTTGTCCTGACCCCAGGTGCTATAGAGAATTAATTCGATGCCGTCTTCCATGTGACAGCCCTTCAAGCAATGGAAGATGCTATCCTGTCCCCCCTAAGCTTTCTCTTCAGATGCTATTCTCCAAAGCACCTTCAGGTGTTATTCTCCAAAGAACCTGAAGGCCAGACAAGAAGTAATGGATGAAAGCTAATCAAGGAGAGACCCACCCTAGAAGTGAGGAGAAATTTCTTGACAGTGAGAACGATTAACTAATGGAACGACTTGCTTCCAGAACTTGTGGATGCTCCAACACTGGAAGTTTTTAAGAAGAGACTGGACAACGATTTGTCTGAAATGATATAGGGTTTCCTGCCTGAATTGGGGGGTTGGACTAGATGACCTCTAAGATCCCTTCCAACTCCTGTTAATCTGTACTGTATTGTTCATTAGGCTAAATATATCTAGTACTCTTAGCTTACTGCCTCATCCTCTAGTTTTGAAAGACCCCTTACCAAAATCTTTTTGGACCTGGCACCCCAAAGGAAGTCCAAACAGTTGGTTTTCAAATTCTCCCCAGTTACTAAGAGGGTAAAATGAGAGGAACTGCTTGCTTCATTATCAAATAGGTCAGGTAGAATCAGCATTTATTTCCATTGGTAACCCCTGATGAAAAAAGAAATTTTACTTATTGATTGTATCAAAGTTTTGACTCTTAGCCCTGGGGGAGAAAAAGAGAGAAACACAATCCATGTATTCGCAATGAAATGATTTCAGACAAGAGAATCAACCAGTAGCTGAACACGTTAGAAGAAGAAGAATAACAGAGTTGGGAGGGACCTTGGAGGTCTTCTAGTCCAACCCCCTGCTTAGGCAGGAAACTCTATACCATTTCAGACAAATTGTTATTCAATCTCTTCTTAAAAACTTCCAGTGTTGGAGCATTTACAACTTCTGGAGGCAAGTCGTTCCACTGATTAATTGTTCTAACTATCAGGCAACATTCAAAAAGATTCATTTGTGCCACAGAGATTATCTTGTCCAGGAACATGAAGCTCAAGAAACGTCAAGAATTGGTTGACTGTTGCTTTTCCCAACTAAATCCTGCTAACTGTCTTTGGGTGGCTGAGGATGATGGGAGCTGTCCAACACAACTGAAGGATGGCCTATTGAGAAAGTTGTGGAATGGGAAAAAGAAAAGTAAATTTGTGGATTCATTTAAATACATTAGGGATGAAAGATGTTGCTTCAGACAACCAATGTTAAGAGAATTCTTCTTTGGAATCCCACATAGGTGGAAGTAGTATAAGGCCATGGATGGATGGATGGAAGGAAGGAAGGAAGGAAATTTGGGTTCATGTATGTATGAGAAAATCATTGCGAGACATTCTAATTCTAATTCTAATTCTAATTCTAACAGAATTCTTCTTTGGAATACCACATAGGTGGAAGAAGTATTAGGTCATGGATGGATGGAAGGAAGGAAGGAAGGAAGGAAGGAAGGAAGGAAGGAAGGAAGGAAGGAAGGAAGGAAGGAAGGAAGGAAGGAAGTAGTTTGGGCTCATGTATGTATGAGAAAATCAGAAAGAGACATTTCTCATTCTAATTGGATAGCAACTGGCTGAGGATGATGGGAGCTGTCCAACACAATTGAAGGATGGCCTATTGAGAAAGAGTGAGGATTGTAACCAGACTGGAACATACAAAAAAGCCCCTTGATTCCCTGCTCTTTTCATAGGCTTCCTAAAGCCATCAGTTTGACCGCAGTGACCTTTTGATGTGATCTCGCAGGCAGGTTTGGGCATTCTTAAGAATGACTTTCACTTTCCCAGCAATTGAAAACAACTCTGTCCAAGTTTAAGGCAACTTTGTGGTTCCTGGGGAAGCAACTACAAAGAGGCCTGGCAGGAAGAAGATGGATGTGGAGAAAACCAGAGCTGAATTTAAAAAAAAAAAAAATCAAATCACTTGAAAAAAACAGAATTGTCCTATGAGATGAAGATGGTTTGTGGTTTGCTCCGTCTTCCTGGCTCTGAATTCCAGGGGGAGGGAACCAGAGAGAAGCAACTCACTGAAATGATGGTGGACCTTGTTATATATGGTGCATGGATGAATCACAAGCTACGGTACAGTAGGTTCTTGGATATCTTGTCCCTTTGATTTCAATAATGTTTTTAATATAAAGTTGATTAAAATTTTGAAGAGAGAATTAAAAACTGAGGAGAACCAATATTTGGACTGAAAAAAAAGAGAAGAGAGAGAGAAAGAAAGAGGGAAGGAGGGAGGGAGGAAAGAGAGAGAGACAGAGAAGAAAGAAAGAAAGAAAGAAAGAAAGAAAGAAAGAAGAAAGAAAGAAAGAAAGGAAGGAAGGAAGGAAGGAAGGAAGGAAGGAAGGAAGGAAGGAAGGAAGGAAGGAAGGAAGGAAGGAAGGAAGGGAAAGAAAGAAAGGGAGGGAGCAAGGAAGGAAAGAGAGAGAGAGACAGAGAAAGAAAGAAAGAAAGAAAGAACGAAAGAAAGAAAGAAAGAAAGAAAGAAAGGAAGAAAGGAAGGAAGGAAGGAAGGAAGGAAGGAAGGAAGGAAGGAAGGAAGGAAGGAAGGGAAAGAAAGAAAGGGAGGGAGCAAGGAAGGAAGGAAGAAAAAAGAAAGGAAGAGGAAGGGGAGGGAGGGAGGGAAGGAGGAGCAAGGAAGGAAGAGAGAAAGAAAGAGGAAGGAAGGAAAGAGAGAGAGAGAGAGAGAAAGAAAGAAAGAAAGAAAGAAAGAAAGAAAGAAAGAAAGAAAGAAAGAAAGAAAGAAAGAAAGAAAGGGAGGGAGGGAGGTAAAGTTGAATCTTTCCACCTTTCTGGCATACGCAGGAAGTCCTTGTCTTACAACCACAATAGAGCCCAAAACTTCTGCCGCTAAATGAGATAGTCATTAAGTGAGCCTTGCCCCATTTGACAATCTTTCTTGCCACCGTTGTTCAGCGAAACACCGCTAGTTGTTAGATTAGTGACCCAATTGTTAAGGGCATCTGGCCCCCCTTTGCAGGAGGCCAACTAGACCACACCACCATGGCCACGCCCACCCAGCAACTGGGCAGAGGAACCCCTTGCTAAACGTTTTGAAGCCCATCCCTGGATAAATACCCTGTGCATTTGACCCCCCCCCCGCAGTCCAGTCTCTCCAAAGACAGGATCCCTGTCAACTTGGAAGCCATTTTTTCCTTTCAGGCTTCTGGGCTGCCACATTCAGTTCTGTGGGAATTTAAGAGGGGGGATTTCAAGGAGCGATGGAAGAATAGCCACACCAACATTCCTTTCTCAGAGAGCCAAGGACATGTTACTCTGTACCTGGAGGCAGTGGTTGGATTCAAAAAGTTTTTACTACCAGTTCTGTGGGTGTGGCTTGGGGGACGTGGCTTGGTGGGCGTGGTTTGGTGGGCATGGCAGGGGAAGGATACTGCAAAATCCCCATTCCCTCCCCACCCCACTAACCTGCTTTCCAGCTCCGTTCTCCTGTGCAGGGCAACCAAAGAAGACCCAGCTGATCAGCTGGGACTCAGGAGGCAGAGTAGGGACGGGGGCGGGGCCAATGAGAGGCACTATTTGCCGGTTCTCGGAACTACTCCAAATTTCCACTACCAGTTCTCCTGAACCAGTCAGAACCGGCTGAATACCACCTCTGCCTGGAGGGGAGTGCCTGGGGATAGTCTCCAGTTGGAACGAAGTAATGTTTGGATCACAGGATAAACTATTGGGTGCAGGGGTTGCATTTTGGGTTCTCTTTGGGCTAAGGGAAAACCCGGAAAATCTCAGATTCGAGAGGGTTTTTTTGTCAGACATGCCTCTAATAAAATGGATCTTTGAGAAGACGACAATCTCGGACTCTTTTAATGTGGAGGTTGTTACTTGGAACGCTGACATTCATCCGATTAATTAATTTATTAACCCGTTCTCCAAGATGTAAATGATGCTTTAAGAGAACTGGCCTGCTTGAAAACCAACCGAGTCCTCAATTCAGCTGCCTCAAAATTTGTTCCAGAACCAGCTGTGGTTTCACTTCCTGCCACATTTGCTGAAAGGCAGGCGTGACTCACAGACGCATCCAAAGACCGGAGAAAACTTTACTGGGACTTTAAAGGAACAGCGCACAGCAGTTTCTCTTCCTTCCACAATTCTCCCAGCTTTCACTTTCAAAGAATATGGTTGCAATCACTATCCGTCGTCATCAATGTTGCTCCCCGTTTTGGGGTGGGATGGAGGAGAAAGATCTACTCTCCCCACCCAATGAGCAAGCGACATGTTTGCGAGTTGATCGGCAAGCCAAAGCATGTCCTTGTTCATTCATAACGCGGAACCTGACTGCATGAAACAGTTAGTTACAGGGGTGGGTTTCTACCGGTTCTGTCCACCTCTGTAGAACCGGTAGCTCTGAAGAGCAGCAGACATAGAACCGGTTCTATGTCTGCTGATGTTTTTGCCCACCTGCCTGCCCGGGCTCTTACCTGATCTTTATTTCCTGCTTTTTCAACTTCAGCTGGCGCACAAGGTACAGCTGCAGTTAAAAAAGCAGGAAAAAAGTCCTTTTTCAAAGGTTGCTTCTCTGCACCCAGTATGCTGATGACGATTTACAGGCACGCCCCAGCGTGCAGGAAAGCACATCGTAAATCACCGAACCTCATAAATCACCGAACTGATAGTTAACCCTGTCGGATCCCATCCCTGGTTAGTTAGTGTGAATGAAGTGGGTGTGGGGCTTTCTCGTTAAGACCTGTCAAAACTAAGGGGCTACAACACAACCCTTATCAAGGAGCTTGCAGCTCACAGACATGATTGAAGGATGTCACTCTTCTCTAGGGAGCCTCTGCTCGTGCATTTATGCATTTGCATTTATATCTTTTTAATCCCACTTTTATTCTTAGGTTTATAAATAACCCAAGGTGGTGAACATACCTAATAGAGTTTCTTCCTTCTATTTTCCCCAGAACAACAACCCTGGACTGGGCTGAGTGAGAAGGATTGGCCCAAAGTCACCCAGATGGCTTTCATGCTTACAGAGGAACTAGAATTCACCATCTCCTGGGGCTTGGTTGAAAGTTACCCAGCTGGCTTTTGTTCTGAAGGAGGAACTAGAATTCACTGTCTCTTATTGATTGGCCCAAACTCATCAAGCTGGCTTTCGTGCCTAAGGCAGGACTAGAACTTACAGTTTCCTGGTGATTGACCCAAAGTCATCCAGCTGGCTTTCATGGCTAAGGCAGGACTACAACTCACCGTCTCCTAGTTTCTAGTCTGGTGTTGTAATCGAACTAGCTTTATTTATTTATTTAATCGTATTTCTATACCGCTCCCTCTCCCAAAAGGGACTCGGGGCGGTGTACAGCCTAATAAATACATAAAATACAAAGTTAAATAGAATTTAAAACCAAATTAAATACAGATTGGCTGCATCCCGTCCGACAATAATTCATTTAAAACCGGGAAATATAAAGTTTAAAAATAAGATTAAAATTTAAAACCCCTATTAACTTAAAACCCCATAGACCCTTACTGGGCCAGGCCGGCCTGTTTAAAAAATAAGGTCTTAACTGCGCGCCGGAAGGTGAGGATGTCTGTCATGGCTCGTATCTCCAGGGGGAGATCATTCCACAGGGAGGGGGCTCCCACAGAGAAAGCCCGACCTCTCGGGGCCGCCAGCCGCCAGCGATCAGGTGGCGGCACCCCAAGTAGGGCAACCCTGTGGGAGCGTACTGGGCGGCGGGAGGTTGTTGGTGGCAGCAGGCGGTCCCGTAGGTACCCAGGTCCCGAGCCATGGAGCACTTTAAATACCATCAGTACCACCTTGAATCGAATCCGGAAGGCCACAGGAAGCCAGTGCAGCCTGCGGAGAAGTGGTGTTACGTGCGCACCCCGAGGGGCACCCACGATCACCCGCGCGGCTGCATTCTGAACTAACTGCAACCTCCGGAGACTCTTCAAGGGGAGCCCCATGTAGAGAGCATTGCAATAATCCAAGCGGGAGATAACGAGGGCGGAAGTGACTGCGCGAAGTGCGCCCAGATCCAGAAAGGGCCGCAACTGGTAGATCAGACGAATCTGATAAAAAGCCCCCCTGGCGATGGCTGCAATATGTTCTTCCAAAGACAGCCGCACATCCAGGAGGACACCCAAGTTGCGCGCCCTTTCCACGGGGGTCAATACCTCTCCCCCCACGGCCAGCGAAGGAATAAGCTGGCTGTATCTGGGCGCAGGAAACCACAGCCACTCGGTTTTGGCCGGGTTGAGACGAAGCCTGTTACGACCCATCCAACTCCGCACGGCCTCCAGGCACCGGGTCATCACTTCGACGGCTTCGTTGGGGTGGCCCGGGGTGGAGATGTACAGCTGAGTATCATCAGCGTACTGATGGAACTCCACCCCAAAGCCACGGATGATCTCACCCAGCGGCTTTACATAAATGTTGAACAGCAGGGGCGAGAGTACCGACCCCTGAGGCACCCCACAAAGCAGGGGCCTTGGGGATGATCTCTGCCCCCCCGTCAACACAAATTGCGAACGGTCGGAGAGGAAGGAGGAGAACCACCGCAACACGGTGCCTCCAACCCCCAACCCCCCCCAACCGCCGCAATAGGATACTGTGGTCGACAGTATCAAAAGCCGCCGAGAGATCTAACAAGACCAGGACAGAGGAACAACCCCTGTCCCGAGCCCTCCAGAGATCATCCACCAACGCGACCAACGCCGTCTCCGTGCTGTGCCCGGGCCCGAAGCCCGATTTGGAGGGGGTCAAGATAACTCACTTCATCCAGGAACTGCGGGAGCTGACAGGCCACCACACTCTCTACAACCTTCGCAACAAAGCGAAGGTTGGAGACAGGACGGTAATTTGATAATAATGCTGGGTCCAGGGACGGTTTCTTGAGGAGGGGCCGCACCACTGCCTCCTTCAAGGCGGCGGGTAAAAGCCCCTCTCTCAAGGAAGCGTTTATAATACCCTGGAACCAGCCTCGTGTCACCTCCCGAGTGGCCAAGACCAGCCAGGAGGGGCACGGGTCCAACAAACAGGTGGTGGCATTCAGCCCCCCCAGCACCCTGTCCACGTCTTCCATGGTAACAGGGTCGAACTCAACCCAATTGGCCTCACCGATATCCACCCCCGCCCCCCCGCCTGGAGATGCCCAGTCGGAGTCCAGCTCGTCCCGAATCTGAGCGATTTTGTCCTGCAGAAACCTAGAAAACTCCTCAGCCCGACCCTGTAAGGGATCCTCCCGCGCTTCCACCTCTAGAAGGGAGCGGGTCACCCTAAACAGGGCGGCTGGGCGGTTTTCCGCAGACGCAATAAGGGTGGAGAGGTAGGTCCTCCTCGCCATCCTTATCGCCACTAAATACGTCTTAATATAAGATCGTAGAAGTGTTCGGTCAGACTCAGAACGGCTAGCCCTCCAACTACTCTCTAGGCGTCTTTTCCGGCGCTTCATCTCCCTTAGCTCCTCAGAAAACCAAGGAGCCACTTGGGATCGGCACCGGGTCAGAGGCCGCAAGGGCATGACCCAGTCAAGGGCCCCAGCAGCCACCCTATCCCAGGTGGCGACCAAGCCCTCAACCTAGTCGTGTGTGTGAGCTTCGGGAAATGGCCCAAGCTCCATCAGGAACCTATCCGGGTCCATCAGGCGCCTGGGGCGGTACAATTTAAGCGGCCCCAGGCGCCTGATGTTCAATTGGAAAAAAGCTAGGAAAATTGGGTACTGTATTATTTAAAGATGTATCCAATATTTTCTAACAAAATCAGTGCTCCACGGCTGGCTGAGGAATTCTGGGAGTTGAAGTCCATAAGTGTTAAAGGTGCCCTGTTTGGACAGCTTTGTTCTACTGCTTCTTGGGTGCTTTTGAGTGGCTGGAGCAGACCCAAAACATAGGTCCCATCAAAAATCCCAGTTGCTTTCTTTTTCAATATGAACTCCATGGCTTCTCACACCCAAAGTAAAACCACAAACCAGGATATCCGTAGTTCAGAAAACTATGAGAAGAGAAGATCTGAGGACCTAAGAGTAACATGATAGCAGTCCTCCAGTATTGGAGGGGCTGCCACAAAGAAGAGGAGGTCATTTTCCAAAGCACCAGAAGGCAAGACTAGAAACAATGGATGGAAACTAATCAAGGAGAGAACCAGGGGTGGGATTCAATTTTTTTAACAACCGATTCTGTGGGCGTGGCTTAATTGGTGGGCCTGCTTGGTGGTCATAAGACTGGCTGGGTGTGGCCAACTCAATATCATGCACATCGAGGCACGCATCTCCTTGTCTGGTCTCTCAAGACTGTGGGGATGCTGCAACAGTCGTAAGTGTGAAAAATGGTCATAAGTCAATTTTTTCAGTGCCATCATAACTTTGAATGGTCACTCCACACAAGCAAAGTACCAGCAAAGGAGGGAAAAAAACTCCAGAGAAGTTCCTGAGACAGGAAGTCTAGTCCTGCCAAGAATGTAATAAGGGTTAACGGAGAGGCAGTTTCTGTAAGCAACACCAGAATGTTTCCTTCCTGCCTTCCTTACAGGATTAGGCCAGGAATTTCTTCTAACATCCGGTTCTCCAAACTGCTTAGAATGTTAACAACCGGTTTTAATGAATAGGGGTGAACTGGTAGAATCCCACCCCTGGAGAGAACCTATCTAGAAATTTTTTTATTTTTTATTTGCATTTATATGCCGCCCTTCTCCAGAGACTCAGGGCGGCTTACAGTCTATACAGCACCATGCTAAGTGCTCAGCAATAGCCTTCATTCCATTGTATATGCCTGCTTATTACTAGGGCTTTTGCCCCCCACCCCCACCCCCCCAAGCGGCATTTTTACAAAGTCAGCTTATTGTCCCCAACAATCTTTGGGTCCTCAATTTACCTACCCCGAGAGGATGGAAGGCTGAGTCAACCTTGAGCCTGGTGGGATTCGAGCCTGCACTAATTGCAGGCAATTGAGCTAAGTGCTAGATGATTAACAGCCTGCACCACCAAGGCCCTGACAGTGAGAGCAATAAATCAAAGGAATGGAACTTGTGGTTGCTCCATCACTGGAGGTTTTTAAGAAGACACTGGAGTGCCACTTGTCTGAAATAGCCTAGGATCTCCTGCTTGAGCAGGGGTTGAGTTAGAAGACCTCCAAGATCCCTTCCAGCTTCCATTCTGATCACCTCTCCATAGTAGTCCTTTCTCTTTCCCCTCTTCCTTCTGAGGAAATGACAGCGTTGGCACCCACCCAACTGAGGTTGAGTAGCAATGCTCCCAGTTTCCCTTCTTGGTCCCCCCAACTGGGCACAGACATTTGACTCTTCAGTTGTGCCCCTCCCAACACTTGCTGCACGCTGTGGAATGTGGTCACGTTGCTCCAAAGTGAAGTGCAAGAGATGACTCAGGCTTCCTAGACAAGGTTGTAAAATGAAATCCAGGGGGGAGAAAGGAAAACCTGGATCCTTTTCTCGCCTTCTTCCTGGGTAAAAGGGTGGAGAATGAAGAGGGAGATGAAAAAAACAACAACAACCCAGCCCTCTGGCCTGAATCATTTCCTGAAGAAGAAGAAGAAGAAAAATGCTATATAGAGTAAACCGGGTGATTAACCCAGGAGCTATGTTTGACTCATATGGGAAGAAGGTCACAAATGATTCATTTTTTTTGTTTTGTTTTTGTTTAAGGGAGAAAATAATAAAATCTCATGCCAGTAGATGTTTATGAAAGCAACCTGTTGCCAAAAATGGGTGGATGGGTTTGCCTTTAAAGCCAGGGGAGAAGTTCCTGTACTTCTCTTGCATGCAAAGAAAAATGCACTGATGAGATTACTTAGTGTGGCAATGAAACGTCTACAAGAAAAGCAACTGAGCTCAGAGAGCATCAAGGACCCCATAGTCCTCCTTCTCTCCACAAACCCCATTCCGTTTTGGCACTGCTGATGCTAGTTTGACAATGAAATGTCTACAAGAAAATAACCAAGCTCAGAGCGCATCAAGCACCCCTTGGTCCTCCTCCTCTTCCTCCTCCTCCTCTTCACAAACCCTTCCTTTCTAGCACCAGGGGCTCCAAAGATGACAAAAGGTAGGCTCTGTTAGGGTCAAATCAAGGAGAATCAGGAAACTTCCAAGGCAAATTTTTTAACAAGCAATGTTAAGAGAATTCTTCTTGGAACCCCACATAGATGGAAAGTAGTATTAGGCTAGTATTAGGGAGGGAGGGAGGGAGGGAGGGAGGGAAGGAAGGAGTTTGGGCTCATGTATGTATGAGAAAATCATTGAGAGACATTTCCAATTAACCAGATAAGGAATCAAGAAGAGTTTTTAAAGTAAAGTCCTAGGCAACCGGTTACTCATTTGAAAGCCTTTCCATGCCACTTCCACTGTATCACACTGTATTGCATTGAACGCAAACCAAGAAAATACAAATAACAAAACAATAAAACATAACCATAGAAAGAAGAGTAAACCCATAGAAAGAAGAGTAAACCCATAGAAAGAAGAGTATCAATGTGTGAGTGTCACTTGTTACCATATTATTTCCCATTGAAGCCAATGGCCCGGAGCATGAAGTTGCTGTACTTCAGTTCTGATATAAAAAGTTGAAATTCTTAATAGAGCAGGTCAACTTCACGGGGTGCAAAAACAGAAGGCAAAAAAAAAAGGATAATGAACTCCTGAGACAAGAACAAACAGGTCTTAAGTCAAAGCCAGTTTTCGAGAGGACTTGCTCAGCAATGCTGGAATTGTGCCAAGAGTCTCCTTCGTCCAAGCAGATTGCTGGTCTTTAGCCTTCTACAGGTGTGCCCCCAAATTGGGGCTACAATTCCTGGTCCATCTCTGCCTAACAACCTGTTTGAAAGCAAGCTTTCACGAGGATGTTCTAACTCATCCATTCCTGGCATGGACAACAGCAAAGCTATTGTTTGCTTCGATCAAATGAGCTGAGTTTGCCTTGCCAGTTTCATGACCTGAAAGAATGGCCAGGTTTGAAATGAGTCTAAGAAAAGAAAAGAAAAAAAAAATCAAGGTAATCTGTGGTGCTTTCTATGCTAAAGGAAATTTGGCAGTCCCGCCAACACATTCTGTTTGAGACCTGTGATGGGGATCTAATTCTCTCTCAGGAAGTGTAGTTATGTGCAGGACAAGCTGTGTTATTTCAGACAGAAATGGTAGAATTTCAGACAGCTGATAGATTGTTCAATGGTCCTCCAAGTACTTGATAACATCGCATGATTTGAACAATATCTCTTGTTCAAATGGCGTAGGTCTCCTGCTTGGGCAGGGGTTTGGACTAGATGACCTCCAAGGTCCCTTCCAACTCCGTTATTCTGTATTCTGTACTGACCTTTACTTTTCTGCTTGGAATGTCATGAGATGGAGTAACAGACTTGACCTGGAATTCCAATCTCACTGTAGGGTCCCTGAGGGCTGTTAGTAGACACTTTTGCTAGGATTTTCTTGGGTGAGAAGAAAGAGGAAATGCAGCAATGGCTCACTTGATCACTTGAAAGAAGGGAAACAGAAGACCAGGAAGGTTTGGGGGTGGAGTCAGGAGAACACTCAGCCTAGAATCATTACGTTCCCACAAACAATCTAAGTTCAACCCCTCTTGAATTCTGTTGACTCTTATCTAGCACCAATTTAGTGCATTAGTTGACTAGATTGTTGTCTATAGGGATGACTATTAAACCTTCTTACCTGGATTCCATGTGTTGTCCTGATTCTTCTCACCTTACAGGAGGTCAGTCATTCCTGGATCTTGCTGGGTTGAAAACAGGACAGTCTACTTTGCTTTCCTCCATGATATTATATTTTCATATTCACAATATTCACCAGAAAGAGAGCTGTCCTCTTCATCTGGAAGAAGAGAAAAGGAGGTGCAATGTTAAATTATCACAGCCTTGGTGGAAAACTGATTTGGTGGGAAATCCTGAGCCAAATTCTACTTCAAAAAAGTGTAGCCCAGATGCCATTAAGTAAGTCAGATTTAGTTGTCCCAACCTTTAGGATCAGGAGTGTGGTTAGAATTATGCCTCATATTCTGAAACATGCCTTTAAAGGTCGTAATAAAAGCATTATGAAAGAGCAGTCTGAGCCAAGAAAATGGCAATGCTATCATTCAATTTTAGGATATGATTCAGTAGACTAGTGTCTAAACTTCTGGAGCTTGGACTTTATTCAATCTGCCTTTGGATTATGGATTTCCTGTCTTGCGGCTCACAGAAGGTCAGATTAGGTAATCATACCTCTTCAGCCCTTATTCGTAACACTGGTACACCACAGGGTTGCGTGTTGAGTCCCTTATTCTATAATCTTTATGTGCATGACTGCATTCCCACTCACACTAGTAATACTATTACTAAATTTGCAGATGATACAACAGTGGTGGAACTTATCTCCGGGGGCGTGGGGAATGAGTCTGCCTACTGAGATTAGGTGGACCAATTGCTTTCGTGGTGTGGAAACAATAACTTGGTCCTCAACACCAATAAGACCAATGAGCTTATAGTGGACTATAGAAAGAACAGATCAGACGTCCAGCCCTTGCTTATCAATGGAGACTGAGGGGAGCAAGTGGCCAGTTTTAAGTTTCTGGGTGTTACCCTAAAAGAGGACCTGACCTGAGGTGCTCACATTGCAGCCCTGGTCAAAAGGGCCCAGCAGAGATTATACTACCTGAGACTTCTCAGGAAACAACAACTGAATGAAAAACTGCTGGTGACCTTCTACCGCTGCACCATAGAGACTATCTTAACTGACTGCCCCTGTGTCTGGTTTTGCCCATTGCACAGTGGCAGATAGGACAGCACTCCAGAGGGTTAACGTCATTGCCCCTCATAGGATCATGGGTTGCCCTCTCCCCTCTTTGAAAGAGCTTTATAGCTCCTGCTGCCTTAAGAAAGTTCAAAACATTCTCAAAGATCCATCTCATCCTGAGTACCCCTTTTTTGAACTATTACCATATTGGCAGACAGTACAAGATAATAAAAACAAGGACAAATAGGCCAAAAAACAGCTTTTATCCCGGGGCAGTAAATCTATTGAATTTTACTGTACAGTGCAATATTAATGCAATATCAAGGGTTTTGAATTCAATATATAGAATGTGAAACATGTCTGTTTGTGTTTATTTTCATGGTCATAATGTACACTGAAAATGGTATTTAATTTCATTGTACGAGGTGCAATGACAATAAAGTAAACTAAACTAAACTAAATTAAACTGAATTGGATATGTGGTTGGATTTTAGGGCCAAATTGTGAGCTAAGGATCACCTTTGTAGGGCAAAGACTATTGCTCAATGTTCCCAGCTTTATTTACTAAAATAAATAAATAACTGTTCTGAGCTGATTAAAGAAGAAGAAACAATGGAGAATGAAATGCCTCTTAGGATAAGGTCAACCCCGTGGGTTCAAGAGGGAAAATGCATTGCTATTGAAATCTTCTGTGCTGTGTGCACTTCAGTATTTGCAAACAGTCTACTTCTTGAGCCTTGTAACTGACCCAGGAATTCCTTTACTGGCGAGAGCTTAAAGGGGGCTATAAGTGCAGATAACCTTATTGAATTAAGAAAGGGAAGCCAAATCCACCAACTTGGGATGTCTTAGCAACCACAGTTGACCCCTCCAGCATTCAGACTGTCGACAGCTGCATTGGTAGCTTGCAAAAAGGGGTGGGGGACAACTTTCATTTGATCTAAGGTCATTTGGAATCACTTTCCTCCTTTCTTCCAGCCTTGGCCCCAAATATTGACATGCCCATTTATCTGTGCCTGTGACATTTCCTCTCCTCTTTATAATCTTCTCGGCAAATAATGGCGGCTAATCCATCATCTGCACAAATACATGGGGGTGTTTTCAAGTTGCTAGGAACTGCCCGCTCAGACGAGGGAGTCAACAGCAACTCTGTTGGCTCAGCCTAAATCCTCCACTTCACCCTTGAAAAACACAACGGCTCAAGTGTTGCAGGTCCAGCCCAAGGACCCCTCGACAGAGATCTGCATCACGCGCCAGATAAAGCCCTTCTGAGATGCAGTGGAAGAGTTGCAAAACCCAGCCAAAACAACAACAGCGTGAAAGATTCTTGATGCTCTCTGAGTTTGCTCGTTTTCTTGCAGACATTTCATGCCCAAATTAGAGAACATCATCAGGAGCATTGATGATGTTCCCTAGTTTGGATCATGAAACATCTACAAGAAAACACCAAGCTCAGAGAGCATCAAGGATTCCATAGTCCCCCTCCTCTCTTTCTCTCGATAAACCATACTCCCTTCTAGCACTGATGATGTTACCTAGTTTGGGTCATGAAATGTCTGCAGGAAAACAACCAAGCTCAGAGGGCACTAAGGATCTATCTATCTATCTAT
Source organism: Bungarus multicinctus (assembly GCA_023653725.1). NCBI lineage: Eukaryota > Metazoa > Chordata > Lepidosauria > Squamata > Elapidae > Bungarus > Bungarus multicinctus. The sequence continues at coordinate 22,721,173 of CM042837.1, read as the reverse complement.
CTATCTATCTATCTATCTATCTATCTATCTATCTATCTATCTATCTACCTACCTACCTACCTACCTACCTACCTACCTACCTTACCTAATCTATCTATCCATCCATCCATCCATCCATCTCCTCCTCCTCTTCCTTCACTTCCTCCACCTCTTCCTCTTCTTTGTAATACCACCCTTCTAGCACTGATGATGTTACCTAGTTTGAATAATGAAATGTCTGCAAGAAAACAACCAAGCTCAGAGAGCACCAAGGACCCCTCATGTCAACCCTGAGCTGCAAATATTCTCCTTTATTGGAAAAACAAAATAGTGTGTAGGGAAGTGTCTGAATCAATGATCAGGAAACTTTGCTGGCTGAGGAATTCTGGGAGTTGAAGTCCACAAGTCTTAAAGTTGCCAAGTTTGAGGGCCCCTAGGCTAGAAGGATGGTGACGATTTACTATCAACATTTGCACGCTGCCCCAGTGAAACAACTTCAAGCAGGCATGCCAATTTATACACCTTTATGGCCAGTGTTATATGATGCAAGGAGAACTAAGTCAGAATGCTAGATCACAAGTTTTTGCAGTGTGGTTTCCTCCCTTTGCACCTCTTATGTCTTTTCCAAGCACACGCCTTATTTCTTGATCTAGGCCAGTTCCTGCATTTTGAATTTGGAAAAAAAAAAAACTGCAGTTGGATAACCCTTCAGCTTGGCCAAATTGACATAAGGAAACCTTGAATTCCAAGAGGCCTGTTTTGAATGTTGATAACATGGAAGGGATCTTACCCTCCCAGGCTAATTTCAAAATAGATATTCTTTGTAAGTGAGTGGCGAGACGCCTTTAGAGGCTTCCAGGATACCATATATCTCAGTGTCTCTTGTCTCCTTTTTTTTCTAGATTAAAGGTAAAGGTTTCCCTCACACATACATGCTAGTCATTTCCAGCTCTAGGGGGTGGTGCTCATCTCTGTTACAAAGCCGAAGAGCCAGCGCTGTCCGAAGACGTCTCTGTGGTCATGTGGCCAGCATGACTAAATGCCGAAGGCACACGGAATGCTGTTACCTTCCCACCAAAGGGGTCCCTATTTTTCTACTTGCATTTTCACATACTTTTGAACTGCTAGGTTGGCCAAAGCTGGGACAAGGAACAGGTGCTTCCTCCGTTACGCGGGCGTTGGGGATTCGAACTGCCGACCTGCTGACCTTTCTGATCAACAAACTCAGTGTCTTAGCCACTGAGCCACTGCTCAGTCTAACATCTAGGTTAGATGGACACAGAAGTCAAGTTGTAGGCTTCAATCATCTAACATTCTTTTATTTTCTAAGAAAACCTATGAGGCTCAGAAGAATTATGTAAAAAAAAAAGAGAGAGAGAAAGAGAGAGAGATGGTCCCAGGGGCAGACATTTTGCTTTCGAGCAAGTCAACTGTCAGGATTCCAGAAATCACCCTAATTAAATCATGAGTCTCGAGCCAAACTTCAAAAAACGTCAAAGGATTTATTAGAGGCAACATACTGGCACTGCCCTGTATGAAGCCTACTCTGGCATACATAATTTACAGTCACCTGTGACCCTGTTTCCCCCCTGGATCTGAATGGTGGAATCCCTTTTTCCCCCCAGACTCTATGAAATTTCAACCTGAAGATTGAACTTTGGTACAATCAAAGCTCCTCTTTGAATCTCAACCTACAAGTTGAATAATCAGATTCTCTTTGAAGGTTTGATGGAGTTTTTGCACACGTGCTTTTACTGGATCGCATCACAAATTCAGTTTGAATTAATAATTCAAATAGAAATGCAAATTCAAATTGGATCTTCGATTTGCATCCTTCTAATTCAGCAAGGAACGGAACTGGTCTCGGCTCAAAAGCTAAGCATGGTTAGGTTGGGTTCATATTTGGATGGGTGAACTCCAAACAATCCTAAGGCTTAGGCTTAATTAGGACGGTTGAAAGAACATTTCAGAAGAAGACAACAGCAAACTATTTCTGGATTGTTGCTCAGCCATCTACAGAGATACATCTCACCTGGGATCAAAATCAAGTTAAAAAGAAATTCTACCTTTTTGTTTTTAAGGCAGAAAAATTTGCAAAAGAGCATGAAAACTTGCTGAAATCTGCAAGGGTTCCAAACATACACTTCTTTTGACTGCCATTATTCCCATAAGAACAATCCTATCGCTACTATTGTAGCATACGCAGCCTGTTCAGCTCCCAGTTAAACCTGAATATTCACAGTTCCACCACAATGCACCGAACTCTCAGAAAAGAACGAGTAAACTGTATAAAACTTATCTCAACTAGGGCTTTATTGTTGTTTTACAGATTTCCTGTCTGAATTCAAGTTTCTTAAGGCTTTGCAACAAAGGAAAGGAGAAGACCAAAATGAGTGTTAAAAGTAGCTTGCATATCAAATAAACTATCCGATGTAGTTTTAAGTTCTTCGGAGAAAGGATTGTTCTTCCCTTTTCTTTAAAACAACTCCTTCCCTGACATTCTGATCCCTTTAATAACTTCCTGGATGCTTTGGAATTTTTGACCAAACGTTTCATATGATGAATCATCATCATTTGCTATGGACTTCTTCATATCTTCCGAACTCCAAACATACCTTTACCACCCAATTCATGCTTACTAACATCATTTAAATTTTCTGTTTGAATTGGGGCGTATGCAAATTGCAGTGCCTAAAAAACCAGGTCCCTGTGTATCATCTGAAATGTACAGAAATAACCCTGGTCAAATTAGACACTGGGGGAAAATAGGGTGGGCAGGAGGCAGCTAATAGGTTCTGTCTGCATTTCTCCCCAACTTTCGGCACAAAGGTGTGGTTTTGCAGGGGGTTTGAAGGCCACAAAGTATGCAGGTCAGTGCCATTTCATTGCCACCTAGTGGTAGGAGTAGGAAAGAGAATGGAAAAAGATTGGAGGATTCAACCTACTTGCTACTTTCAAGAAGGTTATAGTTAGTAAGAAGCTGCCTGCAAGGAATATAAATCCTTCCATTCCCCACTGCCCTGTCAGAGTTGAAGAAAATTCTTGGATGAGAAGTGAAACATCTTCAAAAGAAAGAACAAGGAAGTCCAGTCGCCTCCTGAAAAATCACCTTTGGGACAGCCATGACCTGGAGAACTGAGAATCTCTACAGACTTTTACGTTGGAAAACGATTAACGTTAATGGATAATAAGCTATTCTGAAACATCAGGAATAGGGGAAGAAAAGGAATACGACAGTTGAAACCTAAAAGAGGAACATTTAAGATTGGGCTAAGATTAAGCTGTTAGTTATTCAAGCAGGTATACCTGTTCTGGATTGCAAAAATCCAAAGAGTTTTCAGCATCTCTTTGCTCCCATTTAGAATAGCTCATTGGGTAGACCTACCCTACAGTTTTGGCCCTGGGGTCAATTTTTATCTGCAACTCTGGGCAAATGTTGGTGTTTATATATTTATTTATCAAATTTAGAGACTATCTCTCTCACAGAACAAATCTCTCTGTGCTGTTGACACAACGGATGGAAACTAAACAAGGAGAGAAGCAACCTAGAACTAAGCTGTCAATACATATAATATTATATTATATTATTATATAATATACTTAACAAAAATATTTCTGTCTTTAAGTCTATATGTTGCTTTATCATTTTCTCTAACCAAGGATGTATTTTCGTTCACGTAATATTTTTTCATCCATTGTACCAACGTAATTAATACAGAGGCAGTGTCTTTTCCAAAGCCCATAAAGATGACACATGGCCAACAGCCCTTTCTTGAGAAAGTATCTAACCAACCTGGTTGGTGGCCATTGAGATCCTCATCATCTGAGATTTTTTTCCCCCCAACCTCCATGAAAGAAGTGCAAACCACTCCATTTTAGGATAGTGAATTTGATAGTTCATGCATTGTGTAAAGGAACACTTCCCAAAATATCACACTGTAGATTTGCATGAAGAGATTACCATAGTGGTAATTTTAATTTTAATCCTTTCTCTAAGGATCCATAGTACGTGCTACAAGACTCAAATGTTGGCTATGTTCTTCATTTTGCTCTCCAACATGACCCCAAGATCATTTTCATCATCAACAATTGCGAGTTTCATGTATATCTGAAGCCAGGCCTCCATCTATCTGTTTGTTTGTTTGTGAGTGAATCACTTCACACTTCCACAGAATCACAAATTTAATTTTGCTGACCTTTAACTGGATGAGTTCACTATGGGACTCCTTCCAATGCTTTCTATTCCAACCGTCCTCAATTCTTTGATGTCCGGAGCAAACCTGACCATTTTGTTGCTGTTTTTTCTCACTTTGGGTTATTAATGATGAAACTAAAAAAACCAAAAACCAGCCAGCTTCTTAATATAGAATCTCACCGATTTTTGCATTCCTTTGTGCTGAAAAAGATTTTTCATCTCCTGTTCTTTAATTGCACAGCCAGACTTGAATCTGCCCTTTTATCTCATGCCAAGTTTACTCACAACTTTGAGGAGGGACTTGATCAAAAGCTTTAACATGTCCAAGTGCAATATCTATTGAATCACCAACATTCCCCTGATTGCTGATGGTCAAAAGGTCAAAATGATATGGACAGAGGATTCATTTTTACAGAAGAAGCCTTGAATTCCATAATATTGGTACAAACCAGTTGAATTGTCATTGCTACCAAGAGAATCAATGGCGTAGTAAACTCAACATATTTTATTATTATTATTATTTTGATGAAACAGTGGAGGCCATGCTTGGTAGGCTAAAGAAACAAGTTGAAAATAACAGCATGAATTTTAAAAATTAGCCGTGCAACCTGCTTCTGCGAGAAGGCAGCAATCAAATGCACAAGAATAGAAAAGACTTGGGAATAGAAATTGATTGAAAACTAAATATAAATATAAATCAGCAGCTTGATCTGGCTAATAAGAAGACAAATGCAATTTTAGGCTACATCAACAGACATTTTTTGGAGCTGGGTTGTATCCAAATTGAACACATTTAAAAAAAATATATTTTATGAATCACAGTAAGCAATAATTTCCACTTTCCTCTGTTTGGGAAGAACTTCCTCCAACGGCAGTATCTCAATTCTGGAGCAGGTTACAAAAAGAATCACCAGAAAGACCAGGGATAAACTTTGGGAAGAGAGATTAAAAGATGTAATAATGTTCAGCTGTGGGAAAAGGTTGAACCACCACCCGTAAGGCAATCCTCTTAAAAGAAATTAAAAGATTACCAAGTGAATATCCCAAACCTGTTTGTTTGTTTTTACTCATTCTGGAATACCAGGTATGAGGAAATGATTTTAAGCTTCAGCAGGGCATATTGTGACTGAATGTTAGCCCCCCCAAAAAAATATTTCTAAAAGTAACAGTACTTCAATAGTAGAACAAGAGGCTGAACAGTAAAATTGTGAGGAATACATGAAGATTTAAGCTTCTCCTTCAAGCCAAATTAGACAGCAAATAATTCCAACTCTTTCCTGGTGCCGTGCATCCAGGAATGAGCCCAACTGAGAAGCGATCTCAGGTTACTTCCAAACACAACTGTTTGGTATTCCTTTTCACTGCTGAAAAGAAGATTATGTTCTGAAAGAAGCTGCTTTCTGCCTGGTCATGTGAAGGACCTAACAGGGATACCATCCAAAAGTTCGGGTTGTGTTTTTTTTTTTAGAACTACTGCATTTTGAGGAGGAGGGACTAAAATAAATCCACGGTATTTAAGAAGCCAAGTCGAAGAGCAGTTTATTTATTTATTTATTTATTTATTTAAATTTTTATACCGCCCCCTCTCCCAAAAAGGGACTCGGGGCGGTGTACAGCCTACTAAAAAATGAACAATATGTACAGTTAAAAACAAATTAAATAGAATTGATCCGGCTGAAATCCCATCAAGTACAAAATATTACCAAAATTTAAAATTCAAGGATTATATTAAAAATTTAAAACCTAATTAATTTAAAACCCCAAGAACCGTTTACATGAGCTTGATATATAAGATAACCTGCCAGCTGAGAAAAGAAAGAGCATTCTCTCCCTCACCAAAATATATACAAAAGGCAGTGGGCAAGTATTCAGGATCCTGATTTTGTTTCTTGCAATGGGCAGCATAAATTTACTGTTGCATGAGAATGTTGTTAAATTAACTGCAAAAAAAAAGAAAGCCAAGTGCAGCTAAGTTAGTTCTTATTTTTTTTCAAGTGACATTAAACAAGATACAGTACCAGATGGGGAAGTCTTTGTATTATAGGTAGTCCTCAGTTTATGACCGCAATGGAGCCCAACAATTCTGTTGCTAAGTGAGACATTTCTTAAGTGAGTTTTGCCCCATTTTACAATCTTGTGTTAAGTGAATCACTGCAGCTGTTAAGTTAGCAACACGGTTGTTAAGTGAACCTTGGTTTCCCCATTGCTTGCAAGAAGGTCGCAAAAGAGACACTGCAACCGTCATAAAATGTGAAGCATTTGAATTTTGATCACATGATCATGGGGAATCCTGCAATGGGCATTAAGTGTGAAAAATGGCCATAAGACCCATTTTTCCAATGCCACTGTAACTTCAAATGGTCCCTAAAGAACTGTTGTAAGTCAAGGATTACCTTGTGTTAAAAACCTATAGCCCAGTTTTCACCCCAATGGCTGAGAAAACATGCTGGGTTTTTCAGGGCAGTAAAAGCCATTCAGTACCACAAGGACAACTTAATTGTAATTATTTAATCCCGTGGAGAAAATTCACCCTGCCCAAATCCATAGATCAAACGAATTACAAGTCACTTAAATTGGACTGGTTTTGTCATGCCTCTGTCAGAATCTGACTCGGAGGGAGAAGCCGAACAGCTGACAGGGAGCGGGAGTGTGGCTCCGTTGGCTGTGGAGGAAACTGGGGAAGGGCAAAAGTCCAGCTGGGCAGAGCAGGAAAGTGGTAGAACAAGGGAGACGGAATTCAGAGGAAGACCCAGGCCCATCCCCTCATCATCCTTGGGCACGCAGGGAGGAATGGAGAAGGGAGCAACATGAGTTGCATGACTTACGGGGGAGGAAAAGGCCCTGATTCCCTTTATTAGCTGCAGCTGGGAACACAGTGTATAAAAGAGAAAGCTGCGCACAGCAAGATGTTGGGAGCAAACGTGAAGTTATCTTATATCATTGGGGCTTATCTGTGTTCTGGGTGTCTTCCCAACTGTGTGAGTTTTGCCGTGCTTTCAAGTCTGAAATTCCTTCTCCTGCCCAGTCAAGCTAATTACTTCAGCTTGATTTGGTTGGATTTTTAGTTACAGTTTGTGTGTACCTTGTTTTGAATTTTCTACAGTCAAAGGCTGTTCCTGGGAGAGTTTTTCTCCAGCCGAAGGTAACCTGGACATTGGAGGCAAAGTTGGAAATAATAAAGGGACTCTTATTGCTTATTTGATTCTGTTGCCTTTGTGCCACGCCCCAGGTCATCACAGGTTTGAACGGCCCTCTGGAATGATCAAATTTCTTGGGGAAATGGCCCAATGTAGAGTTCAGAAATGTATACGCTCCATCACAGATTACACTGAATTTGGAAAGCCCTCTGCCTCTAGATAGGCCAGAGGTCTCCAAACTTGGCAACCTTAAGGCTTGTGGACTTCAACTCCCAGAATTCTTCAGCCTGGGGACCTGAGATAGGCAGAAGGAAAACAGACCAAGTTATGGGAAAATGTTCCTTCAGCCCAACCACTAAGTCATTCTCAACTGTCCATCGGTGTTTAGATTGGCCTAGAGTTTCATAATCATCCATCCTCCGTAAGCAAATCAGCAGCTTCGGGTTTTCTTTAAAGCAGTCAATCCTTTGATTAAAAGGTGAGCCTTAACAGCTCCGATTATTAACCTGAAAGGTTTACTTTGCAGGAGAATGAATAGCGCAAATTTGCTAATTATTGCTATTATTTATAATTGTTTAATGAAGGGGGAGAATAATATCTTAAATGTCAAAGTTCCTATTTTAATTGCCTCAAAGGAATGATGGAGATCATTATGTTGATCTTGAGGTGGTGGTGGTGGGGGAAATATACATAAATCTTATTTTAAATGCTCCAGGAAAATCTGAAGGTATATTTAGAAAAACACACGGCCTTCATATTGTTAATGTGGGTGAGGATGGCACAAACTCCCCAAAAGCTTATTGGGATTTCATGATAAATAAGCTTTTTACAGTTAGGGCTTTACTGAGGTTTACTCCGATAATCTGATTCATTAACAATGGAAGATGGGCTACAATTCAACAAAGAGGGGTTATTTTCATTTTTAAAATGAAACATTAGCACAAAAGAGCAGAATTTTTTTTTCTCACCCAGAATTTGTTATATACAATTGTTACTTACTGAGATGGCTTTCTTTTTAAATGATTTGCTGTTGTACCTCTTAAATAAATCATCTATAACTTACGCGGATAGCTTGATTCACCAGAAAGAGGAACAAAATAATTTAAATGTATACATATGCAGAGATATATATCTTCCTTCCTTCCTTCCTTCCTTCCTTCCTTCCTTCCTTCCTTCCTTCCTTCCTTCCTTCCTTCCTTCCTTCCCTTTCTGCCTGTGGTTAGAATGCAGTATTGCAGGCTAATTCTGCCAATTGCCAGGAGTTCAATCCTGACTGCTTAAAGTTGACTCAGCCTTCCATCCTTCTGAGATGGATAAAATGAGGACCCAGATTGTTGGGGACAATAGGCTGACACTGTAAACTGCTTAGAGAGGGCTGGAAAACACTGTGAAGTGGCATATAAGTCTTAGGGCTAGTCTAAATAAGTCTAAATTCCCTCAACACTGTCCAACTGTTTACTAAATCTGCATTATTACTACCGTTAATCTTCTCATCACTTCTTATCACCCATCCCCTCCAACTTGTGACTGTATGACTGTAACTTTGTCACTTGTATCCTTACGATTTATATTGACTGTTTCCTAGTATGATTTGATTGCTTATTGTACCCTATGACTATCATTAAGTGTCGTACCTTATGATTTTTGACTCTTGACAAGCGTATCTTTTCTTTTATGTACACTGAGAATATTTACACCAAGACAAATTCCTTGTGTGTCCAATCACACTTGGCCAATAAAGAACTCTATTCTATTCTATTCTATTCTATTGCATTCCATATTTTCTATTCTATTCCACATTCTATTCTATTCTACTCTGCATTCTATTCTCTTCTGCATTCTATTCTATTCTCTATCCCGTTCGATTCCATTCTATTTAAATTCTATTCCTATATCCTTCTATTCTATTATACCCTATGACTCTTATTAAGTGTTGCACCTGATGATTCTTGACAAAGGTATCTTTCCTTTTATGTACACTGAGAACATTTGCACCAAGACAAATTCCTTGTGTGTCCAATCACACTTGGCCAATAAAGAATTCTATTCTATTCTATTCTGTCTACCAAATTTGGATGGGATTCCTCTAGTGCCCTGTTTCTCAAATTTGACAAAGTTTAGATGTCTGGATGTCAACTCCCAGAATTCCTCTGGCTGGAGAAGTTAAAGAAAGAAGTCCAAATCTCCACCTGGTATTTTAACTAGGCTTGCTCTGCCTAGTTGAAAGATGGTGTCTCGTCTACTTCTGCCACCCATGAGTTGCTTCCATGATCTGCATTTAAGAGAAGTCTGTTTTGAGAAGATACAGGAGATGGATCACTGGAGGCTTTCAAGAAGAGGTTGGATTGCCATTTGTCAGAAATGGGATAGGGTCTCCTGCTTGGGCAGGGGGTAGAACTAGATGACCTACATGGTCCCTTCCAACTCTGTTAATGGCATGGCCAATAGGACCACCTCATATTTACTTCTTCTCCAGCAAATAAAAGAATCCACCAAGGTAGTAGCACTGCTTAGTTTCTTCTAAACCAGATTTGGGTGTTTTATGGGGCCCCCATCACCACATCTGACTCTTTTGCTGTTTCCAGGGCAGCCCTGCGGGCCAGATCTAAGCACTCTATGGGCCCAAGCTGCCCCCTGGGCCTTGAGTTTGACACCCCAGTATATGCCATACATGCAGTACAACCTTTATTTTGAAGGCAACTGCTTTATTTTTCAATTTGCATGCATGTGTCCCTCTGTGCCTTCACGACCCTATCGGTTGAGCCCTCCACAGCCATCTCAGTTTCTCATAAGGCCCTTTGGGAAAATGAACCGCCCATCCCTGAATGCTCCCTTTTGCTCAGCCTGTAAACTGTTTGAACAATCTCGGAGCCTGGCTTTCCTCAGGCCCAATTAGATGTCCCCACTTCCAGCCGTGCCCCGCCTCTCTCCTGCAGAATCAACCTCCACAGAGCCTTTTCTCTTGGCAAAGGTACAGCATCCCAAACGGCTTTCAGGGCTGGCCAATGAAAACAAGCCCAAAATTGCTGAGCAAAGAATTCCGTGGCCAAGATCGGCTTACATTCCCTTGTCGGAAGGAAATGTGAGGCCCCTTTCTCTGGTGCACACATACAGAAGAGAAAGTGGCTTTTGAGAAGCTATCAATATTATGACATAACGTACCCCCTCCCAAAAAAACTCTTCACAACCTTGAACCTTTAGATGCTAAAGCCTACCATCCCTAGTAATGCAACTAAGATGATTAAAGGGCTACTAGAGGCTAAAATAAATGAAGAACAGTTGCAGGAACCGGGCATGGCTAGTCTAGAGAAAAGAAGGACTAGGGGTGACATGACAGCAGTCTTCCAGTATTTGAGGGGCTGCTACAAAGAAGAGGGGGTCAACTTATTTTCCAAAGCACCAGAAAGCAAGACAAGAAGCAACAGATAGAAACTAATCAAGGAGAGAAGCAACCTGGAATTAAGGAGAAACTTCCCAATAGTGAGGACAATTAACCAATGGAACAACTTTTTCCAGAACTTGTGGGTGCTCCAACACTGGAGGTTTCTAAGAAGAGACTGGACATGCATTTGTCTGGAATGGTATAGGGTTTCCTTCCTGAGCAGGGGGTTGGACTAGAAGACCTCCAAGGTCCCTTCCAAGTCTGCTATTCTGTTATGTTCATTGCATTGATGATATTATCTAACTATCTCCTCCTCTGCCATCCCCTTCTCCTTTTGCCTTCCATCTTTCCCAACACCAGGGCCTTTTCCAAGGAATCCTCTCTTCTCATTTAATGACCAAAATATTTCAGCTTCAGCTTGAAAATGATACCTATAACACATACTGTCCTTCCAGTTTTGGAATACTACAAATTGGGAAAACTAGATTCAGATTTCAGCTCAGTGGCAATTTTTTGCTTTAATACCAGTCAAGTAATATGTATCTTCTGAATGAACTAGATTACTTCTCAGAAGAGTTGTTGGCCTAAATTCTTTTTTATTCCAAGCTTAGGACTGCCTACCAGGGGTGGGATTCTACCAGTTCGCACCTATTCTCTAGAACCGGTTGTTAACATTCTAAGTAGTTCAGAGAACTGGATGTTAGAAGAAATTACTGGCCTAATCCTGTAAGGAAGGCAGGAAGGAAACATTCTGGTGTTGCTTACAGAAACTGCCTCTACCTTATTACGTTGTTGGCACGACTAGACTTCCTGTCTCAGGAACTTCTCTGGAGTTTTTCCCCCCTCCTTTGCTGGTACTTTGCTTGTGTGGAGTGACCATTCAAAGTTACAATGGCCCTCAAAAAAGTGACTTATGACCATTTTTCACACTTACGACTGTTGCAGCATCCCCACAGTCACGAGAGGCCAGGCGAGGAGATGCGTGCCTTGATGTGAGTGATATTGAGTTGGCCACACCCAGCCAGTCACATGACCACCAAGCTATGTCCACCCAGTCACATGACCACCAAGACACACCCACCACCTAAGCCACGCCCACAGAACTGATTGTTAAAAAATTTGAATTCCACCCCTGCTGCCTACCTAGCCTCCTCCATATATTGGACTTCAATAATTTCCAAAAGCTGTACCTTTAGAGTTTCGACCCAGGAGCTGCCCACAGTTCTCTAAAAGATGGATGACCATAGAAATGTTTTAAAATCAATCAATCAATCAATCAAACTATGCTTCAGGTTGAACCAAAGACCTTCTGCCTAGGAAAGAAGTGCTTACTACCCTACTGCAGTTCTTTCCTTTGAGCTGTGCTCCTTGGATCACCAAATTAATTACATTTTGCCTCCCGCTGGTCTTGGTGGCTAGGGTTTCTTTGTGCTGAAGCAGATTCTCCTTGAGTAGACTGCCATGCTTCAAAGCAACCCAGAGTGGATAGCCATGACTTCCTTCCCTAGACTCACTTTTACTTTGATTCTCTGTCTGCCTATCTCTGTAATCCAGCTTGACCTGTATGAGCAGGCTTCTCCTAATTTTAGTTCCCACTCTGTGACAGTTGGACCCGTCACCTGAGTGGAGAGATTCTGCTTTGTTTGTTCAAAAAGACTTCCTTCCTTGCTCGGCATCTTCAAAAGCGCTCGCCTGCTTTTCTTGCAAAATCCCTTGTTTTAATTGTTCAATAATACACATTCCCCCCCCCCCCATAAGCTGGCCTTGTTTTCAAAGCAATAAAGAGAGGCAGCCCACCCCCTTCCCCACTCCCTTGTCGTCAACATTGCAAGTGCTAGACAAAGCATGGTTTTTTTATTGGGACATCTGAGGATGGGCTTGGCAAAGAAGAGTTCGGCGTCCAAAGAGAATGAGAGCAGGCGGCCAAGATCAGTAACCACGCCGCCTTGTCTTTGTGTCTCGCACTTTCATTGAACTCCGACTTTGATTGAGGTGGGCAGAAAAATGTGCAGACAATAATCCAGAGATTTCGTACCAGCTCCAGAGAAGGGAAGAAAATCACCATGACAACATGGCTGAAAAGGGGGAAAATGGGCCACCAATATTACTCGGGCGAGAGAAACATATGCTCGCAGGAAATGGGCGGGGGGTACAAATTTAGATTTTCATCAGTTGGTTGCCCCGATGCGTGGCCCAACGGAGTAACTCCTTTTGATTTTCTCCGGGCTTACAGTGGCGTAACTGAGATCAGGATATGGTTGATAGCTTTCAAAGGACAACAACATCCTGGCAGATGGTCTTTGAATTCTGATTCAGAGGCCAAGAAGCCGAAGGACTTTGCAAACCTTTGATTACTGACCGATGTCTTCGTTTGGGGGGGAGTCACAAAGGTACAAAAACTCAGCATGGGACAATTCTCCTCATTTTCTCATCTTGATCTTCTGGGCTATTTTCTTCTCCTGGCTGTTGGCCAATACCTCTAGCCTTGTTAACTTTTGTGTTTGTAGTAAAACACCTGCAGCTCATTCCGTGTGAAAGCGAGAGGGGGAGAGAGATGGGGAAGGGGAAGAAGAGGGTGGGTGGGGGGGACAAAAATCTGCCATGGGTTGGAGACAAGGATCCCATTTATTCTTTTGTTCCATTTTCAAAATGTGAAAAAGGACAATGATAGTTGCTTTGCTTGATCTGCAAAGTGGAGGCTCTTGAAACACACCCTGCGAGCACTTTTAGGAGGGCTAGTACATTCTGTGTGGGTCTAAATAAATACCTGTGTGAAAGAACAGGTATTTTAGGCATTAGATACAGATAGAGATATTTCAGGAGCGTGTCGGGTCCAATATTTCAAATTCATAGGAAGCCTGGTAGAACATCAACTTCAAGCTTGGAAGAAAATAAGCGTCTGTGTCTCACTGACTTAGATTGGAAGACTGTTGTACAGCTCTTCATTATTGATCTAGGCCAGGGGTCTCCAACCTTGGCAACTTTTAAGACTTGTGGACTTCAACTCCCAGAATTCCTTGCCAAGGAATAGATACAATACCACACCATGGATACAAACTCAAGCTTAACCGCACCAAACTTGATTGCAGGAAATACGACTTCAGCAACAGAGTGGTCAATGTCTGGAGTACTCTACCTGATTCTGTGGTTTCTTCCCCAAACCTCAAAAACTTTAACCTTAGACTGTCTACTATTGACCTCACCCCTTTCCTAAGAGGTGTGTAGGGGGCGTGCATAAGCGCACCAACATGCCTACTGTTCCTGTCCTATTGTTTCTTTTTTATTTTACTTATATGTATCCATCTCATGTATTCAAAACTATGTTTATACTTATACCTGTTATCTTGCAACCGATTGACAAATCAAATAATTAAAATAAAATAAACAAATAAAGGTTGGAGACCCCTGATCTAGGCCACTTTAAAATGTGTGGACTTCAACTCCCAGAATTCCTCAGCCAGCATGGAATTTGTGGAGTTGAAGTCCACACCTCCTAAAGTGGCCACATTTGAAATGTGCTGAGCTAGCTTGATCTAAACATTAATCCCTTTGCTTCTGGTCCTTGCTTGTTCCTGGTTTGATGTTCATTGCAATTCAACATTCCATTTCCACTCCAAGACCATACTTTGACAAATATGCATCATCAACTCTTTCAACACTATTTTCTATTTTATTAAAAAAAATAGTTTCAATTCCCCACCCCCCAGAAAATAGGGGGGGGGAACTATTTGGGAATTTATTTTATGAAAGCACTATTTTCATGTAAGTCCTTATTCTCCCACTCTACAAGAAAAGTTTCATACTAGCATTTTTTAGGACTTTCTGCAAGAAAAAAAAGGAGAGGAGAGGAGCTAAACCGTAAGGATATTGAACATTGCCATCTACTGGATGGAGGTTGTATATACAATCAGCTTAATGTCTTCCAAATGTTTCGATAAATGACTCCTGGAGTCGAAATACAACGATTTTTGAACCAAGGTACCTCAAATAGGTTAAATTACAGAATGCATCCAAAATCTTAGACCCTCAAGGAAATATTTGGGAAAGTTATGGCTACTTCAGTGCTACTGACTGCTGCTGCTATATAGCTGGGCTGCTTCTGCAGTCATGTGATTTTCATTTTCAACATTCTGTGACAATTTCCCAGTCGCTCTCACAATCCCTTGCTCCCTCTCCCATCCAGCAACAGCCACTTTCCCTTCCGCTGGGAAGGAAAGGGAATTAGTTTACGAATTGTAACTCATTGGCTCGTAGGGGACAAGGGATGTAGAAATCAGGGTACATTCATTCTATGTAAGTATTAATCATGATTCCATTGGTTTTGTGTCATTCAACACATTGAAGACTGCCAATATCTCTACTTTTATTTCATTTGCAACTTTCCTGACCTAAGGAAGTCTTTTAGCTCCATCTTGCAGACAATATATAAACATATATTACATGCCTTAAGTATACTTTAAAAAAAACCATCTGGTTTTATATATTCCAATCTATTCTTATATGCCATTATTGACTCAAGACAACCTGCAAAAGAGGCCCTGGAGTTATGCAATGCTTTATTGGTGCCCAATCTTGACAAAGACATCTACAAAGCACTACTTTGAATCAACTTAGGCACAAAGCAAGGTGCATAAATTGTGATGCTACAGAACAGAAGGGGGAAACCACATCCTTTGTCCGAAAAGATGAGCTAGTATGTATGACCAGAAGTTCATTTCCAGTGCAGTGAAGAGATGGAAGACTTGTTTCAAGTCTGATCCAAGTATAGCGCCTGGATTGCACCCTTCAGAGAGAGCACTTCACTGGACCTCATTCATGTCAAGTGGAATGCTGTTTTCGCACCTCATTTAGAATAGAATAGATATTAAAATAGTTGAGAAAGTCCATAAATATTTCACAGGAAGAGTTCTTCACTCCTCTACTCATTGCAGAATACCTTATGTACCAGACTCGAAATTCTAGTCCTAGAAAATCTAGAACTACAGCGCCTTCGGTCCAAATAAATATAGTATATAAAATCATACATTGCAATGTCCTACCTGTCAATGAATACTTCAGCTTCAACCACAACAACACA
Source organism: Bungarus multicinctus (assembly GCA_023653725.1). NCBI lineage: Eukaryota > Metazoa > Chordata > Lepidosauria > Squamata > Elapidae > Bungarus > Bungarus multicinctus. The sequence goes on along the minus strand of CM042837.1, from coordinate 22,705,403 downwards.
AGATCAAACAATAGATACAAACTCAAGGTTAATCACACCAAACTTAATTGCAGAAAATACGACTTCAGCAACAGAGTGGTCAGTGTCTGGAATACTCTACCTGACTCTGTGGTTTCTTCCCCAAACCCCAAAAACTTTAATCTTAAATTGTCTACTATTGACCTCACCCCTTTCCTAAGAGGTCTGTAGGGGGCGTGCATAAGCGCACCAACGTGCCTACCGTCCCTGTCCTATTGTTTCTTTTATATATTTTATTTTTCTTATATGTATCCATGTATTCATAACTATGTTTTTACTTATACCTATTATCTTGTAAGCAATTGACAAAAATAGATAAATAAAAATAAAATAAATAAAAAATAAATAGAATAGAATAGAACAGAAGGAGAAAATGGAATGGAATAAAGAATGGAATAGAATGGAATGGAATAGAATAACAGAGTTGGAAGGGACCTTGGAGGTCTTCTAGTCCAACCCCCTGCCTAGGCAGGAAACCCTACACCACTTCAGAAAAATGGTTGTCCAATCCTTTCTTTAAAACTTTCAGTGTTAGAGCACCCTCAATTGCTGGAAGCAAGTTGTTCCACTGTTTAGTTTGGCTCAAGACTCATGATTTAAATGGGGGTAATTGCCAGAATCCTGAGAGATATCTCTAGATTACTTACATGTGCTGGAAACCGGTTGTGAGGCAATGATTGGGGCCCAGGGAAAGTAGGACATCTTTTTGCATCTTTCCATCTCAGGTTTGTTGCGAAACATCTAACAATGGAACAGAAGGACAGGTGTGTTATAATGTCCAGCAAAACAGTCTTTCAGCCTTAAGGATTAACAGGTTTATTGTCTGCAAAAATAAAAAGGGGAAAAAAAGAAACCACCCAAAACAATTTCTCCACAAATGGGTGAGTTAGATTTCACCCAAAGATTCAACTCCATTTCTCACAGGTTTGAGACCTAGCTGACTTTACATAGAACGTACATACTGCAACTTTTCATTCATTTCTGGTCTCCTCCTCCTCCTCCTCTTCCTCCTCCTTCTCCTCCTCCCCCACAAACACTGCAATAGCTACATATACAGTAAGTACAATTAAGAGGCAGCACAAAACTTCTAGAAGAATCAAAGGACCTTTCCTGAGCTGTGGAATGCTATCTCCCAGATATTCATGTTGCCCCAATTCCTACCATCTTTTAAGTGACCCTTGAAGAACTGGCTCTCTCCCTTCCCCGCCAGGCATTGGGATGAGGTGTTGTTTTTAATGGATGCTTTGCAAAAGCAGAGCATGTACTTTCTGGTTTCCATTAAAAAAATAATGGTTTGGCCAACTTATTGCTTTTTTTTTTTTAAAGAAGATTGCTTTTATTGTAAGCTGCCCAGAGCTGACTGAGTTGAGCAGCTCCATAAATGTAATAAAGTAAATAAATAATAAAGACGTTTTTTCCGGGGAGCACCCCTTCCAAGAGCAATTGCCTCCCTCTCTTCTGAATACAGAGGGGATGCGGTAGTGTTCTGCTTCAGCGTTGTCCTGCTTTCCTCCTGAGAACATTTCTTGCAACTTCTGCAAAGGCTGGAAGAGGCCAAAAGGTTGTAAGGTGTTGCACTTCTGCCTCAGTGAGTGAAGGATATGGCCTTGATGGTATAAAGGCCTCTCCTGTTCAACATTTATGTGTAGCCGCTGGGGGAGATCATCCGTGGCTTTGGGGTGAAGTGTCATCTGTACGCTGATGATACTCAGCTGTACATTTCCACCCCAAGCCACCCCAACCATGCCATGGAGGTCATGTCCCGTTGTCTGGAGGCCGTGCGGAACTGGATGGGCGGGAACAGGCTCCGACTCAATCCTTCCAAGACTGAGTGGCTGTGGTTTCCGGCGTCCCAATATAGCCATATAGTTCCTTCGCTGGCTATTGGGGGTGAGATTTTGCCCCCTTCAGGGAGGGCTCGCAATCTGGGTGTCCTCCTGGATATATGGCTGTCTTTGGAAGACCACATTATGGCTGTCTCCAGGGGGGCATTTCATCAGGTTCGTCTGATCCACCAGATGCGGCCCTTTCTGGATCGGGATGCCTTACACACGGTCACTCATGCCCTGGTCACCTCCCGACTGGACTACTGTAACACCCTCTACATGGGGCTCCCGAATGGGAGCATCCGGAGGCTTCAACTGGTACAGAATGCGGCCGCGCAGGTGGTTATGGGGGCGTCAAGGTTCTCTCATGTGACGCCCCTCCTGCGCGAGCTGCATTGGTTGCCAGTGGCCTCTCGGGTGCGCTTTAAGATTTTAGTGTTAACTTTTAAAGCGTTCCATGGCATCGGACCAGGATATTTACAAGACCGCATTCTGCCAGTTTCCTCTCACTGTCCGGTGCGCTCCCACAGGGAGGGTCTCTTGCGGGTCCCGTCGGCATCTATGTGCCGGCTGGTGACCCCGAGGAATAGGGCCTTCTCTTTGGGGGCATCTGCCCTCTGGAATGGGTTGCCTCCGGAGTTACGTACAGCCACGGACCTGGGGACCTTCAAGCGTGCCTTGAAAACCTGGCTCTTTGACCAGGCCGGCTTGAGCTGATTTTAGATTTGGGTATTTTAATTTTTGTATTAAATTTTAGGGTTTTAGGGAGGGGTTTTAACTGTTTTCAGCCAGGGCCTTTAGTTTAATTTAGTTTTAACTTTTAAATATTTATTGTTTTAATTGTATGTCTGTGCACTGCTCCGAGTCCTACGGGAGAGGAGCGGTATATAAATAAATAAATAAATAAATAATAATAATAATATTACTATTATTATTATTATTATTATTTCACGGAACAACAGAGTTGCTAAATACAGGTAGTTCCCTGGAAATGCACTTCTGGTCATACATACTAGCTCATTTACTCAGAGAAAAGTCCTCAAGTTACGACTATAATTGAGCCTCACAATAATGGTTATAAGTTGGGCATCAGGGTTTCAAGTAATACAGAACTCTGAGACAGGTAGATTCCTCAAAGAATAGTTTTATTGGATATATCATATTGGCACAGGCTGGTGAAAACCGACTCTGAATATTCCCGCAGTTTTCACCTAATTAAAAGTAAAAGTTTTCTCCATTCCCCAAACAATCAGTCATATGGTCCAATCAAGGTGCCATCTGGTTGCCTGGCAACATCACTCTTCCCTTCCCTGATCACCTGTGAGAATGTCCTTGATTCCCAGGAGAAAGTATTTTGTTTTGACTACAAAACTCCAGCTATCTCTATTCCTCCCCCTCTCTATCCCTCAGCTCCAGTGTGTGAAGCAGGATTGACATGGGGATGGTTGTAAACCAGACCTGATTTTACTGTCTTTTCAACAGTGTTCACGAAGCAAACAAGTGAATGCTGCAGTCATTAAGCAAATGCTGTGGTCGTTATGTAAATCTATCATTTGCTGTGGAGCAGTTTTTGCCCCCAAACAGGAAGTAAATGCTGGTTATAAACGTTTTGGGGGGATCTGTGGTAACTCTTAATGGACACTAATCAATTGGTTGAAAGTTAATACCCTTTTTCCAGGACTATGTTTTATACCGATAAAAGAGAATATTTTTAGCTCAGGATTGAAGTCTGAGATCTCTGCTGTTCTCTGAGCTTGGTGTTTCGACACCTCTCATCAACATCAGGAGCACTGATGATGTTACCAAGTTTGGTAATGAAACGTCTGCAAGGAAACTACCAAGCTCAGAGAGTACCAACCTATATTCTGTTTTTCTGGCAAAGTGGACTGTGGGCTCGCGCAAGAATGCATGTATAGCCTTTAAGGTATCGCTAGATCCTTTATGGTTTCTTTCCCCTCCTAAAACCAGTAAACATTCCTTTACACCAAAAGCTGTAATTGGAGACCAACTTTACTGGAAACCCTGATAGTTTCATATGTTCTAAAAGAGGAATTTTCTATCAACCACGCTGAGTATTAAAATGGCCGTTCATGACTGAATGGAAAATAACACATCTCATTTGTTACCATTTCGCCTACTTTAATCCATCTTCCAAGGGAATTCCGTCTGGGAATCTCATCTCATCTGGGACCGAGAATGTAAAAGTAATCATCAAAGCTTCAGAATAATTACAAACAAATGAAAGCAAATGTTCCACGATGTTCTTTTTCGAGATATTCCCCATGGTCAATGTATTAAGCTTACTGTAGGCCTTGGCTATGAGTTGGAAGAGAGACCTTAGACAAGCTTTGGATGTGGGTGTGAAGGTCCCTTGGTTTTGCTGAGCAAATATCCATGTGGCCAGAGTTTGGACTGGAGATTATATGAGAACACAGGACAACTGGAGTCTTTATGCATTATGAAAGGTGGAGAATGCTTGTGGGGGGGGAAGGCATTTGACCCAGTGGTGGGATTCACATTTTTTTTTACTATTGGTTCTGTGGGCGTGGCTTGGTGGGTGTGGCAGGGGAAGGATACTGTAAAATCTCCGGTCAGAGGTGGGATTTGCCGGTTCTCCGAACTACTCAAAATTTCCGCCATCTCTGATTTGACCACTTCCTTCAAAATTACATCTTGCAGAGAATATAGAATAACAGAGCTGGAAGAGACCTTGGAGGTCTTCCAATCCAACCCCTTGCTTAGGCAGGAAACCCTACACCACTTCAGACAAATGGTTATCCAATCTCTTCTTAAAAACTTCCAGTGTTGGAGCATCCACAATTTCTGGAGGCAAGTGGTTCCACTGATTAATTGTTCTGACTATCAGGAAATTTCTCCTTAGTTCTAGGTTGCTTCTCTCTTTGATTAGTTTCCATCCTTTGCTTCTTGTCCTGCCTTCAGCCTGCTTTGGAGGATAGCTTGACTCCCTCTTCTTTGGGGCAGCCCTTGAGATATTGGAACACTGCTATCATGTCACCCCTAATTCTTCTTTTCATTAAACTATTTTTCATTAAACCATATAAAGATTTGGCCTAATTCTGACCCAGGACTGAGCTTGATCTGAAATGGACTGAGACCCAATGATATACTTTGTCACAGAGGATATAAAAATCACCTGGAACAAAAATTCAGAGGGTTTTTTTCCTGACTTTTTCCCAAGGGCCCAATATTTAAAATCTTCCAAGATGAAATTGGATAGATGAAGTCTAGTTTTTTCTAATAAATCTTGAAATTATTTATTTAGCGTATGACATCTCAGACAATATATATTAACGTTTCCCCCAAATTAAAAACATAATAAAATATGAATGTTAAAAGGATTGATATTCAGATACCAATGTTTAGACCATCTAATCATTGAAGTGCAGCATATTTATAGGGAAAAAAATCAGATATTGAATAGGTATATGACCTCAGCTTACAACCAGTTATGACCAGGGGTGGATTTCTACCGGTTCTGTCCACCTCTGTAGAACTGTAGAACTGGTAGTTCTGAAGAGCAGCAGACATAGAACCGGTTCCATTTTTGCCCACATGCCCACCCAGGCTCTTGCCTGACCTTTATTTCCTGATTTTTTTCAACTTCGGCTGCTGTGCGAGGCACAGCTGCAGTTTAAAAAGCAGGAAAAAAGGACTTTTTGAAAGGCTGCTTCTCTGCATGCTGATGACGATTTACAGGCACGCACCGCAGCGTGCAGGGAAGCACATCGTAAATCACCGAATCTCATAAATGACGAAAATGGTAGTTAACCCTGTCGGATCCCACCCCTGGTTCCAGAGGTGGTATTCAACAGGTTCTGACCAGTTCTGGAGAACCAGTAGCAAAAATTTGGAGTAGTTTGGAGAACCGGCAAATCCCCCCTCTGACTAGCCCCGCCTTCATCTATTTTCTGCCTCCTGAGTCCCAGCTGACCGGCTGGGTCTTTTTTGGTTGCCCTGCACAGGAGAACAGAGCTGGAAAGTAGGTTAGAGGGGTTGAGAGTGAATGGGGATTTTGCAATAACCTTCCCCCAGGAGTGGGGAGGGAATGGAGATTTTACAGTATATCCTTCCCCTGCCACTCCCACCAAGCTACGCCCACCAAGCCACGTCACACCCATCAAGTCACACCCAAAGAACTGGTAGTAAAATTTTTTGAATCCACTGGTTATGATGTGATCTAGTTTGACATGGGATCCCGCAGTCACAATGAGAGGAGGATATTGTGCCCCATTTATACAGCAAGTCCTGGAAGAATACCAGCTCCACTAACTAAAGTCTGCTTAAATCTTCATTTGTACTTGATAGCTGTATTCCAATATTTGAGGGGCTGCCACAAAGAAGAGGGGGTCAACTTATTTTCCAAAGCTCCTGAAGGCAGGACAAGAAGCAATGGATGGAAACTGATCAAGGAGAGAAACAACCTGGAATTAAGGAGAAACTTCCTAACAGTGAGGACAATTAACCAGTGGAATGGCTTGTCTCTAGAAGTTATGGATGCTCTAACATTGGAAGTTTTTAAGAAGAGACTGGACAGCCACTTGTCTGAAATGATATAGGGTCTCCTGCTTGAGCAGGGTTGGTCTAGAAGACCTCCAAGGTCCCTTCCAACTCTATTCTGATTACCTATGGACAATGGTGAGAAAAGCCTGTCTGTCTGTCCATCTGTTTGCCATTGCCTCCTTTCTAGAGCTGAGAAAGAGTGATTGGCCCAAGCAGACTTCAGGCCTGAGGCAGGACTAGAACTCCCAGCCTCCTGTTTTCTAGCCTGATCCCTTAACCATTTCCTGTGCCCCTGTCTGATTCTTGCAATCAGAATGGCCCCCAAAGGAATGATTAAGGCAAGAGCCATTTCCTCCATCTGAAGATCAAATGGCAAATCCTTTCTCCTCTTATTACTCAACGTTGTTCTAAAGGCTGATGGAAGGAACCCATAAACTCATCTTCATTGCTTATTAATTTCCTAACCGGGTGGAAACGGCACATTCCAGCTCAAAATATTGAGAAATCTACTCAGGCATTTATTTCCCAGTGTAACCGAGCTGAGGACACTGGAAGGAAACGATAATGGGGTGCTGGTGGGGGGACATGGAGAAGGTGTTTTCTGCTGTTGCTAAGACAGATTTCCTTCCTCCCCAGCTCTCATGGCCCCCTCCGTTTCCGTATCATCCAATCCTGGCACTTCTCCTCTCCATTGGTTCCACTGTCGCATCGAATGATTGTGACAGGCTTGTGTTCTTCTCACTTATTGGCTTAGTCTGATGGCCTATTATCGAGGGAAGCAAATCGGATGCTTAATCAATACTTGGCAAAGGCTGCCAGAGGCTACATTAGCATCACACCACTGGCTGTCTGGGTGTCTGCCTTTGAGATAAGAATCAAAGGAGCTTGTGACATGATGGAGCACTTGGCTGACTCCATTCTGGTTGTGGAGGAAGGCACGCCACCAAGGAACAAAGAGCACCCTTTCCAAAGAGTCATTTGGAAGGAACCATTTGTGACTGTTGGTCTTTGAGGACCGTCTTCCAGATCTCTCACCACTCCCTGATGACTGAACCTAAGAAGAACCTCCAAATCTATCTCCTATACCCGATGTAGATGGCAGTGAAAGGAGATGTTGAACCCCTGGGCTGGAAGCTTCACTAGAGCAATAATAATATCACTTAGATTTATATATCACTTTACAGTGCTTTATAGCCCCCTCTAAGCAGTTTTACAGAGTTAGCCTCTTGCAATCTAGGTCCTCAGTTTATTGACCTCAGAAGGATGGAAGGATGGAGTCAACCTTGAGCTGGTCAGGATCGAACTCCTGGCAATTGGTGGAATTAGCCTGCAATACTGCATTCTAACCACAGGGAGGGAGGGAGGGAGGGAAGGAAGGAAGGAAGGAAGGAAGGAAGGAAGGACGGGGGTGGAAGGAAGGAAGGAAGGAAGGAGGGGTGGAAGGAAGGAAGGAAGGAAGGAAGGAAGGAAGGAAGATAACAGCAGCACTTAGATTTATATACCTCTTTACAGCGCTTTATAACTCCTCTCTAAGCAGTTTACAGTCTCAGCAAATTGCTCCCAACAATCTGTGTCCTCAGTTTACCCACCTTGGAAGGATGGAAGGTTGAGTCAACCTTGAGCCTGGTGAGATTAGAACTGCCAAACTGCTGGCAGCCAGTGATCAAGAGTCAAAAAGAGGGCTGTGAAAATATTTACAGATTTCTCATATCCCGGACATAAACTGTTTCAACTCTTACCCTCAAAATGCTGCTATAGAGTACTGCACACCAAAACAACTAGACACAAGGATAGTTTTTCCCAAACGGCATCACTCTGCTAAATAAATAATTCCCTCAACACTGTCCAACTGTTTACTAAGACTGCACTACTATTACTGTTAATCTTCTCATCACTCCTTATCACCCATCCCCTCCCATTTGTGACTGCAACTTTGTCGCTTGTATCCTTATGATTTGTATTGTCTCCTAGTATGATTTGATTGCTTATTTGTATCCTAGGACTATTATTAAGTGTTGTATCTTATGATTCTTGACTCTTGATGAATGTATTCTTTTATGTACACTAAGAGCATGTGCACCAAGACAAGTTCTTGGTGTGTCCAATCACACTTGGCCAATAAAGTATTCTATTCTATCAGCAGAAGTAGTCTGCAATACTACATTCTAACCACTGTGCTATTGTGGCTCTTGACTTTAGTCAACCTTCAATGAAAACCATTTTTCTTAAAACATGGGGACCTTCTCTCTGGCTCAGAGTCATTAAAGAGTTGGGGTGGCCTCATGAAACAAACAAACAACAATTATCTTCCTGCTTCAAAAAAAAGTTAGTGTAAAGATAGAGATTAAATGTTTCATTAGGAAGTGAAAGTTCAAGTTCAGATCTCCATCCGACCATAAAACCAGGATGGACTTTAGACCAGAGGTCTTCAAACTTGGCAACTTTAAGACTTGCGGACTTCAACTCCCAGAATTCTCCAGCCAAACTGGCTGGAGAATTCTGGGAGTTGAAGTCCGCAAGTCTTAAAGTTGCCAAGTTTGGAGACCTCTGCTTTAGACTTTAGTCGTCTTAAACGAACTCACCAAGATTGACATGAGGAGTTCTAAATGCAACTCATGACTACAAAAGGGATGAAAACATGGATTTTCTCTCTTGGGTTCTTCCAAGCATAGTTTGGTCATCCACCTTTTTTTTCTTGTCCAATTTGGGGAATCTGCTTCATCTCATCTAGGCTGAAAAATGGAATAACTGGAGGAACCAAATGGTGACTTATTTCTCAACACATGCCATTCTCCAATTTATTCAAGAGAATTTATGGAATCACTTAGGTGAGATGGGTAGTAGAGAAATGTGATGAATTAATTAGTTAATTAATGAATGTATATTAAAGCTGTTAATGACTAGTGGTCTTGATAACCATAACCAGCTCTGAAAACACCTTGTAAGGAGCAGCTGGGGAACATAACTTGGAGCTACTAGGACTTGTTTAAATGGACCCCATGCAATGCAGAAGATGGATTGCACAGGTCTTTAGCCAGTTCTACAAATTTTCCTCCTCTTCCTCCTCCTCTATTCTTCCTCCTCCTGCTCCTCCTCTTCCTCCTCTTCTGTTCTTCCTACAGATGAATTCAAAGTGCTTAAAACACATGATTGGCATTTAAATATGTTTAATGTTAGTCTAATCTTAAATCTAAAAGGGACCCAGTGGCTTAGTAGCTAAGACGCTGTGCTTGTTGATCAAAAAGGTTGGCAGTTGGGCGGTTCGAATCCCTAGCACCATGTGATTGGAGTGAGCTCCTGTTCCTTGTCCCAGCTTCTGCCAACCTAGCAGTTCAAAAGCTTGTAAAAATGCAAGTAGAAAAATAGGGACCACTTTGGTGGGAAGGGAACAGTGTTTTGTGCACCTTCGGTGTTTAGTCATGCCAGCCACATGACCATGGAGACGTCTTCGTACAGCGCTGGCTCTTCTTCGGCTTTGTAACGGAGATGAGCACCGTCCCCTAGAGCCGGAAATGACTAGCACGTATCTGCAAGGGGAACCTTTACCTTTATCTTAATCTTAAATCTGGTCATCTCAACATCGCTCTGACTTCTCGCAGACTTCAACCAAGCTGCTCCTACATACAGCTGGCCAACAGTTACCTGCTCAGCCCCGCTGGGTTTTTTTTTCTTCCTGTTCCCTATTTGCTTCCCCAAGTTTTCTCCTCTCCCAAACTTGCATCTCTTGTTCCATAGATCAACATCCTCTCCTAAGCTGGACAGCTTTTTTCTTCCTCTTCCCCAAATAACAGGCCAGACATATCTAAATAAACTGGGATACAATGACTTTATAAGTCTGGCGGAGCCTTGATGAATGTGTGCTCTTAAATGAAACCAAACAAAAATAAGCCGAGCTAACAAGACTCCAGACTTGTTCCTTCAGGATGATAGATTGACAAAACATTTGCTTTTTATAACTCCCAAACCAAAATAAGCCATGGATCCAGCTGCGGTGCCATGCTAAAACAATCAGGGCTCTATCTGGGCTCCTCCGAAGGACAGAATGTTGTGGGCGACGACGACAGGATAGAATCGACTCTGCGGAAATGCTGAGTGGAGAGAATTGAGGGTGGGGGAGGGGTGCTGCTTTGAGCATGGGGGTGGGAGGAACAAGCTGGAGAAACTTTGAGAAAGAGACAAGCCTCACATTTAAGACCTGGGTTGCATCTGAAAAAAACACACATTGGAATGTAGGTGCATGAAAAATTCTTCCTGCCCAGACACCACGCACACATTCCAGCATTCTGGCACTGATGATGTTACTTCGTTGGGTAATGAAATGTCTGCAAGAAAACAATCAAGCACAGAGATCACCAAGGATCCCAGTCATTGTTGTCTTGCCCATCCTCGGGATTATACTCATCCTACTAACTCCTACCCTCGAAATGAAGCTATAGGGCTCTGCACAACAGAACAACTAGACACAAGGACAGTTTTTTCCTGAACGCCATCACTCTGCTAAACACATAATTCCCTCAACACTGTCCAACTGTTTACTAAGTCTTCACTACTATTACTGTTAATCTTCTCATCACTCCTTATCGCCCGTCCCCTCCCACTTGTGACTGTAGGACTGTAACTTTGTCACTTGTATCCTTACGATTTATAATGACTGTTTCCTGGTATGATTTGATTGCTTATTCTACCCTATGACTATCATTAAGTGTTGTACCTGATGTTTCTTGACTCTTGACGAATGTTTCTTTTCTTTTATGTACACTGAGAGCATTTGCACCAAGACAAATTCCCTGTGTGTCCAATCACACTTGGCCAATAAAGAATTCAATTCTATTCTATTCTATTCTATTCTATTCTACTTTACTATTCTATTCTATTCCACTCTACTCTATTATTCTATTCTATGCTACTTTATTCTATTCTATCTACTTTATTCCTTATTCTATTCTACTCTACTGCTTATTCTACTCTATTCTGCATTCTATTCTACTATATTCCTTATTCTACTCTATTCCTTATTCTAGTCTGTTCTGTTGTATTCTATTGCATCCTATTGTATTCTGTTGTATTGCATTGCATTCTATTCTATTCTATTCTATTCTATTCTATTCTATTCCTTCTTCTGTTCTACTCTATTCTATTCCATTCCTTATTCTATTCTATTCTATTCTATTCCATTCCCTATTCTATTCTATTCTATTCTACTCTACTCTATGCTAACCTACTCGACCCTACCCTACCTATGTTAGAGTAGATTAGAGGGTAAAACAGATTATATGGTGCCACTTAAAGTTACTGCAAATGGGTCACCCCCCCATAGTCGCACCAATGTTAAGATGTTGAGACAGCATCAGAATGCTGTGGTGTAATTATCTCTTGGAGTGTTTGTTTCCTCGATCTTTTTTTTTTTAATGCAGTGCTTAGTAAATGAGAGCTAATTAAACCGTTGAGTGAAAGAGAAGGAAAAAGTCATAACTGAATAATGGGAATAAAGGGAGCATACTTGTGTTCAAAATACACTCTCTGCCACGCCACATCTTTGATAAGGTTCACAAGGAAGGCGCTTGTCTTGATTCACTGTCACATTGTTCATGGTGGGCGACAAAGTTCACATTCCTTAGGAGGACTTGGAATGGGCTGGAAATACAGAAGTGAGCACCGTAATTCTGGGAGGTTGAAGTCCACACATCTTAAAAGTTATCCAGGTTGAAAAACACTGGTCTAGTGGCAAGGGTTATGCGATGATCTGGGCATGGCACAGAGGTAACACAGGCAGCTGACAGTTCAAACCGCCCCTTTATTGCTCCAAATTTCCCCAAATGCTCCCACTTTTCTGGCAAGTCCCAGAGCAAAGTGATCTCACACACACACACACACACACACACACACACACCTCTCTCAAGCAGCCTCTGGCTGCAAATAGTCCAGCCCAATGCTGTGAGCACCATGGCTGCAAAGCAAGAAATCCAGAAAGAATGCAGGGAATCCAGGAAATCCTCGGCATTCAACACTCCAGGAATTCAGCATTTGTTCCCGGCAAATGCCCCTCTCCACAGCAGCCCTCCCCTCCCCCAAAGTCTCATTCTCCAGTGTGCCTTGTGAAGAGGGGCGGGGCACTCTCCTTCCGAGTAGTTGGATCAGCCTGCGCTGTTCTCGCCTTCTCTCCACTCTCCGTCCTACGGGATCAGGAGGGGGCGGTCCTTGTGCATCGCCTGAGCTCTTTCTCTCATGTTCGATATTAGATCGAATCTGCAAGGGTTTCCAAGCTTGGAAACTTTAAGACTTGTGGACTTCAAGTCCCAGAATTCCCCAGCCAGCATAGGGAATTGTGGGAGTTGAAGTCCACAAGTCTTAAAGTTGCCAAGTTTGGAGTTCCCCTAGTCTAGCTCAAAACGTCGTTTGCCAATTGGAGTAACTTTATTTCCTTTCATATTTTTCTCTTTCCAAAAATGGGGGGGGATTTCCCACTCAGCTGCAGCAGTCAAATTCAAGGAGGATTTTTGTTTCTAAACCAGGAAATGATCCAGTTATACTTGTGTGCATCAGGCTTGGAAAATAAAACTTAGCCACTTTCAATAGGGCCACCCAAATATTGCCAAATCCACACCTTGTTGAGGATCCAAACTCTGTCAAGGACTTTGGAGTACTCATCTCTAATGATCTAAGTGCTAGAGCCCACTGTAATTACATAGCCAAAAAGGCATTAAGAGTTGTTAATCTAATCCTATGTAGCTTCTTCTCTGGTAATATTACACTACTAACCAGAGCATACAAAACATTTGGTAGACCAATACTTGAATACAGCTCATCAGTCTGGAACCCACATTATGTATCTGATATTAACACAGTCGAGAAAGTCCAGAAATATTTCACAAGAGTTCTCCGTTCCTCTACTCATTGCAGAATACCTTATGCCACCAGACTTGAAACTCTAGACCTAGAAAACCTAGAACTATGTCACCTTCAGTCCGATCTAAATATAGTACATAAAATTATATATTGCTATATACAGTCCTACCTATCAATGAATACTTCAGCTTCAATCATAACAATATAAGAGCACACAACTGATACAAACTCAAGGTTAACCGCACCAAACTTGATTGCAGGAAATATGACTTCAGAAAGAGTGGTCAATATCTGGAATACTCTACCTGACTCTGTGGTTTCTTCCCCAAACCCCAAAAACTTTAACCTTAGACTGTCTACTATTGACCTCACCCCTTTCCTAAGAGGTCTGTAGGGGGTGTACATAAGTGCACCAATCGTGCCTACCTTCCCTGTCCTATTGTTTCTTTTTATTCTTTTTATATGTATCCATCTCATGTATTCAAAATTATGTTTATACTTATATCTGTTATCTTGTAAGCGATTGAGAAATCAAATAAATAAATAAAATAAAAATAAACATATTCAGTTTGCTCAATGCAAAATGCTCAATGCTTTGTTTCTGTATGGCAAGTGGTGATTTTTAAAAGCATGTTTTAAATGCTGAAAATAAGTAAAGTTTGGAGACATTGGTCTTTTCTTTTTTGTCCCAAACTGAATAGAATAAAATGCTGTGTTTCTTTTCTAAGGATTTCCAAACATGTTCGTTCATCGATGAAAATCTCATTTTATCCCCAACACCCTTTCTGTCCAGTAGAGGGCAGTAGCATACCTAAGACACCAATTCTTCACTAATTTTGGTGCACTGCTCTGGGTAGGCACATGATATTATACCCAGGTTTGAATTTCCGGTTTCCTCTGACTCCACTAGACACAAAGCTGGATTGTACTTTCCCTCTCTTTTCTTGCTTTGCCCTGTTGGTGCCGATGTTCAGTCACATCGTTTCTTTTCATCTCGTTTAAGTCAATAAGAGTGACCTGCATCGTATGAAACAGGAAATGCTAGCAGCTTTTTTAAAATTTTTATAGCGAGGAGCAGTTGGCAAAGACTTAAATTTCCAAACTAAGAAAGACAGAGTGAGAAATGAAATGTGATAGCAATAGCACTTAGACTTATATATACAGTACTGCTTCACAGTGCTTTATAACCTTCTCTAAGCGGTTTACAGAGTCAGCCTATTGCCCTCAACAACCTGGGCCCTCATTTTACCAACCTTGAAAGGATGGAAGGCTGGGTCAACCGTGAACTGGTCAGGATCGAACTCCTGGCAATTGGCAGAATTAGCCTGCAATACTGCATTCTAACCCCTGGGAAGGAAGGAAGATAGCAATAGCACTCAGACTTATATACTGCTTTATAGTGCTTTACAGCCCTCTCTAAGCGGTTTACAGAGTCAGCATATTTTCCCCAACAATCTGGGTCCTCGTTTTACCAATCTCGGAAGGATGGAAGGCTGAGTCAACCTTGAGCTGGCGTTGGTGAGAATCAAACTGCTGGCAATTGGCAGAATTAGCCTGTAAGAGCAATACTGCGCCACATGGCAATGCTGGTTGGGAAAAAAGAAGGTAGAAGTTTTTGATGTTCTTATTGGACTCACTTTCATATGAGTCTCAGATCTCCTCTATTACAAAAGATTTGCAAATGCACATTTCGCAGAGGAACGTCAATTTCCTGCAAAATCCGTTCGTTAGGCGAAAGCTTCCTTATTGTCATTTCTTGCACCTCTCCACCTTTTTCTTACTCTCCAGCCACAGACAAAAGGCCTTGCTTGATTAATTGTTTCTTTTGAAGACGTTGCTCCTGGCCTATTGTCCTTGTGAGAGAAGCCATTTTTCTTTCTGTGTGGTGATGTGATTCCTCACCCAATCCCGAATGTCTTGAACCAAGGACAAAAAAAACATGGCTGTCCCTCGACACCCTCTGGGAATATTCTACTGTTCCCCAGCCTGTCCTTTTTCTGACCACTGCAGATGCAAAACACAAGACAACAAAAGGGACAGAGAGGGAAGGGAGGGGAGGGGGCCAAAGGTCTCAACTCTGTCAACTTCAAGCTTATGTGGAATGGGGAACCAATCAGTGTCCTAAGAGGAGCTCATAATGAAGGCCAGAGAACCAAGAAGGAGCAACCACTTAATTCTCCAAGGCAATGGATGAGCAATTTCTAGAAGAACAAAAGATGTCTATGGAGGAGAGAGGAGAATGTAAATGGACTTAATGCATAGGCATTATGGAAGAACGGCTGTTCCAACATCAGGCCAGGGTCAACAGCACCGAGATAGATAAGTCAAGAAGAATCAATAATGTTAAACAACCCCCGTCTCTCAAAGAAGCAAATCGGTGCAAATGAAGTTAAAAAACCGTCTCCCTTGTTCTGCAGCCATAAATCCCAAAGGAGGTCAAGCAGACAGCTACCCCAGCTTTAACAAACACAAGCATTTTCCACATTTTCCAGGATTCCGTTGTTGTTAAATGGAGCTCCATGAGATATGTAAAGAGCCACTGGACTTCTTTCAAATGAATAAGATTTCTAATAAGTCCAATTTCCTCCGTATTACGAATCCAGGTCTGTCGGTCTCCATTTTTCCTCTTCCTGTTTTAATAGCCTATTGAAAGGATTTCAAATCCTTTTCAGAGGTAACTATGAAATGCTAAATGAAAAAAAAAATGTCCAGGGAGTTGTTAACTTGTTGGACTCAGTGAGACTTATTTTGGAGGGGTGGAAAAGTAAAAGAGACTGCGTAAGATCAAGTCAGATTCTCTGTTCAATTTTCAATCCTGATTTGCTTTCATGGTTTAGATAGCATCCTGTAGGAGAAGAAGTGGCAGAACACAGAGGCAGGGTGAAAAGACCAATCAGCCTAGCATCCCTACATAGCCACAAGTGAACTAAGTCCAACCCTCCTGGAATTCCATTGACCATTATCTAAGTCCAAGCAGGTGTTAACTGTGAGTTGAGAAGATTCCTGTTCATAGGCATGATTATTAATAAATCATTTTAATTGGACTGTCACTTACGGACCTGATCTTTTGTGCCTGATGTCAGGATTCCGGAAGTTGTCCCAATTAAATCATGAGTCTCGAGCCAAACTTCCAAAACTTCAAAAGGATTTATTGGGAGTCAACATGTCCGGCACTGCCTGAATGTAGCTGACTCTGAGACACATAATTCATTGTCACCCTTGACCCTGGTTTCCCCTCACCTTTTCTGTTGGCAACTCTAAAACAACCATAGACATAGACACCTGACATATTCATTCCTAGGAGATGTTCTAGATCAGGGGTGTCAAACTCACGGCCCATGGGCCAGATGTGTCACGTACTGGGCCCGGGCCCGCCCAGTTTAGCGAAGGGGGAAAAATCCCGATACGTCATGTGACACCACATGATGACGTGAGTTTGACAGCTCTGCTCTAGACCAGTGTTCTTCAACCTTGGCAACTTCAACTTGCACTTCAGCTTCCAGAATTGCCCAATCGGCTTGAAAATGTGCCAGGACTCATAAGTATTGAAATTTGGCAAAGTTGTGGGCCTTTCTGTGCTGCCACGCCACCACGGTCAGCCACAGTCACATGATGGTCAATTCCAGCCTTCTCTGTCTGCTTGTTTTGAGGAAAGTCAGTGGGGAAGCTTGTAGGAAGTCAGAAGTAACTCCTGTTCTTACTGTTTTTTGCTCACTATTCTGCTCTTGCACAGAGGTAGATTTATATCTGTGAAGATGCAGATAGATAACTCAACAAAGCTTCCATAACAAAGTTCATTTATTGGTACATCAGGTATCCTCATAACTCACATTTGTGATCAAGTTCCTCTTTCAATGACCAATCCTTTGTATATCTGCCTTGCATGTGGAAAATAGTTATCTCCTAACCCATCTTGTATCATTAGAAGAAAACGATGTTATCAGTAATGAGTGCAGGTAAGAATGGAGGGCAACCTCCTTCAATCCCTCGAAGGTCGATTTAGTGGCCAATCAGGATTACAGATGTGGCCACGTGATACGAACTACGTTTCCCAGGATACCCTTAACTACATTTCCTATGATGCATTCCCTTAAGGGGACAGCTCACAATTCCTAAGTAACAAACCCATTCCCATAAACTGGCTGGGACAGCACATGACCCACCCATGGTCATTCTGTTTATGGCTTTAAGTATGGACGTTTTTCTGAAATGATGACCAACGGGTCACGGGTTGCCTAATGATATCTAAATGTCTCCACCATTGCAATCTGAACCACTTCTCTGTTTGACTCATCGGATCATTTCTAGGTCCTTTGGGGGAAAGAAAGTGAGTCTAATAGTGTCGCTGAAGAATTCATGACTCACTTTCTTCAACCACAATTTTCTCATTTTACTCAACACTCATTCTTCCTGCAAACCACAATGGAACTATTGAAAAAGAAACCAAAATTACGATGCCTTTTTTTTTTTTCCCCTATGGCAGAGTTCTATGGCAAACACAAGATTTTTTTCCCCAATTGTCTTCAAGAGGGTTATGGGCTGAAATTTTCCCTGGTACATTCTCATCCTTCTTGGCCATTTGCTGTCAGGTGTGTTAAGGAATCCAGTTTTTGTCCCCATGCAAATAGATTTGAGGTGAGAATGAAGTGGAATGGATGAGCAAAACCCGGCATTTATTCACTCAACTATTCTTAACCACTCTTTGATGAACCTTTTAATCATAATCTTCCTCAAACAAATTTTCAAAGTTCATATCTAACTTTCTTATTAAAAGTTTAATTTCAGACCAGCAATACCAAAAACTAGGTATGGGACAGAGGCTTCATTCTTGCTGATTTCTAAAGTCATGTAAGATAAATACACAAGGAAGCAACTCCCCCAGGAATGTCATCTCTGTCCACGAAACTCCACAAAAAACTTTCTTTGGTCTGAATTTGCTGTGTTATTGGTATCCAACTCTTCCAAATGTTTATCTAATAAGCTTTGCAGGGTTTTAATTGATTTTAAATGGTTTTATTTAGTTTTTAACCTTTGATAGTTTTAATCTTTCAGCCAATTATTTAATTCTTTTAATTCTATTTTAAATATTGTATTTGTGTCTTATTTTATTTGGCTGTACACCGCCCCGAGTCCCGCTGGGAGAGGGGGCGGTATAGTTCAATTAATAAATAAAATAAATAAATAAATAAGCTTCCAAGGGAAAGGGGATCATTAGTCTTGTGAACATGCTCTTCAGAGTTTCTTCTCCAGACACTCTCAAGTCATGGAAAGGATCTTCTGTGGTCTTCAGAACTTTACAACTCCCCCTAGTAGATATTTAGCTCTACTATTTCTTTGAGATATTACATGAATGGATGGCGCTGGAGCATCAGGCCCATACCTGGCCATCGCCGGCAAAGCACACCCTGGGGGTTAGGCTGCAACGTGTTGGAGGGCCGCCGCGGGTGCAGATCTTGGTGGTAGTGGCAAATATTCAAATGAGAACTTTAAAGGCCAAAGTGGAGAAGGGTTCCATGTGAATAACAGTTGAACATGGGTCAGTGGGTCCTGAGAGATAAGCGAGTGCCATTCTGTAGGGACGGGCGATGGCCGCTGTCATCCTCGGCCGATCGAGAGTCGAAATTAGTGTCAGGTTCCTCATACTTTGAAGAACATGCCTGTCTTGGAGTTTTGATTCTGTTTGGTGTGTTACTTGGAACCCCCAAGTAACACACCCAACGGAAATCAAAACTCCAAGACAGGTATGTTCTTCAAAGTATGAAGAACCTTCTGTAATCTTTTATCTGTTTACTGGCTGTTTTCTAGGGTGGATCCATGTATTGATTGTTATAGTCCTTTATTATGGGAGGCCACTATTCATTGAACATCTACCCAGTTTAACCCCAAGAATGCTTGGAGAGAGAAATGGTCCAAGGTACCTTCTCATGGACTGTGAAAATATTTACAGACCCTTCACATCCTGGACATAAACTGTTTCAACTCCTTTCCTCAAAACGACGCTATAGAGCACTGCTCACCAGAACAACTAGACACAAGAAGAGTTTTTTCCCAAAAGCCATCACTCTGCTAAACAAATAATTCCCTCAACACTGTTCAACTATTTACAAAGTGTACACTACTACTACTGTTAATCTTCTCATCACTCCTTATCACCCATCCCCTCCCACTTGTGACTGTAACTTTGTTGCTTGTATCCTCTGTTTCCTAGTATGATTTGATGTTGGTTGTACCCTATGACCATCATTAAGTGTTGTACATTATGATTCTTGATTCTTAACGAATGTTCCTTCTTTATGTATAGTGAGAATATTTACACCAAGACAAATTCCTTGTGTGTCCAATCACACTTGGCCAATAAAGTATTCCATTCTATTCTATTCTATTCTATTCTATTCTATTCTACCAAGCCACCTGGTTTTGACCTGCCTCCCTTTGTCTGATCAAAATTGAACAGAATTAGGTGGTGATACTGGAAAAAGTATTCTATTCTATTCTATTCTATTCTGACCACTAGTGATCCCTCTACCAAGCCACCTGGTTTTGACCTGCCTCCCTTTGTCTGATCAAAATTGAACAGAATTAGGTGGTGATACTGGAAAAAGGCCTCTGCCCTCTATCAGTGGGGATGGAAAGATTCCCTTTGTTGTGATTACGGTGCTCATGTGCAAATTATTAAACACGTTGTGCAAGATTGCTCACAATGGGCATTCTCTGGTTCCCTAGAAGATCTGCACAAAGCAATGCCAGAGATGATCATCTGAATAGCTGAGTCAGACATCTAGTTAGGAGGCCACTGCAGTACCCCCATAGAAGTTATATATACAATTAGGTGGATTGTGTGGATATGTTTACTTCTCTTTCATCATGAATCATCACGTGCTAAATAAAAACCTAAATATTGGGAAATCATTTTGAGAGAAACTGGATTGACAGTGGCTGCTATAGGAAACCCTAAGGGCACTTCCTTTCTCCTTGGTAGGCAGAATTATAACAAGGAATGAAATTGTTGTCAGATCAGCCACCCTGTAACAAGGACCTGACTAACAGATTGATTTTAGGGCTCACTTGACCCAGACTAACTTAGCCAGCTTAATACAAAGTCTCCCTCTTCCTGACCTCCAATATCCCTTAAGTCAAATAAAAAATAGATTGTTATTAAAGGGAGACCTCAACTTGCAACCACAATGGAGCCTAAATTTGTGTTGCTCAGCGAGACAATTTTGAAGAGCATTCAGAAAGTGATTGCATGGCCCTGGGACACTCTAACCATCATAAAATATGAGACAGTTGCCAGGTGTCTGAATTTTAATCACATGATCGTGGGGATGAGTGTGGAAAAAAGGTCATAAGTCCTTTTTTTCCCCATGCCTTCACTTGTAACTTCAAATGGTTCCTAAACGAATGAAGTCAAGGACTGTTCGTATTTCCTCAAGTTGGCAGTCTCATTTAAGAAGTGTCAGCTTTGGAAGCCATATTGAAACCAGATTCGGGATGGGCTGGACTCCAGTTGGGTGGTCCCGGGGGAGGTGTCCGGGGCAGGTCTTGAGACGGTTATCTGGGAAGAGTTCGATCCTGTGACCGCCGAGGGTGTGGACAGACTTCTGGGGAGGCTGAATGCCACCACATGTTTATTGGACCCGTGCCCTTCCTGGTTGGTTTCTACCTCCAGAGAGGTGACACGAGGCTGGTTCCAGGGGATTGTCAACGCTTCGTTGACGGAGGGGGCGCTTCCGACCGCCCTGAAAATGGCGGTGGTGCGGCCCCTCCTCAAGAAGCCTTCCCTGGACCCGGCTCTTTTGAATAACTATCGTCCTGTCTCCAACCTTCCCTTTGTGGCGAAGGTTGTTGAGAGTGTGGTGGCGCGTCAGCTCCCTCAGTATCTGGAGGAAGCATCCTATTTAGATCCGTTCCAATCGGGCTTCAGGCCCGGGCACAGTACTGAAACAGCATTGGTCGCGTTGGTAGATGATCTCTGGAGGGCCCGTGACAGAGGTTATTCCTCTGTCCTGGTCCTCTTAGATCTGTCGGCGGCTTTTGATACTATCGACCATAATATCCTATTGCGGCGGTTGGAGGGGTTGGGAATTGGGGGCACCGTCTTGCGGTGGTTCTCGTCCTTCCTCTCGGACCGCTCGCAATTGGTGTTGACGGGGGGGGAGAGGTCCACCCCTAGGCCCCTCATGTGTGGGGTGCCTCAGGGGTCGGTCCTCTCCCCTCTTCTGTTCAACATCTATGTGAAGCCGCTGGGAGAGATCATCCGTGGTTTTGGGGTGAAATGCCATCTGTATGCTGATGACACTCAGCTTTACATCTCCACCCCAAGCCACCCCAACGATGCTGTGGAGGTTATGGCCCGTTGCCTGGAGGCTGTGCGGAACTGGATGGGCGAGAACAGGCTTCGACTCAACCCTTCCAAGACCGAGTGGCTGTGGTTTCCGGCGGCCCGATATAGTCAGCTGACTCCATCGCTGGCTATTGGGGATGAGATCTTGACCCCCACAGAAGGGGCACGCAATCTTGGTGTCCTCCTGGATGTACGGCTGTCTTTGGAAGAGCATATTACGGCCGTCTCCAGGGGGGCTTTTTATCAGGTTCGCCTGATACGCCAGATGCGGCCCTTTCTTGATCGGGACGCCTTACGCACAGTCACTCATGCCCTGGTCACCTCCCGTCTGGACTACTGTAATGCCCTCTACATGGGGCTCCCTGCGGGGAGCACTCGGAGGCTTCAACTGGTACAGAATGCAGCCGCGCGGGTGGTTATGGGGGCGTCGAGATACTCCCACGTGACGCCCCTCCTGCGCGAGCTGCATTGGTTGCCAGTGGCCTTCCGGGTTCGCTTTAAAGTACTGGTTTTGGTCTTTAAAGCGCTCCATGGCATCGGACCAGGATACTTACAAGACCGCATTCTGCCAGTAGTCTCCCACCGACCGGTGCGCTCCCACAGAGAGGGTCTCCTCCGGGTCCCGACGCCTTCTATGTGTCGTCTGGTGACCCCGAGGAATAGGGCCTTCTCTGTGGGGGCACCCGCCCTTTGGAATGGGATGCCCCCTGGATTACGAACGACCAGTGACCTGAGGACCTTCAGACGTGATCTGAAGACCTGGCTCTTCGAGCAGGCCGGCCTGAGCTGACTCAAATGGGATTTTAAATGGGGTTTTTAGATTAGTTGGGATGGGTGTACAAAGTTTTAATTTATCTTAATTGGGGTTTTTAGATTTTTATAGGGACAGCCTAGGGTTTAATTCTTTTTTAACTATTTATATTTGTCTACATGTATTTTAGTTGGCTGTTCACCGCCCTGAGTCCTTCGGGAGAAGGGCAGTATATAAAACCTAGAATAAATAAATAAAAAATAAAAATGCTCCCACACTGCCACATTTTGAGCCTGGGTGTTGTGGTTACCGGCAGCAGGTGCAGACGACTGAGGAGAGCAAGGACTCAGATGAGGGGCCAGGACCATTTGGGAGTGGACTGCTACCTTCAGAGATTGTGGGGGCTGGCAGCAGCAACGAGGAGGTTCCCAAGGAGCCTGTGTCAAATGCTTGTGCATGCAGGGTTGCTCGCAGGAAAGAGCAGCGGCAGCAGCACGGGCAACTCAGGAATAAGGCTGCAAGATAATGGCCTCTCCTTCAAGAAGATAAAAGTCAGCTGTGAAACAAACATTCTTTGCAGGAAGCAAAGACGTTTTGAAACTCAGTCTCGTGGACATTACAGTGTCTTAATTTGGTATTTGAAGACTCTTGTGTTGTGAAATATTTCTTATCTGTGATTTTTGGCAGTCTCAGTTTTGGCAAGGTTTGGGCTTATCAAAGTTAATTAGTTTGCAGCAGCCTTTTAATCGGGGATTCGTAAGACTCATTAAAAGGTTTCTGTTCCCTTTGGTTCATGTTTGTCTTACTGGAAAAGGGTTTGGGTCAGAACACTGGGAAAGTGGGAGGGTAGAAGTTCTTGGGGTATATGTAGTTAGACAAAACAACATTCTTTTTGTAGTTCAAGGTCATGCTAGTGCACATATATGAGGGAAGGTCTTCAGTTGGGACGGATGATGATTAGCGCATGTGATGTGATGATGGGTGTAGGGGGTTGGATTTGTAGTTTTGATTATTGCAAGGAAGCCCGGAATTTTCCAGATTCGGGATTCCCCCAGTTGTACCAGTTACTATCCAAATAAAAGAGAATTTTTGAGCGATGTCTGTCTCGGAGTTATTGGTTGGAGTGGGGGTTTGCTGGAACGCTGACATGAAGCCAGTTTATAGTCCCCCTACATTTTTCTTCCTCAACATAAGAGAAGAAAAGATATTCTTAAAATATTTGGTCCAAGGCAAGACTCTGGCTGTGTTCCTAAGTATACACTACTCTTGGGGTGAAATCAAACGTATCTTGTTGTTGACTGAATCTCAAGTCAACAGAAAAAGTCCCAAAGGGGTTTAGGAATAGCAAAACCAGACCCAGATTAAGAACCCATAAAAACCTCACCCTTGTTTTTATATCCAAAAAGAATTTTTCCCTAGCTATGATTGATCAAACAAAACACACCCATCCTTTCAAACTGCTTACCCATGGAAACATGAAAGTCACCTGACACTTTCTGTTACAACAGCATGACCAGGGGCACAATGTAGAGAAAGGATGATTCTTATAACCTCAATACAACAGTTGGATGCATACAGTGTCCTATTACAAATGAACCAGGCAGGGAAAAATATACACAGTAAATCTTGGAAACGCAATTTAAAAAGAGCTTTACTCCAATGCATAATTCAAGGCTCGCATCACCTCTGCAAATGTCATGGAAGCTTATGTAATAATTCACTCTTTATGCAAAGATCAGCAGAAGTGAATCCAAAATGTAAAAATGGATTTCCCCCCGCCCCCATCTTCAGGAGATCTTTCCTGATTTAAGCATTTGTCAGGAAGCTCTCTAACCATCTACAAAAGAAATTATAACATTATCTTTTTGTTGCTGTATACATTATTTTCAAAGTTCTCAATTTTCTTTCCAGCGCCTACAGGGAAGTCAATGGCTGGGAACAGACAAGAAATACTTGGTGGAAGTTTAAGGCATGTTTGTGGCAAGGAAAGCATTAAACGACTAAAATTAGACAGGTTGAAAGTGATACCAGACCTTCATAATCACCGAGACATTTCAAGGTGTAAGGAGTAAACATGCTGAAGTGATTTGAAATGTTTCTCCACATAATTACTGAGATCAAAATACTTTCCTTGATGGCAGTGTAATGAGCAAGCTGGCTAAAAATAGGAACTCAGAAAGCCTATATTTTGAATTCAAGATATCTCCTTTCTATCGTGAGAAAAGAAGCATCTATAATAATGCCATTTTGGCTTTGTTGGAAGCTGAACTGAAACGATTTTCTTTCCATTTCTTATGCTGCCACCAATATGGATTTTTAAAATCTGAATAATGAAGCTCACCAGAGCTAGAATATAAAGGAATAATAATAATAATAATTGTTATTATTATTATTATTATTTTGAAAACACGTCTTTTAAAGAGCTGAGAAGTTGTTACGCTGGGATTTCTAACATTTGGAGTTCAAATATGACTGATCCGGATACTGCTGAGCGTATGGTCTATTAAACATTCTTGCTTTTGAATAAGATATGGAAATCTGAAACTCAAGCATAAGAATGCAACAAAGAACCTAACAATATTTTCAAAGGCAACCTAATGAAATGGATTTTACTTGTCGGTCTTCCAACAATCCAAATATCTTATGTAAGAGAGACATGCACACACCCATTTCTTTCATTTGCCGTTGCAAAGTCGCATGCCACAAAACACACCAAAGCTCAGCTTTCTATCTGGCTGCTGTCCAAGCTAAACATGAATTCCACGCTGTTTCCGGCCTCTTTAATAAAAACCCACTGGTGTCTAGCCTTAGACAGAAAAGACAGAAGGGAGAGCAATAGACATGCTTCCAAACTGTAAGTGATATATTTCTTCAAAATGTAAGTCTTGGAAACATTGAATTCCAAGCAAACACATCCATCCTTTTGGTTTTTCGGGGTAAGCATCCCACTGGATCCATCCAAGTTGCCTTTGGTGGTTGCAACTTAACAATTATTTCTTATTGCTTGATGGTAAAACAAATCCCAGACATCTACCTCGCCTTTCCAATCAGTCCCCATTGCACACAAATCTCCAGAAGAAAGCCTGGCATTTTGACATATAGCCAGTGAGTCACAAAACACAGGGAAGCAACAAAGAATCCATCCCACCGCCCACTCATTGTAGCTCCGAATTTTGCAGGATGTACGGCGGTGGGAGCTGTTTATCGTAACAGTGCAAAGGAAGGAAGGAAGGAAAGAAGAAAGGACGGAAAGAAGAAGGAAAATAGGAAGGAAGGAAGGAAGGAAGGAAGGAAGGAAGGAAGGAAGGAAGGAAGGAAGGAAGGAAGGAAGGAAGGAAGGAAAAAAGAAGGAAAATTGGAAGGAAGGAAGGAAGGGAGGGAGGGAGAGAGGAGGAGGAAAAAAGAAGAAGAAGAAGAAGAAGAAGAAGAAGAAGAAGAAGAAGAAGAAGAAGAAGAAGAAGAAGAAGAAGAAGAAGAAGAAGAAGAAGAAGAAGAAGAAGAAGAAGAAGAAGAAGAAGAAGAAGAAGAAGAAGAAGAAAAAGACTCTTGCTGATTTCCTTTTCTACCCTTGGATTGGGGTCACCGATAAAGAATGAGGTTCAGGGAACTGACAGCGTCCAAGAAGGGGGAACAATAGACAGTCATGGCATTGACAATGATGCTTCAACCCCTTCCTTCCCTCCCGCAGTGACAGTTTCATTCAACAGCCAGGGAGGCTGCTACCGTCATAAGAATGGAGAACGGCATGAGGAATACAAGATGACCGAGAGGGTGGGGGGAGATGGGGGATGTTGAGGATGGAAACAGGGAAATGGATGAATTCAGAGCCAAAGAGTTCTCACCTTTCCTATTTTTTTTTTATTTTTTTTTTTCCTCCAGACATTCTGGATAGAGGCGTCCCATGTGGAGGAGACGATGAAAAGAATCGTCCGGAAACCGTTGGACATTTTGGAAGAGTTTGGCTTTTGACAAACGCGGCGTTAGAAATGTTTGGGGGGAAGGAAGGATGACCTTATGCTGGAGGATGCCGTGAGTGTGTGTGTGTGTGTGTGTCCGTGTGTCCACGCTTGCCTGTGAGAACGTGCGCCTTCTGTTTTGTGTGCTGTGATCTGCATCGCTCACCTCTTAGGGAAAAAGCTTTCTGACCATGTAAATAAGGGAGTCAGCGTGTTCCTTAAACGTTTGGCTCCGGATAACACATCCACACACCTTGGGAAGGACAGCCTGTAGCAGTTGCTTACAACTATTCAAATTAGTTACCATAGCAGGTGTATCTGTGTTTGGGGAGGAGGTCATAAAAGATGGAAAATATGCAAATAAGCTCTTAACACCTGGATCACATCCATCCGGTAACTTCGCTTCCGACATCCTATTGTTTCAGTTTGGTCGCCTTTCTTCCTTTATTTTTCATATTTTTTTGTCTATAAACAGGTTCCTCGCGATAATGGGACCCGACATTTTCGCCAGCAGCTTTGGGATGCTAAGCATTTTTTAAAAAAGAATGATTATTATTTTATTTTAAACCTCAGTCTGATACAGATGGAAAGGTGGGTGGGAAGAATTGGGTTTTTTTTTAGGGGCGAATTTGTCAGAAAACGGAGATAAGCCCTTGTTATTTCAAATGTATGTCTTAAGTTCTTTCTGTGGTGTGGGTAAAGGTGGAGAGAAGAGATTAAATATATCTTAAATAATTAACGGAGGATCAGCCATGGGCAATAGAGTGAAAAATAAAGCATCTGCTCAACTCCTGCTTTCCTAAAAACAAATACCCTGTTTTTAAAATTTCTTACAAAGACACTGGTTTCCAGTAAGATTTTTTGACCAAG
Source organism: Bungarus multicinctus (assembly GCA_023653725.1). Taxonomy (NCBI): domain Eukaryota; kingdom Metazoa; phylum Chordata; class Lepidosauria; order Squamata; family Elapidae; genus Bungarus; species Bungarus multicinctus. The sequence continues at coordinate 22,678,271 of CM042837.1, read as the reverse complement.
AGAAAAATCAGCACTGAAAATGAAGTACGTCCAAATTCATACATAAAATGAAATTGGGTTTTGATTTCATTCGGATGTTTTGAAGCCCTCAAATGCAAATCACTTGATTTCCACCACACCACAACTTTTGTGCTGATCGAAAACACAAGCAAAGAGCTCCATATAATGACAGAAGCTTACATGCTGATCAGAACAAATCAAGAAGCTACTGAAAAGCTGAAGAATGAAATCAAAGAGAATCTTTTTTTATATATTTTCCTTTATCCTCCATGACCTCAATACAAGATATTTAAAGGACGTGTGTAAATATGGAACCATGAATAGTATTGAATGGTAAATGCCATCGCTGACGTTTACTTAAAATGCTGTGGACTTTGTCATGTGACAGTTGTGTGAATGTCTACTCCATTCTACAGCAATGAACAATGAAATGTACAATAATCTCAAATAAATCTTAAACACAATGACATGAATTTCTACAATCAATTTTGTTAAATAGACCAAAAAAATGGTATTTTCCCAACAGAAAAAAAGAAACAGATTATGAAAGAGGGGTAGAAAAGAGTTAATGTTCTATTTTGCAGTCTTCCACCTTGGTGGAAATGCCAGATTCTGAACCCCCTCTCTTTTTTTTTTATCAACTCAACTAGCAGCCACAATAACAACACTACAAATTCATGCAGCTTTTCGCCCAACAAAGACATATTAAAATCTCCCCTTGGAGCAGCGTAGTGGGCTTGGCTAGATGAAGAACAGGGAGGAGAAACGAATTGACAACTCTTCAATTGTTCTTGCACCACAGAGAAATCTCTGCTATAAAAGAAAAATATTGAATCCTCACTCTTTCCAAATTGGTTCGTCCCATTGTGTGCCATTTCCAAGAAAGATATGCAATGGAAAACAGTTATCCTTTTAAATATTTTCTCTTTGTAAAAAAAATAGGCTCAATATATGACGTTGGCTGGGATCCAAAACTAAACAGGTTTTGACTAAGCATCAATCCACTGGTTTCACAAAGCCTGTCTTACATTCAGCTCCTGATCTGAATGAAAAACACAGAAATGCAGGGAAGGGAGGGAGGGAGGAAGAATAGAGTGTAAGGAAGGGAAGAAGGAAGGGAAGCATAGGGAAGGGAAGAAGGGAGGGAGGGAGGGAGGGAGGAAGAAGGAATAGAATATAAGGAAGGGAAGAAGGAAGGAGGAATAGAGTGTAAGGAAGGGAAGGAGGGAGGGAGGAAAGAAGGAAGGAGGAAAAAAATATAAGGAAGGGAAGAAGGAAGGAAGGAGGAATAGAGTGTAAGGAAGGGAAGAAGGAAGGGAAGGGAAAGAGGAGGGAGGAAAGAAGAAAGGAAGGAAGAAATAATGAGGAGGGAGGAAAGGAGGACAGGTCTTGAAAGCCAGTATTTTAACATCAAAAACTATTTTAATATTTAGAAACAAATTTAGAAAAAGACTTTATCAAAGCTCTTTTCATGATTCCAAAGCTTAATTTAAACACACACACACAGAGAGAGAGCATTTCGAACCCATTGCCATCTAAGATTTCATATTATAACCCTCCCAATGTTGGAAGGCCTGTTCCAAGATCTGACAAACAATTCCTGTCAATCCCCCTGCTCGAAAAGAAAAAAAAAACGAAGAGGCGGTTGGGGTGGGTCTTCAATCAGGGTCCTGAAGCTTTTCCCCCGCAGGAGCCCACCAGGATGAAAATACCAGGCTGATACTTCGCACCATCCCTCCCGTCTCACGCGCAAGCCTTTCAATTAAAGGCCCTGCAATCAGATCGATAAGAGCGTAATAAGAAGAACAGCTTTGGCATTCTGAAACTATTAATTTGCTGAGGAGCTGCAATGGATTAAATGGGACCAGAAAAGAGATAAGCACAGATATCTGTCCTATAATTTGGGGGGAAAGAGGAGGGGGCTTTCAAAGCGGCTCCCCGCCCCACCTGGTAACGTCATCCCTGTCCACAACTTGGGAGTGCTTTGAAGAGAAAACAGACAATCACACCCAATGCTTCTTATACGCTTTCTAGAAACAGAGCCAAATGCACCTCGGCCTGCAACCCAAAGAAAGTTTCTTCTCCTGAAAGTTCCATCAACACAAAAAGCCCATTAAAAAAACAAGCCAGAAACCACCGAGAGACCAAATTTGAATACACAAGCTTTCTCCCTTCTGACGGTCACTAAACAAACCCACATAAAGTATGCCAAGGCTGCCCTGTTTGCAGCACACTACAGAATAGAAGAACGGTTCTGTCCGCAGAATGTAGAATTCCTGAAAGAAAGAATTCGCCGTAACGAGGTTACCAATTATGGACTGGTGGCCAGTTTCACAAATCTGCTACCCCGCCATGCGTGCCCTTGATATCTGATTGGAGTATAAGCAAACTATAATGGATGTAATCCATTTGTCCTCCCAATTGGGTCGGCTATCCGCCATTCGATGCACAGCTGCCCAGAAAATATTTGGGAGTTTAAAGCATGGTCGAATGAAAAGGAGTCCAAATTGCATTTTGATAGAGATGGGTGGATAGAGGATGGATGGATGGATGGAGGATGGATGGATGGAGGAGGGAGGGAGGATGGATGGATGGAGGATGGATGGATGGATGGAGGAGGGAGGGAGGGAGGGAGGATGGAGGGAGGGAGGGAGGATGGGTGGATAGAGGATGGATGGATGGATGGAGGATGGATGGATGGATGGATGGAGGAGGGAGGGAGGGAGGATGGATGGATGGAGGATGGATGGATGGGGGAGGGAGAGAGGGAGAGAGGAGGGAGGAGGGATGGATGATGGATGGATGGATATATGGATGGATGGATGGATGGAGGATGGATGGATGGAGGAGGGAGGGGGGAGGGAGGGAGGGAGGATGGATGGATGGAGGATAGATGGGTGGAGGATGGAGGGAGGGAGGATGGATGGAGGATGGATGGATGGATGGAGGGAGGGAGGGAGGGAGGATGGATGGATGGAGGATGGATGGATGGGGGAGGGAGAGAGGGAGAGAGGAGGGAGGAGGGATGGATGATGGATGGATGGATATATGGATGGATGGATGGATGGGGAGGGAGAGAGGGTGAGAGGAGGGATGGATGATGGATGGATGGATATATGGATGAATGGAAGATGGAGGATGGATGGATGGAGGATGGAGGGAGGGAGGGAAGATCTAGGGAGGAAGGGAGAGTGAATGGATGATGGATGGATGGATGGATGGATGGATGGATGGATGGATGGATGGATGATGGATGGATGGATGGATGGATATATGGATGGATGGAAGATGGGTGGGTGGGTGGGTGGACAGATGGATAGATGGACAGACTGACACCAAAAATGCTAGAACTGCAGAATAAACACCAACAATGATCACAGATCTGGAGACATCTCTGAGACATTTATCATATATCTGGAAAGGGTAAGTTAGCACCATGTAATCCAGTCTTTGGTTGCAGTTCCTGGAGTTTCCCTCAAGCCTGACCTTTGAGGAGGGTGGTTGAATCCAAATCCTTCCTTGGTGTAGGAAAGTCACAGCAATGATAAAGAGTAGCTTTGCAGTCTCTTTTTGATTTATTTGAAAGGAGAGATCATCCACCTCCAGGGATCAATTCCATTGCTGAACTGTTCTTAATTGCTTCTTCAGAGCTGAAGAAGTTTCTTGGATGAGAAGCAAAACGACTTCAAAGAAAAACCAGAAAGTCTAGTTGCCTCTTGAAAAAAAAAAAAAAGAACTTTGGGACAACCATGACCTGAATGACTGAGAATCTCCATAGACATTTAACAATGTTCTTAATTGTGTCTTCTTAACCATCCTGTAACCAGGTACAATTCCTCTTTGGGAAGCATCACACTCTCAAGAAGGTGACTCCGGAAAACCTGCCAGAGTTTCCCTCTGCCCCTTCTTACACCAAGCAGCATCAAGGCAGGGTTATTTTGAGTTTCTTTCTCACACTTCCCCTTTCTCAAGCCTGAATGTCTCTTGTTTTCCCTTTCCTACATACCTTCTTCAACATTATCGTTATCTCTCTACAGACTGAGATCTTTCATTAGAAATGGCAAAGATCTTTGAAGGACTACTCTATTTGCTTCTAGTAGTAGCACTGGGGGTGGAGAGGAGAAAAATAGTGTTCATTCTGGAGTAGTCCTAGTCAGGGGTGGGATCCAGGGTTAACTGCCAGTTCAATCATTTACGAGGTTCGGTGATTTATTATGTGCTTCCCTGCACGCTGCTCGGTGCATCTATAAATGGTCATCAGCATGCTGCATGCAGAGAAGCAGCCTTTCAAAAAGCCCTCTTTTCCTGCTTTTCTAACTGCAGCAGTGTCTCGCACAGCAGCTGAAGTTGAAAAAAAATCAGGAAATAAAGATCAGGTAAGAGCCCAGGTGGGTAGGTGGGCCAAAACATCAGCAGACATAGAATCGGTTCTATGTCTGCTGCTCTTCACAGCTACTGGTTCTACAGAGGTAGACAGAACCAGTAGAAACCCACCCCTGGTCCTAGTCCATAATTTTACAGGGATCCTGGGAGAGAGAGAGAGTTGCGGTTCTCCAGGCTCAGGGACATCAATATCCAAGTAAGGATCATCATCTTTGTTTTGAAGACATTTCACCTGACTTAGCTCTGAAATCTTAGGAATGGAATATCAGTTCCGAGAGTTGACAAACTGAAGCCATCAGTGAATGAATCAATGAATAGGATGATTTCTTATTCTTTGCACAAGTTGCATCTTAAATCCATGATGTCCTTAATATAATACGTTTTGAGGTCAAAAACTCTCATTTAACAAGTTGATAAGACCACTTCCTACCTGGAAGGAGCATGAATACTACCGAAGTACAAATTCCCATGAGATACCCAACTATCAGAAGGAAGGAGGGAGGGAGGAAAAGAAGGAAGGAAGGAAGGAAGGAAGGAAGGAAGGAGGGAGGGAGGGAGGGAGGGAGGGAGGGAGGGAGGAAGGAAGGAAGGAAGGAAGATTGATTTAGCATTGGAGTATCTATATTTGGACTATATTTATTTCCTTATCTACTGCATTACTCTTTTTCTAGGCAAATGGGAAAAACTGACCAACTAGGAGTTACAAATTGCTTAAAAGGACTGCATGACACCACTGCCAGTAAGACTTTATATCAGCAAGCCAACTCAAAGTCATAAAAGAGAAGACAATAAGGGGTTTTTGCATTCATTAACACAGAGAGAGAAGGAGCATGAGTGAAAAGGCTGGTTTGACCCAAAATAAACTCAACACTTTGCAATTCAATTTAATACAGCTGTACAGGCTCTCTACCAGGACAGGGAAACAGTAGAAGGCATTGATTGTCCTTCTTGTAGAGATGCTCATTGTTATCAGAGTTCCAGGAAAACCTCAAAGTGATCTACTCAGTGAATTTCCTTTGAAAGAAAACAATAAAAAAGGGAAACAAAAAAATGAAAGGGAGTAAACAACCTGTAGCCTCTTTTGACTCCAAAGATTCTCCTTTGGGACATTTCTAATCCTTTGCCAAAGATTTCAGAAAAAAACAAAACGTTACGCTTCGTTCTATGGCTGCTTAAAAATCTCATCGGTTGAGCAGACATAGAATGAAGCATCATATTTTTCTCAGCGGCAGAAAATGTCACCCCTTTCTTCTGCTGCACCTTCCATTTGATCTCCTTGGCTCTAGGATCCCTCAAAACTTTTCCCCTCAAATCCTTCTTGCTCATTCCCTTGCTTTGCCTTCTGCTTGGAAGCAGACAATAGAGGTGATATGGGCCATTATTCATGAGGAACTTCATGTCTAATGTGAGAAACTCTTCATCTCCTGACCCTTCTTAGCATAAGAATTGATGATAAAATTCAAAACTGAAAAGGAGCAGAAGAAAAACCTTCTGGGAAACCCAAAAGTGAGGAAGCGTAAGAGAGACAGAGAGTTTTCCTGCCAAGATTCAGGATCGAAGAAGAATCATCAACTTTCTGCAGTGAAAAAATGACTGAAACATCTAGACACTAGGATGGGCAATGGATATTATGCTTTTGATTAGTAGATGAACATCTATTAAGAGTTGAAGTCAAGTTGTATCAGATAAAGCATTCCATTTTTAAATCTTGTAAATGTGGCCAGTTCCTGAGAATAATTAACAGAATAACACAGTTGGAAGGGACCTTGGAGGTCTTCTAGTCCAACCCCCTGCTCGGACAGGAAACCTTATACCATTCCAGACAAATAGTTATCCAATCTCTTTTAAAACTTCCAGTGTTGGCGCATTCACAACTTCTGGAGGCAAGTGATTAATTGTTTTGACTGTCAGGAAATTTCTCTTTAGTTCTGGCTTGAAAATTGTATGTTTTGTAGATAAAGCAGAAAGTTTCACTCCTAATTTGATTCTCAACTATGAAAAAAATGGTCATAATCGACATTTTTCAATGCCAGTGTAATTTTAAACAATCATGAAACAAATTGTTTTAAGTTGAGACCTACCTGTACTCTATATAATCCATCCATTATGTACAATATTTTTCAGCTGTAGGTCTTGTTCAAGTTGCCCTGAATGAAAACTTTGGAGCAGTGCAGGTGCTATATTTTTGTTTTTAAAAAATCATTTTTAATTCCAGCTCATTTTGAACTGACATTTGTGTAGCTTCAGCTGCAAAGAAAAACATTGACTATATATAGACCTATATTTAGGAGGGAGAGAGGAGGGAGTTGGTTGATGGAATATCTAGTAGGTCTTCCTAAGGTTTTTCCCCCTACTACGCATCTTGAAGTAATTGCCTCTCCTCCCCTTTTTCACTGCCACCCTTGCCTCCAAGCCATACCACCATGACAGAAATAAATTAGCCTGAGGTTCAGGTCACACCGTGGAGGGAAGTAAACCTTTAGACCCGAATAGATGGGAATATGCCCAAAGACAGCTGAAGCAGGAAGAATCTTGCTCTCATGGCTGGATACAATGATAGATGTTGGTGTGATTTCGCATAGCAAAAAATGTTGGTAGACTTCCCGACTTCAGACAAGAGGAAGTGGGACTCCTATGATGGTGGACATCTCCAAAGTGAAAGAAAATCAAGGCTCTCCAAGTAGATAAGTAGCATCTCAAAGAAAAGGCTGACAATATTATCCTTATCCCATTGGACAACTCAAGGCTATCCTGCTCCAGCATTTTCTCATGATGGCCAATGAAAGGCCACTTGAGAAGGAGAAGGTGTTGTGGTTTGTGGCAGCAGGTGCGGACTGCTGAGGTCTCTGTCTCGGAGAGCGAGGACTCAGATGAGGGGCCTGCGTGTAATGCAGGGATGAGGCCACGACCATCACGGAGTGGAATGCTGCCTTTGGAGATTGTGGAGGCTGGCAGCAGTGATGAAGAGGCCCCCGAGGAGCCTGTGCCCAGTGCGTGTGCACACAGGGCTGCTCGAAGGAAAGAGCAGCTGCAGTGATTCAAGAATAAGGCTGCAAGATGATGGCTCCTCCTTTAAGGGATAAAAGCCAGCCTTCAGAGGTGGGATTCTTTGCAGGAAGCAAAGAAGTTCTTGCACTTCAAGTCTTGCGGAAGTTTGGACTATGCTGGTTTGGGTTTGGAAACTTTTGGTTTGGATTATTTCCTTGCAATTTAATCTAGTGTTCTTGGCAGCCTGGCACAACCTTGGCAAGGCTTGTTCTTATCTGGGACAATTAGCTTTTAATAGCGTTGTTACTGTGAATGAAGGGAATTCACGGAGAAGCATTAAAAAAGTTATGCTTTTATCTCTGTTTGGTGTTTGTTCGCTTTGAATGAGGCTTGGGTCAGAACAGAAGGAGAACGTCATCCCTCTCTTATTATTTTGCTAAAACTGTATTTGGGGGCTTCCTCCAACCTCAAGAGACTTTTGTCAGACACATTCTCCAAGAATTTATCCAATCCCCTTTTAAAGCCATTTGGTTTACGGGCTGTCGTTATGAACTTAGGATGATAAACTACTGGCTAGGAGATTCTGAGAACTGAAGTCCATACATCTTTCAATATTTGATCTCACTTGGCTTTGGTTGGACTAAAACGAAGCCAAGACAACAAGTATTGGATTCAGGTCAACGAAAATATCTCAATAGACTCCAGTCAATAGACACAACAGTGATTGGTCTCATTCGAGACAACGATGCATCTGCATACAGACAGGAGGTTATACAACTTGCCTCGTGGTGTAACCGGAACAATCTGGAACTGAACTCACTCAAAACTGTAGAAATGGTGATAGACTTTAGAAGAAACTCTCCCATACTATCACCTCTTACAATACTAGACAACACGGTATTAACAGTAGAGACCTTCAAATTTCCAGGTTCTACTATATCACATGACCTAAAATGGACACCTAACATCAAAAACATCATCACAAAAGCACAACAAAGAATGTTCTTTCTGCACCAACTCAGAAAGCTCAAACTGCCCAAGAAGCTGTTGATCCAGTTCTACAGAGGAATTATTGAATCTATCATCTGCACCTCTATAACTGTCTGGTTTGGTTCTGCAACCCAACAGGACAGACACAGACTTCAGAGGATAATTAGGACTGCAGAAAAAACAATTACTACCCACCTGCCTTCCATGGAGGACCTATATACTGCACGAGTCAAAAAGAGGGCTGTGAAAATATTTACAGACCCCTTACATCCCGGATATAAACTGTTTCAACTCCTTCCCTCAAGACGATGCTATAGAGCACTGCACACCAGAACAACTAGACACAAGAACAGTTTTTTCCCAAAAGCCATCACTCTGCTAAACAAATAATTCCCTCAACACTGTTCAACTATTTACAAAGTTTACACTATATTACTGTTAATCTTCTCATCACTCCTTATCACCCATCTCCTCCCACTTGTGATTGTAGAACTGTAATTTTGTTGCTTGTATCCTTATGATTTTATATTGACTGCTTCCTAGTATGATTTGATTGTTGATTGTACCCTATGACTATCATTAAGTGTTGTATGTTATGATTCTTAATTCTTAACGAATGTACCTTTTCTGTATGCATACTGAGAGTATTTACACCAAGACAAATTCCTTGTGTGTCCAATCACACTTGGCCAATAGAGAATTCTATTCTATTCTATTCTATTCTATTCTATTCTATTCTATTCTATTCTATTCTATTCTATTCTCCCTGGAAAACTTTCAACCAACCAGTTTTTCAATTATGATCTTGTGCTTGTCTCACTGGAGACCATTTTGAGAACGGACAGTTTTTGTCCTCTGCCCTCTGAGGGACATAACGAAAACACTGCAATGCAAAAACCATTTGAGTCCATTTGAGTTTGAGACAGTTAAACACACATTTCTGCATAGCTTCAAGGATGCCTGTTTCAATCCACTCCTTTGCTAGGCCAAACAAGGAGACCACGGTCTTCTTACCAACTGGTCCCCAAAGGTGCTTTTTCAAGAGGCAACTGGACTTCTTTGTTTTTCTTCAGCTGAAGAAGCTTCTTGGATGAGAAGTGAAACATCTTCAAGAAAAACCAGAAAGTTCAATTGCCTCTTGAAAAAGCACCTTTGGGACAATCAGGATCTGGATGACAGAGAATTTCCATAGACTTCCATTTCTTCCTTTTTTTCCTCCCTCTCTCCTTCCTTCCTTCCTTCTTCTCTACCTCCTCCTTCCCTCCTTCCTCTTCCTTCCCCTTCCTTCCTTCTGCCTTCCCTCCTCTTTTAACTTCCTTTGTTCCTTCCCCACCATCCAGTCAGAGCTGAAGAAGCTTCTTTGGATGAGAAGTAAAATGTCTTCAAAGAAAAAAACAAAAGAAAGTCCAATTGCCTCTTGAAAAAAAGCATCTTTGGGACGACCATGACCTGGAGGACTTGAGAATCTCCACAGACATTTAGAAACTGGGTCTTCAGAAATCTCCAGGGCAGCCCAAGTTCTCTTTTTGATTGTTTTTATGCCTCCTCTCTCTTTCTCATGTTGAAGTTATCCTAAGATTATTTCGTGCGGTTTAACGCTTTGAGAATGTTATTCTCTCTTCACTTCCTTTTGATTGTCTGCCTGATTACGTGTGATGTGTAACTGGCAGCTGGTCTTTGACCACAAATCAAGTTTATCCTTCTACTCCTAACGGGTCTCTTGCAGGCAATTTAATTTCCCCAGAAGTAATCTTTCCCACACACCATCACCACGACTGCAGCCTCTTTGAAATTCACGACATGACTTAGAATACAGATTAAAACAACTCTGGTGCTATACAACCAACATTTTAATAGGGAAAAAGAATTTACTGGCTCTGACTTTCTGCTTAGCAAGACAATACGCAAGGAGAAAGGCATAACAGATCTCCAGCATCTGCATTCACATCAGGCACAACTCAAATTAAGTTTCTCAGCAACTTTCTTGAAGTTTACTAGATCAATCAAGGTTAAAGAAGGAGCATTTAAATGTAGGGTGCCAGGAGAGAATCAATAGTCCATTTCTTAACAATTTTTCTCTGCCAACTGAAATAAATCTTCTAACACCACCCCCCTCTCTGTCTTTCTCTGTTTCTCTCTCTCTCCCTATTTCTTTCCCTCTTTCCTTCTCTCTCTCTCTCTCTCTCCCCTTCTCTCTCTTTCTCCTTCTCTCTCTCTCTTTCTTTCCTTCTCTCATTTGCAGCTGTTTAAAGAAAGTCAGTGAAACATTTTTCTATCACGTGTCCTTCCCCTAGCTGTACAGTACAGTAACCTGCGTTGCAAAACAACTTGCCCAGAACACAAAGCCCTCACTGATCAAGCAAGAAAGCCTTTCGCCCTCAGAACGATGAATAAAAATCGAATGCTGACCACAATCCCATTTAAAACTTTCTTCGGTCTCCGCTGAAGGAGCTTTTCTACTGACCTGGACAGTCTCCATTCCCTTCCCCTCCACTTTCGGTGAGTGTGGCTCCTTCATCAGCCCCAAACCTGCATCTCCAAAGAGGGTTAGAGGGCACTTCCCGCTTTTTCCTGGCGGCCCGCAGAACAGAAAAACACCCGATTCAGATGGTCCTTCCAACTTTGCAAAGTAAATCCGGAGTCCTGGAGCGAGTTGGACAGCCTCCTTACAGGCAGCGGGGAAGGAGGCTGGCGCTGGGGCCGAGCAGAGATCTGAAGTCTGCCGAGAGCCGCCTCATTCGATGAATAGCATTTCCCTTCTCGGTTGTCATGCTGAGGAAAACCTCCAGCTCTCCAGCTCCTTCCAGAGCCGAGAATGAAGCTGAATTCAGGAGGTGAGACTTCACCTCCAAAAGACAGGCTCCACCACCAATACCAAACCAGCTCTCATAGGTCAAGGCAAGCAGGTCAGTGACAACCTGCAAATCAGTTCATCAAAAGGGGATGTTTGGGTGGGCTACCTCCCGTATATATGAATATAATATATGGCCTCCACTCCTTGTCTCCCTACCTGGCCACGTTTGTTCTTATTTGCGGCTCTTGTTTTCCCACCAGATGTAAGAATTGCTCAGCTTAATGAAAATGGGCCAAAATATGAAGACTTTTCGGTCAAATATAAATAAGGACTAGGCCCTTCCAGACTGGGGAAGGGAAAGGAGGGGGAAGAGGAGGCCATGGAAGCAACTCTGCTTTTCTGTTCCCAACAAACATTATTTTGCAAGAGTTGAAGGAATGGGGTGAGCTTAGGCTTGTTTTTTTGTTTTTTGTTGCTTTTGCCCAAAAAGGAGGTGAGACAAGACACCAGGGCACCTGCCTGGGTGAAGATAAGCTCCAAAAAGCAACGTTCATGGCAATTACTTGCATGACTTATTTTGGTGAATAATTAGAGTCCATTTCTCTTCTTCAGTTGGAACAATCCATGGCTAGATGAACGTTGTGATGATATGCTCCTGTCTTGACATTGTTGAACCATTCCTGAAGCCAATTCCAGGTTGAAGGAGTCCTTTACTATGGACAAGGATTGACAAAGAATCAGGAACATCTGAAATAAGTCCCCCCAAAAATTAAGGAGATGAGCAAGACAATATGGAAAGGGTCTTAGTCGATGTTTGGTAATGTAGGACCAGCTTGAATATTTTGATAGACTGAATGAAGAATTGGACTTGACACCAGGAGATTCTACAAGGTATATTGAAAGCAAACCAGTACACTTAATTTTGGCAAGCCATATTTATTATCTCACATTTAATCCCATTTCAAAACTAGATTGATTATCCCATCTTAGTTACAGTAGTTAATTAGAATAAATAGAAGAATAAGATGGAATGGAATGGAATAGAATAGAATAGGGAATAGAATAGGAAATAGAATAGAATAAGGAATAGAATAGAATAAGTAATAGAATAGAATAGGGAATAGGGAATAGAATAGAATAGGGAATAGGGAATAGAATAGGGAATAGGGAATAGAATAGGGAATAGAATAGAATAGAATAGAATAGAATAGAATAGAATAGAATAGAATAGAATAGGGAATAGGGAATAGAATAGAATAGGGAATAGGGAATAGAATAGAATAGGGAATAAAATAGGGAATAGAATAGAATAAGGAATAGAATAGAATAGAATAGGGAATAGGGAATAGAATAGAATAGAATAGGGAATAGAATAGAATAAGGAATAGAATAGGGAATAGAATAGAATAAGAAATAGAATAGAATAGGGAATAGAATAGAATAGGGAATAGGGAATAGAATAGGGAATAAAATAGGGAATAGGGAATAGAATAGGATAGAACAGAATAGAATAGGGAATAAAATAGGGAATAGAGAATAGAATAGGGAATAGAATAGAATAGGGAATAGGAAATAAGGAATAGGGAATAGGGAAGAGAATAGAATAGAGAATAGGGAATACAATAGAATAGAATAGGGAATAGAATAGAATAGAATAGAAGAGGGAAGAGGGAATAGAATAGGGACATAGAATAGAATAGAATAGAATAGAATCTGGAAGGGACTTTGGAGGCCTTCTAGTCCAGCCCTCTTGCTCAAGGGGAGAACCTATACAATAGTTATTTTATATTTATTTCATCATCTTGCCGTACCTGATTCTCATACGGATCCTTTTTGATGCCTTTTCTTTAAGGACAGGCGCAATTTGCATGGTTGGGACTGTCCGTTAAAAGCCGCCTGGGGTCAAAGGAATCACCAGAGCAGGAAATTAAAGAAGCAGAAAGAAAGATGCAGGATAACTTTTCCTTTCTGTAGCCAGGCCTCTCTTCCTGCTTGACTTCCCAAGGTTCCTGTGACTATAATCATGGGGATGCTGTCCACGCATCACTTTGCCCTTCTCAGAAAAAAAGGCAGAATGTAAAGATAAGAAATAAAACAAATAAACTAATACGATCACAGTTTTTTATAATGATGGTGAAGATGAAGATGATGATGATGATGATGATGATGATGATGATGATGGGCATATCTATTGAGATTTTGATGATGGGCAAATTTCTTTAAATTGACTCCTTTTAAAAAAAAATACAGCTGATTATGCCATGAAAAATGTTTACATAATCTAGTCCATCTTCCCACCCATCACCCACCACTCTTTTGTTGGCCATGAATTTCTTTTTGTTTCCCCAAAACTGGGGTTTCTAAGAACAACCTTTTATACAAACAGGATAAAATATGACATGGTGCTTACTTGGACAACTGTTTATAATCCCTTGCGGCCTCTTCCTCTCTCTGCCTCCCCCTCTATATCTACAAACTTTAGAAAGCTCCACATATCTACAAATATGCTCACAAAGACTTCGTCTCTTGTCCTCTGTCTCATTCGCACACTTCCCCCCACCCCCACCCCCATTACGTGCTCAGACTTTCCAACACTTAGGGGCCCCACAGTATTCACTATTATCAGTTGAGTCACGTCGAAAGCTCAGCAAAAGGTCATTTCAGGTCATTCCCGAGATGAAAGAAAGGAGCTGAAGTATGTGAAAGAGATGGCCTAGTGGAAGAGGAGGAGGAGGAGGAGGAGGAGGAGGAATAGATGAAAGAGAAGAAGGATAAGAAGGAAAATGGATGAGAAGAAAAATAGAGGAGGAGGAAGAGGAGGAAGAAAAGATGAAAGAGAAGAAGGATAAGAAGGAAAATGGAGGAGAAGAAAAATAGAAGAGGAGGAGGAGGAGGAGGAAGAGGAGGAAAAGATGAAGGAATGATAAGAAGGAAAATGGATGGGGAAAATATGACAATGATGACATCTCTAATGTTCGAAACATCATCAGAGAAAATCAAATATCAACCATCTCCCCTGAAGAAATACTTGATATTTCCCGTGTCGGTCCAGAGCTTAAAAACAAAGATGGCTTGATGATCCCACGCCTCTGCAGGATTGTTTGCAAAAATGAAACAAGCGAACGCAAATTCATTTTCTCAATAAATTCACTTGCAATGAACAACAACAACCATAAGAATCTTCGTTCTCACCCTGATCTAACCTTACAGCAACGTGTAGGATCCCGGGAGCTACGTTCTGAGCTCAAAAGATTACATGAATTAGGCAATACAGGGGTACCTCTACTTACGAAATTAATTCGTTCCGGAAGCCGTTTCATAATGCGAAAATTCCGTAAGTAGAGACGCATTTTACCCTATAAATGCCCTAATCCGTTCCAAGCCCCCCAAATTCAGACAATAATTTTTTATAAATTATAATATTTCGCTAATACCTGTACTAAAAACATGTTACATTACTGTGTCTCCAGCTATCTCTTTCTATCTCTTTGGATTTCGCTAGCATGAGACTGAGAACGCGGCGCGGTGCGTTACTCTCATCCCATACACAAAGATCCCTCCTAGCCAATGGGATGCCAGGAAGATGCTGGGAGATAACCAATGGCAGAGCAGCTCGGATGCGCCATTTTCAAACCAACATCAAACTGCGGAAATTAGCGCGAATTTTGAAATTTTTGGCCTTTCGTATCTTGAAACATATTTTGTAACTAGAGACGATATTTTCTCGACGACGCACTTCGTAACCTGAAACTTTCGTAACCAGAGCCTTTCGTAAGTAGAGGTACCACTGTACAAATAGAGGAAGAGGAGGAGGAAAAGATGAAAGAAAAGAGGGATAAGAAGGAAAATGGATGAGAAAGAAAATAGAGAAGGAGGAGGAGACAATTGATGTGGGAGAAGCGGATGGGTGATGGCCAAAAAAAAAACAAGGAGAGAAGAAGATCCCAAACAAGAAAATGAAGAGATGCCATCAGCCCAGGATTAAGCCTGGTTTATTCATCCCAAGATTCAGTTCAGGCAGGGATTCCAGCCTTCTCTGAAGCCCCACAGCTGAACTTGAGTCTGTTTCGATGCCAGGGAGTTGGCTGTCCAAGGTCATAGATGTCATTCCTTCCCATCACTCAGGTTTCCCCTCCCTCCCCATTTTCTCTTTTTAAGTCCTCTAATAAAAGAGACCCTTTCCTAGGTTAGGGAGAGGAGGAAAGAGCCTCCATTGTACTCTAGAGCAATCTCTCTGCCTTTTCTTTGTGCTGAAAGTGGGGGGGAAAGACTGAGAAAAAAATGGCATGTCCTCCATTTGTTTTATCCATTGAAAATTGATTTTGCATTCAGGAGAGGAAAAGGAGAAGCATCAAGGACGTTGCCTCAACTAATGGTTCCTTCCTTCCCTTCCCTTCCCTTCCCTTCCCTCCTTCTCATTCCCATCTTCCTTCCTTCCTCCTTTTCCTTTCTTCCTTCCCTTCCCTTCATGTAATCCTTCAGGGAAAGGTTGAAGGCAAACGAGGTCCAAGGCAGAAGAAGAACATCATGGCTTCCAAATCTAAGGGACTGGTTTGGACAAAACTCAGCAGCCCTTTTTTGTGCGGCTGTTGATCAAAACAGGATCGCTAACACGATCACCAATGTCCGATGACAGATAGGGCACAAGAAGAAGAATATCTAAGGGGTTGCCCCAAAGAAAACAGGGTCAAGACAGGGGTGGGATTCTACCAGTTGGCATCTATTCGCTAGAACCGATTATTAACATTCTGAGCAGTTCGGAGAACTGGTTGTTAGAAGAAATTACTGGCCTAATCCTGTAAGGAAGGCAGGAAGGAAACATTCTGGTGTTGCTTATAGAAACTGCCTCTCCGTTAACCCTCATTACATTCTTGGCAGGACTAGACTTCCTGTCTCTGGAACTTTTCTGGAGTTTTTTTTCCCCTCCTTCGCTGGTACTTTGCTTGTGTGGAGTGACCATTCAAAGTTACAATGGCACTGAAAAAAGTGACTTATGACTGTTTTTCACACTTACGACTGTTGCAGCATCCCCACGGTCATGAGAGGCCAGGTGAGGAGATGCGTGCCTCGATGTGAGTGATATTGAGTTGGCCATGCCCAGCCAACAACATGACCACCAAGCTATGTCCACCCAGTCACATGACCACTAAACCACACCCACCAACTAAGCCACGCCCACAGAACCAGTTCTTAAAAAATTTTAATCCCACCCCTAGGTCAAGCTATTCTCCAAAGCACTTGAAGGCAGGACAAGAAGCAAAGGATGGAAACTAATCACGGACAGAAGCAACCTAGAACTAAGGAGAAATTTCCTGACCGTGAGAACAATTAATCAGTGGAACAGCTTGAAGTTGTGGATGCTCCAACACAGGAGGCTTTTAAGAAGTGATTTGACAACAGTTTGTCTGAAATGGTATAGGGTCTCCTGTTCGAGCAGGGGGTTGGATTAGATGACCTCCCAGGTCCCTTCCAACTCTGTTATTCTGGGGGCAACTTTGCTTTCCTTTGTTAGCTGCAGCCAAAAGGTCAGATCGGCTTTGTGCTGAGCAGAGATGGTTTGGCTCAAGCTCTCGGCTTCTTCTCGGTCTTTTACATATCCACCCAGCCTAATCTTCCAGACAGGGCTTCCCTGAGCCAATCAGCTCTCAGCAGACACGATCAGCTGTTCCCCACCCCCAACGGGAACAATCTGGGAAAGGGTGGCAGGCAGAATAATGAACAAACCCTTTGGCTCTCCGAGAAAAATGCTGATGGAGCAAAAAACCCGGCAGCATTACTTGGTTGAGCGTAAGAGAGAACAAGGGAGGTGTTTAGGAATACTAAAATCACAAGGACACACAATGGACAAAGTGCGGACGCACACAGCATTGCTGATTGGGGTAAGAGTGCGAACAGATGATTCATGTATGCAGAGTGACTGATTCAAGATGCTTCACTGGATACGCTTAGATCAACGTCTCTCAATGGAAACCCAGTGGAGCAAGTGGCCAGTTTTAAGTTTCTGGGTGTTGCCATCAAAGAGGACCTGACCTGGGGTGCTCACATTGCAGCCCTGGTCAAAAGGGCCCAACAGAGATTATACTACCTGAGGCTTCTCAGGAAACAACAACTGAATGAAAAACTGTTGGTGACCTTCTATCCCTGCACCATAGAGAGTATCTTAACTTACTGCACCTGTGTAGGGTTTGCTAATTGGGCAGATAGGAAAAGCACTCCAGAGGGTTAATGTCATTGCCCAGAGGATCATTGGTTGCCCTCTCCCCTCTTTGGAAGAGCTTTATAGCTCCCGCTGTCTTAAGAAAGTTCAAAACATTCTCAAAGATCCATCTCATCCTGAGCATCCCCTTTTTTTGAACTATAATCATCTGGCAGACGGTACAGGATAATAAAAACAAGCACAAATAGGCTGAAAAACAGCTTCTATCCCAGGGCAGTAATTCTTTTGAATTCTGCTGTATAGTGCAATATTAATGCAATATCAGGGGCTTTCAATTCAATGTGTGGAGTGTGAAGCATGTGTGTTTGTGTTTATTTGGCCTTGGTGGTGCAGGCTGTTAATCATCTAGCACTTAGTGCAAGCTGCCTGCAATTAGTGCAGGTTCGAATCCCACCAGGCTCAAGGTTGACTCAGCCTTCCATCCTCTCGGGGTAGGTAAATTGAGGACCCAAGATTGTTGGGGGCGATAAGCTGACTTTGTAAAAATGCCGCTTGAGGGGGCCAAAAAGCCCTAGTAATAAGCAGGCATATACAATGGAATGAAGGCTATTGCTGAGCACCTAGCATGGTGCTCCATAAACTGTAAGCCGCCCTGAGTCTCCGGAGAAGGGCGGCATATAAATGTAATTAAAAATAAAAAATAAAAATAAAAATTCGTGGTCACGATATGCACTGAAGATGGTGTTTGATTTTGTTGTATGAGCTGCAATGACAATAAACTAAACTCAAACTCGGCCACTTTAAGACCGGTGGACTTCAACTCCCAAAATTCCCCAGCCAACCATGTTGCCTAGGGAATTCTGGGACTTGAAATCCACTTTGCCTTAAAGCAGCCAAGGTTGAGAAACGCTGGTTTAGTTTAACCAAATTCAGCAGCAAAAATTCAGAACAGAATAACAGAGTTGGAAGGAGTAGAATAGAGAAATAGAGTAACAGAGTTGAAAGGGACCTTGGAGATCATCTAGTCCAGCCCCCGCTTAGGCAGGAAACCCTACACCACTTGGGACTTTGCAAGTCTTCGAATCCAAGCCCCTGGTCAAGCTGGAGACCTTATACTATTTCAGACAGATGGCTGACTAATCCTGATCTGTTCAGGAAAGAAAAGAAGCACAAAAGCTTTTTGTATCAGTGGAGGGGGGGGGGTGTCAAGGGACAGGGTTAAATCCTGCTCTCTGAATGAAGTGGCCTTTATTTTCACATCAGCCCTATAAGGTAGGTTAAGCTATGAGTTATATTAAGCATGAAAACCAAGGATAACATTTCCCCATTTAGAGATATATTATTTCAGGAGTCCTACATAGGAAGTGAATACTTAGGGGTGAGCTGAAGCAGGAATGGAATGGAAGATAGGGAAGGGAAGAGAAGAATGAAGAGAAGGAAAGGGAAGGGAAGAGAAGAATGAAGGGAAGGGAAGAATGAAGAGAAGGGAAGGGAAGGGAAGAGAAGAATGAAGGGAAGGGAAGAATGAAGAGAAGGGAAGGGAAGGGAAGAGAAGAATGAAGGGAAGGGAAGGGAAGAGAAGAATGAAGAGAAGGAAAGGGAAGGGAAGGGAAGGGAAGGGAAGGGAAGAGAAGAGAAGAGAAGAGAAGAAAAGTGAAGGGAAGGGAAGGGAAGAGAAGGGAAGAGAAGAATGAAGAGAAGGGAAGGGAAGAGAAGGGAAGAGTAGAATGAAGGAAAGGAAAGGGAAGGGAAGAGAGGGAAGAGTAGAATGAAGGGAAGGGAAGGAAAGAAGAGAAGGGAAGAGTAAATGAAGTGAAGGAAGGGAAGAGAAGGAGCGGAGAAGAAAGGGAGGAAGAGAAAGAGAGAAGGAAGGGAAGAGAAGAATGAAGGGAAGGAAGGGAAGGGAAGAGAAGAGAAGGGAAGGGAGAGATGAGAGAATGAAAGGGAAGGGAAGGGAGAGAAGAAGTAAGGAAGGAAGGGAAGGGAAGAGAGAAGTATGAGGGAAGAAGGAGGTAGAAGAAGGAAGAAGGAAGGGAAGAAGAGAGAGGGAAGAAGAGGGAAGGGAAGAGAAGTAGGAAAGAAAAGAGAAGATGGAAAGGAGGAAGGAACGAGAATGAAGGAGGAAGAAAGAGAAGGAAAGAGGAAGGGAAGGAAAGGGAAGGAAGAGAAGGGAAGGTAGAATGAAGGGAAGGAAGGGAAGAGGAAGAAAGTAGAATGAAGGGAAGGAAGGGAAGGGAAGGGAAGAAGAGAAGAATGAAGGGAAGGGAAAGGGAAGGGAAGAGAAGAAGAGAAGAAGAAGGAAGGGAAGGGAAGGGAAGAGAAGAAGAAAGGGAAGGGAAGAGAAGAATGAAGGGAAGGAAAGGGAAGGGAAGAGAAGAATGAAGGGAAGGGAAGGAGGAAGAAGGGAAGAAAGAAGGAGGAAGAAGGAAGGGAATGAAGAGGAAGGAAAGGGAAGGGAAGAGAAGAATGAAGAGAAGGAAAGGGAAGGGAAGAGAAGAATGAAGGGAAGGGAAGGGAAGGGAAGAATGAAGAGAAGGAAAGGGAAGGGAAGAGAAGAATGAAGAGAAGGAAAGGGAAGGAAGAAGAAGAAGAGAAGGAAAAGGGAAGGGAAGAAGAATGAAGAGAAGGAAAGGAAGGGAAGAGAAGAATGAAGGGGAGGGAAGAGAAGAGAAGAATGAAGAGAAGGAAAGGAAGGGAAGAGAAGAATGAAGGGAAGGGAAGAGAAGAATGAAGAGAAGGAAAGGGAAGGAAAGAAGGAAAGGAAGAGAAGAGAAGAGAAGAGAAGAGAAGAGAAGAGAAGAGATAAGAAAGAGAAGAGAGGAAGAGGGAAGAGACTAGAAGAGAAGAGAAGAGAAGAGAAAATGGAACTGACAGAATGGAAAAGAATAACAGAATATTCTTTATTGGCCAAGTGTGATTGGACAAGCAAGGAATTTGTCTCCAGTGCATAAGCTCTCAGTGTACATACAAACCACAAAGTATCAATAAATCATAAAGATACCATCATAAAATACAAACAACAAAGTGATAAATGGTAAGATACCAACTAGGAGAAGGTAGTAAGAAAGATGAGAAGGACAATAGCAATACAGCCCTACTACATGGGTAAATATCTTTGGGCATAAGACAGTACTTTGAGAATTAGATGTTTAACAGAGTGATGGCATGGGAGGAGGGAAATGGATGGAAATATGTATTTTCCTCTGTTTTTTTTCCTTTCAAAAATCTCTTTCTCCTTTCTGACTAAGGTCTTCTCAGCTGTCTGAATTTATCTATCTTGCTTCCATTAATCTGAAGAAACTGAGGTGAAGGCTTGGACCTCAAATTAAAAAAAATAATTCATATAAAAATGCATAGGACTATATTTCCTAACCTTTTTTTCCCCCCAGGAGGTGAGACAAAATTCAAATCCAATCTTTTCACCCACTCTTCTGAAAGAAAGAAAGCTTAGATATCCTCCTGGTGGATCTAGGACAAAATAACATCGTATTTTTTTATTTATTTATTCTAATGGTTAGCATTTCCTGCCCCCCACTGGTTCATATTCACAATTTTATTGGGTCCAGTTCTCTCTCTCTCTCTCTCTCTCTCTCGCTGCAAACAGAGCACAGAAATGATTTGGGGATAATGCATTCAAGCATCTCTATCAGAAATGTTTCTAAAGTTCATAAAATTCAGACACAATGATGCATTGCCACCAACATGTTAAGGGGGAAAAGGCCTTTCATTTGCAAATGATGTATATATACACTGTGCAAAGTGTAATATAATAATATAATAATATTTGGAAGAAAAATGCTATAATTGCCAGGGGAAAGGCAAGTCCTAAGGTTTAAATAGGACAGGGCTACCAAATCTTGGAAGAGAGAGAGAGAGAGGGAGGGAGTGAGGGAGGGGGAGAGAGAGAGAGAGAAAAAGAGAAAGAAAGAGAGAGAAAGAGAGGGAGAGAGAGAGAGAGAGAATGTTTCCAATTTCAGTTATTTAATATGCTATTTTACAATTTTTCCCCTCTTTTATCCCAACTGAACTCCACCCCACCAAGCCACCTTAACCCAGGAAAGTGATATAGATGATGAAAGAAACAACACACACACACACACACACACGCAATATTTAGTCTATTCAAGCTGCCAAAATAGCCCATTTCCCTTGTTCTTTTTGGAAATAAATCCCGAATCTGAGCAACGCTCTAATCTGAAATGTGCTATTTGCAAGTGGACTCGTTTTCAAAGCTTCCCCCCTCCCTCTCCCAACCTGCGCTGGGCAAGGTCTCCCCCACCTACAGTTTAATCTGTCAAAACACAATCCAGGGAACTTCCTGCAATATGAATATACACAAAACTGATTAGCACCTTTGATCTGGGCCTGTGCCACACACTTCCTACTGCAAAATCCCTCCCTATCGCAGGAAATCGCTTTTCCCCCCCCCCAACTCCACAATGCGACAGGATGCTCTCGCTAAAGTTCTTACCAGAATCGTAAGTGTGTGTAGACACACAAACACACACAGGCACACACCCTTGGGAAAAGGCGAGTCTGAAGAACCTGCGGGAAAATGGGTGGATGTTATTTATGTACAAGTGAATAGAATAGAATAGCAGAGTTGGAAGGCACCTTGGAGGTCTTCTAGTCCAACCCCCTGCCTAGGCAGGAAACCCTACACCACTTCAGACAAAAAGGTTAAAAAGTTCTTAAAAACTTCCAGTGTTGGAGCATTCACAACTTCTGGAGGCAAGTTGTTCCACTGATTAATTGTTCTCACTGCCAGGAAGTTCCTCCTTAGTTCTAGGTTGCTTCTCTCCTTGATTATTTCCCTCCATTGCTTCTTGTCCTGCCCTCAGATGCTTTGGAGAATAGCTTGACTCCCTCTTCTTTGGGGCAGCCCCTGAGATACTGGAGTACTGCTATCCTGTCTCCCCTAGTCCTTCTTTTCATCAAGCCAGACATACCCAGTTCCTGCAACCGTTCTTCATATGTTTCCATCCAACTTGTTGCAAATGTTCTCCTCGCAATTCACGTGCAGAAACATAAGATATTCACACATACAGAGAGCTGTAACACAAAAAAGTTCAGGGTGCCAGAGATGACACAACTCTCTCTCTCTAATGGCAGCCAACCTCATCTGCCAGGGAGAGCCATGAAAGATAGCAGAAGTGTTAAGGCCTCTGAAAAAAGAAAACCATACTTTTTCAAAAACGTAGGTTCCTAAGTGGAAGCAGTATGCTCCATCCCATAATTGGGTAGACCAAGTTGCCATGATAGACTGGTCCCATCAAAAAAAACAACAACACTTCATCTCTTCCCTGGTCAGAGATGGGCTGCTGGGTCCCACCCACCTGGTCCTTCCCAGGAGTCCCCACGCAGCCCATTTTGGATGCAGGTAAGTGCAGGAAGCAAGTGGAGGTTCGGGGAGGGCAAAAAACGGGCCTCCTGAAAGTTTAGGAAGGCCAGAAATAGGCCCATTTCCAGCTTCCAGAGAGTCTTGGGAGCCCGGGGAGGCTGGTTTAACTCTCATGGAGGCTGGAGGAAAGTCTCTAGTGCCTGGGAAGAGCAACCCCCACCCCCCATGTAGTGCAGGAGGCCAACTAGGCCACGCCCACTGTTAGGTTTAAGAATCCAAAACATTTGATTTACCACATATGGTTGTAAGTCATGATGACTCATCATTTTACTGAAGCCAGGATACTGATTGGCTGCAAGTAGCAGACTTACTATAAAGCAGGAAGCCAGAGAGCATATCCCTCTCCATATCTCTCCATTGATGTGTTTGAGCTACGGTATTGCTGTTTTGCCTGCTGACAATGATGGTTAGTTTTCTACTGTATTGACTGATGAACTGTGTATGAATATTGGACTGAATCTTGGACTGTGCTTATATCCTGTATATAAAACCTTTACTTTCATACCCTTCAACTTCTGTGGTTGTGTGACTTTATGCTCATTGCTACAACTTTGCACACTGCTTTCATTTGCTGCACACTCCTTGTAACCAAGGAAACTCTGCTAATACTTATCACCCACCATGGCTACGTCCACCCAGCAACTGGGACAGAGGAAGGAAAGGATGGATGGATGGATGGATGGATGGATGGATGGATGGATGGATGGATGGATGGAAGGAAGGAAGGAAGGAAAGAAGGAAGGAAGAAAGGAAGGAAGGAAGGAAAGTCAACCTAACTTAAAGTCCCAAAGGTGCATTTTTAAGAGGCACCTGGACTCTCAAGAGCTGAAGAAGCTTCTTGGATGAGAAGTGAAACGTCTTCAAAGAAAAACCAAGAAATTCCAGTTGCCTCTTGAAAAAAAAGCACCTTTGGGACAATCAGGACCTGGATGACGGAGAACCTCCATAGACCTTCTCATTTTGGTTCATTCAGGTGACGGGAAGCTCTCTATTGCTACCAGAGTTGTGAGAAGACATCCAACCATCTCAAAAACAAAGCCTGAAGAGGTAGGCCCATCTCACCTGTGCAGAAAGCAGAACATTGAATCATCTCAGCCTACCAAAACTGAAGACCATTAACGGCTTGTGTGAGTTCATGAAATAAAAGTTCCTCAACTTCACCGGTCTTTTGGTGGGACTCTTCCACCTCTTCCCATCTCTTTCAAGGACATTCCTTTGAAATGGTTATGGGGGGGGGGGAGGAGCGGCTGGGGTGATGTCCCATGCATCCTTTTTGACATCCTATGGCTTCTGCTGAGTACTCAACGCACACTATCCTGTCTTCTCCTTGAATCCATCCACCCAACTTTTCTAACCCCTTCTTCTAGATCAGAGGTCTCCAGACTTGGGCAATATTAAGACTTGTGGACTTCAACACCCAGAATTCCTCCGCTTGGCTGGGGAATTCTGGGAGTTGAAGTCCACAAGTCTTAAACTTGCCAAATTTGGAGAGCCCTGTTCTAGTTCATCAGGCACGTTCATCATATCCCTGACAAGAGACTCAGCCCAAAAGAATTAGAAACTTTAGCATCTTTCTGTATTTGCCTGGACCTTCTTGATAGCTGTTGCTTTGCCATCCTGCACCGGTTATCTTATTTTGAGTCCTGACCTTGCAGGGTTTGTTCTTCTCCATCTCCCTGGTGGCTACAGCTGTTTCTTCTCTTGCTCCTCCCATAAACAGTGGTGGGATTCAAAATGTTTTACTACTGGTTCAGTGGGCGTGGCTTGGTGGGCATGGCATGATTTGGTGGGCGTGGCAGGGAAAGGACACTGCAAAATCTCCCTTCCCTCTCCACCCCACTAACCTGCTTTCCAGCTCCGTTCTTCTTTTAACTTTTATATATTTAATGTTTTAATTATATGGCTGTGCACCGCTCCGAGTCCTTTGGGAGAGGAGCGGTATATAAATAAATATTATTATTTTTATTTTTATTTTTATTTTTATTATTATTATTATTATTATTATTATTATTATTATTATTATTATTATTATTATGGGTAGGGCAACCAAAGAAGACCCAGCTGATCAGCTGGATTCAATGGGAGGCAGAGAAGAGATGGGGTTGATGGGGCCAGTCAGAGGGGGGATTTGCCGGTTCTCTAAACTACTCAAAATTTCCACTACTGGTTCTCCAGAACTGGTCAGAACCGGCTGAATACCACCTCTGCCCATAAATACAGGTAGTCCTTGACTTACAAAAGTTCCTTTAATGACCGTTCGGAGTTACAACAGGACTGGAAAAAAGGGACTTAGAACCATGTTTCACACTTAAAGCCATTGTAGCATCCCTGTGGTCATGTGATTTATATTCAGATGCTTAACAACTGACTCCTATTTATGACTGTTGCCAGTCCCGGAGTCACACAAAGATCTCGTTTTGTGACCTTCCGATAAGCAAAGTGGCCAGGTTCACTTAAGGACCCTTTTCCTAACTTAACAATTGTGGTGATTCAACTTAGCCAATGTGGCAAGAAAAGTCACAAAGCAGGGCAAAGCACATTTCTCACTTAGCGACATACATTTTGGGCTCAATTGAGGTCCATAAGTGGAGGCCCAAGGTTAAAACTCAACTGAAAAAGGGGCTGTATTAAAATGAGGGGGAAAAAAGGTTGAATTTCCAGCTGTGTCTGTTTTCTCCTTTTCATTTCTTGGTGCCCATATCTTTCCATCTCCAAGGACCAAAACGCATCGTCCACATTTAAGGTTCAAGGTTCATTTGGGCTGTGCGAGCCAGGCTGTATGTAGAAAAACACAACAAGCAGCTTGCCAACACAATGACAGGGGTTGCCTTTCTCTTTCTTTTATCCTGGGTACTTCCGAGAGGGCCAAATTCTTTCCAACCCAAGCAGAAAACTGTATCTATCCGCACTAGCTAATCAAACTTCTCCTGCCCTCTGTGCCCATTTCCAACCTTTTCTTCTCCGCCTTCTTCAGATCAAAGTTGGTTTTTGTTTAAATCCTAGACTTGTTCTTCCCCCAAGGAGGGCCCCTTAATGAGTTCCAACCGAGGGGCACCAAAACGACAACCCCCACCTCCCCCTCCCCCCCAAAAACCCCAACCGCAATGTAATCCAGGGAATTTGATCAATGAGACAAAAGAAGGGACAATCGCTCCCAAGCGCGCTTTTACGCACTGGACTGATCTGCCTTTTCATCCAATTATGAGTTTTCCTCCGGGTGTCGACACACGTGGGAAAAGGCTCCCTTCCCCCCACCCCCCACCACCCCTAGGGGGTTGGCTTCCCATTTCATCTACCCCGGTTTGAAATGTTTGGTGGGGGGGGGAGGAAAGGGGATGACCTCATCGCCCCCCTCCCCTTCTCTGAAAAGGTTGCGGAGGTTACTTTTACGCACGGCAAGCAGCCTCGAAGCGTTTGGAGGCATGCAGAAGTCAGACTCCCGCATCCCCTCCCTCCCTCCCCACCCTAGGAGCCCACCCACCCCTCCAACGTCTGAATAGCCCCCCCTTTTAAGACGAAGCTGGAGGTGAGCGTTTGCATACAGATGATTTTTTTTTTCCCTCCCCTTTGTTCCAAGCAAACCTGCGCGGCGGCTCCTCCTTCTCCCTTCTTTGGAAAGCTGGCCAAGATTTCGAGCGCCTTATCCCCGCAATATATACATATATATGCGGCGCCCAATTATTTTTAAGAGCTGACAACGGGGCGGTTGGAAGGATATCGCGGGCTCTAATGAGCCTCAGGCCTGACATCTCTCAAAGACTCTTCGTCCTCCCTTTTCTTCTCTCTTTCCTGAAACATGACAAGGTTCGACCCGGAAGTCTGGGGGGGAGGGAGGGAGGGAGGAATGGCAATTGCTCATTAAAGTGTCTTCTTTGCAGGTTTGTTTGTTTTTTTAAAAACAAAAAACAAAACATAAAACTTTCAATGCCTGCTCTCTTACTTGCTCATCAAAACGCACCTTGAGAAAAGATTAGCCGATCAGGTGGATGCAGATTAAGGTGGTTAGCTTCGCTTATGAACAAATAAATTAAAATTCGGTTCCTGCCATCCGGGTTAGGTTGGTTGAATAGACCTGTGAGAGATACAGGTAGTCCTGTATATTAGCAATAGCCCTTAGACTTATATTTATTTATTGATTGATTGATTTGATTTGATTTATATTGCTGTCTATTCGCCTATGGCGACTCAAGTCGGCTTACACAATGTAAAATCATATTTAAAACAAAAAATAAAAATAAAAACAAGAACTAACAAAAAGAATCAAATAAATTAGTGAAGTACAATAGAACAAAATTTGGGAAAACTAAAACAAAACCAACTCCCACCCCCCCACCCCGACGACAGCGGGTCACACTAACCATCTGATGGGTTCCATCCCTCTCTGAGTTCCCCAGGCCTGCTGGCAAAATCAGGTCTTCAGTGCCTTTCGGAATAGTATTAACGAGTGGGCCATTCTAATCTCTGGGGGGATGATGTTCCAGAGAGATGGAGCCACCACAGAGAAGGCCCTTCTTCTGGGTCCCACCAGGTGTATCTCCCTCAGGGATGGGACCTGCAGCATTCCCTGCCTCCTCGCTCTAATGGGTGGATTATTATATCTCTAATTATATGCCGCTTCACAGTGCTTTCCAGCCCTCTCTAAGCAGTTTACAGAGTCAGCCTCTTGCCGCCCAACAATCTGCATCCTCATTTTACCCACCTCGAAAGGATTGGAGGCTGAGTCAACCCTGAGTCAGTCAGGATAGACCTCCTGGCTGTGGGCAGAATTAGCCTGCAATTCTGTATTCTAATCACTGTGTCATCATGGCTCTTCCTTCCTTCCTTCCTTCCCTCCTTCCTTCCTTCCTTCCTACCTACCTACCTAGTCTATCAACCTTTCTTCTTTGTCTATCTCTCTTTCTTCCTTCCTTCCTTCCTTCCTTCCTTCCTTCCTTCCTTCCTTGTCTATCTCCCTTCCTTCCTTCCTTGTCTATCTCCCTTCCTTCCTTCCTTGTCTATCTCACTTACTTACTTACTTATTTACTACTTACTTAGCAATAGCACTTAGACTTATATACCACTTCACAGTGCTTTAAAGCCTGAGGTGGTATTCAGCAGGTTCTGACCAGTTCTGGAGAACCACCAGTAGCAGAAAGTTTGAGTAGTTTGGAGAACTGGCAAATTCCACCTCTGACTGGCCCCACCGCCCCCGTCTATTCCCTGCCTCCCATTGAGTCCCAGCTGATCGGCCGGGTTGTCTTTGCTTGCCCTGCACAGGAGAACGGAGCTGGAAAGCAAGTTAGTGGGGTGGGGAGGGAATGGGGATTTTGCAGTATATCCTTCCCCTGCCATGCCCACCAAGCCACACCCACCAAGCCACACCCACAGAACCAGTAGTAAAAAAATTTGAATCCCACCACTGTTTTCAGACCTCTCTAAATGGTTTACAGAGTCAGCATATTTGCCCCCAACAAACTGAGTCCTCATTTTATCGACCTTGGAAGGATGGAAGGCTGAGTCAACCTTGAACCAGTGAGACTTGAACTGGATTAGCTAGATTAGCCTGCAATACTGTATTATAACCACTGCACTACCACAGCTCTCATAACAAAGTTATTAGAGTGAATTAAGTAAATCTGGCTTCCCTATTGATTTTATTATCAGGAGCTGTGGTGGCGCAGTGGTTAGAATGCAGTATTACAGGCTAATTCTGCCATTTGCCAGCAGTTCGGCAGTTCGATCCTGACTGATTCAAGGTTGACTCAGCCTTCCATCCTTCTGAGATCAGTCAAACAAGGACCCAGATTGTTGGGGGCAAGAGGCTGACTCTGTAAATTGCTTAGAGAGGGCTGTAAAGCACTGTGAAGCAGTATATAAGTCTAAATGCTATTGCTATATTACCACCATCTGGTTACTGACCGTTGGAAGATACAATGGTCTTGGAAAAAAAGTGACCTAAGAACGTTTTTTACACTTAGGACCATGGCAACATCTCCAGGGTCACGTGATCAAAATTTGGCACTTGGTAGCTAGCATATATTTATGACAATTGCAATGTCTCGGGGTAATGTGATCACTATTTGTAACCATAGCTGGCTTCCAACAAGCAAGTCAATTGACGAAGCAAGATTTGCTTAGTGATTGCATGATTCACTTTATGAATGCAGTAATTCGCATAACAACAGCGGCAAGAAAGCATCATAAAATGAGGCAAAGTTCACTTAACTGCCTTGCAAAGCCTGAATTAGACAACAGTTTGTTGGCTCTTACAGAATTGTTGACAATGGCATACATATAGTACCAGGAACCATTGTAATCTGGGATTTTTCTGGTGTGTTTGGATCCTATCAACAGAAAATTTCCAAAAGATTGAAATAGGCTAATCTTTGTTCTGTTTGGCTTCCCTTTAAGAGGGAATCAAGAAAGGGGGATTTCCAGATCCTTTGTGTCCTACCGAACTGTTTTTCTGCTCAAAAAAGTTGTGTATAGGGGGGAAAAAAATCAGTGGACAGAAATGTAATGCAATGGTGCCCCTTAGTGGCCAAACCTCTAGGAATGTAACCCAAAGAATAAAATGGGTTCCTTTGATTCCCCCATTGATAATTTAGAATAGAATAGAATTCTTTATTGGTCAAGTGTGATTGGACACACAAGAAATTTGTGTTCAGTGCATAAGCTCTCAGTGTACATAAAAAATGCATTCATCAAGAATCATGATACAACACTTAGTGATAGTCATAGGATACTAAATAAACAATCAAACCATATATAGGAAACTAAATAAAGCAACATAAATTTCTGTTTCTGCTTATTTTCTTTTTGACTGGGAAACTCCCTCTAAACATTTTGCAAAAGCACTCTGCCATATCGATACTCCTTTTAATTAAAAAAAAAAAAATCCCAGATTAGTTTCTATGAATAAACCTTCAAAAGAGAGGTTAAAATGTTTAAAAATATGTCTAGCAAATGTTGGAAATGTAAGCAAACAACGGGCACATTTTATCATAGGTGGTGGACTTGCATCAAAGGAAAAAAAAAAAAGTTGGGCAAAGATACATAGGTGGCTAGAAAAAATGATAGGGAAACATGCAGATTTTTAAACCTGAATTGTTTTTATTGTTATATATTGTTATTGTTATCCCTAATATTGTTATTAGGGATCATATCAGGGAAAAAAATTGATAAGAAAAGTATGTACTTAACATTACATGTCTTAACAGCAGCGAGGATTACCTTCGTACAATAGTGGGAAAAAATGAAGATTTACCATGAGATGAAGAGATAGGAAGATACTAGATTGTGCAGAAATGGATAGATTGACATTGAAAATTAAACAGAGCGAACATGTAGAATATTATCAAACATGGAATCCATTTTACCAATGGTTGGGGGAAAGCGATGGAGAGTAAGAACTTAAATTTGTACCATGTTTTCCCCAAAATAAGACCCTGTCTTATATTTTTGACAACCATAAAAGGCACCAGGTCTTATTAATTGGGGGGTAGGGCTTATATTGGGCACACTTGTCAAAAATCAAGCTAGGACTTATTTTCAGGGTAGGTCGTATCTTCTAGGAAACAAGAGTATTGTTAAGCAAATTAAATACCCAGCCAACACAATGTCTATTAAGCACTAAATCTTTAATAGAAAATGAGTTTTAAAAAAGAAAGAAAGAAACTAAAGAGATGCAAAGCGCCCATGTCACCTGCTCGTTTGACAGTGCTAACTCTTGCCACCAACGGAGGCAAGAAATACAGGAATCCTCTGCAGGGAGCTTTTGAAAAGCAAGCCAAGTTCAGAGCCAGCCCGCCAGAATTATGTCATTGTCCAAACACGAGGCCTTTTCATGAACTCCCCTGGGGAAGCCACTGTACGGCCCGCATTACCTCAGAGGTTGGCTCTCCGGGCGGTGACCGAGACATGGTGTTTCTTTTTCACTGGGGGTACAAGAAGTTGATGCTCACAATAGGTCTTTTATCACGCTGGCCTTATGTTTTCCATGTTTGACAGTCTGGCAGCCGGGCTCCAAGAATTCTTCCATCACCATGGATACCAGTAATTAATGCAGGCCCGGAAAGCTGGATGCCTCATTTTTTTTTTTCCTTTTGTCGTTTCTGGAGGTTTCAAATAAAGCTTGTTTAGCTTCATACACGCGGGTCAAAACCTTCAGATACGGCAGAGGTGCGTAAAAGATGCGTAGCACAATCTGCTTTTGAAGATGAATGAAGATCAGGGGTGGGCTTCAAAAATTTTAGCCATGGCTTCTCGCCCAGTTGCTGGGTGGGCATGGCCTAGTAGGCCTCCTGCACCACAACAAGGGGGAGGTCATTTTTGCCCTCCCCGGACTCTGGAGGCTTCAGGAGGGCAAAAACGGCCTCCCCGGAGTCCGGAGGCTCTCTGGAAGCTGGAAACAGGCCCATTTCTAGCTTTCCTGAATTTCTGGGAGGCTTGTTTTCCATCCTCCCCAAGCCTCCACATGCACTCTGCATTTACCTGCATCCAAAACGGGCTGCGTGGGAACTCCTGGGAGGAGCGTGGTGAGGTGGGTGGGGCCAGCCAACGGGTGGGATTTGGGGGTTCTGCAAACTGAACAGAATCTTAGCTAGAAGATCTCCCGAACCTCTGAGAACCCCCAGCAGCCCAGCTAAAGATGGAGGTTCTCCAAAGTCCTTCTGTCCCAATCTGTTTGCGAGGTGCAAATTTTGAACTCTCATTTGTGCATTTGTGCAAATACGTTCATGTCAGCTTGTACCCTGGTTCTTTAGCTCTTCCTCACAAAGAGGGCCATTTCTGTTTGAACTGTTTCTCGTTAAATCTGGTTTGTTGGAAGTTTCTATGTTATTTTCATGAAGGCATATATTATTTTGGCCAAAATATAATATATATACCAGGAGGACCGTGGTAGTTCTGAAGGAGGCAGTGTGAGAAAGAGGGGCATGGAGAAGGCTGATTCATAGAGTGGCCCAGGGCCAAGCATGACTGAATGGCGGACGATGATGTATTTTGGTCTTGATTTCCATTTCCATATCCTTTAAAAAATATGACTAGCATTTTAAGTACAAAGCTAACTTTTGGCCAGTCACTTTCTCCCAGCCCTAGGAAGAAGGCAGTGGCAAAAAAAAAAACCACTTCTGAAAATCTTGCCCTCCCAAATCGCAGAGACTGGTCTAGGAAATTGCCAAGAGTCAACACTGACTCAAACATACATACGAGTGTATATACACAGATGTGCACACGTACACAGGCACACACACACACACACAGAGAGAGAGAGCAATGATAATTCAGTGCATTTTTAATATTAATTACCATATGTTTCAATTGGTGTATTTCTTTAGAAATGCAAAATAACCTAGAAAAAACTGGCAATGATTAAAATAAATAAAATAGCCCAACTCCTGCTCACCCATTCTTAGGGTCACTGGTCTGGCTAATTCCAACATTACCACATTGCCAAGACACTGGAGATTGGATGGATGGATGGACGGAAGTACAAAACCCCCAAAACTTTAACCTTAGACTAATGACCACACCCCTTTCCTAAGAGGTCTGTAGGGGGCGTGCATAAGCACACCAACGTGTCTACTGCCCCTGTCCTATTGTTTCTTTTTATTTTTCTTATATGTATCCATTTCATGTGTTCATAACTATGTATATACTTATACCTATTATCTTGTAAGCGATTGACAAATCAAATAAATCAAATAAATAAATAAATAAAGCTGCTGAATGACTTGCACATTGGCGCAACTTTCAGGAAAAGGCCTGGAAAGAGCCTCATCTGACACCAGAGGGCGCTCCAGGACCTCGGGAGAAAAGAGATATTGAACCTCTATTATTCCTTCATCTCAGGAAAATAATCAGCTGAGAAAGAAGAGCTGGATGCTTAGAAGGGTTGTCCAGCCTCCAATGATGGAACCCTGCAAAGCTACAGAGATGTGGTCAAATGTCTTCAGGATGGATCCATCTTTGCCGCTGACTTTGTCCTCAGCCAAATGCATGGGGCAGCAGAATAGAATAGAATCGATATTGGAATGAAGAATAGAATAGAATATAGAATAGAATAGAATGTAGAATAGAATAGAATAGTAAATAGAATGGAATAGAATAGAAAATAATAGAATAGAATAGAACAGAACAGAACAGAATAGAATTCTTTATTGGTCAAGTGTGATTGGACACACAAGGAATTTGTCTTTGGTGCAAATGCTCTTAGTGTACATAAAAGCTGTAAGAGGTCAATCATTATCATAGTCATCATAAAAATACATTTGTCATAAATCATAAGACACACCACTTAGTGGTAGTGATAGGATATTAAATAAGCAATCAACACAAATCATACTAGGAACCTAAATAAAACAATATACAGTAAACTATAAGGATACTAGCAACAAAGTTATAGTCATAAGTAGAAAAGGAAATAGGTAATAGGAAGGATGAGAAGAACAATAGTAATATAGTCTTAGTAGTTTGACAAGTGTTGTGGGAGTTAGTTGTTTAGCAGAGTGATGGCATTCGGGAAAAACTGTCCTTATGTCTAGTTGTTCTGGGGTTCAGTGACCTATAGTATCATTTTGAGGGTAGAAGTTGAAACAATTTATGTCCATGATGTGAGGGGTCCGTAGATATTTTCACAGCCCTCTTTTTGACTCATGCAGGATACAGGTCCTCAATTGAAGGCTTCAAACCTAATTTAACTTCAAACCTAAGCTAAATGCCTGGGACAATGGATGTTGAGCAGCAACTTATCTCCTGAATTTTTGAGCTCTTGGCTTCTCTAATCCCTTTCCAACTTTGAAGGAACGTTCAGGTGATCATCTAGAACAGGAGAGATATGCCATCTTTCAAGAACAGAACAGACTGTCATCTGTCAGAAATAGTGTAGGGTCTCCTGCTTGGGCAGGGGCGGGGTTGGACTAGATGGCCTACAAGGTCCTTTCCAACTCTGTTAATCTGTAAATCTTGCCCTTGGCTTCCATGAGAAAAAAGTATCTTTGGCCTGGCTTGACAGGTTGAGTGATTGTAGTTTGCTTAGCTGTGTTTGCAAGGCCCCCTTATGCAGAATTAACTGGACCATGGTCAGTCCCAAACTCCTGGATTTGAAGGGTGCAGTCAACCCATTGTGGATTGGGTTCAGCTCAGATCTGCTGGGCTCAACTGAGATTGGTTAACTTTTTTTTTTTCTGTAAAAAAATTTATTTGGGTTTTCACAAAACATAATACAAATAAAATATCTTTTTTTTTTAGAATAGCATGCTCCCAGGTTATCACTTTTCCATATGGACACAAACTCAATTTCATATTCATCTTTGTATTCTATTCCATATCTTATTACTATTTTAGCATTTTCTCAGTGCTTTTTCCCTTCCCTTAGTTTTCTCAACCTTTTTTAAAAAATTATCTCATTCCTTTCTAAGTTCAATTACATCTCTTTTTCTGAGTTTCAATATCTTTCTAATCATTATATTTATACTTTTGTCTGTCCTGTTTCAATTTCATATTTTCTTTTCTCATTAAACAAGTTTTCCCCTGTAGTTACTGATTGGGAATATGACACCTTTATATCTTTTCATTTTTGTCCATTCAGATCTTATTTAAACTTCAATGTATGCCTTTACAGTTATAACACAAAATTGGTTAACTTTTGATCACCTCAGTGGCGAGCAAGATTCAAGAGGACACAATTTTAGTGGGTGTTTGGATGGGGAACACTTGGAAATTCTAGCACTGTAAACTAAACTGGGTACAGATACAAACCAGTGGGGGGAGGGGAGAGAGAAAGGCAATAACAAACCAGCTGTGTAGCATAGCAGTGCCAAGAAAACGGCACAGCTTCAGTCAACACAGATCAAGTTTCATTCCAAGAATGTCTTTCTTAAATTCATGGTTTTTCTGTGTTGTGTGAATAAGGCTACGTCTGATACTTTCACTCTTGTTTGGAGAGCATGTGGGGCAAAGCAGGGTGAGACAGGTGGGGGTGATGGGTGGGTGGGAGGGAGGGAGAGGTTGGACTAGATAGAAGAGTGGTCGCCAACCAGTGGGCCGGGGACCACTGGTGGTCTGCAAGTAAATTTTGGTGGTCCGCAGAGAAATGTCACCCCTCAAAGCAATTAATCCAGACTGCATGGGAACACAAGGCTGTGCTGCCCACAGGGCCTGTGGGGCTTGTGTCACTTGCATTGCAAACACCACAAGGTAGTGAGGGGGAGGGGGAAAGGGTGGAGGGGGAGAACTTGCTCCACTCACCCCATACGCCCTGCCTGGCCACTGAGCTTCTTCTTTCTGCTTCTTTCTTCTTCTGCTTTTGGCTGCACGCAAGGAAAGCAGCAAAAGTCTTTCTTTCTTTCCCCCAAACTCCGCCAGAAATGAGTCTTTGGGACCCTGCAAGGCCTCCTTGCTCCAAGAGGCTGCACCGGTGCAACAAGTCTCACAAAGACTCCTTTCTGGCGGAGTTTGGGGGAGAGAAAGAAAGACTTCTGCAGCTTCTGCTGCTTTCCTTGCATGAAGCCAAAAGTCTCTTTCTCTCTCTCTCCCTCAGAACTGAGCTGGAGATGGTATCCTGCAATCCCAAATAAAGAATGATTGATCGGTAGGAAAACAGGGTGGGGAATTTTCCTGCGGACATTTTTTTTGGATTTTCCCAGGGTCTCTGGTCCGCGGGATTTAAAATTATGAGTTTGGTGGTCCCTGAGGTCCAAAAGGTTGGCGACCCCTGTTAGAAGACCCACGAGGTCCCTTCCAACTCTGTTAATCTGTTAATCCAAGGAGAATCCATGGTGCTGGATTGTTTTCTCGCAGAAGGTTCAATACCCAACTTGGTAACATCAAGAAACCTCTGCAGGAAAACCACCAAGCTCAGAGAGGCCTCCGAAGATCACACAGTTCAAGCTTGAGCTATAAATATTCTCTTCTCCTGGCACAAAAATCCCCAAAAGTTGACTTTTTAAGTCTCGGGGCATCCAACGCAGGCAGCGGGAATCAAAGGATCTTCAAAGGCGATCCCCAGGTCCTTGCATAACACGCGCCTCTTGAGTTCTGCCTCTTTTGAAATATTGCCGCCGGCGGGGGGGGGAGTGAGAAATGCGTGCAGGGGGGAGCCAAAGAAGGGGAAAAAGCAGGGCGGAAATGGAGTAGCGGAGTGGCGCCCATTGGCTTCGACGCGCTTTGCCTTTGATCCATTCAGAAATTCCCGGTGGCCAAACGGGGGAGGCGGGGAACAAAGGACAAGGGAGCTCCCCCGAGGGTGCGGGGGGTGGAGGGTGCGCGTGGATTGGTCGGCTCCGGACCTGAGCATCCGGGCGGGGCGAGGGAGGAGAGGGAGGGGAAGAGGCGAGGGCGCTGGGCGTCAGCAGCTGCCGGCACCACCTTGGCGGAGGCTGAGCCAGGAGGAGGAGGAGGAGGAGGAGGTAGAGGAGGAAGGCCGGGGAGAAGGCAGCTCCCTTCGCCATCTACCCAGGAAGCTTCCGCTGCATCAGTAGCTGCGCAATCCTCTGGCCTGGCTGGGCACGCATCCTCTTCCACCCAACCCGCTCGCTCGCGCGGTTTTGCAAGAAAGCAAGGCGGGCCAACGCCGTCCCTTGCAGCGCGCAAGGAAGGCTGCGAGCGAGCCGGAGCCCCGCTGCTTTGGCCCGCTGCTTGGGGGGACGGGGCGTGATGGTCGGGTGAGCGCCGGCCGGGCAGCCGTCCCCTGCCACAGCCCCACCGCCCGCTCGCCATGGCTGCCAAAGAGGACTTGTACAGCCAAGTGGCGCCGTGGAGGAGCCGTCAGAGCCGGGCGGGCACCATCAAGCGCGGCTGTTCGCTGGAGATCCTGCTCTCCATGGGCTTCCCCAAGGCTCGAGCGTGAGTTAGGCCCGGGAAGGCGGGGGGTAGTGGGTGGGAAGGGTGGGGGGAGGAATGGTATAGGGTTTCCTGCCTAAGCAGAGGGGTTGGACTAGAAGATCTCTAAGGTCCCTTCCAGCTCTATTCTGATTGATATTGAATGATATTGAATCTGCTTTTGGGAGTTGGGGGGGACTGGAGGGGAATGGGGGCGCAGGGTTGATCCTCCTGGAGCTGTGCTGGCGCGTTTCGCCCGCGTGCCAAAAGCAAAGCGCGCATCCCGGCTCTT
Source organism: Bungarus multicinctus (assembly GCA_023653725.1). Lineage (NCBI taxonomy): Eukaryota > Metazoa > Chordata > Lepidosauria > Squamata > Elapidae > Bungarus > Bungarus multicinctus. The sequence continues at coordinate 22,641,466 of CM042837.1, read as the reverse complement.
GCTTCTCTCTCTCCAGCCGGCCGGGCGATGCTTCTCTCTGTCCCTGCCTTGTCTGTCGGACAGCGGGGCGGGGGAAGCTGCTCTCCAAACTGGGGCTCTGGAGCTCTGGAGATGAGCGGGGGCTGAGCATCCTTTGGGCCGGTCGGGGCGCTTTTTCGAGGGAGCTGGCTGGGCTGTGGCTGAGGCTGGACTTGCGCTCTGTTGCACCGCAACGCAGAGGCCAAGCGGCGCCTTGCCCAGCCCCGGGCAGCGGCCAAGCAAAGCTGCTTTTTGGGTGGTCGGAGCGAGGCGCAACGGAGTGCAAGGCGGCGAGAGGAGGGCCGGCGCGCTCCCAGCATCACAGCGCCTCGCCGATTTCTTCGTTTGGCTTTTTATTTCGGTTTATTATCTCCTCCTCTCTCCACCGCTGGCCCGTAATAAGCAGGATCGAGTCCGCAGCTGGAATCGAAGCTGGGTTGCTTTCCCCACTCTCTCCCTCCCCCCTCCTCCGAGGCTGGGAGTGATGGGGGTTGTGGTCCAGGACGCCAGCGCATCCTTGGCCCTCGGACAAGCCAAGCACTTGCCTGGCAGCCTTTGCAAGGATCGATCGCCTCCACTTTTGGAGGGAATTGGCAGCGCCTCCCCTGCGAGGAGAGGGTGGCCTAAGCGTTTTCTCCGAGGCGGGGAGTCGGTTCCTCGCCTCCCCTTAGCGGGGCATCGCTTCCTACGCCAGCTTTTCCAGCCGCTGCCCTCCAGCTGTTTTGGAACTCGACTTCCCAACCTGCCAAAGCAGCCAGGGTGGCTGGCGAGGCTGCAGAAGGATGCTGGGAAACGTAGTCCTGTTACAGCTGAAGGCCGGCGGAATTGGAAATTAGAAAGGTGGCTGCCAAGCATTTCAGGCTTTTGCTGGCCTTGATGGGGATTTTTGCTTGGCAAGCCTGTGTTTTTCCCTGCAGGCCGTTTTTCCTTCTCCTTCTCTCTAGGCAGGTACTGTAGGTCAGCCCAGGAATGATATTAGCCAGTCAATTGTCAAGGGAAAATCTGTGGGTTGTAAGGGGAAAAACCGGTTATGCTGTTTTAAAATACCTTTCCGAAGAGCTTAAGCATTAACCTTTGGCATCATTAACTTTTTTATCCAGCAAACATCAGCTCATTAATCTACCTGGGCCAGGTGCCATTCAAGGCACAGGAGCATAATTTCTTGGTTGTCTTGGTTGACCAACGCAGGGGGTAGAACTGAAAGTGATAGCATCCAAAACAAGGTCATCCCCTCCATTTCAGTTCATGTTAGATATAGTGACATGAAGAGTTTCCCTTAGGATTTTGTTTAAAATGCCTTTCGTGAAGGGTTTGAACAATGATCTGAAATAACACAAAACAAGATGAATCCAAAGCACAGAAAGAAAGAAAGAAAGCAGCGAAAGCGAGAAAAGAAATCCAGATTGCAAAAAAGGAGAAAAAAAATAGAAAAAGTAAAACTAGAAACAAGAAAAAAAAATTAAAGAAGTGACTCCCAGCCTTAGCAACAAGTTCAAACAGATTTTATTTATATCTCATATTTCCTAACTGCCCCTCTCCCTCTGAGATTAATATTTCCCCCCCCTGTAAAATCATGGACATAATCCACTTCTTCCCATCAAGAGATTGAGTTTTGTGTACCTTGTCTGCAAACCTCATAAGTGGTTCTGGGCCCACAAGTAAGAGTTTTAAAGATGCCAAGCTTGTTCCTGCAATCAGCAGAGAGTCATCTGCGTTGCTTGCCTGTAGCTATGACTGAATTCACAATGTACTGTTAGAGGGACAGTTATTTTCCAGCTAATTCAGGGGCCAAGGAAGACATTCCTGTTGGCTGCCGTGCTAATCTGTGAGGATTGTTGGACAAGGGAAGCGAAGGCTAGATCCCACCAACTCAAAAGTCACAAGAAGCAGAATAACAGGGTTGGAAGGGACCTTGGAGGTCTTCTAGTACCAACCCCTTGCTCAAGCTGGAGACCCCACCTATACCGTTTCAGATAAATGGCTGTCCAATCTTTTCTTTTAAACCTCCATTGTTGGCAAGTTGTTCCACTGATTAATTGTTCTCACTGTTAGGAAATTTCTCCTTAGTTCTAAGTAGCTTCTCTCCTTGATTAGTTTCCATCTGTTGCTTCTTGTCCTGCCTTCAAATGCTTTGGAGAATAATTTGACCCCCTCCTCTTTGTGGCAGCCCCTGAGATATTGGAAGACTGCTATCATATCACTGCTACTCCTTCTCTTTAACAGAATTGGAAGGAACCTTGGAGGTCTTCTAGTCCAACCCCTTGCTTAGGCAGGAAACCCTTTACCATTTCAGACAAATGGTTATCCAATCTCTTCTTAAAAACTTCCAGTGCTGGAGCATTTACAATTTCTGGAGGCAAATTGTTGCACTGATTAATTGTGCTCACTGTCAGGAATTCCTCCTTAGTTCTAGGTTGCTTCTCGATTAATTTCCACTCATTGCTTCTTCTCCTACCCTCAGGTATTTTGGAGAATAGCTTGACTCCCTCTTCTTTGGGGCAGCCCCTGAGCTATTTCCTCTTACAATGGTCAAGCTGACATATAATATTAGGCCAAAAGATATCTGAGGCCTACATATAAAGCTTAAGCCATACTTTGGACTACCTCATATTAACACTGCTATCATATCAGTCCTACTCCTTCTCTTTAACAGAATAACAAAATTGGAAGGGACTTTGGAGGTCTTGTAGTCCAACCCCCACCCACCCACCCCCAAATCAGGTAGGAAACTCTAGTCTATCATTTCAAGTGGTTGTCTAATCTCTTCTTTGGAAAACCCACAACTTCTGGAGGTGAGTCGTTCCGCTGATTAATGGAACTGAGCAAGCTTTCAAGCAGCCTAGATTGCTTCATCAGGCAAGGGAGTGAAAAAGGCAGATGGAGTAGCAAAAGAAAAAGGAAGCTGCGGATGTGTGTTGGTCACAAAGTCTGCTGAGTCATCATCTCAAAATCAAGAGCTCTAATGGAATCAGAAAAAAAAGAAAGAAAGAAAGAAAGAAAGAAAGAAAGAAAGAAAGAAAGAAAGAAAGAGACAGAAGTAAATGTATGTTGTTTTTTTCTGTGTTTAATCCAGTGCTGGTGATCAGCTCCTTCCATTTACATGCTGTCTGATGAATATTTGGAAATTTCAAAATCTTAAAGTTTCTCCCCCCCCCCCCCATATTTTGGTGTTTTTGAGTTAATAGATTAACAGAGTTGGAAGGGACGTTGTAGGTCATCTAGTCCAACCCCCTGCCCAAGTAGGAGACCCTACACCGTTTCTGACAAATGGCAGTCCAGTCTCTTTTTGAAAGCTTCCAGGGATGAAGCTCCCACAACTTCTGAAAGCAACTTCTGTTTCATGGGTTGATTGTTCTCACTGTCAGAAAATGTCTCCTTATTTTTAAGTTGAATATCTCCTTGTTCAGTTTCCATCCATTATTCCTTGTCTGGCCTTCGGGTGCCTTGGAAAAGAGCTTGATCCCCTTCTTTCTATAGCAGCCCCTCAAATATTGGAAGACTGCTCTCATGTCTCCCCTGGTCCTTCTCTTCACTAGACTAGCCAGGCGCAGTTCCTGCAACCGTTCGTCATACGTTTTAGCCTCCAGTCCCCTCATCATCCTGGTTGCTCTTCTCTGCACTCTTTCCAGAATCTCAACATCTTTTTTTTTCCAAATGATTTTTATTGCTTTTCTATCAGTACAAATCGTATTTACATTTTCAACAGCATTTTGCATTGACATACAATATTATCTTATTTGTCTATCATCTATTCATATACATCACCAATGATTATTGTCCTTACTTATGCTTGTTATTAATTTCTATTTTTATCTATTTTACATATCTATGTATCATTTTCTTATGGATTTTTCTATGTAATCTTTGCTTCCCATTCCTTATCCCTATTTTCTAACCACTCGTGCCATTTATGCCAAATTGAGTAATAATTGGATTCTTCTTTTTCCTTAATTTTTAGTGTAAGCGTATCCATTTCTGCGCAGTCTGTTATTTTTTTGTAAGACTAATTCTTCTATTGGAACATTAGGCCCTCTCCACATTTGTGCATAAGCTATTCTGGCTGCTGTTAGAATATGTAAGATTGTGTATTTTATCTTTTTCAGGTATTGGTCTTTAATTATTTCCAATAAATAGAGTTCTGGTTTGAGTTCAGTTTGATGTCCCGTGATTCCTTGCATCCCATCTTTGATTTTGGTCCAATAGATCCTGGCCTTAGGGCATAGCCACCACATGTGGTAAAAGGTATTGTCAACCTGTTGGCATTTCCAACATTTTAGGCTGGTATTTGAGTATATCTTGCCTGATCTTGCTAATCAACCTCTTTTTTATAGTGTGGTGACCAGAACTGGATGCAGTACTCTAGGTGTGGTCTTACTAAGGCTTTCTGGAGCGGTATTAGTATCTCAGTAGTATATTAGTATCTACTTGACCGTCCTAGGCAGCCTTCCTACTGTAATACAGATTTTGGATGATGACGATTGGAAATGTGATTTGAGTGCACGGAAGTACTCCTTGCTTTTCAGTTTCCAATGAAATTAAACTAGAAAACAGTTGGGGAAAGCATGAATTATAATTTGCTTTTTTATCTTCTGCGGCTGGTCTGCTGGGATCTAGTACAGATAGGCCTCAACTTACAAGAGTTCATTTAGGACTGTTCGAAGTTACAACGGCGCTGAAAAAAGGGACTTAAATGACCCCTTTTCACCCTTACCGCCATTACAGCATCCCTAAAGACACATAGTTAAAATTAAGACGCTTGGCAGTTGACTCATTTTTATGATGGTTGCAGCGTCCCAGAGTCTGACAAGCAAAAGTCCATGGGAAAGCTAGATTCTCTTAACAATTGCAGTGATTCACTTAACAAACCTGGCGAGAAAGGTCATAAAACAGGGGAGAACTCACTTAACAAAGTCTCAGTTAATGTTGTGGTTCGCTGGCAGCAGTTGCGGATGGCAGAGGTCTCGGAGAGTGAGGACTCAGACGAGGGGCCTGCGTGTGATGCAGAGACGGGGCTAGGACTATTGGAGAGTGGGGAGCTGCCTTGGGAGGTCGTGGAGTTTGGCAGCAGTGACCCAGAGGACCCCGGGGAGCCTATGCTCCGTGCGCATGCACCCAGGGCTGCTCGATGGCAAGAGCAGCTGAAGCAACACAGGTGACTTGGAAATAAGGCTTTTTATCCATAAGCGATAAAAACCAGCCCTCGGGGATGTGTTCTTTGCGGGAAGCAAAGTAGTTATTTAGACTCACGAGTCCTTGCTGAAGCCCTGCTTACTCCGTTTTGTTTTTGAAACTTCTGTCGGTGGGTATTTAATCAGTAATTAGTCTTCTGTTCTTGGCAGCAACTTTGAAAGGTTTGCTTTTGATATCGGTAATTAGGTTTAAATGTCCTTTGGCTGGGAATGCCCTGAATTCCCAGCACCGCATTAAAATAGGTTTACTTTTATACACAGTTTGTGTTTGTTTCATTTGAACAAGGCTTGGGTCAGCAACGTAAATTTGGGGCTACAATGTGGTCATAAGTCAAGTGAGTAGACTACCTGTCTTCTCACTAACCTTGGGGATATTATACTCCGAGTCATTTTTAAACCACCGACTTGTTTGTTTGGTTTCATAGTAGAATTTGCATCAATGAATGCTGTACATGCTCCAGATTTTAAGAAGAGGCTAGCCAAGGCCTTGGAAAATATTTCAGATTCTTTGCCATTCTCATCCAATTGTTTAGAAGCCAATCCCCCCCCCCAAAAAGCACAATCAAATAGTTGACATGTCTATGCATTTGGCAGCCATAGCTTGAAACTCACTATATTCTCTCCCTCCACCCACTGGTGTGATATTTTGATGTTCCTTTTTTCCATTGACCTATTTTGATGCCTTGATAGATACCAGCAATCAGAAATCATCACACGGTAAAGATAGTCTTGAATCACAATCACAACATGAGGCTAGAATTTCCACACTGAGGCAAGGTGGCTCTTCAGTGAGCTGTTGTCATGCCCCTGTTGGAATCTCATTCCGAGGGGGAGGTCAAGCAGCTGACAGGGAATGGGAGTGTGGCTCCGGTGCTGTGGAAGAAACTGGGGAAGGGCAAAGTCTGGCTGGGCAGAGCAGGGGGAGAGGTAGAACAAGGGAGAGGGAGTTCAGAGGAAGACCCAGGCCCACCCCCTCTTCATCTTAGGGCACGCAGGGAGGAACGGAGAAGGGAGCAACGTGGGTTGCGTGTCTTACGGGGGAGGAAAGGGCCCTGATTCCCTTCATTAGCTCTGGGAAAACTGTTTAAAAAGGCAAGCTACACACAGCAAAGTTAAAAGCAAACTATGAGTTATCTTTGTTTGTCGAGGCTTATCTGGGTTCCTGGCATCTTCCCAACTGTGTGGGTTTTGCTGGCCTTTGAAGTCTGCAACTCCTTATCCTGCCCTGTCCAGTTAATTGCTGCAGCATGGTTTGTGTTGGATTTTATTTATAATTTATATGTACTTTGGGTTTGGACTGAATTTCTTCTCTTTAAAAACTGTTCTTGGGAGAGTTTTTTCTCCAACCGAAGGTAGCCTGGACACTGGGGGCAAAGTTGAAGGTATTAAAGGAACTTTTCTTACTTATGTGACTGCGTTGCCTTTGTGCCGTGCCCCGGGTCACCGCAGTTGTGCCCGATTTCACGGACCCTCTTTGCCAAAGTTGTTAAGTGAACCGCTGCATTCGTTAAGCGAAACATGTGATGGTGAAGCAAATCAAAGCTTCCCTTGTCAGAAGCCCCTTGGGAAAGTTGCATGTGGGGGGATCACACGATCCTGGGGACAGGGCAACCATTGCAAACACATATTCATTGCCAAACCCCTGAATTTTAATCACGTGACTGGAGATGCTGCAATGGTTACACTGTTCCCCTGAAAATATGACCTACCTTGAAAGTAAGTCCTAGCTTGATTTTTACCCATGCACCTAATATAAGACCTACCCCCCCAAAAAATAAGCCCTTATTAAGAATCTGGGTAAAAATTAAGCTAGGGTGGAGATGGAGGTGGTGGAGCTGCCCTGCTGCTTATCTTTGGACAGTTGTAGCCAGGCCTCGCACACCCCGACATCTGCCTCACCAGCTCATTTCTTCTGCAGCCAGCAAGGCTGTGCTGAAGGCCTCTGCAGCTGATAACAAAGCTCTGGATCAATCCAGAGCTCTGTTATTGGCCACAGAGGCCTTCAGGGACGCTTTGCCAACTGCAGAAGAAGTTCCTGAAGGCGTCTGACAGCGAAAAGGAGGCCGGGGGGGGTGACGTATGCAAGTGAGGTTAGTCAGTGGACTAACCAGTTAGTCTTATTTTCCCCCGAAAATAAGACCTGGTGCCTTTTGTTGTAGCCAAAAAAAAAAAAGACAGTGTCTTATTTTGGAGAAAACATGGTGTAAGTAGAAGAACTGGTTGTAAGTGGTATGGTGCTACTCATCAATAATTCATTCTGGAAGATGCGGTGAATATTAAAACAGGTAATGAGAAAACTTTGTAATTTACCACGTGACCAGCTATTTTGGCTGGATGAAATACAGGCAGTCCTTGACTTATGACCACCATTGAGTCCAACATTTCTGTTGTTAAGTGAGACATTTGTTAAGGGAGTTTTGACTTATGACCACCATTGAGTCCAACATTTCTGTTAAGTGAGACATTTGTTAAGGGAGTTTCGCCACTCTTGCCCCCGGAGTTAAGTGAATCACTGCCATTGATAAGTTAGTAACCTGGTTGTTAAGTGAATCTGGCTTCCCCATGCTTGTCAGAAGGTCGCAAACAGGAATCACATTGTCAGGATTCCAGCAATCGCTCTAGTTAAATCATGATTCTCGAGCCAAATTTCAATAAACTTCAAAGGATTTATTAGAGGCAAAATACTGGTGCTGCCCTGTATGAAGCCAACTCTGGAATATGTAATTTACAGTCCCCTGTGACCTTGTTCCCCCCCCTTCCTCCCCCCTGGGTGTGTCATAAATCAGATTCTCCAATTGAGCACTTTCACAGGCTGGGTGTCATCAATCACATTCTCCAATTAAATACATTCCTGGGCAAAAACTGTGGTAGTTTAGCTACAATCTTTTAAAGATAAAGAGTTGGAATGTACTTTCGCTTTCAAACTGCTCTTCCAGATTCCCTTCCTCTCCCTGCCCCCACTTCCCTATGGCAACTGCTAAAACAGGCATAGGAATTTTTTTATGAACCAGTTGCCAAGGATCTGAATTTTGATCGCGTGATCATGGAGATCCGGCAAAGATTGTAAGTACGGTTGCAAGTCATTTTTTTTAAGTGCCATTGTAACTTTGAATGGTCACTAAGTGAACTGTGGACACATTGAGGACTACCCGTAGCGAGTCACAAGGCAGCCGACGGCAGCACATTCTTCCTTGTGGTTCGAGTCCCGGAGGAAATACGTGTGTCGGGGCAAGATTTCTGCTTCCAAGCATGTCGAATACCGAATTTGACAAGTCTTGAAGCCGTTGAGTGTCGAGGTGTGACTGTATAGTACAGTGATGGCTAACCTTTTCTACGCCACGTGCCAAAAGCGTGCAAGCATGTGCTCGTGTGATTGCACCCATGATGCAATGCACGTGTGGCCCCCTTCCTCCTGCCACCCGCACAGCACCTCTGCACATGCATGCACACCCCTCCTGTGTGCCCCCACTCTCTGCACATGCACACACATCTCCAGCACTCATGTCTCCCCCCACGCATGACAATCAGCTGGCTGGCAGGGCGCATGCATGCATGTGCAGTGGGGTTCTTTCGGGCGACCTCTCACACGCCGGCAGAAATGGCTGTGTGTGTCACTTCCGGCACACTTGCCATAGGTTCGCCATCACAGGTATAATAACTTCAAAATGTTGCTAAGCGAAGGGTTGTTAGTCAAGGACCATCTGTGTTTACACATGACTTGGATGGGATTTACCTTTTACAAACTAGATATACTGTACCTTCCACGGCTGTTTTCTTTCAGGTTATTAAACTTCAAAGCCCGTCTAGCTCAGAATTATGGAGATTGAAGTCCAACTTATTTGGACCTCTTCCAATGGGAAAACTTGGATCAGTTTGTAATTGTTCAGGTTGCAATGTCATATTTTATCTACTGCAACAAATAGACCTATTTTTTTAATATGGACTTTATTTATTTTTTATTTTATTTTGTCAATTGCTTGCAAGATAATAGTTGTAAGTAAAAACATAGTTATGAATACATGGATACATATAAGAAAAAATAAAAGAAACAATAGGACAGGGACGATAGGCATGTTGGTGCGCTCATGCACGCCCCCTTAAAACAAAATCACAACAATACAGGTTTAACTCTGTTGCAAGAGACAACATTGAAGAGGACAAAGGCCAAGCTATAAAACATGAATGTTAAGTTCAGCTTTGGGACTGGTATTACTTCAGTCTGGTTCTACATCCCAAAATATAAAATGCCTTTAAAGTAAGACGAGATAGAATGAGGTTATGTTGAGGAATAATTAGTACACCGAGGATGTTCTGTTAAGCTAATGAGGTAAGACATTTATTAATAGCAACGAACTGGGCTGCATATTGTCCACCTCACTCTCCGAAATGAAATCTAGCAAATTTGCAAAATAGCTTCAGGATGGATCGCTTCCAGTTGGAAGCTGCTCAGATGTTAACTAGATTAAGGCTCTTTTTCCAAAACAGCTACTTGATCCAGGGAATAATTGGGCTTTGTTTTGTGGTGGAGATGGTTGGTTGGCCTCTCATCCTGAGCTGATAACCAGCTTTGGTTTAACGTGTCATTGTCCTGCCAAAGGTGCTTTTTTCAAGAGGCAAATAGACTTTCTAGTTTTTCTTTGAAGATGTTTCATTTCTCATCCAAGAAGCTTCTTCAGTTCTGGCTGAATGGTGGGGAATGGATCAGTCAGTCAGAACTTCAGTCAGAGCTGAAGAAGCTTCTTGGATGAGAAGCAAAACATCTTCAAAGGAAAACCAGAAAGTTCAGTTGCCTCCTGAAAAAGCACCTTTGGGACAACCAGGACCTGGAGGACTGAGAATCTCCATAGACTTCAGTTTCTTCCTGCTTTCCTCCCCCTTGCCTGCCTGCCTGCCTGCCTGCCTGCCTTCCTTCCTTCCTTCCTTCCTTCCTTCCTTCCTTCCTTCCTTCCTTCCTTCCTTCCTTCCTTCCTTCCTTCCTTCTTCTCTCCCTCCTCCCCTCTTTCCTCTTCCTTCCGCTTCCTTCCTTCCTCCTTCCCTCCTTTCTTTCTCACTTCCTTCATTCCTTCCCCTCCATCCAGTCAGAGCTGAAGAAGCTTCTTGGGTGAGAAGTAAAACATCTTCAAAGAAAAAACAGAAAATCCAGTTTCCTCTTGAAAAATAGCCTTTGGGGAAACCATGACCTGGAGGACTGAGATAGACATGTCATTATCCACATACAAAATGAGGGCCTCTAGTTCCATCTAGCAGCCCTGACTTGTAGTTAGTTTAAAAGCTAGTGATGCAATGCAACATCTGCTAATATGCCATCAAGTCAACCACGTAGATGGAAATCTTTAGCATGATTTCAACTAATGTAACCCTTCAGATCTTCCAGTGGTGCCCCATTGCTGTTGCAATGGGTCTTACTCGCTTTGTATATCTGAAGGTCAATAGCACGTATAGGAAATATGAGTCAGGAGGTGTGAGGTGGCCTTTAGAACTGAGGGCCTTAACAACCAGAGGCAGCCATCTCAGCTTGTCTAATGATAGAGCTGGCCCAAACACAAGCCATCTATTTTCTAGACTTCCAACCAGACTATTAATTATACTAAGCGAGAACATGAATGAAAGCAGGCCTCATTAACCCAGATAACACAAAACTAAGATTCCCCCTACAACAGAGGAAATCCAATGTTCATGCTGGCTTGGGAATTGTGGGAATTGAAGTCCAACAAAGTGTGGCTGGACCTCCCTGCCCTTCTGGATGGGGAATACCTCTGGATGCAGCCTACAGACAGTTTTGTTAAACTAGAATGAACCACCGACCAATAGGTGTCTTTGGTCATGATGTCAACTCGTAAAGCATTCCTGCCTTGCTCTCGAGTTGCCATAAGAAGGAAGTGAGGGGGGGGAGATTGGATGGAGCAGTTCGTTGCTGTGGCCAGAAGCACATTCCACGCATATCTTTCTCCAGATTGTGTCTCAGGTTACCAAGCTCAGCCGGGAGAGGCGTGTTTTCCACAGCCTGCAAAAGTGTTCGTTGGAGAATGATTTATGACACACCCTGTGATGGGGGGGGGGGGGGAAACAGGGTCATAGATGGGCAGTAAATTACATAAAGCAGATCCGACTGCACTTGGGAAAAGTGCCGCCATGTTGCTCGTAATAAATAATTGGATTTCTTTTGAAACTTGGCTCGAGGCTCATGAATTAATTACGGCATCCATCGGAATCCTGACACATGATGCATGTCATAGTTTTTCGACAAGCTCATGACAGCAGCTAAAAATTTACTTGAAGGCCAGATAGCTGTGGGTTTCAAAATGGGCTGGCTTCTCCTCTTTAGCTACAAAAATCTTATTGAATTTGTCGAGAGACTTCCTCCTCTCCATTCTGGTTTTATCTGGTGGGCTTCAAAAGCTCTCTGTAATTCCTCATCTGCTTTTCAGCGTTGTGCTTAATTTGTAGAGTCTGAATACAGCTACAGATGTTGCTATCTCCTGTTTGGTTGCTTTGTTTATTGTTCTTGGTCTGTATCTGATGACTACTCCAGATGTTGTAAGTTGCAGCTGCAGCAGTCTTAGGCAACCAGGGGTTAGCCGGTCAACTCCAACCCCTTTTTCTTAGGAGTTTTTTTTTTTTTTTTTTGAGTCAATGTTGTGGACGCATCAAACCGGAGGTTGCACGGTGGAGATTTATCTTTTGGGAAGGGTTGAAGATTCTTGTTTTCTTCCTTTTTTAAAAAAAGAATATGTTAGCAATATGCCGCTTGTTCCCTTTGGCTAAAAAAAGAAAAATCAATGTGAATTGCAATGGGGCTTGTGAGTCACGCCTCGTTGTCATAGCCAGAGAAAAACCAAGAACTGGTTACTGATTGTGTGTTCAAAGTTGGAGAAACTGAGTGGTTTCAGCCAGTGAATGAATATCCTTGGACTTAGGGGTGCATTAAGATTCTCACGGAGAGCTTTAGACCCTGTTGAGTTTTTGAGGATTGATTTTCCTCGTTCACATATGGGAGACATACAGAGGCATTCGGCAGTGCCAAACATTTTATTGGTTGATTGGGGTTTCATCCCACCTTTACGACTTGATAAATAATACAAAGCAGCAAACGTACCTAATACTCCAACCTCCTTCTGTTTTCCCCACAACAACAACCCTTTGAGGTGGGCTGTGCTGAAACAGAGTAATTGGCTCAAGGACACCCAGTTGGCTTTCCTGCCTAAGGTGGGACTAGAACTCCCAGTCTTCTGGTGATTGGTCCAAAGTCACCCAGCTGGCTTTCATGCCTAAGGTGGGAACTAGAACTCACAATCTCCTGGTGATTGGTCCAAAATTACCCAGCTGGCTTTCATGCCTAAGTGGGACTAGAATTCACAGTGTCCTGGTGTTTGACCACAAATCACCCAACTAGTTTTCACGCTTGAGACTGGAACTCACAGCCTCCCAGTTTCTGGGTCAGCACCTTCACTACTGGCTCCCTTTTAATTTTCGCAAATATTTGTGCGAATAAAACCGCTGGCACACCAAACATCGAGTTGTTGGAACTACAATTTTCCACGGCTGATAAAACTTCTGCATTGCTGGAAACCTGTTTCCCAGCTGAACGCTATTTCTTTTGGAATTAAAAAAAAATGCTGGGAATGTTTGGAACAGAAGGGCCAAACAGGGTGACTAAGGAAAGAGCAAACATAATGTTTATCAGGTATTCTTCTAGGAGACTGGGGTGGTTTTGCAAGGATCAGATAAAAAGACAGAGAACTTTTGTTTAGGAAAAAAACTTCCCAAGGCTTATGCAAACCGAGGGCGGAATTTGGAATGCCGCATTTAAAGAAAGAGGGGCCTTGGATTTAGACTATCAGCAGAATGAAAACTTTTATATTGGCCTTCTATGTTATGCTATAAGACAAGTATAGCTCAAATTTTGGGTCTTCTGAGTAGTTTGTAATAAATATTCAAGGGACAAGTGCTCTCTTTCTCTTTATTTCACAGTAGAGACTTTTTGCTTTTCTATTTCTGTTAGCTGTTTGCAGTAAAGTAGAAATTCTTCCTAGTGCACAGAAGCTACCCTTAAGGAAAGTGTGACTTGACAGGGAACTAATAAAATCTACACTGGGGTGTTGCATTCCTGTGCACATTTAAATAAGAGCAAGTTTTTGAACCCTTCAGATGGCCTCAAAATCAGTTTCTTGTTCAGGTTTTGGAAGCTAGGACGTTAGATGTATTTAGTTTGTATTGCTCTACGTTGAATGAGGAGCGGACTTGTTTTTACCTACTAGCTTTTATTCTTTTTCTTGCCTTTAGAAGTTCGTTTTTGTTCTTACATCTTGTCAACAGCCCAGCATTCTTTGATTTAGATGGATGGCCATCTAAGTTTGCAGAAAAATAATACATGGGCAGGGTGGTACTCGTTTAGCAGCTTTGGTGACAGTGATGAAAAAGCAATTTTACAACCAGTCCTTGAATTCATCAACTTCGGAGGTCTGCAAAAGCAAGGAAAACTGAAGTAAGATAATCAAAGTTGTCGTTCCCTTTAGTTACTGTCTTGCTTAATGACAAGAGCTGCAGTTCTGATTGTGATCGCTGAACAACAGCTTCCTGTAATGCTCTTGCATAATCTTGATTATACCTCTTTCATTCACACTTCCAAACTATTTCAACATAACTGCTGTGTTTCGCTCTTCAAATAACAAGAATATATCATGAGCTTATTCCCAAGTTTGACTTTAAGGTCTGGAAAGGACCTTCAAGGAGAGGAAAACGTTGATTTAGGATGATAATTTATTTGGGCCCCAACCTTTAAACTAGGCCCTTTCCCCTATAATCTTGAGGAGACTTGGCTTCACCCCTCATGACCATCAATCTTCTCCCACAGACAGAACAGCTGCACCAGACAGCTGCTCAACCTTAAGTCCCTTGGAGAGGAAAAAATAAGGCCCAGATGTAGCAAGTTAATCTAGTTTGGCCCTTAATCACATCACATTGTCTACACTTTAATTTTCCCATCTGCAAGCTCAGGGTAGTATTGCTGACCTAGTTTGCAGGGTAAGAGGCAATACGAGTTTTGACCATACTTTAAGCCTTGTGCAAATTTATTTTATTTATTTATTTAGGTGTCAAACATGTGCAAGATAACAAGTATAGATAGGAACATAAATAAGAACAAAGGGAAGTAAATACAGATAAATGGGGACAGTAAGACAGGGACGGTAGGCACGCTGGTGCGCTTATGCATGCCCCCTTTAAGGACCTCTTAGGAATGGGGTGAGGTCCACGGTAGACAGTTTGAAGTTAAAGTTTTGGGGGTTTGAGGCTGTAACAATGGAGTCGGGTAGTGAGTTACAGGCAGTGACCATTCTGTTGCTGAAGTATTTTCTGCAATTGAATTTGTAGTGGTTTACCTTGAGTTTGTATCGGTTGTTTGCCCGTTTATTATTGTGAATGAAGCTGAAGAAGTCGCTGAATGCTGATAATTTGTGACCATCACTTCTGCATTGTGCTTGGAAGTATTTTTCTCCCCTTTAGCTAAGTCAGCCTTGGTCTTACGTACATGTTTTAGGGAGTGGGGTGGTGGTGGTAGAAGTACAAGGATATCTCAATGCCACCCTGCCCCAAAGAGAAAGCAACTCCTTCCGACTTTATGTCATTAATTTTTCATTTACCACCTTGACCCATGTTGAGCATTTCTTCCTAAAAGGAAAGGTGGTCATTATTTATTTCTCTGTGCATATTTTATTGTCTGCTATTTTATATATTATTTATTGGGTTTGTTATTTCATTTGTGTGGGAGAAGAGCAGGCTGAGCTGGGAGGTGGAGTTAAAGATGCTATCAGTTTGGAGTCCTTGCGTTGCTGCAACACGGGGTCTCCAACCTTGTCAGCATAGCTGGCTGGGGAATTCTGGGAGTTGAAGTCCTCCAGGCTTAAAGTTGCCAAGATTGGAGACCCCTGCCACAAGAGACTCAAGTCCAGCACCCTCTAAATTCGCTGAGTCTTATCTAGCACCAATTTAGCTTTGACCATTAGTTGACTAAATTTGTGTCTATGGATAGCAGTAATAAACTCTTTGTACTTTGAAATCGATCGATGGTGTTGGTTATTCGCACCTGACAATTTGACCTCATTACATTAGAGGAATATGGCGGCGCTGTTCATATTGGGCCTGTTTGATGTTGCCATCTTGAATTCCTCTTTGTTAGTTGCCACTGGGCAGCTCATGTTCCTTCTCTTTTCGGTCTTGTTTCTTTTTCCTCTGTCTTCTTTCCCTTTCTTTAAACTTTTGATGGGCAAAACCTTGTGAAGTGGTGCTTCCTTCCCTTCGGGCTAAAAGTTTTGGGATGATCCAAAGATCAAGCAATCTTTTGACATTCAGCTCCTGTGCATGTAGCAGCTAGGCCTTTCCATTATGACTGTACAGTCTGCTCGTCCTGGATTGAATCATCCCTGAAGGGAGGGAGGGGCATTGGAGAAGTCAGATAGGATTTTTCAAGATTGGTGCGGAGGGTGGGGGGAGAGGAAGGAGATACAATGGGTGGCCAGTTTTAGAGTGTTGCAATTGATCTTGCTTGCCAGGTAGAAAATGACTCATATTTTACAAGTGCTGTCAGGGTTCCAAGTAACAGACCTACAGCAAACAAACCTCTGAGGCAGGTAGATTCCTCAAAGAATAGTTTTATTGGATATGTCATATTGGCACAAGCTGGTGAAAATCGACTGTGAAGGTTCCTGTGGTTTTCACCTAATTAAAAGTAAACGTTTCTCCCTCAACCCCAAACAATCAGTCACATGGTCCAATCAAGGTGCTGTCTGGTTGCCTGGTGATAATCACTCCTTCTTCCTCTGTGTTCTGACACAAGCTTCCTAAACTATAATTACTCACACTCTTACTTTAAAAACAAGACTTATTTTATTGCAACGCTGGGAATTGTTTTCATTCCCAGCTGGAATTAATCTCAAACATTCCCCGGAGATAAGCACCCACCTTTCAGTTCTGTGAAATGCTGCCAAAAACAGAAGTATCAAATGAACTAGAAAAAAAACCAACCAAAGTACAAAAGAGCTTCAAGGATGACTCTAAACCGAATGAACGACTTTGCTTCCTGCGAAGGTTTCATCATCTTGGCCTGACCTTTATCCCTTATGGGAGGGGCAATCACCCCCCAGCCTTATTCCCGAGTCACTCCTTTTGTTTCAGCTGCACTCGCCTTCTAGCAGCTCTGTGCACAAGTGCACTGGGAACAGGCTCCCCTTGTTCCTTTGCCTTGCTGCTGCCAGACTCCAGAGGCTCCGAAGGCAACACCCTACTCCCAAATGGTCCCGGCTCCATCTCTGCATCAGACGCAGGACCCTCATCCGAGTCCTCTCAAGAGTCCCTGACTGGTCCCCATTCTTCCCCACTGTCCGATTCCGCTGCTGGCTGCATCAGCTACCAGCGAACCACAACACTCCACCCTGGGGTGAGAATGTCCTTGATTCCCAAGAGAAAGTATTTTGTTTTGACTACACAACCCCAGCTATCTCCTAATCCCCCGTCCTTATCCCTCAGCTCCAGGGTGGCAACACTGAAGCTCCCAAGATAGCTTTGGCCAGGCCAGCTTAAGGGTTGACAAGTGCTTTAAGGGTAGACACAGAAGCCTCAAGGAAAACCAGCCGGGCTATATCAACCTATACATATATATAATTCAGCTGTGCTTCCATGGAGGTTTCTAGACTGTGGAGTTACCAGGAAATGCTGCTCACCTGAAAAGTGGCCCAGCTTGTTGTGCATGTTAGAAGCAAGAAGAGACTTGCAACATGTTTCACAAATGACCTTTACAGGAGGATATTGCATAGCCATTGTGGAAAACAGAGATCTGGGCTGCATTCAGGAGTGGCCCTGGTTTGAGCAAACCAGTAGCTGCCCAGTAGCTAATTTTATGGCTGGTTTGGCAAACTGGGAGAGAAGCAGGCAGAGAACTGGTTGCTTTTTGAAGCCCACCTCTGGCTGCATCAGCTTTTAAGGCAGCTTCTGTGGGGTTCTTCCTATACTTGCTTTATTTATTTCTCATTTAGACTCAGCCTTTATTCTTTTTATAAATAACTCAGGGCGGCGAATGGAACTGATATTCCTTCCTCCTCCTATTTATTCCTATAATGACAACCTGGTCAGTGGGTTGGGACGAGACATAGGGACTGACTCAAAGTTACTCAACTGACTTTCGTGCCTAAGTTAGGGGCTAGAACTCACCATCTCCTGATGATTGGTCCAAAGTCACCCAGCCAACTTTCATGCATAGAGCGGAACTAGAATCCCCATTTCCTAGTGATTGTCCCAAAGTTCCCCTGCTGGCCTTCATGCCTAAGAAAGGACTAGAACTCACCATCTCCTGGTAATTGGTCCAAAGTCACCCAGGCTGCTTCTTTGCAGAAAACAGGACTAGAACTTACTGTCTTCTAGTGATTAGGCTAAAGTTTCCCAGTTGGCTTTCAGGCCTAAGGAAGAACTAGAACTCACCATCTCCTGGTGATTGAACCAAAGTCACCCAGTTGACTTCATACCTAAGGCAAGACTAGAACTCACCATCTCCTGATGATTGGTCCAAAGTCATGCGGCCAGCTTTTATGCATAAAGCGAGACTAGAACTCATTGTCACCTAGTGATTGGCCCAAAGTTCCTTAGCTGGCTTTCATGGCTAAGGCAGGACTAGAACTCACCATCTCCTGATGATTGGTCCAAAGTCACACAGACAGCTTCTTTGCAGAAAACAGGACTAGAACTCACCGTCTTCTAGTGATTGGCCCAAAGTTTCCCAGTTGGCTTTCGTGCCTGAGGGACTAGAACTTACCTCTCCTGGTGATTGTACCAAAGGCACCCAGTTGACTTCTTGCCTAAGGCAAGACTAGAACTCACCATCTCCTGATGATTGGTCCAAAGTCACGTGGCCAGTTTTTATGCATAAAGCGGGACTAGAACTCACTGTCACCTAATGATTAGCCCAAAGTTCTCCAGCTGGCTTTCATGGCTAAGCCAGGACTAGAACTCACTATCTCCTGGTACCTTAACCATCGTTCTCTCTCTCTTAATACCCTATAAAATCTCCAGGCCTCAGCATGCACAAATGAATGCATGCAGCCTCTGTCTGGCTTGCTGCAAATCTCTAGCAAGATGGAGAACCAGGGCGGCCTAATGTTTTTTTTTTTTAATTCCTCAAGAAGATTTTTATTAGTTTATCAAAGTATAAAATACAAAGGAAAATAAAAGACATGGGAAACTAAGAAGGGGGGAGGGAAAAAAGAGAGATAGTGTGAAGGGAGAAAAGGAAAGGAAAAGGCACCGACATCCGATTCTCTTTAATACTGTAGAAGATAACAGCATTACAACCACAACGTTTGGCTTTTATACAACAGTACGTACAAGCTGCCTAAGCTGGGGGTTGGACTAGAAGACCTCCAAGATCCCTTCCAACTCTGTTATTCTAAGTTAAGCCATTTCTAGAACAAGAAGCCTACCCAGTTTCTACTACGTTTTGTATATTTATTTTTCATTTGCCAGCACAAAAACCCGGAAGCAATTTCAGAATAGGAGCAAAGTTAAATGTAGTCTCTTCTTTGGGATAAAAGAATCTATTTCGATCCTCTCTGCTTCTCTTTGCTGTGGGGAACAGGGCGGTGGCACGATTAAGTGCTGGACTCTAAATTGGGGGGGGGGGGGGGTATTTGTCCCTTATCAGCTTCATCCTCAAAACTCAGCAAGCTGGGTGGTTTTTCTGCCAGGCCAGCTTATCTCACAGGATGTTTGGGGCGGAGGAAGAAAGAAAGAAAAAATTGCAGGAGGAAATGCTACCGGCCTGCCTTAAGCTCCTGAATGAAAGGAGGGACTTCACTGTAATAAAAAATCTAAAAAGAAAATATTGCCCAAGGAGATTGAACTGAAAAACGTGTGTGTGTGTCTTTTCTCGGTTGGCAAAGGAGCACACCGTGTTCTGATAAACAGGCCATTTGAATGTACAGAGTACGCCTGCCTTTTGTGGCTTTCCCAAGTTGCTTTTTCACACAGGGTTTGGTTTGCTGACAGTTGCAGGCTGATTTCCTCTGTGACAGTGGTTAGAGGTTTGCTTTTGATTGACCTTCCTCCCCCTCGAGTGTGCCATTTCCATTTCGTCTCCAAGAAACTTGGCTGAACCTCTCTGGGGTCTATTTTGAGGGTTTCTCTTCATTCCTTCCAGCAAAGATGTCGCGTTGCAATTCTTTACCTGTGACACACAGGGTGACGGCTGTGCTTGTGGCTACCCCTGGTGCTAAACTTGGGGTTCATACAGGACAACACATGGGGCTTACCAGTATCCCTTTTTCCAATTCCCACAGCATTTCAGATTAAATCTTAGTAGATACAACTGGGATTTTTTTTTTTTTTAGCTAAGTCCCTTAATTATTTCTAACCTATTTGGGCTGCAACAATCCAGATGGCCAGTAGATGGAAGCAGGGAGATACTAAATAATTTTATTGAGCAGCCCAGATTTTTGCAGGGGAATGGGGGAGGGGGAGGGGGAGGAGGAGAGAAAAAGAAGAGGAGGAGGAGGGAGGAAGAGAGAAGAAGAGGAGGAGGGGGAAAGAGGAGGGAGGAAGAGAGAAGAGGAGGAGAAGGAGAAGGAAGAAGAGGGAAGAAGAGAGAAGAGGAGGAGGAGGAAGAGGGGGAAGAGGAGAGAGGAAGAGAGAAGAGGAGGAGAAGGGAAGAGGAGGGAAGAAGAGAGAAGAAGAGGAGGAGAAGGTGGAGGAGGAGGGAGGAAGAGAGAGAAGAGGAGGAGGAGAATGAAGAGGTGGGAAGAAAAAGAGGAGGAGGAGGTAGGAAGAGAGAGAAGAGGAGGAGGAGGAGGAAGAGAGAGAAGAGGAGGAGGAGGAGGGGGAAGAGGAGAGAGGAAGAGAAAAGAAGAGGAGGAGGGGGAAGAGGAGGGAGGAAGAGAGAGAAGAGGAGGAGGAGAATGAAGAGATGGGAAGAAGAAGAGGAGGAGGAGGTAGGAAGAGAGAGAAGAGGAGGAGGAGGAAGAGGTTCTCTTAACATTTAAACAAAGCCTGACATGACTCTCAGCCTGATGGAACTGGGAAATCCCCAGGCTAAGCCATGCCTTGTTCACAGTTTCGTGAATGAACACATACGGAATATTTATGGCTCCAAAAGAATTCAGAGACTACCTTCTCTCTCCTGCAGGGCTGCTCAGTTCCCACTGAGTCTTGCTTGAACAGAAGAACCACATCTAGCATTGCAGCCCTGATTCCTCAACCTTTCATTTTAATTTTAATTTTTATTTTAGAAAAAAAAAGGACATGTTGGCGGTTTTGGCAAACGTTGGCCGAGCGGAATGAGGCTGAGACACAGTCTGCGCAGCAAGATGAAGGAGAAAGTAGTAGTGCAAATCGGTGGTGATTTCTAGCATGGGTTGCCATTAGAAGGGAGGGAAAAGGCTGGCGGAGGGTTTTACAAACCTCATTTGTCTGACAAGTTTGGTCAGCTTGGAGTCATCTGTTCTCCACTTCCAAACCACAGATGACAGGGGGAAAGGCGCATACTCAAGAATATCTGGCATATTAGAGGGCATTTCAAACCAGGATGGCAATCAAGTGCAGCCTGGAGGGGCTGGGAAGTCAGTTTCTTTCCCATGGAGCGTCGAGGGCAAAGCCAAGAACGAGAGGAAAGAGCTGGTGTGAGACTCTCTTGCGTCTTGGAGGTGTTTGTGGCCGGCGCTTTGTAAGTGAAGTTAAAAAATAATCTCTTTTCCATCAAGCTCAATTCCTGTTGACCTCATGGCAACTACAGGCAGTCCTCAGTTTACGAACGCAATGGAGACCAACATTTTTGTGGTTCAGCAAGGCAGCAGTTTAAGCTAGTTTTTGTTGTGGTTATCCAGCAGCCAGCAGTGGAATCTGACAGTGAGGAAGAACGGGGACCAGTCAGGGAATCTGGAGAGGACTCGGACGAGGGTCCTGCAACCGATGAAGAGATGGGGCCAGGACTATCTGGGAGTGGGGGGCTGCCTCCGGAGCCTGGCAGCAGCGAGGCAGAGGAACAAGGGGAGCCTGTCTCCAGTGTGCGTGTGCGCAGAGCTGCTAGAAGGCAAGAGCAGCTGAGACAAAAGGGGCGACTCAGGAGTAAGGCTGGGAGGGGATTGCCCCTCCCATAAGGTATAAAGGACAGGCCAAGATGACGAAACCTTTGCAGGAAGCAAAGTCGTTCATTCGGTTCAGAGTTATTCTTGAAGCTCTTTGTACGTCGGTTGGTTTTTTTTTTCCTAGTTCATTGGACATTTCTGTTATTGGCAGCACTTCACAGGGAAGAAAGGTGGATGCTTATCTCGAGGGACTGTTTGAGGTTCATTACTGGCTGGGAATGAAAACAATTCCCAGCGTTGCAATAAAACAAGACTTGTTTTTAAAATAAGCGTGTGCGTAGTTACGGTCTCGGAAGCCTTGGTCAGAACAGCGCTGCTCTAACTTTGAATGGTCTTTAAATGAAGGGTTGTGAATCAAGGACTACAGTATATGGAGGTAGTTCACCATTTCCTTCCTGAAGACTGTTTCTCAATTTCCTAGCATACTCTTAAAAATCCTGAGATGTCCAGAGATTCCCCCATCCTCAAAGCAATCAAATCTGTTTCCATATAGCTTTTGTAGGTCAGCCAAAGTTGGCTAGAAGGTTGGGTGACCTACCTTTGTGGACCAGGCCTTTTGCTATGACCATCGCTCCTTAACATTTATCCTGGAAAACTGCAACTTCCTGTGGTCTAGACCAGGGGTCTTCAACCTTGGCAACTTTAAGACGTGTGGACTTCAACTCAGCCAGCTAAGCAATTCTGGGAGTTGAAGTCCACATGACTTAAAGTTGCCAAGATTGGAGACCCCTGGTCTAGAGAGCAGAGGTGGTATTCAGCAGGTTCTGACCAGTTCTGGAGAACCGGTAGCGGGAATTTTGGGTAGTTTGGAATACCACCTCTGACTGGCCCTACCCCCATCTATTCTCTGCCTCCCATTGAGTCCCAGCTGATTGGCTGGGTCTTCTTTGGTTGCCCCACACAGGAGAACAGAGCTGGAAAGCAGGTTAGTGGGGTGGGGAGGGAAAGGAGATTTTGCAGTAACCTTCCCCCAGGAGTGGGGAGGGAATGGGGATTGTGCTGTCCAGACAGTATATAGGTAAGTGGGAATTGGGAGCTGTCCCCTTATGGGAATGCCTCATGGGAAATGTAGTTAATGCTTATGGGAAATGTAGTCCATGTCATGTGATCACATCTGTAATCCTGATTGGTCACTGAATTGACCTCTAGTTGGTTTGGGAGAAGCCTTTGTTCTTTTCCTTGCCTGGACCCAGCAGCATGCTAGATCCCTTTGCTCCATCGTTATGGGATGAAGATAACTGTATTTTCACATTATGAAGTCAACTATGCAAAGATTTGGACCTTAGATGAATCTTGACATAACTGTGAGTTATACCTTGAGGATACCTTATGATCCAATAAAGAAACTTTGTATGGAAGCCTTTGTACAGTTTATCTAACTGTTTTTATATTCAGCCAGCAATTTAAAAACAGAACAGGGATTTTGCAGTAGCCTTCCCCTGCCATGCCCACCAAGCCACGCTCACCAAGCCACGCGCATAGAACTGTTAGTAAAAAAATTTGAATCCCACCACTGCAAGTAGAGAGCCCTTTTATGATGCAGAGAATGCATTCCAAACTCAACATAATTAAGCATCGTGCACAGTAACTAATTAACTTCTCTCAAGTTACTGCTTAGCCATATCTGGTTGTCTCAACTACAATTAGCTACTAACCTCACACTTCAAGCCATAAATTATGGTTCTCTGGTAATATTATACTAATAACTACAGCATACAAAACATTTGCTAGACCAATACTCGAATGCAGCTCATCAGTCTGGAACCCACATTATGTATCTGATATTAACACAGTTGAGAAAGTCCAGAAATATTTCATAAGAAGAGTTCTCCACTCCTCTACTCTTTGCAGAATACCTTATGCCACCAGACTCGAAATTCTAGACCTAGAAAACCTAGAACTACGCTGCCTTCGGTCTGATCTAAGTATAGTATATAAAATCATACATTGCAATGTCCTACCTGTCAATGAATACTTCAGCTTCAACCATAACAACACAAGAGCAAACAATAGATACAAACTCAAGGTTTACCACACCAAACTTGACTGCAGGAAATACGAGTATAGCAACAGAATGGTCAATGTCTGGAATACTCTACCTGACTCTGTGTTTCTTCCCCAAACCCCAAAAACTTTAACCTTAAACTGTCTACTATTGACCTCACCCCTTTCCTAAGAGGTCTGTAGGGCATAAGTGCACCAATGTGCCTACTGTCCCTGTCCTATTGTTTCTTTTATATTTTCTTTTTTATTTTTCTTATATGTATCCATGTATTCATAACTATGTTTTACTTATACCTATTATCTTGTAAGCAATTGACAAATAAATAAATAATAATAATAATAATAATAATAATAATAACTATGGCTGAGGTAAAATAGGAAACAACCTGATGAATATATTCTGCACTGGGTGTGTACCAGATTACAAGGTTCACATACCAAGTTTAGGAATTGATGGGATTTCTGGGTATCTCAGCTTGGAGGCTGCCAGACGAGAGAGGGCAAATCTCCAATTTAAGTGCAGTGGTGTTTTTCCCCCCCTAAATTCTACTTGCTAATATCTTCCCCAGCCCACTGGTGTACCCAAGACTTCTCTGGAAAGATTTGTCCATCTTTTAATCAGTATTTTCCTCTGAGTCACCATGCTGTAAAATACATGATTGGAGATAGCACAGGACTTTGAAATGATTTCTCCAGCAATTAGACTGGTATCTCTTGAAACCCAAAGGTGCTTCCTAGCGAGCTACAGGTTATCATTTCAAGGTAACCAAAATAATTGAGATAAGTGAGTTTGCATGTAGGTGCTTTTGGCCCGGCCCTGCATTAACATTACGGCTTGTGAGAGGGATGTGCAATATGAAATACAAATGCCCAGCCCTTTTCATTTAAAGTCTATATATAGTAAACACAATGGAGGAAAGGAAACAATATGTAACCAAGGATGATGGGTGCTTTTGGAGCTGATAATGAACATTAAGCTCTCCCATAGCACTTTATATTTCTAATGCTCTTTGCTGCCTATAAAAGGATTTGAAAGCAAACCAGTTAGGCCTGCCTGCTTCTTTTCCTCCTGTAAAATTGGTTGATTAAATTAGGAGCCTCCCATTAGCAGGAGAAGATGCAGAGAACTATTAAAAGGATGCAAAGGTCTTGCAAATTTTCTAGCTATTTGCGGGCGGAGAAAGAAGAGGGCATTTTCATTAATTTCCACAAAGAACAACAGCCATTTAAGGCAAGGTGCAGCTCATAATTAACACAGATTTTCCCCCTTCTTCTTTTTCTGAGTGTTTTAACTAATCCCGCTCCCTTTGCAAGTGGCATTAGCATCTTAGCAACCTGCTCGCCATTTTTTTTCTTTATTGTTCATGCATGCCTTAGGTTTAGCATCATTTCAGAAGTTTGCACATGGAAATGAGTGTGAGTTGCGAAAAGAAATTGGAGAGCGTCTTCTGAGAAAATGGAGCTGTTAACCGAAAAGAGAAAAAAAAAGATCTCAGAAATTGATTCTGGGGGGAAAAAAAATAGTCTTGAGAAGATTTGCCTGAATACAGATTTAAGCCAGATGACACTCACGGCACATGAAGTTACTTAAAAAAATAGTTTGATTAAACAGCCACAATTGGAAGCAATTACGCTAAGCCTCAGCGGTGTTTGATGAACTAGAGTGGCTGCATTCATGCCGTAGAAGTCATCAAGATGCATTCAGGCTTAGCTTATGGTTTGAACCCAGCCTAAGTATATTTAAAATCAAGTAGACATTCTCAGCTTCTGTTCTTTCTATTGGGCCATTGAGAAATCTGGTGCTTATTATAGTGCAGGATTTTGTGAGCCAAACAGCAAACTTTGCAATATCTGGCCATCTGTTTAACATGAATGGAATGGAATAGAGAAATAAAAAAAAAATAGAATAAGAATATAGGAAAGGGAGGGGAGGGGAGAGGAGAATAGAGAGAAGAGGAGAGAGGAGAAGAGAGAAGAGAAGGAGTGAAGTGGAATAGCTTTATTGATTTATTCATTCGACAATGTCAAAAATATAAAACTAATACAAATATACAAAGACATACAAAGGGAACAGTGGGACATGTCTGTAGTAAGTCATCCCCCCACTACAATTAATCCCAGTCTGATCTAAATATTCTATCCCCTTTGAAATTAAGAGTGTGGTTTACTAGTAGTATGCCAGTTTGTTCCTTGCAAAAAGTAAGATGGTTTCTCCTGCATGCTGTCAGTAGCTTTTTTAGTCTTTCAATAAGAATCTAATCTAAATCAGCAGCCCTTTCAGCACAGTACAGTTTGCAGTCAGAAAGGATATGTCCCCAACAGCTGGTGTTCCACAAATGCTTTGATCGTTCTTCAAATAATGTTCCATGCAACCTTCCAAATCTTACCATGGAGTTTAGTTCGAAGAGCTCTATATTAACTACGGATTATCTGCAGACCTCTATTCATATCTGAAATACCATGTTTCTCCCAAAATAAGACCCTGTCTTATATTTTTTTGCCACCAAAAAAGGCACCAGGTCTTATTTTCAGGGGGAAGTCCTCCACTGACTAACCTCACTTGCGTATGTCTCCCCCCAGCCTCCTTTTTGCTGTCAGGGGCCTTCAGGAACTTTCTCTTCTGAGGCTGGCAAGGGCTTTCCTGAAGGCCTCTGCAGCCAATAACAGAGCTCTGGATCGATCCAGAGCTTTGTTATCAGCTCCAGAGGCTTTCAGGAAAGCCTGACCAGCATTGCCGGCTGCAGAAGAAATGAGCTGGTGAGGCAGATGTTGGGGTGTGCGAGACCTGGCTACACCTGTCCAAAGGTGGTAGAGTAGCTCCACCACCACCCCATCCCCACTCTAGCTTAATTTTTACCTGTCCACTCTGGAGTGGGCAAGATCTTAATTAGGGCTTATTTTGGGGGGTAGGGCAAAAAGTAAGACAGTTTCTCTTGCATGCTTTCAGTAGCTTTTTTTAGTCTTTCAATAACTTATATGAGTGCACGTGTAAAAATAAAATTAGGACTTACTTTCAGGGTAGGTCATATTTTCGGGGAAACAGGGTATATTTCCAAACTTGCATCACATTGCAAACTCAGTCATAATTCATATATGCCAATGAGGTAAAACTGTGACCCTTGGGGGGGAGGGCATTGAGACATTTGTCATGGATTGTCTCCAGATCTTGTAGACCTGGGGATCTTTTTTGGGATAAGAAGAGCTGCAGGCACAATCTGTTCTGTTGCAAAGACAAGAGAGGAAAATGAATTAAGGGCTCTTCTATCTCCAGAGGTCCAAATTTAGCTTCTTCTTGTACAGTAGATGGATGCTGTTTGGCAAGTGGAAACTGTGATAGTAATTCTGCTGTTCTGTCAATAATGAAATAGCAAAAATCCTACAAAGGTCATTTGTGCAAAATGCAGCTTGTTGCTGACTAGTGTGTTTTGTTTTAAATGTTGATTCAGCATTCATTTCTCCTCCCATAGTTATTACCAACAATTCCTTGTCTTGGATATTTCTATTTCGGAGTATCCTTGGCGAATATATTTTCTAAAATAAATCAAACTTCTGGGAATAACCTTTTTTTTTCACATTTCATTTCAGCTTAATATCTATCTGGAAGATAAGTCTCGAGTTGCCCTTGTCTGGTGTCCTTTTTCTTTTAATAATATTTTATGGAGAGTTTTAAAAACAAAGTACAAATGAATACAAACTAAACTAGAACAGGAAAAGGAAAAAAATAAAGGAAGAAATAAAGGAAGAAAGCTAAAGTGATCAGGGAGACTATTTGAAGAGATAACTTTTTGGAGCAAATGCAGGTTCCATTTTGTCCACGAAGAATTCTGATAATTACAAGGAGTTCCCAATTTACCAATATTCAGTTAACAACTATATGAAGTTATGACAGTGGAGAAAAGTGACCTGTCCTTGCATTTAGTGACTATCCCCGTAGTCATGCGATCAGAATTTGGGCATTTGATATCCAGCATGTAACTTATGATATTTGCAGTGTCCCAGGTCACATGATCACCATCTGCAACCTTCTCAGCTGGCTTCCAACAAGCAAAATCAATGGGGACAGCAAAATTCACTTAACAATTGTCTCACGTGTAAAAGGGAGGAGGAGGAGGAAAAGAAGAAGAAGAAGAAGAAGAAGAAGAAGAAGAAGAAGAAGAAGAAGAAGAAGAAGAAGAAGAGGACGAGGAGGAGGAGGAGGAGGAGAAGAAGAAGAAAAAGATAGAAGAAAAACAGAAGAAAAATTGAGAAACTGACTGTCATAATTCTATGATCAATCAAGCATGGATCATGCCTGGGAGGGAATCATTGGACTTCCATACCTAAATCCTTGTTTTCTGTTTTAATATATTGAGGGCAATAATGAAAAGAATGGACAGGTCCTTCATATTGACTTCATAATTGAGTTCAGTAAAAGTTTTATTCTATAAAATTCCAGAGGTTCTTGATAATATATCAGCACGATTACTTACAGTTCAATTGCACTCTTGATATATTCAATTAGTATATTAGTAACTGTCAAGTTGTTCAGTCTGGATTTCTGGGAGGAAGAGTAGCTTTGCTTTTAGCCATGTTTGATGGATTGTTGTGAGTTGCCCAAAGTCATTATGTGAGATAGGTAGCCAATATATGTCCAAGAAATACATGATTCACTGAACTGACCGTGGGCCCTTTTGCTAATTAATGAGTGGGGAAACTGATGGATTTGCATGGCAGCCAAACCCCATTGTAAACATTTGAGATGGAAAGCATTCCCCATATTAAATCAACACTCAAACAACCCTGAGATGGCTTAGTGCACCTTAGGGAAGTAGGTTTGTTCGACCAACCATTCTCTAATGCAATGTATCAATGGAAAGAAGAATTTTAATGGACAAACGCCAACTTTGACGCTTAGAAAGGCAATTCTATTTTGTTTTCATTTTTGGGTGCAATTTTGCTTTTCACTGCTGCAGTTCTGCTCATGGTTTCACAGAGTTCAGCCAAAGCTGTTCAGGAAAATCTGCAGCCAATGCTCTGTTCTTCAAAAATGAGTCTTGAGCTCCTGGTTTGATTTCTCTTACACCGATAAGGAAGGGAAGAGATTGATAAGGATGGAAGGAGAGTGATTTCCCAAAATCACTTTTGGATGCTCCATTCTTCACCTCTCTAGGAACTCTCTGAAGAGCCATTAGCCAAGTAACCAAGGGTGACTCAAAAATGAAGAGAAGGACCAGGGACATTTCCTCCTGGTGGCTTTGAGTAATTGTTAGCAGATGCAATATAAATAGGTAGGTGCTAGGAATGAAAGGGACATGGTGGCTCAGTGGCTAAGGATGCTGAGCTTGTCGATCAAAAAGGTTGGCAGTTCGGCGGTTCGAATCCCTAGCACCACGTAATGGAGTGAGCTCCCGTTCCTTGTCCCAGCCTCTGCCAATCGAGCAGTTCGATAGCACGTAAAAAATGCAAGTAAAAAATAGGGACCACTTTGGTGGGAAGGTAACAATGTTCCGTGTGCCTTCGAAGCCAACCACATGACTTCATAGTCATGCCAACCACATGTCTTTGGAGATGTCTTCAGACAGTGCTGGCTCTTTGGCTTTGTAACAGAGATGAGCACCACCCCCTAGAGCTGGAAATGACTAGCATATATGTGCAAGGGGAACCTTTATCTTTACCTTTACCTAACAGATGCAAATATATGTCAGCGAAGGTTGAGTGAGCTCTAGACTGTGATCTCCATCTTTGTCAAAGGCTTTCTCAAATCAAGGTTGACTCCAGATAACTTCATTGGAGGATTTTGAGTAATCAGAGTCAAAAAGTTAGTTGTCTTTGTCTTAGGTGTTTTTCTCAACATTTGACTCTCAAATTTATAGCCTAGAGGTTTCCCAGTTTAAGTAGAGTTTCTCCAGTTTAAGTAGAACCCAACTAAGCTTTTGTGAGATTACCCAAGATCTAGTTGAACATCTACATCGTATTCTCATTTACGATGTTTAATGCTGCAGATAAATCCTTATAATGTCTCTTGCTGTGACAGAATTGTGTATGGCAAGAAGTAGATTCTTCCCCTGAGTGTTTGCCTTAATACCTGGGCCACGTTTAGAGTTTGAGACTTATTTGATTGATGTAATTTTTCGGGATGTGCCCAGATTAGTAGCATTTCCTACCAGATTATTGAGATTTGGCATTGATATCCGGCTTTGCCTAGCAGTTAATTGACTATGCAGATAAGCCAAGGGCTGTGTGAACAACGTGGGAGGCGAAGAGGAAGAGAAAGAAGGAAAGAAAGAAAATAGACAGATTGCGGGGAAGGCAAGATGGTGAACGGCAATTAAATAACTTCCACTTTGCTTTGGAGTGGGTAGAGAGGGCCAGTTCTTATACCAAAAGGAACGGCCTTGATCAGGAATGTCCAACCTTGGCAACTTCAAAACTTGTGGACTTCAACTCCCAGAATTCCATAGCCAGAATGTATCGAGGCAGGTGTGTCCAACCTTGGCAATTTTTAAGGCTTATGGACTTCAACTCCCAGAACTCCCCAGTCAAGCAACTACCTCTATTCCAGGATATCAGAGAACATGGTCCTTAGGAGGGCCCTGCAGAATATCCGCCAAATCCTCAAAATTCATTTTTTTTAAACTCACATACTAAAAAATAAATCCCAATTAACAGATTAACAGAGTTGGAAGGGACCTTGTTGGTCATCTAGTCCAACCCCCCACCCAAGCAGGAGACCCTACACCATTTCTGATAGATGGCAGTCCAGTCTCTTCTTGAAAGCCTCCAGGGATGAAGCTCCCCCAACTTCCGAAGGCAACTTCTGTTCCCTCCAGTGGTGGGATTCCAAATTGCACGCTATCAGTTCTGCGCGCTTCTGCCACATAAATCAGCTGAGCTAAAAATCAATGGAATATGGGATGGGAAAGGGCAGAGGTGGGTGGGTGGGTGGGGCCAATCAGAGGTGGTATTTGCCAGTTCTCTAAACTGGTCAAATTTTCCGCTAACCGGTACGCTAGAACCGGTTTGAACCGACTTGAATACCACCTCTGGTTCTATCGGTTGATGGTTCTCACGGTCAGAAAATTCCTCCTTATTTCTAGGTTGAATCTCTACTTGATCGGTTTCCATCCCTTCCCCCAGTTATGGAATCTAGCATGGCATGTTGGGAAAGAGTGCAATTTCGCCCAGACCCTGCAAATCCACACATTTCTTTCATCTTGCAGAAGGGATGACTGGCAATTGTTAAAGGGCCAGCCTCGGTTTGGAGATGAATAGATTAGATATATTTTAATGTATTTTTGGCTGATGCGGTAATGAAAAAAAGAAATAACCTCTTTCAGCCTCTTGATAATGAGCTCCAGCAGCCGCTGCTTGTGAGTGGAGGTTATTTTATGTCATTGGTAATTGCCAGCCCGAAGGAAAAGAGGCTATAATTAGTCCTTCTGTGCTGTTTGTTTATCAGCGAGGGGAAAATGGTCTTTAAAAGATTGGGCTGCCTTGGCTGAGAATGCAATTCCTGTTAACAGATGGGGACCACAATTGGCTCAGATGGCTTTGGCCCACTGCAGAAAAGGCCTGCATTTATAATAATAATGATGATGATGATAATAATAATAACAACAACAAGAACAAGAATAACAGGTCAACAAATTGCAGCTTCCTGCAATAACACCAGTGGAACTGCAAAAAACTGCGCTACTCAGAACATCGTATATTTTAAGAAGATAATTGGTTGATACCACTGGTGGGATTCAGCCGGTTCGCACCACTTTGGGAGAACCGGTTGTTAACTTTCTGAGCAGTTTGGTGAACTAGTTTTTGGAAGAAATTGTTAGGGCAGAGAACCGCTTGTTAAATTATTTTAATCCCACCACTGGTTGATACCTAGGACACTGGCAGCAACCTGTGTCCACCATTAGCAGCAGTCACTGGTATTTGTGATACATTTTGAAATGTTCAGTTTATTGAGTTTCATGTTTAATGAATAAAAGAGATGACAACAACAACAGAGTTGGAAGGGACCTTGGAGGTCTTTTAGTCCAACCCCCTGCTTAGGCAGGAAACCCTATAGCATTTCAGACAAATGACTACCCAATCTCTTCTTAAAAACTTTCAGTGTTGGAGCATTCACAACTTCTGGAGGCAAGTTGTTCCACTGGTTAATTGTTCTCACTGTCAGAAAATTTCTCCTTAGTTCTAGGTTGCTTCTCTCCTTGATTAGCTTCCACCCATTTCTTCTTGTCCTGCCTTCTGGTGTTTTGGAGAATAGCTTGACTCCCTCTTCTTTGGGGCAGCCCCTGAGATATTGGAACACTGCTATCATGTCACTCCTAGTCCTTCTCTTCACTAGACTAGCCAGGCCCAGTTCCTGCAACTGTTCTTCATATGTTTTAGCCTCCAGCCCCCTAATCATCTTTGTTGCTCATCTCTTCTAGAGCAAGGGTTTTCAAACTTGACAAGTTTAAGACTTGTGGAGTTCAACTCCCAGAATTCCAGAACTAACATTGACTGGAGGAGGAATTCTGGGAGTTGAACTCCACATGTCTTAAAGCTCTCAAGTTTGAAGACCCCTGTTCTAGAGTCCCAACATCTTTTTGATATCGTGGTGACCAAAAATGGATGCAGTATTCCAAGTATGGCCTTACCAAGGTCTTATAAAGTTATATTAACGCTTCACCTGATCTTGGTGATTTGGTGTGGGGAAGAAGGAAGACCTTGGTAGGCACCATCACAAGAATTGCAAGGCGGTTTTGCACCTCGCAATTCTTGTTACTGTACAAATGTGTGCATACCCAGGCAGCAAAGGCTCTCTAATGGCCCAAAGGTTGACTTTGCGCATGGTGCTAAGGTGTTGTTAACCATGGCTTGCAATTAGGCATTATGTTAAGCCATAAAACATGGTTTACAAGGCATAAAGCTATGTTTGCCTTGTGGAACATCCTTCCCTTGAAATCTGATGGGTGTCCATCCTCTTAACTTTCTGAAAAGTGGTAAAGAAGTGATGTTTCTCCCAAGAATTATGCTGAAATAAGATTGAAGCGTGGGATTGCATATAAGTGAGTGGATGCAGTTGATAGATTAGGAACCTGATCCTTCTAGATTTTTGTTGGAGTGGTAGAGTAGGCTTTTCTTGATTTTTGTTCTTATTATTTGTGATTTTATTATTATTGTGAGCCACAAGATGGGCAGCCATTATCAATTTAAAACACACACACACACACACACACACACACACACACACACAAATAAGCTGCATCAAACTCCCATCACAGAACGACCTCTTGTATAAATCGAATTACATATACCCATTCACAGAAAAGAGATTCACATCTGAGACAGACAATAAGCTGATTTATTAATATGGTTTTGACTTTATTGCAAAAACTGTGGTCAATGCCATTCCAACAAACCAGTTTAAAGTGATGAATGAGTCCCAATTTTCCCTACAGCTAATGACCAAGTAAGAATTCTATCAACAGAAGATAATATTCGTAGCTCAGGGTGGAAATGAGGAATCCTTGATCCTCTCTGAGCTTGCTTGTTTTCTTGCAGACATTTCATTACCAACTAAGATAATATTATCAGTGCATAAATAAGAATTCTATCTTCCCAAACTTTCTGTACTTTATGAAAAAAAGATTCTATTCCATTCCATTCCACTCCACTCTACCCTACATTCTATTCTATTCTATTCATAATTCTATTCTTTTCTTTTTCTATTCTGTTCTACCCTACCCTATACATTCTACTCTATATTCCAAGGGTCTTGGCAAGTTTAAGGCTTGCAGACTTCAACTCCCAGAATTCCTGAGCTAACATGATTGGAGGAGGAATTCTGGGAGTTAAAGTCCACAAGTCTTAAAGCTGTCAAATTTGAAGATCCCTGCTATATTGTATCCTATCCTATTCTACTCTACTCTATATCCTATCCTATTCTAATAGAGCTAAATTGTTTAATCTGAGCTATTTCCAGCTGTGTGGGGGGAGGTGGACCGTTGCCCAGGCTGTTGCTTCAGTGTTTCTCCTTCAAACTTCTGCTGCAAAGGGACTTTACTCCTTGCGTCTTCCACATCCGTCCACACAGTTTGAAGCTCTCCAGAAGGGGCTTGTGAAGGATGCACAACGACGCACAAATTCCTTTGCAACTTGTGGGAATGAGATTGCATCTTTTTTTGCAGGTTAGAAATGTCTTGAAAAACCTCTTCACTCCATGCAGCCCAGGGATCGCTTCTCTTCCCTCCTTTCCCCTTCCCCCTCACCAAGAAAGGCGGGGGGGGGGGGGAGTTCTGGAAAAGATTTGTTTTTCTCTTGAGACTTGGCTCCTAAGCCATTTCCTTCCTGGAGTCTCTCTAATGAGAATGTTATTGCTTTCCCTTGTGGTGGGGTTTTCAAACTTCATCCACATTTATCGGGAACTTTTTTTTTTAAATTGAATTAATAGCCATGAAATTTCGGAGTCTCTCCTCTGGAATCCTGCTTGCTAGTTATTTGAGGGGGGTAATAGCAATGGAGATGCAATTAGTTCCTTCATATTCCACTTTCTCTTAATGGTGGCTCTTAAAATGATTTAAAAGAAGAGCAAGCATATGCTTATAGAATGAAATGGAATAGAGTACCGTAGAATGGAATGGAATAGAATGGAATGGAATAGAATGGAATAGAATAGAATGGAATGGAATAAGGAATAGAATAGAATAGAATAGAATGAGATTAGGAAAGAATGGAATAGAATGGAATGGAATGGAATAAATAAAGAATAGGATAGGATAGAATATATAGAATAGAATAGAGAATAGAATAGAATATAGAGAATGGAATAAATAGAGGATAGGATAGGATAGGATATAGAGAATAGAATAGAATAGAATATAAAGAATAGAATAGAATAGAACAGAACAGAATAGCAGAGTTGGAAGGGACCTTGGAGGTCTTCTAGTCCAACCCCCTGCTTAGGCAGGAAACCCTACACCACTTCAGACAAATGGTTGCCCAACATCTTTTAAAAAAACCTCCAGTGTTGGAGGGTTCACAACTCTGGAGGCAAGTTGTTACACTGATTAATTGTTCTCACTGTCAGGAAATTTCTCCTTAGTTCTAAGTTGCTTCTCTCCTTGATTAGTTTCCACCCGTTGCTTCTTGTCCTGCCTTCAGGGGCTTTGGAGAATAGCTTGACTCCCTCTTCTTTGGGGCAGCCCCTCAGATACTGAAAGACTGCTATCATGTCACTCCGAGTCCTTCTTTTCAGCAGACTAGACATACCCAGTTCCAGCAACTGTTCTTTATATGTTTTAGCCTCCAGTCTCCTAATCATCATGGTTGCTCTTCTCTGCACTCTTTCTAGAGTCTCAACATCCTTTTTTACATTGTGGTGACCAAAACTGGATTTAGGATACAAAGTGTGGCCTTACCAAGACCTTATAAAGTGGTATTAACACTTCATATGATCTTGATTCTATCCCTCTGTTTACGCAGAGGGATATATACTTGTTTATAAAGAATGCAAATTCTTTACATTCTTTAATATAAAGAGCTGGTGCAAATTCTGTTGGGGAGCCGCTTCTGTTTCTACCATTTAGTTGGAGTGAATGGCTCTGAGAAAATGCAGAAGCTCTTTTTTCACAAATAGAGAAAATTTGGGAAGACAGAGTTCTTTTTTTTTTTTTGTAATAGATTTTATTGATTTTCTGTTATTTACATTTCATTAATGCTTAATAAACATCATATTGTCTGAGTTATTTAATTCCTTTGGCAATACAGATTACATTCTTAATCTCCCCTTTTATGTTTTTCTGTTGTTATGCCTAATAAAATCAGTTCAGGTTTAAGATCTACCTATATTCCTCACCTATATTCCTATTTCTAACCACTTACGTATTTTCCTTTTTTTTTTTTTACTTTAACCTAAATCCACCACCTATAGTAATATGTGCCTTTTTTTGGTTACATTTCCAATATTTGCTAAACAAATTTTTAAAAGTTTTAGCTAACCTAGCCGGTGGTAAATGTCACCTATAGAACATTTTATATACATTTTCTCTAATTTTAATTTGTCAATTTATAGTTCCTGTTCTTAATTAATTTTTCATCAGAGTTCAACAATATCTGATCGAAGACAATTTGTCCTTTATAAAGGGTCATATTGGAAGATGTGGGATGCGGTGGCTCAGGGGCTAAGACGCTGAGCTTGTCGATCAGAAAGGTCGGCAGTTTGGCGGTTCGAATCCCTAGCGCCGCGTAACGGAGTGAGCTCCCATTCCTTGTCCCAGCTTCTGCCAACCTAGCAGTTCGAAAGCAGGTAAAAATGCAAGTAGAAAAATAGGGACCACTTTGGTGGGAAGGGAACAGTGTTCCGTGTGCCTTCGGTGTTTAGTCCGGCTGGCCACATGACCATGGAGACGTCTTCAGACAGCGCTGGCTCTCTTCAGCTTGGTAACAGAGATGAGCAGTGCCCCCTAGAGCCGAGAACGACTAGCACGTATGTGTGAGGGGAATCTTTACCTTTGCCTTACTGGAAGATAGAATTCTTATTGATGCGTTGATGATGTTACCTATTTGGGTAATGAAACATCTGCAAGAAAACCACAAAACTCACAGTTCACTAAGGACCCAGCAGTTCAATCCTGAACTACAAATATTCTATTGATAGTAGTCTTACTTGGCCTGTAAATACAAGGAAAAGCTGGACTCATTCATCACTTTAAGCTAAGGAAATCCACAAATAGTGGGTAAGATAGGATCTATTGAGTCCAAAGATGAAGTCATCCTCAGCTATGGAATTCCACTAGATAGGACTTAAGACTAATCACTTTTTCTCAACCCAACCTACCTTATGTTGCGTGCTGTTTACAGTTCTGTATTGAAGGAAATGTGTTCCATGGCCCAAATTTTGTATCCACCACATTTGGTGGCAGCCAATTTTGAGCTAAGTGGACCTTTGATTGGATCCATCCTTAGAGCTGAGGTTCTTATTTTCATTTTCACCTGGCTGAATTCATGAAAGCCTATAATAATAATAATAAATGATAATAAATAATAAAATAAAATAATAATAAATAATAAAAGATAATCCATGATGCTGAAATCCAGTCCAGGAGAAGATATCTTTAAGGGGGAGACAGCTTATATTTCTCCCAAAAATGAGTACTGGTTCTACTGGAAGTCATATTTTAAGGTTCATCCTTACGTTGAGAATACGGCCGTGCTGAATGGAACATACTAAGATAGAATGAATAAGCTACAATTGCCAGTTAGACCATTTCGAGAGCAATTAGCTCCCAAACATCTCAAATGCTTCCCCTTTAGCATCAGTGTGGCCTAAACAGATTTAATATGGTCTAAAGAATAGATGTGATTGTTGCCGAGTTGCTTGTTAATCTTGTTAAAGAGACAATGTGGAGTGTCTCCTGAATGGGCTTTTTTTCCCTCCTTCCATTCAACTGCTTCAACTGCCAAATTTAAGACAGAATCCAAAATTTATAGCACCTCCGTTGCGTTCTTGGTGTTCTCTGAGCTTCACTGCTTTCTTGCAGATGGTTCATTACTAGCCCAGTTAACATCCTCGCTCTCTTCCTTACATTTCCTTTTATGAAACAGTACATATTATGCAGCTGAGGGTTGAGTCTGTGCAAAAATCCATGCCTGACAATTGACCCATCTCTAGTGTTGCTATGAATTACAAATTCATAGTTGGTTTTCCTGCTTCAGTTCCATGGTCAACTAACTCAAGCATGCAGTTTGGAAGACTGACAGATCAAAAATAAGTGACAAACAAGGCTGCCCAATCCAAAATGTTTCTTTCCTTTATTTTTCAGAGTCGTTCGTGGCCTTTTAATCTGAAATCTGTTAATCTGCATTCTGTGCTGTCACAGCCGTTTAATCTACATTCTGCAAATCGTTAAACAATCTGCCAGGTCGGGTTATTTTTTTCTGGCTTGTTATATGTTTCACTTTCTTTTGCTTTTTAAGAAAAGTACAAACAGACTTTTTTTTTTTTTAAGCCATAAAATGCCAATCTGAAGGAAATTGGCTAGGATCCTGGGCTCATTGTCACATGTCAACAGATTCCTTAAAAACACAATTCATTGAAACGTGAAGACAGGCTGCGAAGACATGGTTGCGGTTTTGTAAAATTTCCAGAAATGGAACTATGCACAAGTTCTACATTTTTCCACTCAGCCTCTTCCTAACTTGACCCAGGGTTCAGATGACACTCAGGGTGAGAGATCCAGCCTTGATACCAGTCTTATGACATCTTGGTCCACCCCTTGTTCTAAAGCAGGGGGCCCCAACCTTGGCAACCTTAAGATTTGTGGACTTCAACACAATGAGACTGGCACTTCTGGAACACTGCTTGATCAAATGAATGGCATTGTTTTAGCCTTCCGTGATCTGAAGTAGCCCAGAAAAGTTGGAGTACAATTCCCATATTACAGGAAGTGATGAAATGGGCCTATTATTCATCCTGCAAAGCCTGCAGAGGCATTTTTCAAGCCCCTGGGAGGTCAAAAAAAAGGCCTCAAACCATCAGAAAATCAGCTGTGAGGCGCACTCATGGGCAGTGAGGTAACTTTGCCTGCAGCTTCACGTGCTGGCACAAAGGGCTCCATGTACCACCTTGGCATGCGTGCCATAGCTTCGCCATCGTGGGTCTAGACTCTTCTTAAACATTTCCAGTGATGGAGTGCACAGAACTTCTGAGGGCAACTTCTGTTCCACTGGTTAATTGTCCTCACTGTTAATTGTCCTTAATTCCAGATTGCTTCTCTTTCTGATTAGTTTCTAACCATGGTTTCTTTTCCTGCCTTCTGGTCTTTTGGAGAATAATTTGACCCCCCCCCCTCTTCTTTGTGGCAGCCCCTCAAATACTGGAATACTGCTATCATGTCACCCCTACTTCATCTTTTCTTTAGACTAGCCAAGCCCAAATCCTGCACCCGTACTTCATATAGTTTAGTCTCCAGGCCTTTGATCATCTTAGTTGCTCTTCTGTGCACTTTATCCAAAGTCTCAACATGTTTTTCTTTTGTAGCATGGTGACCAAAATTGGTTGCAATATTCCAGGTTTGGTCTTACTAGGGCTTTATAAAGCAGTACTAAAACTTCATGTGATCTTGATTCTGTGCATCTGTTTATACAACCCAGGTGTCATGCCCCTGGTGGAGAGGAGGAACAGCCGACAGGGAGTGGAAGTGTGGTTCCAGAGGTTGTGGAGTAGGCTGGGGAAGGGCAGAGGCTGACTGAGCAGTCAGAGGAGGACCCAGGCCCATCCCCTCTCCATCCTAGGGCACGCAGGGAGGAGAGGATAAGGGAGAGACGTGGTCTACTGGGGAGGAGAGGGCCTTGATCCTCTTCATGGGCTGCAGCTGTGACAACTGAATAAGAGGATGGACATGCATACGTGCGAACGCTGGAAACAAAGCGTGGAAATATCTCTAGTTTATGGTTCCTCTCTGAGTTTGGCATCCTTCCCAGTGTGTGTTATCTATGAATATCCTCCAGCCCTTATCTTGCCTGGTTTGTGTTGCTTTTTTCCTTCTTCTTGTAACTGTTTGTGTGAGAGCTTTTTGTCTTCTGTCAAGAATATTCAGAGTTTGGAAACAAAGTGAAGGAATAAAAGGGGCTTCACCTGTTTTCTGCGACTGTGTTTGTTTTGTATCCCACCCTGGGTCCTGGGTCATCACACCAGGATTGTATTAGCTTGTTTGGCAGCTGCTGTACCCAGCAGTGGCTCATATTCAAGTCATCATCCACTAAAACTCCAAGGTCCCTCATGCAGTTACAATTGGTGGGAGAACAAGTCAAAGAAACTAAACAGGCCTTTTGGAGGAAAATAAGCACAAGAATCTTAAAATAGCCAAGTGCTTCCTGAATGAATGGGAAGAAGGCCTGTCTTAATTTGGAACTGTGATGTACAATCGTCTTCCTTCCTTGTTTCTTGGAACTGGATACTTCCTCAAGAGGCCAAAACACTTCCCTTTTTCTCTCTCTTCTTACCCAGCTTCATCTTTTCAGTAACATGGATGAGGGACCTGGTGGATCTGAAACGGCTAACGTCTGGTTATATTTTTATCAATATTCCCTGGTAACCACTATAAACATTTGCTAAACTGGTTAAAAATAGTCTCAGCAATAGGTTGACAGGCAGCCTTTGAAGCCAACTTGTTGGGTGTAATTTCGCCCCTTTGGCCCAAGCAATAAATTTCTGCAAACATCCAGGGCAGTTTTGTTCTTCTGATTTGTCTAACCCAGGAGTCGTCAAACTTGGCAAGTTTAAGATTTGTAGACTTCAACTCCCACAATTCCTCCTCCAGTCATGTTAGCTCATAGATAGGAACCAGTTGTCAAGCATCCTAATGTCAATCACATGACCAAGGGGATACGGCAGTGGTCATAAATGTGAAAAATGCTCTTGAGTCACATTTTCAACACCATTGTAGCAATAGCAATAGCCCTTAGACTTATATACTGTTTTACAGTGTTTTACAGCCCTCTCTAAGCTGTTTACAGAGTCAGCCTCTTGCCCCCAACAATCTGGGTCCTCATTTTACCAACCTCAGAAGGATAGAAGACTGAATTAACCTTGAGCCAGTAAGAATTGAACTGCTGGGAGTGGGCAGAGTTAGCCTGCAATAATGCATTCTGACCACTGTGTCACCACAGCCCTTCCTTCCTTCCTTCCTTCCTTCCTTCCTTCCTCCCTCCCTCCCTCCCTCCCTTCCCACTTACCAATAGCACTTAGATTTATATATCGCTTCACAGTGCTTTCCAACCCTCTTTAAACAGTTTACAGAGTCAGCCTATTGTCCCCAACAATCTGGGTCCTCATTTTACTGAGCTCGGAAGGCTGAAAAGCTGAGTCAACCTTGAACCAGTCAGAATCGAACTGGTGACAGTCAGCAGAGTTAGCCTGCAATACTGCATTCTAACCACTGTGCCACCACAGTTCTGTACAGGTAATCCTTGACTTTCAACCATTCTGTAGAGACTTACAACAGCACTGAAAAAAAATGGTTTATGATCAGTTTGCGCACTTACAACCGCTGCAGCATTCCCCATGGTCACAGGTTCAAAATTTAGATCCTTGGCCAATGGCATTATATTTACGATGGTTGCACTCACCCCTTGTAACTCTCCCAGCTGGTTTCCAACATGCAATTTCAATGGGGAGGGGTGAATCCAGAATTCACTTAATGACTGCCGTGATTCCCTTAGCGAGCATAGCAACAAAAAAGGGGTCATCAAATGAGGCACAATTCACTGAGCCAACCCTCTGGCTGAGCAATAGAAATATTGGGCTCGATTACGATCGTGCGTCCAGGACTACGTCGGTCTGGTGGTGAGGGCTGTCCCCATTCATGTCAAAAGTGGGCGGAAAGATGTTCTATCTCCTTCTGATCTTGCAGAAGACCACGAGAAATGGATGGCACTCAAATCGGCACGACAAGCATTTCCTTTCTTAGGGCTGCTACTTCCAGATGGCTTCCCTTGAACCTCTCCAACTCATCTGCCTCTTATTTGCCCCTCTTCCCCTACCCCTCCTCTCCCCATTGCCATATTTCTGGTTTTTTTAAGTGTGGGAGGTGGGAAGGGAGGGTCCCCCTACATTCCACAGGTGGGGATCTGCTTTCATGTCCTCAGGAAGAATGCCCGCTGGGGTCGGTGATATATGGAGGCATTTGTTCTGCACCTCCTTCTCTCGGGATGTGTTGCTGCCACCTTTGAAGGAGCAATTCCGGGCAAAGGAGCACATGTGGTTTGCAACATGTGGGTGAGTAGGGAGAGGGCAGGACTTGTTCTCCCTGGCTGGGCTAATCGATTGCACGTTTCCAGGCCCCCTCGAATCCTGCAGCAGCCTCTGGCCGCCGCTCGGATCCAAACGTCTGGCGATTTCCCCCCCTTAGAACATCTCCTTTTCCTTCTCTGGACCGCAAACTTTGGCCACAGCAAAGGCCTTTCGAAAGCAAGAATGAACCACAGACATGTTCCACTGATCCCTGCCAATGTTTCTCCACTTCACACTGCTTTTTGTTCTTCTGAGACCCCTGTCTCTCTCTCTCTCTCTCTTTTTTCATCCGTTGGTTTCATTTCAAAGAGAGTTCCAAGGGAGCAGATGGAAAGGAGATTCCCAGCTCTTTTCGGCATGCCTTCAAGTCCATCAGAGGTCATATTACTCAGACGGACTTAGATTCTGACCTTGCTTTTACTCCTCCTCTTCCGTTCTTTATCATCTTATTCCATGTCCAGCTCAGGCATTGTGAGCCACACATCGGAGAGCTTGCAAACTCACAGCTCAACCCAACATCTGTGGAGATTCTCAATCATTCAGGTCGTGGTTGTCCCTAGGTGATTTTTTTCAAAAGGCAACTGGACTTAGTTTGTTTTTTCTTTGAGAATGTTTTGCTTCTCATCCTGGAGGCTTCTTCAGATCTCCAAAAGTGAAATTCTTCAGAATTGAAGACCTGAAGTTCTTCAGCTCTTCAGAATTGGACCTGAAGTTCTTCAGATCTTCAGAATTGAAGACCTGGAGTTCTTCAGCTCTTCAGAATTGAAGACCTGAAACTCTTCAGATCTTCAAAATTGAAGACCTGAAGCTCTTCAGAACTGAAGGAGCTTCTGGGATGAGAAGCGAAACATCCTCAAAGAAAAAAAAATGAAGTCCAGTTGCTGTTTGAAAAAGCACCTTTGGAACAAGTCCTAGCCAACCATTTTCAATTCATAACTTATCTCAGCTGGTACTTATTTCCCTGGCCAATATTATGTTTTATGTTTTATTTTTTTGTTCTGCTTGTTTGCTTCCTTTTCCCTAAACCGTTGAAAGGTTATGGATTTGTTTCTCTGCCACCCTTCCTCTTGAACAAACCCAAAGTCCGAATCGTGCCAACGGGAAGAGGAAACGTCTTCCCAAATCTTGGTGTCAAAAACGCTTTCCGTTCATTTGAACTTCCCCTTCCTCCTTGGCCTCGTGATGTCCCTTCAGTTTCAAGGGTTCTGGAGATCTCTGCTTGTGCAATCCACGATGTGCACATCACTCCTCACCCCAACTGTGGTTGTGCCAATTGTCTGTGTGCAATTTTGTCTTACGCAGAGGCTACAATTCAGCATGCCGCAGCAGAGGTAGTGTTGCGAGTGGGCACGTCCTTCTCATGAAATGACTGTTTTATGAGAAAACCAAAAAGGACTTGTGGAAAATGGGCTGTGAGGTAACCTTTCTTCAGGAGAATTTCTAA
This sequence comes from Bungarus multicinctus, assembly GCA_023653725.1. Lineage (NCBI taxonomy): Eukaryota > Metazoa > Chordata > Lepidosauria > Squamata > Elapidae > Bungarus > Bungarus multicinctus. Next base: position 22,598,932 of record CM042837.1, on the reverse strand, counting down.
GCTCAAGGCTTTCTGCTGTTGGCTTCCGGCATCTCTTTTTAGTATCAGACATCAAGCAAAGGGTAGAGTAGACTCCGTTGCAAGGCTACCAACCCAACATCGATGAAAGGGCATGTCAAGGTATTCTGCAGTTGTCAATCACCTTATTACAGACGTCAAAGAAGCACCTTTCAGAAAACACATGTTCTAATGGACAAAGAACCATCCTGGTAAAAATATTCAGAGAAGATATTGAGTCAGAACCATCTCACGGGTAGTCCTTGACTTACAACGGTTGATTTAGTGACTGTTCAAAATGATAGCACAGAAAAAAAGGGACTTATAACAGTGGTGGGATTCAAATAAATTTACTACCGGTTCTGTGCACGTGGCTTGGTGGGCGTGGCAGGGGAAGGATACTGCAAAATCCCCATTCCCTCCCCACCCCACTAACCTGCTTTCCAGCTTCCTTCTCCTATGCAGGGCAACCAAAGGAGACCCAACTGATCAGCTGGGACTTGGAAGGCAGAGAATAGATGGAGGCAGGGCCAGTCAGAGGTGGGATTTTCCGGTTCTCCGAACTACTCCAAGTTTCCACTACCGGTTCTCCAGAACTGGTCAGAACCTGCTGAATACCACCTCTGACTTATAATCATTTTTCACTCTTCTGACCGTTGCAGCATCTGCAAAGTCACGCGATCAAAAATTCAGACGCTTAGCAACTGACTCCTATTTATGATGGTTGCAGTGTCCCGGGGTCATGTGTTTCACTTAACAACTGTGGCACAAAAAAAGGTGATAAAACAGGGCAAAATTATCCTTGACAAATGTTTCACTTTTTTATGTTATTATTTGATTTTATTTTTGCATTTTAGTATTTAATGACTATGGGCCACACTAGTAGTGGTATGCTCCCTGTTCAGACTGGTTCAGTTGAACTGGTAGTGAAAAAAAAAATGCCAATGATCAGCTGAGAGGAAGAAAAACATCATGGACAATCAGCTGAGAAGAAAAAGAAAGAAAAGTGCAGGATTGACCCTCCCAGCCATCCCTGTGTTTTTCTCTTCTTTATCCTTTCAGCTGATTGGCACTGCAGGTCTCAGCTGGTGTGTGGAAAGCTGCGCGCCAGCGTTAGGCAAAGCACGCCCACCAAGCCACGCCCACTGAACTGGTGGTGAAACAATTTGAATCCCACCACTGGGCCTCAGAGTTTATGGATTGATATTATAGTGTAGTTAGGCTACATGTAACTGACCGATTGGATGCCAAATTATGATTTTAATGTTGATTTTATCCGTTGTTTATTATTTTGTCCTAGAATTTTTAACTGGATATTCATGGGGTGTTTTTATTTGTTTGGGTCTCTGGTCTTGGACTGTAATAAACTGGATTTTAAATGTTTCACTTAGCTTTTGGATTCAATGGTGGTCGTAAGTCATACAAATACTACCTGTATTACGAATGTCAGAGAAAAGAGCTTTCCAAAAGAGATATTCTAATAGACAAAGAACCATTCTGGTAAAACAATTGTGCTAAAAATATTCAGAGAGGATACGGAGTCTTTTGGTGAAGGAATGCTTCATATTCCATCATGTTCACTTCAAGTAAATGGAAGGCCACCATTATGCCACAGATATATTGACATGCTCCTTTCATTTAATGGGCATCCTTTGATGATGGAATCCATGGGAAGGTAATGGGTTTTTTTCCCCCTTCAACTGAAAAACTTCTATAGCACAAAGAAGTTGAAGTCCACCTATCTGGAAATGGCCAAGGGCCTTAATGTCAACCTGATTCAAGTGAGGCTGGCTTGGATTTCCCAAACATAGCTGGCTGATGGCTAAATGATGTGGATATTGGAAAATTTCATGTCTAAAAATATGGGAAATATGTGTCGGTAAGGAGTATGGTTGTATGCCAAATTGTCTAGCCCTATCACTCCCTATTTTTCAGTGGAATGAGTCAACAATTTGAGGAGTAGATAAAGTGCCCACTCCAAATAGTCCTCAGTTTGCCCAGCTGGAAAATGGAAGAGGGAACACCCTGAGAAGGACCAGGGGAGACATGAGAGCAGTGCTCCAATATTTGAGGGGCTGCTATAGAGAGAAGGGAATCAAGCTATTTTTCAAGGCACCCAAAGACAAGGAATAATGGATGGAAACCGAACAAGGAGAGATTCAACCTGGAAATAAGGAGGAATTTTCTGACAGTGAGAGCAATCAACTGATGGAGCAGAAGTTGCCTTTAGACGTTGTGGGAGCTTCATCCCTGGAAGCTTTCAAGAAGAGACTGGACTGCCATTTATCAGAAATGGTTAGGGTCTTCTGCTTGGGCAGGGGGTTAGACTAGATGACCTACAAGGTCCCTTCCAACTCTGTTATTCTGTATTCTATTATCAGCATGAGAAAACCACCCTGATTTCCTGACAGTTAGAACCATTAATCAGTGGAAGGACTTGTCTCCAGAAATCGTGGGTGCTCCATCACTGGGTTTTTTTAAAGAAGAGACTGGACATTTATCTGAATTGGTACAGGGTTTCCTGCTCAAGCAAGGGGTTGGACTAAAAGACCTCCAAGGCCCCTTCCGTTATCCTGTTAACCCGTCCCCCACCTCTGACTCCATCTCCATCTTCATTGCTTTGAGTGCAGACATTTCTCTGCTAAATCCAAGCCAGGAAGATCTTTAGCGGACATGAATCTTTAATGTAAAAGATGCTCAAAGCCATGGACAAAAAGTCACATGCTAGAATATGTCAGGGGTGCTTTATTATGAATCAGGAGATGTGGAAAGAGGAGGAGACAAACCAGGAGGATGAAAAGTTTGGTGGAAACAAGGATTGGTTGTGAATCTTCTTCCTCCTCCTTGACATTGTAGGAAGGGAGTTACGTTTATTTTATATTCCATACTTCTTAATTGGCCATTTCCTTTGGGGAGGAACTCCAGGTGGTGTAGAATTCAATCAATAAAATTAAGCATTAAAATTTTGTATTAAAAATGAGCAGTCCTTGGTGCTCTCTGAGTTTGATTGTTGATTGATGGATTGTTATTATTCTTTTGCAAATGTTACTCAACTAGATAACATCTTCAGTTTTTCTTAGAATTTAGAAGAGTTCTTCTAAACCAGATAATGTTACCTAGTTGGCTCATGAAACATCTGCCAAAAAACAATCTAGTTCAGAGAGCACCATGGACCTCACAGTTTAACCCTGAGCTACAAACTTGCCCTCCTCTCAGTAGGAAATCTATTGAACATACCCTACACGCTCACAAACGCAAAATGTGAAACACAAGGTCTTCCATTATTTATTTAAGGACCCAGTGGTTTGATATTTCATTCTTTGAAACTAAAATAAAAAAAATACCCCATCTCCATGGAGACTCTGATGCCTCATCTCTCTTTGGTGATCCTCCCTCCTTAGCAAAGAGGAATTATTCCAGGGAAAGATGGATAGAGTGTTCAAAAGAAAGCCCTCCACTTTCCATGGATAAAACTTGCATCCACTTGGATTCAGATGGACAGTCCAATATTATTATTTTTTGCAAGGAAGAAGGGCAGTGCAGAAGGACCTCTGAAGCAGCAAAGTTTTCCCTGGCCTTTTCCCTTTTACTTTAAAGAAAAGAAAGGTGTTGTAGGATCCAATCAGAGGTGGTATTCAGCAGGTTCTAACCAGTTCTGAAGAAATTTTGAGTAGTTCGGAGAACTGGCAATAATACCACCTCTTTGACTGGCCTCACTAACCCCATCTCTTCTCTGCCTCCCATTGAGTCCCAGCTGATCGGCTGGGTCTTCTTTGGTTGCCCTGCACAGGAGAAGGGATCTGCAAAGCAGGTTAGTGGGGTGGGGAGCAGAGGCGGTATTCATCCAGTTTTGACCAGTTCTGGAGAACCGGTAGTGGAAATTTTGAGTAGTTTGGAGAACCGGCCAATCCCACCTCTGACTGGCCCCGCCAACCCCATCTCTTCTCTGCCTCCCATTGAGTCCCAGCTGATCGGCTGGGTCTTCTTTTGCTCTGCACAGGAGAACAGACCTGCAAAGCAGGTTAGTGGGGTGGGGAGGGAATAGGGATTTTGCAATATATCCTCCCCCCAGGAGCGAGATGGAAATGGGGATTTTACAGTATCCTTCCCCTGCCACACCCACCAAGCCACGCTCACCAAGCCATGCCCACAGAACCGGTAGTAAAAAAAAAAAATGAATCCCACCACTGGATCCAATCTGGGTCAATCACTAGGACAAGAAGTCCAAAAGCCTTCTGAGCTTTTGGAGCCCATCTTCAGAGAACTTCTCTTTCACACATTCCGATGAGAGAGAGGAGTTCCCTGAGGATGGGCTACAGCACAGAGTCTAAATTTCTGGTCCCAATGACATTATCCAGGAACCGTTGCATCATAAAGAGCCTCTTAACTTACTGCACCTGTGTCTAGTTTACCATTTGCACTGTGGCAGATAGGACAGCACTCCAGAGGGTGAATATCATTGCCCAGAAGATCATTGGTTGCCCTCTCCCCTGTCTGGAAGGGCTTTATAGCTCCCGCTACCTTAAGAAAGTTCAAAACGTTCTCCAAGATCCATCTCATCCTGGGCACCCTTTTTTTTTTAAACTATTACCCTCTGGCAGACGGTACAGGATAATAAAAACAAGGACAAATAGGCTGAAAAACAGCTTCTATCCCAGGGCAGGAACTCTATTGAATTCTACTGTATAGTGCAATATTAATGCAATATCAGGGATTTTCAATTCAATGTATAGAATGTAAAGGATGTGTGTTTGTGTTTTATTTTCATAGTCATAATGTACACTGAAGATGGCATTTAATTTTATTGTATGAGGTGCAATGACAATAAAGTAAACTGAACGCATACTGTATTTGCCTTCATTCTTGAGAGAAGGATGTGCTTCTTGACTGCCATCTAGTGTGTTCTTACCAGAACCCACAACTCATGTCTCTCCCTCTTTGCTTTTCTGCAGGCAGAAAGCTTTGGCATCAACTGGAGGTCGAAGTGTGCAAGCAGCTTGTGACTGGTGCGTATGAATTCACATAGTATGAAATCTCGAACATTGTTAGTAATGTAGGAAATAAAAAAATTTTACCTTGGCCCTGGAAATTTTCCCTTGTGTAGGCAGACATGGTCCTCTGGCATTGATCTGTAGCTACATCCGAAGCAATTATCTCTCTGGCTTCTTGCAGATAAAAAATAAGAGCAGGTTTTATAACTTTCCCTGGGTGGAACACCATTTGCTGTCCGAATCTACTTGCATGAGCTCAGAACTCAGCATCTCCTGGCCTGGTCTTTAGACTCAAAGGAGCCATCCAGGAGCTTTTCTTGATGATAGGGGTATTAAAAAAAATCCTAATATGTAAATAAAATAAATATGAGGAAAAAGGGTTCTCCCAGAGCAGTGTTTTTCAAATTTGGCAACCTGACTGGCAGGAGCCCAACTGAAACATTTTAGGTAAAGGTAAAAGTTCCCCTGGAACATCCGTGCTAATCGTTTCCAGCTCTAGGGGGCAGTGCTCATCTCCATTACAAAGCCGAAGAGCCAGCGCTGTCCGAAGACGTCTCCGCAGTCATGTGGCCGGCATGACTAAATGCCGAAGGCGCATGGAACGCTGTTTCCTTCCCACCAAAAGGGTCCCTATTTTTCTATTTGCATTTTTTTAACGTGCTTTCGAACTGCTAGATTGGCAGGAGCTGGAACAAGTAACGGGAGCTCACTCCGTTACGCAACACTAGGGATTCGAACCGCCAAACTGCCGATCTTTCTTGATCGACGAGCTCAGCGTCTTAGCCACTGAACCACCACGTCCTTTTAATATTTTAAGAGGTGCTAATTCCCAGAATTCCCTAGCCAGTATTGTGAGCTGGAAAATTCTGGGAGTTGAAGTCCATCCATCTTAAAGTTGCCAAGAGCCTTCCTTGACTCCTCTTTTCAGTCTGGCTGGCATTTTCCCCAACACCCTGAATCTTGATGGGACCAGATTCCAAATTATTGCAAAAAAAAAAAAAACAAATAAAAAAAGGCAGGTAATAGAAACAGAATCCTCTCTTGCAGCGCCCGTATTAATCTAGATTTGTTCCATGGATCTGAAAGGACTGTCCATCCCCTCTGTTTTTCATTACAGGCTCTTTTCCCACGTCTGTGACCCCTTCCTCGATGACCCGCTTCCTCGGGAATACGTCCTCTACTTACGTCCCACTGGCCCCTTAGCGCGGAAGCTGACCGACTTCTGGCAGCAGTCGAAACAGTTGTGTGGGAAAAACAAAGCCCACAACATCTTCCCCCATATCACACTCTGCCAATTCTTCATGGTGAGTCTGGAGTGGAGCAGCCAGAGTTCCTCCTGAATTGGCAACCACAACTTTTGAGGTCTGCATCCAGAGGTGGCATTCAGCCGGTTCTGACCGGTTCTGGAGACCTGGTAGCAGAACAGTTGAGTAGTTCGGAGAACCAGCAAATCCCACCTCTGACTGGCCCCGCCCCCATCTATTCTCTGCCTCCCAAGTCCCAGCTGATTGGCTGGGTCTTCTTTGGTTGCCCTGCACAGGAGAACGGAGCTGGAAAGCAGGTTAGTGGGGTGGAGAGGGAATGGAGATTTTGCAAGTATCCTTCCCCCAGGAGTGGAGTGGGAATGAGGATTTTACAGCATCCTTCCCCTGCCACGCCCAAACCACGCCCACCAAGCCACGCCCACAGAACCGGTCGTAATTTTTTTTGAATCCCACCACTGTCTGCATCTCACCTTCTCATGGGATGTCTTGCAGTGTGAAGACAGCAAGGTGGATGCCCTCTGTGAAGCGCTGCTGGCTACAGTGACCCGGTGGAGGTGCAAGTTCCCAGTTCCTTTGCCTCTGGAACTCTATACCTCATCAAACTTCATCGGTCTCTTTGTTAAGGAGGATTGTGCAGAGATCCTGAAGAAATTCGGGGCGGACTTCGCGGCGGAAGTAACTGCTAAAACTGGTGAGCATGGAGCGGAATAACAGAATGACTCTTCCCATGTAAACCCTGTGTCAACTCGTAAAACATTTCTATGCATGTTTTCAAGTGGACATATACAATGGTGGGGGGTGGAATCAGAAGGAGCAGTAGGACAGTTTAAAACCAGAAGTACATTTCACCCTTATCTTAAAAAGATTGTAGCTAGGCTACCGGATCTTCTGCCTGGGAAAATCCTTCATTGGAGAATATGATTGATGACATCCAGCCAGTGGATGTGCTTTATTGGAGAATCTGATTTATGATACACCCAGGGGGGAGGGGCAAAACAGGGTCACAGGTGACTGTAAATTACATATGCTAGAGTTGGCTTCATTTAGGTTAATGCCGGCATGTTGCTCCTAATAAATCTTTTGAATTCTTTTGAAGTTTGGCCCGAGGCTCATGACTTAATTAGGGCAATCACTGGAACCCTGACAACTTGCTTAAACGATATATGCTGGTGCTTAAATGATATATGCTGGGATCTTGAGGAACCCAAGGAAGGGTTGGCCTTGAAAAGATCCCAGAAACAGAATAACAGAATTGGAAAAGACCGTGGAGGTCTTTTAGTCCAACCCGCTGCTTAGGAAGGAAACCCCATACCGTGAGCCGTGGTAGCGCAGTGGTTAGAGTGCAGTACCACAGGCTACTTCTGCTGACTGCCAACTGATTGCAATTTGGCAGTTCAAATCTCACCAGGCTCAAGGTTGACTCATCCTTCCATCCTTCTGAGGTGGGTAAAATGAGGGCCCAGATTGTTGGGGGTAAATAGGCTGACTCTGTAAACTGCCTAGAGAGGGCTGTAAAACACTGTGAAGTGTTCTATAAGTCTAAGAGCTATTGCTAGTCCTTCCTTCCTTCCTTCCTTCCTTCCTTCCTTCCTTCCTTCCTTCCTTCCTTCCTTCCTTCCTTCCTTCCTTCCTTCCATCCATCTATCCATCCATCCATCCATCCATCCATCCATCCATATTGATGCAGTGGCTAGAATGCAGTATTGCAGACTAATTCTGCCAACTGCCAGCAATTTAATCCTGATTGGCTCAAGGTTTACTCAGCCTTCCATCCTTCCAAGATTGGTAAAACAAGGAGCCAGATTATTGGGGGCAACAGGCTGACTCTGTAAACCATTTAGAGAGGATTGTGAAGCATTATATAACTCTAAGTGCTATTGCTATTTCAGAGAAATGGTTGTCCAATCTCTTCTTTAAAATCTCCACAACTTCTGAAGGCAAGTCATTCCACTGTTCTAGGTAGCTTCTCTCCTTGATTAGTTTCCATCCATTGCTTCTTGTTCTGCCTTCTAGAGCTTTGGAGAATAGCTTGACTCCCTCTTTTTTGGGGCAGCCCCTGAGATGATGATGATGATGATAATAATAATAATAATAATAATAATAATAATAATAATAATAATAATTTATTTATTTATATACCGCTCCTCTCCCGAAGGACTTGGAGCGGTGCACAGCCATACAATTAAAACAATAAATATTTAAAAGTTAAAACTAAATTAAACTAAAGGCCCTGGCTGAAAACAATTAAAACCCCTCCCTAAAACCCTAAAATTTAATACAAAATTAAAATATCCAAATCTAAAATCAGCCCAAGCCGGCCTGGTCAAAGAGCCAGGTTTTCAAGGCACGCCTGAAGGTCCCCAGGTCCGTGGCTATACATAACTCCGGGGGCAACCCATTCCAGAGGGCAGACGCCCCCACAGAGAAGGCCCTATTCCTCGGGGTCATCAGCTGGCACATAGATGCCGACGGAACCCGCAGGAGACCCTCCCTGTGGGAGCACACTGGATGGTGAGAGGAAACTGGCAGAATGCGGTCTTGTAAATATCCTGGTCCGATGCCATGGAGCGCTTTAAAAGTTAACACTAAAATCTTAAAGCGCACCCGAGAGGCCACTGGCAACCAATGCAGCTCTCGCAGGAGGGATATTGGAACACTGCTATCATATCTCCCCCTAGTCCTTCTTTTCACATAACAGATAATCAGAGTTGGAAGAGATCTTATAGGTCATCTAGTCCAACCCCCCGCCCAAGTGGGAGAATTAAAGTAAACATAGCCTCTCAGGCAGCTGAATTACAGGTAGTTCTCAACTCACAGCCAAAACTCAGGAACAGAATTTCTATTGTCAAATAAGGCAGTTGTTGGGATGCACCTGATTTTACGACCTTTCCAGCCATGGCTGTTCAGTCAATCCCTGTAGTTGTTAAGTGAATCACACAGTCATTAAGTGAATTTGGCTTCCCCCACTGAGTTTGCTTTTCAGAAATCAGCTAGGAAGGTTGTACGGCGATCACATGACTTTGGGGCACTGCAACCATCATAAATAAATGCCAGTTGCCGGGTACCTGAATTTTGATCGTGTGACTGTGAGAATGCTGTGGCAGTCGTAAATGCGAGGAACCCATCATAAGTCACTTTTTTCAGTAACTTTGTAACTTCAAAGAGCCTCTAAAAATGGTTGAAGGGCCAACAGTTCAATTTCGCCTTAGCGTATATTAGATTGAGGGAACGCAGTGGCTCAGTGGCTAAGACGCTGAGGTTATCGATCAGAAAGGTCGGCAGTTTGGCGGTTCGAATCCCTAGTGCCGCGTAACGGAGTGAGCTCCTATTCCTTGTCCCAGCTTCTGCCAACCTAGCAGTTCGAAAGCATGTAAAAAATGCAAGTAGAAAAATAGGGACTCCTTTGATGGGAAGGGAACAGCGTTCAAGTGTGCCTTCGGCGTTTAGTCATGTCAGCCACATAACCACGGAGACGTCTTCAGACAGCGCTGGCTCTTCTTTGGCTTTGTAACAGAGATGAGCAGTGCCCCCTAGAGCCAGAAACAACTAGCATGTATGTGCGAGGGGAACCTTTACCTTTATATTAGATTGAGAAGGAAAATGGGGGGAAATCCATGATAGCATTGAGTGGTTCCCCTTTCAATAATGCTACCAAAAAACGGTATTTTTATATTCATTTTCTTCTTAGTACCTTCTGGTAACATCTGGTCATCCATAATGCAAAATGAAATGTTGGATCCATCGGACTTCCTGTTCTTCTCGATGATGTGCCATTCACCATCATTTTCCTTCTTGTAGATGTCCATGTGGAACCTCACAAGAAGCAACTCCATGTGACTCTGGCTTACCACTTCCAAGCCAGTCATTTGCCCACTCTCGAGAAGTTGGCTCAGAGCATTGATGTCAAACTGGGCTGTGACTGGGTAGCTGCCATCTTCTCCCGTGACATTAGATTTGCCAATCATGAGGTAAGTTGGACTTGAAGGAACTTCTTCTAAAAAAACCAGGAAGATGTTCTGAAATCAGGGTTGACTCACTAGGCCCGTGGGGCTTCCTTGGCGGTATTATAGAAGTGATTTGTGACTTATTCTGGGATGGCTTCTTGGCTTCTCTGTTGAGTCAAGAATCTTCACTTCCCAGTCTTGTCAATAGTCTTAGAATTCTGTGGTGGATTCTCAGAGTTCAAATAGTGCAAAAGCAGTGAAGTAGGAACAAAAGAGTGGTTTGGTGGCCTCTCGACTCACAATAAGGAAGCTGTGAGTTGGATCCCAGGTAGAATCAGATATTTCTCTCTCTGGGCACAATGAGGATATATCTGCTGAACAAAACTCCGCATTGGCAACAGGAAGGGCATCTGGCCAGTAAAACGCTTGGCTAGCTCCATTCAATTGCCCAGACTTCACTCCGCAAGGGATTATGGAGTCGTTAAAAGATGATGAAGAAGTGAAGTAGGAACAAAATATTATTTATTTGGGGGTGGGAATTCCAGAAGCTTTAGTCTTAGAATTTCTCCTGAGAATCCATGGTTAGGGGAAAAGAATAGAACACAGAATAGAATTGGAAGGGACCTTGGCGGTCTCCTGGTCCAATCCCCTGCTCCATCAGGACACTATTTCATTTCAGACAAATGGTTGTCCAGTCTCTTTGAAAGCTTCCAGTGATGGAGCACTCACAACTTCTGAAGGCAAGTTTGGTTGATTGTTCTCACCATTAGGAAATTTCTCCTTGGCTTTAGGTTGCTTCTCTCCTTGGCTAGTTTCCATCCATTGTTTCTTGGTTTCCATCTTCTGAAGTTCACAACTTCTGAAGGATTGGAGAAGGGAGCCTAAAGCAAAATATTTACTGGTCAATGCTCAATTCTCTTCTTCTTTCCCACTTCCAGACCCTGCAAGTCATCTACCCCTACACCCCACAGAACGATGACGAGCTTGAACTTGTGCCAGGAGATTTCATCTTCATGTCTCCTGTGGAACAAATCACAACGAGCGAAGGATGGATTTATGGTACTTCATTTGCCACTGGGTGCTCAGGATTGTTGCCAGAGAATTATATCACCAAAGCCGATGAATGTGGCACTTGGGTTTACCATGGGTGAGTAGTTCCATGTTCCATGTTTTCTAGTATTTTCAGGATTAGGAATAACCCTAATCCTGTGCAGAAGGGGCAATAGGAACTTTTCTTGTGGATGGGTCTGTGAAACAGTTGGGTAGGCATACCTTGGCAGAAATTCAAGATGAACTTGTAGATAGAAGCATGTTGATAGAAGGTCAAGATGAACCTGTGGGTAGATACATGCTGGTAAAAGGTCAACATGAAGTACTGACGGAGAAGACCTGATCTCTCTTGAATATTAAAACATCAATTTCTCAGTCTACATCTCATTTAATCGCTGTAATTTGGAGTAATTTTTGGACATTGTCCAGACTGCCTAGGAGAAACTACAGATACAGATTAATAGAGTTGAAAGGGACCTTGTAAGTCATCTAGTCCAACCTCCAAGCCAAACAGGAGACCCTACACCATTTCTGAGAGATGGCAGTCCAATCTCTTCTTGAAAGTCTCAAGCGATGAAACTCCCACAACTTCTGAAGGCAACTTCTGTTCCATTGGTTGATTGTTCTCCCTGTCAGAAAATTGCTCTTTATTTCCAGGTTGAATCTCTCCTTGTTCAGGCTTTCAAGTATCTTGGAATATAGCTTGACCCCCTCCTCTTTGTGGCAGCTCCTCAAATAAAGTAACTCTCATCTTTGTGCTTTGTTCTTCCTCCCAAATGGCTGGCATTTTGGAAGGGAACAGTAGAATCTCTTCCTTGTGAGACAGGTTGCAAAAGTGATTTGCTCCAGATTTTAATAATATCTTCCATAAGAGAGCTTGACATTTGGAAACCAGGTCAATTATAATCCTCAGTGGTTGACAGCCATGGCCCTAGGGAGGTGACATAAGCATTCTGATTTTCGTATAGTTATCCTATCAAACCAAGCCCTGTATCATCCTGCATCTTTGGAAAATGTTAGTTTTATTTTCTTTTTACCAGAAGAATTGGTGGAGGCCAGCTGGTACAAGGTACAGGACCCTTTGGTACCATTCTATATTTAAAGAGCTATATTTTCCACAATAGCAATAGCACTTAAGACTTATACACCGCTTTACAATGCTTTACAGCGCTCTCTAAGCGGTTTTACAGTCGGCCTATTGCCCCCAACCATCTGGATCCCCATTTTTCTGACCTTGGAAGGATGGAAGGCTGAGTCAACCTTGAGCCAGTCAGGATCAAACTGCTGCTGTGGGCAGAGGTAGTCTGCAATACTGCATTCTAACCACTGGAAAGGAAAGGGGAAGGAAGGAAGGAAGGAAGGAAGGAAGGAAGGAAGGAAGGAAGGAAGGAAGGAGGAAGGAAGGAAGGAAGGAAGGAAGGAAGGAAGGAAGGAAGGAAGATAGCAATAGCACTTAGACCTATATACTGCTTTACAGTGCTTTACAGCCCTAAGTGGTTTTACAGAGTCATCCTCTTGCCCCCAACCATCTGGGTCCCCATTTTACTGACCTCGGAAGGATGGAGGGCTGAGTCGATCTTGAACCTGGTGAAATTTGAACTGCCAAATTGCAGGCAGCCGGCAGTCAGCAGAAGTAGCCTGCAGTACTGCACTCTCACCCCTGTGCCACCGAGACTCTTGTTAGCCATATTTTTGTTTTCTGCATTGGGTCTAGGTCATATTCTATCATGAATGCTACTATTTCCTCATCTCTCGTGATGTTCACTGATGGGGTGATGGATCGAAGATCCCAGGAAGATCAAGGACCAGGAGAAACAGGGCCTCTCACAATTTTCTGTCAGAGTATGCAGGTAAGGAAAGGTCACACTTGTGAGTCTCCTTCTACCTGCCTCCCGGCTTTGACTGCCAAGACAGGAGAAGTCAAGCCAAGGTAGTTTTTAAGTCCTACTTTCTTCTCGTGGTCAGCCCTTAAGGATTGCCAACACACCTGGACCCCAGAAAAGATGCCTTTTTGTTTGTCGTCATGGAGAAAGAATGGATGTCGTGTTTGGAAAGTACTGGCTTTCGCAATGTTTTGATACCAAAGGTGAGTTTCTCTCCATTCAACTCCATGATGAACCTGTTCATTCCTCTTGTGTTTACAGGTAGATAATTTGGAGTTCAATAATGGGGATTCACCTGATTTGGAAGTAGGTTGGAACAAAAGCAAATGAGAAGGAAGAGAGTGCGTCCCCAAAGATCTTAAAGAAAGAATGTATGGTGATTTCTGATATTCGGGAACTTCCTAGATAGACAGACAGACAGACGCCATGGGAGCCTCTTGCAGACATTTCATTACCTAATTGGGTAACATCATCAGTGCTGGAAGGGGGATGGTGTTTGCTCTCTGTCTACATACCATGTCTTATATTGTCAGTGTTGATGAGATGTTCTTGATGGTTCATTGGGTTGTTGTTTACTTGTTAGCTTATTTGTTTGAGTTGGTAATTGGTAGTACCTTGATTGAGTTCTTGTTTACTGCTTGATTGTTGTTCATGGATAGAGAGAGAGAGAGGAAGAGAGGGAGAGATGATACATAGATAGATAGAGATGATGATGAAAAGATTGATGATAGATTAGATAGAAAGATAGACCGACAGACCTTATCTGAGCCTGGAAGTTGATTAGAACTGGGGTAAGAGAACACCAGGAAATTCTAAGGCACTAGGCCAAACTGAGAAATTAAAAAATCAGCCTAGAAGAAGACAAAGCCAATTCACTTCTAAATCATTCCCATGAACATTGCATAGTGTCACCTTGAAAAACCATGGTACTGATCCCAAAATTGCCAGGCCATCCCATTAATGTACAAGAGGTGGCAACACTTGGCCAACCTTGGCTGATCTCAAAAGAACATCCAAACCAAATTATATTTTGGAAGGAGAGGACATCAGCCTCCTTAGTTGTGGACACTCGAGGTCATTCCACCACCGCTCCATCCCCCAGAACTCGACTGGGGGCAAACCCTTTCTCTCTCGGAGCCAAGAAAGCTTCACAGATGCTACCAGGAATTGAGCTTGACTTTCATCTTGACTTTCATCCTTGGGGAATCTCTTTATCCAACACTGTTCCCTGTCTCCGAACAGGAAGATACATACGCACAAATCTGAATATGCCTCACAACTTGCCTCAACGGAGCGGTGGCTTTAGGGAGTACGAAAAGGATGCTCCCATCACAGTGTTGGGATGCACGCAAGCCCGACTTGTGGGTGAGTTTGCCTGCTTGTGGGTTGGGGCAGGAAGGGGGCACTGTTGAAAAGGTGTATCTTTGTCTAAAGCAGGGGTGTCAAACACAAGGCCTGCAAGCCACATCCAGATCGCAATGTGGGATCCAACCAGAGGTGGTATTCAGCCGGTTCTGATCAGTACTGGAGAACCAGTAGTGGAAATTTGGAGTAGTTGGGAGAACCAGCTAATATCACCTCTGACTGGCCTCGCCCCATCTGTTCTCTGCCTCCCATTGAGTCCCAGCTGATCATCTGGGTGTTCTTTTGTTGTCCTACACAGGAGAACAGAGATAGAAAGCAGGTTAGTGGATTGGGGAGGGAATGGGGATTTTGCAGTATCCTTCCCCTGCCACACCCACCAAATCATGCCATGCCCACCACTGTTTATGGGAGGAGCAAAAGAAGAAACAGCTGTAGCCACCAGGGAGATGGAGAAAGACACGCCCACCAAGCCACATCACGCCCACAGAACCGGTAGTATAAAATTTTGAATCCCACCATTGGATCCAGCCCGTGGGACCGATCTGGAAAATGTAAGAGGCCGACCTGCGTTGCTTCGGCCTGGTGTACCCTGTGCGAAGAGGAAACTTGCCAGCAGTTTTGGTGAATGGTGTCAAGCTGGCCATGCCCACCCAGTCGGCCATGCCCAGTGAGTGGCATCAAGCTGGCCATGCTCCCTAGTCAGCCACACACACCCAGCTCCCCCCCCCCAGATCAACCACAGCCCTGATGCGGCCCTCAGTGAAATTGAGTTGGACACCCCTGGTTTAAAGCAGAGGTCCCCAACCCTGGACCGTGGCCCGTTTGGAACCGGGCCACACAAGCAGCAGGCAAGTGTGCACATGCAGCTCCATTTGCGTATGGCGGGCACTCGTGCACATGAGTGAAGCTGCAATTGTCCGAGTGCCTGTTGATTATGCCGATGGAGCTGTGTGGGCAAGCATGCCCACTGTGATGACCCAGGGTGGGATACAAAATAAACACAGTCACAAAAAACAGGTGAAGTCTCTTTTATTCCTTCACTTTGCTTCCAAGCTCCAAATATCCTTGACTGAAGATAAAAAACTCCCAAACGAGCAGTTACATGAAGGAGGAAATGCCGTTTAAACTAAAAATGCCTATAAATTATAGAGTAAAAAACAACACAAACCAGGCAAGATAAGGGCTTGAAGACATCCACAGATATCAGAACACACACTGGGAAGGCCGCCAAACTCAGAGAGGAACAATAAACTAGAGAAATTTCCACGCTTTGTTTCCAGCACTGGCCTGTATGCATGTCTGTCCTCTTATCCAGTTGTCACAGCTGCAGCCCATGAAGAGGATCAAGGCCCTCTCTTCTCCCGTAGATCACATCTCTCCCTTATCCTCTCCTCCCTGCATGCCCTAGGATGTAGAGGGGATGGGCCTGAGTCCTCCTCTGACTGCTCAGCCGGCCTCTGCCCTTCCCCAGCCTCTTCCACAACCTCCGGAGCCACACTTCCACTCCCTGTCGGCTGTTCCTCCTCTCCCTCAGAGTCAGTCTCCACCAGGGGCATGACACCCACTTGCCATTCACACAGAACTATTTTCCCTCCCCCTCTCCCCATCACTCCACAAAGCCAGAAAGAGAGTGGGGGCTACTGGTCTAAAGCAAGAGCATCCAACTTTAGCAACTTTAAGACCTGTGGACTTCGACTCCCATAATTCCTGAGTCAGCCATGCTGTTGGACACCCCTGATCGAAAGGCCCTGGCACGCTCATCCTGGCGGTGCCTTGTGATCCGTTCACTAATGCTCCTGTAGCTGTTGGCCTCTCCTTAGCACAACGACAGCAAAGCCCCCGTTTCTCACACCTCTTCATGGACCGCCTTGCTTGCCACTGGCCCAGCTTGGCTGCAGCTTTGCCAACTGACAACATTTGTGTCATTGACGCCAATTGTGTCACTCGGGTCAAACAATGTCACCGGCGGAACGCTATCCAACCTCTGCCCCCTCCCCAGGAGTCCATGAAAATGACTTCTGCAGTGCCCTACCGCAAGTCTCACATTTTCCAGAGTGACAATGTGATAACACCACTCAAAATCACCTCTTGAACTAAGCTTTAAAAAGGAACACCCGTTGGATAGGAACATCGTTTTTTTGCAGCACGACTGCCATCTAGAGGCTGAATGTGGTTACTGCCTTGCAGGGCAGAGTTTTATAGTTGCATTTGTTCTCAAAAATGGAACAATGGGGAAATGATCTGCCCAAATTTATAAAGACCAACCATAGCTCATGTGATCAAAGTCCACTATGAAATCAGGAATGGCAAAGGAGCCAAAATATTCTCTCTGGCCAAACTCAATATGAGCTAATTTCCAAATTTCTTCTCTATAAAGTCAAACGAACAGCAACTAGAATGCATTACAGTATAAATAATAATCCAGGTTGTAAGTAACTCCCAGTTCCATCGAAACTTCTAATGGTGACTCAGTGACCATTCGTTAGTTGAGGACAACCTGTTCCAAAGATGATATCCGTAGCCTGACCCAGAACATCGTGGCCCCTATGGGCACAGTGCAGATTTCTCTTTTTTTTACTTTTACCCATCTTCAAGGTCTTTTTAGGGTAAAAAAAGTAGGAAATTTGGCCCCTGGAATGTCGTAGACTCTGCCGTGTCCTTTATTTTGAACCTGTGTCTCCATACAGGTGAGGCTCTCCTTGAAAGCAACACGGTCATTCACCACATCTATTGCTCTCCATCGCTGCGCTGTGTACAGACCGCGCACCATATCCTGAAAGGTAAGTCAGTGGGTGGGTTGATGTTGGCTTTCCTGAGGGAACCCATGGCTGAGACCATCCTAGGGATGAATTTTACATGCCTGTAAAATTCTCTTGCCTGGATGTTTAAATCCAGCCAGAATTGTGATTTATGCACACGTAACATGCAGTTGATTAAAAACAGACAGCAAAGAGGCCAAATTTCTTCATCGGAAAGGAAACAGAAACAGTTGCAAATGGCAGGAAGCATTGGCCTCAAATAAAATTTTTGTATTATGCTTCTTTCTTTTTCTTTCTTTCTTTCTTTCTTTCTTTCTTTCTTTCTTTCTTTCTTTCTTTCTTTCTTTCTTTCTTTCTTTCTTTCTTTCTTTCTTCTTTCTTTTTCTTTCTTTCCCATCCTTTCTTTCCTCCTTCCCTTTCTTTCTTTTTCCTTCTTTCTTTTTTTCCTTCTTTCTTTCCTTCCCTTTTTCTTTCCACCCTTCCTTTCTTTCCTCCATCCCTCTTTCTTTCTCTTTCCTTCCTTCCTCCCTTCCTTTTCTTTTTCTTTCTTTCTTTCTTCTTTCTTTCTTTCTTTCTTTCTTTCTTTCTTTCTTTCTTTCTTTCTTCCTTCCTTCCTTCCTTCCCTTCCTCCCTCCCTCCCTCCCTCCCTCTCCCTCCCT
This sequence comes from Bungarus multicinctus, assembly GCA_023653725.1. NCBI lineage: Eukaryota > Metazoa > Chordata > Lepidosauria > Squamata > Elapidae > Bungarus > Bungarus multicinctus. Next base: position 22,581,019 of record CM042837.1, on the reverse strand, counting down.
CCCTCCCATCCTTCTTGTTTCTTTCTCTCTTCTCCTTCAATGTCTCTTTCTTTCCTCTCTCTGTCTCTCTCTGTTTCTCTCTCTCTCCTCCCTCAATGTCTCTTTCTTTCCTCTCTCTGTCTCTCTCTGTTTCTCTCTCTCTGTGTGTCTCTCTCTCTCTCTCTTTTTCATTATTAGGCTTGCAACAAGAAAATAACCTGAAGATTCGAGTCGAGCCAGGCTTGTTTGAATGGACCAAATGGGTACCAGGGAATTCTTTGCCAGCCTGGATCCCACCCCCAGATTTAGCAGCAGCCAGTTTGAGTGTTGATACAACATACAGGTAGGAGCAACAATCGCAGGCAATGGGTATGTCTGGTTTAACGAAAAGGACAAATCAAGAAACTAATCAAGGAGAGAATCAACCCTCAGTTAGAACAATTGATCAGTGGGACAACTTGCCTCCAGAAGTTGTGGGTGCGCCAACACTGGAGGTGTTCAAGAAGAGATTGGATAATCATTTGTCTGAAATGATGCAGGGTCTTCTGCTTAAACACAGCGGGTTGGACTATAAGACCTCCAAGGTCCCTTCCAATTCCATTATTCCCTTATCTGTGGTATTTATATATTTCAATTGATTCCTGCAGCCGCCCATCTCACAAACCCAATTCTGGGAGGTTAATGGAGTGCAAAATAATAAGGGGAAAAAAAAAAAACCCAAAAACAGAAAGACAAGAACGGAGAATGGTAGCTGAGCTTTTCTTTCTTAGGATACTTGGATTTTTTGCTTTCTGTTTCTTTCTTTCTTCTTCTTTTTATTTTAACCTCCACAGACCTCATTTAGCCGTGAACAAATTAGGAATTTCCGAATCCTATGAAACCTACATCAGCAGAAGTTTCCAGGTCACCAAGGAAATTCTAAGCGAATGCAAAGCTAAAGGCAAGTACAGATCCGTCCTGGCGAAGAGAAGAACAGTAGCATTAGATTAAGAGAGTCAGGTAGTCCTTCACTTGGAACAGTTCATTTAGTGACTGTTTACAACGGCGCTGTAAAAAGTGACTTACGACCCCGTTTGTCACACTTATGACCGTTGCCATATCCCCACAGTCACACAATCAAAATTCAAGACGCTTGACAACTGATTCGTATTTATGACGGTCGCAGTATCCCTGGGAATGTGATCCCTTTTTGCGACCTTCTGGCAAGCAAAGTCAATGGGGAAACCAGATTCCCTTAGCAACCATCGTAAGTGGAGGACTACCTGTGTATGTAACACTGCCACTCAAGATACGGTAGGGTGGGATTGTAAAGACGAGGCAGAAGAGAAAACCATCGTCCTGCTTTACGATAGGAAACTCATGAACCCTGTAAATAGGCTTTCTCTCTTAAAAAACAGCAAAGCTCTCTATTCTGTTACGTACAAATTTAAGAAAAAAATAAGAAGGCCCATCCCATGTAAAGAGGGGCTCTTGGGGAAAGATGGCACAAGAATTTATTGTTGCTTAATCTTCTCCCAATGACTGTGTGGATCTTGATTTAAACTCATTTAACTTTGGCCAAAAGAATTAATCCATTTATGACTAGATAGCTGTTGTCTTCCCCATTTCAAATGTCTCAAAACCTTACCTCTACAGTGAGTTGGGTTGGTTGGGTTGGGTTGAGTTAGGTTGCCTTGCATTGTGTTGGGTTGCATTGTGTTGAGTTGCCTTGCATTGTGTTGGGTTTGGTTGCATTGTGTTGGGTTGCATTGTGTTGGGTTGTGTTGAGTTGCATTTTGCTGGGTTGTGTTGAGTTGCATTGTGTTGGTTGGGTTGCATTGTGTTGTGTTAGGTTGAGTTGCATTGGGTTGTGTTAGGTTGAGTTATGTTGTGTTGTGTTGGGATGGGTTGCATTGTGTTATGTTGGCTTGGCTTGGCTTGGCTTGGCTTGGCTTGGCTTGGCTTGCAATGTATTGGGTTGGAAAGACACCTTATGGAAATGGTTATGTTGAATAAAGGAAGGAGAGAAGCAGAGATTGTGGGAAAGCAGGATAGGAAGAAATTGATTGTAAGCAAACACAAAACCAGTGTCTGTGTTAGTGGCTTTCTACTTTCTCAACTTCTCACTATCTTCAGCTCAAAAGGACAGCATCTCGGAACTCCTTTGGACTGGAAAGCCCATCTGCCTCATCAAACCCACATCAAAGCTTTGCTTCTGTGCCCCAGAGACCTCATCCCTGGGAAACTTAAATCCATGTGATTCTGTGTTTATCGCTTCTATTGTTGTTGTTTTTTTAACTGCAGGGAATAACATTTTGATTGTTGCCCACGCATCCTCCCTGGAGGCCTGCACTTGCCAGCTACAAGGACTGTCACCGCAGAATTCGAAGGATTTTGTCCAGATGGTCCGAAAGGTGATTGACAGGCTGACAAGATAAAGCTCTTTAGATGTGGTCTTGTTTGTCCCCAGATGAAAATCTTCTTACGAGTCCAAACATGCTTTATTCAGTCAGGCGTGATCCCTAAGCTTATTGTCTGAGCACAAGAACCACATGAGCAGGGAAGATTGCTGGAAAGGGATTGTCTCATACCTCATTGGGACAACCAGTTGATGGGGGCCCATGAAATTGCGCACATATTGCAGATTTGCAGAGCAATTAATCCCGACTGCGCATGATAGACTTAGCGTTTTGGAAAGGTTATTTCAGCATCCGCTTCTCTTTTACATCTGCATTTTCAACACATGTGTTGCTTCTGTGCTCCTGAAAGAAAATTGTGATTGTGTAGAGGAAGCGCATGGCTAAAAGGTATTCTCTCCCCTCTCCAAACACAACCTAAATAATGTTATTTGACCAATCATACTGAAATCCAGTTACTGGCATGCGATTTCTTGGCTAGAGTAGAATAAGTTAGAATAGAGTTCAGAGGGACCTTGGAGATCTTCTAGTCCAGTCCCCTCCTCAAGCAGGAGAACCTATAGTATGTCAGACAAATGACTGTCTAGTCTCTTCTTAAAAACCTCCAGTGATGGAGCACCCATGATTTCTGGAGGCAGCTGTTCCACTGGTTACTTGTCCTCACTGTTAGGAAGTTTCTCCTCAATTCAATTGCTTCTGTCTTTCATTCGTTTCCATCCATTGCTTCCTGTCCTGCCCTCTGGGGCTTTGGAGAATAATTTGATCCTCTCTTCTTTGTGGCAGCCATTCAAATGCTGGAATACTGCTATCATGTCACCCTTAATTCTTCTTTTGACTAGCCAACTCCTGCAGCCGTTCTTCATATGGTTTAGTCTCCAAGGCCTTTGATCATCTTAGTTGCTCTTCTCTTCCTTTTTTCCAAAGTCTCAACATCTTTTTTGTGTAGTATGGTGACCAAAATTGGCTGCAGTAATCCAGGTTTCAGAAGAGGACAAAAAATTATGACAGAAAGTTTAGAGACAATTGTCTCATGATTAAAGGTAATCCTCAATTTACATCCATTCTGTTCAAGGTTTTTAAGAAGAAATTGGACAACCACTTGTCAGAAATGGCATAGAGTCTCCTCGTTGAGCAGAGGGTTGGACTAGAACAGGGGTCGCCAACTTTTTGGGCCTCAGGGACCACCTAGCTCATAATTTTAAATCCCGTGGACCCTGAGAAAATCCCCCAAAAAAGTCTGCAGGAAAATTGCCCATCCCGTTTTCCTACCGATTGATTATTCTTTATTTGGGATCGCAGGATACCGTCTCCAGCTCCATTCTCAGGGGGGGAGAGAGAGAGAGACTTTTGGCTTCATGCAAGGAAAGCAGCAGAAGCAGCAGAAGTCTTTTTTTCTCTCCCCCAAACTCTGCCAGAAATAAGTCTTTGCCGGTGCAGCATCTTGGAGCAAGGAGGCCTTGCAGGGTCCCAAAGACTCATTACTGGTGGAGTTTGGGGGAGAGAAAGAAAGACTTTTGCTGCTTTCCTTGCGTGCAGCCAAAAGCAGAAAAAGAAAGAAGCGGAAAGAAGCAGCCCGGTGGCCAGGCAAGTGGAGTGAGTGGAGCAAGTTCCCCCCTCCGCCTTTCCCCCCGCCCCACTACCTTGTGTTGTAGCGACACAAGCCTTGTGTTCCCGCGGGCCATGTGGGCAGCGCAGCCTTGCGTTCCCACGCAGCCTGGATTAACTGCTTTGGGGAGGACATTTCTCTGAAGACCACCAGTGGTCCCCGGCCTACTGGTTGGCGACCACTGAACTAGATGACCTCCAAGGTCCCTTCCAACTTTGTTCTTCTGTTAAATCTTTCACTGATATTGTTTTTTTTTTCCCCCTTCAATTCAGATTCCCTACTTGGGCTTCTGCTGTTGCGAAGAACTTGGAGATACCGGACTCTGGCAACTCACCGATCCACCCATCCTGCCTCTCACTCATGGACCAACTGGCGGTTTTAACTGGAGAGAAACTCTGCTCCAAGAATGAAGCCAAAACAGGGCAGGGGGGAGTCAGGAGGACAGGGGGGAAAAGGCTGTCTTAAAAAACTGGAGCACGTCACTCACCTCCTTGAGAGTTGTTTTTTTTTAAAAAACAAACAAACAAACAAAACCCAGAAAATATTGATGGTGGAGAAAATTACTCCTAACCCTGGAAATGGCTTTAAAAATAACACTTGGGCATATCTGCCCCTGAATGGCACTTCTGGGGAAAAAAAAAATAGCAAATATAGCATCTGCTTGGAGTGTGGGAAAAAAAATATAATGTATTCCAACTTATTTTCATTCTTTGTCTCTTCAGTCTTCTGTCCAGCAGATAAGTCTCTCTGATGTAAGCCATTGACTTTTAATGTATATCTATGTATGTATTTATGTATATATATATATATATTATATATATATAATTTCCAGAATTTTTTTAAAATTTGGAATTAAGGTCAAGGAAGGAGAACTTGTTTTCACTGCCTTCTGTATAACTGTTAGCAACAAAATCGTAAACTGTGGATTTCATTTAATGTTAGTCTTTTTTATTTTTCTTGGAGTGCACCGTACAATTTTGTTCTGAGCCATTTTGGATTGGGGCACTCTAATATATCAAGCAAGATCTCATCCCCTGTAGGGATGTGTCTGGAAAGAAAATTATTTTTCTGTGGAAGAAAAGTTCAGGTCAAAACAGAGAAAGTTGCGTAACATAACAGTATATCTAATTTTTCTAGCATTGCCAGGACAGGGTTATCAAACTGATATTTGAAATGAACAAAAGGAATCAGAATGCAAAAGAAAAATGGAGAGAGATTTTTGTACAGGGGAACCTTGTTTGCACACTAAAGAAGTCCAGGTAATCTTTGACTTACAACCACAACTGAGCCCCAAAATTCTGTTACTTAAGCGAGACAATTGATCAATGAGTTCTGCTCTCTTTTTTACAATCTTCCTTGCCACAATTAAGTGAATTGCCACCATTGTTAAGTTAGTAACTCGGTTGTTAAGTGAATCTGGCTTCCCCACTGACTTTGCTTGTCAGAAGGTCACAAAAGGGGATCATGCGACCCCAGAACACGGCCACCGTCGTAAATATGAAACCATTTGCTAAGCGTCTGAATTTTGATCACGCTGCAATGGTCGTCAGTGTGGGAAATGGGCATTAGTCCCCTTTTTACCCCCAGTGCCGTTGCAAACTGGGAATGGCTAACTGAACCAATGGTTGATAACAACTGGCTGCGTTATCTCGCCATACTGAGAAACCTCAAGTGAAAACAATTGTCTAGTTAGAGACTGGAAAAACTCAATTCTTTATGGGTAAGGATATCTTTCAGTCATGATCAGCATCTCTTGGTAGTTAAGAGTCAACGGTGTTGAATCTACAACTCAAAGTTGGCCGGGTTGGGTGGGCATGTTGAACGTGCAGTTTTGTGGCCCTTAAAGCCATCATCTTCAACCTCACGAGCCAGCTCTTCCACGCATTTTTCTTTTCTTTTTCATAAATATTTCTCAGAAAAGTCACTGTTAAGTCCTCTTTTCATCAATTGTTTCAGGGCCTCCAACAAATCTACCCCCGTTCAAATCATAAGTCTCTAGCCTCATCTCTCAGAGTAAAAATAAAATTGATTTATTAGGAGTGGTCATGTCGGCGTTAGCTGGGTGCAGCCAACACTAAAATACATCATTCATTTCCCCCTTGACCCTGGTCTTCCTCCCACCCCCTGGATGTATATTCTCCAATGGGACACATCCATAGCCAAGAGTCATCAAGCATGCTCTTCAGTAATATTCCTGCACACCGACAGCTTTGGGCTGCCAAGGTGATTATCTGAGGCATTTAAGGAATGCACTGCTTTCTCTCACTCCCTTTCTGCTGGCAACTAAAAAGACCAAAGGAATATTTTTTAGTTGACAGATTGGGCTTTTGCCTGTAGGACAATGATTGTTTTCTATAAACGTTTATTCTCCTCTCCCACATTCCCCCCCCCCCTTACGCATCAGAATATCAACTTTTCAAACTTCACAAGTTCCTTACAATGATCAGTATCTGCAAAGGTTTGGATGGTCTCGTTTCGTTTGTTTTTGTATATTTCATCCTAACTGTTTTTTGGGGTTTTTTTTTGGAGGGGCAATGAGCAATTCGGAGTTCCTTGTTCAAACCAACAAATGAAAGTGTTCTCGCTTCGTGGCGGTTTGTACATGGAGCCGGTCCTATCCTCAGGCAGAGGGAAGCCACCGTCTTAGATGGAATGAAGGGCTTCCGTCTGTGACTCTTGAGGCATAATGAGAGAGAGTTCCTATACTGGAGGATGATCTAAGCATAGTTGCTAATGGATCAGCTCGTAGATAAACCCATGAAACAGGCAGGATCTGGTCCTGGATATATCTAGTAATGGGATTGAACTGGATGTTGTGGTTTCCTGCTCTGAACTGGGGGACCAGGAATTAAAGAGAGGAAGTTTTGCTAACAGAATTAGGAAAAAAAAAATCTACTTCATAACTTGATATAAGAGAGGTTGTTTCGTTAAAAGGGCACCCAAAATATGAGAGTTCAGAATTTGCAGAAATGGGGGTCCCTAAGATTCAAATGGACCAATTTCTCGGTGCCATTTTAAGGTTTGTTTAAATGCTACGTGGAATTGATAAACAATTGGTTTATCCAGTTGTTTGAAAAATGTGATACTTATCATGCATTTAGGCTGCTTCAAGATACAACTTTTACCTTCAACTACGTTCAAGGCCAGTATAAAAACTCCAAGGAAGTATTTGTGTGTGTGTGTCTGGTAAGGACTATAAATATAGTTTCACCAGACATGAAGTTGACCCTAGCCAGATACAGCCTCTGATAAATAAGTTACGCCAGCGTTAACTTGGTTAACTATGGTTCACACATTACCGATAGTCCTCCATGTACGAGCACAATTGGGAGCAGAGCCTCTATTGCTGAGTGATACAGTTGTTAAATGAGTCGCACGGTCCTTTTTATGTCGTTAAGTGAATCACATGGTCATTAAGCAAAACCAAGACCCCCATTGAAGACCCCTTGGGAAGGTCGTAAATGGCCATCACATGGGATGCCTGCAATTGTCATAAATATATATCGGTTGCCAATTTTGATTGCGTGACCGGTTGTAAGTCGTTTTGTCAGCACTCCCTACTGTTGTTCAACAAATGGTTGTTAAGTCAAGGATGACCTATATTCCTTAGTGCAGTGGGGGCGAACCTTTTTGTTGTGGTGTGCCGAAAGCACCCACAATGCAATGAGCACCGCCTCCCCTGCACATGCGTGCACAACACCCCTGTCCTGCCCCCTTACCTGCACTGCGCATGCACACACACCTCCCAGCTGATTTTCAGCCCGGTTGAGGCCTTTTTTGCCCTCCCGGAGGCTCAAGGGAAGCCTCTGCAGCCTCGGAAGGCTAAAAATGGGCCCGTTTCGGCACTTCTGGTATTTCCAGAAGGCCCGTTTTTTGGCCTCCTGAGGCTGCAGAGGCTTTCCTCGAGCCTCCAGGAGGGCGAAAACGGCCTCAAACGGGCCAAAAATCAGCTGGGTGGCACACGGATGCACAGTGTAGGTAAGTTTGGCAGGGGCTCGCGTGCTTGCACAAATGGCTCTGCGTGCCATCTGTAGCACGCGTGACATAGGTTTGCCATCACGGCCTTAGTGCTACGAGTGGCTTAAATGGTGGAACGATTTGCTTCGATTCCACTGGAAAGATTGTACTACCCTAAAGTAATGATCAAAACGATGCTCTCTTTTAATCTGCCTACCAAAGTTAACCCAACTGCCGAGATGAATCTTTCTTCAACCGTGGTGGCCACCGCCTTCCCGACTGCACCTCAAAAGGCTCAAAGACTAGTTTAGGAAGCACCAAGTTGGTTCTCTGGGCGCGGAGCTTATGCCTCCCAAACCTTGGTTGGCACCTTCCTGAATTCTGCCAAAGGGTAGGGCCGGCCAGCCCTGAACAGAGCTGCCACATGGCTGGCCAGTCCAAATAAACAATAATTGCCATTTGCATTTTACATACATACATATATATATATATATATATATGATAAGCTTTGCTTTAAGAAAAAGGAGCTTCTGCCAAGGGTAGCAGAGAGCGCTGCACCGATCCCTGACAGCTCCTTGTGTGCAATATGTAAATTTACTTAAATTATGTACATTCTAAAAGTAGGCATTCTGAAAAATGTTCTTTTTAACCAGGGATGTACAGTCAAGAAGTTGCAGCCAGTGCAGGAAAAGCAATTGTAGGCTTGTATTATGCAGTTGGTTGCTGCTAATATTTTGGGGAATGTATACATAGGTGTATATATACACACACCTGCACATACATACATGCATGTGTGCATGTGTGTAATTTAAAATATTTTTGGCTATGTACAGAAATGAACTGAGAGTCTAGCTTCTTCAGGCTGGTTTTTCTGGAAGAGTCTTTGTGATCTTTGAAACAGTGTTTGACAATCAACGCCGACCTATGGTTGACTGATATGTATTTAATTGGGGTGGGAATTGTAGTTTTTTTTTTTTTTTGCACTGACAGCTTGCAGGTTGTTCATACTTAATGATGTACTGTACAAAAGAGAAAAAAATGTTTGCGTAGCATCCATCCCCAAAGTTGGTCAATCCTTCATGTATCAAACCTTGTTCGCTAAGTACACGTTCCAGGATCTTACTCAGTTGTTACTATTGATGCTTCTGTACGGGCGATTGGATAAATGTCCATTTCCCACCACCACCAAGTAGCTCTTTTATAGTATGTTAGCGATTTTATACACTGATTTGGGGAAAGGAGATTTCTCAGATGCGATAGGGCTGTTTTCTCAGCCAGCACACCTCTCTCGAAAGGAAACTGCAGAATTCAGGGAAATGGGAAGCAAAGAATCTTTTAAAACAAAGAATGACATGCAAAAATATATATTTTGGGAATCTTTGGGACAGGTTTACCTAATCTCCTTCCCACTACCAAATATTAGTTTTTCGTTGTGGTTTTTTTTTTTGTTATTGTTATTGTTTTTTGTTTTTTTAAAGAGTTTGCAGAGTGTTTGGAGTGGACTAAGATTTTCTGTTAAAGGGATTGGTGCTAAATAAGCAACGTCCTTTTTATAGTTGCTTTAAGTTTTTGAGAGTGTTATCTGGTATGAAAGAGAAATCCTATGCCTCCTTTTGCAGATTTTTCATTTGGATGTGAATTGTGTGTGTGTGTGTGTGTGTGTTAAAGGAGAGAACTGCTGCTTAATTTTTTTTTCTGTTACTGCTCAATTTCCACATGTTGTCATTTTAAAAGAATTTGATCTCAATAAAAGAAATCGGTCTCAGTTTCTCACAGCCGCACTATTCAAAGTGTATTTTTCTTTCTTTTTTCTTTTTCCTTCCGCAAAAGGGCTCTCACTATCTCCCCACAATATTATTTGGGTGCAAGGTCTGGGAATAATTAGAATACAATAGAATAATAGAGTTGGAAGGGACCTTGGAGGTCTTCTAGTCCAACCCCCTGCTTAGGAAGAAAATCCTATAGCATTTCAGACAAATGGTTGCCCAATCTCTTCTTTAAAACTTCCCGTCTTGGAGCATTCACAACTTCTGGAGGGAAGGTGTTCCATTTATTAATTGTTCTGTCAGGAAATTCCTCCTTAGTTCCAGGTTGCTTCTCTCCTTGATTAGTTTCCATCCATTGTTTCTTAACAGATAACAGATAACCAGAGTTGGAGGGGACCTTGTAGGTCATCTAGTCCAACCCCCCGCCCAAGCGGGAGACCCTACACCTGCCATTTCTGACAAATGGCAGTCCAATCTCTTCTTGAAAGTCTCAAGTGATGGCGCTCCCACAACTGCCTTCAGATGCTTTGGAGAATAGCTTGACTCCCTCTTCTTTGGGGCAGCCCCTGAGATACTGGAAGACTGCTATCATGTCTCCTCTAGTCCTTCTTTTCATTAAACTAGACCCAATTCCAGTAACCATTCTTTATATGTTTTAGCCTCTAGTTCCCTAATTGAGTTAGCATATGGTGATTTCCAATTTGGCCGAAAGAACAACTAAAACAGGATACAGTAGACCCTTTCCAAACCCTTTCTAAAAAAGTACATAACACATAAATAAGGATATCATTCTCCCTTTCCCATCGTAGCTAAGGAACAGATATTGCAAGTTGCATAAAATTTATGAGGGAGGGAATCCCACAGACCAAAAGGGGATTGAAAAAGATGGTGGTTAAAGTTTAACAGAGTTGGAAGGGGCCTTGTAGGTCATCTAGTCCAACCCCCCACCCAAGCAGGATAAATGGCAGTCCAGTCTCTTCTTGAAAGCTTCCAGTGATGAAGCCTCACAACTTCTGAAGGCAACTTCTGTTCCATTGGTTAATTGTTCTCACTGTCAGAAAGTTCCTCCTTATTTCCAGGTTGAATCTCTCCTTGGTCAGTTTCCATCCATTATTCCTTGTCTGGCCTTCAGGTGCTTTGGAAAACAAGTTGGCCCCCTCCTCCTCTCTGTGGCAGCCCCTCAACTATTGGCACACTGCTATCATGTCTCCCCTGGTCCTTCTCTTCACTAGACTAGCCAGGCCCAGTTCTTTGGGGGTTGGCAAGAATGCATTTCATTGCAAGGCACAGGACTTTTTTATATCTCTAATTTGCAAGGACTGTCCCATTTTCACTTCCTCTGAAGTCCATCAACAGCACTAGAAAACCAATGCAACACAATCCTTGGGCTAGTATGTGGGATAAACATTGTTTGAATAACAGAAGGAATGAGGTAGCACTACTCAGAAGGGGTTGTGCTGGAAGCAGAATCAATCAGGTAAGTGCAACACCACATCTGTGCAAACCAAAGTGTTAGGGCAAGGTTGTTCTGACTTGGGCTTTCCCAGCAAAAACCCCTTTTATTAAACGAAGGTGAATTTCTTGCATTCACCTTCAGCCAAAGGCTTGGCAAACAGTCTTTCAAGGGTCTAACTAGGAGCACGGACCTTATCTAGCTTGAAGAGCTGCCAAGTAAATATTTTCAAATGCAGTGTTGACAAGGAAGGGCTTGGCGCAGAGTCTCTTGAGATGCACAGACAAATCTTCACACTGCTGCAACAAACAAATTGTTTCCTGCAAAAGCTCTCTCCCCTTTTGCTCCTCTTTTAATCCCTATGGGAGGGGCATTCGCCGTTCCCCTGTGGCTTTACTCCGTTGACCCTGAGTTCTTGTCTTTTGGCAGCTCTGCGCATGTGCAGGCTGGGAACCGGCTCCAGCTGCTCCCCCGCCTCACTGCTGTCCAACTCCAAAGGCAGCTGATAACTGCCAGACTGCCTGGCCCCATCTCTGCCTCTGATGCAGAGCCCTCATCCGAGCCTTCTTCAACCTCTAGGATGGCTTCATGTTCCTCCCCAACCTCCTCATCGTGCGATTCTGCTGCCAGCTATGCTATCTGCCGGTGGGCCACAACGAAGGTTGATATGGCCACTTGGAAGAATGTCCATGATTTTTGGGGGTGCACGGGGTGAGGAGGGGCTGAAACAGACAAGCCCTGGGGCTCTCTGCCTGCTGCAATTCAGCATGACAATACGTTTGCAAGTGGAAGTAACCAGGAATGGTTACGATTAGTGTCAGGGTTGAGAAAGATGATAGAGAGAGAAAGAGAGAGATGATAGACAGGAAGACAGATATCAACGGAGCATTGTGGTTTACAAAGACAAAAATCCATGTTCCTTAAGGAACCAGCAGTTGACCTGTCCTGCAGAAGTGTAACGTGGCTTCCTTATGTCCCATTTGTACGAGAGGCAATTTGGGATGCACCCGCCAGGAAGCTATGAGATGCATGCACAAGGCATCTTGCAAGAGCTCGTGGTTGAGCTGCGCTTCAGCACTGACCACAAAGCGAAGTCTGAACACTCTGCAGAGAGAGTGGAGCAGATTTCCCCACCCACAAGCCTGGAGATCTGTTGTCCCTTTGTCGTGAAGGCAACCGTGAAGATACGGGTGGAGGGGGAAGGAGTCAAGAGGAAGAGGGCCGACCTGCCACTGATGAAGTCATGGTACATGACATTTACAGTTCTGTTGAAAAGAAGACGTCGTTGGCAACCCCCTGAGATCGAAAAGGGAGAGGAAGCTGATCAAGCATCACCTCAAGATGACTGGCCTTCCTCAAGTCTGGGTGCTGGCTTTCCTGTCACTGCGAGGTATGTAACCCCAGAGCGTCTGCTCGAATTCCGTGCCAAGCATTCGGTTCTAGGGATATCTTGGTGGCTTTCAGATAACCAGCCTGGTAGAGGATCTTGCAGCTCCTTTAGGATCAGGTTCGGCTGAGCTTCATCTCCTTCAAATGGGTGTTGAGACCAAGCCAATGTTCTCCTTGGTCTTCAGGGAGTAGGGCCAGCTGGCGGTGGCTTCATTGCATGGACTTTTCTCGATGAAGATTCTTTCAATGATTGAGATCTTCGGGGTCATTGGGTTGGATTACTCATTTTTCTCTCTGCCGGAAGTTAGATACAGATTAACAGAGTTGGAAGGGATCTTGTAGGTCATCTAATCCAACTCACACACACATCTGCCCAAGCAGGAGACCCTACACCATTTTTGACAGATAGCAGTCCATTCTCTTCTTGAAAGGTTGCAGTGATGAAGTTCCCAAAACATCTGAAGGCAACTTCTGTTCCATTGGTTGATTGCTCTCACTGTCAGAAAATTTCTCCTTATTTCCAGGTTGAATCTCTCCTTGTTCAGTTTCCATCCATTATTTGTTCTCTGGCCTTTGGGTGCTTTAGAAAATAGTTTGACCCCCTCCTCCTCTCGGTGTAGCCCCTTAAATATTGGAAGATGCTCTCATATCTCACCTTGTCCTTCTCTTCCCTAAATTAGCCAGGCCCAGTTCCTGTAACCATTCTTCATATGTTTTAGTCTCCAGTCTCCTAATCATCCTGGTTGCTCTTCTCTGTACTCTTTCTAGAGTCTCAATTTTTTATAGTGTGGTGACCAAAACTGGATGCACTACTCTAGATGTGGTATTAGTGCCTCCTTTGATCTTGATTGTATCCCTCTGTTAATGCAACTTAGGATTGCATTGGCTTTTTTGGCTGCTGGCTCCTATTGAACTGGTTGTCCACTAAGATTCCAAGATCCTGTCACAGTTACTACTATTAGTTGCCACAATTGTTGGGATTATAATGTTTATGATGAGATGAGCTACTCTTAGGGCCCCCCAGTGTTCTCTGAGCTTGGTTGTTTTCTTGCAAGAAATAACCAAGCTCAGAGAGCATCAAGGATTCTACATTTCAATACTGACCTACAAGTATTATCCTTTATTGCGGCAACTCTGACTTTATTGCAATTCTACATTAACAGAGTCTTGCAAGTCTGAGGGAGCAAATCTTGTAATGCTTCCTCTGAAGTCTGAGAAGTTAGGGAAGGTTTCTATTCAGCTTCTTTCACTGCCTATTATATAGCTGCGAACTGTATCATCTCTATAAAGTTAATACCACTTTATAATGCCTGGCTAAGGCCACACTTGGAATACTGCATTCAGTTTTGGTCACCACGATATAAAAAAGATGTTGAGACTCTAGAAAGAGTGCAGAGAAGAGCAACCAGGATGATTAGGGGACTGGAGGCTAAAACATACGATAAATGGTTGCTGGAATTAGGCATTTCTAGTTTGATGAAAAGAAGGACTAAAGGGTGATATGATAGCAGGGTTCCAATATCTCAGGGGCTGCCCCAAAGAAGAGGGAGTCAAGCTATTCTCCAAGGCACCTGAAGGGAGGACAAGAAGCAATGGGTGGAAACTAATCAAGGAGAGAAGCAACCTAGAAATAAGGGGAAATTTCCTGACAGTTAGAACAATTAATCAGTGGAACAACTTGCCTCCAGAAGTTGTAAATGCTCCAACACTGGAAGTTTTTAAGAAGAGATTGGATAACCATTTGTCTGAAGTGGTGTGGGGTTTCCTGCCTAAGCAGGGGGTTGGACTAGAAGACCTCCAAGGTCCCTTCCAACTCTGTTATTCTATTCTATTCTATTCTATTCTATTCTATTCTATTCTTATCTTATCCTTCCCTAGGTTGCATCTCTTTACTCTGTTTCTCAAAGTCTTTCTTGCACTGCCATCCACCCCTCCATGAAATTTCATTTCAGATTGTTCATTTCTTAAGATGAAAATCGTTTAATAATAAGTACATTTGCTAGTAATACGATGAATAATAATAACCATAACAACCACAATGGATAGTCCCACCAACCCTGGTGGGTTGATAGTGATCATTTTAGAGAACCCCGGCTTAGGGCAATGTCTGCAGTCAACCTGGGAATTCCTGGAACCAATGCTGGGTAGGTGGGAGGATGCTAAGCCAAATGTGAGGAAAATGAGTGATTCTACATTTCCTGTTCTCCAACATCAATCAACTAATCAGAATAGAGCTGGAAGGGACCTTGGAGGTCTTCTAGTCCAATCCCTTCTCAAGCAGGAGACCCTAGGGCCTATACCATTACAGACAAGGGACCATTTCAGACAAGTGAAGTCTCTTCTTAAAATTCTCCACTGATGGAGGCATCCACAACTTCTGCAGGCAAGCAGTTCCACTGGTTAATTGTCCTTAATTTGTTAGGAGGTTTCTCCTTAATTCCAGGTTGCTTCTTGCTTTGATCAGTTTCCATCCACGGTTTCTTGCCTTGCCTTCTGATGCTTTGGAAAGTAAGATAGAATTTAGAATTTATTCATTTTTATTTTATTTATTTATTTGATTTGATTTGTCAATCGCTTACAAGATAATAGGTATAAGTATAAACATGAGTAAGAATATAGGAAATAGGTACGAATAAATGGGGACAATAGGACAGGGATGGTAGGCACGATGGCGCACTTATGCACACCCCTTACAGACCTCTTAGGAATGAGGTGAGGTCCATAGTGGTTAGTTTGAGGTTAAAGGAGTGGGGGTTAGAAGATGTAACAACTGAGTCAGGTAGTGCATTCCAAGCATTGACCACGCTGTTGCTGAAGTCGTACTTTCTGAAATCAAGTTTGAAGTGGTTTACATTGAGTTTATATCTGTTGTGTGCTCTTGTATTGTTGCAGTTGAAGCTGAAGTAGTCACTGACTGGTAGGACATGGTAGCAGATAATTTTGTGTGCTACGCTTAAGTCCAATCTTAGCCGATGTAGTTCAACGTTGTCCAAGCCCAACATTTTAAGCCTGGTGGTGTAGGGTATTCTGTTGTGAGCAGAGGAGTGTAGTACTCCTACACTTTTAGAATACTATTATTACTACTATTAGAATAGAATAGAGCTGGAAGGGACCTTGGAGGTCTTCTAATCCACCCCCCTGCTCAAGCAGTTGACCCCCTTCTCCCTCTTCTTTGTGGCAGCCCCTCAAGTATGGAATACTGCTATCATGTCAACCCCTAATTCTTCTTTTCTCTATATACTTGGTTCCATTTAAAATACACATTTACATCTGTTTCAACCACGCCTTGTCTTTTTTTCACTCTTGGTTTTTCTAAGACCTCAAATGGAAAGGAAATGCATAATTGATTCTGGAGCCCAATCTCTGTTGGCGTGCATGTTTCCTTTCGGCCTCATTTCACAGTTTGCGAGCAGACCTGCGGCAGGAAACAGCGAAACTAAAGATGAGTCCACCGGAAGACCACAAATGCTGCCTTTTGAGCTCCCAAGAGAAAACATGACAAAGTTTCCCTTAGATATGAGCATTTTGGAACGTTTTATTTATCCCATCCTATGGAAAAGACACACTCCGGCCACAGTGATACTTTTCACAGATAAGGTGGAGGTATCAACCAGCTTTGGGGAAACTCCAGTGTTTGTAGAAGTGCGAGTTTATTTTAGGTGGGCGAAATGAATCAGAAAGATAGGATGGAAGCAGCCCTTGGGTGGGTAGAATTCAGCACCTGCATTGGGCTAGTTCCCCCTTGCATTTTGGATTTATTCGGTCTTGGATTGGGGCTGAGGATTTTAGCTTAATTGGCAATATGGGATTAATTGGGAGGGGTTGAGGGATAAATGGGGTGTTTTTAACCTTCTTTTATTAGGAACAGCTTGGAAGCTCATGGCCTGGAGGATGGACCCTTTTTTTTTTTAAGAATAAATGAAAAAGAATAAATGAATCCTTGGCATCAATTTTTGGACCTAACCATCACGTGTTTAAGTGTCTTTGGACAAATACCTTTTTAAGGAAGTCCATATCTGTCTGGTTCTCACAAAGCATTAGGTCCAGCCAATGGGTAGGATGTGTTAGGAGAAAATAAGAATTCAGCTGCAATACTGTGTGTGTATATGTATTTATGAGAGGGAAAGGGAGACAGGGAGAGAGAAAGAAAAAGGGAGGGAGGGAGAGAGAGAGAGAGAGAGGGAAGGAGGGAGAGGGAGTGGGAAGAAGAGGGACGGACAGGGACAAGAAAAGGGAGGAAGGGAGGGAGAAAGAGAGAGGGAGAGGGAGGGAGGGAGAGAGAGAAAGAAAAAGGGAGAGAAAGAGAGGGAGGGAGAGGGAAAGAGGAAGGGAGAGAAAGAGAGAGAGGGAGAGAAAGAAAGAGGGAAAGGGAGAGAAAAAGAGGAAAAGGGAGAGAGGGAGGGAAAGAGGGAGGGAGAGGGAAAGAGAGAGAGGGAGAGGGAGAGAAAGAAAGAGGGAAAGGGAGAGAAAAAAAAGAGGGAAAGGGAGAGAGGAGGGAGAGAAAGCGGGAGTGAAGGAGAGGGAAAGAGAGAGGGAGGGAGACAGAAAGAGAGAGAAGAATACATATTGAGTCAAAGGTACCTTTGCCCAAGAGATTGGAGGAATGTAGCAATTCTGTAAGAGGCTGATGGGAGGGCACACTTTTACCCGAAAGGACTCAAACTCGGGGTCTCCCTGGAGTGATTCTTGACAAATCCTTTTCTTCCCTAGGGATTTTTGCCCAGGTCCTCATGGAACATCTCCACTTGGGGGAAGGCCAGAATCTGGATCTCCATTGCGTCAACAGTAAAGGCAACACCTCCGCTCTAGAATGGAAGGATCCCCGTGGCTTTACGATATTTTTCAAAGATTTGCAAGGTAGGGATGAGGGCGCCGACAATGTTTTTTCCACTGGGTGGAGACAAGGAGGGGATTTTGCAACAGGCTGACCTAAATCCATTTTCACGGCCTCCCCTCTTGGTTTAAAACCACAAGATCCCCACACTGGGGTTAAGATGTGTGAAGAGGGCTATTCCGATAGTTTGACTCACTGCCGCCACAATTCTTCCTTTTCTTTTCTTTTTAAAAAAGAAATACTTAAAAGTGTTCCCTCTCTTCAACAAGAAAGCTCTCCGCGTGATTCAGTTGTGTTGAGGTCCAGCTATGTCCTGAGCAAGCATGTATTGATTTATTGATTTATTTTGATGGAAGTATATGCTCACAGTGGACTCCTTGGTGCTCTCTGGACTTGGTGGTTTTCTTTCAATTGTTTCACTACCCAAACTAGGCAGCATAATCAATGTATCATATGCATATACCCACACATATTATGATAGCAGTCTTCCAATATTCAGAAAGAGTGCCAAGAGCAACCAGGATGATTGGATGACTGGAGGCTAAAACATATGAAGAACGGTTGCAGGAACCGGGCATGGCTAGTTTAGTGAAGAGAAGGACCAGGGGAGACAGATAGCAGTCTTCCAATATTTGAGGGGCTGCCACAGAGAGGAGGGGGTCAAGCTGTTTTCCACCTGAAGGCTAAACAAGGAATAATGGATGGAAATTGAACAAGGAGAGATGAAACCTGGAAATAAGGAGACAGTGACAGCAATCAACCCATGGAACAGAAGTTGCCTTCAGAAGTTGTGGGAGCTTCATCCCTGGAGGCTTTCAAGAAGAGACTGAACTGCCATCTGTCAGAAATGGTGTAAGGATCTCCTGTTTGGCATGGGGGTTGGACTAGATGTCCTACCAGGTCCCTTCCCACTCTGTTAATCTGAGAAGCGAAACGTCTTCAAAGAAAAACAAGAAAGTCCAGTTGCCTCTTGGGGGGAAAGAAAAGCACCTTTGGGACAACTGCAGTGATTCACTTAACCACTGTGGCCAGAAAATGGGACCAAACTTCCTTAACAACTGTCTTGCTTAGCAGCAGAAATTTTGGGCTCAATCCTGGTCCCAAGTCAAGGACTACTTCTATACTCATTTTCAGTACAGGTGCCTTGTATGCCCCTTGCCTTGCATCTTTAACAAATCCCATCCATGTTTAGGTTCATCCCCTCATACTGGGCCAGAACCAGTTCAGTGCTTAGAAGAAAGAGCTTGAAGAAAAATCCCATCCATATATTGATAGAATAGAGTAGTGTAGAGTAGAATAGCATAGAATAGAATAATAGAGTAGAGTAACATAGAGAAGAATAATAGAGTAGAATAGCATAGAATAGAATAATAGAGTAGAGTGGCATAAAGTAGAATAATAGAGTAGCATAGAATAGAATAGAATAGAATAGAATAGAATAGAATAGAATACAATACAATACAATACAATACAATACAATACAATACAATACAATACAATACAATACAATAATAGAGTAGAGTAGAGTAGCATAGAATAGAATAGAATACAATACAATACAATACAATACAATAATAGAGTAGAGTAGCATAGAATAGAATACAATAGAATACAATACAATACAATACAATAATAGAGTAGAGTAGAGTAGAGTAGCATAGAATAGAATAGAATAGAATAGAATACAATACAATACAATACAATACAATACAATAATAGAGTAGAGTAGAGTAGCATAGAATAGAATAGAATACAATACAATACAATACAATACAATAATAGAGTAGAGTAGAATAGAAATTAGAACAGAATAGAAAATAGAACAAAATAGAACAGTAAATAGAATAGAATAGAACAAACAACAAATGTAGAATAGAATAGTAAATAGAACAGAACAGAATAGAATAGAAAATAGAATAGAATAGTAAATAGAATAGAATAGAATAGAATAATAGAGTTGGAAGGGACCTTGGAGGTCTTCTAGTCCAACCCCCCACCCAAGCAGGAGACCCTACACCATTTTTGACAGATGGCAGTCCAATCTCTTCTTAAAAACTTCAGTGTCTGAGCATTTACAACTTCTGGAGGCAAGTTGTTTCCCAGATTAATTGTTTTCACTGTCAGGAAATTTCTCCTTAGTTCTAGGTTGCTTCTCTCCTTGATTAGTTTCCACCTATTGCTTCTTGTTCTGCCCTCAGATGCTTTGGAGAATAGCTTGACTCCCTCTTCTTTGGAGCAGCCCCTTAGATATTGGAAGACTGCTATCATATCTCTCCTAGTCCTTCTTTTCATCAAACTAAACATATCCAGTTTCAGCAACCGTTCTTCATATGTTTTACCCTCCAGTCCCCTAATCCTCTTTGTGGCTCTTCTCTGCACTCTTTCTAGAGTCTCAACATACTTTTTACATCGTGGCGACCAAAACTGGACACAGGATTCCAAGCGTAGCCTTACCTTACCAATATTTATCTCTCTCTTTGAAACAGTCACAAGAGAGGGAAGGTACCAACTTCTGCATTACTCCAATGATTCGCTGTCCATTCGTCTTTCCAATGTAACAAGACACGACGAGGGACTGTTCACTTGTCTCTACTACAGTGAGAATATTGGAACCAAACTTGTGAACGTTACAGTTTGGGGTAAGATCTGAAACTTCTACCTTTCAACGAATGGCAGCTTTTGGAGATGGCAAGGATGGTTTTAAGCTGAGCTGGAGGCCGTTCTGGGTTCACTTAACAACTATATTACTTACTTAATAACTGCAGTGGTTCACTTAACGATTGTAGCAAGAAATGGGACAAAAGTCTCTTAACTGTCTTACTTAGCAATGGAAATGTTGGGGTCCATTGTAGTCATAAACTGTAATCTTATAGTTCATTTGCTTTATATTTCCCCTCCAAATATGCGGGTGAAGTGATCCTGTCCAGGGTGGATAAAAATTGACTATTTTTTAAAATGAATTTTTAAATTTTTTGATCAAATTTATTTTAATAATATGCGTTTGGAGTAAAAATCTATCTAAAGATAGTTTTATATTTATGAGACGTTAATAATTTAATTTATTCAGCATGTGTTAAGGTGTTGAGATGACCAGTTGCTGTAAGGCTGATGCAATAAGGATGAATCAGCATAGCATGGGTATTGCCTTTTTAAGACTATGCATGGGTCCACAGAACTCTTTACCTCTTTAAGAGGTGTTTATATAAGGCAGCTATTAGAGGACGTATCTTTCTCTCTCCTTGTGTCCTGTATCCATTGCAGAGTTCTCCGTATAGGGTTAAGAAGATTGATTACACGTATTTGCCTACCACGTATATTTATGTATATGTCTTGCATATAAACCACTGTTAAATGTCTAAATATCTGTGTGCTGTGTTTTGCTCCTGGGTTGTCTCGCAATAATAGCATGCTGCAAACACTCTGACAGCATGAAATGGAGCATAGTTATGTAGCATGAAGCGGTTTATTCTGTAATATTAGGACTGTCAACAGCAGGTCAGAAATGACAGTTGCTCTTTAAAAATTATGGTTTAAATCGAGTTGATTTGAATCAAGCCTTTTTATTAGTGATTTAAATCATGACTTAAATTGACTTGATTTAAATCAAATCCACCCTGATCCTGCCCCATTCCTATTCAACTGAAGTAAAATCCCAACAGGAAGACTACAACCTAATGAAATCTCTTCTTTTTACAGCTCCACCTTCCAAACCTTTGTTGGAGGATTTGAGGGCCACAGTAAACCACACAGAAGAAAACGTTGTCTTAAGGTGTTCCACCGAGGGCAGCTGGCCTGCTCCTCAGATCACCTGGCTGCTACAGAACAGAATGGAAATCTTTGGTATGTTTCAAATAACTTTATTTTTCTTTCGGAAGTTGTGGGAGCTTCACCACTAGAAGCTTTCAAGAAGAGACTGGACTGCCATCTGTCAGAAATGAGGCTTGGGCAGGGGGTTGGACTAGGTGACCTACAAGGTCCCTTCCAACTCTGTTAAACTGTATCTGTATCTTTCCGGATTATCCTTTGCCTTTTAATAGCCCTTCTTCAATAACGCTGAAAAAACACTAAGCAATTACCTGCTTTAAAATCAGGTTCATGTTCATTTGTTTATTTACTAGTTGGGTCCATTGTATTAAGCAGTGAACTTGGTTTATAATCAGCATTCAACAAAAATAACATTAAGCATCCTAAAAAAAAACACTATTCCAGATGTTTTGGAATTGCACCAAATTGCTCTCAGTATTACCTTTGCTTTCTTTTGCTATTGTCATTCTCCTTCTATTTGTTGGTCTTTGTGTTTAAAGAGTTCTGTCTCTTCTCTCCTGCTGCCTCCAGGTATTACCGTATCCACTCTCCAGATGTTTTAGTCTTGCTTATGCAGTTCTAAGTATCCTATTTCGATGTTATAACAGGATAATTAGAACTGCAGAAAAAAACAATTGCTACCAACCTGCCTTCCACTGAGGACCTGTATACTGCATGAGTCAAAAAGAGGGCTGTGAAAATATTTACAGACCCCTCACATCCTGGACATAAATTGTTTCAACTTCTACCCTCAAACAACACTACAGCTAGACACAACGACAATTTCTCCTCCCATGCCATCACTCTACTAAATAACTCATTCCCACAACACTGTCCAACTATTTAGTAAGGCTATATTACGATGATTCTTCTAATCTTTCCTGTTACCTATCTTCTTTCTACTTATGACTGTAACTTTGTCGCTTGTATCTTTACGATTTATATTGTTTTATTTACTTTCCTAATATGATTTATGTTGATTGCTTGTTTAGTATCCTATGACTATCACTAAATGTTGTATCTTATGATTCTTGATGAATGTAATTTTTAATACATCTTTATGTATCTTATGATTCTTGATGAATGTATTTTTATGATGAATTTATGGTGACTATATTTTTATGAGTCCTATGATCATGATTACCACTTATAGCTTTTATGTACAGTGATTAGCTCATGCACCGAAGACAAGGTCTCTGTGTATCCAATCACACTTGGTCAATAAACAATTCTATTATTATTTTGTTATCATCATCATCATAATTATTATTATTATCTCTTTTTGCATTCTTCAATGCATTTTAGGAAACACTCAACACCAACTGGAAGAAAAGAGCTTCCATTCCATAAGCAAGTTGTCCATCTACGCATTCCCCGAGGGCTCTGTCATTTCTTGTGTGATACACCACAAAGCCTTAGGAAAGAGAAATTTAACTGTGACTTTGCACCTGGACCATACCAGTAAGTGGAGAGTTTGAGGGCAGGATGGAGAACGTGTTTAAAACATAAACAGCATAAATAAGACCCTCTTAGGAATTACACAACCATTTAGATGTGCTGCAGCATGATTATGGGACATTTTGCCAGCTCTTATAACTTTTGCACAACAGTTACAACAGTTCATTTAGTGAGTGTTCGAAGTTACAACGGCTCTGGAAAAAAAGGAACTAATGACCATTTTTCACACTTATGATCGTTGCAGGAGAGAGAGAGAGAAAGAGACAGAGAGAGACAGAAAGAGAGACAGAGAGAGAGAGAGAGAGACAGAGAAAGAGACAGAAAGACAGAGACACAGAGAGAGACACAGAGAGAAAGAAAGAGAGAGACACACAGAGAGACAGAAAGAGAGATCTGATCTAAATGGATCTTCTAATCTAGTAGGACTCTCACATTTTGACCTTTATATATGTTATCCTTGGGCATTAATAGCCTTCCTTGTTTTCTTTTCCACATATTCAGAACAAAAACAGAAGACAGAAGAAACCTTTAGCGTTCCAGCATTGTCTCCAACCAAGGAGGTAGAAACTCAAAGTTCTCACACCACCAACGGTAAGAGTACAACATTGGTTTATAAATAATCTTCCTTAGTTAGGTACAGGGTAGGATTCAAATTTCTTAACAATTGAATCTGTGGGTGTGGCCTAATTTGTGGGTGTGGCTTGGTGGTCATGTGACTGACTGGGCGTGGCTTGCTGACTGGACATGGCTTAGTGCTCACGTGACTGGCTGGGCGGGGCTTGTATGTAAATATTGAATTTTTTTTATAAAAAAGAGCAAGTTTTATCCAAAAGCAGGCAAAGCAGGCAGGCAGATTGAGTTGTTAACAGAATCACAGATTCACTCAGAGATCTAACTTTCTGCAATCTGCTATCTGAGTCTGCCCTGAAAAATAGAAGCTTCAGTCCTAAGAAAGGTTCAGCTCTGCTTTTAGATTAGCTAAAAAGCAAGAAATCCAACAATTCCCTGCTTTCTAGCTAATCTAAATCTCCCGGAACAGCTGATAGTGGGAACAGCTGATGGTCAGGGGGAAAAAAAGGAAAAACGGCAACTTACCAAAAATTAGGCAAAGGCACAACACAGGCAAGTTGGATGGCGTGCATGCCAGGCAAGGAGTGAGTGGACGGGGTGAAGGGGAGGGGCCAGATAGTGATCGATTTGCCGGTTCTCCAAACTGCGCAGAATCATAACAACCAGTTCTATAGAACCGGTCCAACCAGTAGAATCCCAGCCCGGCTAGGTACGCTCAGTACATTAAGCTATAAATCATAATTTGGATTCAGACATTTAGCTAAAACAAAATTAATGGCATTCCAGATGGGTTCATGTTGTTCTTATTAATTGATTTCGAATGATGTTCCTAGTATAGAAATTGCCCTGAGCAAAGGGTTGGATTAGATGACGTTCAAGACCCCTTGAAGACTATACAACTCTGTGTATAGTCCAGAACTTTCTGGGAAATAGAAAGTTGGAGAATGCTGGTATGGTGAAGCCAGACATCTTACTCCATGGAAGCTCAGCTGGTGGAGAAATATAATTTCCCAGCTCTGATAACCCCCAATATTTTTCTGCTAGGAAATAGAAGCTAAAGATGGAAAAACTCAAATGTTTTCTGTTTCTTTTTCTCCCCCCCAAAACAGAAACAAATATGACTTACAGAGGCTTTGTGGAGGAACAAGCCAACATTTTGTTCCCAGGCCTTGTATCTATTCTCCTTCTTGCTCTCTTCATCATGGTCCTTCTCTTTGTGGTGAAACTGTGGAAAGCACACAGGGACTGGAAAAAAGGTAAGAGGGGGAAAAATAAAAATTTAATATTTATTTATTTATTTATTAAATTTCTATACTGCCCCCTCTCCCAAAAAAGGGACTCGGGGCGGTGTACAGCCAACTAAAAACAGAAACAGTATATACAATTAAAAACAAATTAAAACAATTAAATTACAGGCTGAATATATAATTAGAGAATATAAAACTAATAAAAAATTTAAAATACCAAATTTTAAAAACCCCAAAAATCGTTACTGGGCCAGGCCAGCCTGTTGAAAAAACAGGGTCTTTACTGCGCACCGGAAGGTCTGAATGTCGGTAATGGCCCGTATCTCTGGGGGCAAATCGTTCCAAAGGGAGGGAGCCCCCACAAAGAAGCCCCGCACCCTCGGGGCCGCCAACCGGCAATGCCCAGCCGGCGGAACCCCGAGGAGGCCAACTCTGTGGGAGCGCACTGGGCGGCGGGAGGCTGTTGATGGCAGCAGGCGGTCTCGTAAGTACCCAGGTCCCGAGTCATGGAGCGCTTTAAAGACGATCACTACCACTTTGAATCGGATCCGGAAGGCCACAGGAAGCCAATGCAGCACGCGCAGGAGCGGTATAACATGGGAGCAGTGTAACATTGGGAATAGTTTCCTCTTCCACCCACATGCCCAAAAGTTTCTAAAAAGCGTGTATTCAACACCCACCAAATTTCTTGTGGTGCTTCAAGGTTTTGAAAAGCACTCTCAGAGGGAAACAATCTTCAACATCTTCAGAGAACAGTAGACCTTGTCTGCCACAGTGGTTGATTTTCACTTTCCTGAATTTGTATAGCAGATTTTAAAAATTCCAATGTGGTTGTTGGCAAATGCCAGTCAGATTTGAGCCAGTTGTCAACTCATAAATCATTCCTAGGCCTGTTCCTGAGGTGACATTAGAAGGAGAGGGGGAGAAAGGCGTGATGGAGCAGATCAAGACCAGGAGCACATTCCATGCTTATTTATTTATTTGATTTATTTGATTTGTCAATCGCTTACAAGATAATAGGTATAAGTATAAACATGAGTAAGAATACAGGAAATAGATACGAATAAATGGGGACAATAGGACAGGGACGGTAGGCACGATGGTGCACTTATGCACGCCCCTTACAGACCTCTTAGGAATGGGGTGAGGTCAATAGTGGCTAGTTTGAGGTTAAAGGAGTGGGGGTTAGAGGATGTAACAACAGAGTCAGGTAATGGATTGCAGGCATTGACCACTCTGTTGCTGAAGTTGTACTTTCTGCAATCGAGTTTGAAGCGGTTTACATTGAGTTTGTACTGTTGTGTGCTCTTGTATTGTTGCGGTTGAAGCTGAAGTAGTCATTGACTGGTAGGACATTGCAGCAGATAATTTTGCGTGCTACGCTTAAGTCTAACCATAGGCGGCATAGTTCTAGGTTGTCCAAGTCCAACATCTCAAGCCTGGTGATACAGGGTATTCTGTTGCGAGCAGAGGAGTGTAGTACTCTTCTAGTGAAATACTTCTGGACTCGCTCAATTGTATTAATGTTCGATACACAGTGCAGATTCCAGACTAATGAGCTGTATTCAAGTATTGGTGTAGCAAAGGTTTTGTATGCCCTGGTTAGCAATTCAATATTTCCAGAGGAGAAGCTTCTGAAGATTAGATTTACAACTCTTAATGCCTTTTTGGCAATGCTGTTACAGTGAGCTCTGGCGCTTAGGTCATTTGATATGAGAACTCCAAAGTCCTTGACAGAGTGAGGATCATCAATGAAGTCATATCCACCTGGTTTGTATTTGGTGTACTGACTTTTTTTTGCCAATGTGTAGGACAGGGCATTTGTTGGTCGAGATTTGGAGTTGCCAGATGTTTGACCATTCAGACACATAATTATCTTGTGGAGATTGTAGCCTAGGCTACTGGGTCTTCTGCCCTCGAAAATCTTTCATTGGAGAATTAGAGAATTCGCCAAGACTATGCCAATGCTCTCTACATGGGGCTGCCTTTGAAGAGCATCCGGAGGCTCCAGCTGGTGCAGAATGCGGCCGCGCGGGTGGTGTTGGGAGCTCCTCAGGGCTCCCATATTATGCCACTTCTGCGTGAGCTGCATTGGCTCCCGGTGGCCCTCCGGGTGCGTTTCAAGGCTTAGTTATCATCTTTAAAGTGCTCCATGGCTCGGGACCAGGATATTTGCGAGACCGCCTCCTGCCATTATCCGCCTCCCGCCGACCGATACGCTCCCATAGAGTCGGCCTCCTCGGGGTGCCACCAGCTGGACGGCTGGCGACCCCGAGGATGCGGGCCTTCTCATTGGGGGACCCTCCCTCTGGAACGAATTGCCCCCGGAGATGAGGACCATCCCTGATCTCCTGACCTTCTGCCGTGCGTTGAAAACTCATTTATTTCAGCAAGCCGGTTTGGCCTAGGGGTTTTTAGAGTTTTTAATCTGGTTTTAACTTTCTTAATTCCCTTATTTTTAATCTTTTGATATGGCCAACGTATTTAATTCTTTTAACTTTTAAATATTGTATATGTATTTCTATATGTGTATTTTATCTTGGCTGTTCACCGCCCCGAGTCCCTTTGGGAGGGGGGGCGGTATATAAATTTAAATAAATAAAATAAATAAATAAATGTGATTGATGACACCCAGCTCATGAATGTGTTTCGTTGGAGAATCTGATATATGACACACCCAGGGGGGTGAGGGGAAACAAGGTCATTGGTGATAATAAATTTCGTGTCTCAGAGTTCATACATGTTGCTCCTAATAAATCTTTTGAATTCTTTTGAAGCTTGGCTCGAGGCTCATGATCTAATTAGGGCAATCATCGGAATCCTGACACCAGTATTAAAACCTAGAATTAGGAAAAAGATTTCACCTGAAAATCAGGATGTCTGACTCAAGCACGTGTTGGAGGTGGGACAGTCATTGTACCCACTTACTTTAATGTAAAGCCCCACTGAATTTAATGAGGCTTCCTTCCAAGTAAACATGGGACATTGTACAGTTAGTCCTTCACTTATGACCTTAGCTGAGCCCAGAATTACAGTTGTTAAGTCACTGCAGTTCTAACTGGAGGCATCACCTGGCTAGACCTGATTTATTTTTTACTATTTTGGCAGTGCTTGTTAACAAATGCCACGGTTGTTAAGCAAATACAGTGGTCATTAAGCAAATCCATTTGACCCAATGGCTGTAAACACAGGGTACTTGGGGAAAAAAAAGCAGAAATTCCAGTGCTGTGACGCCAGGATGCTTCAAACAGCCATAAAGGCGATCCAGTTGCAAGTACTCAAAATGTGATCACGTGACTTTGTGTGTGCATGTCTGAGGGCAGTGTTTGGAGATTTGGAGGGGCTGTTGCCACTTCAAATAGTCATTAAGAGCCTCAGTGGCGCAGTAGTCATAGTGCAGTACTGCAGGCTACTTCTGCTGACTGCCAGCTGTCTGCAATTTGGCAGTTCGAATCTCACCAGGCTCAAGGTTGACTCAGCCTTCCCTCCTTCCGAAGTGGGTAAAATGAGGACCCAGATTGTTGGGAGCAATATGCTAACTCTGTAAACCACTTTGAGAGGGCTGGAAAGCACCGTGAAGCAGTATATAAGTCTAAGGGCTATTGCTATTGCTTAAATGACCAGTCATAATCAAGGCCTATCAATAAGTATGTGAGCTAAATCTGCCTTGTCACAACAGATATCTGGCCTAATATTCTGCACCTCATTCTTGTCCCTCCCTAATATAGAAAATAATAATGCTTCTGAACAACCCATTGAGAGTTACAGACCTAAAGCAAACAAAGCCCCTGGCAGACTCAAGAAGAATATATGCGGTATGTATAAATGGGATTTCCTCACGTTTGCAGGCAGCAAAGAGGTTGGAATTAAGAGAAGCAAGTGTGAACAAATGTGCAGCTCCATTGCTATGGAATACACAGATAGACCTGGTGAAACCAGGCTTAACAGCAGTAACTGTGAGAGGGAGCTTGGAGTTTTAGTGGACAACCAGCTAAATATGAGCCAGCAGTGTCCAGCGGCAGCCAAACAAGCTAATGCAATCCTAAGTTGCATTAACAGAGGGATACAATCAAGATCAAGTGAGGTACTAATATCAATCTATAAAGCCTTAGGAGGACCACAACTAGAGTACTGCATCCAGTTTTGGTCACCATACTATAAAAAAGATGTTGAGACTCTAGAAAAAGTGCAGAGAAGAGCAACCAGGATGATTAAGGGGACTGGAGGCTAAAACATATGAAGAATGGTTACAGGAACTGGGCCTGGCTAGTCTAGGGAAGAGAAGGATCAGGGGAGAGAGGATAGCAGTCTTCCAATATTTGAGGGGCTGCCACAGAGAGGAAAGGGTCAAGCTATTCTCCAAAGCACCCGAAGGCCAGACAAGGAAAAATGGATGGAAATTGAACAAGGAGAGATTCAACCTGGAAATAAGGAGGAATTTTCTGATAGTGAGAACAATCCACCAAAGGAACAGAAGTTGCCTTCAGAAGTTGTGGCAGCTTCATCACTTGAGACTTTCAAGAAGAGACTGGACTGCCATTGGTCAGAAATGGTGTAGGGTCTGCTTGGGGGGGTTGGACTAGATGACCTACAAGATCCCTTCCAACTCTGTTAATCTGTATCTGTTTTTTACCAGCTGTTTTGGGGCTGAAATATGAGCTAGGATCAGAAGTAAAAAGAAACGAGCTTGAAGTAGCAATGACCTGTGCCTTTATTTTATGCAGTGATCCCCTGGAGGAACAGCGAGAAATATGTAATTCAAGAATCATATACCAGGACGTCAAAACCTTCAGAAGGAAGCCAAGATTCTTCAGTCTTCGAAAAAGAATTGTCCCACTTTAAAGAAACAGATATGTGACACTAAGGACAATATTGTGCAGTGTTTAACAGTAGGAACCATCTTCTCTTCCAATTTTAATTCCTGTGCTGCACCGTTCTGCAAAACTATCTCTTTAAAAATCCAGATTTTGGAGAGGATTTCAGATAAGAGCCTCCTAGACATCACAGAACAAGTATTGCAAATAAAGTAGTAATGATACTATAAAAGCCTTTGGGAACTTGTGCCAATTGTTATTTAGGAGTTGAAATTCCTCGTGTGGACGTAACAATTTTGAGATACACAAAGGTTATACAAAACCTTTGCCAGACCAATTCTCGAATACAGCTCGTTTGCCTGGAACCCACATTGTATACCAGACATTAACACAATTGAGCGGATTCAGAGGTATTTCTCGAGAAAAGTACTCCACTCCTCTACTCACAATAGTATTCCCTATGCCTCCAGGGTCGAAATTTTGGGTTTGAACAATCTGAAACTGCGGCACCTGTGGTCCGATCTAAGCATAATGCACAAAATTGTCTGCTGTGACATCCTGCCAGTCAACAACTTCTTCAGCTTCAACCACAACAATACACAGGCAAACAACCGATACAAACTCAAGGTAAACTGCTCTAAGCTTGATTGCAGAAAATAAGACTTCAGCAACAGAGTAGTCAACGCCTGGGACGCCCTACCTGACTCAGTTGTTACAGCCTTGAATCCTCACAGCTTCAACCTCAAACTGTCTACCATGGACCTCACCCCATTCCTAAGTGGTCCTGAAAGGGGGTGTGCATAAGCGCCTACCGTCCCTGTCCTAATGTCCCCATTTATCTGTATTTACTCCCTTTGTTCTTGTTTATGTTCATACCTATACTTGTTATCTTGTACATGTATGATAAATAAATAAATATAGAAGGCGAAATACCCCTCATGCATCATCACAAAATCTTCAGAACCGTAAAGCCTACAAACTTGAAATTTGGCACAAATGTTCCTCTTGGCATCTAGGGGCTCACTAAGAAAGGATTTTGCGAAATGATCATCAGAGAATTAGTATTTCTTATATTATTATTATTATTATTATCATCATTATTATCATTATTATTATCATGCTCTGATGAGCGCTACTCCCCCTCCTCGCCTGAAAAGAAATCGGTTCCAAATGCAAAACAGAAGCAGAGGAGTTTCAGTTTCAGTTTTAGTTTTACAGCACCAAGCAGCTTTAGTACAGAACAGTTGAGCTAAGCCACGCCCAGGGTCCTTGCTGTCTCCTTGCTCGCACAGCAAATACTGTTTCAGTTTCCAAACAGCCCTTAACTCTCTCACACCCTAACAGGATGCTAGCCAGATGAATACTGATGGATGCTGGTAGGCAGAGGCAGAATTTCTCTCCCCCGCCCCATTATTTTCCTCCCCAAAAACTAAGCCCGACCACATAGTTTCATTAGTGAAGCATGGGTACCCAGCTAGTTAGTTAGTTAGTTAATTAGTTAGTTAATAAATGAATGAATGAATGAATGAATGAATGAATGAATGAATGAATGAAGTGATTTTATTATATTACTCCAAGGAATCTTCTAAACTTCTCTAAAAGGAAGGTTAGAATGATAGCCCCCGCACGGCAACCACAGTAGAGTGCAGTATCCATTTGCCAAATACTGTAGCGCATCCAAGCTGCAGAAATCAAGATAACCAGGAGAAGGCAGCAGGTTTTGGGATAAAACCGCCCCCTACTAGTCATGTGGAGGTCTGCAACCTATCTTATATTAATTAGAGCTTAATTTTCATCAAACAGAGTTTCCTTTTTGGAAAAAGCATACACTTCAAATGTGCCAAAGACAAGAAAGAGGGCCTGTCATAAGACAGACCATTTGCAGATTTGATTTTAAAAAAAGAGAGAAAATTAGCATTGTTGACTAAACTGCCCTGTAAAATCCCTCCCTCCTTTTCCTTCTTCCTTCCTTCCCTCCCTCCTTCCCTTTCTTCCATCTCTTTTTCTTTCTTCCTCCTTTCCTCGCTTCTCTCCTTCCTTCCTTCTTTCCTCCCTCCCTTTCTTCCATCTTTTTCTTTCTTCCTCCTTTCCTCGCTTCTCTCCCTCCTTCCTTCCCACCCTCCCTCCCCATTCCTTCCTTCCTTCCTTTCCTCCCTCCCTCCCTCTCTTCCATCTTTTTTTCTTCCTCCTTTCTTTGCTTCCCTCTCTCCTTCCCTTTCTTCCATCTCTTTTTCTTTCTTCCTCCTTTCTTCGCTTCTCTCCTTCCTTCCTTCTTTCCTCCCTCCCTTTCTTCCATCTTTTTCTTTCTTCCTCCTTTCCTCGCTTCTCTCCCTCCTTCCTTCCCACCCTCCCTCCCCATTCCTTCCTTCCTTCCTTTCCTCCCTCCCTCCCTCTCTTCCATCTTTTTTCTTCCTTCCTTTCCTTTGCTTCCTCTCTCCTTCCCTTTCTTCCATCTTTTTCTTTCTTCCTCCTTTCTTCGCTTCTCTCCTTCCTTCCTTCTTTCCTCCCTCCCTTTCTTCCATCTTTTTCTTTCTTCCTCCTTTCCTCGCTTCTCTCCTTCCTTCCTTCTTTCCTCCCTCCCTTTCTTCCATCTTTTTCTTTCTTCCTCCTTTCCTCGCTTCTCTCCCTCCTTCTTTCCCACCCTCCTCCCCATTCCTTCCTCCTTCCTTTCCTCCCTCCCTCCCTCTCTTCCATCTTTTTTTCTTCCTCCTTTCCTTGCTTCCCTCTCTCCTTCCCTTTCTTCCATCTCTTTTTCTTTCTTCCTCCTTTCCTCGCTTCTCTCCCTCCTTCCTTCCCACCCCTCCCTCCCCATTCCTTCCTTCCTTCTTTCTTCCCTCCCTCTCTTCCATCTTTTTTTCTCTCTTTCTCCTTTTCTTGCTTCCCTCCTTCTTTCCCACCCTCCTTCCCCATTCTTCCCTCCCTCCCTCTCTTCCCTCTCTTTTTTTTCTTCCTCCCTTCCTTGCTTCCATATTGCAGCTCAGGGTTGAACTGTTGAGAACCTCGATGCTCTCTGAGCTTGGTTGTTTTCTTGCAGACGTTTCATTACCAAACTAGATAATATCATCAATCCTCCCTCTCTTCCCTTCCTTCCCTTTTCCCTCCTTCTCTTTCTTATGTTTCCCCTCCCTCAAAAAACTTCAAAACTGCCAACTTGGTTTACATCTTAAACCTTTGGTTTAAAACAAAAAAACAAAACCAAAGCAAAGCAAAACAAACAGACTTTGGACCATACCATTTTCCCGGAGCCCGAGACGGAAGCTCAAGAACGCTGCTTCCCTCCATTCTCCCCCCTCTCTTATCGGACAGTTGGTTCGCGCCGAGGCCAGGGGCGGCGCGGCGTATGCGTCTGGATACCGTTGCTAGGAGGGCTGAAGCCACGCTGGTGGCTTAGCGGGGGCTGCGGAAACGCGCTCTGTGAATAGCCCGCAGCGCTGCGGCTGGTGGAAGGTACTGAGCGGGTCTCAAAGGGGGCGAGGGGTGGGGAGGGGCAACCCCCCCCCGAGATGGCCAGAGTTTGGTCTTGGGGGGGGGTGCAGGGGGCTGGGAAGGAGGGCTGCAAACTGCTACTTCCCCCGCCCTCCCCAGGCATGGCGTGGTTCCACAGGGCTGCAGGTGCCCTGGGCTTCCCCTGTTGAATTTCTGCCTGCAGGAACCCAGATTCCCCTCTGGCTGGGCAGCTTTTTCCACAAAGGAAAACCTTTGGGTGGGATTCCCAGGTCAAGAGGCCTGCCCTTTTTTCCTCTGCCTTTTCCTTGCAACCCTTTATGGGGGATGGATATTTGCATTTCTGGGGGGGCTGCCTCTGGATTCACCCAGAGAGAAAGAGAGATTTTTCTTGCAAAAGGCTGGTGGGGAAATACATTTTTATTCTGATTTATTTTTTTTCTCCCTCCATCCAGATGCATGCCGGATTTCTGCTCTTGCATTTCAGGGAATGCCCCAGGTTGGGAAAAGATGCCATCTTGGAAGGGTGCAGATACGAAAAGTTCAACTCAAGAGCCCAAAACTAGTATAATTCTATACCAGAGGTCCCCAAACTTGGCAACTTTAAGACTTGTGGACTTCAACTCCCAGAATTCTCCAGCCATAGCTGGCTGGAGAATTCTGGGAGTTGAAGTCCACAAGTCTTAAAGTTGCCAAGTTTGGGGATCTCTGTTCTATATAATTCTCTCTCTTTCTCTCTCTCTCTCTCTCTCTTTCTGTCTCCCCTCTGATCGATGACAGTTATTTAGATATTATTTGATTAATTAAATATTAACCCATAATAGTTATTTAATTATTATTGGATGGATGGATTTATTCATTTGTTCATTCCAGCAATCAATCCGTCAATCAGTTTGTATAGTGCCTCATCTTCCAGACCCTGTTAGATTTCTCCAGGATCTGTTTCCATCAATATTGATTTTTTACACTTTCAAAAGAAATACAGAATATATTTTAAAGTCCATGACCCTCCAAAAGCCAGAATTTTGACATTTACAAGAACTTTTCATGTCTCTTAATATTTTGATAATAATTCATTCTCAGGGGGCATATGCTGAAAACGTCCCAAGGATTAAAGGCGAAGAACTTGTTGGGAAATTATTCTTAAAATACGATTGCTTTGGCAGTAAAACTGGGCCGGACATCCTTCAAGTTCGATCTTTCTTTTTGCAAGATGAACATCAACAGCCCATCGCTGAAAGGCTTGACTGAAACACACCGCCATTACTCCTTCTTGCAAACTGCCTCCGAAGGACTGGCTCAGAACGAATCCGATTCGGAAAGCCTTGCTAAGGAGGCCCAGTACCAGTGGGAATTGCAGGAACGGATCCGCGAAACTCAAGAAAGGGTCAGCCAGGCCTACGGAGAAGAGGCAGAGGACAGCATGGAGAAGGATAGTCTGGAAGACATGCACCTGAGCGAAGAAGAGTCCGATGGAGAAGAGACACAGAAGTTGAGTGAGGACCAGGATAGAAGAGGAAATCCAGAAAATGAAAGGTAAACAAGGTCCGTTCTAACATCAGGTGAAGTTGGGCTTTTCCATCTCGATAGAATAAAACTCTGAGCCCGCCATCTGATACTGATAAACAGAATTGGAAGGGACCTTGTAGGTCATCTAGTCCAACCCCCCCCGCCCAAGCAGGAGACCCTACACTATTTCTGACAAGTGGCAGTCCAGTTTCTTCTTGAAAGCCTCCAGGGATGAAGTTCCCACAACGTCTGAAGGCAACTTCTGTTCCATGGATTGATTGTTCTGTTAGAAAAATTCTTATTTCCAGGTTGAATCTCTCCTTGTTCAGTTGCCATCCATTATTCCTTGTTTGGTCTTTGGGTGCTTTAGAAAATAGATTGACCCCTTCTTCTCTGGGGCAGCTCTTCAAACACTGGAAGATGCTATCGTGTTTCCCCTGGTCCTTCTCTTCCCTAGACTATCCATGCCCAGTTCCCACAACCGTTCATCGTATATTTCAGTCTCCAGTCCCCCAATCATTCTGGTTGCTCTTCTCTGCACTCTTTCCAGAGTCTCAGCATCTTTTTTATAGTGTGGTGACCAAAACTGGATGCAGTACTCTAGGTGTGGTTTTACAGAATGGTATTAGTACCACACATGATCTTGATTGAACCCCTCTATGAATGCAATTTAATATTGCATTGACTCATATTTAATTGGTTGTCCATTTGGCTACTTCTGAACCTTTGTAACACCAGGCATATGGTTTTACTGAGTTGTGTTTAATTCAATGATCTGTACACCCGCCTTATATTTAATCCTGCTTTTGTATTGATGTTATTCTCTTGTTTTTCATCATGTGCCAGTCTCACAGCAAGCGTTTGCTTCATCCTCAGGTAGGAGAGGGGGGAAAAATGCAGATATAATCATTTTAGAAGCCGTTAGCTGAATAAGTGACGAGTTAATGGCTATAAATTTCATTGATTTCAAATAATATACAGAGGGTCTGCCATGTTCAAGAGATCTTAGACTGTATCACTCTGGAAAACATTATTATTTTGAAGGATTTGCAAGAGGGGGAGGATTTGCGGTTGTCTCTTTTTATTCAATAACTACCTAAGTGCAAAATTAAAACATTCCTCACTTGTTCCGAGAGCCGCATTAACTTTCCTCTTCTGTGCAGATAGAAAATTGGATTTGTTATGCTCATTGGAGCATCAATGCCGCATAAATGCCAAATAATGGCGGTTTTCAAAGGATTAAATTAAGTCCCGAATTGAAAAATGATAAACATGTCCCATTTAATGCCCTGCTTGGAGACAAACATCGCAAAGAGAGAAAAGGGGACTCATTATGAACAGCCCGCTTCCCATATGCTTCTCCGGCGAGCAAAGTGGGGAGCTTTTGAATGGTTTTTATTGCAAGCAGGAAAGGATGCTAATTGGGTGAAGAGTAGGGCCTGCATTGGGGAGAGCAGGCAGGAAGGATCCTGGACTTGCCATTCAGGGAAAATTTAATTTGATGCGTTTCCAAATTAGCGTGCTGCTAATTCAGATGGAGTCCATTAAGGCTAACTAGTCTAATGCATTCTATCTATCTATCTATCTATCTATCTGTCTGTCTGTCTATCTATCTATCTATCTATCTATCTATCTATCTATCTATCTATCTATCTATCTATCTATCTATCATCTCTGTCTAACTGTCTATCTACTATCTATATATCATCTATTATTTATGTCATCTCTATTATCTCTATATTTATACTATCTTATCTATCATCTATCTATATCATATCTATCTATCTATCTGTCTGTCTGTCTGTCTGTCTGTCTGTCTGTCTGTCTGTCTGTCTATCTATCTATCTATCTATCTGTCTATCTATCTATGTAGGTCTTATCGTATATGGGTCTTTTCCCGTGTAAGATTGAGAGTATCTTGGTGACATTTCGACGAGGTCCCACTTGCCAACTTCAAGCTGGTGCTTTCGGCTTCGTATTTGTGCGAGCAAGGTGTGATCTGAGCTGCCGTCTCTCTATAAATACTGGTGGGGAGGTTGCCTGTGTTGTCATTTCTTGATTGGTTGATGGAGTTGATGTTTGCAGATTGGCTGGCTTTTTTGTAAGAACATGTGTGGCTGAGGTATTGGCTGTGTGTCTATCAGCTTCCTGTGTTGTAACAATCTGGGTAATGGGCTGTGTGATGACCTTCTGAGTTCTATTGTTGTGACATCCTGGGTCTTGTGCTGTAATCTCCTGGGTCGTTGGCTGTGTTGTAACATCCTGAGGTTTTGTGGTGTAGCCTCCTGAGTTCTGTGATACGGTATCCTAAGTGGGTGGCTGTGATGTGACGTTCCGGGTTTTGGTTTGGCACCGAGTTTGAGGCCTGGCTATGTGTTCATGGCGTGTGTCCATTTGCTTGGTTTGGGGGTCAGGTTGTATGGCAGCTGGTGATGCAGCCATGGTCTGGTTTCTGGACGGTGGTTGTCTTTCTTCTATGGGGTGGGTTTGGGGTGAGTCTGGTGAGGGAGATTGGTGGTGGCGTCATGTGTTGTTTTGGGTCCGGTGTTGGTTTTCATCGCTGGAACTTGTTTGTTGATAAGGGCTAGTTTCCAGATGTCTGGTAGGTGGGAGGTATCGTTCCTTTTATTCATGTTATGGGGGTGTTTCTATCTATCCATCTATCTATATATCTATCTATCTATCTATCTATCTATCTATCTATCTATCTATCTATCTATCTCTATCTCTAATTATCTATCATCTTATCTATCTATCATCTCTATATCTAATCTCTATCTACCTAGGTAAAGGTAAAAGTTCCCCTTGCACATGCGTGCTAGTCGTTTCTGGCTCTAGGGGGCAGTGCTCATCTCCATTATGAAGCCAAAGAGCCAGTGCTGTCTGAAGACATCTCCGTGGTCATGTGGCCGGCATGACTAAACACCTTCGAAGGGACACGGAACGCTGCTACCTTCCCACTAAAAGGGTCCCTATTTTTCTACTTGCATTTTTTTTTATATGCTTTCAAACTGCTAGGTTGGCAGATGCTGGGACAAGTCACGGGAGCTCACTCCATTAAGGGGCACTAGGGGTTCGAACTGCTGACCTGCCGACCTTTCTGATCAACAAACTCAGTGTCTTAGCCACTGGGCCACCATGTGTCCCTATCTATCTACCTACCTCTATCTATCTTCTATGTATCATCTATCTATCTATCTGTCTATCTATCATCTATCCATCTATCTAACTGCAATGATTCGCTTAACAACCATGGTTAAAAAAATGGTCGTAAAATCAGGTGTGACTCTCTTTAACAATCCACCTTGCTTAGCAAGGGAAATTCCAATCCCAATTGAGGTCGTACTCTGTGGACTATCTATAAAATGTATTCTAGTCAGGACAAACAAATATCACAGTTTCGCCTCCCTTGAATAAGCATCCTTAAAACTCTTCTAAATTGCATGAATTATTACTATTTATTATTATTAATTAAATTTCCAGCATTCCAGTATTTGAGGGGCTGCCACAAAGAAAAGCGGGGGTCAACTTATTTTCCAAACCACCAGAAGGCAGGACAAGAAGCAGTAGATGGAAACTAATCAGAGAGAGAAGCAACCTGGAATTAAGGAAAAATTTTACAACAGTGAGGACAATTAACCAGTGGAACAGAAGTTGCCTTCAGAAATCATGGGTGCTCCATCACTGGAGTTTTTTAAAGAAACTAGACAGTCACTTGTCTGAGATGCGTCTCCTGCTGGAGCAGGGGGCTGGACTAGAAGACCTCCAAGGTCCCTTTTTATTTTATTCTATTCTATATTCTATTCTATACTCTATTCTATATTCTATTCTATATTCTATTCTATATTCTCTTCTCTTCTATATATTATATTTTATTCTATATTCTATTCTGTTCTATGTTATATTCTATATTCTATTCTATATTCTATTCTATTCTATACTCTATTCTATTCTATATTCTATATTCTATTCTATATTCTCTTCTCTTCTATATTCTCTTCTATATTCTCTTCTATATTCTATTCTATATTCTATAATATTATATTCTATATTATATTTTATTCTATATTCTATTCTGTTCTATGTTATATTCTATATTCTATTCTATATTCTATATTTTCTTCTATATTCTTTTCTCTTCTATATTCTATTCTATATTCTATTCTATTCTATTCTCTATTCTATTTTATATTCTATATTATATTCTATAATATTATATTCTATATTATATTTTATTATATATTCTAATCTATTTTATATTCTGTTCTATATTTTATTCTATTCTATATTCTACTCTATTCTGTATTCTATTCTATTCACATTTGATTGCCACCCATCTCACCGCAAGGTGACTGGGCAACTTTCAACATGAATTATTCTGGGACATCTAAGAGACAAGATTCTGAATGTCTTTAAAAACCGTGACCCGCTTGGCCAACTTTTTAATTTCTTTCTTCGCCTTTTGCTCTGTTTTTAGCACTCAGGATGACGTCGTGGACAAGTACTCCGAGCTGCGCTATAATCCAAACTGGAAAGACAGTCCAGGAGGAAGAATCTTTCTCGAGTTAGAGGATTCCCATCGGGAGGAGCTGGAAAACTTCAGCTTGACTTCCCTCGATCTGGCCTGCTGTCCTTCCCAGGACGGGATGCTCTCCAAACGCTCCCCATTGCAGGAAAGTCCTCAAAATGTCTCATCAGCAGGTGCTGGAGAACTCTGGAACTCTTCCGGTGATGGACCTGGTGATGGTAGAGACAGAACTTCCAGTCTGGAGAAGAAAGGAAGAAAAGAAGGTGTTATCCATCACTATGACAGCAATGACAGTTTGGCTAGCTCCAG
This sequence comes from Bungarus multicinctus, assembly GCA_023653725.1. Classification (NCBI taxonomy): domain Eukaryota; kingdom Metazoa; phylum Chordata; class Lepidosauria; order Squamata; family Elapidae; genus Bungarus; species Bungarus multicinctus. The sequence continues at coordinate 22,541,956 of CM042837.1, read as the reverse complement.
CTGCAGGGTTCGGTTCAAGGAACCAAAACCGAGACCCGAAAAGGACTTCATTGAGAAAAACAAATACACGCTGGGATTAGCAACTCAGCCGAACAATTCCTACCTTCGGCTCCATGTCAAAAAGCAGAGAGGAAAATGCTCTGAAGAGAAGGTAATCGTTGCAAGGTTCTTTTCATTATTAGAAAAGGGAACAGGGGAAACACGCATCCTGCAAAAGGGAACATTAGCTGCCTTTTATTTGACCAGAACCCTTCTGGGTCCCGTAGACTCGAAAATAAAAAGGGGATGGTGGTGGCTACGGCCCAGGAACGTTTTAATTTTTGTGCAAAGTCAAAAATCAAATTTAGGTCCCAGAGTCAGGGGGGTGGGGGGTGAAGAGGGAGGATCTCGGAAGTCAGAGCTGGGAAAGTTAAGGTTTTGTCGGTTTAAAGGTTAAGGTTCCCCCTTGCACATCCGTGCTAATCATTTCCGGCTCTAGGGGGCAGTGCTCATCACCAGTTACAAAGCCGAAGAGCCAACGCTGTCCAAAGACGTCTCCGTGGTCATGTGGCTGGCAGGACTAAACCTCGATAAGGTGCATGGAACGCCGTTTCCTTCCCACCAAAGTGGTCCCTATTTTTCTACCTGCATTTTTTACATGCTTTTGAAATGCTAGGTTGGCAGAAGCTGGGACAAGTAATGGGAAGCTCACTCCATTACTTTATTATATTATATTTATTTATTTATTTATTTATTTAATTTTATTTATTTATTTGTCAATTGCTTACAAGATAATAGGTATAAGTAAAAACATAGTTATGAATACATGGATACATATAAGAAAAGAAAAAAAGAAACACTAGGACAGGGACGGTAGGCACATTGGTGCGCTTATGCACGCCCCCTACAGACCTCTTAGGAAAGGGGTGAGGTCAATAGTTACGCTACTTATTATTTATTTAATATTTTATTTATTTATTTATTTAATATTTTAAATATTATTATTAATTATTTAGAGGTTACGCGGCTCTAGGGATTTGAACTGCTGACCTCTCTGATTGACAAGTTCAGCGTCTTAGCCCCTGAGCCACCGTGTCCCTTATTTATCGGTTTGCTTTATCGTAAATGGGTGTTTTTTGTAGGCAATCCATTTGGGAGCGTTCACAGCAGGCTGTCTAATATTCAGACTTATTTTCAAGGTAAAACGGGTGACCCAGTCTCCTTCACGATATCAGCTAACCTTTTAATCTTCCATCCTGGGTAAGGACACTGAGATGAAGCCGGGGAGGTTGTGTCGTTAAAACAGCTGTGGATAGTTTGTTTTTCCTCAATGCTAGTAAAAATAAAATCACAGTAAGCACTGAGCAAGCTGGCAGGTATGGCTCTTGGGAAGCTGACAACGTCTTCCCCCAACTTAAAATTCCAAAAATCTCGTTTATGTAGAGAGCGGGTGGTAGGAACCCTCACATAAAGGTTGTGTTTGAGAGGCCTTTCTTAATAACAAAATAGACCGTCACAAAATTCAAACAGACAGGAAAAGGAACAAAGAGGAAGGAAGGAAGGAAGGAAGGAAGGAAGGAAGGAAGGAAGGAAGGAAGGAAGGAAGGAGAGAAGGAAGGAGAGAGAAAGGAAAGGAAAGGAAAGGGAGAGAGGAAAGGAAGGAAGGAAGAAAAAGGAAGGAAGGAAGGAGAGAAAGAAAGAAAAGAGAGAGAAAGGAAAGGTAAGAAAGAGAAAGAAAAAGAAGGAAAGAAAAAGAGGGACAGAAAGGAAGGAAGGAAGAAAAAGGAAGGAGAGAAAGAAAGAAAAGAAAGAAAAAATAAAGGAAAGAAAAGAAGGAGGGAGAGAAAAGAAAGAAAAAAGAAAAAATGGATTGCTGAATGCTTAAAATGATTAGGGAAAAAGGGAGCAAGAAAAATGAAGGCAGGAAGGAAGTCTTGAGTTACTTATAAAATAATAAAGGCAGGATAAAAATATAATATATTATTGCTGCCCAGAGGTACTTTACAGGGAAAAGAGAGCAAGAAAAATGGAAGGAAGGAAGGAAGGAAGGAAGGAAGGAAGGAAGGAAGGAAGGAAGTCTTGAGTTACTTATAAAATAATAAAGGCAGGATAAAAATATAATACGTTATTGCTGCCCAGAGGTACTTTACAGGGGAGATGGGCAGCACAAAAATGTAATCAAGAAATAAATAAAATAATATATAAATAAATTAGCGAGTGAAGTTGCCCTTTCCCTATCACCCACCCCCTTTCTTATATTTTATATTTTCTTACATTTTAGTCCGTTGCCCTTGGCTAGAAATGCTCCTTCCACCCAAAACAGGGACCATCGTCGCTTTCTATTTTTAATTTCCAAAGAACCGTTTGGGAAACTCTACGGAGCCAGTGGCATTTTTGGGGAAATCGGAATTCTGATAGAAGCCGGTGTCTTGTGTAGCTTCCTGGTTTTCCATGGGTTAATTTTTTTGGGGGGGCGGGGGGGGAGTATGGGAAATCGGAGGCGGGAATAAAGCCAGCCGGGGTTGGGACCTGAGAAGCAGCGCAGGGAGAACCTACTGAGCATCTCAGCGCCCGCGATCACCACCTTGCCAACTTTCCACCTGAAGCCAGACGCCTCTCGGCAGCACAAACCAATGTTTGGCTTCAGCCTTTGGGGGAGGGCGGGGGGGGGAAGAGAAGAGCTTTCTATTAACGTTCTCCATTATGACGGCTGCGGGGCCCGTCCTTAAATGGGTGCACACACCTGCGCTCGATAGCCTAAACCTGGTTGGAAGTTGAATGAATCCCTTTAATTCGCATTTTCTCAAGCATCGGTTTCTATTTTCCCCCCCTCCCTGGGCAGGATTGCCTTGATTCTCCGAGAAATCCGAGGATGATGAGTTCCTTTGATAGAAAGGAGCCTGCCTCACGGTCTTTTCACTCAGCTGCGCTCCGACCCGGTTGCTTCCCTTCCTATTTTTTTTTTTTTAAAAAAAACCCTCCTCCATCTCTCTTTACTTCAAAGCCAGAAACATAATGTACAATTTTTTAATGGCTCTAGACTAAGGCACTCAGGGCTTTCTCTGCCACTGCGCCTTACCTCCGTGTAAACACCTCATCAAGATTGCCCCCGGCTTCCACAATAGCAGCCAAATGCAATTCAAGAACCCCGGAGCCTTTGAAGTTTCCTTGCAAAGGCCGGTTTGCTGGTCCGAGGATAATGACATCTCATGATTGTAGGCCTTTGTTGTCGTCTTCTCCTTCTTCTTCTTCTTCTTCTTTTTTTTTTTCCCCCAGCAGGGAAGCAATTACGGGCCTCAATTTAATAGAAGAGACATTACGCAGCTTACGATGCTCAAAATGCAATCTCATTTGATCATTTTCTCAATTTGATTGGCATTAATAGAACAGTTCGGAAAGGGAGCAGAAACAAAATTGCAGGTCGGAGTTGTGGCCCCGTTCTTTTCTTTTCAAAGAGCTAATGCAGAAGTATGCTCTACCCTACCAGGCAGAGACCGCGGCTGAGTTGCGCGCGAGCACAAGCCAGTTCTTCCTTTCTTCCTTCCTTCCTTTCTTTCTTTTTCTCCCCTGACGGTAAAGCCTCTTCTTGGAAAAGTTCAAATCTTCTTCACGTTGTTATTGTTTTTTTTGCTTCCCTCTGCGTGGCAACCGATCGGCTCGGTCGCTAATTAAGATTTGGATCAACGAAACTCGGCGTGGAGGGTGTGTTTCCAGGCCCGTACACAGCCACTCAAAGTTGCAGGGTTGAATTTTGCTCGGTTTCGGGGGAGTTTCCGTTGGTCCAGGGAGTTTTTGCTCCCTTTTTACGACCTTTCTGGCCACTGTTGTTAAATGAATCGTCGCATTTGTTAAGTGAATGGCACGCCTGTTAAGTGAATCTGGATTTCCCATTGACTTTGCCGGTCAGGAGGTCACCCTGGGACACTGCAAGCTGTTGTGGTCTGCCAGCGGCCTGCAGAGACGGACAGTGGGGAGGAACATGGGCCAGTCCTGGAGTCTGGGAAGGACTCGGATGAGGGATCTGCGTTCGACACAGAAAGAGTGCCAGGGCCATCTGAGAGTTACGTGTGGACTAAGGAGCCTCCAGAATCTGACATCATTGAGGCAGAGGAACAGAGGGAGCCTGTTCCCAGTGCACGCTTGCACAGAGCTGCCAGAAGGCAAGAACAGTTAAGAGAAAAAGGGGCGACTCAGGAGTTAGGCTTGGAGATGATTGGCCCCTCCCATAAGACATAAAGGAGGTGTAAAAGGACAGGAGCCTTTGCAGGAAGCAACTTTGTTCTGGTCAGTTTAAACTCTGAAGCTCCGTGTTGACTTTGTTCTCTGTTTGGAGAAGAGCTAATTGGCAATTTAGTCATTGGCAGCATTTCAAGGGAGATAAAGGTGGATGCTTATCAGCCTTATCCTAAAAGACTGTGGCAGACTTCCGTTGGACTATTTACAAACTGTTTGGGACTCATTACGGGCTGTGAATGAATATCATTCACAGCCGTTGAAATAAAAGACAAGGTTTTGGGGAACAGCATGTGATTATTATTGTCTCAGGAAGCCTTGGTCAGAACAGAACCATCATAAACATTGTCAAGCATCCGTGTTTTGATCATGTGACCATGGGGGATGCCACACAGGTCGTGAAAAACGGCCGTCAGTCACTTTTATCAGTGCCGTTGTAACTTTGACGTGTTGTAAGCCGAGAACTATTTGTGTGTATGGACGTGCGCTCAAGGTCCACATCTGTATTTCTTTTTCAGTTTTTATTTGGAATTGAGCTGGAAGGGACCTTGGAGGTCTTCTAGTCCAGCCCCTGGCTCAAGCCAGGAGAACCCATACCATTTCAGATAAGTGATTCAGATCTTGTCTGAGCACAAGAACCACATGAGCAGGGTAGATTGCTTGAAAGGGATAGTCTCACACATCAGGTGGACAACCATGATAGACCTAGCATTTCGAAAAGGTTATTTCAGCATCCGCTTCTCTTTTACACCTGCATTTTCAACACGTGTAAAGGAAGCACATGGCTAAAAGGTATTCTCTCCCCTCTCCAAACATAACCTAAATGATTTTATTTGACCAATCATACTGAAATCCAGTTACTGGCATGCCACTTCTCAAGCAGGAGATCCTATACCATTGTTATGATATTCATAGATGCATATTTGTATACATATATTTATATTTTACTGTTCTTTTGCACTTCTGGTTGGATGCTAACTGCATTTCGTTGCCTGTTTCCATGGCAATGACAATAAAGTTGAATCTAATCTAATCTAATTTCAGTCAATCGACTACACAGTCTCTTCTTAAAAACCTCCAGTGATGGAGCGCCCACGATTTCTGGTGGCAAGCTGTTCCACTGGTTAATTGTCCTCGCTGTTAGGAGGTTTCTCCTTAATTCCAGGTTGCTTCTTTCCGTGATAGATTTCTATCTGTTATTTCTTGTCCCACCCTCTGATGCTTTGGAGAATAGAATAGAATAGAATAGAATAGAATAGAATGAGATTAGGAAAGAGTAGAATAAGAATAGAATAGAATAGAATAGAATAGAATAGAATAGAATAGAATAGAATAGAATAGAATAGAATAGAATAGGAAAGAATAGAATAGAATAGAATAGAATGAGATTAGGAAAGAATAGAATAGAGTAGAATAGAATAGAATAGCATAGAATAAGGAAAGAATGAATGGAATAGAATAGAATAGAATAGAATAGAATAGAATAGAATAGAATAGAATGAGATTAGGAAAGAATAGAATAGAATAGAATAGAATAGAATAGAATGAGATTAGGAAAGAATAGAATAGAATAGAATGAGATTAGGAAAGAATAGAATAGAATAGAATACTTTATTGGCCAAGTGTGATTGGACACACAAGGAATTTGTCTTGGTGTAAATACTCTCAGTATACATACAGAAAACGTACATTCGTTAAGAATCAAGAATCACAATGATAATCATAGGGTACAATCAACAATCTAATCATTCTAGGAAACAATCAATATAAATCGTAAGGATACAAGGGACAAAGTTACAGTCCTACAATCACAAGTGGGAGAGGATGGGTGATAAGGAGCGATGAGAAGATTAGCAGTAATAGTAGCCCCTCAACTATTGGAAGATGCTCTCCTGTCTCCCCTGGTCCTTCTCTTCCCTAAACTAGCCAGGCCCACTTCCTGCAAACGGCCCTTGGAAAGGACCACCAAAGCAGAAAGAGATGTTGCGTTCTGGGTTTTTTAATTTAACTTTTCTTATTTTTGAAGTTAAAGCTGCATCCGCTTCCCGTTAAGGCCTCAGGTGCTCCCCCTCACGAGGTGAGATGGGGATCTCCCAGGGGTAGAACACAAAGCAGTCCACAGTCCATTTAATCTTTGCCCGCACTGGCCTCCTCCATTTCATCCGGCCTTCGCCCCAGGCTTCCTTTGTTAACCACACCGGCATTCAGGTCGGAGAATATGCACTCAGAGTAACTGCTTAATGGTACTTATTAAAGTCACATACAGAGCAGAATGGTTCGGTGAAAGGTTTAACCCCGGGATACCCTTGATTCCAGGTGGCAAGACGATAACTTGTTAGCTGGGCCTTTTATACTAGTGATTAATGTTTGTGTGTAGTGACTCTTATTCTGGACTCCTGAGTTTCCAGCCGCCATTGGGAGTTAGGCCATTATTGCGCTGCTTGGATGGATCAAGCGGTGGGTGAAATAACATTTTAAGGAGAAACTTCCTAACGGTGAGGACAATTAACCAGTGGAACAGTTTGCCACCAGAAACCGTGGGCGCTCCATCACTGGAGGTTTTTAAGAAGAGACTGGAGAGTCGCTTATCTGAAATGGTATATAGATTCTCCTGCTTGAGCAAGGAGCTGGACTAGAAGACCTCCAGGGTCCCTTCCAATTCTATTAATCTATTCTATTTTACATTCCAATATTCTATTCTATTCCACTCCATCCCATCCCATTCCATGTTTTCTATTTTTTTCTATTCCATTCCATATTCTCTATTCTATTCTATTCCATTCCATTCCGTTCCATTCCATTCTTTCCTAATCTCATTCTATTCTATTCTATTCTATTCTATTCTATTCTATTCTATTCTATTCTATTCTGGCTACTCTAGAGAAAAGAAAGACCAGGGGTGACATGATAGCAGTCTTCCAGTATTTGAGGGGTTGCCACAAAGAAAAGGGGGTCAAATTATTCTCCAAAGTATCAGAGGGCGGGACAAGAAATAATAGATGAAAATGGCTGTTTTCTGGACCGTTTTCTGGGCTGTTTTGGGCCCAAATAATGGCTTGAAAATGGCCTGAAAAGAGCCCGAAAAATAGCATGAAAACGGCCCAAAAACAGGCATGCACTCACCAGCCAGCTGGTCTTCAGGTTTCCAGCACTCCAGCGCATGCACATGTATGACATGCACACATGTTCCGGTTTAGGCACTCGGTGCCGAAAAGGTTCGCCATCCCTGGTGTAGGGTCTCCTGCTTGGGCGGGGCGGGGGGCGGGGGGGGCGGTTGGACTAGATGACCTACAACATCCCTTCCAAATCTGTTAATCTGTTAATCTTAATCTCGGGATAGAGATCCAGCCACTGGAGTGGGAAGATCAGGCTGAAGGATTTGATCTATACATTCTAGAGCTATATCTGAACCCTAACTTTCTGGTTACTCTTTTGCTAACCTTGCTAACTGGACTTCTTGCCCTGGTTACCGCTTTGCAAACTTTGATTACTGCATTACTCACCGCCAGAGGCTGTTGAAGGTGCATGTGGGAGCTCCAGGACTTCTATTTTTTATTTTATTTTATTTATTTTTGTCAATTGCTTACAAGATAACAGGTATAAGTAAAAACATAGTTACCATATGAATACATGGATACATATAAGAAAAATAAAAGAAACAATAGGACAGGGACGGTAGGCACGTTGGTGCGCTTATGCACGCCTCCTACAGGCCTCTTAGAAAAGGGGTGAGGTCAATAGTAGACAGTCTAAGATTAAAGTTTTTGGGGTTTGGGGAAGAAACCATAGAGTCAGGTAGAGTATTCCAGACATTGATCACTCTGTTGCTGAAGTCGGATTTCCTGCAATCAAGTTTGGTGCGATTAACCTTGAGTTTGTATCTATTGTGTGCTCTTGTGTTGTTATGGTTGAAGCTGAAGTATTCATTGACAGGTAGGACATTGCAATGTATAATTTTATATACTATACTTAGATCGGACCAAAGGCGGCGTAGTTCTAGGTTTTCTAGGTCTAGAATTCCGAGTCTGGTGGCATAAGGTATTCTGCAACGAGCAGAGGAGTAGAGAACTCTTCTTGTGAAATATTTTTGGACTTTTTCAACTGTGTTAATATCAGACATGTAATGTGGGTTCCAGACTGATGAGCTGTATTCGAGTATTGGTCTAGCAAATGTTTTGTATGCTCTAGTCATTAGTGTAATAATTCCAGAGAAAAAGCTACGTAAGTTTAGGTTAACAACTCCTAATGCCTTATTGGTTACAGTGGCCTCTAGCACTTAGATCATTAGAGATGAGTACTCCAAGATCCTTGACAGAGTTTGGATCATCAACAAGGTTTTGACTATTCAGCCTGTATTTTATTTTCTGATTATTATTTTTTTTGCCAATATGTACGACAGAGCATTTATTTGTTGAGAGTTGAAGTTGCCATTTGTTTGACCATTCTGATACATAGTCAAGACTTGTAGTAAACGTGGGGACATTTGGGGGGCAAAGTTGGAGCAATAAACTTTGTACTCTGTTCTCTGGCTATGTTGCTTTCATGCCACATCCCAGGTTATCACACGCGACCATGCGATGACCTGTGGCAAGGGATCAGAAGGAACATAGCAACCATGTTCTACATGCTTTTCTTCTCTTATTAAGTCCTGGTACGGTTCTATTCATGCAAGAATCTGCAATTAAGGGAAGACCTTCTGAGGCTGATTTTCTTCCCCCCCCTTAACTGTTGTTCTGAAGCATTGTGTCGAGAGGAAGGCAGCCAGTGAATGATCCTCTGGCTTAAAGAGACGGACCACTTAACCAAGCCTGCCCTTCATTTGTTCTGTTCGAATAAAATCTAATTTGCTGTTTTTTTTTTTCCTCCATGAAGCAAAGGTTTTCCGCTTCTGATGTCTGTAAGGAAGACGAGCCGGTAATCTCACAAACATTGCTCTTCAGAAAATATAGCGTACCGTGAGATGCCCAAATATGAAACACCAATTATAACTTAGACAGAGGTCAAAGTTGAAGAGGAGGCTAGAAGATGCTACCATAATCAAGACCCAAGTAAACGCCTTTGTCTACCTTCCATATATGCTCCTAAGATACAGGTGCCTCAAAGTTCAAGGGCTGCTTTTACTTTTCAGAGAAAACAACTCTTTCCTTCGGTTGGTTCAAATAAGTCTGTGCCAAACTTTGGATGGTGGGTTGAGGACTTCGCTCCAAAAATAAGTAGGAACAAACCCTACTTTTGCAGGGTCAATTTTGGCATGTTGAGGAGTGCAGTAGGAGTGTCATGCCCCTGTCAGAATCTGATTTGGAAGGGGAGGCCGAGCAGATGACAGGGAGTAGGAGTGTGGCTTCGTTGGCTGTGGAGGAAATTGGGGAAGGGCAAAGTCTGGCTGGGCAGAGCAGGGGAGAGGTAGAGCAAGGGAGAGAGAATTCAGAGGAAAACCCAGGCCCACCCCCTCTTCACCCTAGGGCACGCAGAGAGGAATGGAGAAGGGAGCAACGTGAGTTGTGTGGCTTACGGGGGAGGAAAGGGCCCTGATTTCCTTCACTAGCTGCAGCTGGGAACACAGTGTTTAAAAAGGGAAGGTGTGCATAGCAACTTGTTGGAAGCAAATGAATTATCTGGTATTGTGGAGGCTTATCTGGGTTCCTGGCATCTTCCCAACTGTGTATGTTTTGCTGGCCTTTCAAGTCTGCAATTCCTTCTCCTGCCCTATCAAGTTAATTACTGCAGCATGGTTTATTTGGATTTTTAGTTACAGTGTGTATGTACTTTGTTTTCAGACTGAATTTCCTCCATTTAAAGGCTGTTCCTGGCAGAGCTTTTTCTCTAGCCAAAGGTAACCTGGACACTGGGGGCAAAGTTAGAGATAATAAAGGGATTCTTCTTGCTTATTTGACTGCGTTGCCTTTGTGCCCCGCCCCTTTGGGTCATCACAAGGAGCCTGCAAACCCGGCAAGCCATAAGATACCCGTTTTGTCTTTTGATACCTCCCAAAAATGCAATTAAATGGCTGGGGAAAAACATTGACCTTATTCTGATTATGAGAAGGGCACTCATAATTGGCAGGCGGATATTTTTGGTACCTCTTTCCTAACAGATGATTTAGCCATGGCTCGTTGAGTAAACCATGCTGGATGGATTTACATCCTGGTTTCCACCCACAGCTAGTCCTCAACAAACAACAGTTCATTTAGTGATCATTCAAGGTTACAATGGTACTGAAAAAAAGTGACTTAGGACCATTTTTTTCACACTTATGACCTTTGTAGCGGTCCCACAGTCATATGATTAAAATTCAGACGCTTGGCAACTGGTTCGTACTTACGACTATTGCCGTGTCCCAAGGTCATGTGATTTCCCCTTTTGCGACCTCCTCACAAGCAAAATCCACGGGGAAGCCAGGTTCACTTCCCAGCCGTGGCAAGGAAGGTCGTAAGATGGGGCAAAACAACTCACTTCACAACTCTCTCTCCCTTAGCAACAGAAATGTTGGGCTCAATTGTAGTTGTAAGCCGAAGACTACAACCTATGCCTCCACTTGTGTTGTCTTTACACAATGCCTCCACTTGTGTTGACTTCACACTGAGCAAAAACCGAACAAGTAGAATGATAGCTTAGTAAGTTGGGTGAATCAAACTACAAATGTCAAACCATTGTATAATAGCACTTAGATTTATATACCACTTCACAGTGCTTTACAGCCCTCTCTAAGTGGTTTACAGAGTCAGCCTCTTGCCCCCAACAATCTGGGTCCTCATTTTACCAATCTCAAAAGGATGGAAGGCTGAGTCAACCTTGAGCCGGTCAAGATTGAACTGCTGGCAGTCTGCAGAATTAGTCTGCAATACCACATTCTAACCACTGAGAAGGAAAGGGAAGGAGGGAGGGAGGGAGGAAGATAGTAATAGCACTTAAACTTATATACCGCTTCATAGTGCTTTACAGCCCTCTCTCAGCAATTTACAGAATCAGCCTCTTGCCCCCAACAATCCAGGTCCTCAATTTACTCACATCGGAAGAACGGAAGGCTGAGTCAACCTTGAGCCGGTCAGGAGCAAACTGTGGACAGCGAGCAGTGAATTAGTCCTGCAGTACTGCATTCTAGAGGGACCTGGTAGCTCAGTGGCTAAGACACTGAGCTTGTCGATCAGAAAAGTCGGCAGTTTGGCGGTTCGAATCTCTAGCGCCGCGTAACGGAGTGAGCTCCCATTACTTGTCCCCAGCTTCTGGCAATCTAGCATTTTGAAAGCATATAAAAATGCAAGTAGAAAAACAGGGACCCCTTTGGTGGGAAAGTAACAGCGTTCTGTGCACCTTCGGCGTTTGGTCCCTGCTGGCCACATGACCACGGAGACGTCTTCGGACAGCGCTGGCTCTTTGGCTTTGAAACGGAGATGAGCAGCGCCCCCTAGAGCCGGAAACGACTTGCATGAATATGCGAGGGGAACCTTTACCTTACTGCATTTTAACCACTGCGCCACCATGGCAAAAGCAAAGGCAAGGCAACGTTACAGAATTATCTTTCCCAAACAGATTTTCCAAGCAACAGTTTAGAGCAGGGGTCCCCAATCCCTGGTCAATGGACCGGTACCGGGTCATGGCATGCCAAAAGTTCGGCCCTGCAAACAAACGAAGCCCCATCTAGCAGGATGCAGCCAGCATGCAAAGCTTCCACAGTCCGTAGAAAAACCTCCCCTCGGAACTGGGCCCTGGTGCCCCAAAGGATGATGGGGGGGGGGATGCTAGTTTAGAGAATCTCCACTGTTTCAGATTCACCTGATTTTATTCCTGGTTAGCAACAGGCTCTTCCACTAGGAATGTTCTCCTTTGCGGACCAAGCTTCTTAGCTTAAATAGCTAAAGCAAGCAAGCATTTCTTAATCACCTTCAAGAATAAAATCCTATTAGTGCCAGAGAGATGTTCTGAGGGTTAGTATCAAAATCCCCTAAACCCAAGTCCTCCTAATTAAGCGAAGTAGATGATGTCAACTACTTTGCAGAAAGTCTACTTTCACACAAGAGTGGGCTTCAAAAAATTTAGCAACCGGTTCTCTGCCCGGTTGCTAGGTGGGCATGGTCTAGTCGGCCTCCTGCACCACCCTGGCCTAGGAGCGAAAAAGGCCCTGGGGGGGGGCCTTCCGGGACCTTCTGGAACCTTCCGGAACTTCTAGGAGGCCCATTTTTTGCCCTCCCCGGGCTCTGGAGGCTTTCTTTGAGTTCCAGGCGAAAACAGCCGCCTCGGGCTCCAGAGGCTCTCTAGAGGTGGAAACGGGCCCATTTTTAGCCTTCCAGAACTTCCGGGATGCCCGGTTTTTGCCCTCCCTGAGCCTTCGCACAGGCCTTGCACTTACATGCGATCCAAAATGGGCTGCATGGGGACTCCTGGGAGGGGAGTGGTAAGCCAGGGATGGGCTTTGCCGGTTCGCTGAACTGGCCATAAAATTAGATACTAGTTCGCCCGAACCGGTGCGAACCCAGGACCCACTGCACAGGTTGAGCCTGCCACTCCCATATGTTGAGCTGTGTGTGTGGTGAGCTGCTGCTCACCTCTTGTATAACCCTGGTTTCCCTCTTCCAGAGGTGATATTCAGCCGATTCAGACCGGTTCTGGAGAATCGGTAGCGGAAATTTTGACTATTTTGGAGAACCAGCAAATATCACCTCTGTTTGGCCCCACCCACTCCCACCTGCCATCACCACTGCTATATTCCCTTGTTTTTTTTAGCTGAGCTGATTTGCATGGCAGTGTGGATTGCCACACCTCAGCTGAGCTAAAAAAACCAGCTCAGCTTATCAGCGTTGACAGAGGTTGGTGTTTGAACCCTCCTCACGTGCGTGAATCATGCAGTGCATAGAACCGTGCGTAGAACCAGTAGGAAACAATTTGGAAATCCCACCACTGCTCTCTCCCCCCTTGTTGGGCTTCTTACCCAGCCAACATAGAACCGAACCTTAAGTTTCCCCTACAATTTGACTCATTCTAGGCTCACCAGTGTCCGGTGGATGGTGTGGACTCCGGCCAAGCTGCATGGCTGGAAGTAACCCCCTCCAGCAAGGGTTCCACCCGACATCCCTTAGGATCCCAGGTGGAACTAAGAAGCCAGCCAAGTGGTGGTAACAATCTCTTAGAACTTGAGAATGTCTGTCCAGGTTCCACTGCTTACAGAGAAACATCCGAGGTGGAGCCGGATAGCAGAGGTGCTCTTCTACATTGTGAGTTATATCCACCTGCCTGCTTTTCCGTTGCCGATCCCGCCAGTGAAAGCAGCCTGTTCTCTGCCCGAACTCCATACCTTCTTCAGCAACATGCCAAGCAACACGCCACGAATGTAACCTTTGCTGGGAAGCCTCTTCAGCGGAGTTCCTACTACAACTTTCCAGGGTTTCCTTCGCCATGTGCGGGTGAAAAGTGCCAAGCCTGCCTTGAAAACGTCTCTGGACTCCATCACCCATACTTCTACAGGTGTACTGTTTCAGAGCCTTTCCCCCGTCATGGCCAATGCTGGACCCCCTTAGAGGACAAGTGCCTTTCATATGCTCACAACGGTGGCCAGAAAAAGCCGGTAAAGGGAGCCGTTGCATCTTGCAAACCTTGGCACCTTTATACAGAAGAGATCCCTAACAACTATGCTTTTGAATACTCAGGGTAAAGATAATGTTTTATGAATACTGTTTTAAGAAGGACTTGATCAAATGGTCTGTTGACACCTCCTTGTTTTATTGGTCCATCCCATTAAACCAAGGCTCTTCAAACTTGGCAAGTTTAAGACTTGTGGACTTCAACGCCCAGAATTTCTGAGCTAACATGACAGGAGGAGGAATTCTGGGAGTTGAAGTCCACAAATCTTAAAGCTGTCAAGTTTGAAGACCCCTTGCATTAAACCAAGGTCAATGTCAGAGTTCCAAGTAATATAGCCATACTAAACAAAACTCCGAGGCAGGTAGATTCCTCAAAAGAATAGCTTTATTGGATATATCATATTGGCACGTATCTGGTGAAAACCGACTCCGAATATTTCTGCGGTTTTCCCCTAGTTAAAAGTGAAAGTTTCCCCCCCAACTTCAAACAATCAGTCACATGTAAACAAGATGTCGAGACTGTAGAAAGAGTGCAGAAAAGAGCAATCAAGATGATAAGGGGACTGGAAGCTAAAACATATAAAGAATAGTTGCAGGACCTGGGTATGTCTAATTTAATGAAAAGAAGGACTAGGAGTGACATGATAACAGTGTTCCGACATCTCAGGGATTGCCCCAAAGAAGAGGGAGTCAAGCTATTCTCCAGAGCACCTGAAGGCAGGACAAGAAGCAACAGATGGAAACTAATCAAGGAGAGAAGCAACTTAGAACTAAGGAGAAATTTCTTGATAGTTAGAACAATGAATCAGTGGAACAACTTGCCTCCAGAAGTTGTGAATGCTCCAACACTGGAAGTTTTTAAAGAAGAGATTGGATAACCATTTGTTTGAAATGGTATAGGGTTTCCTGCCTAAGCAGGGGTTGGACTAGAAGACCTCCAAGGTCCCTTCTAACTCTGTTATTCTAAACATGGTCCAATCAAGGTGCTGTCTGATAGTCTGGTGACATCACTCTTCCTTCCTCCGGCCAGGGGTGAGAACGTCCTTGGTTCCCAAGAGAAAGTATTTTGTTTTGGCTACACAACCCCAGCTGTCTCTAATCCCCCCTCCCTATCCCTCAGCTCCAGGGTGGCAGCACTGAAGCGCCAAAGATGGCTTCGGCCAGGCCAGCTTTAGGGTTGACAGTCCGTTTAGCCAAGGTTTTTTGGACAAGGTCCTCCTCTGAGATGAGGAATGGATGGGAAGTGGCCATGCAAGTGTTTAGGGAGCAGTTGTGGGTGTCAAGACAGGAAAAGGAAATGTCTGAAGACATTTCAGGTAGCTTCAGGAGGTTGATGATGGGAGTGGTGCTCCCTGAGTAATGACCCCAGGAAGACACTGGGATGGGGGCCTCCAACCTGAGCAACTTTAAGACTTGTGGACTGTCAAAACGAAAACATTCAGTTTTGTAAATTAGAGGAAATGAAACGTGTTTTTCTTTGCTAGCATATTTTATTTACAAAATAACTAAGAAACAAAAGAAACAGCAGTACCATTCTAATAAGCAAGCAAAAAAAAAAGCTATAATGAAAGATGAAGTGGAAGTAAAACTCCTCCCCTGCACACATGCGCAGTAAAACAGAACATCACAAGACACTCATATCTTGTTACTATGGAAACTTGATAACCAGTCCAGCTCGTTCTGTAAACTTCTTTGGAAGCTCATCAGACAAACCCAACACAACACAGTGACATGGACTTTCCTCTCCCCGAATTCCCCAATCAACATGACTGGCTGGAGAATCCTGGGAGTTAAAAAGTCCCGAGGTCTTAAAGTTGCCAGGGTTGGAGCCTCCTCCATTGGAATGCAAGGGAAAGAAGTGAGAAGATGAAGGATGTTGAAAGAAACGTGGGCAGGATCCAAAGGTAGACTGGAAGCTAGAGAAGATGTTGAAGAACATTGTCGCCATCGGGTGATTTGGGTTGCAGGGTTCTAAATGGTCTAATGACAACGGGGGTGGGGGAGACCTCATTATAAGCTGCTCACAAAAGTCGGTGCCTTTTCATTGCTACTTCTTGTGTCTTTTTTCCTGGCACCCCTCTTTACTTGCCCTTGTTCCTTGAGGTCCTCACAGCCACTCGCTCCTCACCCGGTGAAGAGAAGCCTCTCTCCAACGGCACAGCTCATCCAGGCGGTAGAACGGCACCATCGAGAAATCTCTCAGCTGGCAAATGACCATCTTGCTAGGAATCATTTGGCTAGCATGTTTCCCCCCATAATCCAGAGAGGGGAGAGCGACTCGCAGCTCCACCTGGAGAGCGGCGAAGAGGCCCAGCCCGTTCTCAGCCGTAGCAATTCCGAGGGCTACTTGCTTCAGATGGAAAAGCAAAAAGAAAGGAAAGGAAAGAAAGAGAATCGGAAGGTGAGCAAAGAGAGGAATCCAGGGTGCAGGGAAAGGTGTCGATCTCCCTCTTGGAGTGGACTCTGTGGATTGGCAAGAGCTTCAGAGGTGGTATTCAGCCGGTTCTGACTGGTTCTGGAGAACTGGTTGTGGAAATTTTGAGTGGTTCAGAGAACCAGCAAATCACACCTCTGACTGGCCCTACTAACCCCATCTATTCTCTGCCTCCTGAGTCCCAGCTGATCGGCTGGGTCTCTTTTGGTTGCCCTGCACAGGAGAACGGAGCTGGAAAGCAGGTTAGTGGGGTCGGGAGGGAATGGGGATTTTGCAGTATCCTTCCGTTGCCATGCCCACCAAGCCATGCCCACAGAACCCCTAGTAAAAAAATTGAATCCCTAGAGCTTCAGATTCTCAGTGGTTTTGCAGAATTAACCATGAAAATAAATATATTTCTCTCCCTTCATAGACCAGGCAGAGTGGCATGTGGAAAAGACCTTGGCAGACAGGTCAAAGAGATGCTGCTCAGGGAATGATCAGATAAGAGGCGGTGTAGCCCTCAACTGCGTAACAGGTTGAGAAAGAGACTCGGAAGGCACCCTCTGCAGTTTCTCAGCCTGCAAAGCAAACAGCGGGAGCTTTGTACTTCCAGAATCTTGCAAGAATCTTTGAATGTAGCCTTATAATGTGAAAGCCAACAAAGTGACTTTAGTCCAGTCCCTCTCGCTCAGCTGAAGCCACCTCACAAGGTTGTGGTTGTGGGAAAAATAGGAGGAAGACATTATGTGGGATATGTTCATCTCCTTGAGTTATTTGTAAAAAAATAATAAAGGTGGGATACAGAGGATATCAGAGCAATAATAATAGCAATAGCACTTAGACTTATATACTGCTTCACAGTGCTTTACAGCCCTCTCTTAAGCAGTTTACAGAGTCAGCATCTTTCCCCCAACAATATGGATTCTCATTTTACCAGCATTGGAAGGATGGAAGGCTGAGTCAACCTTGAGCCTGCTGAGATTTGAACAGCAAAATTGCAGGCAGCTGGCTGCAGCAGAAGTAGCTTGCAGTACTGCACTCTAACCACTGCTCCACCGAGGCTGGTAGGTAGGTAGGTGGGTAGGTAGGTAGGTAGATACATACATACATACATACATACATACATACATACATACATACATATGAGAGAGATGTTACATTGATTATGAATATAGATTGATAATAGATGAGAGAGAGAGTACATGGAGATAAATAATGAAGAAGATAGATTGATAATAGATGATAGATAGATGATGGATGGAGGGATGGATGGATGTAGATAGACAAAATTATCACATCTGTATGGTCTACCTGGGAAGATTTGACATCAGGAAGAGATTGAAAATGCCTCTTGGCTTTAAAGAGTTGATAAGCAGTTCAACCTGCAGTCTGTTTAAACTGTTATGAAGAAGAACATTGTAGGATTCTGGTTTGTGTATAAAGAAATCAGTTTTCCCTCAGTCACAGAGAACTTTTGATTACTTGAAAAACAAAGCCAATTCTTAATAGTAATAATTTCCTTTTTGCAGCTCAAGAGAAGAGATGGCAAGGGTGTGAGTTCCCAGTTAGGGTAGAAAAACTAGTTTCCCATTATGTCTAAGCCGGTCTTGATCTTGGTTCTTCCTGTGTGGTATCAGACATAAACAACCTGCTTGTGATGTTCCTCTCCTAGTGATTCTTTTGCGTGTGTGTGTGTGTGTGTGTGTGTTCTTCCTGTAGTTTGATTATTTCTCAGCCTCCCATTATTTCTTTCAAAACTTCACATTACCTCTTTGTTCAGGGCTCAAGGGCAAAAGGTTACACGAAGATGGATGTGAGGCTTGGAGGCCTGGGACCTGACTATGAAACCATCAAAGAAAAAGTAAGAGGAATAGCATTTATGAACATCTTCTTCTTGAGTGGCATTTGTCTTGCAGAACATTACTATCAGTGTTCCAATGAAACTCCCCATTTCATTCATATCTGGGAAAACCCAAATTGGAGAGTTCCGGGTTTTCCCTTCCCAATTGAAAGTCACAAGCCCATCCCCTGCACCCACCAGTCCATCACATAGCCCAATCAACCATCATCCCAACTGGAGACATTCTTCCAGACACTCCTTTCCCAGGTGCAGGGTAATTTGTCCTTTATGAGAAGAATGTTGTTGAGCAGAGATCTCCAAACTTGGCATCTTTAAGACTTGTGGACTTCAACTCTCAGAATTCTCTAGCCAACTATGCCGGCTGGAAAATTCTGGGAGTTGAACTTCACAAGTCTTAAAGTTGCCAAGTTTGGGGACCCTTCTTGTTGAGTCTAATCTTCTACCACTCTATGTAATCCCCCCCTTCCCAAATTCCCAGGCACTAAAATGTGGCAGCTTTGAAGCTTCCAAGTAAAATATGGCTTCCAAAGCTGACAGTTACAAATTGAGGGTTTTGGGTGAGTTGCCAAATTGAAGTCAGGAAGAAGGGAATGGACAAAGAATCTCTAGTACTGATAGCACTGATGATGCTACCTGGTTTGGCAATGAAATGTCTGCTAGAATATTGGAGAATGGTAC
The DNA here is from genome assembly GCA_023653725.1 of Bungarus multicinctus. NCBI lineage: Eukaryota > Metazoa > Chordata > Lepidosauria > Squamata > Elapidae > Bungarus > Bungarus multicinctus. The sequence continues at coordinate 22,523,214 of CM042837.1, read as the reverse complement.
AGTGTCGGTTCAATCAATGTAGCTAATTGGCCAGAAATTCAGAAATGATGAAAAAGAGAGGACACCTTCACAGTTCACCCAACTACTAATTTAGGTAGATCTAAGGCAACCTTGAGATATTTTAGACTTCAGATCTCATTAGTCCCATTAAGCACAGCCAAAAATAAGGGTTCATCCGCATCTGGAAGTTGCACGTGCCTGGATGAAGGATTGGATAGATGGATCCATTCCTGTGTGATGACCCAGAGTATAACACTAACGTTATAAAATCCAAAACGTAAATAAATGTCCTTTAATGCCTCCAACTTGGCCCCACTGCTCAATAATACTCAGTTGGAGATAAAACGTACTCAAAAATAGTCTTCAAAAGAAAGCAATAACAGTCCGAACTTAATGGGCAGATAGAGGTAAAATAAAAACCTAAAATAAACTACAATGAAGGAAATTCCACAACGGACCAGGATAAGTAATTACCAAATTCAAGGAGATACCAAGGCAGAGTCTGTTGGAAGGATGCCAACCAAGATAACTTCAGCCCCAAATAAAACACACTTTGCTTCTGGCAATGCTATTCTCCCCAGCTGCAACCAAGAGGGGGATCATGGCCGCTTCCTCTCTCGTAAGCCAAGTTGCCTTCTCCATTCCTCCCTCCCTAGGATGAAGAGGGAATAGGCCTGATTCTTCCACTAACTGCCCAGCCGGCCTCTGCCCTTCCCCAGCCTCCTCCACAACCTCTGGAGCCACACCTTCACTCCCTGTCAGCTCTCCCTGTCCTGTCCCTCAGAGTCCGACTCTAAAAAGGGCATGACATCCTGGGTCCATTCACAACAGAGAGTTTCTACTCTTGTTGATCAGTTGAGTTATCTTGGTCAACAACATAGCTGACCAAGGAGACAATCAGCAGACGAGACCTATTATTTCAGAACTTGCTATTGGGGAACTTTCCAGTATGGAGGTAACATTGCTAGGAAGGTTAAAAGTTTATTTAATGCTCCTGTAGAAGTCTGTCTTAACAGACCTTAAGAGATTAACAGAGTTGGAAGGAGCCAACAAGAGTTGGTAGGTCATCTAGTCCAACTTCCTGCCCAAGCAGGAGACCCTACACCATTTCTGACAGATGGCACTCCGGTCTCTTCTTGAAAGCTTCCAGGGATGAAGCTCTCGCAACTTCTGAAGGCAAGCTCCCTTGGGTTCTGCCTTTCGCGACCAAAATAAATAAATCAATGTCCAGAAAACTTCTGGCTGCATTCAGAGAAGATCAGGCTCCCAAGGTGTAGCTTTTTTTTTTTTTAAGCCTTGGTAGAACATATCCATTAGTCTGTGTTCTCCTGCAGAGAATTCCAATTGCAGATCAGGATGCACAAATCCATTCCCTTCTAGTGTGCCCAAGGGTGCATTGCTTTAATGCAGCTGAGCCGTTCTGGGGAATTTAGATGGTCCTGGCTTTATCACAAAAGGATTTTTTTTTTAAAAAAAGGAAATCAACCCAACCGAGAAAATCTAGTTGTGAAGAGCTGAATGCGCATCATGCCTTGTTAGGAAACATCAGGCATTAATCTGATACCTGATGTTTCTCCTTTGGTCCAAAAGAGAAGACGAAACTGATTAGCCAAGAAAGAATTGAGAAATGCCTTTTCCCCAAACCTTCGTTTTTATTTTGATTCTTTTGACTTTGAATGAATGGAAGCTTGCTAGGTATCTCTCATGGTGCTGGCACAACAGGGTCCATACTGTACATCACTCAACTTACACTCAGTTGTTTTTAGGAAATCACGGTGGTGATTTTGTAGCACCCAATCCTGCTGGAGAGCAGATTAGGAGAAACTACCGTACTTCCCCCAAAAATAAGACCCTCTCTTGTGTGTTTTTTTTTGCCACCACAAAAGGCACCAGATCTTATTTTCGGGGGATGTCATCCACTGACTAACCTCACTTGTGCGCGTTGCCCCCGGCCTCCTTTTTCGCTGTCAGAGGCCTTCAGGAGCTGCTTCTTCTGTGGCTGGCAAGGCTTTCTTGAAGGCCTCTACAATGGATAACAGAGCTCTGGATCAACCTGGAGCTTTGTTTTATCAGCTCCAGAGGCCTTCAGGAAAACCTGGCCAGCATTGCCGGCTGCAGAAGAAATGGGCCGGCAAGGCAGGTGTCGGGGTGTGCAAGACCTGGCTACAACTGTCCAAAGGTTAGTAGTAGGACAGTTCCAACCCACCCCCCACATCCCCACCCTAGCTTAATTTTTACCCATCCACTCTGGAGTGGGCAGGATCTTAATTAGGGTTTATTTTGGGGGGTAGGGCTTATATTGGGCATGTAAAAATCAAGCTAGGGCTTACTTTCAGAGTAGGTCATATTTTCAGGGAAATAGGGTAGGTTAAAATCTCCAACATATCAATAGAAGAGAATATTTGTAGCTCAGGGTTGAACTGTGGGGTCCTTAGCGCTCTCTGGACTTGGTTGTTTTTCTTACAGACATTACAGAACCCAACTAGGTAATATCTTCAGTGTTAGAAGGGAGTGGGATTTGTTGGTCGTGGTTTGTGGTTTATTGCTATTGTTTATTGCTTGATTAGGTGGTCTGAGGTGGTCGTTCCCCAGTTGGGGAAGTGTTTCCTGCTTGATTGTTGGTCTTGTGTTAATCTTGGTGTTAACTTCTGCTCATCTGGGTATGTGATTGAGTGGTGCAGTGGCCTAGAAGTGGAGCTCTTGCCTCACAATCAGGAGGCTGTGAGTTCAATCCTAGGTAGAGGCAGCTATCTCTCTCTCTGGGCACGCTGAGAATATATCTGCTGAAAATAACTCCGCATTGGCAACAAGAAGGGCATCCGGCCAATAATCACTCAGCTCCATTCAGTTGCCCAGGCTCCACCTCGCAAGGGATTATGGGGTCATTAAAAGATAATGATGATGATCTGAGTGTTGATTGCTGGTGAAGAAGGTGTTTTGGGCTTTTTAGATACTACCCCAATCAAAAGACCTACCAACTCAGACAATCAATCTAACAATAAACAGCCTACTTAAGGAATCATCATATTCACACGCTATCTTTTTCTGTAAGAAGTTCAGATAAGATAAGCTCATAAAATCATGTCTGGCTAAAAAGTTTTGTCTTGTTAGCAAGAGTTTCGAGTCCACCCCTCCATCTTCCACACTTCCTTCGAAAGGTCATACTTGAACTTTTCAACTGGTTTGAGATAGGTGGCCATGCAAATTGAACTGTTTTTTAAATAAATACATTAAAATGCTCATTCCCCAGCCTACCCTTGAATTCCTCCTCTTTTGTCCTTTTGACAGTCAGAAAAGATAAAACACCAAAAAGTATATGCCAAGCAAGTAAATGAACAGAATCTGAAGAATATGTCAAGTGCACGGAAACCACAGTCGAAAACGGAGAACAAATCAGTCGTGTCAAGGCAGAAGGTAGGAATTAGCAAAACAAGGTGGCCAGCAGGAGACTGTCTGGAACAGTGTTTCTCAACCTTGGCAACCTCAAAGATGTGTGGATGTCCAACTCCCAGAATTCCCCAACACCATCCTGGGAGTTGAAGTCCACCCTTCTTCAAGTTGCCAGTTGAGAAACAAGGATCAAGACTGAACTTACTCTTGGATGATCAGAAAGGCCCTGGTTCTCTGTCTTGACATGAATCATCTGGGTTTTTGGTTGCCCTTCATCATCAGTGTTGGTGATCCAAACATTAGTTCCTCCCTTATGATAGAATCGAATAGAATAACAGAATTGGAAGGGACCTTGGAGGTCTTCTAGTCCAAACCCGCTGCTTAGGCAGGAATCCCTATACTATTTCAGACAAATGGTTGTCCAATCTCTTCTTAAAAACTCCCAGTGTTGGAGCACCCACAACTTCTGGAGGCAAGTTGTTTCCAGTGATTAATTGTTCTAGCTGTCAGGAAATTTCTCCTTAATTCTAAGTTGCTTCTCTCCTTGATTAGTTTCCACCCATTGTTTCTTGTCCTGCCTTCAGGTGCTTTGGAGAATAGCTTGATTCCTTTGTGGCAGCCCCTGAGATATTGGAACCTCCTATCATGTCCTTCTTTTCATCAGACTAGACATACCCAGTTCCAGCAACCGTTCTTTGATTGTTTAACCTATTTAGTTGAAATCCTAAGGAGGCAATATTGCAAAAATCTTGCCAGATTTTTTTCATTTATGACAGAAGGGGCATATATATATATACCTTCAAACATGATTGCATAACAAGTCTATCACTACCAAAAGATTGCCAATTGGATAACAATTCACAAAGAAAAAATCCTACCAAATGGATGAGTGGAAGTTGGCGTCCTCTACAGTGATCTCAACTGTAGGAGAAGGAAGAGAAATGATCCACTTTCCCTTGCTGGGAGTATGGAGAATCAAATAATTTTGTTACTCCTTCTTTATATGCGCTGTGTCTGTTTACTTCCCAGTTTTATGTCTTCTTTAAAATTTCTGCTCTTTTTTTTTTCTATTCTAAGTTGAAATCAAGAATTTCATCTTGATGAAAGGAAATCTTTTGAGGGTTGTTGTATAGGTAGGGGAAGTGAACCTTCGAACTGAACCTGAGCGCAGCCATCTTTCTGTTCCTCAGTTGCACACAGAGGGGGGAGGGAGGAAGGAGGTTGGAATGCCTACCTAGACAAAACAGAGAGCTTTCTCTTGAGAACCAAGGTCATCTCTACTGGCAACAGATAAGGTTCAGGAAAGAGTGCCTGAAGAGCCCGCCAAATAACCCAATTGGCCAACGTGACCTGTGACGCTTGGGGATGGGGGGGTTATTTCCTAGTTTAATTATACTGAAACTAGCGGAAAAGATTTAGATTTGGTTTTCCGTCGACACTGTGCCGATACGATGCGCTCATTAAAGACGACCTTTGAGAAGGAGCCAAGTCTCAGAGTTCTCATTTGCTTGGGTTGGTTAGTCGGAGCCTGGACAGGAAGAAATTGTGGGGGGTGCTCAAGGGTGGGATTCAAATTTTTAACAACCGGTTCTGTGGGTGTGGCTTAGGTAGTGGGCATGGCTTGGTGATCATGTGACTGGGTGGACATGGCTTGGTGGTCATGTTATTGGCCGGGTGTGGCCAATTCAATATCACTCACATTGAGGCACATATCTCCTCACCTGGCTTCTCATGATTGTGGGGATGCTGCAATAGTCGTAAGTGTGAAAAATGGTCATAAGTCACTTTTTTCAGTGCCACTGTAACTTTTAATGGTCACTCCACACAAGCAAAGTACCAGCAAAGGAGGGAAAATAACTCCAGAGAAGTTCCAGAGGCAGGAAGTCTAGTCCTGCCAAGATGTAATAAGGGTTATCGGAGAGGCAGTTTCTGTAAGCAACACCAGAATGTTTCCTTCCTGCCATCCTTACAGGATTAGGCCAGTAATTTCTTCTAACAACCGGTTCTCCGAACTGCTTAGAATGTTAACAACTGGTTCTAGCAAATAGGTGCGAACTGGTAGAATCCCACCCCTTGGGAGTGCTGATGTGAAGGAACTCACTGCTTCTTCCTTGTAAATGATCTCTTTCTAATCTGGGCTTAAGAAGTTTTTCATGACCAGTCGTTGTGGCCTTCTTTCCTTGCTTCTGCAGGCCCTGGAATACGCCAAGACAATTCCCAAGCCTCGGCTTTTTGTCTCAAGATCGTCGGAGCAAGAGACCAAAGAGGAGAAAAACCTGGCGCGGACTTTAAACGGAGAGAACCTCCCTCCCATCTCCTCTCTGGAGTCCCTGCAAAACAGGCATGAGAAGGAGAAGCAGGTGGTGGCTGCCTTCAAAACGCTCCATATTGTCTGAAGGGGTCGTCGCCATCGACCTCCGCGGGTCTGCCGCGCTCTTCCTGCTGCCCCGTTTTCTTCTCGCCGTGTTCATCCGTGGTCCGAAAGGACGAGCGTAGCCACGATGAGTTTCATGAACTTCTGCAAGATCTGGGATGTTTTCTCCATGCGTTGCATTCAGCCTTACTTATTTTTGTTGCATTTTATTGTTGATAATTAAAACGTTGGGTGTACAATGATCTAGAAGTGATCTTTCTCTTTCCTTTCCCTCCATTCCAGGGCATCCTTTTCCAAAAGAACCCCTTTTGATGGTTTAACGGCCAGTGTCATGCCCCTGTCGGAGTCTGAATCTGAGGAGAAAGATGAACAGCTGACCGAGTGGAGTGTGGCTCCGTTGGCTGTGGAGGAAACTGGGGAAGGGAAAAGTCCGGCTAGGCAGAGCAGGGGAGAGGTAGAACAAAGGAGAGGGAGGTCAGAGGAAGAGTCAGGCCTATCCCCTCTTCACCCTAGGGCATGCAGGGAGGATCGGAGAAGAGAGCAACATGGGTTGTGTGGCTTACGGGGGAGGAGAGAGCCATGATTCCCTTCATTAGGCACACCTGGGGAGAGAGTTTAAAAGAGATGCAAACTGAGAGCGGTGTCTGCTGGGAACAAACGTGGGTTTATCTTGTGTTGACGTTGGTTATCTGTGTTTCTGGTTCTTCCCAACCATGTTGAATTACTGCCGTTCCTTCACATCTGGAATTCCTTCTCTTGCCCTGCCGGACTAATGACCTCATTTTGCCTTGATCAGACTTATAGTTACAATTTGTGTTGACCATGTTTTGGACTTAATTCTCTGCAGCCAAAGGCTGTTCCTCAGAGAGTTTTTATCCAGCCCAGAAGGTAGCCAGGACATTGGGGGCAAAGTTAGAGCTAATAAAGAGACTCCTACATATTATCTGACTGTATTGCCTTTGTACCACGCCCCAGGTCAGCGCAAGTTAAGTGAATCCCTGCAGCTGTTAAGTTAGCAACCCAGTTGTTAAGTGAAACTGGTTTCCCTCTTGACCTGGCTTGTCGGAAGGTTGCAAAAGGGGATTACGTGACTCTGGGACACTGCAAACTTCATAAATAAGAGTCTGCCAAGCGTCTGAATTTTGGTCACATAACTCTAGAGATGTTGCAATGGTCATAAGTGTGAAAAAGGGTCATACGCCTCTTTTTCCCAGTGCCATTGTAACTTTGGTCACTGTTGTAGGTCGAGGACTAGCTGGGTTGTATTAAGAGAAGTTTAGTACATTGCCCTGCCCAGCTTACAACCAGATAGGCATTGATAAAATTCCTCGGCACATGCTTGCTTTAGCCATTAATTTAGACCAGAGGTGTCAAACTCAAGGCCTGGAGGCTGGATTTGGCCCATGGGGTGCTTAGATTTGGCCTGTGGGGCCGCCCTGGAAACAACGAAGGACTGGCCCACAGTGCCTCTGCCAGCAAAAATGGAGCTCAGGAGGGCTGCGTGTGGCCCTCCCGAGTTCCATTTTCGCTGACAGAGGGTTGCAGGAGGCCATCGCAGCCAAAAATGGAGCTTGGGAGTCCATTTTCACTGGCAGAGCACTCAGGCCGCCACAGGTGCCTCCAACACAAGTGATGTCAAGCTGGCCACGCCCACCCTGGCCACGCCCACGCCCATCCCCAACATCAAACAAAACCCTGATGCGGCCCTCAATGAAATTGGACGCCCTTGATTTAGACCGTTTCCAGCGAGGTTGCTCACTAAAAACCATTGTCCAACTCCTGTTTCTCTTAGGGTTCTCGCTTAAAGTCTTCCAAAACGAAGCTTGTACATTCTCTACATCTGGATTGCTGCTCTTCAGTGCTGATTCTGTTGAAGAAATAGCAACGAAATGACCGAAAAGGCACGTCTTTGAAGTATTTCTGATGAGCTCTGTTGTTTTTCATTCCTTTTCATGCAAAGCTCGTGAACCTATTTTTTAAATACTACCCTTTTGAGGGATATCATCAAAGAACTATTTATTCATTGCCTAATATTTTAATTAGATTATATTCTCCATTTAACCCATTATGCGCATGGATATCTCTTTGATGAGCAGCCTTGTGCCTGTTTAGCCCCAGATGCTAGAAATAATGAATGCTGGACCTTTTGGATTTAATGAGTATTTCTACCTTTCCAATCTGACTCTTTGTACCTATTATTATTATTATTATTTCCCTGAGCCATAGAATTGAGGTAATTGAAGGACTCTCTTACCATCATATATTAAAGGGTCTAAATTAGCATTTCCTTCTCTGAAATTTTTTTTAAATGCAAGTGGCTTTTTTTTTTTGCTTTGATCAGAGGATTTAGTTGAAGGAGCCTCAGTCTCCTGAAAATGAGCTGATGGGCTTATTATTAGGATAAAATGCAAATATAGCCATGTGTTTGACAATGGTTAATGTCTTAATTGCTCACCTCCAGGATCAGATATGCTTTCTGTATCAACCTGAAGGGCAGGGCAATCTTTAAAAAGTTACCGATAACGCTTTTTACTTGAAGAGGAATTTCTGTTAGAAACCTTCGGATCCAGATTGCTAAACTTTTGAAGGTAAAATATATTATACCCCCAAAAAATTGTATCAGGATTTAAATCCTATGCATTTTATGATTTTCCTGTAAGGGTAGGTTGGGGGAAAAGGATAGTCTGAAAATATTGGAATATAAAGGTGTGGAATTTTGGTTAGGTGAGGGTGATCCTGACTTGGGAACAATGGACTGAGAGACAAATTCCACAATGGAGCAGAACCAGAACAAACATTAGAAATATGAATTAAATGGATAACAGTGGATTGATCTAAAATATGACACTCTCAGCTGCATAATTAATTAAGTCTAATCTGTATTTTTCCCTCCAGACAAATCAGATGGAATTGAATCCTCTTTTGAATGTCTCTTCAGATCAGAACTTAATATTGATGTTATCATCATTTGTAGAACTTAGGAAAACCCAGACAGGATATTTTGACGTTTTACATGGTGGCACAGTGGTTAGAATACAGTATGGCCTGCTAACTCTGCCCACAACCAGGACTGGTGCTCAAGGTTGACTCAGCCTTCCATCTTTCTGAGGTTGGTAAAATGAGGACCCATATTGTTGGGGGCAAATATGCTCTGTTAAACCTCTTAGAGAGGGCTGGAAAGTACTGTGAAGCAGTATATAAGTCTAAATGCTGTTCCTATTTTCCTTTCCTTTCCTTTCCTTTCCTTTCCTTTCCTTTCCTTTCCTTTCCTTTCCTTTCCTTTCCTTTCCTTTCCTTTCCTTCCCTTCCCTTCCCTTCCCTTCCCTTCCCTTCCCAGTGGTTAAAATGCAGTATTGCAGACTAACTCTGCCCACAGCAGCAATTCGATCCTGACCAGCTCAAGATTGATTCAGCCTTCCATCCTTCCAAGGTCAGTAAAATGAGAACCCAGATGGTTGGGGGCAAGAGGTTGACTCTGTAAACCTCTTAGAGAGCGCTGTAAAGCACTGTGAAGCAGTATATAAGTCTAAGTGCTATTACTATTCCCTTCCTTCCTTCCTTCCTTCCCTCCCTCTCTCCCTCCCTCCTTCCCTTCCCTTCCCTTCCCTTCCCTTCCCTTCCCTTCCCAGTGGTTAGAATGCAGACTAACTCTGCCCACAGCAGCAGTTTGAACCTGACCGGCTCAAGGTGAATCAGCCTTCCATCCTTCTGAGGTCGGTAAAATGAGGACCCAGATTGTTGGGGGCAAGAGGCTGTTAAACCGCTTAGAGAGGGCCGTAAAGCATCGTGAAGCGGTATACGAGTGCTATTGCTACATCTACCATGGAGGCCTCCAGAGTTTCTCTCTTTCTAAAATTGATGGGAGACTGTTGAAACATGTAGGCTGTGGCAGAGAGCAGGTTGAAAAAGTTTGATAGAAGAAGAAAGTATGACACTTAACAAGAACAAGTTCGTGACTGTAAAAACAAATAGCTTCTTTCTCTATCGATTCTTAGTAACTTGAAGAACTGGACTTCAACGCCCAGAATTCTGCTGGCCATGGAATTCTGGGAGTTGAAGTCCATACATCTTAAAAGTTGGTGACATTCAAAAACATTGTCTTGTAATAAGAAAAAGGTTGCTCGGATACAAAATAAACAGTGTGGTAAGGGATGTTAAAAGTGTTTCACAACAACTCGATACAGACAATATCTGTTTATTTCCATTGAACCAATGTTGAGGCCAGCATCAAACCAAGCCAAAGACTGACCAGAAACACTGGGTGCAGTTTCTGTGCATGCATACCTTCAAGTCAAATTGATTCCTGGACAAGTCCGTGGTGTTTATTTGGTAAGGTTTTGGGGAGACTTCACCCTTGAGCTAAGAGAAAGAAATCAGCCAAAGGGTCAAACAGCAGATTTCATACCTGTGGAGAAACTAGAATTCACAGCCTCCTGGTTTGTAGCCTGGTGCCTCAATCACTACATCTGACTGGCTCTCGGGTTTATGTTCATTCTAGGAATCCATGCCTTAAAGCACCATACATTCTTGGTCCGAAGCACTTCTTCCAATAAATTTTTAAAGCATGCACCAACTTTAGAGTATAGGAACCTGAACTGAAGGCATAATACAGTTTAATTCAGTGTTTTTTCCTCCCTAGAAATAGGCTGCAAGTTAGCTAATCATAATTAACCAATCAGTTGGCAAGGTCATCAGATTTGTAACTGGCTGCATCTTCATCTCTTCCATCCACGAGGGGGGAGGAGAAAGAGGAAGGAGGAGGAGAAGAGGAAGAGGAAGAAGGAGAAGAGAAGAAGAGGAAGAAGAAAGAAAGAAAAAGAAAGAGGAAAGAAAGAAAGAAAGAAAGAAAGAAAGAAAGAAAGAAAGAAAGAAAGAAAGAAAGAAAGAAAGAAAGAAAGAAAAGAGGAGGAAGGGGAAAAGAAGAAGAGGAAGGAAGAAGAAGAGGAGGAGGAGGAGGAGGAAAAGAAGAAGAGAAAAGAAAGAAAGAGAAAAAAGAAGAAAGAAAATTTTGACACTGAGTTCACCATATTCTCTAGAATAAATATTTTGAGGAGCCCAAGCTCAATAGTTGAAAAGTAAATATAATTAGAAGCATGAGGAAGATAATTGGGACAGGCTATTTCAAATACATACATAGTGACCCGGTTCTCACGTTGTACCAAGGCAGAAGCTGCTTCACCATAGGTACAACCCGTACTTAGCTGGATTCAGACTGTCCCCCTCACCCTTCAACCCAAATCACAGCAGTGAGGTTTTACACACCCAAAGCACCCGCCCCAAACAAAATCACATCAGGCCAGTCCATCGACCCCTTGCAAATTTAGGACCCGTTTTAAAGAAAGACGAGATAAGGATAATCCAGATTAACCTGCCTCGTTTTTTGGGGGCCGGATTTAGCGAGTAAGACGATCCCGTTGGAATAGCCGGACTGATTTCTTTAAAAGGGCTGCCGGGTTTGGAGAAGAACGCCCTCCCCTCCCCACTTTGGTACCCGGAATTCATCCCCAGCGAAGGCGCCGCCCATCTGCGCCCGACTTTTCTTGAATGACTCCAGCCCAACCCGTCCGCTTAAACCAACGGGGCTTCCTCTCCAAAGCAAAAAACACATAAAAAAGGGGCATAGACGTCCACAGCAACCACTTCCAGTTTTTCAGCGCCGGAAGAGTTCGCTCTTCCCGTTTTCCTAGCACCGATTCCTTTTGGGTTCCTTTCAAAAAGGCGTTTGACACCTTTGAGTTGGAGACACACACGCGCGCACCCACACACCCAACACCGGTTGATGTTCGTTTCCCCCTCGCTCTTCCCCAGCCCCGTAAGTTTTAGGTTTCAAATGATCAGTTCGCCTCTTGAATTCTTCCACAGGGTTTTATTTTATTTCGCCTCGGGTGAAATTCAAGACCGGCCTTCCTTCAGCTCCGTTTTGGTGATGGGGTGTTTCTCTCCCCGCCCCCCCCCCCCCCTCCCATTCTCACGATCTTCCTCCCGATGACAAACTTTCCTTCGGCTTCAAAAGGTGATTGGTGAACCGACCGAAGGACGGTCGATTCCTCCAGCGCGGTTCGTGAGAACTAGTCCCCCCCGCCGCCTGATTTGTAAAAAGAAAAAGAAAAAAAACCAAACCAGGAACAAATTTCGACCCGCGTTTAAACCCCTTTTAAACTCCTGATCAAAAGAAACGGGGTTCCGCGGGCGCTTTAATCACCCAGCCCCGACCGCTCTCCCCTTCTTGTTTTTTCAACACGTATCTTAAGGAGGCTTTCGGGAAAGGGTATATCTGTATTGGGGGGGATTAAAAACGCGCAGAATCAGGTCACCCGCGTGGTTCCGACGACCCTTGTGACTCGAAACGACTTCGCAACTTTCGCGCGAGTTAGGGAGCGGGGAAACCACCCGATATGTTTCCTCACCTGTCCTGGCTTTCCACGTGTCCGAGGAGAAAAAAAATCGCGTGACCTTCCCAGCGAAACGTAGCCCCATTCACAAAACCCAGCCCAAACCCAAAGTGGCGATGCGGGTTGTTTTCCAGTCTTAGCAGTTTCGTACTGGGACGTTGGGGGTGGAAGAGGTGAGATAGAAGAAACGGCAGGGCTAAAACCTCGGATCTTTCTGAACCTCAGCCCTCATTCCCCCCCCCGCCCCCATCCCGTTCACACGACACGTTTTCCTGGACTCGAGGAGCGGTTGGGCGGGACATGCTGGCAAAGCAACCTCCCTCGCCCTGAGAAGGGAAGATGAAGAGAAGGGAGCCCCCAATCCCGCTGGGACCCCCCCGAAGTTTCTTTCGCAGCGGCCACTCGCTCGCCTTCCCTCTCGGTCTAGGCCACCGGCTCCAATTCCGACGTTCCGCGCGCCCCCGCCCCCCCCCAGCGCCCTAAATGAGGTGCTGAGGCCCGCAGAGGTCCCCACCCTCGATGATGTCCACCTCGTCTTCGGGGTCCTCCGGCAGGAAGGCCGGCGCGGGGCCGCTTGGACGGGCCTCGGAGAGGGAAGCGACGCTAGCTTGGCCCGGCGGGTCCAACTCCGGATCTCCGGGCGCCAGGTCCGCCCCTTCGGGCCCGGCCGCTTTGGCGTCGTCCTGGCTCTTCCGTAGCTGCTTTTTGTGTTTCATCCGCCGGTTCTGGAACCAGGTCTTCACCTAAGGGGGACGGGGGAGAAGCGAGTCGGGAAACCTGGGGCTTCACCCATTGCAGCTAGAAGCTAAGATTTCTTTATTTTTATTTTGCAAACTCAATATTGCCATCCCTCTGCTAAACAACTAATTCCCTCAATACGGTCCAACTATTTACAAAGTCTATTAACCTTCTCGTCACTCCTCACCCATCCCCTCCCACTTGTGACTGTCTGACTGTAACTTTGTCGCTTGTATCCTTACGATCTGTATTGACTGGCTCCTAGTATGATTTGATTGCTTCTTGTACCCTTTGATTATTATTAAGTGTTGTACCTAATGATTCTTGATGAATGTATCTTTTTATGTACACTGAGAGCATTTGCACCAAGACAAATTCCTTGTGTCCAATCACACTTGGCCAATAAAGAATTCTATTCTATAAAGAATTCTCTTCTCTTCTACTCTCTTCTACTCTACACTCCAATATCTATTCTATTCCATTCCATTCCACTCCACTCTATTCTACTCTACTCTACATTCCAATATCTTATCCTGTTCTGTTCTGTTCTGTTTTGTTTTGTTTTGTTCTGTTCTGTTCTGTTCTGTTCTATTCTATTCTATTCTATTCTATTCTATTCTACTCTACTCTATTTAATTCTATTCTATTCTACTCTACATTTCAATATCCTATCCTGTCCTGTCCTACTCTACTCTACTCTACTCTATTTAATTCTATTCTACTCTACTCTACATTTCAATATCTTATCCTGTCCTATTCTACTCTACTCTACATTCCAATATCTATTCTATTCCACTCCACTCTACTCTATTCTAGTCTACTCTACATTCCAAAACCCTATCCTATTCTATTCTTTTGTGGGTTTGAGGTCCAGTTGAAGTATTAGCGTCGTGAACGCACCTGAAGACACCAGAATAATGGGCATAATTGGACAGGGCGGAGGTGGGAGTCTTATTTAAGACCGTCTTATTTTTCCGGTCAGTATAAAATGAGACCGTCCGGATGTTATTGGACTGTAATTCCCATCATCCCCAGCCGGCCAAACTACCACCACCCCGTCCTTCTGTCCACCCCCCCCCCCCACGTCCCAGGTCCTGGTAATTGGAGGCCGCAATCTTTAAGAGGGCGTAGCCCTGCCCTCCTTTGCCAGAAAGCCCCCGGCAATAAAACGAGCTGGTTGGCCTAACACACACACAAACGCAAACACACACCGTGTGGCCACGTTTACACGTGTTCGTGCAAGCGCCTTCCCAGAGGTTTGCAAACTTCGCTTTGGCAGGCGGGAGCGTGGGAAGGACAGGACTTCCATTCGAGTCGCTGGAGAAGAAGGGAGGTTTGTCGTCCCTCCCCCCCCCGCCCCCCGCCCCCCCCGCTTCTCTCCGGAACTCAGCAGAGGCCTTATGAATTTTTACATTGGGGAAATTGAGTGGGAGAGAGAGGGAGAGACCCGCTTGCTGAATTTCATGCCAGGTTGCCTCTGGTCTCCTTCCTCTCAGAGGGTAAGAAGGAGCAGCAAAAAGTCTCTTTTATACGTTCTCTCTCGGATTTTCTTTCCATAGGCGTTCAATTTCTCAGATCCGACGCCGTTTTTTTTCTCGGAAGTAAATCCAGAAAAGCGTTGCTGGTGGGCATCAAATATCTTCAAATGCAGCTTTCTTCTTCCTCCGCCTCCTTAACACCCTCCCCACCCCCGTGGACGGAAGAGATGAGGGTGCAGCCCGTTACAAATTTCATTCAGTAGCCCACTGAAATTCACCGATTTACTTCCGAGCAAACGCGTGAAACCTTCGATGTCCCCAAGGGGGTTCCCCCACCCCCCCGCAAAAGGCAACTGGACTTTCTTCGGGTTTTCTTTTGAAGAAGTTTCTCTTCTCATCCAAGAAGCTGAAGGGAACCGAAGGAACTTTTTGCAGGAGAAGGGAAACGTCCTCCAAGAAAAACAAAGAAAGTTCAGTTGCCTCTTGGGAAAACACACACACACCTCTCTTTGGGACAACCAGGACCTGGAAGGCTGAGAATCACCATAGAAACCTTCGTTGCTTTGCCCGATCGCAGTGGGATCCATCATCATCCTCTCTTTCTCTCTCTCTCTCTCTCTCATTTTCTCTCTCTTTCTCATTCTCTTTCTCGCTTTCTCTCTTTCTCTCTCTCTTTCTCATCAGACTTCCTGGCCGTCGGGACGGTTGACCAGTGGAACAGCTTGCCACTGGAGGTTGTGGGTGCTCTGTCACTGCAGGTTTCTAAGAAGAGATTGGACAGCCACTTGTCTGAAATAGTATAGGATCTCCTGCTTGAGCAGGGGCTCGACTAGAAGACCTCCAAGGTCCCTTCCAGCTCTATTCTGATTCTGATTCATTACAACAGACCTTTATATATATATAAAAAAATCTTGGAAGGGAGAACGAATCTTTTCTGAATTTTGCCCAAAATTTGAATGAATCCTTACTTATTGTCCTTTCCCATATTTGTTTCGAGATGGCTGCTTCGCATTCTGCGCCCTTCCATTTGGGATCCGTAGCCAGTTAATAGGAACTTGGCATCATACAGGGGTTCGCCCAGGAGTGACGTCTGCTTTGGGGTCCCTGCCTGATGCTAAGAAAGAGCGGGGTGGGATTCAGGCCGCCTCTCTGCGAGCAATGGCTTTTTGCAAGCCGCCTGGAATCGCTTAAATGCTCGGTCGGGCGGCATTAAACACTTTAATAAATTAAACAATTAATCAGTGGAAAGGTTTGTGGATACTTTACCCCTGGAGGCTTTTAAGAAGAGACTGGACAGCTATTTGAAATGGTATAGGCTCTCCTGCTTTAGCAGAGGGCTGGACTAGAAGACCTTTAAGGTCCCTTCCAGCACTATTCTGATTAAAAATAAAATGAATCAGTAAACAAGAAAGGCTGTTTTGTCCCGTCTCCCCCACGCACTTGGCAAGGTGTGTGTGTGTGAAACGACGGGGGAGGAAATGCTCGGCCCTTACCTGCGTCTCGGAGAGGCTGAGCGCCGTGGCTAACTCGACGCGCTCCGGCGTGGACAGATAGCGCTGGATCTCGAAGCGCTTCTCCAAGCCCGAGAGTTGCGAGTCGGAGAAAACGGTGCGCGCCTTCCGGCGGCGGCAGTGCTTGCCCGGCAGCTCCGCGTGCGGGTGAGGCTGGAAGAGAGCCGGCATGGGCATCCCTATGGGAACAAGAGAAGGACCTGGTCGGAGAGGGGAGGAGGGAGAGGCTGGAGTCATTCCCTTCCTCCCTCCCCACACCCGGTCTATACCCAGAGGGGAATCCAAGTTCTGGAGTCCCGAACCGGCTTCCCCGGGCCAACCACGGGCTACCCCTTCCCCAAGTGAGGTTGACTACCTCTGGCTTTGGCAGCTCCATCAGAAGCGCCTCTGCCCTTTTCCCTCCGCGCTTTCTCAAGGCCCAGGTTGGATCGGGTTCAGGTTGTCGATTCCCAGCCAGCCAGGTCCCTCTGAACACCATTATGCTACACACACACACACACACACACACACACACACACACGGGCAAAGCAGCGTCCTGGGACCCCTACGATAACTGCTCACAGGAATAAAAATGTCAATGATCGATAAAATGAAACATACATTTGCATTAGTATTAATTTTTAAAAAATGCAGTACAATGGAATAATTCTGTTGCTGTGTTTATATGATACAAGGTGCTTTGAAGGGTTAACATACACAGGTTAGTAGTTAGTTAGTTAGTTTACTTTATTGTCACTGCACCTCGTGCAACGAAATCAAACACCATCTTCAGTGTACATTATGGCTATGAAAATAAATACAAACTCGCATCCTTCACACTCCACACATTGAATTGAAAACCCCTGATATTTCATTAATATTGCACTATACAATAGAATTCAGTATAGTTATTGCCCTGGGATAGAAGCTGTTTTTCAGCCTATTTGTGCTTGTTTTTATTATCCTGTACCGTCTGCCAGAGGGTAATAGTTCAAAAAAAGGGTGCCCAGGATGAGATGGATCTTTGAGAATGTTTTGAACTTTCTTAAGACAGCGGGAGTTATAAAGCTCTTCCAAAGAGGGGAGAGGGCAACCAATGATCCTCTGGGCAATGACATTAACCCTCTGGAGTGCTTTCCTATCTGCCCCTATGCAATTGGCAAACCATACACAGGTGCAGTATGTTAAAATGCTCTCTATGGTGTAGCGGTAGAAGGTCACCAGCAATTTTTCATTCAGTTGTTGTTTGCTGAGAAGTTTCAGATAGTATAATCTCTGCTGGGCCCTTTTGACCAGGGCTGCAATGTGAGCACGCCAAGTCAGGTCCTCTTATATTGACTGTTTCCTAGTGTGATTTGATCGCTTATTGTACCCTATGACTATTATTAAGTGTTGTATCTGATGATTCTTGACTCTTGATGAATGTATTTTTTCTTTCATGTACACTGAGAGCATTTGCACCGAAGACAAATTCCTTGTGTGTCCAATCACACTTGGCCAATAAAGAATTCTAATTCTAATTAAAACTGGCCACTTGCTCCACTCAGTCTCCATTGATAAGCAAGGTCTGGATGTCTGATCTATTCCTTCCACTATAAGCTCCTTGGTCTTCTTGGTGTTGAGGACCAAGTTATTGTTCATAGTATGGGGCCCCTATGCTCTTGGGGACCCACAGGCATGTATCCATCAGGCCAACCTGCATCCAGCCCGCCCCATCTCTGCATTCCGGAGGGCGAATGCGAGAACTCGTACAAACAAAATGGAGAGGTTGATCCGTGGAAAGCGGGAGTTTCTCCGCCGCGCCCCGCCCCGGATAAAAGATGGCAGGGCCAGAGGTGAGTTCACTCTACCCATGAAACTACAAATGACATTTTGTTTTCGTGTCTTGTGCAAAGCCAGCCCGGGCTCTCTTGGAATCCATTCAGCGGGTCGAGGAAGGAAGAGAAAGTTGAGCTTAACTTAAGGAAGCGAGAGGCAAGTCAAGGACCAGGCGCCACAAAAGAGGCGTTGAAAAATTAAGGTAGAAAATCGGCGTTGCCTCCCTACCCAAGCAGCTCGCCGACACGCATAAAACACGCGCAGTTTTGCGTGCCCACGACCCTGCAATAATTTGGGTAGCTCCCCCGTCCCTCCCACCCTCCGAATTTCTTTTAGAAATTTATTTTTTTTCCGGACAGCTTAAAAATGTAGGCGCAGCCAGAGAATTCCTGCCTCGCGAGGCCCCGCGAAGAGTCTTTCTCTCAAATGCTATTCGAAGGAGGACGCGTCTTTTCGGCCCGTTGGTCCTCCCCCAGGGGCTGCTGTTTGCACGCCCCCCATTTGCTGGGGATGATGGGCACTCTAGTCCCACTACATTTGGAGAGCGCCACATGGAATCAGAGCTATTTTACGCCCTGGGTTCTTGTTTCTCTATTTTCTCCTGTAGTGGAGACGCGGCCAATTGCTTCTTTGGTTCGGGTTGTTATCATTATTTCTGTAAAATGGGTCGAATTACTCCCCCCCTCTCTCTCCCGAAGACTCTGGGCAACCTTTCCTCACCTCCGTGGCTTCTGTTTCTGCCTCCAGCAGCCTGAGCTACGGACTAACCCCACGGCGGACTTGATAGTGTACAAGCCAAGGAGAGTGCGCTTACTAGGAGGCCTTGATTTAGCGGCTGGCCCCGACCCTCTCTGAGCTGGGTCTGTTGTAGTCACCCGACCATATGATTGGTGTCCTTTTCAACTACCTTCCTTACAACAATCCTACAGAGGCGGCCCCGGAGGCCTTCCCCTCCATCTGGCAGCCCTAACGATATGGCAGCGCGCTGCGGGATCCAAAACCTCCCTCACCTCCCCGGACCGCCTGAATTCAGAGAGAGGTGCAGCCCCCGAAATAGACTGGGGGAGTCCAGGCCATCCGGACCGCCCTCGCCCCCCCCCCCCCGAAAAGTCTCCAGAAACTTCTCAGAGGAACTTCTAACGCCCGGGGAGGATGATGATGATGATGATGATGATTCGCACAGTCAGTCAGATGTTCAGACTGGGTTTGGCATTTTTGCCTACCTATCGTGTCCTTACCAAGGACCTGGCATAGGCAAATCTGGATGTTTGATGGTGTTAAAGATATCGCTGCAGGATGGAAGCTGTTCCAAGTCAAGCTGCCTTCTGCAATTGACTGATGGCAAATTTGTCAATGCCAATGATGGTGTTCAAGTGGTGCTCCGGTTGTTTTGGGACTGCACCCACGGCGCCTATTACTATATTATTATTATTATTATTATTATTATTATTATTATTATTATTATTATTATTATTATTATTATTATTATTATTATTATTATTATTATTATTATTATTAAAATCATCATCATCATCATCATCCGGAAGGAAAGCGCTCCTGCCCATCCCGGCCTCTAGTAAAGTTGCGTGTTTGTGGATCCGCGCCCTGTCGAAGCGTGCTTCTTGCTCGCCAATCCCGTCTTGAGACGGGGATAGATTGAAGAGGAACGTCCTGGAAACAACAGAGCTATTAAAAAAAAAAAAAGAACTGCTCGTTTACCTACATGCGTGTCCAGGGCTACGTGGGGACGCCACTGTCCGCGGCTTGACTTCTGACCCGCTGATTCCTATCTGAACAATCCTGCCTTTTGCACCTTCAAAGGGCAATTTTGTTTCTACGCCTATGTACATTTTATCGATAGGATCGCGACTACAGGCTTGCCAGGAGAAAATCCTCTCTCTACACTCTTACATTTTTTGCTCCTGGATTCTTCCCGATCATTTTAACGTATCTTGGGGAAGGGGCGCGGCAGCAAGTCCCTGGTTCTTGGGCTGGTTCCAGGGAAACGGGCTCAGGGTTGCCGTTCCCAGTCCCGCCGTTTTGGGGGGTGGGACGTCTTTGCATTGCTTAGGTTTGTGACTCCTCTATTTTGGAATAAAACTAACGGAAAGCGTGGGAAAAATAAACCCAGGTCAACCGATTGTTCATTTTGAAGAAGTGGTGAAACTCTAAATCCCAGCTACCAGGATGCGGGTGTCCTTTCTATGTTTATTTTGCCCTCTCCGAATTATCGATAAGTGATTATTTTTAAAAAACCAAAGATATTCAGAAATAATCGAAGAGGTCTTTGGTGCTCTCTGAGCCTGCTTGTTTTCTTACACACGTTTCATTACTCAAACCAGCTAACATCATCAGTGTTAATAGAAAAGAATAGAATACCTTTATTGTCATTGCATTCCACGAATACAATGGAATTTGAAAGCTACTCCAGCACAGTGCCCCAAACACCACATTACAATCATACTACAGAGTATTTAAAAATAATAATAATAATGATGATGATGATGATGATGATGATGATGATGATGATGATGATAATGGTAATGATGAGGATGATGATGATGATAACAATAATAACAATAACAGGACTAAATCACAAATGCTCTGTTTGATTCAAGACAATTACTGCCTTGGAAAAGAAACTGTTTCTTAATCTCTTCTCATTTTAAGACACCTATAATGCCTCCCTGATGGTAACAGTTTGAAATATGCATGTCCATGATGAGAATGATCTGTGGAGAATTTTAGTGCTCTAGAGAGGAGTCTGGTCTTCGCAATCTCTTCCAAAGAAGAAAGAGTGCAACCGATGATTTTTTGTGCTGTGTTTATAACTCTCCTGAGCATTTTCTTATCCATTGCAAAGCATCCAGCATACCACACCGTTACACAGTATGCCAAAATGCTCTTGATGGTAGACCGGTAAAAAGTAACCAGCCACTTCTCACCCAGACCCCTCTTTTTCAGCAGCCTCAGAAAGTGCAGGCGCTGTTGGGCCTTCTTTGCAGTGGCCATAGTGTGGACCGACCAAGTAAGGTTGTCGGAAATATGAGTTCCTAGAAATTTAAAACTATGAACTCTTTCCACACACTCTCCATTGATTTATAGTGGGAGAGGCTCTGCTTTACATCTTCTGAAGTCTATAATAAATTCTTTGGTCTTTTTGATGTTCAGGGTGAGGTTATGACTCTTGCACCACAAGACCAGTCTGAGGACCTCTGACCTATCGGCCGTCTTGTCTCCTCCTGATATGTCTACGGAGATTCTCAGTCATCCAGGTCAAGGTTGTCCCAAAGATGTTTTTTCAAGAGGCAACTGGACCAATTTTGCCTCTTGAAAAAAAATCATACTTGGGATGAAAAAAGCATTAGTGCTAGTGAAATAATTCCATGGAGTTACATGAATTTTAACTCCCAAGTAAAGAAGCACATTATAGATGCTGACCGTCTTGGGCTAGAATTTTGCGCGTTGGAGAATTAGCCCCGCTGACCTCTCTAAAACAGCGCTTATCCCCGTTTGCTTTTACAGTATCTTTTTCCTCCCTTTCCTTTCTTCTTCTTTTCTTTTCTTTCTTTTTTTTGGGGGGGGGGGGAAGAGTCGAGGCGGTAGATTGATACAATTGCAGCATATAAACCCTCAGCTCTTTCAAGATCGGGATTTTGTCAAAGCAAATAAAAAGTAATGGTTTGGTCGTCCTCCTTTTCCTGATTCCCTCTCAAGAGATCCTAAGCTGTATTCGTCACCTATTATGGGGAAAATTGGGGAAATCCAGTATTTTATGAGATATAATGTAAGGTTAAAAATGATTAAATACTTCATAGAAGTCTTTCCTTCCTTCCTTCCTTCCTTCCTTCCTTCCTTCCTTCCTTCCTTCCTTCCTTCCTTCCTTCCTTCCTTCCTTCCTTCCTTCGGAACTCTATAAAACTAACTTCCTGATGCTTAATTGGAAATGAACAAAAATATACCCTCCCTGATGGCAGGAAAGGGACTAGGTATAAGGCAAACGCAACTAACTTGCTTGTTAGTTTAAGAATAGCAGAATTAAGCGTTCTTTTGAAAGTCAAATGTGCCCGAAAATTTCCAGGAAGGACCACTGCGTTTAAGGATACCCTGGAAATACCACCAAGGAGTGGAGGAAGCAACGGAATTGCCCCCTTAAAGATATAAAACCTCTGTTTATTTTCGAAAGAGAGACCTCAAAACGGGACTCTGAATTTCTACCCGTGACGGATGGAGCGGGAGGCAAGTTCTTAACTGGAGAGGGCAGCTCGTTTACCTGGATCGCAACCCTGGGCAAGTTGCAGACTCGGATCTCCGCAGGTAACCTCTTCCTCTGCCCAAGAGGCTGCCGTGCCCGCAGCCACGGACGTGCAAGCTAGGCGATTTCAAACATCAACATGGTTTCCTTTCCGAGGCCCTACGCCTTTCTTTCTTTGCTTGCTTGTTCCCCCAAAGGGTCCGTTTTAGCCCTGCTAACTGCCTTGGTTGCCTTGCCCTGACCTTGGCTGGCTGCCAGGGAACCCCAGCTTCTGTCTCTTCCCCCAAACTCCTAAGCTGAACACCCTTCTCCCCGTTGCCCAATTGACCCTGGAAGGGAAGAGAGGCTTACCCGAAGTGGTCAAGAAATAAGGGTGATGATGGTCGGGTTTGTGGAGCGGATGGTGCGGGTGAGGTGCCAAAATGGCCGGGGGCGGCATCAGCGAGTACCCATAGTCCAGCAGAGGCACCCGTGAGGCCAGGGCTCCGTGGAAAGGCTCGGGCCCTCCATCTCGCATGGGTTTGGGTTTATGGAGCAGGATGTCCTCGATGAAGAAGGAGGTCGGCCTGGGGGCCACGGCCGGCGAGGTGAAGTTGAGGTTCATCTCGTCTCTTTTCGCCCGACTCTGCTCGTGGGGACGGATCGGGGCGCCCAACTCTCCTCGGAGTTCGAGGAAGGGGCGATCCAACCTTCTTCTCTGCCGCCCTGGATGAGCCGGGGCGAGAAGCGCGCCGCGATCTTCAAGATCTTTTGGAGGCGAGGGGCGGGCGTGGAGGGGGGGGCGGGAGGGAGAGACATGTGCCTTTGAGGGCCGCTTCGCGAGGGGCATCTCCAACCAGCCAATGGCGAATTAGCAGGGCGGAGGGAAGGACGGCTTGGGCATCGAGTCGCCCACCTGAATGGCAAGTGACGGGGCTGTTCTCCGTGGTGCTGAAAGTGAGTGTCAGCGGTGGGGGCTGGAAGCGGCGGACCCCCGGGGAAGTGGGCAGGTAGGTTGGGGGCAGGATAAAATAGGTTCGACGTCTCTCCCTCCCCCCTCACATCTTCTCTCCTTCCCAGGTAAGCTCACTGGCGTAGACAAGAAGCTTGCAACTCAATGGGGAAAAACCGCCTTGCTATTTGGATACCTGTAAACCAGAAGAGAAACAATCCTATGTTCAAGAGTTCAACGATGGCAGCAGGTGCTTAGCAAGATGAAGTAAGCATTTTGGATGGTCCATTGGATGAGGGGAAGCCAGTTAGCTTGGCTAGATACTAGTTCATTGGATTGCGTGAGCCCCACAAATGGATCCATCCAATAACCAACTGAAGCCTGTCCCAGGTGCAAAAGTTCACCATTCCTGTGCTCAGGTATGAAGGACCATAATGGAAAAAAGTTGCAATTGGGACTAAGTTATCATTTAGGAAGATGGGCTACTCACCCTGAAAACCTGTCTGTCCAGGAACAATTCAACACTCCTTTGCCTGTAAGCATTTGGCTCAGCTATAAATCATGGTTTCCAAACAATTAGAAGAAGGGGTATCATAGGATATATTGAATCACAAGAAAGCAGATTGCAAATACTACTGGGTGTGAATCCTTTTGCAGATAATACCATGCCTGAGTGGGGTTTTGATATTAAAGTGATTGTGCTTTATACCAGTTTTCTCCAAGTTGGCACCCCAAAGATATTTTAGGACTGACTTTCATCCCGATGGGTGAAATTCCAGAGCTGCATATTCAGCACACTTGGAGCATACTAAGTTAGGAAAGATTCCCAAGAAGTCATCTCAAATCTCATTAAAAACCTCAAAGCTACTTTTAAAAAAAATATTATTCCCCAAAGTCTGATTTTTTTTGCAAGGTTTGTGAGCTATCACTTTCAAGTTAGCCCCCAAAATGGGATTTTAAAAAACCAAACAAACCCACCCACATAACTTTTTGCCATGAAGATGATCCACCAAAAATAATGCGGTACTTTCTTTCAAATTTATTTTAATCCACCCTAATATTGAATAGTCAATTATAAGCACAGACATCTGATGCCAGTGGTGAGATTCAGCCAGTTTGCACCACTTCGAGAGAACCGGTTTTTAACTTTATGAGCATTTTCATGAACTAGTTGCTGGAAGAAATAATTAGGGCAGAGAACCGGTTGTTAAATTATTTGAATCCCACCACTGTCAGATGCCTATTGATTTCACCGGGTCAACATTAAACATGGCTAATCCACAATTTTGCTGGGATTTTATTTACATTCAATCCTTTAAAATCTTATGATTCATCCTTTCTTATTTTCTCTATTCTCTCCCTCTCTCTCTCCCTCCCTCCCTCTCTCTCTCTTGTTTCTCTGGGTTTTTTTTTTTTATCCCCTTCTAATCTGTAATACTCATTTCCCCAGAGTCAATTTGCTAAAATTAGGGTGATACTCCACATCACAGCCGAGATAATTTCAGCTCGCATCTTGGAAAATTGCTCTAATTATTGATGTTAAATTCAGGGAAATTAAAAGAAGGCACTTCTCCTTCATCTCCCAATTTTAAGCTCTAATTTGTCAAAATCGAGTTGTCATCACAATTCCAGTCAGGGGCTGTTAATAGTCAAAATGTTTTAATAGAGCCAGAATTCTCGCAACCCATGCTATTAGATAATTAGGAGAGATGTTAGAAAGACAAGTGGTAATCCTTGGGCACATGGACAGCAGTTCCATCTAATCCAGCAGGTAGAACAAATTAATTACCAGAATCAATTAGGATGAAAAGTGCAGTTCTCCAGGAACTGTAAACCATGCCTTCCATATGTATGAGCTGGTAAATGGTAAATAAATGGCAAAACCCTGGAAATAATAGAAACGGCAATCATGATAGTTTAATGAACAGGCAACTTGGAGAGCATGAGTTAATGTTACTCTAACTCCCTCATGCTCATCTGTAGGATAATGGAAAAGGCTGCAGCCTGCCCACTGCAGTGTTCCAGACATTGCTTCATTGTTCTGTCTTATTGGATTATTAAAGCAGCTCATTGTCATGAAACTATTGTTTAAAACAAAACAGAAGCAGACCGTGAGCTGGGTCAAACTTACAAATGAGAGTCCTTTGTGGAAGCAGCCCATGGTTCCTTTTGCAGTATTGATGTGGATTTAATGATCTCCTGGACACCCAACCTTCAGTGGTGGAACTGAACTGGCGAGGCCATCTTTCTACACTAGTGGCATTTGCACTGGAGTAAGTCCGATGTTTGATGCATGGACAAAACAGCGAAACAAATCATGTTTTGGATCCCAGGGAACAAAGCTATGATGGCTTTCCTCAAACTGGCACCTTTGGAGTTAACTTGCGATATTCTAAGCTAAGATGTTAGTTTGGATGACTGGAAGTTCAGACAGTTAGAAGACAACCAGATCAGGGAAGTCTGATGTGATGGATTAGTTGTGCTGTCATTAGAGTGCAGCCACTAATTTTTCAATGAACCAACTTCTATTCATTTAGGACTTCTGTTGGGAAGGACAAAGAGAAGAGGGCCTTCTGTGGAACTTGGGTCTAACTGGAATCCATATCAGAGGGCAACAGCTGGTGGACCGTGGCTGGGGTTAGAAGCTAAGTGGGGTTAAGTCTGGCTAGGGCTGGAATGAGAGACATCTGGAGAACTTCAATATTATGGCCTAGATTTGTCTTCTAAGGAGGAGGAAGTAAAGCAAGAAGTTTCTAGGGATGATAGTCCTGGAAAGGTTGGTTCCAACAGTGTTGAACCCAGTCTCTTCACTCTGCCTAAGGAAGATCCATCAAGCACGCAAGACTCCCTGCCTGCACCAGGGAGACAGATGCAGGCTGGCAAGAAAGTTGACTCTCATGAGTCACAGGCCTCAGTTGTGCATTTGGATGGAAGCTCAGCTGGCTTATTTCTTGTCTTCCCTACCGAACAGAAAATGATGAAGACAACTTGCAGGCCTCAGCTGTGCTAAATTGACCATGCTTTGAACCTCACCATGCCTCTTACCTTCTTCCTTGGTTTTGTGTGGCCCGCCAGCAGAATTGGCAGCGGATTTGGACAGTGAGGAGGTTGGGGAGGAACATGGGCCAGTCCTGGAGTCTGGGGAAGGCTCTGATGAGGGCTCTGTGTTGGAGGCAGAGATGGGGCCAGGGCCACCTGACATTTATCAGATGCCTTCGGAGTTGGAGATAAATGAGGAAGAAGAACAGCTGGAGCCCGTTCATATGCACAGAGCTGTCAGGAGAAGGGAACAACTGAGGAACAAGGATCGACTTGGCATAAGTGGATGCTGAATGGCCCCTCCAATAGGGCATAAAAGTGGAGCAAAAGGGGAGTGGGGTTTGCAAGAGATTAGTTTAATTCATTAGGGTGAAGCTCTGTTTTTGACTTTTTGCCAAATATTGTCTGCTACAGAGTGATATTTGGAAGATATCGGCCTGGCAGCTCTCCAAGCCTGATAAAGATCAGCAGTAGTGACATATCTTGAAAGACTGTTGACCGGCACTTTGCTGGAGAGGAATTCACAATAAACTAAATAAAAGGGATTTATCGGGACGAGGAGTCAGCTTTGTGCTATTGGGGAAGCCTAGGTCAGAACAGGTTCTGCAATTTGCTTATTGGATTCCTGACTTTGACCCATATGCCAAGCCACGACACTCTTCGAGTCTCCATTAGCTTTAGATTAAAAAGGACCCTGATGCTAAAGATTCTGCCTGAGTTGGCATATTTCTGGACTACATACAGCAGGCATCCGGCTCACAATCTTGCCAGCCTAAAAAGTCCAGGGTTGTAGACCAGACTGGGAAATTTGAACAAATATCCTAGAAGAAGACAATGTCATTCAACATCCAAAAACTCTATGGCTACAGTCAGAACAAAGTCAGGATTGATTTGATGGTGTCTTTGGCTTCAATTGGACTTCAAGGACTTTATGGTCTGGCTTACATTTCAATTCCTTGTACCATTCTGGCTTGTTCCTTATTTTTCCAGTGCCGAGTATCTAGCTGACATTGTCGGCCAGTGAACAGCGAATTGTCCGACTCTAACATAGTTTAGGTCATAAGGCATGCTTTTTTTGTAGAACGTGCATGTTGAAGGAGAATATACAGCATGCTGTTGAGATGTGGCAGCTTTCTCAGCGGGGAATTTTTGGCTGCAATTAGCAGGCCACCGTTACTGATATATGAGCCCTAAAACATATAATTTAGAAAATGTAGCTATAACAGGACATCATTATCACTAATGGCTAGGCATCACGACTCATTCACCCCTCTTTTTATCTGCCTCTTTATCTGCCCCTGCTTTTATTCTATCATTCTTCCTCTGGTTTAATAGTTGTTAGTTACACTAAATGATACATAAGCATTTGAAGAGGAGACTAGCTTTTTTCAAACCACAAGCTAAAATAAATAAATATGGGCATAGATTTCTTCTTTATAAAAGGTTCTTTTGAGTCCTTATGTGCAAAGAGGATTTAGACTAGTATCTGGGAGAAAAATCCCTTATTTATTGATGATTCATTGATCCATTTATCATATTCAGTCAGCCATATACAGATGTATGTATTTGCACATTTCACAATGAAGCAAAATTTCTCTTCTTTGGAAAAACGCGTCCTTGTCTTCCTTTAGGTTCAGGATTTGAGGCTTCAAAAAGCTGAGGGGTTAAAAAGTTTCTCCTTAAAGCAAATGGATTAATTAATTGTGAGGAAACAGGCTTTAAAAAAGCAACTTATTAATGCAGCTGGTTTAGGGAGTGAGTGCAGCTAAGCAGATCACTTCACCATGTCATCTCATGCAATTGCTTCCTCGGGCAGGACGTAAATTTTCTTTAGCCATCGGAGAGATTTCTTTTTCAAAGAAGATGCAAAGGTTAAAGAAAGGGGACTTTAGAAACCCTAGAGTGAGGAGGAGGAGGAAGAGGAGGAAGAGGAGGGAGAGAGAGAGAGAGAGGAAGAGAGAAAGAGGAATAGAAAGGGAGGAAGGGAGAGTGGGAGATGAAGAGGAAGAGAGAGAGAGAGAGAGCAAAACAAGATTAATGTTAAAAGAAACAAGGAAAAAGGCACAAAGCTCACTTTAATACCCCAAAAATGGGAAGGGAAGAAAGAGATGAAGGAAAAAACTCCATCTGGTGTTGAAGGCAATAGTGATAGCACTTAGACTTATACATCACTTCACAATGCTTTACAGTCTTCTCTAAGGGAGTCAGCCTCTTACCCCCAACAATCTGGGTCCTCATTTTACTAACCTTGAAAGGATGGAAGGCTGAGTCAACCCTGAGCTGGTCAGGATCGAACTGCCAAACTGCTGGCAGCAGAAATAGCTTGCAATACTGCATTCTAACCACTGAGCCACCATAAACTGACCACAGCAAGAAGAGTCAATGTAAACATACAACCTTATCTGTAGACAGTTTGTCACCAACTCAGTTCCCTTCTGCGGCTGACCCTAATAGCCATGTTCACTCATTGTAAACAAAGCCATGGTTCATTAAATTAACCCAGCAGCTCTAATTCATGGGGACCATTTTAGCTTATTGACTAGTGGGAAAGTGACCAGGGTGAAGAAGGAGATGAAGAGAGACTGACATTGAAGGTTGGACATTGTAGGGTATGACAGGTTCCTGAGAAAGAGTGACTTCAGAAGCTCCAAAGGATTATTGGAAGGATCCATGGTCCAATTAAAATCTGTCTTCATTTTGTCACATATTGATTATTCAGATGCAGCAAGGCATGGACCATAGATTATTCATTCCATGAAGTTGGATAGTAAACCCTTCTGTGGACTGGCATGTTCATCCACTCTTCTCTTATGGAGCTATCTGGAGGACATTAAGTTGAGAAATGTTGCTTTGACTCATATAAACCTTTCTTGTGGATTCCTAGTGGATCTACCTATCTAAATACATGCCAGTTCCTAAGTGTGATTGTAGGGAATGCTGCCATGGGTGTAGGCATGAGGACCAGTCATAAACCATTTTTTCCAGTGCTGTTGAAACTTCAAGCAATAGCAATGACTTATATACTGCTTCAAAGTGCTTTCCAGCCCTCTCTAAGTGGTTTACAGACTCAACATATTTGCCCCAATAATCTGGGTCCTTATTTTAATGACCTTGGAAGGATGGAAGGCTGAATCAACCTTATGAGAATCGAACTGCTGGCAATCAGCAGAATTAGCCTGCAATAACTGCATTCTAACCACCGAGCCACCACAGCAGTCACTTGACTAAACAAATGGTTGTAAGTCAAGGGAAGGAATTTGGTATTACCTTTAGAGCATATCTAGTGATTCAGTTGCTTCTTCATTTCTGCATTTTCCTTCCGAGACGTTTGCACTTTAACTATATGAAACATCAAATGGTCTCCACAAAGAGGGAGCTGTAATAAATCAATGCACTCAAGATCTTCAAATGCTTTTTAAATGAGAGGAAGAAATTGAATTATCCTCCTTTCTCGCATGATGAAGGAAATGTAGGCACAGCGAGAGTTCAAGTGGTTTGACCGACTTCTCTGAGAACCAAGTGCTTGTTGGTCAGCTCAAGTTTCTAGTGTCTGGTTAGAAGTCAGAAATGGGCCAATATTTCCTCTATCAAAAGAGACCCCAATTCTTTTTTAAAGACATACCCAGGTGAATTCAGATTTGGAATGTGTGTTCAAGGCTGGTTTTTCCAGAATCCTGACTAGTCTTCACATGTGGTGGAATACACACACACAAGAATCCTGGTATCCTTGTTGCTTTGAATGTACATTGAGAGCTTCTGCAATGGAGATAAATTCCTTAGCTGTCTAATCACATTTTTCTATTCTATTCTATTCTATTCTATTCTATTCTATTCTATTCTATTCTATTCTATTCTATTCTATTCTACATTCCAACTCTATTCTATGCTATGCTTCTCCCTACCCTACCCTATCCTACCCTACCCTACTCTATTCTATTCTATCCAATGCAACCCAACCCAATCCAACCCTACCCTACTCTCTATTACTCTACACTACTCTATGTCAGCTGACAATTCATTTGGCCTTTGCCATCTCAACCTACAGGAAGAAAACTGGATAGATGCATACAGAAGTGTCATCTGCAGAGAACATAAATCAAACTTATACTTTCTTATACATTTGACTGGCAACTGATTTTCAGGGCCAGGGAAAGGGCAAGAATTCCTCATTCAGCCCATGACAGGAACAGGTACCCATTTCCCTAGAAGTCAAATACACAAAGAATCAGGACCATGCTAAGTTGTAGTTCAGAACGTTTATTGTGCCTGCCTAGACACGAGAATATGGGCAACTAAAGTTCAACATTAAATTAGCACCAGATAACAGAATAAGTAACAGAGTTGGAGGTCTTTTAGTCCAACCCCCTGCCCAGGCAGGAAGCTCCAATGTCATTTCCAGGAAACCCTATACTTCTACCATGATAAGGGTCAATGGCAGGGGTGGGATTCAAATTTTTTAACAACTTGTTCTGTGGGCGTGGCTTAGTTCATGGGTGTGGCTTGGTGATCATATGACTGGGCAGACATGGCTTGGTGGTCATGTTATTCGCTGGGCATGGCCAACTCAATATCACTCATATCGAGGCACGCATCTCCTCGCCTGGCCTCTCAAGATTGTGGGGATGCTGCAACAGTCATGTGTGAAAAACGGTCATAAATCACTTTTTTCAGTGCCGCTGTAACTTTGAATGGTCACTCCACACAAGCAAAGTACCAGCAAAGGAGGGGAAAAAAACTCCAGAGAAGTTCCTGAGTAAGGAAGTCTAATCCTGCCAAGAATGTAATAAGGGTTAACGGAGAGGCAGTTCCTGTAAGCAACACCAGAATGTTTCCTTCCTGCCTTCCTTACAGGATTAGGCCAGGAATTTCTTCTAACAACCGGTTCTCCGAACTGCTTAGAATGTTAACAACCAGTTCTAGCGAATAGATGCAAACTGGTAGAATCCCACCCCTGGTCAATGGAATTCAAGAGAAATAGGCTGTTTGTGGAAACATATCGACTCTAGATTAATGGCTTATTTAACTCTTCAAAAATAGTCATAGAGTCACCCAATAATCTCAATCCACTTTCTGCCTGCCCTGCTATGAAACTGCTTTGCTATAAGTTGATCCATGCAGTGCTACACCTAGGCATCAACACTAATCACTGTCTTATGTCATTTCCCAAAATGAAATCAAGCTTTCTTCAAGGTTCAAAGGGAAATGAGCTTTCTATTTATCAGCTCAATTTTCCTATACCTTGGAGATTCAGCGAGAAGGATGGGGCATGTTTGAGAAAGATCTGAGTAGCATACATTTACACACTGCATTTTTTTTTACTTTATTTTTTTTTTAAGTTTGTTTGCCGTTCCCTTTAATGGGAATGGCTCCTTCACCATTTCAGCTTTCTCATATGTGGGCACTCAGTTTTAAGGCCTCCAGAAGTGGATGATATGTTTTAGAGGCAGTAAGAAGGATTTCCACATCAGGACAAAGGAAACCCAGCTACTGCTTTTAAACTGGAGATTACATTTGGCAAATGCTGCTTTTGTCCATTTCTAAAAAAAGGGGGGGGCCTTCACACATGGAGACTTATTTTCCTTGACATTTGAAAAGAAACAGCCTCTGATCTTCACTGACAGTGCTTCAAAATACTCCAGAAGTTAAATTGATATGTTGCTCGCTCAACAAATAATATGATTGCTGTGTTATTCAGAGCCTTCCTTGTAATAGGGGCGCTGTAGAAACTTCAGCTTTTCCTGAGATGTTTGTAGGTGATGGGCAAGATAAATGGAAATACCAGAAACCTGGAATAAAAGCTCTGGGAACAGAGACACCAATAGCAAATTAGAATCTGGAAATGCTAGCTCACATAATTTCTCCTGGTTTCCCACTCTAGGTTTATTCTGCTGTTTGTCTGCGGTTCTTTGTCAACTGATTTCTGTTTCAAACTTCTTGAACAGAATAAAAGTAATGTGTATTTAAAGAAAAATAAAAATAAGAGAAGAGGAGTGAATAAAAAAGAAGAAGAAGAAAGCAGAAACCGAGAAAAAAAATGAAAATAGGATTAAAGAACTGGCTTCCAAACTTCTTTACTGCAGTTATAAATTCATTTAGTAATGCTCTCTCTAAGGTTACATCATAGTTCCCTACATTCTATAAGACACTCTTTTTAATCATTAAACCCAGAAATCACAAATTTGTTTTTTTCCCCTTTTTAGCAAAAAGTCCATAAAGGGTTTCCAGCCAGTTTGCCTCTTGGGTTGACAGTGACAGTTAAAATATCAGTAGAAGTTAAACTCTTTTTAATCATTAAACCCATAAATGACAAGTTAATTTATTTTTTCCTTTTTAGCAAAAAGTCTATAAAGGGTTTCCAGCTAATTTGCCTTGTGGGTTGATAATAATGGTTAAAACATCGAACAGTTTAAACTCTTTTTAATCATTAAAACCCATAAATGACAAGTGTATTTATTTTTTCCTTTTTAGCAAAAAGTCCATAAAGGGTTTCCAGCCAATCTGCCTCTTGGGTTGACAATGATGGTTAAAGCAGCAACAGAAGTCAAGACGGTTTAAACCAGGATAGCTAGTTAGGGATTTCTGGGAATTGAAATCCACTCATCTTATAGTGGCCAAGTTTGAAGGATAGCAGTTTTAATTTGTATAAAAAGTGAGCTTTTTCTGTCAAACAACAGTAGACTTTGAATACACTGTTTAATTTTTCATAATCTAAGGTAGGCCGGCACAGCCTTTGAGCTGCAGGCAAAACAAATCATCCTTGATGTTAAATTACACCATCTTTTCTCAGTCTGAACACCTCCCCAAATAACTATTTGGATTACAGACAAATAGAAGGACTGAATATGCATACGGTCTTTATCCCCTATCTTTTCAAATAATTGTTTATCCTTGCCAATAACACACTGCATTTGTTTAGCCTCGTGTACATTAACAAACATTATTCCTCACTATAATGAGTATTATTTTTTTTTGGAGAGCATTTTGCTGGATGGCATTCATAAAAGAATATTAAATGCTACAGAGGCTGGCCAATATACTTCCCCCCCACAATTTACTTCTAATCCAAACACAACTGAGAAAGGAGGAGAAAAAACACCTCGGCGGAGACGGGCCTTGTTTTGGGCAAACCACACAACATTCAGAATAAAAACCTTTCCACTTAAATACTTGAACGGAAGCAATCGAGACACTAATTTATCATTTGCAACCACATGATTTAAGTAGGAGCGGGCTTAATTTCCTTCCCGATCCCTTCATATTGCATGGCAGCCCACATTAGATTTCTGCGGCTCCCAATCACTTAAAGGCGCTTCCATTTTTCTTGCTGATGAAATAATTGAAATTCTTCTCACTGCCTGCACTTTCGGCAGGCGTGCAGATTTTTGGTGCAAGGACAAACAATCGTCTTCCACTCAACACACGCGTGGCACTCGCTTTCCGCGCCCCCTCCTCTCTCTCTTTCCATTTCCACCAAGTTCCCCCACTTCGCAAAGGAGGTTTCTTTGGGGCTTAATCTTAAAAGCAGCTAAGCTTTCATTTATCGGTGGCCTATCAAACGGTTCCCTTCGCCATCCGCCTATTTGCTGGATAATATAGCTCTCATTAAATGATTGTTTGGAGGAATTAAGAGAACCCGCCTCGCCTAATTTAGCCAGCAGGATGGAGAAGTGGTTGGGTGGGTGGGTGAGTGGTAGGTAGTGCTGTAGAAAAGGCAGAGAGAGAGAAAAAACCTCTGGTTTAGGGGCTGTTTTCTTCCACCTAATCTATCCATTAAGCCTTGATTGTTTTTATTTGTTTTGTATTTCAATATTTCTTCCAATTAAGTTAACAACTTCCTAATCACGCTTCCTGGGGACCGACTCTGGGCAAAACGTACAAATGCTTCAGAGTCATTGAAAACTGAGCATCAATATTTACTCCCTGCCCGTAATGGACCACATGATTCAAGTGCATCTTTTATGGCGTTTACTACGGCCTTCGGCATCTTTCCCCGAGATGTTTCTTCAGTTCACCTGCCCTCTCTCCCTTCACCCCCTGCCTTTCACTTTTTATTTTATTTTTTATTTTATTTATTTACATCCAATCTGGGGGCACTTTAGGATAGGTTGTTTTTCCACCCTGCTGAACCAGATGGCTTTTGAATAATAGAAGAAAATGGAGGTTCTAAGGCAGCGGCCATCTTTGTGTAACACGGTGACACTTGGTGACTTGGGTTGATACTGTCTGTCCTTCAAGGTTGGGCAGGATGCAGCCTCCTCAGAAATTATTGGAATTCTTGTTGAGATGGGCTATGTGAATTCCTTCCTTCCTTCCTTCCTTCTTTCCTTTCTTCCTTCCTTCTTTCCTTCCTTCCTTCCCCTTCCTTCCTTCCCCTTCATTTCTTTCCTTCCTTCCTCCTCCATCCATCCTTCCTTCCTCCCTTCCCTTTCTTCCTCCCTCTCTTCCTTCTGTTCTTCCTCGCCTCCTTCCTTCCTTTCCCTCCTTTTTTCCTTTCTTCTTCCCTCTCTTCCTCCTTTCCTTTCTTCCATCCTTCCTTTCTTCCATCCTTCCTTCCTATCCCTTCGTTTCCCTCCTTTCTTCCTTCCTTCTTCCCTCTCTCCCTCCTTTCCTTCCTTCCTTCCTTCCTTCCTTCCATCCTTCCTTCCTTCCTTCCTTCCTTCCTTCCTTCCTTCCTTCCTTCCTTCCTTCCTTCCCCTTCCTTTCCTTTTCTTTCTTTCGTTTCTTCCATCCATTCTTCCTTTCTTTCTTCCCTTCCTTTCTCCCTCTCTTCCTTCCTTCCATTCTGCTTTCCTTTCCTCCCTCAATGTATGATCTTCAGCTCCCAGAGTCCCCGGAAATAGATATCTCATTGGTTTTAGCCTTAGGAGATAAATCAAAAGTTTTCAACTCAGAGGCCAGAAAGTATGGGGAAAGCAAATTCGCCTCCTCTTGATGTGGTATTGAATTCCCCTCCGTTAGAAGCTAAACGATTTTCTCATCTTTGCTCTAACCCACAAAAGACATGAACTTTCCATCTCCATGGTTTTTGGAGGATACTATCAATTTAGTTATGAAAACGTTACGAATTAGTAAATCAGAAATAGACTGTAGTGGTTTTTTTGCATTCTGAAGCCTCAGTTTGACTAGTTTACCACTATTATCTTCGATGATAATGATTTAAGAAAGTTGGCACTAAATTATATCTGAGACTTAGAGTAATCGAGTTTGGAAGTCTCATAAACCCAAAGTCACTCCTTTGATTTCTGCAAGGTTATATTATAATTCTGTTTATATGTTTATGCTATGATAAGCTTCTGTTTTCTGTCTTATTACTACTTTGGAGGTCTGTAGCTTGTTGAGTGTGGTGCATGGAGAAGTAGGGAGATAAGGTGAGTATTATCTTTTCTTGATTAACTTCAAATATGAGCAGGAAGGAAAGAATTAACAATATTTTAAATATCTAACTACATGCTGTGGGTAACTTAACTACACCAAAGTCATCTACCTGGCTTTCATGCCAAAGGCGAAACTAGAACTCCCTGTCTCCTGCTGATTAACTCAAAGTCACCCAGCTAACTTTCATGCCTAAGGCAGGATTAGAACTCACCGCCTCCTGCTGATTGGTCCAGACAGCTTTCATGCCTAAAATGGGATAAATTTATAATTCACCATCTCCTGATGAATGGCCCAGAGTCACTTGGCTGGCTTTCATGCATAAGGTGAGACTAGAACTTCCAATCTCCCCGCTTCTTGCCTTTAACTAGTAGACCAAACTGTCTCCTCCTTTTAGAAAATATGCTATAATTTAGTAGTACCGGTATTTATTTAAAAAAAACCAAAGCAGGCTGATATATGATACAATATGGGATTTTTGATAACTGAGTAAGAATGAATTAAACTCTTTTTAACAGATTGTCCAGAGATGTATTTCTATCTATCTAATCTATCTATCTCTCTCTATCATCTATCATCTATCTATCATCTATATATCTGTCTCTGTCTGTCTGTCTGTCTGTCTGTCTGTCTGTCTGTCTATCTAGTTGCTCATGGTTGTAAATGGTTTAGTGGAGGCTTGCAACCACAATCAAAAGAGAACCATCAAATCTTTTAAAAGCTTTCCTTTTTTTTTCCTTCTTTCCTTCCCGCCTCCAGCCCTCAAAAAAAATATCCATTGCTGACAGATGCAAGCTATCAATAAGAAATTTAAAAACTCAGTATGAAAAGTGGCAAGTGTAAGAGGTCTTGATCAACATCACAAATAGGATTTTACCCAGCAGGTAACTCCTAGTTTATATTGGTAATTGTAAAGGGCATTTTACATGGGAATCAATTAAATGAAAATCTTTTAAACCCTTTTTAAAAAGGACTTTTTAAAGTTAACAGGTGATTTTAATTGGAACCAGAGGCGATGCATCTTTCTTTTTCTCTGTTCTCTCTGAAGCATTCAGAAAGGGAACAAAAATCAATACATTTCCATCAACGGTTGCTCTCCTAGTGTTTTTGTAAGCCAAATACTGAAACTTAACAAATACAATGTAGTTTGGTGTGTGTGTGTGTGCGTGTGTGTGTGTTTTAAATTACCCTCTTTTGGTGATAGAATGAGAAAGTAAAGATAAATCACGCAAGAGCTGTAGATTATAGAAATGGTCATTAAGCGGTCTCAAAAGGAGAGAAGGAAGAATAAAGAGAAAATATATAAGTAAGTGCTAAGGAAAACTGTACCAAGATTCCAGTTTAAACCGTTTACTCCTGAAGCTATTGTTGTTTTTTTATTCCTGCTACAAAGAGGGTTTTTTTCCCCCCTTTCTAATTGGTACTCCAGCTTTACTCGTACTTATTTTTCAGCCTAATGCAACAGACGTGAACATGTAAGTATGCAGTGGATAGTTGCTGCCAGACACAAAATACTATTGAAAAAAGCACGTTTTAAGGTTTGGATTAAAGAATGATTGCAAAAGAAATGTATTTGGTATATCTAAATTGGTTGCTTGCAATAACGAAGGGTTGAGAAACATTACATATGGGCCACTTATTTTAAGAAGATATAATTGTCTTTAAGTTGGGACTGACCGCATGGACATATCCATGTAAATTTCTTAGCAAAACACAGAACTGGTTTTCCCCTGTCCTTTTCTAATATATATCCATCTTTCTCTCTATCTCTAAGTCTATGTCAAGGATACATATCGTTATCTAGGGTACACCCTGTATATAAATAGAGATAAAAATATATAAAATATTGATAGATAGATGGATATAATCTGTATATATAGATTGACCTTGGCTAATATCCCCCCATCTATCTATCTCATCTCTCTCTCTCTCTCTCTCTCTCTCTCTCTCTCTCTCTCTCTCTCTCTCTCTCTCTCTCTCTCTCTCTCTCTCTCTCTCTCTCTCTCTCTCTCTCTCTATCTATCTATCTATCTATCTGTCTATCTTTTTCAGGATTAGACAAGGTCAATTTTATCGTGCTTCCCAGCTACACAGCTATTAATCACATTTTTGAAACAAATTGGCTTAATATAGTACAATGTTTGAAATTTAAAAAAAATTATATTCACAGTCAAATTGATTATACCCTTCCATTTGGTTAGCTTATAGCTTAAGCAAACATGCACAAACATTCAGATCTATCAATGGTCAGAACAATGGGTGCTATAGTCAGTTTTCTCCTTGAATTGAGACTTATCTGTAGATAAACAAACATGAGTGAATATTCAGATCTACCAATGGCTGAGAAGGATGGGTGTTGTAGTAAGAAATGTCTGCAGATTTGTGGGATTGGCCCAAAGTCAACCCTGCCGGCTTTCATGTTTAAGGCAAGACTAAAACTCCCAGTTTCCCGTTTTCTAACCTGGTGCTTTAACCACTAAGCCAAACTGGTTCTCAGTGGAAACTTACCTATAAGGGATTGAACCCAGGAGACTTTCTGAGTTACCATATCCTCCTTTGAAACTTACATTTCCCACTCTTCTGGATCAATGCTGAAGCATCAAACTAAAAGTACAAGCAACTTTGCCCTTTGGTCTCATTGCTCAGGAGTGGAAACTGAGGCACAGATTGTCTTCCTTTCCTCGTTGCATTATTCAACACGGAAAGCTACTGTGGGCCGCAGCTATGACTAAATGATTAGGACTTTGCCCATACGAGTACAGCGAGTAAAGTGTTTGGGTTTTTTGTTTATTTATTCTATTTTTTTCCCCGTCCTTCGTTCCAACAAACTCCGAGGAAACAGGCTTTTAAATTAGGAAGTGATTTGGCATGTAAGTGAGTGCATTTAAGCTGATAAGAGAGGGAATGGATCTTAATGGCTGAAATATTTGTTGCCTCACAAATAAACGGAGTGTATCGGGACCTGCTAATACAGCTAATTTTGACCAACTCCTTGCCTGCTCAAGGCTGAAAAATGAGGTCAGCACAGGTTGAGGCAACAGAAAATGAGCGTCTGTCAGAAGACGAACCAGAATACTGATCACAAAGTCTATTCGGCTGCATGACGGGCGTCGTAGAAGAAGAACGAAAGGGAGAAACCAGCTTGTTCAAATTAAAGCGGTGCCTTTCTCAAGTGCCCAGGGTTTTTAAAAACATCAAGGTGGAAATGAAGACGTTGGCTCTCAAGCAGAAGCTGAATACAAATGCCCTTTTTGGAGGGGGGGGCATAGGTGGAGGAAACAGGTAGGCCAGTTGCTTCATGAGGCCAAGAACTGGACAAGAGTTTGGCTGAGGCGAGGCCACTTCAAAGATCTGAAGAACCAGAGGTGGGGTGGAAGAAGACTTCCCAACAGTTAGAGCAAGGGTTTGCAGGGATGGTAGGCCGGGGGAGTGGCATTCGTTGCTTTAAAATGATGCCTCTTATGATTTGTGATTAATGTCTTTTTATGATGACTATGAATTATCATGATTTATCACTTGTAGCTTTTGTGTACACTCTTATGCACCGAAGACAAATTCCTTGTGTGTCCAATCACACTTGGCCAATAAAGGATTCTATCTATCTATCTATCTATCTATCTATCTATCTATCTATCTATCTATCTATCTATCTATCTTATCTATCTATCATCTATCAATCTATCTATCTATCAATCAATCTATCTACCTACCTATCCTCTATCAACTATCTATCAGCTATCTATCAACTATCAATCATCTAACTACCTACTTACCTACCTATTATCTATCTATCTATCTATCTATCTATCTATCTATCTATCTATCTATCTATCATCTATCAATTGTCTATTTAGCTATCTATCGTCTATCAATCTATCAATCAATCAATCTATCTATCTACTTACCTATCCTCTATCAACTATCAGCTATCAGCTACCTATCATCTATCAATCATCTATCTACCGACCTACCTATTGTTTATCTATCTATCTATCTATCTATCTATCTATCTATCTATCTATCTATCTATCTATCTATCTATCTATCTATCTATCCTCTATCAACTATCTATCAGCTATCAGCTCTATCATCTATCAAACATCTACTTACCTTCCTTCTATCTATCTATCTATCTATCTATCTATCTATCTATCTATCTATCTATCTATCTATCTATCTTTCTATCATCAATCATCCATATGTAGATGGATAGACAGATAGATAATAGTTATAGTTAGATAGATTATCTATCTACCTATCTATTATCTACCTATCTATTTATCATCTATCCATCATTTCTCTCTCTCTCTTTCTTGATAGACAGATAGATAGCATTGATGTTTCTTTACTCCAAGGGTGGGGAACGATGGATCTTTTTATGACTTGTGGACTTCAACTCCCAGAATTCCTGAGCCAGCAAGTCATTAAAGGGCCATGGTTCCTCTAATTATCCCACTTCCCAATTAACTATATACTGTCTGGTTAGCACAGTTCCCCACCCCTGTTTTACACTCTTAGGGCAAACTCATGATTGATGTTCTTCTTTACACCTTGAAGCTGTAGTCATGACTGTTTCTGCAATCAAAGTTGCCCAGGTAGCCAACTTCCTTGAGCCCAACATTTCTATTGCTAAGCCAGACAGTTAAGTGAGTTTTTTTCCCCCAACCCCACTTTATGACCCTCCTTGCCATGGTTGTTAAACAAAACTGCAGCTGTTATGTTAGTAACAGGGCTGTTAAGAGAATCTTGCTTCCCCATTGAATTTGCTTGTCAGAAGGTCGCAAAAGGAGACACTACTAGAACTGTCATAAATATGACTAAATATGTGTCTGGATTTTGATCCTGTGACCATGGGGATGCTGCCATGGTCATAAATGTGAAAGATGGTCATAAGTCCCCTTTTTCAGTGCCATTCAGTGGTGAGTTCAAAAATTTTTACTACCGGTTCTGTGGGCGTGGCTTGGTGGGCATGACAGGGGAAGGATACTGCAAAATCTCCATTCCCCCCCCAGCCCACTAACCTGCTCTCCAGCTCCGTTCTCCTCTGCAGGGCAACCAAAGAAAACCCAGCCAATCAGATGGGACTCAATGGAGGCAGAGAATAGATGGGGGCGGGGCCAGTCAGAGGTGGAATTGGCCAGTTCTTCGAACTATTCAAAGTTTCTGCTACTGGTTCTCCAGAACTGATCAGAACCGGCTGAATACTGCTTCTGGTGCCATTTTAACTCTGAACGGTGTAATATAACTAAATGATAACTAAATGGCGTAAGTCGAGAACTACCTGCACAGAACTTTTCCAAACCAACAACAAATGAACACCTTTGGAGGAAGGACTCCATAAAGGCCTCGTCTCAAATATCTGGTTGTCTCTTTGCAGTTTTCCCCAACCTTAATCATAGATAGAGATAGATAGATAGATAGATAGATAGATAGATAGATAGATAGATAGATAGATAGATAGATAGATAGATAGATAGACAGACAGACAGACAGACAGACAGACAGACAGACAGAATTCTTTTATTGGCCAAGTGTGATTGGACACACAAGGAATTTGACTTGGTGCAAATGTTCTCAGTATACATAAAAGAAAAGATACATTCATCAAGATTCAAGAATCGTAAGGTACAACACTAGTCATAGGGTACAATAAGCAATCAAATCATATGAGGAAACAGTCAATATAAGTCATAAGGATACAAGTGACAAGATTACAGTCATACAGTCATAAATGGGAGGGGATGGGTGATAAGGAATGATGAGAAGATTAACAGTAATAGTAGTGCAGACTTTGGAAATAGTTGGACAGTGTTGAGGAAATTATTTGTTTAGCAGAGTGATGGCATTCAGGAAGAAACTCCCCTTGTGTCTGGTTGTTCTGGTGTGTAGTGCTCTATAGTGTCGTTTTGAGGGAAGGAGTTGAAACAGTTTATGTCCGGGGTGTGAGGGGTCTGTAAATATTTTCACAGTCCTCTTTTTGACTCGTGCAGTATACAGGTCCTCAATGGAAGGCAGGTTGGTAGTAATTGTTTTTTCTGCAGTCCTAATTATCCTCTGAAGTCTGTGTCTGTCCTGTTGGGTTGCAGAACCAAACCAGACAGTTATAGAGGTGCAGATGACAGACTCAATAATTCCTCTGTAGAACTGGATCAGGCGCTCATCTAAAGATAGATGGAGTTCAACTCCCAAAACACCCCAGAATTGCTGGTTGGACTATTCTGGGAGCTGCAGTCCACCCCTCTTTAAAAAAACAACTGAGGTTGGGATAACCTGGTCTATGGGAAAGCTCCAGTCTGCAGTAGTCCTCCAACTTCAACTGATTATAAGTCCTCAACAGGGCTCATATTTGATAACCATTAAACAGCTTAATGAAATAATTATAAGCCAGGCGCCTGAGTCCCAAGCAATCAATAGCCATGAGCTCCAAACCAGCCATGCACCCTGGGCTTTGCCGTTTGCACTGCGGGCTGCAAGGCCCAGCCCTCGGCCTCGAAATGCAATTGATGCTAAAGTTGCATTAAAACACTCCCATTGAGGGCCAGCGTAATTAAAGGCGAGCAAGACACCATGGTTTGCCAGTCGATATTCCTTTATTGGCTCCATCAATCCTTCCCGGGCTGCCTCCCTCCTTCCCTCCCTCTCTTTTCCTTCCTCCCAGCTCCCTTCTCTCCTTTTGCACACTTATTAGCACAAGTCAATTTACTGTCAATGGGCAACCCGAGTCAAAGTGACATTAATGCACGCTCACAAAAGCCTGCCACGTGACGTGCTCACTTCACTCGCTTTCAAAATTACACTCCGCAAGCCAACTCTGGAAGCTTGGTGGCTTGTTAGCCCGAGCTGCGATTTGTCCCTCCTGAGCTTCATATTCCATGTTTAAAGATTTCATCGGATGGTTGATGACAGAAATAAACTGGCCACCCGTGGGGAAATCACTCTGAATAATAGAATTAGCGATTGTTGGGAAATCAATCCAAAGCAAGTAGAGGCACCAGAAAAGCACGGAGTGTTTTTTTTAAATTATTATTATTTTCTCATCACCTTCGCAGGCCCTCTTTTATGGGATAATTAAAGGGCTGCTTATTAATAAATCAAAGTAAATAGCAGAAATTAGAAATTACCATGATTAGAATAGAGTAGAATAAAATAGAGTAGAATAGAATAGAATGTAGAGTAGAATAGAATAAAGAGTAGAATAGAGTAGAATAGTTAGAAGAGAAGAGAAGAGAAGAGAAGAAAAGAGAAGAGAGAAGAGAAGAGAAGAGAAGAGAAGAGAAGAGAAGAGAAGAGAAGAGAAGAGAAGAGAAGAGAAGAGAAGAGAAGAGAAGAGAAGAGAATTCTTTATTGGCCAAGTGTGATTAGACACACAGTGAATTTGTCTTCAGTGCATAAGCTCTCATTGTACATAAAAGCTATGTCATAGTCATCATAAAAATACATTCACTTAGATATATATAAAAGCGAAATACACTCATGCATCATCACAAAATCTGGATTTTTTCAAATGACCATCAGAGCATTAGGATTTCCTATATTATTAACACACTGTGATGCTAAGGAGTTCTACTGCCCCTCCCCACCTGAAAAGAAATCTCTTCCAAATGCAAAACAAAAGCAGAGGAGTTTCAGTTTCAGTTTTAGTTTCACAGCACCAAGCAGCTTTAGTACAGAACAGTTGAGCTAAGCCACGCCCAGGCTCCTTGCTGTCTCCTTTTTGCTCACACAGCAAATACTGTTTCAGTTTCCAAACATCCCTCAACTCTCTCACACATTGACAGGATGCTAGCCAGATGAATACCAATGGATGCTGGTAGGTAGAGGCAGAATTCCACCCCCGCCCCTTATTTTCCTCCCCCAAAACTAAGCCCGACCATATAGTTTCGTAGCAAAGCACGGGTATCGAGATAGCAATTAATAATGATAGTGATAGAATCAACATAAATAATACTAGGAAACTAAATAAAACAATATCAATCATAAAGATACAAGTAACAAAGTTATAGTCATAAGTAGAAAGATAGGAAAGATGAGAAGAATAATATTAATACAGTAAACTGAGAAGAAATGGAAGATGTAGAATTTTTCCTCGCCTTTTGGCTTTTTCTGCATGCAAAATTGTTGCAGGATGTAAGCTATTCTGAGTAAAGCTGCCTTTTGCAATTGACCAATAGGAAATTTGTCAATGCCGATGGTGTTCGTGATGCTTCGGTTGTTTTGGGATTGCATCGCAAGGCACTTGTTACTATTAGTACTCCCTTTGATGGTGATGATGATGATGATGATGATGAATGTCCTTCATTTCACAGTCAGCCAGATGTTAGACTGCCTACTATTGACCTCACCCCTTTCCTAAGAGGTCTGTAGGAGGCGTGC
The DNA here is from genome assembly GCA_023653725.1 of Bungarus multicinctus. NCBI lineage: Eukaryota > Metazoa > Chordata > Lepidosauria > Squamata > Elapidae > Bungarus > Bungarus multicinctus. The sequence goes on along the minus strand of CM042837.1, from coordinate 22,479,564 downwards.
ATAAGCGCACCAACGTGCCTACCGTCCCTGTCCTATTGTTTCTTTTATATTTATATAAAAGAAACTTCCAATTCTACGCGGGAGAAAACCCGAAGAACCAAAGATCCACATACAAATACTCGTGAAAACCTCAGAAAACACACACACACACACACACACACACACACACACACACATATATAATTTTTCTTATACGTATCCATGTATTCATAACTATGTTTTTACTTATACCTATTATCTTGTAGGCAATTGACAAATAAAATAAATAAATAAATGTTCAGAATCAATTTGGTATTTTTGTCCATCTATTGAGTCCTTCCCAAGGATAGGCAGAGGCTGGCGTCTGATAATGGGAAGGATTTTGCTAATAGCATCTAATGTTGGGGAGAATTATTTACTTCCCAGTCAACTCCTAATTTAAGATGCAATTTTCTTGCAGCTTTCTCTTGTCCCCAGCTGAGCTTTGCTTGCAATCTAAAATGAATGGCTCTAGTCCTAACCTGGCTAGGTTAGGTGGGAAGGCTGGAAAAACAGGGTGGAGGGGAATTCTGGTTGTAGAATCACGAAAGAGCCAAGAAAGAAAATGTCCCCCTTTAAACCCCGTGGCTGAAAGTTGGGGTACAAGTAAAGAAGATGAAATGGTTCCACGGCAAAGGTGGTATTCAGCAGGTTCTGACCCAGTTCTTTCTGGAGAACCGGTAGTGGAAATTTTGAGTAGTTCAGAGAACCAGCAAATACCCCCCTCTGACTGGCTCTGCCCTCATCTCTTCTCTGCCTCCCATCGAGTCCCAGCTGATCGACTGGGTCTTCTTTTGTTGCCCTGCACAGGAGAATGGAGCTGGAAAGCAGGTCAGTGGGGTGGGGAGGGAATGGAGATACATCCTTCCCCCAGGAGTGGGGAGGGAATGAGGATTTTATTTGATTTATGTATTCATTTATTTTGTCAAATGCTTACAATACAATAGAAATAAGAATAAACATAAGTTTAAATACATGAAATAGGAACTAATAACTGGGGACAATAGGACAGGGACGGTAAGGATAATGGTGCGCTTATGCACGCCCCACCCCCCTTACAGACCTCTTAGGAATAGAGTGAGGTCGACAGAGGTTAGTTTGAGGGTAAAGGGTCAGGTTAGTGGGGTGGGGAGGGAATGGGGATTTTGCAGTAACCTGCCACGCCCACCAAGCCACGCCCACAAAACCGGTAGTAAACATTTTTGAACTACTGCTTGGGAGGGCCACGTGTGGCCCTTTGTGACTTTTCCCAAGCTCTGTTTTCCCTGGTAGAGGCATTGTAGGATAGTCCTTCGCTATTTCTGGTGGTGATGGGGCACCCGTGGGCCAGATCTAAGCATCCTGTAGGCCGGATCTGGCCCCCAGGCCTTGAGTTTGACACCCCTGAACTAGGTGTGTGGATTTGATTATTTTGATTTGAAGACATGGAATGGCACATCCTTATGTTCTGACCCAGGCTTCGTCACACGTAATTAAGCACAAAATTATTTTAAAAGCAAAACCTCTTTTAATGCAACGCTGGGAATTACTTTCATTCACAGCCAGAACCAATCTTAAACAGTTCCCCAAGATAAGCACACGACTGTCAGAAAGAGAAGTATCCAAATTAATTATAACAGAAACTGCCTGAAATATCAGAAAAAAACGACCAGAATACACAGAGCTTCAAAGAGGACTTGGAATCTATCGAACTGCTTTGCTTCCTGTAAAGATTTCGTCATTGAGGTCTGACTTTTATCCAGGGGTGGGATTCAAATTTTTTAACAACCGGTTCTGTGGGCGTGGCTTAAGTGGTGGACATAGCTTGGTGGTCATATTATTGGCTGGGTGTGGCCAACTCAATATCATTCACATCGAGGCACGCATCTCCTTGCTGGCCTCTCATGACTGTGGGGATGCTGCAACAGTCGTAAGTGTGAAAAATGGTCCTAAGTCACTTTTTTCAGTGCCCTTGTAACTTTGAATGGTCACTTCACACAAGCAAAGTACCAGCGAAGGAGTGGAAAAAAACTCCAGAGAAGTTCCAGAGACAGGAAGTCTAGTCCTGCCAAGAATGTAATAAGGGTTAACAGAGAGGCAGTTTCTGTAAGCAACACCAGAATGTTTCCTTCCTGCCTTCCTTACAGGATTAGGCCAGTAATTTCTTCTAACAACTGGTTCTCCGAACTGCTTAGAATGTTAACAGCCGGTTCTAGCGAATAGGTGCGAACCTGTAGAATCCCACCCCTGCTTTTATCCCTTATGGAAGGGACAATCACTTCCCAGCCTTACTCCTGAGTCGCCCCTTCTGCTTCAGCTGCTCTTGCCTTCTAGCAACTCTGTGCACATACGTACTGGAACAGGCTCCCCTGCATCCTCTGCCTCGCTGCTGCCAAACTCCGAAGGCTCCAAAGACAGCACCCCACTCCCAGATGGTCCTGGCCCCATCTCTGCATCGGATGCAGGACTCTCGTCCGAGTCCTCTCCAGACTCCCTGACTGGTTCTCTTTCGTCCTCACTGTCTGGCTCCGCTGGTGTCTGCACCAGCTGCCGGCAAATCACAACACCCTATGATCCAATGGCTTTCTGTGTAATCTGGGTAGAAACAGCCAGTATCTGGAGATGGGTGGAAATCTACAGTAGTTTAGGCTTTTCTGCAGCCTCCTAATTTTCTGAGTTAAAGAACTTTTATGTTGAGAAAAAGGGAAAAAGAAAATGTTTCATGTCTCTTCCACTCCTGCTGACATTCAGGTCCTCCAGAGCTGATGCCCACAGATTCATTGACTTGGGCCTTTTTTATTTCTCTACAAAAAGGGAGGCAAGAAAAAGGCTGAGATTGTCTTTCAAAAAAAAAAAAACAAATACTAGGGAAAAAAAGCTGCCATAAATTAACGACGGCTGACCTCTGGTGGACAAAAGCAACATTTTGGCCTGAACAGTTGCAGCCGGATTAAACCAGCTGGACTCCTTCGATTGTGGAGCAACTTAAGTGGGCCTGTACAATACAGGGAATCCTCAACTTAGGACCACCCACCCACAACCGGGGACAGAATTTCAGTCGTTAAACAAAATAATTAAGTGAGTCACTTCCGATTTTACAACTTTTATTGTTTTTTTGTCACGGTTGTTTTCCCATTAATTGTGTTTGTTGGAAGCCGGCTGGGAAGGTGACCGTGATGACCGTGATTGCTACAACTGTCACAAATACATGCCAGTTGCAAGCATCTGAACTTTGATGATGGGACCGTAACCGTTGCTAAATGAATGGTTGTTAAGTTGAGGTCTATATGTCCCAGCATGGATAGCACCTGGTTTGGGCTTAGAAGCTAGATTGGGGAAAAGAAACAAATTCCAAAGGCAATGGTTCAAAACTCAGAATAACGAAAGAATTGAAAGGGATCTTGGGAGGTCTTCTAGTCCAACCTATATTTCAGACAAATGGTTGTCCAATCTCTTCTTAAAAGCCTCGAATGTTGGAGCCCCCACAACTTCTGGAGCAAATTGTTTTATCTATTGTTCTATCCGTCAGGAAGTTTCTCTTTAGTTCTAGGTTGCTTCTCTCCTTGATTAGTTTCCATCTGTTGCTTTTTATCTTTCGGATGTTTTGGAAAATACGTCTCCCTCTTCTTTGGGGCAGCTCCTGAGATATTGGGACACTATCATGTCACCCCTGGTCCTTCTTCTTTAGACATAAATCAATTCCAAACTTGTTTTCGCCTCCAGCCTTACTAAATTACTGTATTGTATGGAGTATTTTGAAACTCCACAAGGTTGTTCCCTACATGGAATTAAGCAGCAAATTTCTAAAATCCCAAAACTTTTGATTCTCTTTAATCATCTTGTTTATTCATGCATTTCAAGTTAAGTCTTGATCTAGCATTAAAAGACACTGAATTCTATGTGGGTAGAAATGACCCAGTTCAGAGTACAAGAGATGATGCAGTGACTTTCATTAGCACATCATTTTCTGTTTGTTCCCACTCTGAATATCCTTGGACCCCATAATATGAAAAAAAAAATCCCATTTTAAGCCAAAAGCAAAAATAAATGCTGAGCGTCTCTTGCTGTGAAATTTGAATATGAAAGCAAGAGGATTGAGGTTTTCTTCCTTTTTTTTACCGTTATGTATATATAAAAAATTAATAATTTTTATATATCACATAAAAATTCCCTATCTACTTGAATAGCGTGTTGCCTAGACACAATTACCTTTAAGTAGAAATGGAATATTAATCAACATTAATTATAAGAATAAATGTATCAGTAATAATCGCAAAACAGCTTACAAAATTTTCAATACAAAAATTATTATCTTTCGGATCGTTAAGATTCTACTCTGTGATTCTGTTAACCATCCGTAAAACTCCCATGTCAAGGAAGTTTCTCCCTTTTAAGTGTTAATCTATCCATCTCACCACATTCTAATATTTTTTGTAACGTTTTCATCTGTAGGGATCTCTTCATTTTTCCATTGTTGTGCAAACACAATTCTCGCTGCCATTAATACATGTAGAATTAAATCTATTTTCCTTTTGTCAGGATTGATGTTTTCTTAGGGGTTTGGACAATCTACAGCTGTATTTATTTAGCTTGGGACATGCCATGAATTTCCCATTCATGTGTTCATCTCATTCTGGATAAGTTCTATATTCCAATTCCAGTTCTTGTAATCCCAACATTCAATGCTCTTTTACCATTCAGCAGCTTTTATTGGAAATCCAGTTGATTAACCTGCTTTACACTGTATTATACACCGTCAATAAGCTTATTTCAGACTAGCATAAAAGGGAATGAATAAAAAGCTTTCCTTTTCTTAACAAAATGTGCACTTTTATTTATTCTCCCACTGCCCATAGGTGAAACCAAGTTGTTTCCTGCTCAAAAACCAGGCAGGCTGATCCCTTTTGCCCAATTTCAGGTGAACCTAACCCAGCATTGGCACATACTTATGCTTTTTACTATCACCCTATCTATTTGGCAGTTCTACCTAAACAATGCACTATGGAGGTTTATCTGCAACCAGACATCATAGTATTGTGGTCTTTTCTGATTATACATCTAGGTTAACAGCCAATCACCTCCTCCAATTTGACAATCTAGATCTGTTTCTCAAATATTGAGTTTGAACCTGTGCAGTCTTCAAACTTCCAGAATTCTTCTGACAGTATGGATTCACAGCTGGTTGGCTGGGGGATTCTGAGAGTGAAATCCATAGAGGTTCAAGCTGTCAAAGCTTTGAGAAACAAGCCATGGTTGTTCCAAAGGTGTTTTTTCAGGAGGCCACTGGACTTTTCTTTGAAGACATTTCGCTTCTCATCCTGACTTTCGCTTCTTCAGCTCTGACTGGATGGTGGGGAATGGATTTATACTCCTTGCAGACAGCTGGTCATTTGCATTATTTTAGCTAGACAGATAAACCTCCAGGTGGACCCTCTAAAGGATGCAAATGATCAGCAATCTGCAAGGAATATAAATAACCTTCCATTTTCCACCATCCGGTCAGAGTTGAAGAAACTTCTTGGATAAGGACCAAAACATCTTCAAAAGAAAAACCAGAAAAGTCCAGTGGCCTCTTGAAAAAAGCACCTTTGAGAGACAGGGATGCAGATTGCTGCACAACCCAACGGTTGGCTACCATTCATTCAAACTTTCCTTAAAAAGTGCCCAAAGCAAGATTTTAAGAAAAAGCACAAGTTCCACATTGCCAATTAAATAAGTTTTATTGGGATTGGAGTTACAATGTTCACTTGTTCCTTATACAGTACTGATACTGGTAAAGTGCAGTGTTTGCTCCCCTTCCCTGTGCACATATTCAAAATATCAAGAATGCCCTTGTCTTCAGTCCTTCAAGTTCTGAAGGTGGCCCATGGAGTGCAATGTCTTGGGACACTTCAGTCCACCTCCTCAATGGTTGGTCCAGAAGATGCTCCTCCGGAGGGGGGTGCGCCGCCCCCAGGGAAGCTGCCGGGCATGCCGCCGGGCATCCCTCCAGCACTCTGGTATAGCTTGGTGATGATGGGATTGCAGACCTTCTCCAGTTCTTTCTGCTGGTGCTCAAATTCTTCCTTCTCGGCCGTCTAAAAAATACAGGGGAGGGAAGGAGAAGTGTTAGACTCTTTCAAGGAAGCCCGATAGGACTTAGAATAACCTTGTGTGAATTTTGTTAAGGTATTGAGATTTAAGAGCTGACCAGCAGCAGCGAGTCCGATGCAATAAGAATTAATCAGCATAGCATGGGTATTTCCCTTTAAGAGGTATTTATATAAGGCAGTCATTAGAGGACATGTTTTCTCTCGTGTCACAGTATTCATTCCAGTATTCTCCTTATAGTTAAAAAGATTTGCTTGCTTGGTAGGTATTTTGCCCACCACATGTATTTTTTATACATAACCCTTGTAGTAAACCACTGTTAAATGTCTAAGTCCCTGTGAGCTGTTTTGCTCCTGGGTTTGTCTCATAATAGTCATGCTGCAAACACTCTTTGACAAATTTACAATTCTGGAAAGTATTTTAAAAACCCAGGAAGGTCTCTCTGAAGTAACAGCAGCCAGCATGCTATTGATCTCTTATAGTGATGCCCGCTTGTTGCGGTGTCTCAGTAATGGCTCAGAAAAAGAAAAAATACAATTTTTCAAGAGGGAGGGGCTGGGCCCAAAAGTCAAGCCACTTTCAACGTAATTGGAAATTATGTGATGTAACTGTGATAAGGTCGCTCAGACATCCAAGGAAGGTGTTCTGGCCAACATAGGTCTTTCAAACCTTCTGGTGGAAACTACGAATGGTTTTGGAACCTTCATCCTCGCGACCCCCTAAAATTATCCCTTATAAGGGATTCCTTCAAAGCTGCGTCATTGGGAATGCCACTAAACCTCTGCAAAGAATATCCCACTTTGCCACACACAAACCTGGTTTTTATCCAGCCAGTTGATGATTTCGTTGCATTTGTCCAAGATCTTCTGCTTGTCATCATCATTGATTTTCCCTTGCAACTTCTCGTCCTCCACGGTTGCCTTCATGTTGAAAGCGTAGGATTCTAGGGAGTTCTTGGACGACACCTTATCTCTCTGCTTTTCATCTTCAGCCTTGTACTTCTCAGCTTCTTGGACCATACGCTCAATGTCTTCCTTGCTAAGACGACCTAGGAAAGACGGGGGGGAGAGAGAATCGTTAATTTATCTCCTTCCACACCAAAACACCTAATAAGTCCCAAAATGCAGTACTGTTTAAAGCAATGCCGTTCCAGAGTATTTGAAGGTATGACAGAGAAACCAAGAGCCAACTTGTTAAATCAAGTTATTCATGCTCAGTTTTGGCCGAGTGAGGTTAAAGGATAAAATTTTTAAGGCCCACCGAATACGTCAAGGCAATACAAATCGTTCTTGACTTACAACAGTTCACTGAGCAACCAAAGTTACAACAGCACAGAAAATTGACCTATCGCCATTTTGCAATGATGATTGACCTCCAAACAATGAGTGAATGAGCCGGAAGGGACCTTGTAGGTCTCCTAGACAAGTGACTATCTAAAAGGAAAAGGATCCCCTCGCACATCCCTGCGAGTCATTTCTGGCTTTAGGGGGCAGAGCCCACCTCAGTTACAAAGCCAAAGAGCCAGCGCTGTCCGAAGACTCCATGCTCATGTGGCCAGCAGGACTAAATGCCTTTGAAGATGCAAGGAACGCTGTTACCTTCCCACTAAAGTGATCCCTATTTTTCTACTTGCATTTTTTACATGCTTTCGAACTGCTAGGTTGGCAGAACCTGGGACAAGGAACGGGAGCTCACTCCGTTACGTGGTGCTAGGGATTCAAACCGCCAAACTGCTGACCTTTCCGTTCGACAAGCTCAGCGTCTTAGCCACTGAGCTTGCCGATCACTACGTCCCTTTAGTGACTGTCTAGACTCTTCTTAAAAACCTCTAGTAGTACCCATGATTTCTGGAGGCAATGCCCGGTCTCTTCATGGAGTGCTCACCTTTGTCATTGGTGATGGTGATCTTGTTCTCCTTGCCTGTACTCTTATCAACGGCAGAAACGTTGAGGATGCCATTGGCATCAATATCAAAGGTGACTTCAATCTGAGGGACACCTCTGGGAGCTGGAGGAATGCCGGTCAGTTCAAACTTGCCCAGCAAGTTGTTGTCCTTCGTCATTGCTCTCTCTCCCTCATACACCTGAGAAGGCAAGCAGAAAAAAAATGAGGTTTAGGCAGGCCTCTAAGCAGAATTCCAAAGCTGGAAAATTTCCACTTATGTCTAACCAGACTGGTGGAAGAAGAAGATGGAAGAAGTCCAGTTACTAGAAGTATTAATAAGCTGACTCCAATTTCCCAGTGCTTAATGCTTAAGAGATGCAGCCCTGAAGAACAAAAATCAGGGACTTTTGACCCAGGGAGTTGGTCGCTCAGACATCCAAGGAAGGTAATTTAAGCCAACACTGGTTTTTTTCAACCTCTGGTGGAAACTACGAATGGTTTTGGAACCTTCATCATTGCAACCAAACCTCGGTCTGTGCATCCTGCTTGGTGAAGCTCCAAGAGGGAATGAATGACACAGCCTCTTAAAGCAGGGGTCTCCAACCGTGGCAACTTTTAAGACTTGTGGACTCCATACTTTGAAGTCCACAAGCCTTAAAAGTGGCTGGAGACGCCTGTCTTAAAGCACACTTCAGCAATCGTGACAACCAATCCTCTCCCACCACAAAGAACCCCTTCCTGTGGGCTTCACCTACTTGAATCAGCACCCCTGGCTGGTTATCCGAATACGTGGTGAACGTCTGAGTTTGCTTGGTAGGGATTGTGGTATTGCGTTTGATCAGGACGGTCATAACGCCACCAGCTGTCTCGATACCGAGGGAGAGGGGAGTCACATCCAGCAACAACAGGTCTTGCACGTTTTCAGATTTGTCCCCGGAAAGAATGGCAGCTTGAACGGCTAAAGAAATAAAGAGATTTAGCATACATGAGTATCTTATGCAAAATGTCAGAGAGACAGCTTTTCTTGTTAGTTATGAAACCCTGGTTGAAGTCAAGGATTTTAAGGATTCCTTTGGATAAGGTTAATAGAAATTACATTCACAGATCGTTATAGAATGTACTGTATTTTTCTGTGCATAAGACACCCCCAATGTTTCATGTAGTAAGCACACTATAAAGCCATCACTGTGTAGAAACGCCTCTTGTTAAAGAGTTAATAGAATAACTGGAAATGCATCACAGGAACAATGCATCACTGGAAATGCATCACAACAACAATAGAAACCTGGAGCAGCAATGTGACACAGGATACCACTACAGTAGAGGGGAATGACAGAGCTGCATGTAAGGTAGAGCAGGGGTCTTCAAACTTGACAGCTTTAAGACTTGTGAACTTCAACTCCAAGAATTCCTCCTCCAAGTCATGTTAGCTCAGGAATTCTGGGAGTGAAGTCCACAAGTCTTAAAAGTTTGAAAACCCTTGAGATAAAGGCTCATCTGGCAAATGTGTGGTCTTCTCCTTGGCCTCCTGTGTACACACTTCAATTTTCAAGTAAATATTTTGAAGAAAAGGTGTCTTTATACACAGAAAAATATGGTATCTTAAGTATGGCTATGTAAAGTGATGATGCAGCAGCCACTAACTCTATAAAACAGGGGTCATCAACAATGGCAACTTTTAAGACTTGTGGACTTCAACTCCCTGAGGAATTCTGGGAGCTGAAGTCCACAAGTCTTAAAAGTTGCCAATGATGGAGACCTTTGCTTGATTGTTTCTGAATTGGCAAGATGGAGTTGCGCTCCCATTACCTGCACCGTAGGCTACGGCCTCATCGGGGTTGATGCTCTTGTTGAGCTCTTTGCCATTGAAGAAATCCTGCAGGAGTTTCTGGATCTTGGGAATCCGGGTGGAGCCGCCAACCAGCACGATGTCGTGCACCTGGGATTTATCCAGCTTGGCGTCCCGCAGCGCCTTCTCCACAGGGTCCAGCGTGCCACGGAACAGGTCGGCGTTCAGCTCCTCGAAGCGCGCCCGGGTGATGGATGTGTAGAAGTCAATGCCCTCATAGAGGGAGTCGATCTCAATGCTGGCCTGAGTGCTGGAGGACAGGGTGCGCTTGGCTCGCTCACAGGCGGTGCGCAGACGCCGGACGGCCCGTTTGTTCTCACTGATGTCCTTCTTGTGCTTGCGCTTGAACTCGGTGATGAAATGGTTGACCATGCGGTTATCGAAGTCTTCGCCCCCCAAGTGGGTGTCTCCTGCCGTCGATTTCACTTCAAAGATGCCGTCTTCGATGGTCAGGATGGAGACGTCGAATGTGCCGCCGCCCAGATCGAAGATGAGCACGTTCCTCTCGGCGCCGACCTGGGGGAGAGGGGAGGAAAAGGGGAACGGTCAAACCCTGAAGAGAACCTGGCTGAAAGACCCTCTTGGCGGCTTCTTCGTGGCTGCCACAAGGCAGAGGAGGGGAAAGTAGATAGTTCAGCTTGGTGGTTGAAACAAAAAGTTTTCTTGTGGGGACCAAGGTCATCCCAGCAGAGGATGGACAGAGTAATGAGACAGCACAGCTATTGGACAATGTGACCGATGACCTCAGAGGGAATGGGGGGAACTTTCAGTCGGTTTTTACCAGTTGTGCCAATACAATGTATCCAATAAACCTCTTGTTTGAGGAATCTACCTGCTTTCAATGGGCGCATTATTTGGAACCCTGACAGGAACATTACCAATGTAAAAACCCAAGCCGGACTTCTCCCCCCAAAGATTTAGGATTTCCCCATATCCTATGCATGTAACATTTCCCAACCTTCACATTCAACCACTCACTTTTTTGTCCAAGCCATAAGCAATCGCAGCTGCGGTTGGCTCGTTAATAATTCGGAGCACATTGAGGCCAGCAATGGTTCCAGCATCTTTTGTGGCCTGGCGCTGGGAGTCATTGAAGTAAGCAGGGACTGTGACCACGGCATTTGTAACAGTCTGGAGAGGGAAGAAAAAGGGAGTAAGTTATAAGAGTGCGGACCACAACCTCAACTTTTTTTAAGTTGTGTAGACTTGAAACTCCCTGAGGAATTCTGGGAGAAGCACTACTGTAGGAGCTCAGATTATACTGATTCTCTTTTACCCGTTCAAATAGCTCACCTTTCCTAGATAGGCCTCTGCAATCTCCTTCATTTTTGTTAGCACCATGGAAGAAATTTCTTCGGGATAAAAGCATTTGCATTCTCCTTTGTATTCCACTTGGACTTTGGGCCTGCCAGCATCGTTCACGACTGTGAAGGGCCAATGCTTCATGTCCGACTGGACTACGGCATCATCAAACCTGCGGCCAATCAAACGCTTGGCATCTATTTTTTTTTTTGAGAAGTGTTAGATGTTACACACAGCTTAATTTAAACCGCTCCTTATTTAAAACATGCAAATTAAAACACATGTTGAGTTTAAAACCGCCAAGGTTGCAATTTTGAAGTTTTATAATTAACAAAGGCTGCTGGAAACGAAACAAAAATTTGAAACGTTCCATTTTCAAAACCTATTATGTTCACAGAGGCCCTGGAGAATTATAAATTAAGTTCCCACTGCTTCAGTAAACAGAAATCCACTTTTGGCAATGGAATGGTGTCAGAGCCATGAATGTTAGTCGTTGCAATTATCTATATCAGGGATTCCCAACTGGGGGTGTGAAATGATATTTTTTGGGGGGGGGAAGAGACACACTCCGTGTCCACTTTATGACTTGTGGACTTCAACCCCCAGACTTCTGGCTGAGGAAGAATTCTGGGAGTTGAAGTCCACAAGTCTTAAAGTGGACACTGTTGGAGACCCTTGTTCCAGGGGATGCGAAAACTTGGGTTTAGAAGTTTCAAAATTAGTGTATATGCATAATTATATACCTACAATTATTTACTTTTTATAAGGGGCAGAAGAATATATCAGAAGCTTCTAGGGGTGCAGGGTATAGTAAAGAGTGGGAATCCCTGGTCTATATTGTTGCACAGAGCAATAAAAAGCTGAAAGCTTTTAAAGCAGCCTGTTTATAGATACAAAGGAACACCCCCCCCTTTAAATGCTATGCTTTTCTACACTAACCCTTTTGAGACATGTCTCCTTACCAAAAACCGTGTTTGTGGGATTCATTGCCACTTGATTCTTTGCAGCATCGCCAATCAGCCTCTCGGTATCTGTGAATGCCACATAACTTGGCGTAGTCCTGTTTCCCTGGTCGTTGGCGATGATTTCCACCTTGCCATGTTGGAAGACCCCAACACAGGAATAGGTGGTGCCCAGATCAATCCCAACAGATGGTCCCTTAGACATGGTGAACTGCAAAGATTAAAAACGAAATAATTTGTCACTGAGAGAACCAGGCCCTCTGGTTCCTCACTTAAAGCAATGTTCCTTTGTCAACCTGGGCACCTAGGAGGTCAGAGACTTCAATTCCTAATATTCCCTTTTTTTGGTTTTAATTGCAATAATACACCAACAATTACTTTAAATTCAGTGTAAAACTTGACAGTTAGAAATTTGTTGGTCACAAATTGACTTCAGTGGACTTTACTTCATATCTAAGTGGTCCACAGAGGGGGTGTGCATAAGTGCAATTACATGCCTATCATCCCTGTCATTGTATTTTTATTCTTTTATTCTTGTTTGATAAATTCTAATAAACATGGTTGGGAAATTCTGCAGTTGCCCTAAAAAAGGTGCAAAGTTTGGTTTGAAACCATCTCGACTAGTCACTCTTTGAATGAAGCCGAGATAAGAGGTTGAAATTAGATTATTGCTATGTATGAACTATAAAGGTGGTTTATTATAATTATAAAATATGCCAGTGTAACCAACAGAACTATAAATAAGCTAATATAAAGAGAAATCTAGTTACAAATATTGGGTTACACTATTACTGTTATTAGTATGTTTTAATATTAGTATATAATATTAGCGTATGTTTTAATATTCCTTTTTGTTTTCTTTGCTTTTCTGTAAACTTCACCCTGACAATACATTGTATTCAAAATTTTTATGAATAAAAAGATACATGAGTTGAAAACACTTAAAAAATTTAATAGAACTTTTAATTTTATGTAATTTATCGCAGTATACAAAGCAACTCACCTAACTCCCCCCCACCACCACCTTTGCCATATCCAACCCAGGGAGCAATTTCATAACCTTGGAGAACGGGCCAAGAATTCCATCGTTTTCCCTCCAGCTCGGCTCTTCCCTCCCTGAATGGGATTCATTCATACATTCGTTCAGCCGCGGGAGCGACCACGTGGCGGCGCCCCTGGGGGGAAGCCCCGCGTGGAACGTCGGAGGGGGTAGGGCGGGGCTTCGGCCGCACCACGTGCTGCGCTGCCCGGGCCCGGAAGAGCGCGCTGCTGAGCACGTGCCAGCAAGAGCAAGCAGCTGGCAGAACCGGAGCTTTTTTTTTTTTGAAGGGGGGGTTTGTATATTTTGCGCCCCCTTGCCCGGGAACTGCTGCTCTTCCTCCCTCTTCCGCCTTGCAAGCCGAAAAGGACCTGGGGGTCGTTGAGAAAAGCCCCCCCCCCGCCATTCTAAAGGTCCGCTTTTCTCCCTTACAGCCGACTCGCTTAATGCCTTATTGAAAGCATTAAAAGGGGGGGGGAGAGAAGCAAGGCTTTTTTTTCCCTGCGTCCCTCCGCTCGGCGGCTTAAACCGGGTAGAAGCCTTTTCTCCCCCGAGAGAAGAATTTGTAGCTCGGGATCCAACTGGGGGAGAAAGGGAAAAGAGAAAGCAGTTTGGAGGGTTTGCTTGCCAGACGTCTCAGGACCCAGTTCAGTGACATAATCAGGCGAGGAGGTGGGAGTTTGAGGAGGGAGATACTATGGGGGTCGTCTGCATTTGGGCTTTTATTTTTCCTCGCAGACGTTTCAGGACCCAACTCGGTGACCTCATCAGTTGAAGGTGGGAGTTCGTGGAGAGAAAGGGGGGGGGGGCGGAATAAGGAAGATGGGGGTCCTTGATACTGAGTTTTTTCGCGGGCGGTTCGTTACCCAGCTCGGTGACCTTCTCAGGGCTAGAAAGGGCGGGGGGGTGGAGTTTGTAGGGAAAAAGTATTGGGGGGAGGAAGAGAGAATAAGGACTTTGGAATGGGATTATGGGGTCTCCTTGGTGCTTCCTGTGTGTGGCTTTCTCGCAGGCGTTTCCTGACCCAACTACGTAGCCTCATCAGTGCTAGAAGAAACCAGCCTTGCTCCGTGTTACCGTATATTTCATAGGGAAATATCCTTATGAAATCCCCCCGCCTTTCCTTCTTCTCACGTTACCCTAATTGGGTCACGAAACGTTTGCAAGGAAACCCACAAAAGCCTTCAGATAGGGAGGGAGGAAAGCTTCTTCTGCCTCCCACCCCCCAATCCAGGCGAAAAGGAGAGCTTAATCGCCTTAACCGCCATCAACCTCGATCCCAGGTTTGTGGGGGGGGGGGAGTAGATTTGCAACGCCAAATGCTTTTCAAGGGGGGGGGGTTGTAAGCCAGCCTTTTTAAAAAGGGGGGGGAGGTGAAAAGCAGCCCTGCTGCAATGCAACGCAATACCCTTTTTTTTTTTGCACGCCTCCTCCCTTTCCCAGCAACCTTCCTCTTTTTACTGCGGTGAGATTTCAGACAAAGGCTCGGCCAGGAAGGAAGGGAGAGGGAGGGAGGGAGAGAGGGAGGGGATCCAGGCCGGAAAAAATGCAGGTCACCTTGAGAAACAGAGCAGGAGGATGAGAGAAAAAAAAGTCGCCTTTCCCACCCCCCATGAATGCATGCATCCCTTTCTGCATTGCACCCGGTAGAAGCCAGCAGCCCTATTCGTTTCTTACTAGCACAAAAGAAGGGAAAAATAAAACAAAACCCAGCAAAAAAATTTTTAAAAAAAACTTTAAGGTTTTAATTATTTAAGAATGCAAAAGCAGCTTTCCAGCCATCGGTGCTTCCTTCTTTACAATAAAATAAAAAAATAAGAATAATCATAATTACCTGTTTCGCCCGCGCGGAGCAATCTATATAAAAGACGCCACGAGACCGGCCAAGAATAGAAAGCGGCTTTCCCGGGCCGGCTGCGGACCTTATATACCTCTGGAGAACCTTCCAGAAGAGTTACGCCTCTTTCCGGCCAGCGAGCCAATCCCATAGGTCCGCAGCCCGGCCTCCCGCCAATGGCCACCGCCGCAGCCCGTGACGTAATAAAGCCGGGGGAGGGGGGAAGAAGAGGGCGGGGTCAGGGAGGCGCGTGAGTCAAAGGTGCCGGCCGGCTTTTTTTCCCCCCTTCTTTCTTCCTCTTTCCTTTTTTCTAGAACGTTCATCCCTCCCAAGAGCGCGCGGGAGGGAGGGAGGCGGGTCTCGAACTCGATGACGTCTCCGGGAGCCAATGGTTTTCCCTTACGACGCGCTTTATTTGCATGAAAAGGCGAGACAAAGGGAACAAGAGAGAGCGAGCCTCGGCTTGCTCTTCCCTTTGTGTTCCGAGGGAGCCAATCGCTTCCCAGAATGGCGTTCCACGATTTGCATATTTTGCCCGAAGGGCGGGGGGGGATGAGCCCCCTTTAGAGAAGGGAAAGGCGCGGGTGGTAGGATGGAACAGAACGTTCCGTGCTTGGGAAACGATGAAGAGACAAAAGGAGCCAATTCCAACGCAGCATGGGTCGACCGAGAGGCTGCTTGGCCAATCAGGACGCGGGTGAATCGGTGCGCGGGAAGGCGGTGGGCGTGGCCAGCCGAGTCGTCTCCTTGAAGGAAAGCCGGGGAGAAAGCGTTGGACAAAATGGCGCCCGAGCGAGGTGGAGTTGCTGCGGGGCGTTGGCGAAGGGCCACGACTGGGGTTAGCGGAGGACGCGCTCGACGAAAGGACCCCTTTTTGGAGCGAAGCCGCGGACGCCTCTTTCCCGGTTCACGCCATTTGAACTCCCCTCCCCCAATCCCCGCTCGCCTGATATTGGACTACACCCCCCCCCCATAGTCCCCGGCAGCAAAGGGGAAGAGGTGTGGGGGAGCTAACCCAGAAAGTCCAGTTGCCTCTTGAAAAAGCATCTTTGGGGTTAAGTTCGCTGCGTTGTCAAAGCCGCCTTAGCTGTGAACCAAGGAGAAGGCGGCACTCTGCGCATGCTCGGGGACACTCTTGCCCAAGTGGCGTTTTAATGCAGGCCGCGGGAGCTTGACTGCAGGGAAAAAGCTGCTGCGCAATCGATTTCCTTCAGTCAAATCTGCCTAACTGACAGGCGCCACGTGGCCTCTCCTGACCCTGAAAGGATTTTCCTCCTCCTTAATCCGAATAGGAGGTGATTGGCCAAACTATTCCAAGAAGCAAAAGCAGATTTTCTTCTTTTTTTTAGAGCCAAGGATTTGCAGAGACATGGACAAATTGGGAGGGGGCCATGCTCCCCCCCAAATGAGCAATTGAAAGACTGGCTTTCAACCCAAAAAGCAGAGATCCATAGTTGGTCATTCAGAAATATTGTTCATTGTTCAGATAGCTCCCTGTCTGGATTTACCCAAGATGCTGATCCTTACATTTTAATATTAACATTAAATATCGTTAAACATGTTCACCTTGCCCTGAAATAAAAAAAAAAACTGGTCGGAGGAGTTTAATCTTTGGGTTTAGCCTAATTGCAGTTTGGCAGCCTTTATTTAAAAACAAAATGGTGGAATCAGGATAGTTTAAAATAAACATTTACTCCCTTTTACTTTGCTTGTGCTGAGCACAAATCATAGATGGCGGCAGACAAGAAGAAGGTGTTCTCAGTTTACCAGTTCAAAAAATAAAAACAAAAGTAGGAATTGTACAACAGTAATACATAGTAAATTGCATACAAGGTAACAATGTTTAAAGAATATTTTACAAAATAACAATTGGCTGTTCCAGTATAGTGTTTCCCTTGTGAGATATTATTTAAGGTCATGAATTTGAAGCCATTGTTCTTTAAATATTCCCTTTTACAGTGAAATCCTAGTGATGTGACTTACTGTTTTTTTTCTTGCACCGTAATTTCTTCCCTTCTTAATATCTGAAAAACTCCCTTCATTACATTAATTCAGCTTATCTCATTTATTCTCTTCAATGGTAGAATTCAGATTGTTTGCAGAGTGGTTGGTGGAAATAAACAGGTTCAGAATATCTGTGTATATAATAACTTGATTATCAAGTTTTAGAGGGATTGCCACTGTAGTATCTAATTGTCTAAGTGTGCCCCCTATAAGACAGGTCCCTCTTCACGCTTCCCATGGATTGCTTTTTTTGAAATAGAAAATGGTTTAAAGACTTATAAAACAACAAAATCAACACTTGGGCATTTGGGAGGCCTTGCTGCTACTGTTCCATTTTCTTTCAACATACTTCTGTATCCCTGTGGATAAAATACAGCTTCAGGAAAGAAAAGATTGGATAGGTAGATGGCCACAGGTTTATCAGGAAAAAGGAAACAGGCTGCTGCAGGGTAAGCTTTCAAAACGGAGTGACCTAAGAGGAAGGGAGTGGGTTAGGAAAGTAAATGAAATGTGGATAATTTAAGGGAGTTGGTTTTAGATAGCTGGAGTAGGTGGTTTTAGAAGAACGAACACAAACCAGGGAGTTGAAAAAGCATAAAGAACACTGATGGGTTCAAGAGATGCTTAATTGGCAGATGGGGTGCATGCATATTTTTTTCTGATTTAAAAGGCAGAACTTTCAGGATTTTTTTAAAGAAATGTTTGTGTATGAATTTATAGAATGGGGTGTCTGAGTTTTGTGGCATTTTACTAACATTTAAGCATAGATAGTTTTTATGCTAATGATTGAGGTGGCATTGGGAATAATTCATGTTTGGATTAGGTATATATTTGCATGTAATTTAGGGAAATATTTTTCACTTCCTGTGCAGTGGATGTTTATTAAAGTTGAAAACTAATAGAGTGTGTATTGCCAATTTATCTTTCAAGAAGCATGTTGTCTCCATATACTAAATTTTGTGATTCCCCATTCTTTCCAATGGGGATTTTGTCAAGGTGTCAGCCACTTTTTCAGAAATAACAGTGCCTATAGCCCCCCCCCCCCCCCCCCCCCCCCCCCCCCCCCCCCAAAAAAAAAAGAATGAAGACGGGTCTGCTCTATTTTGTAGCAGATCATCCTAACTATTTCATTTCTATACCTCATTCACTAAGCATCAATTTTAAAATAAGATTTAAATAGCTTTTTAATTCAAAAGGTGGTGGAAACAGCCTGGGATAATTCTTCATTATTTGATAACTTGTATTATACTGGGCTTTGGTATAAATAAAGTGATGAGATAGTTCGTCTGCCTTGGATTTTACTTTCTTCCTGTTGAGTTCCGTGTTATGAGACTTGATGATAGGTTTTAAGCCAAATTGCTTTTTTAATATTCAGTTTAAGGTCTACGAAGGGATAAACTAGCTTGGTTGAGAGGGATGAAATGATCCTAACATTCTAAACAAGCAGACAGGAAGCCTGCCATATCTGGTTCTTAACTTCTGAGTGAGCATATATAAGACTCGGCTGAGGAATTCATGCAATGCTGATTTTAATCATAGTTGAATGTGCTTCAAGATACTCCAGAAATTTTGTTATGGAGACTTCTAAATTAAGTGTGTCTGTTGTATAGCTGGAAACCTGCTTCTTATTTCTTGTGAAAATAGCTTTTTGTCACAGCCTTATAAGATCTGTAATACTGACTGCCTTGTATTAGCACATGCACATCCTACTTTTGAATCCTAAGTCACCATTTATAAATTACTCTTATAATATATGAGTCTAGTGGTACTTTTATTTCCTTCTTGCTGACTGTGTTTAAGAATGTGATGGAAATAATCCCCCCCGGAATAATATCAGTTTAAAACTCATCAACTTTGTAATCTAGTTGGCACTTGAAGTCAAACAACTTGTATTTTCTTACCGTTAAAGCTGGGTGATACTAGTTCTGTCCATAGATGAGTTTTTCCACTTGGAGAGATGAAAGTATTTTTAACACCAGTGCTGGAATCTACATTTACAGCTCATTTCCCTTCTTTATATCTCCTTTAAATTTTGCTGTTAGTGTTATAAGTTTGAATATATCCATCCAAATGATCCCATTTTCTAGATTATTACCTCAAAATGTTTACTAATCATGACATTGTATTCTGACCAAAAATGCTCCCCCCAAAAGAACCCTTTGGCACTACTCATCCTAAAAATGAATGTCACTATGTCCAGCATAGAGAACAGTATTTTAAAAACACCATTTTTAAAAACTTGTAAATGGAATTCAGGATTTGATGCTGATCTCACATTCTAATGATCCATTAGGATATAATTCCCTTTAGTGGAATTGCTTATTATTTATGAATACATACATACATACATACAAATACATTAGCTTGGTCACAGTGGGCTAATGTCTATATTCTTTAGCCGTATTCAGTCATACGTACCTTTTTAAATTAATGCACTTCCATGTTCACAGAAAGTCCCTCCAGTAAAGAAGACCAATTAAAGTCTAATATTGCTTTTCGCTTTCCCCCAAAGTTTCTGTTTTCTGCTTCGTTGGTGGTGATGTGTCCAAATATTGATAATTCAAGAAAAGGGCACATGCAAAGTCCTGTCAGTTTTCTCTTGAAGCTGATCAGACTTAACATTAGCAGTGAAAAACATAGGTCACAATTGAGAAGACAATTGTATACCAATGCATTTCATTTTCCCTTAAGAATTCTACTGGAACATCTCTATTCCACAGTACTCTTTTTTTAAAACAAATGGTCCAAAACTGCAAAATGCTATTCCTGATGTGTTAGCATTCCCTTTTCTCCTTCCAAGCTTTAATCTCAAAAATTCGAAAAAAAAATCTTAAAAAAATAAAAATAATTGTTTTTACAAGGTCAACATGAGTTCTCTTTCCCAAGTCTGCTTGTACCTCAAAAACAAGGATAAAAAAATACTGTGGGTTTTTGTTCTTTGTGTGTATGTGCATGACTATAGAAAACCAATGTTGCATTGGAAATAAAATAATTGCATAATGTTGGCAATGCATGTAATTTATGAATATAGGTAGAGCTGGATGGAACAGTAATCAAACGGTTTGCAAAGCTCGACTTTGAACAGGCATCGTTGTAGGGGTTACTTCCGTTTTGATCAAACTGGTGTAGTTACTTCTCTTTGGCTCAGTTTTCCTGCCATTCATTTCAAGGGGGCTGTGCTGCGTCGGTGTTAGGTGTGGCGTAGCTTCTGTTGACAGGGTTTGCTGGCTGCGGGAGGCACTGTTTTCTGTGGATCTTGTTGAAGAAGAACCAGAATGTGAACTTCTGGAGCCCAAAGAGGAAGAGCCAGGCTTGACTAATCGGGCCTTGGGTGCCTCTGCATCTTCCCTGGGATTAAACGAAAGCAAAAATGATTGAAAATCCAAGTAATAAAAGACCAGTCATACAACACAGATTCCCTGGTGCTTTCCAGATTTAGCAAATCTCCTGGGTTACCTGCCCAACAGTCTAGCCATATTTGTACACAGCTTTTCTAAGCCAAACCAGTGAAAATTACATTTTCTCAGCTGTTCCTGTTGACAAAATACTTTTCACCCATCATTGTTAAAAGAAGTAACATTTTTAAAACTAATTTTCTCTGCAGTGCTGTTACATTATTTTTGTTGGTTGCACAAGGCAGATGTTTGGAGTCAGATTGTCACTGTTTTTTATTGTTATTTATTAAACTGTTGAATAGAACTATTTGATGCATGGTAAAAGCAACTTGTAATAGTGGTAGCATTATTTAAGCTTCAGGAAGGCAAAGCATTTGAACCTCTTTTTTTATTCATGACTGAGGAACAAGAAAGAATTCTCTAGAGGCACTGACTGAAAATAAAGCATTCTCTGGCAAGTGACCTAATTGTTGTTAATTTTGTGATCTTAATGTGTGCATACCTCCCTTAAAAACCAAACACCAAAATGAACGGAAATGAACAATGAAAACAATACAATGAAAATTTGGAAAGGTGGATTAATTATAACAATATAACTGAAAGGTTATTCATTCCTCCCCTGGACTTTGTCTGTATCTGCCCAAGGGAGTCTACCTCACAGTTTGAGAAACCCTGTTCTAAGTAGTTTGGAGAGATCTCTTCCTAACCACTCCTTCATGATAAGAAAAGCTCTCCATCAACTGAATCATAGTATTCTTTTATATATAAAATCATGATTAATTACCTGGTAAAGGCACATTAGACTGAGAAGTAGAAATCTTGTGATTGGAATAGGAATGCTCCTTAGCTTTAATCAGAGCTCCCAGAGTCTGAAAAGATATTTATTTCAATTTCCTGATTGTTTCCAGGAATGTCTTGCCATCCTTTTTCTGTAGTCCTAGTTCTCCCCTCATGATTGATCGCTGGCTTAGCTTGATTTTCCCAGACATGCTAGGCTAAAATCATTTGACTAATCCATTTTTCAAGGAGTTTTAGGAAGCTAGACATGGAAGTTACTTTTTATGACTTTTTGGTTTGTGTGAATCTGGCAGTTGGGTTAATTCATCAAACCATAATTTAGTCAGTCCTGAGCCAATGTACAAATCGAACCTTTGACTCTCAGATTTTAAGCCTTGCCTTTAGAAATTGATTCTATTTCCAGGTCCTTGTGTCTGAATTCTGAGAGTGAATTTCAGATGGATGGCTGCTGTATGTGACCTACATAATTGCCCTGTTTCTGACTCCACTGAAATTCACACCTACAGAGAACATCATCTACCTTTTACAAGATAATGGGTTCTTGGATCAGACTAAAGGTTCAAATATTGTTTAGAATTCTATTGCCATAAAGAGCTGCAAGTTCACCTAAAATTGGTGTCGGCAGAAGTGTTCAGGATGGATGCTACCGAAAAATGTGTAGATACTTTAATCTGTGGGTTTGTCTAATTTTTAAAAGCTTGTCCAAGATTCATCTACTTCAGGGTGCAGTTTGAACCAGTTTTTAATCTGAATTCAGAATTCGTTGCTTTTCCCCTGATTCTTGACTTCCCTCAAGTTATGATAGGGTTTTTTCCTTGTGTCCTGTGTTAAATATGAAAAAACCAATTGTGCTGTTTTGTAGCATCCTCTACTTCCTATGCCAATTAATTTATAACCCTTTTATGTGGCTTTCGGGAATTGGCAGTGAAATGAACAAAAATCCAGATATTGAAGCTGTGCAAAGGATGAGCAAAAAAAAAAAAGTAGGCGAGGAGGAGGGACAGGGAAGTTCCATGCAATTAAAAAAAAACCCTTTGGAGATGTTTTTAGGAAAATCAATTTAGACGAATCAGGGATTTATTGAGGATCTTTAATGATTGCTCAAAAACTGCAGAGGTCAGCATGATTAGATTGCAACACCTAAAGGAATATAAAGGAGGAATGTAATTCAAATAGAACTAAACTGCAGGATTCCTTTGAGTCATAAGGGTGTTGCCAGTTGAGTCATACTTTCGAAAATTTTCCATAAATGCCCCACAAAGAAAGTTCGAGAAACAACTAGTAAGAGGTGATGTGCTATGATAGAGTAGATTCAACACAGAATATTGTCATCTTATAGAAAACAAGCTATGAAAAGTGTGTACCCTCCCATGTATGCTGATGACTAAATAGTTCAAAACACGAAAGGAAGTCCTCGTTCCATCTTTGAAAATGTAAATTTGTTTTACATAGAAGATGAAGACCTGTATTAGAGGAAGGAAATTAGCCTTATTTTCTCCAGAGGACATTGCAGTTATAATCCAGGAAAAGAAATGGCATAGTAAATGAGTTAAATCTTTAAAAATAGCACATATTTGTGACAGACTCTTTTAAGTTCATAGAGCACGCTAGGATTTCTCACAACTCGGATTCACTTCACGTGGTTTCAGAGATGTTTTGGAACTCTACTACGCGGTCTCCTTTAAAACTGAATTTGATGATTGATTTTGGAATTGGCACATATAAAACATTCCCTTTATCACTTTTAGATGGCAGTTAAGAGTGTTTTTACAGAAGCAATTACCTGATTTCATTTGGAGTTTCTTCTTCATATTTATTTTTTTCTTTCCTTTTGATAGTTCGCCACACAGCCATGACAATGAGCAAGGATACCCCCATCACTCCACAGATTGCTCCGGCAACGATGCCGGCATTTGGGGGATCTGTTGATTTAGAAACAAATGCTAAATTTTATTGGTTTTACAGCCAAATACTGCTTTTTGTAATTCTGGCATTTGTTGCATAAGACATTTTCAATTCCTTTCTTTTATCTCAGAATGGATAGAATATTCTCATTGTTTCATGCCACAGGGGGTATAGCCCTGGGCAACTTTGGCTGACCTTGAAAAAGGTAAAACAAATTGGACCTGATTTGTAATTGAGGCAGAGATCAACAGGAAGTCCCAGGGTTTCTACACTACTTTGGAAAGTTGCAAAATTACTCTGGGAGAAGTTGAAAACAAACCACTTCTTGTACAATTAGCAAGAAAACAACATGGACATGTTTGCGTTGTCCCCAGGAAACGAGCTCTATTCAAGAGAGACTTCATTTTCCATGGCTAAACTGTGAATAAAATTATAACACAGGTTAAACTGAATTAACTCTATCCTAGAGCAGTGGGCTGGTTGTTTTCTTCTCAATTTTTCCTCAGCCAACGCATCTCAGATTATGCAAATGCTAGTAGTTTATCACTTCAGATATGCAATAGTGTTGTAATCCACCTTGTTGCATAAAGTCCATTAGTTGCCCTAAATGCACTCAGTGTTGCCTCAGCTTTCTTTTGCATTGCATATTTCACATATCTGACTCCCAAACTTAGATTTAAAATGTTTTGGTCTTGGCATATTTTGCACATTAGACTTTTCATTTATTAAAATTTAAGTTCCGGTGTTGAATACCAGGAAGTTCCGGGTGAAGGTAGCACACCCTTCCCAGTCCTTTTAGATGCCTGACAAACATGGCATCCTTCTGGACTGCATATTGGGATTCAGAGTAGGAGGCTGTTTTTAAGATTGTGTCACTCTTTTTTTAAATGAGCAGATACTCATGGGAAAAAGCTCTTACGTCCCACAAGACCAGCTACCGTCTCTATGTTATTTAACATCTACGTGAAATTTTCCGGAGAAGTTTTGAATAAGGTGGGGTGGTGAACTTTGATTAATATTCTGAGGACGCTCAGGTATACATCCCTACTTCAAGCACGGCCAGAGAGGCTCCACAGGTTTCAACCCAGCATTTTAAGTCCTGGATGGGGTTGAAAGAAGCTCAAATTGAATCCTTACGAGGCGATTTTTATCGATTTCCCGGGAATGTTTTGCTGCAATTTGATTGTAGTAATTGCTTTCCATGAAGTCACTTTTTCTTCACAATAACATCTCCTTCATTTTAAGAGTTCTATTCAGCCCGCAGCTCTGATGAATGCTGGGGTTGGGCGTGCCTTTTCCCAGCTCAAACTGGTGGACCAGTTGCTGCCCTTTCTAGAAGAAGGAGCCCTGGTGACATTGACTCATGTTACATCACTACCCGTTTTGAATATTCAATCATGTTCTACTGAGAACTGGGTCAGTCCTACGAGGCAGAAAAGGAAACTTAATTCCCTTGGAAGACGAGAACTACGAGAGGTTCTTGGTGCTCCCTGAGCTTTTTGTTTTCTTGCAGACATTTCGTTACCCTAACTAGGTAACATCATCCGTGCTAGTGACTAGCACGGATGATGTTACCTAACTGGGTAATGAAATGCCTGCAAGAAAACCACCAAGCTCAGAGAGCACTGAGGAGCTATCTGCTGCGAACTTTGCATTGGCGACAGGAAGGGCATCCGGCCAGTACACAGTCAGCCCCATTCAGTTGCCCAGACTCCACTGTAAGGGATTACGGGGTCATTAAAAAGTCAAAAAAGTGATTCACTTAGCAACTGTGGAAAGACAGTCGTAAAATGGGGCAAAACTCAATAACTGTCTCATTTAACAGAAAGTTTGGGCTCAAATTATGGTTGTAAATGGTGAACTACACTAACAGAATCTTACAAGTCTGTGGCAGAATACATATTCTCTGATTCCTGCCCTGGTTATCCGTAGTTTTCCAAACTCAGTTCAAATGTTTCCAGGGGTCTTCCATACTTACGTTGCACTGTCACCTGTATGACACAGCTCTCCTCTCCCGCTTCATTGGAGGCAGTACATTGGTAAGATCCTGTGAACATCCATGTGAGATTCTTCATAATAATTTGGGCAGGATTAGACAGATCTAAAATAAATGAAGGGACAGGATTCAATGGCTTTGGGAGCATAATGGTATCATTCAATTGTACAATTAGCTGGCTGGCGTAATGTAATCAGTGATGCTTTTAAATAAGAAATGGGATAATTCATGGAGGAACGGCGGGATGGTTTGAACCGGCAAAACTCACTGTGGCGTGTCGAGGGTGGCAGAGACTTGAGTTTTCCCTTTGCGTCTACACGCTGCCACATGTACATGATAGGGGCTGTGCCAGAGACGGAGTTACATTGTAAAGTGATGTCTTTTCCTTCAGACGCCGCCCCTTCCTTCCAGCATTTGGGTTTCGAAGGTTTTTCTGGAAAGGAAGAAGAAAGGATCCGTGAGATTCTCCGTCATCCAGGGTTATCCCAAAGGTGCTTTTTCAGGAGGCAACTGGACTTTTCTTTTGAAGACGTTTCGCTTCTCATCCAAGAAGCTTCTTCAGCTCTGACAGGATGGTGGGGAATGGAAGGATTTATATTCCTTGCAGACAGCTGGTCATTTGATCCTTTTAGAGGGTCGTTGAGGCTGCTTGGAGGTTTTATCTGTGTCCTCAGAGTCACCTGAGTGGTGCTCCCGGTTCCTGCAGTCTGCAATTTTTTTCCCTCTGGCAATCCATTCCTACTCCCACACCATTCAAAGAGCGTTCACCCCAAATTGTATATTGTATTTATAAGTAAACTTAAATGAGATGCAAATTGTATCGCTAAAAAGCCTGTAGACATTCTCCGTCATCCAGGTCATGGTTGTCCCAAAGGTGCTTCTTCAGGAGGCAGCTGAACATTCCTGTTTTTTTTCTTTTGAAGATATTTCGCTTCTCGTCCAAGGAGCTTCCTCAGCTCTGACCATCCAAGAAGCTTCGTGGGTGAGAAGCGAAACATCTTCAAAAGAAAAACAACAACATCCAGTTGCCTTCCTGAAAAAGCACCTTTGGGACAATCAGTGAGATTCTCCCTGTGGGTCAGAAACCCCCCCCCCCAGGATAATCAACCGAAAAGCTAAATACTTGTTTGGGAAATGTGGTGACCATCTTACCTAGAACCTTCAGAGTGATGTGTGTCCATTCATACTGTCCAGCATTTTTAACTTTGCACGTATATTGCCCAGAGTCGCTTGGCTGCAGGAGAGAAATCTCCAACGAAGCATCTCCACTCAGAAAATTGGAGGCGAATGAAACACGGCCCTTCTGTTCTTCTATCATATCATGATAGATGTTGCCTCCTGCATAAGTGATCACCTGGGAGACAAAAGTTGCTGATCAGCTTTGTTAAGTCTTTTGCAAACTTCAGTTTGGCAAAAGGTGATATTAAACTTCTGGCAGCATTTATTTGTTCACCAGATAACCTCCCCAGCTATGATTACTCACTTCACGCAACCAGTAACAAGGCAAGCTTTCAAAATTATTAATAACAGTGTGCTCCAGTTCAGTTTCATAATTACTGTATGCCTTAATGGTTTTGTTGGCCGTACACTCTAGCTGGGATTCACTATAAAGCCAAATTTTAAGGTATTTCCAATTTAGAGAAGGAAAACATGCATATTGCAAATGGGTTTAACGCAGTGAAATGTGGAGTTCTCTTCAACCTCTAAAAATCAGACTAATCATCTCCAAATGACTGTTTATAACTGGAATTGGTAGAAGGGTTTATTTTGAAAACCTAACACTTTATTTCACTATTTAAGGAAGAGGGAAAGGTTTTTTTTTTTTTTTTGTAGAGTAGGGGACTATATTCTTAGTGCCTGATATATGTCTCTGTGTTTAGTGAATAGCACTTTAAGCCTCCAAGCTGTAATCTGGAACTGATCATAACCTGATAATGGTTTTTGTTTGCTTGCTTAAAGGATTATCTCATGCTTCATTTCATCAGCAGAGCTGAATATTTGGAGGAAGTTAAGTTTAACTGCTGCTTTTGCAAATCAATTGAGAAAGAGAAAATACTTGACTGATCTTTTCTGATCCCTTCAAAAAGCTCAGCAGACATCTATGTATCTTCTGCTATCTTTGCACTGTGGAAAAAAAATCAGTACTCTTAATTGTGAAGATTGGAAAAGAGATGATTTTTAAGATGGCTGTTGGGTACTGGAATTCCTGCTGTAACCACTAATTGGTATATTTGATGGCTTGTCATGACTCATAATTTTGACTGTCTATCAGCCATTCTTGAGTCCAATTGAAAAAATAAATATGTTTTCAATGCTCAGATGATTGCTGTGAAATTTTTGGTAAGCCTTGTAGGAAAACCAGTGGATGAATCACATTTTTATAAGCAGATGCTTTCCTTTTGAGCTAAAAATCACAATGAAGGCAAATCACAATTATCTAGGGCTGTGCAAAAGGGAGATTTGTAGAAACAGGGGCATAACAAGACTTACTTGTCTTAAAAAATTACAGAGAGACAGTGTTTAAACACCTTTTTGCCTTCTGCTTGGTCCTGTGTTAATTACTCCGGATACGTCAGTGTGTACAAATAAGCTATTTGCAATGTGCATTTGCAAGAAAGCCTGAACCATAGTCCTACAAATCCACATTCTCATACCTATAAATATTCATTCTATAAATATTGACAATCCTAGCAAATGAGCCATACAACAATGATCTAGACTAGGGGCAATGTATTTTAGTGGTTAGACTGATATTCCTCAACCTTTGCTACCTTAAAATGTGTGGACTTCAAACTCCCAGAATTCCTCAGCCAGCACATGGAATTCTGGGAGCTGAAGTCCTCGTGTCTTAAAGGTGGAGTGCTAGGTTTAGACCTACCACTTTCGGTTCAGCTTCAGAATTTTTTAGCAGCCATTCTATATCCAGACTCGCTGGCTCCAGAAGGTGGAGGCGATGAAGGCAGGGCAAAGTTACGTTTGCTTCAGCCACCCTTTTAAATTCGGTCTGAGCTTGTGACATCCAAGTACAACAGGAGGCTGAAAAAGAAGAATTAAGCCGTTTAACTGATTTCTGATCTCATCGATATTGTTTTTCTAGTTTCCTTTCTGGTTGCAATATGGGCCAATAATATATCAAGGACCTTGCTTTGGCAGTGGGTGGGTGGGTGGGGGTAAGCAGTCATTTTTTAAAAACAAGGTAACTTTTAAGAATGATAGTTTATTCATTGTTGGCTTATTTTAGTTTTTAATTGACTTAATTTGGTCGTAGCCAGGAATGTGGAAAAGTAGTAAAGAACCAGAAATTAATCAATACTCTTTCATTTTGTTGTGTATAGTTAGTCTTATAGAAAGCCCCCTTCCCAGATTTAAATTTTCTTTATTTTTAATATTATGTGAGGCAGGGTAGATTATTTCCTCAAAGGAGAAATGGAGAAATGTGTTCTTAAAGGCAGAAAGCAACCCCAGTCTTTCTTAATAACCTCAAGCAGAAGCCTCATATCTTTAAAGATGGAGATTTTGTATTCGTTCAGGGGAATGGGCCAATCTACTCATCAACAAAACTCACAGAAGGTTGGAGCTGATGGGATTAAAGTCTACATTCCCCCCACCCAAATTCTAAGGACAGGACATGACCTTTAGGACATAATAGGATTTACCCACCACCATTAGAGTAACAAAAGACACAAGGTTCACTACATTGCATAACCCCCCTGGAGCATCTCAAACACAACCCCCCCCAGAAACCTATAAACCTATAAAGATCCATCCATCCATTCCGCCATTTTGTCAGTCACCCCAGAAACATTGCTACTGTCACTGAAGTTTCTAGAAACTGAACAAATCTTTCTTCCAAAAATGTGATTGGGATCAATTGTTTGTACTTGTATTTTTTTTTTAAATAATTGGATGGTTTCACTCTTGGTTCTTTTCTTTTGAAAAGGTGAAGTGAGAAACAGAGATGTAAATCCTAACTTAGAAGGAAAATCTCTCTTTTGGGAGGAGCGTTAACAAAAACAACAATGTATAAACTTCTTTACCTGATGCTCAATGATTAATGATGCATGTGTATTTTGTTTACCCAAATAAATAGTATGTCTTTTGAGTGCATTCATGTAATTACGTGTTAGTAGTTTAGTATTCAGATATACAACATTTAGGGTGCAGCTCTGTCTCAAGTTTGTTTGCATTTCCAAAGACGTAACAGGATTGCTTTTTAAAAAAAAAAAAAGGCAAAGAAGCAAATACACATGACATCAGTGGGGAAGATTACCATTTTAGTCTTTAGAGTCAAGTATTCTGGAGAAATGAGAAAAGGAAAAAACACCTGTACTTGGAATTACCTTTGAATATTGAGTTACTTTTGAATATTTCTGTCTTGATCTCAGCAATATTTATCTCCCCCTCCTTTCTTTCCCCTATTACAACACCCACTCCCGGAGAAGGGCTAAATAACTTCTCAAGTCCTGAGTATATCTCTCAAACCTCCTGCTGTTGCTTCTATTATCGCATTTCATCTTGCCAACTATTGGGGGTAGGGAAAAAGAGGGAGATAGAACACGGGGCAGACATCGACGGATGGGCTGCTACCGGTTCGGCCCGGTTCAGGCAAACCGGTAGCTAATTTTATCATTTGTAATGACCGGTTCAGCGAACCAGTAAATCTCACTCCTGGCTGGCTCCCCCCACCCCATCCTGCCCCTCCCAGTAGTCCCCTCGCGGCCCATTTTGGATGCCAGGTAAGGGAAGGCCTCATGAAGAGGCTTGGGGAGGGCAAAAAATGGGCCTTGTGGAGGTTTCGGAAGGCTGAAAACGGGCCCTTTTCTGGCCTCCAGAGGGCCCCAGGGAGGCCATTTTGCCCTCTCGGAGGCTCGAGAAAAGCCTTCCAAACGTGGGAAAGACGAAAACATACCCCCACCATGACAAAGGAGGCCGACCAGGCTACGCCCACCCATCAACTGGGCAGAGAACTGGTTGCTAAAACTTTTTTAAAGTTTTTTTTTAATTAACACAAACATAAACAAAACATAAACACGAAACATAAAACCATCTTTCGTATGGTTACATGAATGCGCTCAAACATACAGCATGTTGGTTGGTACAAATCTCTTGTGCACAATTTCTGAAGTCTTTCCCTTCTAGTTTGAATTAATCTTCCTATTATAAATCAGCTTTATATATTTATATTATTATCATTATTAATTGCTTATTAGACTGTTACTAACATTCCATCATTTTATGCGAGCAAATCACCATTTTTACTTGGCCTACTTTATAGCATTCATTTCATCATCACCAATCTATTCAATAATAATATATCCTTACATTATTTTTTCTCTACAATTCTATTATACTTATAGAGTATTATAAAATATTTCATTTCCCTGTTTTTTGTCTAAATAAATAAAATAAATCCCATATCTTATAAAATTGTTTATCTTTTTGCTCTCTAATTTCTAATGTTAATTTACTCATTTCTGTGCACTCCATTATTTTCTTAATAGCTTCGTCTTCCATTGGAATTTTCTCAGTTTCCCAACGTTTAGCAAATACAATTCTAGCCGCTGTTAATACATTTGCAATTAAATATATCAAGTCTCTGCTGTATATTTCAGTTATAATGCCCAATGGTTGCTAAAACTTTTGAAGCCCACCCCTGGACATCGTCGGTGTGAGAACCAAGGACGTTTCGGCAAGTGTTTACCAGAGTCAAAAAGACTTTCCTGCAACGATATCCAGAGATTGTATTGTGCAATGTGACCTGAGCTAATTGGGAGGTGGAAGAATTTGAACTTTTAACCACAGAGGTTAGCGCGGGAAAGATCGAGATCTGGTTTTGCCAGAAATGATGTACTCAATAAAGTTTTGCACGAAGAGTTTGGATCGCCTTGACTATGCTTGCTTTGGCTGGGTTTGTCAGTCAGAACCTTGACAATATTACAGATTACAGATTATCAGAGTTGGAAGGGACCTTGTAGGTCATCTAGTCCAAACCCCAGGAAGGAGACCCTACACCATTTCTGACAAACAGCAGCCCAATCTTCTTGAAAGCTTCCAGACGTGAAGCTCCCACAACTTCTGAAGGCAACTTCTGTTCCACTGATTGGTTGTTCTCACTGTCAGGAAATTCCTCCTTATTTCCAGGTTGAATCTCTCCTTGTTCAGTTTCCATCCATTATTCCTTGTCTGGCCTTCCTCTCTGGGGCAGCCCCTCAAATATTGGAAGACTGCTATGCTGTCTCCCCTGGTCCTTCTCTTCACTAGACTAGTCATGCCCAGTTCCTGCAACCGTTCATTGTATGTTTTAGCCTCCAAACCCCTCATCATCCAGGTTGCTCTTCTCTGCACTTTTTCTAGAGTCTCAACATCTTTTTTATAGTGTGACCAAAACTGGATGCAGTACTCTAGATGTGGCCTTACTAAGGCTTTATAGAATGGTAGAAATATCTCTCTTGATCTTGATACCATCAAAATAAACTATTTGAAGGAAACATGGCTGCTCTTAATCTCTATTCACCAAAAGAGAAGCTTCTCTAAAAATGCATAGTATCAAAGAAGTAGTCCTTACCCAGTATGCACTTTTTTTTTGCTTTATACTTGGGATTGCAATATATGCATAAAAAAGCATTTTTAATTTGCTAAGTGTTGGTAGCTAAGCGATGCTGTCCATATTCTCCACTGATTTGAGCCTTACTTTTCCCACTGGGATTTCTTGCCATTGAAAACAAAGCACTGTTTACATGGTTACCTCCCTCTATGAAAGTGGAAATCAATAACAACATATTTTTTTAAAAGAGATGAACACAATTGGTGAGTTGCACCGCAAGAGGGCAGAATTTACTCAAAGAACAATGTCACGCCAAGTGTTTAAACTGATAACTTTTGAAATTATTTTTATTTTGGAGTTAGTTGTACTTGGCTGGAAATTCTTAAATTTAAGAAGCAGACAAAAGTGTGACTTCTCCCTTTTTTAAGGAAAAAAATGTTTTCCCATGTCTATGAAAAAAATATTTAAAACTCAAAAATGAACAAAGCTTCAAATTTGTTGGGTGTAGCTACAGAGCTGTATATCGTTATTAGCAAAGAAGAAGAATACAGAAGAGAACCACTGAAATTAATATTTGAAGCAGGTCTTTCCCAGATTGTAGCATTTTATTACATCCCATAAAAAACTGAAATTAATTGAGAAGCAAACACTCACTCAGCCAACTTTCTGACTTCAAACTATCATTTCCATTTTCAGAAAGTGCATTAGAGTTACTAAGTTTCCCCCCTCAAATTTATAACCTACCACATTCTACTAATTGTATCTATTTACTTCATCCTTTTAACAGTGTTGGCAGATTGAGTTTCATGGTCTATGCTATGTATGGAATAATCCTTTCATAGAGGATTGGGGGGAAAAATCAGAATTTTTGTTGTAAAGACAGCTGCCATGCCATTGGTTTCTGGTTTATTTAGTGCAGGTCAAATGCTTTCTCAATAGTCATGAGAAATGAGACAGCTATCAATTAAGGTGGAGAATGTTATTTTGGGACTTTATAAGATTTGAGCGCTGGTCCACCTCAGGCTGTATGGAGAGATGAGAATTGAGTCACAATTTTCCCGTCTTGACCTAGGTTCACCTGAAGATGAATTGGTAAAAAGAATCACCTTTATCACCAGTAGGTAACCCCCTTATACACCAGAAAACAATGAGGGAGGAGAGCAGTTAACAAATATGAAATATAAAATAAATAAAATGCATGAAAGAATGTGCTTTGCCTAATTCTGTTTCCTTTCTCCCTTTTTGGGGTTCAAACGTAGAATAATAGCATTGGAAGGGACCTTGGAGGTCTTCTAGTCCAAACCCCTGCTTAGACAGGAAACCCTATTGACCATTTCAGACCAATGGTTGTCCAACCTCCCATGTTGGAGCTCTTGCAACTTCTGGAGGCAAGTCGTTCCATCGATTCATTGTTCCAACTGTCCTCTGCAACCAGGGCTACGCTGCTGGGGGTTCGCAGGGGTTTCGGGAGAGCCCCTAGCTAAGATTCTGTGCTGTTTGGAGAACTCCCAAATCCCACTCCTGGCAGGCCTCGCCCACCCTGCCCTGCCCCTCCCCTTCCAGGAGTCCCCACACGGCCTGTTTTGGATGCAGGTAAGTGTGCTTGAATACAGCTCATCAGTCTGGAACCCATATCATGTATCTGATATTAACACAATTGAGAAAGTCCAGAAATACTTCACAAGAAGAGTTCTCCGCTCCTCTACTCGTTGCAGAATACCTTATGCCACAAGACTCGAAATTCTAGACCTAGAAAACCTAGAACTACGCTGCCTTCGGTCCGATCTAAGTATAGTATATAAAACCATACATTGCAATGTCCTACCTGTCAATGAATACTTCAGCTTCAACCATAACAACACAAGAGCACACAATAGATACAAACTCAAGGTTTACCGCACCAAACTTGACTGCAGGAAATACGACTTCAGCAACAGAGTGGTCAATGTCTGGAATACTCTACCTGACTCTGTGGTTTCTTCCCCAAACTCAAAAAACTTTAACCTTAGACTGTCTACTATTGACCTCACCCCTTTCCTAAGAGGCCTGTAGGGGGCATGCATAAGTGCACCAACGTGCCTACCGTCCCTGTCCTATGGTTTCTTTTTATTTTTCTTATAAGTATCTATCTCATGTATTCAAAACTATATTTATTCTTATACCTGTATCTTGTAAGTGATTGACAACTCAAATAAATACTAAATACTAAAGTGCAGGGCGCGCGCGGAGGGCAAAAATCGGGCCTCCCGGAAGTTCAGGAAAGCTGGAAACGGGCCTGTTTCCAACTTCCAGAGAGCCTCTGGAGTCCGAGGAGGCTGTTTTCGCTCTCCCAGAGGCTCAAGAAAAGCTTTTGGAGCCCAGGGAGGTGAAAATTCCCCGCTCACCCTCTGCCGTGGGGCAGGAAGCCAACTAGTCCACGCCCACCATGGCCACGCCCACCCAGCAACCGGGCAGAGAACCCCTTGCTAAAATTTTTGAAGCCCACCCCTGTGACTGCAGCTCCATAAACAGAGCCCTTTAGGATGCGGGGTGAATTTTGCGCTATATTTGCACAGAAAGAATTGGCTAGACTGCCCTGTCATCTCATCTATCCATCCTGCCCCGATTCTGCACATCTGCTTTGTGTTTTCTTTGGCTCGGAGCAGAAGAGAGGCCAGAGGTTCACCTTGTCTCAAGGGTCCCCCAGGCAGGCTCGGTCCCACAAGCATGACGCCTGGAGCCATTTGCTCTTAGCCGCTCTTCCGTTTCAGGAATTTGGTGGAGAGGCAGAAGTGTCTGGCCTGAAAAATAGTTCATGGCTGTCAGATCCCAGTGGGACCAGCGAACAGGGCTCATAGCAAAGAGGTTGGCCAAGTCAAGCTGTAGAAATCTAGTATTTTGGAGGCCCAGCCTGATTTGACTCTTTTTCGTGATTGAAATAAAGCTTTTAGGAGTCTCTCTCTCTCTCTCTCTCTCCTTCCCTCCCTCCCTCTCTCTCTCTTTGTGTCTGGGGGGAAAGGTGGTGGATTTCCTCCCCCCCTCCTGTTTTGCTCTTTTAGAGGATAAAAAGCAGCTGGAATCTGTAAGATGAAAGCATGAATAAAAGTCGAGTCAAACTGCAGAAGGCAAAAAATAAAGCTGAATGAAGGATTTACACAGAAATGCCACATCATCAGAACACTATGCCAGCCCTTTAAGAATCTGATAATTGCTGAGCTGTGCCGGAAATATAGATGATCGTCAGAAGGTGTGTAGGTGGAAAAAATTGTGAATTATATCCTGGATACTTTCTATAGAAAGCCAAGAAAATATACAAGAAAATGTGTGACGTTCATTTTTTTTTTACTCTGGTATTATCGTTCCATGCATAGGATATCATTGCATCTTGATATCTGGTGGCTGAAATTGTGTGGCAAATTTGCCATTCTTTAAAAATTAAAACAAGAGCTCTGGAAGATAAAGTACATGCTGTTAATATGGCTCTGCACTACATCTTACAACATCTTGAATCTCCAAATACTTATGTAAAGTAGGTAGACTTCAGTTCAGCATTCAATACCATCATTCCAGACATTCTTCTAACTAAACTAAACCAGCTAGCGGTACCTGAACACAGTTGTAAGTGGATCATAAGCTTCCTAACAGACAGGAAGCAGCAGGTGAAGCTAGGCAGAATCACATCCGATACCTGTACAATCAGCACAGCCCCCCCCCACAAGGCTGTGTGCTTTCTCCACTTCTCTTCTCTCTATATAACAATGACTGCATCTCAAATGATCCATCTGTTCAAAAACTGAAGTTTGCTGATGACACAACAGTCATTGGTCTCATTCGAGACAATGATGAATTCACATACAGACAGGAGGTTATACAACTTGCCTCGTGGTGTAACCGGAACAATCTGGAACTGAACACACTGTAGAAATGGTGGTAGACTTTAGAAGAAACCCTCCCACACTACACCTCTTACAATACTAGACAACACAGTATCACCAGTAGGTTCTATCATATCACAAGACCTAAAATGGACACCTAACATCAAAAACGTCATCAAAAAAGCACAACAAAGAATGTTCTTTTTGCACCAACTCAGAAAGCTCAAACTGCCCAAGGAGCTGCTGATCCAGTTCTACAGAGGAATTATTGAGTCTATCATCCGCACCTCTATAACTGTCTGGTTTGGTTCTGCAACCCAACAGGAGAGACACAGACTTCAGAGGATAATTAGGACTGCAGAAAAAACAATTTCTACCCACCTGTCTTCAATCGAGGACCTGTATACTGCATGAGTCAAAAAGAGGGCTGTGAAAATATTTAGAGACCCCTCACATCCTGGTCATAAACTGTTTCAACTCCTATCCTCAAAACGACACTATAGAGCACTGCATATCAGAACAACTAGACACAAAAATAGTTTTTTTCCCCAAAAGCCATCACTCTGCAAAACAAATAACTCCTCAACACTGTCCAACTATTTACAAAGTCTACATTACTATTAATCTTCTCATCACTCCTTATCACCCATTCCCTCCCACTTGTGACTGCATGAATGTAACTTTGTCGCTTGTATCCTTAAGATTTATATTAACTGTTTTTAGTATGATTTGATTGCTTATGGTACCCTATGACTATTATTAAGTGTTGTACCTTATGATTTTTGACTCTTGACGAATGTATCTTTTCTTTTATGTACACTGAGAGCATTTGCACCAAGACAAATTCCTTGTGTGTCCAATTACACTTGGCCAATAAAGAATTCTATTCTATTCTATTCTATTCTATTCTATTCTATTCTATTCTATACTATTCTATTCTATTCTATTCTATTCTATTCTATTCTATTCTATTCTATTCTATTCTATTCTATTCTATTCTATTCTATTCTATTCTATTCTAATTAATTGCTACTCTTATCTCCGTCTAAAAAGTTGCCTGAATTTATACTACTAAAATGCAGTCATTTTAACAGCAAGAAATTGGCTGCAGAATGTTGGGCTTTACATAAGATAAGATAGGATGGGATAAGATAAGAGATAGAATAGGAGAAGAGGAGATAAGATAACTTTATTGTCATTTTTTTAACAGTGAGCACACTGGCCCACATTAAAAATGAAATTCTGTTGCCTGCACTTAAGAGAAAGTATACATCTTCCCAGACACACATATATACATGCTATATACATACATAAATATATGCCTGCACACACACACACATTAATCACTGTCCATTTTGAATACACAGCGGAAAGAGGAAACTTGAGACTTCACAAGGTTGATGCTCTATGGAACAAAACTAGGAATCTGGATGTTCTGCTCCGGATACGTATGTCTTTAATCATTTCTGAAGGCCTTTTACAATAGGAACGGAAATGGCTTTCTTCCCTGAAATTTCCTACAAACTCTTCCAAAAGTTTGAAAAGTGAAAGCCGGTCCCTTCTGATGAAAAAGAAGATCATCACCTCCCATGATTTTCTGGGAGCTGAAGAGACAATTGTGACCCGCAGGCATTCACACAATGCTACCCCCCCTCCTTCAGATGGAAAGAAAGGTTTTGTGTAGGTCAGGGGTATCAAACTCGATTTCACTGAGGGCCACAACAGGTTTGGGTTTGACCTTGGGGGGACCTGGGGGGGCATGGCCAGGGTGGGTGTGGCCAGCTCAACATCACTTGTGTTGGGGGCATCTGTAGCGGCTCGAACGCTCTGCCTGCAAAAACAGACTTCCAAGCTCCGTTTTCTGCTGTGATGGCCTCCTGCAATCAGAGGTGGTATTCAGCATGTTCGGACCAGTTCTGGAGAACCGGTAGAGGAAAGTTTGAATAGTTTGGCGAACCGGTCAATCCCACCTCTGACTGGACCCGCTCCCATCTCTTCTCTGCCTCCCATTGAGTCCCAGCTGATCAGCTGGGTCTCCTTTGGTTGCTCTGCACAGGAGAACGGAGCTGGAAAGCAGGTTAATGGGGTGGGGAGGGAATGGGAATATTTATTTATTTATTTAGTCAAATGCTTACAATATCATAGAAATAAGAATAAACATAAGTATAAATACATGAAATAGGTATAAATAACTGGGGACAATAGGACAGGGACGATAAGCATGATGGTGTGCTTATGCACGCCCCTTACAGACCTCTTAGGAATGGGGTGTGGTCGATAGAGGTTAGTTTGAGGGTAAACAAGTGGGGGTTTGAGCAGGTGACAACAGAATCAGGTAGTGAGTTCCGGGCATTGACCACTCTGTTGCTGAAATCGTACTTCCTACAATTAAGTTTGGAGTGGTTTACATTAAGTTTGTATCTGTTGTGTGCTCTTGTGTTGTTGCGGTTAAAGCTGAAATATTCATTAACTGGTAAGACGTTGTAACGTATTTTGCAGTATCCTTCCCCTGCCACGTCCACCAAGCCACATCACGCCCACCAAGCCACACCCACAGAACTGGTAGTAAAATATTTTGAATCCCACCACTGCCTGCAACCCTCTGTCAGTGAAAACGGAGCCCAGGAGGGCCATCGC
This sequence comes from Bungarus multicinctus, assembly GCA_023653725.1. Classification (NCBI taxonomy): domain Eukaryota; kingdom Metazoa; phylum Chordata; class Lepidosauria; order Squamata; family Elapidae; genus Bungarus; species Bungarus multicinctus. Next base: position 22,441,471 of record CM042837.1, on the reverse strand, counting down.
GAGCTCCATTTTCACTGGCAAAGGGACCCCGGGCCAGCCCTTCGCTATTTCCAGGACGGCTCTGCGGGCCAGATCTAAGCGGGCCATGGGCCGAATCCAGCCCCTGGGCCTTGAGTTTGACATTCCTGGTGTAGGTAGTGTCTTAGAGAAGGAACCCCTGTCTCCAGTTGTGGTTAATGAGCATAATAATTCAAGTCCTTTTTGGACTGAAATGGTGGAGAGTATTCGATGAGATTTAGATGAAGGGAAAATTGAAGATTTTTTTTTTTACAGCGACGATGACTGCAAAGTGGGAGTGAGTGCCGTGTCTCTTTATCAATTACATCAGGGTGTATTGCTAGTGAAAGATGGCAGATGGCAGGAATCCGGAGACTAAAAGCTAGACGATAACTTCTCAGCCTACTCTGCCTTCGCCTTTTAACGGTTCACTGAATGTTCATCTTTCAAATGTTGTCATGTCCTCCTTTCCTGTTGTCGCCTGGCAGGAAAATCTCTCTGGTGTTGTTGTAACATGCTGAATAATTCAGTTGGCAATTAAGGCCTCCGCTGTTCAAATCGGCACAAGGAATTTGGTATGCAGGAAAAAAACTAAACAAACAAACAAACAAACAAAAAACCCAAAACCCAACCATCACCAAAGAAACAAAACTCAGTTCTTGTCATGCCCCTCTTGGAATCTGATTCTGAGGGGGAGATGGAGTAGCTGACAGGGAGTGGGAGTGTGGCTCCGGTGGCTGTGGAGGAAACTGGGGAAGGGCTCAGTCTGGCTGGGCATTCAGAGGAAGACCCAGGCCCACCCCCTCTTCATCCTAGGGCACGCAGGAAGGAACGGAGAAGGGAGCAATGTGAGTTGCATGGTTTATGGGGGAGGAAAGGGCCCTGATCCCCTTCATTGGCTGCAGCTGGGAAGACAGTTTAAAAAGGCAAACTACACACAGCAAAGTTGCTGGAAAGCAAAGCATGAATTATTCTGGTTTGTCAAATCTTATCTGGATTCTGGCGTCCTCCCAACTGTGTGTGTTTTGTTATCTTTTGATGTCTGCAATTCCTTATCCTTGCCTTGTCTTGTTAATTGCTGCATCTGTGGTTTGTGTTGGTTTTTATTTATAATTTATATGTACTTTGGGGTCGGACTGAATTTCTTCTCTTTAAAAACTGTTCTTGGGAGAGTATTTTCTCCAGCCGATGATAACTGGACATTGGGGGCCAAGTTGGAGGAATTAAAGGGACTTTACCTATTTTTCTGACTTCGTTGCTTTTATGCTACCCACGCCCTGGATCATCACAGTTCTCCTATTTTGAGAACTTTGGTGCAACAAGAGCTGTCCAAGGATGTTGGTCGTTACGGTTGGCTCATCTTCCACAGAATTTATGCCTCTGAATGTCATCTAAAAAGAGTGTAAGATGCACTAAATCTCACTATGGGATAAGATGAAGCTTCCAGGAGAGATAGAAGAGAAAGGGATGGACCAGTGGAAGCTTTCAGGGGAGTAGAAGAGAACAAGAAGACTGTCAACCCTGAAGCTGACCTGGCTGAAGCCATTTTGGAGCTTCAGTGTTGCCATACTGGAGCGAGGGATAGGGAGGGGGGGAGGACTAGAGATAGCTGGGGTTGTGTAGTCAAAATAAAATACTTTCCCCTGGAAACCAATTTTATTAGTCTGCAATTTTTCCTTTACTATAGGAACCAGGAACAACACTCAGGTGATCCTGAGGACACAGGTAAAACTCCAAGTGGCCTCAACAACCCTCTAAAAGGATGCAAATGACCAGCTGTCTGCAAGGAGTATAAATTCTTCCATTCTCCACCATCCTGACAGAGTGAAGAAGCTTCTTGGGTGAGAAGTGAAATGTCTTCAAAAGAATAAACAAGAAAGTCCAGTTGCCTCCTGAAAAACCACCTTTGCGGTTAATGTCAGTGTTTCTAGGATTCTCCTAACTGAATCTGCTCTCAGCAAGGCCCAACCTAGAGGAATCAAATATCTCTATCCCATTTTTGAAAACTATTCATTTTCTGGATGATCAGCAGCTGCTTTTAGGGATAGATGCTGTAAACTGATTTCTTAATTTAAAGGGATGTTTTGAAACAAGGGATAAGACCAGATGTTTCTTGAAATCTGTGTGGGATGTGAATTGCATCCCCCAGACAACGCGGTCAGCAACGTTTTGGGGTGGGGATTTGTGTGCGTGTGGTTTTGGAGCAAAGAGATGCTATTGGAAGAAGGCGGGAACTGGCCAAAAAACACTAAGCAACATCTTCAACTGGAATTTATGGGATCCTAAGGAGATCTTGAGCTACCTCTGAGGAGATCTTTTTCCAAGGAGATCTAGAACCACGTGTGGAAATGACCTAGGTCCTAAGTCATTTTGTGTTTCTTTTACTCAACTAACTTGATTATTGCACAATTTTATTGCTTCCCTTGAAAGTAACAGATTAACAGAGTTGGAAGGAATGTTGTACTGTATGTCATCTACTCCAACCCCCACCCCCACCCAATGAGGAGACCCTACACCATTTCTGACAAATGGCAGTCCAAACTCTTCTTAAAAGCCTTCAGTGAAGAAGCTCTCACAACTTCCGAAGGCCACTTCTGTTCCATGAGTTGAATCAGGAAATTTGTCCTTATTTCTAGGTTGAATCTCCTTGATCAGTTTCCATCCATTATTCCTTGTCTGGCCTTCAGGTGCTTTGGAGAATAACTTGACCCCTTCTTCCCTACCAGCCCCTCAAATATTGGAAGACTGCTATCATGTCTCCCCTGATCCTTCTGTTTACTAGACTAGCTAAGCCCAGTTCCTGTAACCATTCTTCATATGTTTTAGTCTCCAGTCCCCTAATCATCCTGGTTGTTCTTCTCTGCACTTTTTCTAGAGTCTCAACATCTTTTTTATAGTGTGGTAACCAAAACTGGATGCAGTACTCTAGGTGTGGTCTTAGTAAAGACCACTTTATAAAGTGGCATTAGTATCTCACTTGTTCTCGATTGTAACACTCTGTGAATTCTTCTCTGTTAAGAAGTAGAACTTCTCCTGTTCCATATCTATGGTGGGAAGTCAAATAGTTGTAGAAAACTGCAAGGATGTTTTCCTGCACATCAGAGGATGCTTGAATTCCCATTTACCATGGCTTAGGTCTATCTGCTGTTGCAGAGATCTTTGACACCATCTTGAGATAAATAAATGATTTGAGATCAATAGACAACTTGAATAAAAAGATACACTGGCTGAGATCTATGAAACTATCTGGTCAATGAATGCAACGTTTCAAACATGTAAGTCAAAATGAATGTTACTGTATGTGGCCTAATAAATATCATCAACTGCTAATTAGATGTGAAAAGGCCAGCTATTTTATAAAGGGGCACTGACCATAAAGACTGCAGGGAATGTGTATGAGAGTTAGCCTAGGAGGAAGTTTTTATTGCGCCTAAAAAAAAATATCTGAATTGCTCCTCGTGGATCTTGCAAACTGAACATTTGGAGTAGAAGTCATCACTACCATAATTTTGTTATTGATGGTTTTGGGTCTGGATAAGAATCTATTTTTTTGAGGGGCCAACAGATGAAATCTATATGCATAACAACAACATAACTCAATGTGACAAGTCGCCTCTGAATTGTTTCCAAGATAAACCAGTACTACCCAAGAAAGAAATTGGCTGAAATCTTGACTGTATCATTTGTTAAACTGACAGGGGCAAAGGGAAGGATCAGACCAGATTAACAGAGTTGGAAGGGACCTTGTAGGTCATCTAGTCCAACCCCCCGTCCATTTAGACAAGTTGAATCATTTTGAAAAATTGTGGCATCTCTTATTTTCTTTACACTAGAGGATTTTATTTGTCTTCTAGCAGAATTTTTTCATTGGAAAGTTTCTCCAGTGAGGGAAAAGGCAGCTTCGGTTAACATAATAATCATAATTCGGAAGGAAAAAAAAAATTTTTTTTGCAGATGCAAACCCGAGAGAAGGAAGCGGCTCCGGGAAATTGGAAGAATGAATAAATCAAAAATGGTTTTGCCTTGGTAAATTTGTACTTACGCAAGAATCAGAGATATTGGTGCCAAATCCCCAAAGAGTTCAGAGTTCACACGGTGCAGACTAGGTTATTTTCTTGAATGTTGGCATGATTCTCTGCTGATTATTGTCTCTTTAGTCTCAAGGGCACCGCTACGCTCTTGCCTAAAAATTCATATAGCTTCCAAAGATATTTTGCTTTCTCTGATTTCACTATATTCCATTTGAATCTGTTCTCCACAGATGATCAAAATCGCTTGTAAAATACTGGGAGAAACTTCCAACTGGAAAAGGATGTTTTGTTTATTCTAGTGACTAGTTTAGAAATAGGCATGTCTTTACTGCAATATCAGCTGTACCAGGGTATTTCTAGTTAAAGATTAACAGAGTTGGAAGGGACCTTGTAGGTCATCTAGTCCAACCCACCACCCAAACAAAAGACCCTACACCACTTCTGACAGATGGCAGTCCAATCTCTTCTTGAAAGCTTCCAGTGATGAAGCTCCCACAACACTTGAAGGCAACTTCTATTCCATTGGTCCCATTGGATGTTTTTGCCGTTCTTGACTGATTGATTGATTGATTCAGAAACCTTTGTGACAGGTTGACCAACTCCAAACAGTTTCATGCTGCAATGGTCAATCTTTTTTTTTTTACTGGGATGTTTTCCTAGTGAAGAAGGGACATCCCTGTCCAATCTGAATTTATGTCATTTGACAAAATTACAGAGTTCAGATAGCCTTATGCAGTAAAACCTAGATTTAATGAACGGCTTAATGGAAGGCCCCTTAATTTCATAGTATCTATTAAATGGGAGTGGAGGCCAAATGAAAAAGTTGTTCTTTCAGATCCAAAGTTCTTTAAACCAATGTCTGTTAAACATAAGGGCTTACTATATTGTAAACTGATTATCTGCACAGCAGTTATATATAAACATTTTTCATCATGCTGTTCAGTTGACTTAACATAAATTTAGGGGCTGTTTGAAATTTTGGAAAAGCGTATTTGGTGCCACTTGGGAAGGGTGTATTATGTATTTCCACTCTTTTCTTTCTTGGGAGTATGTTTTTCCTCTTATTGCCTGCATCTTTATTCATACCCTTTTCTGGTTGTTATTTTCCCTAGGTTGCTCATTTGTCTTCTCGTCTTTTGAATGATTTTAATCTCACTGTTGACTAATCTTTGAGCTAAAAAGGCAGATTTTGCAAATTGTTTATCTTGGTTCATTGTAAAAAGCCCTTACTTTTGACTAATGACTTTCAACAAATTTTGTCCCTGCCAGATTTTTCTGATGAACTATCCTTCTTTTTACTCTCTCTCTCTCCCTGTGTATGCCTTTAAGTCAGTTTTGACTTCCGGTGAGTGCTTGGCCTGCAGTTTTCCTGGAAAAGTTTTCAGAAGTGATTTGTCCTTATCTTCCTTTTGAGAGAGAGAGAGAGAGAGAGAGAGACCCAAGGTCACCTAGCTGCCTTTGTGCCCAAAGTCACCCAGAAAGCAGCTTTTCTGCCTAATGCGGAACTAGAACTCACCATCTTCTAGTGATTGACCCAAAGTCATCCAGCCAGCTTTCATGCCTAAAGTTGGACTAGAACTCACCATCTCCTGGTGATTGACCCAAAGTCACCCAGCCAGCTTTCATGTCTAAGGCAGAACTAGAACTCACAGTCTCCTGGTGATTGACCCAAAGTCACCCAGACAGCTTTCATGCCTAAGGTTGGACTGGAACTCACCATCTCCTGGTGATTGGCCCAAAGTCACCCAGACCAGTAGTGGGATTCAAAATTTTTTACTACCGGTTCTGTGGCCATGGCTTGGTGGGCATGGCAGGGGAAAATACTGTAAAATCTCCATTCCCTCCCCACCCCACTAGCCTGCTTTCTAGCTCCGTTCTCCTGTGCAGGGCAACAAAAGAAAACCCAGCCAGGACTTGAGAGGCAGGGAATAGACAGGGCCAGGGCCAGACCAAGGTGGTATTCTGAACTACTCAAAATTTCCGCTACTGGTTCTCCAGAACTGGTCAGAACCTGCTGAATACCACCTCTGACCCAGACAGCTTTCCTGTCTAAGGTGGAACTAGAACTCACCATCTCCTGGTGATTGGCCCAAAGTCATCCAGCCAGCTTTCATGCCTAAAGCAGGACTACAACTCAGTCTTCCAGTTTTTGCCTGGTGCCCTCACTGCTACAACAAACTGACTATCCCATGAGCTTGGCTATTTAGAAAACTCCATGTGTGGAACGTCTTGGATTTGGTTACTGTATATAATGTACATAAATATATCTTGATTACATTTCCCTTTCATTACGAGAACAGACTGAAGTTTTGGGCAGACTTCCTTCCAAAGACATGGCTAGAATAAATGAAAGAGAATACTGCAAAATAAAATTAGTTGCTAGTTTAAAATATATTTGGAGGAAAATAATCCTTGAGGTTTTAGGATTTTTTTAAAATGTGGCATTAAAACTTACCCAAAAAGTTGAACCACTTCAGACTGAAGTGTGTAGGTGGCTCTACATTTTTATCAAATGCATCATTTCCCTTCACCAAATCCACACATCGCTCAGATAGTTAAAACAGCCCAGAATAAACTAAGAGTTGGCTGAGTCAGATATATTCACCCACCATCTATACACAGTTTTGCACTTACAGCGGCTAAATATTTGTCGAACGGGGTATCTCTGCTTTGCTTAATTCATCCTGGTTTTCATCAACATCTACTTAAATTTCTCCACTTTTCATCCTGACGATGGTTCAGTCCCCTTCATGCATCTATTCCCTTGGTCCACAATTCAACCCTGCAGTGAGTGGCAGACTCAAGACAAAAAGCAACTTTTGGGCAAAAGTAAGGGAAGCGTTCTCTCTTCAACAGGGATGGGAAACTATAGCAATTTTATGACTTTTTGATGGTTTTTTTTTTTTTTACTAGTTTCCTCTTTGGTTTCTTGACCTGATTTATTATTTAAAAAAATTGCACATCTCTATTTACATTGTTAACAGTATTGTGTCATCAATAATACAGATATTTACATTTATTCCTATACGTTAATTCTTATTTCTGTGTTCTACCCATTTATACAACCTATCCCAAACCACATAATATTCTGATTCGTCCTTGCCTTTTAATTCCAGTGTAAATTTATCCATCTCAGCACAGTCTAGTATTTTTTGTATCAACTTCTCTTCAGATGGTATCTTTTCTGTTTTTTCTGCCCTGTGCAAAAACTATCCTCGCCGCCATTATTTTATGTAAAATGATGTATTGGATTTGTTTGCTAAATTTTCCTTTAATTATTCCCTATAAGAATATTTTAGGTTTAAATTCTATTTGGTGTTCCATAAACTCTTGTAACCATCTTTGTATCTTCATCCAATATTTTCTAGTTTTGGGGCATTGCTACCACATGTGAAAAAACGTTCCGTCTTTTGTTTATAGTTCCAACATTCTGAATTTGTATTTGGATATATTTTGGCCAATCTCGCTGGTACTCTTTTGGATTTCAACTCCCAGAATGCCTAAACCAACTATGCTGGCTTTGGAATTCTAGGAGTTGGAAGTCCCTGGATCATAAAATTGCCCTAGCTGCTCCTCCCTGCTCTTGAATCTGGGGCCCTTTAGCTTCCTCTCAGAAATACTCATTTAAACCTCAAAGTCATCTTGATGTCAATTACGTTTAATAATGTTCTCTGATGGTTTCTTGAGCCTTGCATTTAATTAAGTTCCCAGACATGTTGGCAATTAAAGCCAGGATTAAAGTCACCAACTGACTTCAGCTGTTCAGACATAAAAGGATTCTCGGATACATGATACAAACACAGATACAGATTAACTGAGTTGGAAGGGACCTTGTAGGTCATCTAGTCCAACCCCCTCCCCCGCTAAGCAGGAGACTCTACATCGTTTCTGATAGATGACAGCCCAGTCTCTTCTTGAAAGCTTCCAGGGATGAGGATCCCACAACTTATTTATTCCAAATGTTATTATTATAAATTATATTATAAAGGTAAAGGTTCCCCTCGCACATATTTGCTAGTCATTTTCCGGCTCTAGGGGGCGGTGCTCATCTCTGTTACAAAGCTGAAGAGCCAATGCTGTCCGAAGACGTCTCCATGGTCATGTGGCCTACACAACGAAATGCCTTCGAAGGCACATGGAACACTGTTACCTCCCCACCAAATTGATCCCTATTTTTCTACTTGCATTTTTTACATGCTTTCGAACTGCTAGGTTGGCAGAAGCTGGGACAAGTAATGGGAGCTCACTCCATTACGCGGTACTAGGGATCAGAACCACCAAACTGCTGACCTTTCTGATCGACAAACTCAGCGTCTTAGCCCCTGAGCCACTGCGATCATCCAGCCTCCACTGGAAGAGAATTCACACTTCACGGGCTAGTTCTGTTCCACTGGCTCCCAACTTCTCCTGTTCTGATGTCTAGCCTGTATCTCCTTCCTTGACATCTGAACTGTTTCTGCTTTGTAGAGCAGTGGCAAACACGTCCATTGGGACAATCCTGCACTGCAGATAACCTTAACAACTTCTATCCATTTCTTTAAGCAGCCTTTTGGGGTGTCAGCATTCCAACTAACCAACTCCAAACCATTAAACTCTGAGACAATCAATTCCTCAAAGTTCCACTTTATTAGACTTGTCATATTGTCACATCCTAGACATAAACTGTTTCAACTCCTACCCTCAAAATGACTCTATAAGGCACTACACACCAGTGGTGGGATTCAAATTTTTCTACTACCAGTTCTGTAGGCGTGGCTTGGTGGGCTTGACAAGGGAAGGATACTGTAAAATCTCCAGTCAGAGGTGGTATTTGCCACTTCTCCGAACTACTCAAAATTTCCACTACCGGTTCTCCAGAACTGGTCAGAACCTGCTGAATACCACCTCTGCTGCACACCAGAAGAACTAGACACAAGGACAATTTTTTCCTGAATGTCATCACTCTGCTAAACAAATAATTCCCTCAACACTGTCAAACTATTTACAAAGTTTACATTACTATTACATTACATTACACTATTAATCCTCCCATCCTTCCTTTCACCCATCCCCTCCCACTTATGACTGTATGACTGTAATTTTGTTGCTTGTATCCTTGTGATTTTTTATTGACCTTTTACTAGTATAATTTGATTGCTTATTGTACCCTATTGACTACTATTAAATATTATACCTATGATTCTTGATGAATAATTTTTCTTTTCTTTTTATGTTCATTGAGAGCATTTGCACCAAAACAAATTCCTTGTCTGTCCAATCACACTTGGCCAATAAAGTATTCTATTCTGTTCTGTTCTATTCAATATTCCATTCCATATTCCATTCCATTCTATATTCCGTTCCGTTCCATTCCATTTTCTATTCTGTTCTTTTCTGTTCCATTCTGTTCCATTCCCTATTCTATTCTATATTCCATTCCATTTTCTATTCTGTTCTGTTCCGTTCCATTCTATTCTATATTGGCACATCTGGGAAAACCCAAATCTGAGATTTCCAGGTTTTCCCTTCTCAAAAGAAAAAGCAAAGATCCATCCCCTACACCCACCATCACATGGCCCAATCAAATTTTCATCCCAACTGGAGACATCCCTCCAGTCACTCCCCTCCAGGTGCAAGGCAACATGTCCTTGACTCTGTGAGAAAGAATGTTGCTGTGTCTAATCTTCTACCCCACTAAGAAATCCCCCCTCCCAAATTCCCAGGCACTGAATGTGGCAGCCTCAGAGCTTCCAAGTAAATAATGGCTTCCAAGGCTGACATGGGGTCTGACTGCTGTTGGCAAGTCATATCCAGCTGTTGGCTTCCTGTGGAAGGGAGCAAGCCACACCTCACACTAAGCCTCTCCTTTTCACAGCTGTCGAGATTTCTAAGGCTCATTCAAGACGGTGAGCATTAGGAGGGCCCTTTTCTGCTTCATTTGCTGGTTTGATGCTCCATGGAGTCAGAATCCGGTCCAACCACTTCCAATCTCAGCTCCGTTCTTGCCAACACAACTACACAAGTTCAGACACATCGGCACTCACGCTAAACACACCTGGTGTCAATGGTAAAGGGGTAAAAATATGCACAACCTCTGAAAGAAACAAAACCTGATATAGGTTAGTTAAAAAAAAAAAAAAATCTCAGGACGATCACACCATCCACCTCTCCAAGCTAAACTTCACAGCAGGATTTGTTCCAACAAGACGAAAAAGAAACCCAGCTCAGGATTTTAACTCAGGGATCTGTGCACAATCCCAGCCGAAGCCTTCCCAGCTGAGCACCCCTTGCCAAACTCTGCTTGTTTATGCATTTTTCTATTATGAGACACCGGCAGAAAAACACCCTTAAATCAACCGTATTTCAGCAGAATCGGTGTGCAATCTAGAGATCAGATGAAGAAGAAAACAGGCCCAGGGCTTGCATGTCCTTTGCATTCCATTTACCCTGCGGGCAATAAAAAATTTATATTTAAAAACATTCCATCTACCCTGTGATGATGTGTGCATGCAGCTTGTTTAATGTTTGAGGGGGGTGGGGAAGGAAATCTGTTCTGAGCACTAGGTATAAGCATAAAGTTTTTATGTATTTAATGAGATCGAGTATAAGATAAAAAAGAAATCTGGTTTGGGCAGCCACGGGCAGGAAAGGATCTGAGCGATCCCAAAAGCAAGATGAGACAGCAATGTGACACATCTGTGAAAAATGGCAAATTCTGCCTTGGGGTGCATTAATAGAAGTACAGAGTTAGCTGACAGGAAATAATTCTACTTTAATCTGCCCTGGTGAGACTCCACTTGAAAAAAAATGTCTGTCTGGTTTTGGGCATCACATTTAAAAAGAAAAGACATTTAGAGTATGCTCAGAAGATGGCTACCAATGAGGATGAGGATGAATCTGCCTATCGAGATGAGGTGGACCGATTACTTTCGTGGTGTGGAGATAATAACTTGGTCCTTAACACCAACAAGACCAAGGAGCTTATAGTGGAAGGAATAGATCAGACATCCAGCCCTTGCTTATCAATGGAGACCGAGTGGAGCAAGTGGCCAGTTTTAATTAGAATTAGAATTCTTTATTGGCCAAGTGTGATTGGACACACAAGGAATTTGTCTTCGGTGCAAATGCTCTCAGTGTACATGAAAGAAAAAATACATTCATCAAGAGTCAAGAATCATCAGATACAACACTTAATAATAGTCATAGGGTACAATAAGCGATCAAATCACACTAGGAAACAGTCAATATAAGAGGACCTGACTTGGCGTGCTCACATTGCAGCTCTGGTCAAAAGGGCCCAGCAGAAATTATACTATCTGAAACTTCTCAGCAAACAACAACTGAATGAAAAACTGCTGGTGACCTTCTACCGCTACACCATAGAGAGCATTTTAACTTACTGCACCTGTGTAGGGTTTGCCAATTGCATAGGGGCAGATAGGAAAGCACTCCAGAGGGTTAATGTCATTGCCCAGAGGATCATTGGTTGCCCTCTCCCCTCTTTGGAAGAGCTTTATAGCTCCTGCTACCTTAAGAAAGTTCAAAACGTTCTCAAAGATCCATCATAGCTGGCTGGAGAATTCTGGGAGTTGAAGTCCACAAGTCTTAAAGTTGCCAAGTTTGGAGACCTCTCTGTAGATAGACAAGACAGGATGGTTAAGAGTCTTGCTTTCTGTGTGATGTGGTTGTGTCTGAAGGCACGTACCTTTACATGCCTCTAGAGACTTGACTCAGTGCCAGGATAATAAAACCAACATATTTACTCCAGACTGAAACATCTGGATTCTGTTTCTTGAGAATTTGAAAACAGATCGTCAAAAAGGAAGGGATGGATAAATAATCTCCAGTGAAACAGAAAAAAATATTGTTTGGGCAAGAATGGAGGGATAATTTAGTTTGAGAAAAGTATTTCGCTACTTCAGATTGAGGCTTTTGAAAATGTTTTATCTTTTTTTTTATTGAGTTATTGATATTCTTCTATATTTTATTTGCATTAAAGACAATTTAATGCAGTAGTGCATTGTAGACCACACAATACTTAATTTGTATAATCGGCAAGATATATTTAATAATGTATTAAAATAACATTGATTCTCATATTACTGGGCCTTTAGCTTTTCAGTGCAACAAATATGAAAATTATTAATAGACAAGGGATATTATGCATGTATAACAGTTACCTGTTCAATTATCACACGTGGCTGGATCGAAATTATTATTCCCTGTGTACGTTTAGGAAACAGAAGTGGTGTTAGGATTTCATTTTACTTTTTAAATATTTCTCTTCCCTAAATAAGAGTTTATACCTGCTAAAGTCGCCAATTTGTTTTGGTGGGTTTTAAGATTTGAGGATTTTTAAAATCAAAGATTTTCCAGAACTCTTTAGAAATTTGTAGGTGTGTTAAGCTTTTTTGAAATAAGGAGCCAATATTATCGAAACAAACTTGCCATCATTAGATTGTCTTCTTTGGTAGAATTACAGACAGGATACAAGATTTACCATCCTGGTCCAAGGATTAACCATCTTCTCCTCTTCCTTGTTATTATTACATTTATGTTCTGTCTCTATTTTCTCCTCATGACAATCCTACTGTTGGAAGAAATATCCATCTGGTTCAGTTCCAAGCAGGGATAAAGACTGGAAACATGGAGGCATAATTGGAAAGATAGTTTTAATGATGAAGCAGAACCACATGGGTTTGAGGTCCTGGGCAGCTGACCATATGGAGTTGAGAGTGGGTGGTTTTTATACCGTCTCTTGGGCTTTGTACTTGAGCTTCCTGTTCCTGTGCAAGAACATGTATTCTTTTTGGCTGTTGTCAGATTCCCATGGGGCCATGTAGGGATCATGTTTGTCTGAGCTAGTTTGGTTGAAGCTTGGACTCTGATGCAATGTCCTTAGGAGATTGTGCAATGTAGTGAGCTTCTGCTGCTAGATGGGTTAATCCTATTGCGTCCTGGATGTCTTAATCCCATCACTCTGAAGCTGAAGGTCCTTTCTTTTGTAGATAGGATGGCCCAGTCTTTCTTTCCTTTCTTTCTTTCTTTCTTTCTTTCTTTCTTTCTTTCTTTCTTTCTTTCTTTCTTTCTTTCTTTCTTTCTTTCTTTCTTTCTTTCTTTCTTTCTTTCTTTCTTTCTTTCTTTCTTTCTTTCTTTCTTTCCTTCCTTCCTTCCTTCCTTCCTTCCTTCCTTTCTTTCTTTCTTTCTTTCTTTTGAACATCGCACAAGTGTTATTTGTTGACCATGTTTCAACAGTTACCTGCCTCTACATACAATTCTTAAATTTTTTTATTAAATAAACATTAAAAACAGTTGAAAGTGCGATTTTCTTGGCCATCATTTTGGCCATACGAACTATAACATAGAAATAAATATAACAGTTAATTTTCCCAGTCTTTCTTAATGTGCTTAAAATATCTGCTAGGAGGAAGGAGCTGGGGCTGAGTTTCTGTCTCCCTTAAGATTTTTATTTCTCTTTTAGGGGAAATATTTTATCTTGCTCTTTTAAAACATTCCGCAAAATATTCCATTCTTCTAGGAGAGGGGTGGGTGCTAACTTTCTACACTACTGAGTGAAAATATTTCTGGCCCTGGAACCTAAACAGTTGCATGATAGGAAACTGAAGACTGTATCTGTGTGGCAGATGTGCTAACTGCTGTCTCTCTGTGTGCATCTTATTTTCAGATTCTCTCCTCATCCTCCATATTTTTTTATCACCTTCAATTTAATATGTGATCTGGGTTTACAGATTGCAGTAAGTTTGGTTTGTTGAATAAGCGACTGCTTCATTTGCAGCTCACATTAAAGTGGATGTCAGCAACCTTTTACGGTTTTATATATTATCTGGCTAGTATCCTGGCTAGTGTCCTGTCAGTGAGCAAGAGAGTTGAGGGCTGTTTGGAAATGGAAACAGTATTTGCTGTGTGAGGAAGAAGGAGACAGCAAGGAGCCTGGGTGTGGCTTAGCTCAACTGTTCTGTACTAAAGCTGTCTGGTGCTGTGAAACTGAAATTCCTCTCTGCTTGTGTTTTGCATTTGGAACAGATTTCTTTTCAGGTGGTAAGAGAGAATAGAACTCCTTAGCATCAGAGCATGTTAATAATAATAATAATAATAACAACAACAACAACAACAACAATAATAATAATAATAATAATGGAAATATTAATGCTCTGATGGTCATTTTGAAAAATCCTTTCTTAGTGAGCACCTAGAAGCCAAGAGGAACCTACGTGCCAAAGTTTGTAGGCTTTACAGATATGTGTATGTGTATGAATATGAATATGTATATGTATTCATGTAACAGTTGCAGATACCTATAGCTTGTAGGACAATATGACCTCTCTGGATTGATGTTTATCTCTACAGGCAGTGACAGCACAGAAAAATAAAAAGGACAATTTAAAGCAACAAGAACAATTTTTCATGCAATTTGGTACATTTAAAAAAAAATGCATTGCTTCTACAAATAGTGAAAACGAGGAACAGGAGTATGGGAGAAATTGGAATATGGGAAGAATTAAAAGAAGGAAGTGCAACTCCCAACCTCCTCAACAATATCTCTCAAGAGCATTTATTAGAGATGTATCTTTATTATAGACACTTTTTAATACGTCTTCTCAAAAAATAATCGTCTCATCTGAATTTCTCTACGTGACACCACTATAACAATGTTGAGTTATGTGGTGGAGTTGTTAATTTCTTTACCTCCAAAGCTCATACGCATAAAATGTGTTAATATGAGGAGATAATTTAGCAGCCCTTGGAGGTGTAACCTTGTTACATTGCGTTAATTCGTTATGTGTTCCTTATATGCTTTATAACGAATATGGAGCAATATAAGTCATCTACACCTCGTAAATGGAATATTATGCAAAAGAAATTAGGTAGTGCACTATTTTTTTTCCTTCGACAAATATAGATAGGAATAATTAGAACAGAACAAAATAGAATAAAGAATAGAATAAAATAGAAGAATAAGTAGAATAGAAGAGGAGAGAATAGGAGAGAATAGAATAGAATATTGGAATGAAGAAGAATAGAATAGAATAGAATAGAATAGAATAGAATAGAATAGAATTGAGTAGAGTAGAGTAGAGTAGAGTAGAGTAGAGTAGAGTAGAGTAGAGTAGAGTAGAGTAGAATAGAATTAGGAAAGAATAGAATAGAATAAGGAATAGAATAGAAGAATAAGTAGAATAGAATAGGAGAGAATAGAATAGAATATTGGAATGAAAAAGACTAGAGTAGAATAGAGTAGAGTAGAATAGAGTAGAATAGAGTAGAATAAGGAATAGAATAGAAGAATAAGTAGAAGAGAAGAGAAGAGAAGAGAAGAGAAGAGAAGAGAAGAGAAGAGAAGAGAAGAGAAGAGAATATTGGAATGAAGAAGACTAGAGTAGAGTAGAGTAGAATAGAATAGAATAAAATAAGGAATAGAATAGAATTAGGAAAGAATGGAATAGAATAAGGAATAGAATAGAATAAGGAATAGAACAGAATAAGGAATAGAATAGAATCTAATAGAATAGAATAGAATAACAGAGTTGGAAGGGATCTTGGAGGTCGTCTAGTCCAACCCCGTGCTCTGGCAGGAGACTGTGTACCATTTCAGACAAATGCTTGTCCAATCTCTTTAAGGAGAGATCTTTAAGAAGAGATAGGACATGCATTTGTCTGAAATGGTACAGTTGGAAGAGACCTCCAAGCTCCCTTCCAACCGTGAACCTTTTACAGCTTTGTCCTGGGCTGTAATACTTAAAACAGTCTTTTATAACTTGGTTATTTAGTTAGGAAACTTACATAGCCGCCCATCTTTTCTGCCAGAGTTATGCAGCAACAACAATCATAAAAAACCAGTATAAAAAACTCAACATCCAAACAAACAAACAAACTGCACCCTCCGTCCTAAAGACACTCCAAAACAACAACCATCGCTGGCTGTAGCCCTACCCAATTCCAGTATTTGGGGGAAGAGTCCAGAGGCTAGATCTCTGCTTCTTTTTGCATTTTTGAGTTTACCTTTTGGCTGTACATGCAAATATCTGGGAAACAGACTTGCTAATTTTTCAAGCCACCCTATAGCAATTTTGCAACCTCCCACTGACAGTATGGTAATATTCCAGAGAAACGACATGTTCCCAAAATAGAGAAGGTCTCTTCTCTTAGGGCCAGGATGCCACCAGAGTCTAAAAATACTTTGCCCGTAAGATCTGCTGAGGCTGAAGGCCACAATAAAAGAAGAAAAGATGTAGCCAAGGACCAAAGGTCATGATCCAGCTTTCTCATCAATGTAGAATATCCCAAGAGTGGGGCAGATGGAAATATTGTATGTACCCTCTTTCCCCCAAAATAAGACTCTGTCTTATATATTTTTTTTGCCACCAAAAAAGGCACCAGGTCTTATTTTCAAGGGATGTCATCCACTGACTAACCTCACTTGCGTGCATCATCCCCGGCCTCCTTTTTGCTATCAGAGGCCTTCTGGAACTTCTACGGCTGGTTAGGCTTTCTTGAAGGCCTCTACAATGGATAACAGAGTTCCAGATCAATCCTGAGCTTTATTCTCAGCTCCAGAGGCCTTCAGGAAAGCCTTGCCAACCTTACTGGCTGCAGAAGAAATGGGCCAGCAAGGCAGATGTCAAGGTGTATGAGGCCTGGCTAAAACTGTCCAAAGGTAAGTAGTAGGGCAGCTCCACCACCACCCATCCCCACCCTAGCTTAATTTTTACCCATCCACTCTGGAGTGGGAGGGATCTTAATTAGGGCTCATTTTTGGGGTAGGGCTTATATTGGGCACACATGTAAAAAATCAAGCTAGGACTTATTTTCAGGGTAGGTCGTACTTTCGGGGAAACAGAGTATATAAGAATTAATTCCTCCTAATAAGATGCAAATTACACTAAGCTAGACTGAATAAGGGGCACATACCTTGTTTTCTTTGGTAAAGAATTAGGACTACATTGCTGGCCCAAACTGTACCATAAGGGCCATTGCCTTAACCTGGGTGTAAAAAGAATCTTAGCCATGTTGCTTTAGGGTCAAATAAACCCCAAATTTATAATTGGATGTTGTCTTTGATTATGAGCAATCAAAGTGCCCTAAAAGAGTGGATAGAGTTTCAACAGAATAACAGAGTTGGAAGGGATTTTGGAGGTCCTCTAATCCAATCCTCTGTTCAGGCAGGAAACCCTATGCCATTTCAGACAAAGCTGTCCAATTTTTTTTAAAAAAACTCCAGTGTTGGGGTACTCACAACTTCTGGAGGCAAGTTGTTCCACTGATTAAATGTTCTAACCCTCATGAAATTTCTCCTTAATTCTAGGTTCAGAAATCAGAAAATAAAATATAGGCTGAATAGTCAAGACATTGTTGATGATCCAAACCCTGTCAAGGATCTTGGAGTACTCATCTCAAATGACCTAAGTGCTAGAGCACACTGTAACTACATAGCCAAAAAGGCATTAAGAGTTGTTAACCTAATCCTACGTAGCTTTTTCTCTGGTAATATTATACTAATAACTAGAGCATACAAAACATTTGCTAGACCAATACTCAAATACACTCATCAGTCTGGAACCCACATTACGTATCTGATATTAACACAGTTGAGAAAGTCCAGAAATATTTCACAAGAAGAGTTCTCCACTCCTCTATTCGTTTCAGAATACCTTATGCCACCAGACTCGAAATTCTAGACCTAGAAAACCTAGAACTATGCCGCCTTCAGTCTGATCTAAGTATAGTATATAAAATCATACATTGCAATGTCCTACCTGTCAATGAATACTTCAGCTTCAACCATAACAACACAAGAGCACACAATAGATACAAACTCAAGGTTAACCGCACCAAACTTGATTGCAGGAAATACGACTTCAGCAACAGAGTGGTCAATGTTTGGAATACTCTACCTGACTCTGTGGTTTCTTCCCCAAACCCCAAAAACTTTAACCTTAGACTGTCTACTATTGACCTCACCCCTTTCCTAAGAGATCTGTAGGGGGCGTGCATAAGCACACCAACGTGCCTACCATCCATGTCCTATTGTTTCTTTTGTATTTTTCTTATATGTATCCATTTCATATATTCATAACTATGTTTATAATTATACCTATTATCTTGTAAGCGATTGACAAATCAAATATTTTTTTTTAAATAAATATCTCCAGTTTTGACTTGGACATCCAGTGTTTAGCAATATTTATCTGAAATTTGATGTGTTAAAAATGCGTGCGATATTTCTTCTTAAAAAGATTCCTCTGCTTATCATAGATATGTTGAATCATTTTGACAAATTGTGACATATCTTACTTCCTTTACACTAGAGGATTTTATTTGTCTTCTAGCAGAGTTTTTTCATTGGAAAGCTTCTCCAGACAGCTTCGGTTAACATAATAATCATAATTCGGAAGGAAAAAAAAAATTTTTTTGCAGATGCAAACCCGAGAGAAGGAAGCGGCTCCGGGAAATTGGAAGAATGAATAAATCAAAAATGGTTTTGCCTTGGTAAATTTGTACTTACGCAAGAATCAGAGATATTTATGCAATGCCATGTCAAATCCCCAAAGAGTTCAGAGTTCACACGGTGCAGACTAGGTTATTTTCTTGAATGTTGGCATGATTCTCTGCTGATTATTGTCTCTTTAGTCTCAAGGGCACCGCTACGCTCTTGCCTAAAAATTCATATAGCTTCCAAAGATATTTTGCTTTCTCTGATTTCACTATATTCCATTTGAATCTGTTCTCCACAGATGATCAAAATCGCTTGTAAAATACTGGGAGAAACTTCCAACTGGAAAAGGATGTGTTTTGTTTATTCTAGTGACTAGTTTAGAAATAGACATGTCTTTAGTGCAATATCAGCTGCACCAAGGTATTTCTAGTTAAAGATTAACAGAGTTGGAAGGGACCTTGTAGGCTATGTAGTCCAACCCCCGGCCCAAGCAAGAGATCCTACACCATTTCTGACAGATGGCAGTCCAGTCTCTTCTTGAAAGCTTCCAGTGATGAAGTTCCCACAATTTCCAAAGGCAACTTCTGTTCCATTGGTTGATGGTCCTCACTGTCACTGTCAGAAAATTCCTCCTTATTTCCAGGTTGAATCTCTCCTTGTTCAGTTTCCACTCATTATTCCTTTTCTGGTCTTTGGGTACTTTGGAAAATAGCTTGACCCTCTAGTTGGAGGAGCAGTCCAAACAATTAGTGGCAGACTTAATGTATATTATAGCATCATTTGCTTTCAAGCTAATGATGCTAAAGTCCTTCAATTTTTCCCTTACTAGTTCTGCCATGGTTCTCATTCTCTGCATCATCTCCCTTGCTAGTTATTATTTTCTGCACCATTTCTGTTTATGACAAGTAGCTCTTTTCCAGAATAAATGGATTAAACTTTAAGTTGTCCCCAGATTCTTCATTCAGTACTTTGGTCTTGCTGCTGCCATCCTAAATTCACTGAAGTTTAGGTCACTAGTGGGGAAATTGTGGGTTTGCTAGGCTGAAAATTATTCCCATTATCTGCAACCATACTTATGCTAAATGCAAGAAGGCTGTTGATGTTGGGTAGAGTTCTTAACCTATTTCTACTAACTGCTCTAAAATGAACGTCCAATAAGATTGTGAAAGTCATTTCAACTGAATGACCCAAGTGGATTTGCGATCTGAATTTTTTTAAAGAAACCAGTCCTAATTATTGATTCAGCACAAGAATCCATTTGGTCCAGTCTGGATCTGCAGCTAAATCATAGTGCCATGTTGATTAAGATTAGATTTGGGGGAAAAATTAGTTTGCCAAGGTCCAACTGTGCATATTGAAAGGATTCTGACCTTTGGAATCAATTGAAAAGCTCTTGACTTATGATGGATGCATCAAATTGACTCAACAATTCCAGTCAAAATAATGGTTTGATTAAACTAATCCTCTGCACCGCTCACATATTTAAGACTGCAGTAATGGAAATATATGTTTTTTTTAAAGTTTTTAATTGCTTTCCATATTTCATTAACAACATCAGAGGTGAAAATGTATTCTTTCTGTCACTTTTGAAAGGACCTGTATGTATTTAGATGAGCATTCCTTGCCTTGGGCTCTCTGGAAAGACAGTGGAAAGTCACAAGAGCAGAGCCTTAACTGGACTTTGTGTTACTTATTTTAGACAGTTAATAAAATCATAAGACTGTAAAATTAGAGGGGACCAGAAGGACATCCAGTCCATTGTTTCTAAAGCTTGGAAGCTTGAAGATGTATGGACTTCAACTCCCAGAATTCCCCAGCCATCATTAAACCATAGACAAGATGTGGTTCTCAAGCTTCTTCTTAAAAATCTCCAGAACCTCCTGCTGCAGAATAGGAGGTCTTCTAGTCCAATGCCTTGCTCAAGCAGGAGACTATATACCATTCTGGACAAATGGCTGTCCAATCTCTTCTTAAAAACCTCCAGTGATGGAGCATCTACAACCTCTGGTGGCAAGCCGTTCCACTGGTTGATTGTTCTCACAGTCAAGAAATTTCTTGTTACTTCTAGGTTGCATCTCTCCTTGATAAGTCTCCATGAGTAGACTGTGCTGCTATTATACAGATCTTATGGTGCAGTGGTTAGAGTGCAGTACTGCAGGCTATTTCTGCTGACTGCTGGCTGCCTGCAATTTGGGCAGTTCAAATCTCACCAGGCTCAAGGTTGACTCAGCCTTCCATCCTTCCAAGATGGGTAAAATGAGGACCCAGATTGTTGGGGGCAAGAGGCCGACTCTGTAAATCGCTTTGAGAGGGCTGTAAAAGCACCGTAAAGCGGTATATAAGTCTAAGTGCTATTGCTATTATACAGTAAGGACGTTTTTCTTTATACGTAAATAAAATCTAGGTAGCTGATTAAAAGTTGAATTTGGAACTGGATTCTCTTTCTATGTAGTTCATTTCTTCTTCAAAGTTCTTAGGTCTTTCTTTGGGAGATTGACAAATCCTTTTTTTAAATCTCTTTTATTTAGGAGCCTTGATTGATGATAGTTAAGAGAGGTCTTTTAAGTTTCAGAAGAATTCCTGAAGCAGTCACTTCTCACTTTATTGGCTCACAACAGAAGAGGACAAGTAGAGAAAGTGGTTTCCAAATGACCCTTTGGGAACAAAACAGCTAAGCTTTGGTAGTTCCATTTGTGGGATTGTGGCTTATGGGGTTTATGAAGCAGGGAGCAATGGCAGACAACGGGGAAAGTAAATAGAAAGTTTTCTGAGCAAAAAACAAGATTGAACTTTACTTAACCTGTCAGTCATCATGTCTATGGAGCTTGTCCACCTCAAGGATAAAACACCCAGACATAAACTGAGCAATGTGGTTTTTGCAATCCAATGCAGAGAGCCATGTGCAGTTTTGTAGATTGGGGAAACAACTTCCTAAATGCCAGGCACAACATAGGAGAACAAACCCATCAGGACTAGATTCGGTGGTCCATCTGCATTTAAAAGACAAAGTCCATTCTTCTAAAGATAGAAAAACTCCACATTTTGGACAGAGAGGACCGCTGGTTTGAAAAAGGGGTCAAAGAGACCATCTATGTCAAAACTGAACAGCCCTCTCTCAACAGAAGGAGAGGGATATGACATCATCTATCTCCAATCTACAACACAGACCTTTCAACAGTTTCAAGAAGGCTCCCCACCCATTTGAACCACTCAGGTGACCCTGAGGACACAGACAAACCTCCAGGTGGCCTCAATGACCCTCTAAAAGGATGCAAATGACCAGCAGTCTGCTAGGAATATCAATTCTTCCATTCCCTGCCCTCCAGTCAGACCTGAAGAAGCTTCTTGGATGAGAAGGAAACATCTTCAAAGAAGAAGAAGAAGAAGGAGAAGGAGAAGGAGAGGGAGAGGAAGAAGAAGAAGAAGAAGAAGAAGAAGAAGAAGAAGAAGAAGAAGAAGAAGAAGAAGAAGAAGAAGAAGAAGAAGAAGAAGAAGAAGAAGAAGAAGAAGAAGGTCCAGTTGTCTCTTGAAAAAGCACCTTTGGGACTGTCAGTCATCATCCAATCAGCAGATCTTTGGGCTTGTTTGCACATCACATCATCACCAAACAAAAGAATGTATTTTGTATCTTTATCAAAAAAAAAAAAAAAACCCAAACCCATAGGATGCAGACTCAGACTTAAAATTCTGGAAAGAGTGTGATGAGATACATTTCCCCATCTTCTGCCTTTGTTATCCCAAGCTTCCATAGCTGTGCTGGACAGATTGATGATGAAACTCATTCCCGGAAAAGGCAATTATATACATGCTAATACGTGTCCATTCAAATACACCTCTCTTGCTTTTTTTTCCCAGCAAGCTGTTTCTTCTGGGAATCTCAACACTGTTTCTCTCTTTTTTTTCATAACCCAGTTTCAAAATGTGAGCTTCCTGCTTTGATTTGGCAATAAAAACACTTGAGAAAGATCCTTGAGATAAAGACTTGGTCCCTTATTTCTACAAGGGCTATTTTCATGCTCTCTCTAGTACCTAACCTACCAGCAAATTGATGGGGGATATCAGGGATAGGTGGCTAATAATAATAATTGTTTCAACTCCTTCCCTCAAAATGACGCTGTAAAGCACTGCACACCGGAACAACTAAACACAAGGACAGTTTACCCCAAATGCCATCACTCTGCTAAACAAATAATTCCCTCAACTGTCCAAGTATTTACACTACTACTACTATTAATCTTCTCATCATTCCTATCACCCATTCTCTTCCACTTGTGACTATATGAATGTAACTTTGTTGCTTGCATCTTACGATTTATATTGACTGTTTCCTCATATGATTTGATTGCTTATTGTACCCTATGACTATTATTAAGTGTTGAATCTTATGATTCTTGACTCTTGATGAATGTATATTTTCTTTTATGTACACTGAGAGTATTTGCACTGAAATAAATTCCCTGTATGTCCAATCACACTTGGTCAATAAAGAATTCTATTCTATTCTATTCTATTCTATTCTATTCTATTCTATTCTATTCTATTCTATCCTATCCTATCCTAATTCCAATTTCAATTCCAATTCCAATTCCATTCATTATTCTATTCTATTCTATATTCAAATATCCTAGTTGACTGTTTCCTCATATGATTTGATTGCTTATTGTATCCTATGACTATCATTAAGTGTTATACCTTATGATTCTTGACTCTTGATGAATGTATCTTTTCTTTTATGTACACTGGGAGCATTTGCATCAAGACAAATTCCCTGTGTGTCCAATCACACTTGGCCAATAAAGGATTCTAATTCTAAACAGGATGCTTCAAAATAGATTGTGAATCTAGTTTTAGAGAAACAAGGGGAAAGGGTTTCCAATCCAATCAGAATAGAGCTGGAAGGGGTCTTGAAGGTCTTCTAGTCCAACCCCTGCTCAAGCAGGAGACCCTGTACCATTTTAGACAAGTGGCTGTCCAATCTCTACTTAAAAACTTCCAGTGATGGAGGCACCCACAACTTATGGAGGGAAAACATTTGATTGATTGATTGTCCTCACCATCAGGAAATCTCTCCATATTTCCAGGCTGGTTCTCTTTTTGATAAATTTCAAGCCTTTGCTTCTTGTCCTGCCTTCAAGTGCTTTGGAGAATAGCTTGACTCCCTCTTCTTTATGGCAGCCCCTTGAATATTGGCATACTGCTATTATGTCACCCCTAGCCCTTCTTTTCTCTGAAGAGATGTAAAAATTTAGTTCTGGCCTTCTTCATTCAGCTTGAATTTCCCCATTCTAATCTGTCCCAATTCTGGCAGAGTTTAGCTTGTTTTGAAAAGCTCTGATATAGCACCCCAGAGTTTTAAGAGCCAAGGTAGTCTCACCCTTCTCTATACATTCAACCAGATTCAAGAAGTTGTGGAAGCAGAAGCTGTGATCTATTACTCAAGCTAGTTTTGCTGAAAGAGTTATGTGGTTTAGAATCACCCCAAAATTGCTATGTGCAAGTTTTGGGAAATAGCAGTTGTGCAAGAAAGAACATCTGAAAAAGACTTTTATCTTTAAAACCTCATTATGTTCATTTTCTCTAGAGTTTTATATATAAGGATTTGGCTCATCCGAGGAAGGGAGGGCTCTCTTTGGCCTGCTCCCAAGTATAAACCGTACTTCATTTCTGCATATTAATTATCTTCCTGTGTTATGGAAGTTTTAATTAATGTAAGATATTGAAATCACGAACCCATGATTAAAGGAACAGGGTGATGCTGCCATTTCTAATACTCTGAATTGCAAGATTTACAAACTTATAAATGAACTTATAAATTTATAATATATATTTATAATGTATTTTTATGACTATGATAATGATTTATCACTTATAACTTTTATGTACAATGAGAGCTTATGCATCAAAGACAAATTCCTTGTGTGTCCAATCACACTTGGCCAATAAAGAATTCTATTCCATTCCATTTCCTGTTCTATTCAATTTCTTGTTCTGTTCTGTTTCCTGTTCTGTTTCCTGTTCTGTTTCCTATTCTATTCCCTATTTTATTCCATTCCATTCCCTGTTCTATTCCATTTCCTGTTCCGTTCCGTTTCCTGTTCTGTTTCCTGTTCTATTCCACTTCCTGTTCTGCTTACCGTTCTATTCCATTTCCTGTTCTGTTTCCTATTCTATTCCCTATTCTATTCCATTCCATTCCAAATTGCAAAATTGAGGGCTGCCAAAGCTAAAGATTTGACTAAGAGGGATGGCTTCACACACCAGAGTCCAGGGCCAGCATTTGGATCATTATATCCTTCTAGTTTACTCTCCCTTGATTGACCTTGCTCGGAGTCAGTCATCCTAGATACGCTCAATGACAAGATTTACTTCTGATTATCTCCCTTTACTTTTTGCTCCAGGGAGGAAAATGCCCCGACATCTACAGCCTCGTGTTAGAGAAGTTCAGAGCCTCTTTCCTTCTCATCTCTGGAATAGTGATAGGAAATAATTGGAAAGGCACTGGAAGTCATTGAGGATGACAGTCCCTGGCCTTTGCAGCTTCAGCATGCAGTTTAATTAACATTTCCCCCAACCCATCCCAACCCACCCCCATTTCCCCACCCTCTAGATTTAAACCAGTCACAAAGCAATCTGCCTTCAAGGCTGAAAATATATCTTTTAAAAAAAGATTTTGGGCCAGAAAGGGGTTGGGAAGAAAGAAGGAATATTTGACTCTACATTTCAACTTCGCTGCCAATATTTTCTTTGGTGGGACAAAGATCATTTCAGTGCTCTGCTTCCTTGCTCTAATGTAGAATTTTGCTCTGCTTCAAACTTTTCTATAGCTATTAACATTCTTTCAAGACAGCTTTAAAAAAAAACACCCCACGTCCTTGGGAAGATGGGTTATATTACAGCAGCAGAATATGTCTCATCCATCTTGGCTAGGCTAAAAGAATGCTTCCCCACCCATGAAGTACACCCTACTAAGAAGAAACAGCCAAGGAATGAAACCTCTCTGTTTACTTTTTCTCAAGTTGGAGTTTGTTTACGTGCCAAGTTGAAATCCAGTTGTGATACCTTTCCACAGATCATTAGTACTACAATATGCCATGTCTGGGATATGATAAATTACTAGCGTTTATAATTCTACAGGAAAGATGGAAACAAGGGACACTTTTACAAATATGTGTTTTAATGTCACTGGATTTAGTTTAATTTCAGTTTTGTTATGAATGGCTCTAACAGAAAAAATATAAGATAATTGTTTACAACCCCCTCCCCCTCCAACGCTTGCTTGTGAATGCATTGTTTCTGGCACTTGACAGAATTGAGAAATAATAACGATAAAACAATCCTGAAAAGATTATAATAACCTTTTGAAGTAACTTCT
Organism: Bungarus multicinctus; assembly: GCA_023653725.1. Classification (NCBI taxonomy): domain Eukaryota; kingdom Metazoa; phylum Chordata; class Lepidosauria; order Squamata; family Elapidae; genus Bungarus; species Bungarus multicinctus. The sequence goes on along the minus strand of CM042837.1, from coordinate 22,415,637 downwards.
GAATGAGATCTTTGGGAGGCTATACATTTTTTTTACCCTTTTGGTGTCTCTCGCCAAATATGGTGGCTAAACTAGGCTTTTTGATTTGACACCCCAAGATTGTTACTTTAAAAGGGATTTTAAACAGATTTTCTTCCAAAATGCCATGACTAATGGAAACATCTAGACTGACATAGTTTCTTATACAGCTGGGTTTTATTTTTTTTTCTTCCCCTTTTTTATTAATTGGGAACATTTCATTAGGCAATAGCCAGGGGTGATTTTAAAAGAATCTTAAAATGATTACGTACTAAAATATTGCATGTGGAGTATTAAGAATCAAGTTCTTCTCAATCAGTTTTCTATCTCCTCCAAAGTTTATCAATGTTTTCTGGCCTCTGGGCATGTTCAATCTGCTATGGATTTCCCCCTGCCCCTTAAAACCTTTTTTGTTTTTTTGCAAATGTAAGGTTTTTCTAAGTCTCGAAGAAGAGGGCATTTGTCTGGTTTAAGATGGTGCCGTGCCATTCTGGCTATGTAAGTCTCTGGTATTGAGAAAGTTGCTAGTGTATCTGATGGTACGTATCTATTGAAGTATTCTACCAATTTAAAACCATAGGAGAAAGAGATAAAATACGGTCAATTGTCATATTACATATCTTTATATTAATATATCTGATTTGTACAACCAGATGTTAATGACTTCTTGCTATGTAGAGAAGGAGAAGGAGAAGGAGGAGAAGGATCACAAGATGAGAAAGCTATTTTTGGAAGAATTGTAAATGCAAGATAAACTTCAAAAGATCAGATTCTAGTTCTTGTTATCCTGGTATCTTCCTTCCTTCAGTGGCCATCCAAACACTTCCCAAAATCCTAAGAACAGAACTTGAAGACCTTTGGCTACCTCATAAAGACGTTTGGATTTTTTTCCCTAATTCTGTTTACTTCATCCACCTGCCTTACCTTTTCTGCAAGAAAAGTTATGGCTGCTTTCTTTGTGGTGCTATATTTAGTTTTGTCATAAGGAAATTTGCGTTTCCACCCTAGATTTGTTGCACTATCGTTTTTTTGCCTTCGGGATTCTTTCCTGATAGATGAGATCTCAAACTTGGAACTGGCAGAGATGAAAGACTATGTCACCAGATGATCAGAAGAACTAACAAAGGTAGTGAATTAGACTGTCCTGCATGCTTAACAGAATAACAGAATTGAAAGGGACCTTTGAGGTCTTCTAGTCCAACCCCCTGATTAAGCAGGAATCCCTATACTATTTCAGACAAATGGTTGTCCAATCTTTTCTTAAAAACTTCTAGTGTTGGAGCATTCACAACTTCTGGAGGCAAGTTGTTCCACTGATTAATTGTTTTCACTATTGGGAAATTTCTCCTTAGTTCTAAGTTGCTTCTCTCTTTGATTAATTTCCACCCATTGCTTCTTGTCCTGCCCTCAGGTGCTTTGGAGAGTAGCTTGAGCCCCTCTTCTTTGGGGCAGCTCCTGAGATATTGGAACACGGCTATCTTGTCACCCCCTAGTCCTCTTTTTCATTAAACTAAATATACCCCATTTTGGCAAATGTTCTTTACATGTTTTAGCTTCCAGATTAATTCTCTCTTTTGCTATCTTTTCTGACAACGATCTGGTATCCATCTATCCCATCCTTTGTAGAGCATCAACGTGATGCAAAACCTCTGCAATCATTTTTTTATGCATAGCAAACAAAAAACAAAAAAACAACTCCAAGGACTTTTTATTATACATACTCTTTTCTTAGCTTTCCTAAGGGAGACGGCGAGCCTGTCGATGGGTCAATTCTAATGTGTCTGAAGTGAGGACAGCAGGATTTGGCAATCCTTGTGTGGCCCTAATTCATGGTTTTTATTTTGTGTGTGTGTGTGTGTATGTGTAGCTGCCTGCTTGTCAGCCCAAGGTAGTAAGAAGAAGAACGGAAGGAGAAGCTCATTCTCCACATAACATACCTCAAGAGAAAGTACAATATGCTAGAAAAGAGGCTGAAAGAGACAGCATCTAATTGCTTCACACAAGAGATGAGCAATTGGCTTTTACTCCAGTCTACTTTCCTTAATAATCATCTCCATCTTTTTCTCTCTCTCCCCTCCATTTTGTAATAATCTTTAAGGCCAGAACCATGGATAACTGGTGGATGTAATTCGTTTTATCAGAAGAGCACCAGAAAGAACTGTTTTATTTATCGCTGGCTGTGTTCAATGATGAACCCTCTTGCATTATGTGGCAGAAAGCGCTCTCTGCAATGCATCTGTTTCTTATTTGGGTTCACATAGTTTATCACATAATTTTTGATAAATCACATATTTGGTTGCTCGTATCTGGCCATTTTCTCTTTCGTTTCTTCATGAACCATCGTGGCCCTATCAAGCCAAAGTGGAACGCCTTCAAAACACCATTCATGTAATCATGTGTGCAACATTCCATAAAATAAGTTCAGGATTTCAAGGGGATGAAGGGTGGACTAGATCCGGGGTCTCCAACCTTGGCCCCTTTAAGCCTGGAGGACTTCAACTCCCAGAATTCCCCAGCTAGCTTTGCTACCTGGAGAATTCTGGGAGTTTAAAATCCTCCAGGCTTAAAGGGGCCAAGGTTGGAGACCCCTGGACTAGATGACCCTACCGTGCCTAAAATGGAACATGTGAATGCAGCAGGCACTTTCATAACTGAATGGATTTTACAGAACAAGAAGCCATTTTTTCCCCCTTTGGATGCTAGAGCAACCTTCATTTTCCCCTCCGTGAAACCATTGATTTTTTTAAAAAAATATCACTCTCTTTATCTACAATCGTTCCTCTGTGCTTTCCTCTCTTTCTCTTTGGTGTTGACTTTCTTGTTCTTCAGTTTCTCTCTTTTGCCTCTCAGCCCCTTTCCTTCAATCATTCTCTGCCCCCACTCCCCAGGACCTTTTTCCAAGTGGTAGGTTGACACATCTGTTTCTAATTTAGACTTTAAAAAAAAACCAGTATCAGTTGGAAACAATGCACTCCTTTAAAACAGGACAAATAAACTCCTGCGCAAAAATTACCCGTCTCCAAAAAGTTAAATAAATTGGCCCCGAGCCCTGAAACAAGGTTTCTTTGTTCAGGTTTTCAAAAAAGACAAATGAGTCCAATATGTTTCTCTTTTTTTTTTAGCCCTCAAAACACCCTTTCCGTGTTATACATGCCTTTGAGAAAGGCGAAGAAATAGCCCTTACAAAATAGTTAACCTGGTTAACAGATGATGGTGCAACCCCCCCCCCGCCCCACACACACACACCAAAACCTATCCAACAAACCTTTTGGAGAATAGAGCTTTACGACTGGAATGGGGTTGGATAAGAAATCTGGGCTTTAACTTTTGAATGCTCGCATTAACTTGTAAAAGAACAAGCAATTGAAAGCAGACAAGCTTCTTGCAAACTTTAACGCCAACAGTTTTTCCCCTCCCTTTGCGTCTTATGGTTGCAACTTTAGGCTGCCTTCCCCGAATTAAATTAAGGGACAAAACCAAATTCTCCAACTTACCTAGCAGGAGGATGGAAAGCACAGACATTCCGCCTCTGTGTGGGTGAGAGAGACAGAGAGCTTTCTTCCTTTCCTTTCCTTTCCTTTCCTTTCCTCTCCCTTTTCCTTTTCCTTTCCTCACTTCTTCCCACTCAGGAAAAAAAAAATGACAAGCAAGACCTGCTCACAATTCAAAGCAGCGCCTCTGGAATGCGCTCTGGGTAATTGCCTCCGAGCGCCACCGGAAAAATATGCAACTTTGCCTTTTTGCCTGCCCTTCTGCCGTGCATCCCCCCTTCAGGTTCCACGCAAAGGGGAGAAGAGCTGTTGTGCCTCTCGAGCCACCGATTCAGTTTGGAGCCTGTCAACATCTGGAAGGGGAGAATCAGAGGCGGAGGCAGCAGCAGCACAGCCGAGAGACACATCTAGGACTGCCAGAGTAATTTGGCATGTCTGGAAAGAAGAGGAGAGGAGAGAAGGGGGTGAGAAGCAGAGAGAGAAATCTCAGCCTGCAAGTTTCACCACATGGCTGTGTGTGTGTGTGTGTGTGGGGGGGGGGGGGGAAATAAAGGTCCCTCCCTACCAACCACCAGGATTAAGGGGTGTGTGTGTGGGGGGAAAGGTTGGGCATGCAAGTGAGCTGCTCCTTACTTCTGGCCATTGGACAGCCCAACCTTCGGGGTGGGTGGGTGGTTGGGGGGAGGAAGTAAATAAGCTTTCCTCGTGTCAAAAGTGGTTAAAGAGATTAAACGTGAAGAAGCATCCTCATTTCGCCTGCAAAGAAGAAATGAAGCTTTACCCCCTTTTAAAAATAAAAATAAAAAAATAAAGCGAGAGATATGGCCTTCACAGATGAAAGTGTTGTCTGCAGAGATGACTCACTAGAGAGCGAATTCAAGCTCCCTGCAGCCCCCCCTCCTCCCCTGCCCTCTCTTCCCTGCAGCCCCTCGAGCAGTCGGATCGAACTGTTGAATTGTGAAGGCACAGTTGCCAAAAAATGAAGGGCAGGTGTGGTTTCTCTTCATTTGGAAGGACGCAAAGGAACCAAAGCATGCCCTAGGTGGTTTTCCTGGTAGCAGTACAGAAGATTTACGATTGCCTCCTCCTATGACATTGTTTTTTAAAGCTTCCCCAATATAGCCCACCACTTGGTGGTCTCCCATCCTCATATTAACCATGTCCCAACCTCCTTAGGTTTTAAAGATCAGCCAAACTGTTCAGTGCTGCCATCTAGCAGGGCTGAAAATACTGACATAACTAACTAAAGCAGAGGTCACCAACGTTTCGCACTTCAGGGACCCCTAAATTCATTATTTTAAATCCCACGGACCACTAATATGATCTGCCTAATGACCTGCTGGATGGATGTGGCTAGATGGTCATGTGAGTGGGTGGGCATCGCCAACTTGATGTCACTTACATTGAGGGGCACCTTGTTGGCTTCTACTCACCCCTCCCCTCCCAGCCACTCCTTGCCTGTCCGCCCAGCTCCATAGCAGTGGTGAAATGCTACCAGTTCAACCTGGTTCAGCTGAACCAGTAGTAAAAAATTAAAAAAACTCTGACAATCCGTTGAGAGGAGAAAGAAGAGAAAAACACAGGATTCGCCCTCCCACCTACCCCTGAGTTTTTCCGTTCTTTATCCTCTCAGCTGATTGGCACTGCAGAGGCTCAGCTGGTGTTTAGAAAACTGCCCACACATGTGTGTTTGTTGCATACATGCTCACGTGTGAAGTGTGCAATCACTGAACTGGTAGGGAAACCCGCTACTGCTCCGTAGGGCCCATCAGGAAGCAGTTGTTGGAGCTAAGCAGCCACCATGAGAAAGAGTTGGCAAAACAGCTGGCTGAGTTCAAATTGGATCTGACCAAGAAAAAGGCTCTGCAGAAGGACCTCACTGAGGACTATGAGCATAGGCTTTCTGAGCAGAGGGAAGACCAGCAGGAGTGCAAGGCCAGGTATCAGCAATTGGAGGCTCAGTGGGCTGAATTGGTCAGCCAGTTCCAGGCCATGATGCAGTCCCACTAGAATGAGGCCTTCTGGTTCTTTGCCACCAGCGGCACTTCCCTCCAGCCTTTGCCCAAAGCCCCACACTAGGAGGCTGAAGCAGACCCCAAGTCAGAATTCCTGCCCCCCTCCAACCCACACAAAAACACCCCGAAGAGGGAGACTTTGCAGCAACACAAAATTTCATTGCACATATCCGGCCCAGGGGGCATAGTTTGAGGAACCCTGATTTACGGCAATATAAAACATTCAAATAATTTTTCTGCGGACCACCATAATTTTCTCACGGACCACCAGTTGGTGACTGCTGAATTAAAGGAGGCCAGTTGCATTCACCGACTGTCTGTAATGGATGGCGCTGGCTCTCTTTGTATCAGGTCATCTCCAGTTCTGGACTTCACCTCCTGCCAATATTCACTCATCAAATTGTTTCCATCCCAGGATTAGAGGTTTATTCTTTCCGTCAACAAAGGATGTAACCAGAGGCTCTTTTTGAGTCTGCTCTACATGCATGGAAAGAGAAGCTGGGAGAGTGGCAGATGACAGATTCTAAATTCCTATCATAACTCTGAAGTAGGCTTACGGCTATAGCCTTTAATAACGCAGGTAAATCCTCAACTTACAACAGTTCATTTAGTGCCCATTCAAAGCTACGCCACTGAAAAAAGTGACTTACGACAGTTTTCCCCAGATACGGCCTTTGTAGCATTTCCACGATCATGTGATCAAAATTCAGATGCTTGGCTTCAAAAAGTTACGGCAACTGGTTCTCTGCCCTGTTGCTGGGTGGGCGTGGCCTAGTCGGCCTCCTGCACCACAGCAAATGGGGGGAGAGTGTTTTTTGCCCTACCCAGGCTCCAGAGGCTTTCCTTGAACCTCCAGGAGGGTGAAAATGGCCTCCCCGGGTTCTGGAGGCTCTCAGCAGCCGGAAACAGGCCCACCTCTGGCCTTCTGAAGCCTCCAGGTGGCCCCTTTTTCACCCTCCCTGAGCTTCTGTGCAGGCCCTGCACTTACCTGGGATTTGAAACAGGCTGTGTGGAGACTCCTAGGAGGGGAAGGGCAGGATGGGTGGGGCAGTCAGCCGTTGCAACTACCGGTTCGGTAAACCAAAATTAACACCCAGTTCTCCTGAACCGGTGCAAACCAATAGCTGCCCAGCCTTGATGTGATCTCCTTTTGTGACTTCCTGTCAAGCAAAGTCAATGGGGAAGCCAGATTCACTTAACAGTTGAGTTACTAACTTAACAACTGCAGCTTTTAATCCACTTAACAATAGAGGCCAGAAAGGTTGTAAAATGGGACAAAACTCACTTAACAACTGTCTCACTTAACATATTTTTTTGACTCAATTGTGTGGTTGTACATTGAGGACTACTTACCATTCCAACATGGCAATCTTAAAAAGGTTTCTGGAGCTGATGGCATTAATTCAAGGGAGTCAGGGAGGTTTTGAGAGGGTCACTCCCAGCAGGGTAGCCTAAGTGGGTTTAATTCTTGATGCCTTTTATTCCAATTTCTGCCAGTGTCTGTGACTGACCTTCAAAAATCAGTCACGCTGAGTCTTCATCTTGAATTGATAACCAACTTCTCTGCCCCTATTATTGATGGATTTCCTGCTTGCTGATAAGAACTGGCAAACTCAATTGATGAGAAGAACAAAATGTCAACTCATAAAATATTTCTCTGGTCTTTTTAGAGTTGCCAGAAAGGGAGGGGGGAGCAGTGTAGCAGTTTGCAAAACTGAAACTGTATTCCATAAATGTTTTCAAAGATAGTAACTAGGTAACTGAAGTTTCTACCGTGCAAAATTCTAACTGGAGAGCATGATTGATTACTCTTGGCTATGGATGTGTCCCATTGGAGAATATGAACTACGATACATCTAGAGGGGTGGGGGAAAACCAGGGTCAAAAGTGACAATGAATGATGTGCCTTAGAGTCGGCTACACCCAGGCAGTGCCAGACATGTTAACTCCCAATAAATCCTTTTTAAGTTTTGGAAGTTTGGATCGAGACTCATGAATTAATTGCTGGAATCCTAACACAAAGACCAGAAGATGAGAATTCTTTGAGGGAAGAAAAGTACAGGTCATCTGATTCCTATTTCTTTGTTCTTGTGTGAGAAAACAGGGCATGTTAATCACATGTGGGGGATTCACCCTTTTTTTTTTTACTACCGGTTGTATGAGTCCACAAACCATTGATTTTAAGCTTCAAAACTGACCATGTATTCAGCGCTGGTGAGTAAAACAGCCCCAGGCGTGGAAAAAAAAAGGAAATAAAACACAGGAAAGGGTGGGACCAGGTGGGCGGCACCAACTGCTCACGACGCAACCGGTTCATGAGAACCAGTGTGAACCAGAACCGCTGGACTGAACTCATGTGAAGTTGCATGTATTTCATTCTGTTTTCATAAGGGCTCCTCTGGTTTTGCCTTCTCTCCAGAACTACTGAACTTCAGATCACTAACACAGTTTTTACAGAGAGCAGAGGATGAGATTTTTTTTTTAAAAAAATCAAAATATTTTATTAAGGATGTTCTACAAGAGAAGATGAAAAATGTGCATTTTTTCTTCTTTCAGGTTTGATTAATGGATGCTTTTTAATCTTGGAAATATTAGCATTTCTAGAGTTAATAAACTTGGGATAAGTCTGCTTTTACTTCACATGTTTCAAAATTCCTTTTCCCTTTCCAAACACAGCTATACTCACTTTATAGTACTGCATTGCCCCATCATCCATCCATCCATCCATCCATCTATCCTTCTGTTCGTTCATTAGTCCATCTGTCTGTCATTCTGTCTGGCTGTCCGTCAGTCAGTTGGTCAATCAATCAATCAATTCATTTATATGGTTACCCACTTCCCAGAGCAACTCCAGCACCTTAACAAGGCAATGATCTATTTTATTTTCCTAAATGCGAATTAAAACCAAAAGGTTATAAGATATTCCTTTTATATAGGACTGGAAAAAAAAAAACTTTTGGAGAAACATCCTAGCAGGATAATTCATTTTGCTTGATCGTATGAAGTGTTTAATGTTCCTCTAAGGTTGGGGGCAGGGTGAGTTGGCACCCCATAAATAAATCAATAGGAATGGGTTCTTATTAGATAAACCCATTGGACTGTGAATCAAAGCAATCTTTCAAGGCAGAAAAAAGCATGCTTTTATCTCTCTGCTGGCCTATCTGTTTTGGAAAAGAGAATTTTGATTTCCAGAGCTGTCGAGCTATCAGTTGGCACCCCTGAAAATAGGAGAGGACAAAAAAAATGCAACCTTAATCCACCAGACTTGTAATCTAATTTTCAACTGTCTTGTTACCTTATTAAAAAAAAAATATTTATTTTAAGGCAGGAAGTTGCTCATACCTTCCTGGATTAACCCAGCCTTTACTGTGGTTGTAGCTTTCTTTTAATTATCTTTGGATAAGCAGAAAGAAAATGGATTGGGAGGAAAGAAAGAAAAAAGTCAGAAGCTAATATAGTAAATGTTTCAGCTGTAAGCGTTAAGCAGGTCACTGTCAGTTAAGGGTAAGTATTTCCTTAGCAAATGTCAAACCTCAGCCTTTCCTTCAACTTTACCTTTGGCATAAATAGATGTGAACCAGAATTAACAGAAAAATAGAGTCGGAAGGGACCTTGGAGGTCTTCTAGTCCAACCCCCTGCTCAAGCAGGAAACCCTATACCATTTCAGACAAATGGCTGTCCAATTTCTTTTTTAAAATCTCCAATGTTGAAGCACCCACAACTTCTGGAGGCAGGCTGTTCCACAGGTTGATTTTTCTCACTGTCAGGAAATTTCTCCTTATTTTAGGTTGCTTCTCTCCTTGATTCATGTCCACCCATTGCTTCTTGTCCTGCCTTCAAGTGCTTTGAAGAATAGCTTGACTCCCTCTTCTTTGTGGCAGCCTCTGAGATATTGGAAGACCGCTAGTCCTTCTTTTAATTAAATTAGACCTACATAATTCTTCGATACGAGATGTTTTTGAAGGTTCCAGAAAAGGATGATTCTAAAACTCTATCTTGGTTAAATCGTTTATTAAAAAGGAACCCATCCAAAATCAGCAAAGTCTAGTAGGAAATCTTAACCCTTGCTAAAAAGACAAGAAAAGAAAAAAGACCAGCAGCATCTTGGCATGCCGATCTTGCAAATAAGCTTTGCTTTAATTTCCAACGTTTAGTCTCGCATAGTTGAACAGTTCAAACGTGCAAAAAAGGACTCTGGCTGGATTTTTCCAGGTATGCGACAAATCCATGGAGGAAAAAATAATGCATTGCATTCCTCCCCCTCCCTTGGATTCTAGAAACACCAAGCGTGTCGTGCCGCATTACGGCTTCGACAGATGAAGTCTCAAGCGCTGTCATCAACGCTCCCCAAATGCTTCATGGCTGTAATAGAATCAATGTGTCAGGAGCCAAGGGAAGCCTGCTCCCTCCAATGTCCCTTAAAATCCCAAGAGGTTCATATAAGGCAGAGAATCAACTCCCTGCTTATTGGCCTGGGCTGGCTTTAGCCTTGCTGAATTTAATGCAGCTTGCTTTTCAGTGGACGTAGCTAGAAGTTGGAGCTATGAAACCGGCATGCATGGCAATGGAATGCTCTGCATTCAGTCTGGAATTCGATCCTGACTGGCTCAAGGTTAGCTCAGCCTTCCATCCTTCTGAGTTGCAGTGGCGCAGTGGTCAGAGTACAGTACTGCAGGCTACTTCTGCTGCCTGCCAGCTGCCTGCAATTTGGCAGTTTGAATCTCACCAGGCTAAAGGTTGACTCAGCCTTCCATCCTTCTGAGGTGGGTAAAATGAGGGCCCAGATTGTTGGAGGCAAAAGGCTGACTCTGTAAACCACTTAGAGAGGGCTGTAAAGCACTGTGAAGTGATATATAAGTCTAAATGCTATTGCTAGTCTTCCCTCCCTCTCCTTCCTTCCTTCCTTCCTTCCTTCCTTCCTTCCTTCCTTCCTTCCTTCCTTCCTTCCTTCCTTCCTTCCTTCCTGCCTGCCTGCCTGCCTGCCTGCCTGCCTGCCTTCCTGCCTTCCTTCCATATAGGGACAGTGGCCAGAATGCAGTATTGCAAATTAATTCTGCCAACTGCCAGCAGTTTGATCTTGAGCAGCTCAAGGTTGACTCAGCCTTCCATCCTTCCAACCTCGGTCAAATGAGAACCCAGATTGTTGGGGACAATATGCAAAATACTGCAAACTGTCCAGAGATGCTGTAAAGCACTATGGGGCAGTATATAAATCTCAGTGCTATTACTATTCCTAAGAAAGTTGACAACATTAATGTATCGGAAAGAATTATAGGAAGCAATTTATTAAGTCATTCATTTTATTTATATTTATGCTGACTCTCTAAACTGCTTAAAGCACCGTGAAACAGTATATAAGCTCTATTGTCCGAAAGGTGCTTTTTCAAGAGGCAGCTGGATTTTCTGCTTTTTCTTTGAAGATATTTCGTTTCTCATCCAAGAAGCTTCCTCTTCAGCAAAAAGTCTTCAGAGAAAAACTTGAAAGTCCAGTCGCCTTTTGAAAAAGCACCATTGAGACAACCATGACCTGGGTGACCAAGAGTCTCCATAGATATATAAGTGCTATTGTTATTTATATTACCATCCATCTCACTAAAGCAACACTGGATGGTGAGAGAGTTAAAACATCAGTATAACAATAAATAACACAAGCTGTAAGGAGAAGAGGAAAAAAATATGAAGCTAACCCATCCACGCTGAATTAATAATATGTCAACTTGTAAAACATTCCCACGCCTGTTTCCAACTTGCCATAAGAAAGAGAGGGGTGGGCCCTGAAGGAGCACACAGCAAATGAACTCAGAAGCACATTCCCAGCTTATCTCACAAAGATTGTAGCTGAGGCAACCGGGTATGCTGGGTGTGAAAATCCTCTATTGGAGAGCATGATTGATAACACCCAGCCCACGAACGCGTTTCATTGGACAATCTGAATTATGATACGCCCAGAGGGGTGGGGGGAAAAACAGGGTCATAGGTGATTGTAAATTATGTATCTCAGAGTCGCCTTCATGCAGGTCATGCCAGCATGTTGCTCCTAATAAATCCTTTGAAGTTTTTTGAAGTTTGGCTTGAGGCTCCTGATTTAATTAGGGTGATCGCTGGAATCCTGACATAACACTTCAGCAGCTTGACTGACCTCTTGAGCCTCAAACCTGGGAGAAGGGATAGAGCTTAAAAGTCTTGTGAATAGCAGGTAGAGTCTGGCCAATCTAATTTAGGTTAGGATGGTTAAGGGCAGGCATAGCAACCAGATGGGTATTTTTCCTAGATTCTGCTAGATGACACTCTTTCATAGCTCAGATTTCAAGTTCTGCATTCAAAGCAGAACCATGTTGTGTGTTTGTGTATCTCTCTCTTAGTCCCAAGATTTAAATGCTGGGTTTATTCCTTGCATCTTTTTGAGTAAATGGTCATTTGGCTTCTCTTTTTGAAAATATTTTTTTTCTACTCTATTAAAACATTGGTTATTGCCTAGAAGAGTTTACTATGTGTGTTAGTGATAGGATTTCTTCTGTCTTTCCTTCAAAACTGTTTTAAGCGGGACTACAGGCAGAGACAAACAACAACAACCACAATCACAACCACAACAACCACAACAATAATAATAACAGCTTATATCCTCCAATGCTACCTGAACAATTCCTAGGTTCTTAGTTAGGACTCGAGCTGTTGAGCTACCAACCAGCCCCAAAGGCTGTGAATCTCACCAAAGATTAACCATAATACTAATACTAGCCTTTATTGTCATTGTACATTGTATATACAACAAAATTGGTTTAGCCTCTACTGGTGCAATCCATAACAGAAATACAAGACAACATGAATAGCAAAGAAAATAATCCTTATACAAGTAATTGGGGAGGGGGGAACTAGGCATACATTTAAGGAAAGGTAGTTTCTGTGGAAGAGAGCAAAGAAAGCTTGGAATTGGTATAGAGCATGTACTAAGAATATTGAAGGGTGTCTTCTTGTTACTTCCTAGATGAGAGAAAGAGAAAACGAAATGATTGTGGAAATTCCTCTTTCCTTGGAAATGCCTAACAAACCTCTCCCTGACTTAATTTAGCAATAATTGGGATTTAAACAGAAAATGACGTGCTGTCTCCATCAGCAAGTTTCATTCGGTTAATTTTGAATGGCGTCGGGCTGTTTGCTTTTGAGATATCCTTTAGATTTATCTTTTATTAAGAATGTTGTGATTCAGTCCTTGCATGAATAGAGCTATAAGTGTTCCAACTGGATGTATCCTGCCAAGCCACACCAAATGCATCCATGCATCATATTTCCTTTTCAACTTTTGCCCTAGACAATTTTGGGGGGAGTGCTTGTACTGACTTGCAACATCCAAAGAGTTTCATTGTGGGTCTAATATTGCTTAAGAAAGTGAATAAAAGGCTTTGGGAGGGGAAGTTTTTCCAAAATTTCCCCAACATTATATAGAAAATAATGTCCTCCATGAGGTACAAGGAAAGGAGTACTTGCAAAGAACTTATTTTGTCCTTACTCAACATTTTTTCATCCATTAGTTATAGAAGGAATCCATCCCTAAAGTTTCTTCTTGCTAATTGCCCCATTGCTTGATTGATTAGTTTTGGTCTAGTAGATTGTGTGGGCTTGCTGGCAATGGCACTAGCAATCTTTCCTTTCAATTTTTTGTGGTCAAAGGCCACTACATCAATAATCTTCTCTTTGAAGTATTTGTGCAGTATTTGCACAGTAGTGACAAATGTATAAACCCATTGCTTGCATTACTCAGAGTGACAAAAAGTTAAAAGTTTTGGAATGGAACTCAATTCCACAAAGAAGAGAGGGTCAAATTATTCTCCAAAGCACCAGAGGGCAGGATAAGAAATAATGGTTGGAAATTAACCAAAGAGATATGCACCCTGGAATTAAGGAGAAACTTCCTAATAGTGAAGAGAATTAACCAATGGAACGGCTTGCCTTTAGAAATCATGGATGTTCCATCATTGGAGGTTTTTAAGAAGAGACTGGACAGCCACTTATCTGAAATAGCAGAGGTTCTCCTGCTTGAGCAGGGGGCTGGACTGGAAGACCTCCAAGGTCCCTTCCAGCTCTGTTCTATTCTTCTTCTACTGCAAATATATCTCATATCCATGAGATATAACTGAGATATAACCCACCAGATATAACTGTGGTTGGAAAAAAGGAAGGACGGAGAATCGGTGTTGCAATAACAGGAGATAGTAGAATAGTAGATAGCATAGATAGTAGGCAAAGAGTTGAAGAACATCACAAACTTTCAAGAAGTGAAATTTAGATTTTAAGCTAGAACTATTTTTGTTAGGCATAATACCAGAAAAATATGATAAAGGAAATGATATTGCATGTTTTAACAACATCAATAATTATATTTGCACAACATTGGGAAAATGAGGAAACTCGTACGGAAGAATATATAATTCAAAAAAGATTGGACTGTGCAGAAATGGACAGATTAACACTGAAGATAAAAGAAAAAGAAGAAACAGGATATTTTCGAACTTGGGGCTTGTTTTATCAATGGTTGGAGAAAAAGGGGGAGAAATTGGGAACAAGGAGTATTGTTATGTAAACGAATTGACCCAGACTGCATGCTATTCATTAAGTACATATTGTATGTAAAGAGAAAATAAACAAATAAATAAAAAAAGATGTGAAATTTGAAATTGCAAGATTATGGCATCAACTGGTCATTGTAGTTATCGGCACCCTGCCTTCCACACCAAGAAATCCTACACCGCCCTTTGCCAATCTTCACATTGACAAAAATTTCCATTAGCCTGTCATGGCACAGAAAGAAAGAAAGAAAGAAAGAAAGAAAGAAAGAAAGAAAGAAAGAAAGAAAGAAAGAAAGAAAGAAAGAAAGAAAGAAAGAAAGAAAGAAAGAAAGAAAGAAAGAAAGAAAGAAAGGTAGATAGAGATAGCAATAGAAAGAAATAGATGATAGATAGATAGATAGATAGATAGATAGATAGATAGATAGATAGATAGATAGATAGATAGATAGATAGATAGATAGATTGCAGTAACCCCAAAGGAAATGAGCTTCCGGTTTGATGAAATTAACACTGGCAGCCTTATCCCTTCCCTTGTGCCAAATGATTGATGAAATGGAGGCGATCTGGTGCTTTTAAAAGGTTGTGCTTTGCTTTCAGCTAAGGGAAGCTTTGGGAAGCGTCAAAGAACCCCCAAGAAGAAAGATGGGGGCGAGTGGGTGGGGAATTCCTTTAAATATCTGCATCCCACCAAAGACTTCAGGGCTGAAGATGAAATATGTATAAATGCTTGGCAGCTGCAGAAGCGCTGCAGTTCATGAAAGACCTTCTGTAAATTAAGTGTGGGGAGTCTATGTGAGCTCAAGATTGTGAGTCCCTATTCCCCAGGATTGAGTTGCAGTGCTCCATAGGGAAACTCTACCTGTTTCAACTCTGCTGTGTACAGAGAGTCCTCCACGTATGACCATGGTTAAGCCCCAAATTCCCGTTGCTCAGTGAGAAATTTGTTGGGTGAATTTTAAGTTAAGTCAGTCATCACAGTTCGTAAGTTAGTTGCAGGGTTGTTGAGTGGATCTGGTTTCCCCATGGATTTGTCAGAAGGTCACAAAAGGGTATCATGTGACTCTGGGGCATTGCAACTGTCATAAATATGAGTCAGTGTCTGAACTTTGATTGTGTGAACAATCAAATAGAGGGAGGTTGCAAAGCGTGTTGTAAGTGTGAAAAACAGTCATAAGTCACTTTTTTTTGGTGCCGTTGTAACTTTGAACGGTCATTAGATGAACTGTGGTAAGTTGAGGATTATCTGTCATAAAATTTGCTGCCTCCGTCGATCCTGTCTTGCCTCTGTTCTTCTTCTGAATGCCCTTGACTAATTCCAAGGTAACAGAAGAGGAACACATTCATACGCATTTCTTGGCTGTCCTTGTATGGTGTTTGAATAGGGGAAAACATACTTCACCCTCGGTTCTATGACAATTCGCCACAGCCAACTCACCATAGCTAACTTGCCACAGCCAACCTCATCATGGCTAACTTGCCACAGCCAACTTACCATGGCCAACTCGCCACGGCCAACTAACCATGGCCAACTCATCATGGCTAACTGGCCACGGCCAACTCATCATGGCTAACTTGCCACAGCCAACTCATCATGGCTAACTTGCCATGGCCAACTAACCATGGCCAATTCACCATGGCTAACTGGCCATGGCCAACTTGCCAAAGGACAACTCACTGCTGGACAAAGAGTTAAACTAATACCAAAGAAATGGTGGGCTAGAATCATTAAAGAAAGGATGCAAAAGGAATGAAATGTGAATGGCAAAAATTAATTTTTTATTTATTTTAAATAATTAAATAGAATTATTAAGTTATCCCGCAGCGAGTTGGCCATGATGAGTTGGCTGCAGTGAGTTGGCTGTGGTGAGTTGTCCCATTCTCTCCCCCTTAGTGTTTCTAAGAGAGTCTTGAGTCTGCCTCATTCTTTGCTGGGCACAAACCATAAGTGAACATTGGAGAAAAAAAAGTGACAGTGACAGTGACAGAACATCTCTGTGACAGGGTTAGATGCAAGCAGTGAACAGCACCAGATAAAAGGTCAAATTGTGAAGGTCACCTGAGAAGACACCCCCAGAATGGAGAGAACAACTTCAGAGAGCAAAATGCCATGGAAAACTTCTTGAAGGAGCAGAACCGGCTGTTGTTAGCAGTAATGCGCAATTAGTATCTTGTTAATTTTGTACGTTTCGATTCAATAAATTAGGTTTCAGAATGCGGTTTGTTTCCCTTGAAGCCTGCTCAGACAGACAGAATTAATGGGGAATGAGGTGGTGTGAATGTTAAAAGCTGTGTGGTTTGCTTTGCATGGTGAAGTTTCTGCTCACTTATATGCCATTGTCACATGCTGCAGTCTTCAAGTGAGGAATATGGTGGGATGGGTGAGTTTTATATATACAGTATATATATAAAAGCGAAATACTACTCACACGTCATCACAAAATCTCCAGAACCGTAAAGCCTACATACTTGAAATTTGGCACATATGTTCCTCTTGGCTTTCAGGTGCTTGTTAAGAAAGGATTTTTCAAAATGACCGTCAGGGCATTAGTATTTCCTATATTATTATTATTAACATGTTCTGATGCTAAGGAGTTCTACTCCCCCTCCCCACCTGAAAATAAATATCTTCCAAATGCAAAACACAAGCAGAGGAGAAGAATTTCAGTTTTAGTTTCACAGCACTAAGCAGTTTTAGTACAAAACAGTTGAGCTAAGCCACGCCCGGGCTCCTTCTTGTCTCCTTCTTGCTCACACAGAAAATACTGTTTCAGTTTCCAAACAGCCCTCAACTCTCTCTCTCACACTGACAGAACGCTAGCCAGTGGAATACCGATGGATGCTGGTAGGCAGAGCCAGAATTGCCCCCCTTATTTTCCTCCCCAAAAACTAAGGCCGACCACATAGTTTTGTAGCAAAGCACGGATATTGAGCTAAAAGGCAAGGAATCTTCTCAGAACAGCCAAAAGGACTGCATTGTAAATTGGGTGTCTTATCCCTCCTTGTTTGTCAGAACCCCATCAATTAATCTCAACTGTCAATAACTGTCCTTCCATCTCCCACAGCATCCAATACAACTGAGGAAGGAATCGGCATGTTTTTCCTCAAAAATAAAAATAAAAAATATATAAAAAAATAAAAATAAGTTTAAAAAAATAAAAAATTGCAACCATGACCTGGATAACTGAGAATCTTCCTAGACATGCATGTAAAGTAGCTCTCCTAATTCCAGATCCTTATAAATACGTTGGAGTACAATACCCGTATCTTCGGTCATGATAACTGCTGGCCATCTTGGCTGAACATAATGGACACATGTCTCCAAGACCAGAGGTTGGAGAAGATGGTGGGGGGGGGGGAGGTGGAAGGGGCACAGATTACATAAAAAGCTTCAAAAGAAAGGAAACACAAGCAAAAGTTCTTAGAATTGCATGTCCTGCTCTGAAAAATGTATTGTTTTGAAGAGTTTCTCTTCCCCCCTCCTTTTAAGCTTCCTGTTCACTTTAAGAAAGAAGGGAATGAAAGAAGAGGCTTGGATGAGTTTCACATCAAGCGTCTTTACACCTCATGTTAATTCCTCCCAACAGCATCTTCTATTCTTAGCTGATGCGAAACCATCCCTTCCCTCCAATTTACAAGAAAAAAAAACTCCTTCAAAAATACTGTCTTGGGAAAAAAAAAGATTTGTAAAGAAGATCTTGCTGGAGTGACTCTTCATTTTCAAGAGGCAAGCACTGCCCGTATGTTGTAGAGCAGAGATATTCAACCTTGGTAACTTTTAAGATTTGTGGACTTCAACTTTAGTATTTTAGTATTTATTTGATTTGTCAATCACTTACAAGATACAGGTATAAGAATAAATATAGTTTTGAATACATGAGATAAGATACTTATAAGAAAAATAAAAGAAACAATAGGACAGGGACGGTAGGCATGTTGGTGCGCTTGTGCACGCCCCCTATAGACCTCTTAGGAAAGGGGTGAGGTCAATAGTAGACAGTCTAAGGTTAAAGTTTTGGGGGTTTTTTGGAAGAAACCACAGAGTCAGGTAGAGTATTCCAAACATTGACCACTCTGTTGCTGAAGTTGTATTTTCTGCTGTCAAGTTTGGTGTGGTTAACCTTGAGTTTGTATCTATTGTGTGCTCTTGTATTGTTAGGATTGAAGGTGAAGTATTCATTGACAGGTAGGACATTACAATGTATGATTTTATATACTATATTTAGATCGGACCGGAGGTGGTGTAGTTCTAGGTTTTCTAGGTCTAGAGTTTCAAGTCTAGTGGCATAAGGTATTCTGCAATGAGTAGAGGAGTGGAGAACTCTTCTTGTGAAATATTTCTGGACTTTTTCAATTGTGTTAATATCAGAACATGATATGGGTTCCAGACTGATGAACTGTATTCAAGTATAGGTCTAGCAAATGTTTTGTATGCTCTAGTTAGTAGTGTGATATTACCAGAGAAGTAGCTATGTAGGATTTGATTAACAACTCTTAATGCTTTTTTGGCTATGTAGTTACAATGGGCTCTAGCACTTAGATCATTTGAGATGAATACTCCAAGGTCCTTGACAAAGTTTGGATCCACATTAGTGTGACTGGCTGGGAAATTCTAGCAGTTGAAGTTCACAAATCTGGGAATTGAGGTTCTACAGGATTTAAAGTTTCCAAGGTTAGATATCACTGTTGCGGAATGCAATAAGGACATTGTCTAATGAGTGTCCACATTAAGCATTCAAAGCTGCCCACGAAAAATTAGATTTCCTATAAAATGGATCCTTTAGTTAGCATGAACGTTGAAGTCAGGAAATACCGTATTTTCCGGCGTATAAGACGACTTTTGAAACCAAAAAAAGACAACCGAAAATCCGGGGTCGTCTTATACGCCGGGTCGTCTTATACGCCGGAAAATATTACGGGCGTCGCCGGGAGACGCTCCTCCCCTTCCCGAAGAGAACAAGATGGCGGCCGCTCTGCCGGCCCATCATGCTCCGCGGGAGGCCTGGTCGTCTTCTGTGTGTGTGGGAGAGAGACCGAGAGAGTCGCCCTGGGGCCGGAGGAGGAAGGTTGTACGGTCGGCTGATGCGAGCGCGAAGGAAGGAGAAGCATTTACAAATCCTTGCAGCTTAATTTTGAATACCCGTATTTTCTGGTGTATAAGATGACTTTGAAAAAAGTCAACCAAAAATCGGGGGTCGTCTTATACGCCCGGTCGTCTTATACGCCGGAAAATACGGTATATTCTCAGTCTTCCAACATAATGGAAACTGATCCGGCATTGGGGGGTAAGGGTTATTTCCATGTTTCATTTATTTCCATATTTCCAAGAAGGACTAGGGATGGCATGACAGCACCATTCCAATATCTCAGGGGCTGCCCCAAAGAAGAGGGAGTCAAGCTATTCTCCAAAGCCCCAGAGGGCAGGACAAGAAACAATGGATGGAAATTAATCAAGGAGAGAAACAACCTAGAACTAAGGAGGAACTTCCTGACAGTGAGCACAATTAATCAGCGGAACAGCCTTGCCACCAGAAGTTGTGAATGCTCTAACACTGGAAGTTTTTAAGAAGAGTTTGAACAATCATTTGTCTGAAATGGTATAGGGTTTCCTGCCTGAGCAGTGGGGTGGACTAGAAGACCTTCAAAGTCCCTTCCAACTCTGTTATTCTATTCTATTTTTTATTTAGCACAAAGACTGAAGTCAGAACTATATTCCCCGTCTTCCAAAATGATGGCAGCTCATCCGGTATTGGGGTAAGGATTTATTTCCACGCTCGAGCACAAGATATCTTGTCTGAATAATGGCTCTAGCAACAGGCCAGGAAATTTAATGAAAGGGTTTGAGAAGCGAGAATATTTTGCAGCCGAGGTAAGAAAGAAGCAGCGTCTCTTGAGTTTTAGCTCGGGGCCATGACACAGATAGCCTTTTATTCTCCAAAAGAGGTAAGTGCTGCTGTGGAAAGAAAGATTAGTTTGAAGTGCTGCCTTTGCGACAGTAGCCAAATGCAAAGGTTCTCCATTAATGAGGTGTTCTGAATTATATCACTCACGCTGCAACCTGCCAAACAAGAAGAAAGCACTTGGAAGGATTGTGAAATCAAGTTCCTTCCTCAAAATGCTGAGCGGCTCCATCTAACATTAGTCAGGCTGCCTGAAGCAGATGGCAGTTGTAATTCAGCAACAGCCGGAGGCTTACAAGTTTTCCATTACAGCTTGGAAACTTTCCCTTCCTGATATTTTGAATAAATCTCCTGTTTTAAAAGAGAAATGAGATTTTCAGCCTAGCCATCTCTTTTGTATATTGAAAGTTAGCTGAGACCAGGAAAGAAGAAGGACCTGCAGAAAATCTTGTTTCTCTTTATTCTGATCACTTTCCCTGATCATACAATGTGATATAGTCTCATTTATTTTCTTTGAAATATG
Organism: Bungarus multicinctus; assembly: GCA_023653725.1. Lineage (NCBI taxonomy): Eukaryota > Metazoa > Chordata > Lepidosauria > Squamata > Elapidae > Bungarus > Bungarus multicinctus. Next base: position 22,395,128 of record CM042837.1, on the reverse strand, counting down.
TGTGCGCTCTGTGTGTGTGTGTGTGTACAGAGAGAGAGAGAGAGAGAGAGAGTTGATAGATAGATATAGATAGATAGATAGATAGATAGATGATAGATAGATAGATAGATAGATAGATAGATAGATAGATAGATAGATAGATAGATAGAAGAGAGTATGGAGGAAAAAAATCTGTGTGTAACCCTGAAAGACAAAGAAAAAAATAAATTAAAAATAAATGCATAAATGGTTGCATGTTTGTTATGTCAAATTTATCTTACGTATAATTATTTCATTAAATTTTAACCCCAGCTTTACTTTGGGTCAATTCAAGATGGACTTCAGTATAGACAAATGCTACACTCCATGGATAGAATTGTATGCTATTATTCTACTTTTTCCTATCTGGTATATGCCAAATATTATTATATGATAAGTCAAAAACATGAAGAGCTGTTGAAGATATGTCCTGCAAAGAAAGAGGCTATGGTGGCTGGTTGTACCACATATATCTTGACTTCATATTAGCAATTGGTACATAGGGTCCAAAGAACCTTGGACAACAGGGGTTTTAATTAATATTTGGCATATTAGGAACAGAATGTCAGGCCTAAACTCAAAGATGACACAGTGAGATCCAATCAAAATTCAGTTCTTTATCTGTTTTCACCTAATAGACAGAATCTTGCCAGACTAAAGCTGTAAACTTCTAACTTAATGGATATATTATGAAAGATCTTAGGGTAGGGCTGTCCAACCTTGGCCACTTTAAATACAAAATGGCTAGCTGGGGAATTCTGGGAGCTGAAGTCCACAGGTTTTTAATTGGCCAAAGTTAGATAGCTCTACTCTCGGATGTGGCTATCCTGAACCTTGTCCTCCCACCTTCATCTAGAATCAGAATAGAACTGGAAAGGACCTTGGAGGTCTTCTAGTCCAGTCCCTTGCTGAAGTAGGGGATCCTATACCATTTCAGAGAAGTGACTGTCCAATCTCTTCTTAAAAACCTCCAGTGATGAAGCACTCATAATGTCTGGAGGCAAACCGTTCCTCTGATTAACTGTTCTCACTATCTGGAAATTTCTCCTTATTTCTAGGTATGTTCTTTCCTTGATCAGTTTCCACCCATTATTTCTTGTCTTGCCTTCTTGGTGCTTTGGAAAATAAGTTGACCCCGTCTTCTTTTGTGGCAGCCTCTCAATTACTGGAATACTGCTAACATGTCCCACCCCCTGGTCCTCCTTTTCTCTAGACTAGCCAAACCCAAATCCTGCAAGCGTTCTTCAAATGTTTTAGTCTCCAGGTCGTTAATCATCTTAGTTGCTCTTCTTTGCACTTTCCCCTCCAAAGTCTCAACATCTTTTGGGGGATGTGGGGACCAAAACTGGATGCAGTAATCCAGGCATGGTCTTACTAAGGCCTTATAAAGCGGCACTAATCTACTTTAGGACTGCACAGTCTCTTGTCTTGGGGGTCTCCTCTGGAATGTGTTGCCTCTTCATTGGGAAGCTAGGGTGCTCTTCCCAATATTGCCCCCATTCCTTCACCTACAAGGTCCCTCCCAACTCTGTTAATCTGTAAGCTGCATCTTTCATCACCCAGTGTGATCAAATGGTATGTCCATTTGTCTATTGCCATGATGGCAAACCTATGGCATGAAGTCAGAGCCATTTGTGCCGGCACGTGAGCTGCAGGCAAACTTACTTCACTGCACATGTGCATGCCTCACAGCTGATTTTCGGCTGGTTTGAGGCCTTTTTTGGCCTCCCAAAGGCTTGAGGAAGGCTTCTGCAGGCTTCTGCAAGCTTTGCAGGCTGAAAATTAACCCCGTTTCATCACTTCCGGTATTTTCAGAAAAACAGGAAGTGATGAAACAGGGCTAGTTTTTGGCCTGCAAAACTGGCAGAAGCCTGCAGAAGCCCTCCTCAAGTCTTTGGGAGGCCGAAAAGGCCTCAAACCAGCCAAAAATCAGCTGTGAGGCACAGTGCAGATAAGGGCACAGCAGGGAGTAGATGGATTGCACACGCATGCATAGGGGCCATGGGGGCGTACATTGCCTTCTGGGTGCTTGCACGCAAGCATGAGAGTACAAGCACGTGCACAATTTTTGGCACAGGAGCCCAAAAAGGTTAGTCACCACTGATCTATTGTAAGCAGAGATGGTATTCATCCAGTTCGGACTAGTTCTGGTGTACTGGTAGCAGAAATTTTGACTAGTTGGGAGAACTGGCAAATGTCACCTCTGATTGGGCCTGGCCACCCATCCCTGCCATTAGCTCTCCTATATTCCCTTGTTTTTTAGTTCAGCTGATTTGCATGGCAGAACGGATTGCCGTGCCTCAGCTGAGCTAAAAAAACAGCTCAGCTCACTCATCAATGTTTGGTCTTCGAACCCTGTGCGCAAGCGTGAAGCGCACATAGAACTGCTCATAGAACCGGTAGGAAAAAATTTGGAAACCCACTGGATCATAGATCGTTTTGTGCTTTAGCCCTGCAGGAGATATAGAGCCTTTGTGAGTTCTAGTTCCAACTGACTTGATTTGAAGCTGATCTCTTCCACTAGGTTGACTTTGATATTAAAAATGGAAGACACCGGGGAGGTTCTGCATCCCAAGCAGAATACAAGTGGCGAGTGTCAGACTTCTGCAACTTTTCAGAATGCTTCTCTAAACTTCGGTTGACAGGGACACGAAGTCTTCTACTCAAAAGGAAGCCAAGCCGCATGGCCACAACTGAGCAAGTCACATTATTCCAAAATGGCAGGTTAGTCAGATGTGATAGACAACAAAAGCTTTATTTTGAATCTGTCAGACAAAGAGCTAAGGTTTGTTATATTTTCATTAGGTTACACCTTGAGCTGGTCCCAAAACTTAATTCCTCTTTTCAAAACAAATATTAAATAACCTTTTACATTGCTTGACACAAGGTAGGAGAAGAGACATTACAAATACATCTTGACGGAAAAAACATTAGAGTGTTCATTAAAAAACATTAGACAGTGTTCGCTTAGCGGCTACTCATGTAGGAAACGATATTCTTACTGTAAAATAACTTCTACACCTCCTATCATTGCAACAAATGATTGAAGTGTTGCCTACATCCAAGAAAATAATAATAAAAAAAATCTACTTAGGAGGAGAAATCACATATGTTTTAAAGGAGAAGGTTCTTTGTTCTTGGACAATACTATGCTGGACCTGGGAGATGTAAACTTTCACCCATCAAATGCTAATACATGTAGTCCTTGTTTAGTGACTACCTCATAATTGACCATTTGCAGTTACGATGGGAATGAAAAAGTAACTTTTTCAAGTTCTCGCATGTATGACCCTTGCAGATCTGTAAAGCAAAGGAAAACTGAAGTCAAATTGTAAACACAGTAGCTGTTTCACTTAGCTACTGCTTCACTTAACAACCAAGTTGCCAGTTCTGTTGTGGCCCACCGGAAGCAGGTGGAGCTGGCAGCAGAGTCGAACAGTAGTAGGGAGGTTGGGGAAGAACCTGGGCCAGTCCTGGAAACTGAGGAAGGCTCGAATGAGGGCTCTGTATCAGAGGCAGAGATGGGGCCAGGCCAGGCTGGCAGACATCAGCTGCCTTTGGGCTCGGACAGCAGTGAGGTGGGGGAGTTTCTGGAACTGGTTCCCAGCCTGCGCATGTGAGAGCTGCCAAAAGGAAGGCACAATTAAGAACTCAGAGTCGATGTGGGAGTAAGGTCATAGGTGGATGATGAATGGCCCCTCCCATCAGGATTAAAAGAGGAGCAAAAGGGGAGGGGCTTTTGCAGGAAACAACTTGCTCATTCAGTTGTCCATGTGGAGGTTTGACTGTATAACCCAGCCCTTCCTTGTCAGCACTGAGTGTGGAACTATTTACTGGGCAGCGTTCCAGGATTGATAAAAGTCTGAGCTAATTAATATACCTTTGCAAGACTGTTTGCCAAGCTGTTGACTGACTGTGAATGAAATAAATTCACATTAATGTAATAAAAGAGGTTTTTGCCGGGACTCAGAATTGACTTAGTACGTTTTGGGGAGGCCTAGGACAGAACAAGTTCCAGTTGCAGTTGCTAAATGAGAACTACATGGATTTTATTTTTGGAATAAATGCTCGAGTCGATGATAGCCTATAAGCATTCTAGAGTGAAATTAGTTTTGAGCTAGTTTTCAAGGAAATATTATTAATAATAACAAGCCATCGTCTCTATTTTGGAATTAATATTGCTGAGGTCTGTGGAATATCACAGTGGTTCTGTCTTGAATTGTACCTGGAGAGAAACCCAGAGTTTTATGTACTGTATCTACTCAGAGCAAATTAATGTATTTAAAATAAATTATGTCTCACAGCTTCAATGTTTCATTTCCTTTCTTTTTTTTAAAAAAAAAAAGTGTATTGAAAAGAAACATTTTGAATCAGTTCATTTTTGTTCATCTAGATATGTTTGACTGAATATTTGTGGGTTTTAATAAAATCCATTGAGTTTGAATGCCTTTAATGAAATCAGCTTGCTGAAAAGTCAGGAAGGATCTAGAGAATTTATATCAGATAATCACACAGAAGAAGGCAAAACATTTGCCTTCTGTTATGAAAAGAGAAAATCAGCATTTTCTCTTTAGGGAAGTGTGGAGGGCAATTTATTATGCAGGAGACCCCCTAAACGCATGCTTGGGGGCTAAGAATAATCTAAAGGCATGGAATGTACTTTCCTTTTGCTTGCATAAAATATAAACGCCACATTTGGACTTGAAAATGTAGATTTCAAATGCGATCTTCCTTTCCTCCCATCCTCCCTCCCATCCTTCCCTCCTTCCCTCCCTCCCTCCTTCCTTTCCTCTCCCCTTCCTTCCTTCCTTCCTTCCTTCCTTCCTTCCTTCCTTCCTTCCTTCCTTCCTTCCTTCCAACCTTCCTTCCTTCCTCCCTTCCCTCTCCCCTCCCTTCCTTCCTTCCATCTCCCCTTCCTTCCTTCTTTCCCTCTTTCCCTCCCCCTTCCTTCCCTCTCCCCTCCCTCCTTCCTTTTTCCCTCCTTCCCTCCCTCCCTCCTTCCTTTCCTCTCCCCTTCCTTGCAACCTTCCTTCCTTCCTTGCAACCTTCCTTCCTTGCTTGCAACCTTCCTTCCTTCCTTGCAACCTTCCTTCCTTGCTTGCAACCTTCCTTCCTTGCAACCTTCCTTCCTTGCAACCTTCCTTCTTTCCTTCCTTCCTTCCAACGTTCCTTCCTCCCTCCCTTCCCCCTTTGATCCAATCTACCCCATCCCTGCCTAGTTAAATGTTTCCCTTCTTCCCCTTTTGGTTTTAAATCTTGTAGTGATGTTTAAACAGGTCATCACAACGTGTTACTGTGAGAATTCACAAGACTCCCCAGGAACAGATTGTAAAGTGATAACCACGTGAGTCTTCTCTGTTACGCTTGTTACATCCCAGCATAAAAGTACCTTTGATTACCCTCGCCTTCAGCCATGGTTGAAGGGCACAGCTGCTGGCACTGCAATTAAGGAAGGTGGTCTCCAGAGGTTGCCTTTTAAAGAATATTTTTCAAAAAGGAAATTGGAAGCTGCATGAAACCAAAGGCTTTGTGGTTCACCGTGCTCTTTCCACCGAGGCCAAACAGAAGCTGAAGTGGAGGAGGAAGAGGAGGAGGAGGAGAAGAGGAAGAGAAAGAGAAAGAGAAAGGAAGAAGAAGAAGAAGAGGAGAAAGAAGAGTAGAAGAAGATAAGAAGAGGAAGAGGAAGAGAAAAGGAGAGGAGAAAGAGAAAGAAGAAGAAGAAGAAGAAGAAGAAGAAGAAGAAGAAGAAGAAGAAGGAGAAGGAGAAGGAGAAGGAGAAGAAGAAGAAGAAGAAGGAGAAGAAGAAGAAGGAGGAGGAGGAAGAAGAAGAAGAAGGAGAAGAAGAAGAAGGAGGAGGAGGAAGAAGAAGCAACAGCCACTTGTCAGAAATGGCATTGGGTCTCTTACTTGAACAGGGGTTTCAATGATGGCCAACAAGGTCCCTTCCAACTCTGTTATTCTAAGTCTAAGATAATTTCTTTTGTGTTCCCTCAAAAAAAAAAAAAGACAACTTGCCTCCGATAACTGGAGACACGATACATCTATTCTGAAGGAAAACAACCAATAACATGCCTCTTTTAAAGGCTTCTGTGGGAATGCCCATTAAATTGGCTTTCTAAAGTGGCCTTCTGACTTGGATTCTTCTGTCTCTTTAATGCAGTGTCCGTTAAAGGTTGAGCGTTGTTCTCCCTTCCTTCTGCCAGAAATCTTTTCTTCCTCAGCTTAATGCAATGGAGCCAACTTCTAGTCCTTATACGGAAAGGATCCTTATGGGATGTTGTATCCCAATACTGCTTACTTTATGGACAAACATCTCATTGCAGTTATGGTGTTCCTTTTAGAATGCCAAATTCTACCTTTAACCATGAAAATAGACTGGGCCTCTAATTCCTTCTCAGCCAGAGGTGGTATTCAGCCGGTTCTGACCGGTTCTAGCGAAAATTTTGAGTAGTTTGGAGAACCGGCAAATCCCACCTCTGACTGGCCCTGCTCCCATCTACTCTCCACCTCCCATTGAGTCCCAGTTGATCGGCTCTCCTGTGCAGAGCTGAAAAGCAGGTTAGTGGGGTGGGAAGGGAATGGGATTTTGCAGTATCCTTCCCCCAGGAGTGGGGAGGGAATGGAGATTTTATAATATCCATGCCCAGCAAGCCACACCCACCAAGCCACACCACACCCACCAAGCCACGCCCACAGAACCAGTAGTAAATTTTTTTTAATCCCATCACTGTTCTCAGCCAAGTCTACCACATAAGGTTGTGCCTGGATTGGAAAATGGAATGTCGCGTCCATCACATAGCTCACAGAGGAAAAGTAGGGCATAAATCAAACCAATGAGGGCTTGATGCGTCTTTTGATTTGCTTAACTTTGACTCTTTCTCCTCAAATAGGAGATTATCTTAACGCGGTGAGAGAGAGAGAGAGATACTCTTCCAGATCCAGGAGGCTCCATCATTTGGAGCAAAGTTCTATGAGAAGAGTCATGTCTGAATGTAGTTTTTAGCAGGTAGACATTTTATTTATTTATTTAATTTTATTTATTTTATTTATTTATTTGTCAATTGCTTACAAGATAATAGGTATAAGTAAAACATAGTTTTGAATACATGAGATAGATATTTATAAGAAAAATAAAAAGAAACGATAGGACAGGGACGGTAGGCACGTTGGTGCGCTTATGCACGCCCCCTACAGGCCTCTTAGGAAAGGGGTGAGGTCAATAGTAGACAGTCTAAGGTTAAAGTTTTGGGGGTTTGGGGAAGAAACCACAGAGTCAGGTAGAGTATTCCAGACATTGACCACTCTGTTGCTGAAGTTGTATTTCCTGCAATCAAGTTTGGTGCGGTTAACCTTAAGTTTGTATCTATTGTTTGCTCTTGTGTTGGTATGTTGAAGCTGAAATATTCCTTGACTGGTAGGACATTGCAATGTATGATTTTATATACTATACTTAGATCGGACCGAAGGCAACGTAGTTCTAGGTTTTCTAGGTCTAGAATTTCGAATCTGGTGGCATAAGGTATTCTGCAATGAGTAGAGGAGTGAAGAACTCTTCTTGTGAAATATTTCTGGACTTTCTCAACTGTGTTAATATCAGATACGTAATGTGGGTTCCAGACTGATGAGCTGTATTTCAAGTATTGGTCTAGCAAACATCAGCAGTGGTAAAGAGCTTGAACCACAACACATCATATTTGCACACTTTTTCATGGCCGAGATCTCTTTCAGAATCGTTCAAATGTAAATTTTCGATGATCAGCAACTCATCAGTTCAGTACCAACCAGTCAAATGGTTGATAAACTAAGATTTGTTGAAGCAAGCCAAGTTCTACAGGAATAATGTTTGAGAAGCAAGAAGCTGTTTGCATACAGCTTTTGCCATCAACCCTTTTCCAAAAGAGGCCAATGCATCTAGGGCTATGCACCAACATGGCTATGCTTATTTCTGCTGGTGTGTAACTCACTGCTGTTTCTCCTTCAGTGAATAATATCGCCACATCTTTTGAATTATTCACTGCTGACCTTTATGGGGGCAGAGAGAAAAAAAATAGAAGCAAAACAACTCAGGTTTTTTGGGGAAAAAATGCAAATATGCCTCTTTGGCCCACGGCACCGTTGTGTTTGGGGTTAAAATTAAACAACTTGCCTGAAAAATGTGAGAGCGAAGTCTTCCATTCCCCAACAAGCCTCCAGCAACTGTGGTCTATGCAAGAGAAGAGTATTCGGTGCTCTGTTTATGTTCAGAAAAATCGCTTTATCGAGTGCAAACTAATAAGTGTATTTCATTTTCTGCTGGCTTATACTGCCCTTTTCCCACCAATTATTCCATTAAGGCAATATTATCCACATTGATCAGAGTATCTGAAATGTTTTGAATGAACTTAAGAAGAACTGATGTTGTTTGTTATAAGAGTTCGCCTTTAGTTGCATGCTTCTGTTTTCATGATGCCCATTCACAGAAGGGCATTCAATCACTTGATTTCTCCTTTGTAATCTAGCCCTGAGTCTATGAGGATAACTTTATTGTCATTTTTTTATGCAAACACATCAGCCCACATAAAGAATGAAATTCTGTTGCCTGCTCTCAAGAGAAAGTCTCTATCTCTGTCTCTGTACTTTTTCTAGAGTCTCAACATCTTTTTTTATAGTGTGGTCACCAAAACTGGATGCAGTACTCTAGGTGTGGTCTTACTAAGGCTTTATAGAGTGGTACTAGTACCTCCCTTGATCTTGATTGTATCCCTCTGTTAATGCAATTTAAGATTACATTGGCATTTTTGGCTGCCGTCACACACAGCTGACTCATATTTAGCTGGTTGCCCATTAAGACTCCAAGATCCCTCTTGCAGTTACTGCTATTGTGCCTGGTTTCACTCAGTCTAGATTTACGTGGTACTTAAGGGGCCGTGCTTTGTTGGTTGGTCCACAGGCAAAAAACCCCACTCGTATCACGGAGATTTTAGGTTGCACAAAATTCTTTCAGGTTGCTTGTGGATAACGAAGCAGCAAATTGTGATTTTTTTTCCGAGTCATCCGCAAAAGGAGAGAAGGGAAAAGAACACCAACACAGTAGCATATGAATAATTTACATCTCCTCTCTCCTCCCACGCCTCTAAGTTGGGCCTCTCTAGGTGTTAGAAGTTCATAATTCCCATACATTATGCGTGTGAAGGAGTGTGTGTTTTTGTGAAGATGTGACTCTCACCTTGGGGGGAGGGGGAGGGGAAGAGGGAGAATTGGGGCAAAATTAGGGTTGTCTCTCACCTGCCTTGCAGATGGAAAACCGAGGTGTAGGAATCAGGGAATGATGGAGCCACTGAGATTTTTGTGAGAAGCAGCTGAGTTTCTCATTGTGAAACTAGATTTTGTGAGGTAGGGTGATAAGAGAAGAGGCTTTGCTTTTCCAACTAAGCTATTAATTCCCATTGTGTATAAGCTTAATTTTTATCAAGAATTCTGGGAATTATAGTTTGCGGCTGCTTAAACCCTGTTCGGTGTTCTTAGTTTCCATCTGGCCATGCTACCCTTTTCTCCGGGAGAGATAATGACAATTAAGTTTGACTAAGACGGTACTGTGGAGATTTGGCCCGACGTTACAGATAACGGAAAGCGGGATCATTCTGACGCATATCTGTAGTTTGAGAGACCCAGAATTAATGCCTGTAAACATTCCCTCATGCCTGAAAGTCAACACGCACATTTTATGCTTCTGTTTATTCAGCAGTTTAGATGCCTTTCAAGATAAAACCCTGAGGAGATTGTGATATTCAGTTTATTTGTTTGACATCTCTTTATTGTAAACCATATTGCACACTTGTTCTCATTGCTATTACCTCAGTTTTAAAATTATAAATAGCAACATTAATTGCAATACCTTCTTCCCTCCCTCCCTTCTATTTTTTCCTCCCTTTCATTTTTCCTTCCTTCCTCCCTTTCATTTTCCCTTCCTTCCTTCCTTCTTTCCTTCCTTCCTTCCTTCCTTCCTTCCTTCCTTCCTTCCTTCCTTCCTTCCTTCCTTCCTTCCTTCCTTCCTCCCTCCCTCCCTTCTATTTTTTCCTCCCTTTCATTTTTCCTTCCTTCCTTCCTTCCTTCCTTCCTTCCTTCCTTCCTTCCTTCCTTCCTTCCTTCCTTCCTTCCTTCCTTCCTTCCTTCCTTCCTTCCTTCCTTCCCTCCTTCCCTCCCTCCCTCCCTCCCTCCCTCCCATTTTTCCTTCCTTCCATTTTTCCTCCCTCCCTCCCTTCAGATAATTTCAGAGAAAATTGGCTGAAATGGATAATGGAAGACCTAGCAGTAGTATTCATTGAGCAACCAAAATTGGGACCGGCAACTTGGCAATCAAGCAAAGCACTCTGTAAACAGAACATCACAATTTTACTATCGGACTTCAGCTTTCCTTGGCTTGACAGATCCTGCGAAGGCCCTAAATACCAGAACTGGTTGCAAAGCTAACTTTTTCCATCACCACTGGGCCTGCAAATGGATGAGGCAGTCACTAGACGAGGACCGCCGGTATGCATTCCACTCCTCAGTCACCTGCCCTTGCAACATATTGATGTCCAGAAAAGTCCAATTTATTATGGGGCTCCAAGCCACGCAAGGGGGAGGGGGACTAGGATCTCTCCAGGTCCATTCACCCCTATTTAAAACGGGGGGTGGGGCTCTCCTTCCTTGTGGAACGCAACAGTCGGCATAAGGACATCTCCAGCAGAAAACGAGGACGCTTTGCTTTTGACACTTTCTCGGCCAACCACGTCTGACCTTCTTGTGCTTTTGTCTCTAATGACCGTGGCGATTTTCTCCCTCTTCCCCTCCCTCCGCATTTTGAAACCTACAAGCGAAACAGACTGGAATGATTTCTCTGGATCAATAAACCGCAAAGCATTCCAGGGCAAGGGAACCTTTTTATTTTTCATTTTAAACCAGGCCACCCGGTGGCTGAAAGATCCACGTGCATTAGAGCGCCCCCTGGTGGTTCTTTAAGAAGGAGAAACAGGAAACGGTTCAAGCTCCTGGGTACTGAAAACTCCGATTGGCTTCAGGTGTGAAAGTGGGTTGTTGTTGTTGTTGTTTTTGTAAGTACAAGGGCATGTCTGGCTAGTCCAAAAAAAAAGAAGAAGAAGAATTAGGGGTGACATGATAGCAGTAGTTCAGTACTTGAAAGGCTGCCACAAAGGAGAGGGGGTTAACCTTTTTCCAAAGTACCAGATGGCAGGACAAGAAACAATGGTTGGAAACTGACCAAAGAGAGAAGCAAGCTGGAATTAAGGAGAAATTTCCTAACAGTGAAGACAATGAACCAGAAGAACAGCTTGCCACCAGAAGTTGTGGGTGCTCCATCACCGGAAGTTTTTAAGAAGAGACTGGATAGTAACTTGTCAGATATTGTATAGATTTTCCTATTATTCCATTCCATTCCATTCATTGTCCTGTTCTTTTCCTATTCCATATTCTATTCTATGCTATGCTATGCTATGCCATGCCATGCCATGCCATCCTATCCTATCGTATCCTATCCTATATAGAGATTCTAATTCAATTCAATTCTATTCTACTCTACTCTACTCTATTCTATTCTTTCCTAATCTCATTCTATTCTATTCTATTCTATTCTATTCTATTCTATTCTATTCTATTCTATTCTATTCTATTCTATTCTATTCCATTCCATTCCATTCCATTCCATTCCTGCCTTTATTATATTTACAAAAAAAATCAAGGCAGCCAACATGTCCAACAAAACTTCCTCCTATTTTCCCTACAACAACAACTCTGGAAGAAATATAAAATATGGGGAATACAAAGGAAGTATTGCTTAGGTTGGAAAATAGGAGGGGTGTTTGAAGCTGAAGGGAGATTTACAGACTGGAGATTTATAAGATGAGATCACATCGATTCAGCTTTGAATCGTGTGCTTAAACTGATGGATGTGAGATTCAGAGCTGATACCAGTCAGGGCTTTCTCAGAGATTGTATAACTCAGCTATGGATTTTCTCTTTAAAAAGCATTTGGACTAATTTGAGGGGAATAAAACAAACACAGCTAATTGCAATGCCATCCTAGGTGGTTGTGGCAGAATGCGAGCACAACTGGGCTTTTCTGTTGATTTCTTTATTTTTCTGATTGATTGTGGGAGGTCTAGGAAAGCCTTTCATTTCATTCTGCAGGTGGCTTATGCTACCATATTGTCAAATGCTGATGTATTGCCCTATTTCCTGTTGTGCTTCTAAGACAGAAGGACTTGTGGGAAATATTAGAGAAAACAACAATAATGAGAAAACCGCAGCAGGGAACTGCAGAAAATTGGAAGAGCTCTCTGGATCATACATAGTATTCAGTCATGGCCTCAAGATCAGAAGGGATCAGAAGAGATTTGCCAGCCTCTGTCAGATTGCTTGCATTGTGTTTTTCTTGTTCATAAAACAGGATAAACATAGAAACTGCAGATACAGAAGAAAACTGTTGGCTCTCCTTGGCCTGCATTGCTTTTTGAGATGAGCCAAATTGGCAATTAAGCCAGGTTTTAATGTAGCATCTGTATGAGCTGTGGATTCTTCCCTATGGGGCCAGTGCTGTCCAAGGTACTGGAATGCAGGTAGGCCTTGATTCACAACCATTTGTTGGTGATGGTTCAAAGTTACAACAGCCCTGAAAAAAGTGACTTATGACAGTTTTTCACACTTCTGACCGTGGTCATGTGATTAAAATTCAGCTGCTCGGCAACTGACATATATCTGTGTTTCCCTGAAAATAAGATCCAACTGTCGGGCTCTGACTGTGGGGTCTCTTACCTTGGAGCCCGCAAATTCACCGGAGGTCAGCGAGAGTCCCCTTCAGCAGTTCCCAGATGATGAGTCACCCTAGCTGCAGCCACCGTAGCGTCGCACTATGTCTGACGTAGCAGATGCGACATGCTTCCGCGCTCATGCTGATAGCTAAGGAGATGACAGCTGAGTGACTGATGGAGCAGAAGCTGCGACGAGAGTTGGTGTTTGTAGAAGCTTGGCTCGGGACTCAGCTGAGGGGCACGTGGAAGCGGGTTGGAGCACAGGGTCATGCTGGGTGGATGGCGGAGGGTGAACGAGATGGGGATCAATTAGGAAGAGGCGGTCTAAGACATGAGGTTAGGCGATTACAATGATGCAATAGGGGATAATGGGCTAGGCGGGGCCAGGAGTGCAGCTGCGTGTAGGCGGGGCTGTGGTTGTTATGCTAATAAAAGGAAATGGAGAACGAAAGCTCTCAATGTTAACCTTGCCTGGCTTTGAGCCATTCTTGCCAGGAGAGAGTGTTTGCTGTTTGCTTGTCATGGAATAAACCATCATTGATCTACATAGAAGCTGGTGTCTTTATTCATTTTGGTGAGGCAAATCTTCAAGACTCAAGGATTGGCTGAGACCAACTGGAAAATAAGCCCTAGCATGATTTTTTCAGGATGCTCGTAATATAAGTCCTACCCCCCAAATAAACCCAAGTTAAGATCGTTGGATGCATTTAGTGCCATTTTTTCCCCAAAATAAGACCTAACTGGAAAATAAGCCCTAATTTGTGTCTTTTGGAGCAAAAATTCATATAAGATCCGGTCTTATTTTCAGGGAAACACAGGTATTTTTGACAATCCCAGTGTCATGTGATCTCCTTTTGCGACCTTCTGACAAATAAAGTCAATGGGGAAGCCATGTTTGTTGAACAACTATGTTCTTAATATAACAACTGCAATGATTTGCTCAGCAGCTTTGGCAAGAAATTTTGGAGATAAAACTTATTCCAAAATAGTCTTCAAAAGAAAGCAATACAGTCCGAACTTAATAAGCAGATAGAAGTGAAATAAAAAACCAAACAAACTACAATGAAGGAAATTCCACAACAGACCAGGATAAGCAATTACCAAATTCAAGGAGATACCAAGGCATAGTCTGTTGGAAGGACGCCAACCAAGATAACTTCAGCCCCAAATAAAACATGCTTTGCTTCTGGCAATGCTGTGTTTTAACTGTCTCTCTTATATACTATTCTTCCCAGCTGCAACCAATGAGGAGGATCATGGCCACTTCCTCTCTCATAAGCCAATTTGTTTTCTTCTCCATTCCTCCCTGTGTGTCCTAGGATGAAGAGGGGATGGGCCTGGTTCTTCCTCTGACTGCTCAGCCAGCTTCTGCCCTTCCCCAGCCTCCTCCACAGCCTCCAGAGCCACACCTCCACACCCTGCTGGCTGTTCCTCCTCTCCCTCAGAGTCCAACTTTAACAAGGGCATGACACAGAGCTTCCTTTCAGTCATTCCCATATGTTGTTCCCAGATGTTGCATTTTCTTCGCTGTGATTGAGCACAAAAAATAATGTAATAAATACATGGAATGTGTGTAGGCTAGGTTTCTAACTTTAGGAAATGGCTTTTTGAGTTGGAATGATGGAGGGTGAGAAATTTCTCCATTCTCTTTAAAAATTATGCTACGGGCCAGAGGAAAATGTAATCCTACAAAGGCACCATATAAAGAGTAAATTCCTTCAGCTGTTGGATGAAAAATGCCAGATGAACCCACCAGATGGTGCACTCGCCATGCCAAGATCTTTTCTGTATGTTTTAAAGGTTTCTGTAAAAGTGATATTGGCAAGTTTTCCCTATCCTAGTTTAGACTTAATCTAACTTATTTCCACCTTACTGAGTTGTGTCAGCCCACCCAATTGCATGGGTTCGGTTTATAGGTTTAAATAAACCATAGTTAGCTGAATGTTTGGGTGCTGTTTGGTTAAAACATATGTTTATTTTTTTAGATTGCAAATGAAGGCAAATAGATGTGTCCCAGGATAATGTTGCAAGATACAATCTGGGTTAATCACTGGGATCAGTGGTTTAGTCTTTCGAGTTTTTGGAGTGTTGTGCAGGATGGTTGGAGCCCATCCTACACAACATGGATTTTCCTCATTCCTTGTGCTGCCATCTTCATCATGACACTATATTCTCTACACCCATCACACTAATTCTGTAATGACCTTTGATGGAACTACAATTTTTGGAAATTAAGACCAAATCTTTAGCATCAATATTTAGTTTTCCTGATCTCTGTGAAACAAGGAAGACATATCCTGAAAAATCTGTGCCTTGGCCTCAGAAAATCCTGCTAGTTCACTTGAGGCGTGTGTGTGTGTGTGTGTGTGTGTGTGTGTGTCCATTTGCTTTCACAAAGGGCTAAATTAAAAACTTGCTTTCTCAAAAGAAACCAAGTGGAAGAGTTTAGATACCGAAATGTGAGCTTCACGCACACAATCAATGCCTTCCTCCTTTTTTAAAAATGGGGCTGTTTTGTTTTGTGAACATAATTTGTTCGTTTTGCAGAATGTTTAAGCATCCTCCTACTTACTTTATGCAAATGCACAGCTATGCACAACATTACCATTTTGTGCAGTAGCTGGCTTAATTTGGGAGAAAAATATGTTTGATTGTCGAGCATCTGTTTCCTATGCTTGAAATTCTGGGAGTCTATCAGGATTGTTTTGTCCTTCTGGAAACTAATTCATACACCATTTCATTTCTCTTGCCTCCCTCTCTTACACATTGCTATCCTTTTTCCTCTCTTTAAAGAAAAATTGTGCTGAGTGGAAGCAAAGCTAACTGATTCATAATAACTTTCTGTTTCTGAACTACCTAGGAATGCAGCTGTGAGAAGCAAAAAAGAAGGGGGGGGGGGAACATACACACATCATTCAAAAGAAATCCTACCCTGAATTCAGTTTTCTAAATTTCACCAACTGGTCTTTTGTGCATGCTTGACTTTCAAATTCTCTCCAAAGTTCTGAATTATGGCAAGATCATTGCTCTGCTTTTGAACGTATGGCTCATCTGTTGCTCATCCGACAAAATATTTCGAATCTTGGTCATGTCACCCTGGGAATGCTGCAGGGTGTTCTGATCCAAATCCTTTTCCAATAAGACAAACAATAACCAAAGGGAACAGAGACCTTTTAATGAGTCTTACGAATCCCTGGTTAAAAGGCTGCTGCAAACTAATTAACTTTGATAAACATAAACCTTGCCAAAACTGTGCAAGACTGCCAAGAGTCACAGATAAGAAATATTTTACAACACAAGAGTCTTCAAATACCAAATTAAAGATACTATAATGTCCATGAGGCTGAGTTTCAAAACGTCTTTGCTTCCTGCAAAGAATGTTTGCTTCACAGCTGGCTTTTATCTTCTTGAAGGAAGGGCCATTACCTTGCAGCCTTACTCCCGAGTCAGCTGTGCTGTTGTAGCTGCTCTTTTCTGTGCGCATGTGCACTTGGCACAGGGTCCTCAGGAACCTCCTCATTGCTGCTGCCAGCCCCCACAATCTCTGAAGGCAGCAGTCCACTCCCTAATGGTCCTGGCCCCTCATCTGAGTCCTCGCCCTCCTCAGCCGTTCACACCTGCTGCCGGCTAACAACAACACAATGGTCCTAAGTGTGAAGACTTCAAGTCACTTTTTCAGCGCCGTTGTAACTTTGAACAGTGTCAGGCACAAGAAACCGGGATCATGCATTAAGTCCAAGCACAGAAGGTTTATTATTGCAGTCGATACGCAAGAATCTGGTCAATGAATGATCAGCACTAAAATTAGTGTTGAAAGAAATATCCATCTGGTTCAGTTTCAAGTGGGGAGAAAGACACTGGAAACATGGAGGCTGATTGGAAAGATGGTGTCAGGATTCCAGCAATTGCCCTAATTAAATCATAAACCTTGAGCCAAGCTTCAAAAAACTTTGAAAGATTTATTAGGAGTGACATGCCAGCATGACCTGTATGAAGCCAACTCTGAGACATGTAATTTACAATCACCTATGATCCTGTCTTCTCCCACCCCCCTGAGTGTATCATAATTCAGATTCTCCAACCGAAAGACATTCATGGGCTGGGTGTCATCAATCACATTCTCCAATAAAGAATTTTTGTGGACAGAATACCCAGTTGCCTAAGTTACAATCTTTGGGAAATAAGCTTGGAATGTGCTTCTGATTTTAATTGCCGTATGCTCCTTCAGGTCCCCTCCCCTCTTTGTCATGGCAACTTGGAAACAGGCATAGGGATGTTTTACAAGTTGACAGATGGTTTAATGGTGAAGCAGAACCACCAAGCACATGTGATTCTGAACAGCTGACCACATGGAGTGGAGAGTGAGGGTTAATTACACCCTCTCCTGGGCCTTGCCCTTGAGTTTCCTGTTCCTGTGGCAAGAGCATGTATTCCATTGGGTGTTTTAGATTCCCATGGGGCCATGTGGGGGTCATGTTTGACTTGAAGTCAAGTTTGGTTGGAGTGTGTGCTGATGCAATGAAGGGGATTGTTGAGCAATTCCTTTTGTAGCTGAAGGCTAATCCTACCTTTGTTCAGAATATCCTGTCTTATGAATGGATTACCAAATCTGCATTTCTAAAAGTTGGCCCCTTAGTTCCTACTTGGGGACAGGGACCTGAGGCTCTGAGTTTTTGTCCTTGGAAACATGTTTCTCCTTTAGGGAAAATATAATATTTTGCCTTTTTTTAAATATTTCTCAAAATACTTCATTCTTCTAGGAGGGATGAGTGCTAATTTTCTACATTAACATTAGATAAGGGTCAACTGGAATTCACAGGGGCTGGACTTAGATCTATTGTGGCAATGCAAGGATTTCAAACTGATGACATGTTTAACTCTGCACCACCCAGCTCTGTCTGCTCTTCCCCTGCATCCTGTCTTAAATGAATGGTGGTACATTGAGGACTACCTGTACAAATTAAGGAGAAAGTTTATAGTTCAGGGTTGAAATGAAAGGTCCTTGGTGCTCTCTGAGCTTGGTTGTTTTCTTGCAGATGTTTCATTACCCAAACTAGGAAACATCATCAGTGCTAGAAGGGAGTAGAGTTTGCAGGGGGAGGAAAGGAGGGAGGGAGGGAGGGAGGAGGACAACTATGGGGTCCTTGGTGCTATGGCAGGAAGCATATTTCTTTCTTGTCTCCCTTGATGCATTGCAAGGCTTTCTCTGTAGATTAGGAACCCTAAACGTGCTTGTTTTCAAAAGGAAATGGGACTTTCTGGTTTTTCTTTGAAGACGTTTCGCTTCTCATCCAAGAAGCTTCCTCAACTCTGAATGGATGGTGAGGAATGGAAGGGTTTATGCTCCTTGCAGACAAAGCTGGTCATTTGCATTCTTTTAGTGAGTTGTTAAGGTCACCTGGAGGTTTATCTGTGTCCTCAGGATCACCTGAGTGGTGCAAATGGCTATGGAGCTTTCTTGGAACTGTTGAAAGGACTGAATTGTAGATTGGAGATAGATGATGTCATATCCCTCTCCTTCTGTTGAGAGAGGGCTGTTTAATTTGGACATAGATGGCCTCGTTGACCCCTCTTTCAAACCAGCAGTCCTCTCTGTCCAAAATGTGGACTTTTTCTGTCTTCAGAAGAGTGGACTTTGTCTTTTAAAAGCAGATGGACTGCTGAATCTAGTCCTGACGGCTTTGTTCTCCTCCATTGTGCCAGGCGTTTATGAAGAATGCAAATGACGAGCTGTCTGCAAGGAGTATAAATCCTTCCATTCCCCACCATCCAGTCAGAGCTGAAGAAGCTTCTTGGATGAGAAGCGAAACGTCTTAAAAAACTCCCAGAAACTCCAATTGCCTCTTAAAAAAAGAAGAAGAACTTTTGGGATAACCATGACCTGAATGACTGACATCTCCATAGTCATTTAGCAATGTAGATAGGAATATTCCATTTGACTTAGCTCTAAGAACAGAATGCAAGAAAAGCCCCATGGAAATTGCCATTGAAGGGAATAGTAATAATAAATAAATGTAGTAAAATATATTATAGCATTAAATAGAGAGTTACTCTACAGGTATTTGTTATCTTGCTGTTGTAAAAAAGATTCCCTTAACTTTTCACTTGTAAAACAATTATAAACACATGCCTGCAATCCGTTACATTCCTCTCTTATTAAGACACATGATTGTCCCATCTAAATCAATCTGAATCCATCTGTTTTCCTGGATTGATACATTTCACCCCAGCATCACCTCTCTGGGAATGTAACATACCTCCATTCGGAAGGAATCCACACCTTTGAAGTTATGCTGTTAATAGCCTCCTTAAGTGATCAATTGTGACCAATTAGATGGACAATAGGAGAAGAGATAATGAAAGGTAAACAGAGAGAGATCTGTCTTTTGCAGGAAAGATGTAAATCTAAGAGAGTTTTACAATGCAGTTACTCAATTTCTAAGAATCTTAAAGATATAAAAGGGATAGGGCGTCTTTCTGTATTTTCTAGAGTTTTCCTCCCACGTCTCTTGTGATGTGCTGGAAATTCTTTCCAGATCTTTAACTTTGATCAAAGAATAAAAGTCTGCTTTATTTAATTTGCAAGCCTCTGTTTAAGTCTTTGTTTTTGGTTCATTTTTGGTTTAAGTGTACTGCCAGGCCTTACACCACCTTACAGTCATCCCACAATGGTTACCACCAACATACACCCAAGTATACAAAAGAATAGCTATTTAAAAAAAAAGAATTAGCTGTTCGTTGCTTCCCATCATTCCATTTTCAGTATCCTGACCCCTGGGAGAAGGAATGTAACAGTTGGCAGGAGTTTGGCTTCAGATGTAATTGGGGTTTTTTTTCCTCCTCCTTTTTCTAATTCCTTCTGGAGGATGACAGAATCCGATGACACATGTTGATGCTTGGGGATAAGAATACCGAATAGAGCCAATTAGCACTTTCTATCGATGTCAGGTTTTATCCTCTGTAAAATAAATTAGGAAAGAGACATTGCGTTAAAATGCACAGTGAACACCAGTCACACTCACTCCCCCAGCAAATTTTCCTTGGTGTGTGTGTGGGTTTGTGTGCGTGCGTGCATGCAGTCTCTCTTCCAGGCTTGTGTAAGTGACAAAGCACTAGTGAACATTTAGGAAATGCAAACAGTCACTTAGTGACAATTGGCCCTCTAATATTGAAATCATCCTGTTGATGCAGAGCTAGTAAAATGTATGAGAACCAGTTTGCAAGTCAAGTGCACTTTGTATCCAGTGTCCCACTGCGAAAAAGATCTCTTCCCTGCCTTTTGAAATAATTGGATTTCAAAAAGGATGTCTGCTTGCACTGAATAGCTTTGACCTTTGAAAAAGAATGATGGAAGGTGCATGTCTTTGGAGGGATCTTGCTCCTAAAATGAATCTCAGTGAGCTTTAATAGCAACAGCACTTAGACTTATATACCACTTCACAGTGTTTTTGCAGCCCTCTCTAAGCAGTTTACAGAGTCAGCCTACTGCCCTCAAACAATCTGGGTCCTCGTTTTACCAACCTCAGAAGGATAGAAGGCTGAGTCAGCCTTGAGCCATTAAGAATCGAATTTCTGGCTACGGGCAGAGTTTGCCTGCAATATGGCACTCTAACCACTGTGCCATCACACCTAGCAGAAGTAGGAAGTGGGGAAGGAAAAGGAAGAAGAAGTGGAAGGAGAAGGAAAAAGGGAAGGGGGAAAGGGAGGGAGGGAAGGGAAGGGAAGAGAAGGAAGGAACGGAGGGGAGAAGGAGGAAGAGGGAAAGAAGAAGAGGAAGAAGGAAAAAGAGAAGGGGAAAAAAGGGAAGGAAGGAAGTGGAAAAGGAGGAAAGGGAAGAGAAAGAGGAAGTGGAGGAGGAAGGAGAAGGAAAAAGGGAAAGGAAGGGAAGATGGGAGTGGGAAGGGGGAAGGGAAGGAAGAAAGGAAGAAATAGCAATAGCATTTAGACTTATATTCTACTTCACAGTGCTTTACCGCCCTCTCTAAGCAGTTTACAGAGTCAGCCTCTTGTCCTCAACAATCTGGCTCCCCATTTTACCAACCTCAAAAGGATGGAAGGCTGAGTCAACCTTGAGCCTGGTGATATTCGAACTGCCTAAATTGGAGTCAGCCGGCAGTCAGCAGAAATAGCCTGCAATACTGCACTCTGACCACTGCGCCACCACAAATGAGACTCTCTTGTTGTTGTTTATTACTAAATGATTAGTACTCTGCGTGCCATTGTTCAGTTGAAAACCCAATCAGGGGATGAAGCCCGAAAGATATTTGGCCAAGAGAAATCCAGCTGTTAGCTGGAGAAGGAACATCTGCAGGGAGCATACTTTGACTCTTCCTGTTAAAAAATAGGCGAGAAGCAAAGATCCTCTCAAATTGAGCTAAGACGCCATCATTTTGACAGTGATGAGGAAATGGCTCTTTCCTTTTTTGGATGCTTTTTAAAATTTACAGGAGGACCACTTGACTTCCCTGTCCTGTTTTCTGGTGCTGATCTTCCATGGCACATTTGTAAGCTAAATAGATTTGGGTCTAATTAGTACTTATACCTATATAGGATGTTGTATAGGGAATCTTAAAATCAAGTATGGGCAAAAGAAACTATGTCTATAATGCTACCAGGAAGACTTTGTGGAGCTACCCATAAAGACCCCAAGGGCAGATTTTGTTTGGAAGGACACTTTATCACCCTGGATTAATATTTGTTATTAGCCCTTTCTGCTTTTGAAATGTGGATTTACAGACGGCTGTTACATATAAGTTGGGTTGACAAACTCAGAAAGGAAGAGGTGATAAGCCACCTGGGAAAGCCAAGGGAAATCATCAAAACCATTAAAAAACAAAAATTAGAATACTTTGGACATGGGATGCGACACCCGGAAAAATACGGCATCCTTCACTTCATCCTCCAGGGAAAGGTTGAAGGCAAGCGAGGTCCAGGCAGAAGAAGAACATCACAGCTTCAAAATCTAAGGGACTGGTTTGGACAAAACTCAGCAGCCCTTTTTCATGCAGCTATTGATAAAAATAAGATCACCAACATGATCACCAATGTCCGATGGCGGATATGGCAGAAGAAGAGGAAGAAATTAGCCCTTTCTAGAGACAATTTGTTGAATCCCACTTTAAGTTCTTCTAAGCCAGTAGCTATGACATCCATGAGTATATGTGTAATCAGATGTACGTTTATAATATTTTAGAGTTTATATTTCAAAGACATTGAGACTCTGGAAAGAGTGCAGAGAAGAGCAACCAAGAGGATTAGAGGACTGAAGGCTAAAACATATGAAGAACGGTTGCTGCAATTGGGTATGTCTAGTTTGAGGAAAAGAAAGGATAGGGGAGACATGATAGCAGTCTTCCAGTATTTGAGGGGCTGCCCCAAAGTAGAGGGAGTCAAGCTATTCTCCAAAGCATCTGAAGGCAGGAAAAGAAGAGTAAGTGGAAACGAATCAAGGAGAGAAGCAACCTAGAACTAAGGAGAAATTTCCTGACAGTGAGAACAATTAATCAGTGGAACAACTTGAAGTTGTGGGTGCTCCAACACTGGAAGTTTTTAAGAAGAGATAGGACAACCATTTGTCTGAAATGGTATAGGGTTTCCTGCCTAGGCAGGGGGTTGGACTAGAAGACCTCCAAGGTCCCTTCCAACTCTGTTATTCTGTTCTGTTCTATTCTATTGCTAATTAGCATCTAGATAATAATTAGTATCTAGACAGCAGATTTAATTGGATCTACTGCTAATTAATTTTTCTGGCTGTCACCTACAGGATGTCACCAGAGGAAGCCCCATGCTCTCGCCACATTTTCTCCCTCTGGCATATGGAGTTTAGAAAGATGGAGGAGGCCTGGAGAAAGTGGTGACTTTGGTCACATTAAAGATGAACGAAAAAAACGAGTGGTTTCTGTTACTGCAACCTTTGCGCTGATGACGTTAATACAAATTATTATATCTGACTTTATTTTAAAACATCAACACCGAAGCCGTAATCTTTTCCTCTAGGTTGCCTTGGCTATAATCTTCTGTTGTGGGGTACAGAAATGATTTTAAACACCAGACTTAATGGGATTAATGCTTGGCTGGAGACGTGTCTTTAGATAATAATGTGCTTTATTTTACTTATTTTAAAAATGCGGAAAGATAGCCCCGGTGCGTTGCGAGGTGGAATTTTCTACAGAGTGAGCCCTAGATTTCTATTCCCAATTTCTTCTTGATAGTTTAACTGCTATTACTGGACTGGAGGGTAAAACATGTGATAAACGGTTGCAGGAACTGGACCTGGCTAGTCTAAGGAAGAGAAGGACCAGGGGAGACATGAGAGCAGTCTTCCAATAGTTGGGGGCTGCCCCAGAGAGGACGGGGTCAAGTTTTTTCTAAAGCACCTGAAAGCCAGACAAGGAATAATGGATGGAAACTGATCAAGGAGAGATTCAGATAAGGAGAAATTTCCTAACAGAGAGACCAATCAACCAGTGGAACAATTTTCCTTCTAAAGTTGTGAATGCTCCAACATTGGAAGTTTTTAGGAAGAGATTGGATAACCATTTGTCTGAAATGGTATAGGGTTTCCTGCCTGAGCAGGGGGTTTGGACTAGAAGACCTCCAAGGTCCCTTCCAATTCTTGATTTTCTATTCTATTGCAGCAAGGTCTAATATTGTAATATTTTTCAAATGCAGTCACTCACAATTTGAACCCTCTGCCCCTGGCTATATCATTGGAGCCTTGATTTTACTTTCCCTTCTTGCTTATTGTTGGCTTCTGGAAGAAAATGTTACTGAACAAACAATAAACGCATCTATCATTCCAAGGTGGCAGTAAAAGCATTGGGATCCGAAACCGCTGAAAAATGGCATGTTTCGTGTAAGAGATATTTATAACTGCGCCCGAAAAGGCTATTTTCTCAAAGCGTGGCACTCCATCTGATGCCAATCACTATCCAGACAGAGAAACAAAATGCTATTTTTTTTTTTGGGGGGTGAGTTGTACATTTGTCTGGAACACAAAGAATACCACGTCCTCTATTGAATTAGACCTCATGCACATCAAAGTCAGAAATCTAGTGCCATTTAGCCAGAAGTGAATAATCACATCATGGTCCTCGTCTCAGCTAACCTACACAGGAGGTGATCCTAATCAGATAGGAAAACGTATCTTGTTTTTGTTCTCTTCTCAAGAGAAAAAATGGCATAAAAATATTGAAATAAATGGGTTATTAGTTTCGCGCTGCTTCCTTTTCTTCCCTCCAGGTACTAGGCAAAATTTCCATTCTTCTGGAATAAACTGAGAGCATCTGCTGTTTAATTCGAAAGGAATAAGGCTGTGTTTCTGGTTTTTCTTCAGAAAGAATTGGGGGATGCATAATGGACCATGCTCAGATGTGGTACTCAGCCGGTTCTGACAGGTTCTGGAGAACTGGTAGTGGACATGTTGAGTAGTTCAACAACCGGCAAATACCACCTCTGACTGGCCCCGCCAACCCCATCTATTCTCTACCTCCCATTGAGTCCCAGCTGATTGGCTGGGTCTTCTTTGGTTGCCCTGCATAGGAGAATGGAGCTGGAAAGCAGGTTAGTGGGGTCGTCAGCAGAGGTGGTATTCAGCAGGTTCTGACAAGTTCTGGAGAACCAGTAGCGGAAATCTGGAGTAGTTTGGAGAACCGGCAAATTCCACCTCTGACTGGCCTCGTCCCATCTACTCCCTGCCTCCCATTGAGTCCCATTGAGCTGATCGGTTGGGTGTTCTTTGGTTGCCCTGCACAGGAGAACAGAGCTGAAAAGCAGGTTAATTGGTGGGGAGGGAATAGGATTTTGCAGTATCCTTTCCCTGCCACGCCCACCATGCCATGCCCACCAAGCCATGCCCACAGAGCCGATAGTAAAAAAAAAAAAATTGAATCCCCCCGCTGACTATGATGGCAAGATTTTGTCTGAAATGATGTAGGGTTCCTGCCAGAGCAGGAGGTAGAAGACGTCCAAGGTCCCATATGAGCCAGCCGTGTGCAGCAGCAGCCAAAAAAGCCAATGCAATCCTAAGTTGTATTAACAGAGGGATACAATCAAGATCAAGGGAAGTACTAATGCCACTCTATAAAGCCTTAGTAAGAACGCATCTAGAGTACTGCATCCAGTTTTGGTCACCACACTATAAAAAAGATGTTGAGACTCTAGAAAAAGTGCAGAGAAGAGCAACCAAGATGATGAAGGGACTGGAAGCTCAAACATATGATGAATGGTTGCAGGAACTGGGCCTGGCTATTCTAGGGAAGAGAAGGACCAGGGAAGACATGAGAGCAATCTTCCAATATTTGAGGGGTGCCACAGAGAGGAGGGGGGTCAAGCTGTTTTCCAAAGCATTTGAAGGCCAAACAAGGAATAACGGAAGGAGAGATTCAACCTGGAAGTAATGAGAAATTTTCTGACAGGGAGAACAATCAACCAATGGAACAGAAGTTGCCTTCAGAGGTTGTGGGAGCTTCATCACTGGAAGCTTTCAAGAAGAGACTGGACTGCCATCTGTTAAGAATTGTGTAGGGCAGAGGTATTCAAATCTGACAGCTTTAAGACTTGTGGACTTCAACTCCCAGAATTCTTCCTCCAGTCATGTTAGCTCGGGAATTCTGGGAGTTGAAATCCAGAAGTCTTAAACTTGCCAAGTTGGAAGACCCTTGGTGTAGGGTCTCCTGCCTGGGGGTGGAGGGTTGGACTAGATGACCTACAAGGTTCCTTCCAACTCTGTCTATCTATCTGTCTATCTGTCTATCTATCTATCTATCTATCTATCTATCTATCTATCTATCTATCTATCTATCTATCTATCTATCTATCTATCTATCTATCCTGTCTTATCTTGTATCTATCATCTCTCTCTCTCATCTGTCTTATTTTCTATCTATTATGCATAAGTGCACCATCGTGCCTACCATCCCTGTCCTATTGTCCCCATTTATTCATACCTATTTCCTGTATTCCTACTTATGTTTATACTTATATTTATTACCTTGTAAGCGATTGACAAATCAAACAAATAAAAACAAGTAAATAAAATCTCTCTCTCTCCTTAATGAACTGAAGAATTAAGTGTTGTACGTTATGATTCTTGATTCTTAACGAATGTATCTTTTCTTTATGTACACTGAGAGTATTTGCACCAAGACAAATTCCTTGTGTGTCCAATCACACTTGGCCAATAAAAGTATTCTATTCTATATTCTATTCTAAGAAGCTCCTAGGATGAGAAGTGAAACCTTTTCAAGGACTAAAAACCAAGAAAGCCCAGTTGCCTTTAGAAAAAGCCCCGCAGGGATAACCATGATCTGGAGGATTGAGAAACTCCATAGACCATTGGAAAGTTCCCAAAACAAATGATGGGAACCGAATAAGAGAAGAAAAACTCACTAGTAAGCCTTTCTTCTTTTTCTTTTTTTGCATTTAAGCCCATAAATCCAGCAGTGCCCATTTCCTTCTTCCTGGTGGCAGTTATGTGTTGTCATCCGTAAACACCTGAAATACGATGCTCTTTTGAGCAGTTTGGAACAAATGGACTTCTTGGCCAAAGGAGCTGTTCCAGTTGTCGTGTTGTGCTAAGACTCTCACTCCTGTCATAATTCAGGACGTCTCTCTCTCTCTCTCTCCCCTCCCCCACCCCTTTCTTCCCCTCCTCCCTTGTGTTTCCTCCATCCTCCTCCCTTAGATAGGCGGATGAAAGTTTGGCTTCCCTAGCCTGCGTCTTTCTAAGAATAGCTTCCCACTCAAACCTTATCGGGCTCGTTCCAGGGAGATGCCGGGCTCCAAAAAAAAAAAAAAAATATTACAAAAATCCACTTTACAGCTCCCCGATGGTTTTGTTTCCTTGGATCAGGTTACTTAAAAGCTGTGGCATCCTGGAAGGACAAGGCATTTAGGGAGATGGATTGAACGTCGATCTCCAGAGGTTGGGAAGACGCAGGCACACACACCCACCTCCAGGGACACACCACTCTCTCTTTCTCTCTCTCTCACATACACACACAAACCACGGCTAGAACGGAGGGGGACAGGCAGCACTGCCTTGCTTCCCACAGTCAGCTGAGGGTTAATCCAGCAAAGAGCTTCTAGGCGTGAAGGTTGCTCTTGGCTGCGAAAGGTAGATCTCTGCCTGGATGTTAAGAGATCCCTCCTCTCTTCCAAGCACCAGAGGGCTTCAGCGGATTCCTTCCAGGATTGCCTACAGGGAGCAAACTCTGTACCCTCCAGGGGATCTCTTTGTTCCTGCCCAGATGGGGATCCTCTCCTCTCTGCCTGGGATTTAACTCTGGGGAGGAAGAGGAGAAACTCCTGCTGGGAAGGGTTTCCTGTGACCATTGTTGGATCTCCCCACCTCTCCTGGATTAATGAGTGCCTTTCTCAGCCGCTCCAGGTAAGTCTCGGGCAGCAGGATGAGAAGCTTCCAGGGTAGCATCCCCAGGTCCCTGTTTTCCAACCTGGTGGGAGCGTCACTGAATCTAGTGGGCGTTTTCGAACTGGAGCAATGGGTGGATCCTTATTCTCACCCTGGCTGAGAAACCAGGAAGTCCTCACCTTACAATGACAACTGAGCCCCAAATGTCCACTGGTAAATGAATTTGTCCCATTTTAATGACCTTTTGGGGGCCACCGTTGTTAAGCGAATCAATGCCATCGCTAAGCGCATCATGCGGTTGTTAAACGGAATCTGGCTTTCCCCACTTGGTTGTCGGAAGCCGGCTGGGAAGGTAACAAATGCAGATCACGTGACTCACCCGAGCACAGTGAAACTGGCAGGAATACATGCCCGTTGCCAAGCCTTTGAATTTTTATCGTGAGACCAGGGAAATACTGCAGCAGTCATAAGTGTGAACCCCGGTCACAAGTCCACCTTTTTTTCAGTGTCGTTGAACAGTCCCTAAACAAATGATTGTAAGTCAAGGATCACCTGCTGATTCAGTGGTGGGATTCAAATTATTTTACTACTGGTTCTATGGGCGTGGCTTGGTGGGCGTGGCTTGGTGGGTGTGGCAGGGGAAAGATATTGCAAACTCTCCATTCCCTCCCCACCCCACTAACCTGCTTTCCAGTTCCATTCTCCTGTGCAGGGCAACCAAAGAAGACCCAGCCAATCAGCTGGGACTCAATGGGTGGCGGAGCATAGATGGGGGCGGGGCCAGTCAGAGGCGGGATTTGCCGGTTCTCCGAACTACTCAAAATTTCCGCTACCAGTTTGCCAGAACCAGTCAGAACTGGCTGAATGCCACCTCTGTGCTGATTGCTTTGTTTTTAACCCTGGGAGGGGGGAGAAATGTAGGGGTGATGTTGATAAGCATTGATTACGTGTTTTGAAAGGGACAGCAAAGCTATGAACTTGGGCACATGGCAAAGCCTGGGCGGAAGGAAGTTGACTTCGCTGCAGGACGTGGGCGATAGTAGCAAACGGGCATATCAAAAAAGAAAGTTTTCAACTAAAAGTCTCACAAGGCAAACATTTTCCTCTTTGATGTTATCTGAGTGTGGTAGGACATTTCCTCCCACTAATGTCCTGACGTGAGAAGCCAAGCTTTCCACGCCTTAATCTGAGATAGAAACACACACATGCAGAGAGAGAGAGAGAAAGGGAGAAAGGGAGCAAAAGAGAGGGAGGGAGGGAAAGAGAAAAGAGAGAGAGAAAGAGAATGAGAGAGAGAAAGAAAGAGAGAAAGGGAGGGAAAATGAGAGAGAGAGAAAGTGACAAAGAGAGAAAAAAGAGAGAAGAGAGAGAGAGAGAAGAGAGAGAGAAAAAGAGAGAAAGAGGAGAGAAAATGAGAGAGGAAGAGAGAGAGAAAAAAGAGAGAAAGTGACAGAGAGAGAGAAAAGAGAGAGAGAGAAAGAGAAAGAAAAGAGAGAGAAAAGAGAGAAAGGGAGAGAAAATGAGAGAGAGAGAGAGAAAGAAAAAAAGGCAGAGAGAGAAAGTGACAGAGAAAGAGAGAGAGAGAGAGAGAAAAAAAAGAGAGAAAGAGAAAAGAGAGAGAAAAAAGACACAAAGAGAAAGTGACAGAGAAACAGAGAGAGAGAGAAAGGGAGAGAAAATGATAGAGAGAAAGAGAGAGAGAAAAAAACGGCAGAGAGAGAAAGAGACAGAGAAAGAGAGAGAGAGAAAAGAGAGAGAGAGCATTGCTGGTGTTCATGTTTTCGGTTGAGGCATTCACTGGTTGCTTTCAAACTATCCCATTCAGAGTAAGATATGCTACGATAGGCAGTCCTCATCCTAGGACCACAATTGAGCCCAGAATTTTCTGTTGCTAAGTGAAGTCTTTGTGAAGTGCGTTCTGTCCCATTTGACGGCTTTTCTTGCCACCTTCGTTAAGTGAATCGCTGCCGTTGGTTTTTCAGTCACACGGGTGATTAAGCGACTCTGGCTCCTTCCCCCCCCCGGACTTTGCTGGTCAGAAGCTCGTGGAAGGGGGTTCAAGTGACTTCTGGGACCCTGCAGCCCTCATAAATATGAGCCAGTGGCCAAGGGTCTGAATTGTGACCATGGGGATGTGGTGACGGTCGTCAGTGTGAAAAATGGTCGTAAGTCATTTTTTTCCCAGTGCCGTTGTAACTTCGAACAGTCACTAAATGAAAGGTTGTAAGGTCTACCTGCACATCAAAATTAAGACCTGTGCAATCATGTCATCCCACGAAAAGACAGCTTGGTGTTTCCTCTCCTATGTTCTTCTTCAGCCATTGTCTCACCCAAGACTGTCCTGTTGTGTCTTTGTCCCTTCCATACAATCTCTTTAAAACATCATCTTCTTTTAACATCCCATAATCCCTTGCGGGGTGGAGTCTGGGCAACTAAATGGAGCTGAGTGTTTATTGACCGGATGCCCTTCCTGTCACCAATGCAGAGTTCTTTTTCCAGCAGATACATTCTCATCACGTCTAGAGAGAGAAATATCTGCCTCTACCTAGGATTGAACTCACAGCCTCCTGATTGTGAGGTGAAAGCTCCACATGTAGGCTACTGCACCACTCCCATACAATCTCTTTGAATCATCACCTCCTTTTAATCCTTGTGAGGGTGGAGTCCGGGCAACTGAATGGAGCTAGAGAGTGTTTTCTGGCCAGATGCCCTTCCTGTCACCAATGAAGAGTTTTGTTCAGCAGATATGTTCCCATTGGGCCCAGAGAGAGAAAAATATCTGCCTCTACCTAGGGTCAAACTCACAACCTTCTGATTGTAAGGCGAGAGCTCCACCTCTAGGCCACCGCACCATTCCCATGCAATCTCTTTGAATGCCCACCCCAAATTTAATTGCACCCTCCTGATTCTCTTCCCACATTCTCCTGACCTCTGCTTTACAGCTCTGCATGGTGAAACCACCCAGGAGGTTTTTCATTATGATGATGAATCATTAGAGATAAAAGAGAAAGGAAATTCTGAGGGTTTCAAATGGCAACCTGTTGTGCTGTACAGGAGGCATCAGCATTTCCTGATAAGGCAACCATTAGAAATTCTCTTGCATGTAAGGCTTTGGAAGGCCAGAAAAATGACTCTCTCTCTCTCTCTTTCTCTCTCTCTCTCCCTCTCACCTCTCTCTCTCCCTCTCATCTCTCATCTCTCTCTCTATCTCTCTATCCATCTCTCTATCCATCTCTCCATCCATCCATCCATCCACCCATCCGTCCATCTACAGTATCTGTCTATCTGTCTGTCTATCTATATCATCCATCCATCCATCCATCCATCCATCCATCCATCCATCCATCCATCCATCCACCTACCTACCTACCTACCTACCATGTTTCCCAAAAAATAAGGCCCTGTCTTATAATTTTTTGCCTCCAAAAAAGGCACCAGGGCTTATTTTGGGGGGAAGTCCTCCACTGACTAACCTCACTTGCATGCGTCGCCCCTGGCCTCTTTTCCGCTGTCAGAGGCCTTCAGGAACTTCTTCTTCTGCAGCTGGCAAGGCTTTTCTGAAGGCCTCTGTAGCCAATAATAGAGCTCTGGATCGATCCAGAGCTTTGTTATCATCTACAGAGGCCTTAAGGAAAGCCTTGCCTGTCTTGCTGGCTGCAGAAGAAATGTGTGAGACTGTCCAAAGGTAAGTAGTAGGGCAACTCCACCCCCCCCATCACCACCCTTGCTTAATTTTTACCTGTGCACTCTGGAGGGGGCACGATCTTAATTAGGGCTTATTTTTTGGGGGGGGGATAGGGCTTATATTGGGTGCATATGTAAAAATCAGGCTAGGACTTACTTTCAGGGCAGGTTGTATTTTCAGGGAAACAGGGTACAAGTTGACAGTATCTCTCTCTCTCTCTCTCTGCCCATCCACTCATCCGTGCATCCATCCATCTAATTTATCCATCTAATCCATCCATTCTGAATCCATCCACTGCAGGGAATTCTCTTCACTGAAGATTGTCTATTGTGATCTACTAAGCTGGCGCTTAATTCATAGATATGGTTTCAACTTTTCAACTAAAACTTCCAGGGAACGATTGGCCGAAAGTCACCTAGACAGCCAGTTACCACGATATCTCTGCCTGCCTGCCTGCCTCTCTCTGTCTTTCACCTTCTCTTCTCTCTCTAAAGCCTCCTCTGGAGACCCAGGACACAAACCTTTATTAGATGGCAAGCTAAGCTGTGCTCCTGCCTTTATTACTTTTCCTTTATTTAGCACTATCAGGAAATGAAAAAGAACCTTTTCAACCCCGGTTTAGACATAGTTCAGAATTAAAAATTAATCAATGCTCCCAGCTGCCGGTTGTCCAGATTCTCAGAGGAACACAATGGACATCCTGCTATTTATCTCTTCAGAAACAACTCTCCCCTTTTCCCCTGAGGACTCCCCATTTCCATCATTAAACTACTCATTATCCCCCCCAAAAAAGTACAACAGGAAGGAAAGGAAACGGACTGGCACAAAGCATGGTAGGATAGAGAAGAGCTTCCGACATTCCTCTTTATGCATTTCTTCAATTTATATAGCTTGCCCTCCTCACGTATGTAACTCTAGGTGGCTCACCAAGATATCAGCAAATAATTGGGAAAATGGAAGGGGGAACATCACATCTAGAGTACTGCATCCAGTTTTGATCACCACACTATAAAAAAGATGTGGAGACTCTAGAAAAAGTGCAGAGAAGAGCAACCAGGATGATGAGGGCACTGGAGACTAAAACATATGAAGCACGGTTACAGGAACTGGGCTTGGCTAGTCTAGGAAAGAGAAGGACCAGGGTAGACAGAATAGCAGTCTTCCAATATTTGAGAGGCTGCCCCAGAGAGGAGGAAGGGGTCAGGCTATTCCCAAAAGCACCTGAAGGCCAGACAAGGAATAATGGATGGAAACTGAACAAGGAGAGATTCAACCTGGAAATAAGGAGAAATTTTCTGACAATGAGAACAACCAACCCATGGAACAGAGGTTGACCTTAGAAGATGTGGGAGCATCATCCCTGGAGGTTTTCAAAAGAGACTGGACCGCCATCTGTCCGAAATGGTGTAGTGTCTCCTACTTGGGTGGGGGGTTGGACTGGATGACCTACAAGGTCCCTTTTGCTGTTAATCTGTAATCTTTCTGCTGTCATCCCATCCAGACTTGCAAACCCAGATCTAACTCTCTTCTGCCAGGAGTGGCTCCCTGCAGCTTTCTCAAAGGCAATACAGGTCACCCTCGACTTACGACCACAATGGAGCCCAATGTTTCTGTTGCTAAGTGAGACCATTGTTCAGCGAGTTTCACCCTGTTTCACAACCTTTCTTGCCACCGCTGTTAAGAGAATCACTGCGTTTGTTAAGCTAGTAAGCTGGTTGTTAAGTGAATCCAGCTTCCCCATTGACTTGGCTTGTGGGAAGGTCGCCAATGGGGATCCTGTGACCCTGGGACATTGCAACCGTCACAAGTATGAACCAGCGGCCAAGCATCCAAATTTTGATAATTTGATTACGGGGATGCTACAAGGGTTGTAACTGTGAAAACTGGTCAGAAGTCCCTTTTTTTGGAATGCCATTGTAACTTTGAACGGTTGCAAAATGAACTGTTATATGTCGAAGACTTCCTGTATCCTGTTCCCTTCCCCTGATAGGACATTGCCCATCGAGATTCGTCTCAGAAAACTAGAAGTAGGTGTGGAGATGCATGAGTCACTAGTGCTGGAAGAACTATTCGTTCTGGTTCATTTCCAAGCTGGAAGAAAGACACTGGAAACATAGAGGCTGACTGGAAAGATGGTTTATTGGTAAACAGGACTACCTGCAGGGGTGGGGTTCAAAAATCCCAACAACCGGTTCTCTGCCTGGTTGCTGGGTGGGCATGGCCATGGTGGGCGTGGCCTACCAGAACTTCCGGGAGGGTCGTTTTTTGCCTTCCCCAGAGTATGAAGACTTCCCTTGGGTCTCTGGGAGGGCAAAAACAGCCTCCCACAGGCTCCGGAGGCCCCCCGGAAGCTGGAACAGGCCTGTTTCTGGACTTCCAGAACTTCTGGGAGGGTTTTTTTCACCTTCCCCAGAGTCTGGAGGCTTCCCTCGAGCCTCTGGGAGGGCGAAAACAGCCTCCTATGGGCTCCAGAAACCCTTCAGAAGCTGGAAACAGATCTATTCCTGGACTTCTGGAATTTCTGGAAGGGCTTTTTTTACCTTTCCCAGAGTCCTGAGGCTTCCCTCGGGCCTCCAGGAGGGCAAAAATGGCCTCCCCTGGGCCTCAGAGACTCCTGGGGGGAAGGGTGGGGAGGGCCCAGCCGGTTGGTTCAACTACCAGTTCGGCGAACCAGATGTAAATTTAATATCTGGTTCACCCTAACTGGCCCGAACCAACTGAATCCCACCTCTGACCACATGGGTTTGAGGTCCTGGGTCAGTTGACCAACTGGTTTGAGGAGTAGATGGATTTTTGTACATTTTTTTCCACAGCCTTTTTGTAATTTAGAGGTTGGTTTTGTGTTTTTTGTTATTTGATTTTAATGAGTTTGT
Organism: Bungarus multicinctus; assembly: GCA_023653725.1. Classification (NCBI taxonomy): domain Eukaryota; kingdom Metazoa; phylum Chordata; class Lepidosauria; order Squamata; family Elapidae; genus Bungarus; species Bungarus multicinctus. The sequence continues at coordinate 22,361,396 of CM042837.1, read as the reverse complement.
CTCGTGGCAATGAGTTGGGGTTTTTAACCTTGTTTAACAAATATAATGAATCCTAGATGCTGGCTTACTTTTGGGTTTTTAATCCTGTCTTGAATGGATTACTAAATCTTCATTTTTAAAAGGTGGCCTTCACCGTTTCTTCGAGGGGAGGGAGACGGAGTCTGCTTTCTGCCTTTTAAGAGCACGTTACTCTATTTCTCATTTAGGTAGATATCATATTCTGCCTTTTTAATATTTCTCAAAGGAGTCCATGCTTCTTGGAGAGGGCCTTCCCCCACTAGAGCATATTTCAGTTGGAAATTCTCCATCCCGATTCTTATCACTGGGAGACGGATTTAATATTCTGATGGAGGATTAATGGAGAGGTGAGGAAGGACGTTCCAAGCAGGAAAGGAAGGAGTGGAAGACAGAAAGAGGAGGCAAAGACTCAGAGAAATAACAGATCAAAGAGATCAAAGGGCCTCGGCTTCCTCATTTGGGTTTTGACTTGCTGATAAGTAAACAAGACAACCAAGATTAAGCCGGTGATATGATATTCCTTATCTTTTAGCTGTCTATTGTGATCCGGTTTGCACTTCTTTAAAGCAAGGATTAAAATCTCTTCTCAGTGCCTCTTCTGCAAGAGAAAACAGATCTTGTTCTTTAATCAAATGCAAAATATTCTGCAGAGTCAACTACTGCAGGGGGCATTCTCAGAACTAGGAACCCCTGGAGACGCTGGTAGAATCTGTAACCATTCAGGCAAGAGGCCGATGGGCTCTGTAGTCATCCAGGACTCAATCGTGATGATTAGATTGGCCCAGCTGTACATGAAATGCTGTCACCAATTAGAAAAACCTGCCGTTGTTTTTTTTTTCTTGTTGGTGCCCAGAATGAAATCATTTTCTGCCCTGAAATTTCATTGAAAGAAGCTCAAGGCCAGAAGGCAAACTTATTAAATTAACGGAGGACAATCATCTTAACTTGAAAGTCGTGCGGTGGCCTAGAGGCAGAGCTCTCACTTCACAATCAGGAGGCTCTGAGTTCGATCCTGGGTAGAGGCAGATATTTCCAGAGGTGGGATTCAAATTTTTTAACAACCAGTTCTGTGGGTATGGCTAGGTGAGCATGGCATGTGACTGGGTGGGTGTGGGTTTTTTTGCACCCCCCCCCATTTTTGGGGCCTCCTGGACCTCAGGGAAGCCTCCTGGGGGGGGGCGTTTTTTCTCCCAGAGGAAGGCAAAAAATGGAACACAGGGGGGCCGTGCAGCACCCCCCCAGTGCTCCATTTTTGGGCCTCCTGGGTCTCCTGGGCGAAGCAGTAAGACAGCGAGGGGGATCCTGACAGGGGTGGGATTCAAATTTTTTAACAACCGGTTATGTGGGTGTGGCTTAGGTGGTGGGTGTGGCTCGGTGGTCATGTGACAGGGTGGACATGGCTTGCTGGTCATGTTATTGGCTGGATTGGGGCCAACTCAACATCACTCACATCGAGGCACGCATCTCCTCACCTGGCCTCTCATGACTGTGGGGATGCTGCAACAGTCATAAGTGTGAAAAATGGTCATAAGTCACTTTTTTCAGTGCCATTGTAACTTGGAATGGTCACTCCACACAAGCAAAGTACCAGCAAAGGAGGGGAAAAAAACTCCAGAGAATTTCCTGAGACAGGAAGTCTAGTCCTACCAAGAATGAAAGAAGGGTTAACGGAGAGGCAGTTTCTGTAAGCAACACCAGAATATTTCCTTCCTGCCTTCCTTACAGGATTAGCCCAGTAATTTCTTCTAACAACCGGTTCTCCAAACTGCTTAAAATGTTAACAACTGGTTCTAGCGAATAGGTGCGAACTGGTAGAATCCCACCCCTGGATCCTGGCACAGCTGATCATTGGAACAGCTGATCATCAGGAGGGGAAAAATGAAATACCTTAAGGAGTGACTAGGCGGGGGAGAATGCAGTCAGTGATATTGGGCATGCACGCGATGTCATGCATGTGCGGTAAGGACTGACTGACTGGGTGTGGGGGGGAGAGGCAGGTGGAAAGGCGCAGGGCCAGTCAGGGGCACAATTTGCCGGTTCTCTGAACTGTGCAGAATCGTAACAACCGGTTCTATAGAACCGGTCTGAGCCGGTAGAATCCTACCCCTGGATATTTCTCTCTCTGGGCACACTGAGAATATATCTGCTGAATAAAACTCCGCATTGGTGACAGGAAGGGCATCCGGCCAGTAAACACTCAGTTCCATTCAGTTACCCAGACTCCACCCTGCAAGGGATTATGGGGTCATTAAAAGAGGATGAATCAGTTAATATAATTCATATTAACTTGGATTTAATATAACATTAGCTAGTGCCACATTTATAGTAAGATAAATTAGCTTTCATCCACATCTGGCCCATTCTTTTCTCACACTAAATCATTTATTTGTTTGTTTGTTTATTAAAACAAAGCCTTTGGCGTGTCATTCAAATGCGACAAATGCTGCTTTTTTTTATCAGGAATACTTTTGGAAGAGAGCGATTGCATTCCCTAAAACGGTTTTTTTTTAAAAGAAGAATTTTAAAACTCTTAAGCTGTCACCTTGAAAATATGTAAATTCCCGGAACAAAAGAGGATTTATGTTTTTTAGGCCATTCCTTAGAGATTATTCTTATTTCTTCTCTAGGGTGCAGGATGATGAGCATATTCACTCCAGTGAGGGTCCTTACCTCACCTGCGAACAAAGCTCTGAAATGAATTTCTTAAACCGTTAGCAACACGAAGATACCTAAATTACATATTTGCTCTGCAAAACAATCACACACTCTCTGCATTTTTCCAATAATATGTTTGGAAAGATCAAAGTTAGCTGAACTCATTATTCATCCATGAATAATGAGTTCAGCTAACTTTGATCTTTCCAAACATATTATTGGAAAAATGCAGAGAGTGTGTGATTGTTTTGCAGAGCAAATATGTAATTTAGGTATCTCCGTGCTGCTAACTCCCTAATCTGGAGAAGAAGGCAATTAAATTAAGAACTATTTGCCTTGCTGTCAATAAACTGCAAACATAAAACTTTTAGACTGAATATATTGAACAGAGAGCATTTTCCCTGCTCAACTAAAGAGGTTTTAATGGGATTGTAAAAATAACAGTAACAACATATCCCTAAGGATTAACTAGAAACAATTTGAACAGTGAATGAAAAAAAATAATAACCATATGTATTATCTTGCTCTCTCTTTCTCTCCCATTCAAATCTTTGTGGCCTTTTAAAGCAAAGTTTCATGCATTCTTGTAAAGTATTTGAGGTCCTTGACTTAATAATTACAACTGGATCAGAATTGAGGAGGGCCTTGATGCTCTCTGAGATTGCTTGTTTTCTTGTAGATGTTTCATTACACTGATTAGGTAACATCATCAATGCTAGAGGGGGAAGGTTGCAAAGAGGAGGAGGAGGAGGAGGAGGAGGAGGAGGAGGAGGAGGAGGAGGAGGAGGAGGAGAAAGAGTACATACAAGATACCTAGGTAGCTTTTTTTATTTTTTATATTTTTTGCAACAAAATCAACAAATAAAAACCATCTTTCAGTTATACAGTGTGAGGTCTGTGCACATAAAAATATTTGTATCCATTTCTCATTGAGTTTACATTCATATTATATTTTAGTCAACATTATATATCATATTTTATCATTATTACAGTATCATTAGGTTTTTTTTATTTCAATTACCATCTATCCTTAATAGCAAATCCAACTCTTACTAAATTATGTTCATGTCATGACTTATTCAAAACCATCATTTACAATATATCATTACTACTATATCACTTACTTTCTTACTCTACTTTCTAACCATCCATAAAATAAGTCCCAAATCTTATAATACTCCTGCTCTTCCTCTCTAATTGCCAGTGTTAACCTACTCATCTCTGTACATTCCATTGTTTTCTTAATCACTTCCTCCTCCATCGGAATTTTTTAATTTTTCCAATTTTGAGCGAATACAATTATAGATGCTGTTAATACATGAATAATCAAGTCTATAGCTCATGCCCATAGGGGAAAATAGCATTTATTTTTGGCTAATACCTAAAATACCCACAAGATGGCGTCTTCCCATTTAAGCAAGAAGTCACCTGTTACTGTACAGCTGGAGAGGTTTCGATGTTCCACTACAATGGAAGTTTTTAAAAAGATGTTGGATAACCATTTGTCTGAAAGTGGTGTGTAGGGTTTGCTGCCTAAGCAGGGGTTTGGACTAGAAGACCTCCAAAGTCCCTTCCAACTCTGCTATTCTATTCTATTCTATTCTATTCTATTCTATTCTATTCTATTCTATTCTTTCTTTCCTTATCCTATCCTATTCTATTCCTAATTCTATTCTATTCTATTCCTAATTCTATTCTATTCCTAATTTTATTCTATTCATTCCTTATTCTATTCTATTCTATTCTATTCTATTCTATTCTATTCTATTCTATTCTATTCTATCCTATTCTTTCTTTATCCTATCCTATTCTATTCCTAATTCTATTCTTTTCCTAATTTTATTCTATTCGTTCCTTATTCTATTCTATTCTACTTATTCTTCTCTTCTCTTCTCTTCTCTTCTCTTCTCTTCTCTTCTCTTCTCTTCTCTTCTCTTCTCTTCTCTTCTCTTCTCTTCTCTTCTCTTCTCTTCTCTTCTCTTCTCTTCCCATTCCCTTCTCTTCCATTCCATTCCATCTTGCATTATTTCTTTGAGTTTTAATATGCATTGGCTGATGTTAATTTTAATGGGTGTCCAGCCATCATGTTTTTTTGACATCCTGCTTAATTTTACTCTCTCTCCCTTATATGTGCCAGCACTGCAAGGCAGTGTGGCAACTTGTAAACCACATGACCAATGTTGGATTGCTTTCCAGAGGTTACTGCCGCCTTGGGATGGGCACGGAAACTTTTCCAAGGTGACTTTAAATCCGAAAAGGAACATGATTTGATAAGACTTCTAATTACTCCTTACTAGAAATAGAATGCTAGAAGAGAACTTATGTCATCAATAGGAACCATTATTCTTGGCACACTAATTTTCCAACTGAGGAAAGAAAAGCTTTGTTGCTTTAATCTCTCAAAAATTCTTCCTTCCATTGAATGGATAAGGTGATCGCTGAATCAAAAAGAAATAATGGAATAGAATACAGAATAGAATAGAATATACAATAGAATAGGAAATGGAAATGGAATGGAATAGAATAGAAAATAGAATATTACAGAACAGAACAAGGAAGGGAATGTAATAGAATAGAGTATAGAATAGAAAAGGAAATGGAATAGGAAATGTAATGTAATATAATGTAATAGAATAGAATAAAATACAGAATAGAACAAAACAGAACAAGGAATGGAATGAAATAGAATACAGAACATAATAGGACAGAACAAGGAATGGAATGGAATAGAATAGAGTAGAGTAGAATACAGAACAGTATAGAATAGAATACAGCATAGAACAGAATAGAGCAGAACAAGGAATAGAATGGAATAGAATAGAATATAGACTAGAATAAAATAGAATAGGAAATGTAATGTAATAGAATAGAATACAAAATAGAATGGAGTAAAATACAGAATAGAATAGAATACAGAATAGAACAGAATAGAGCAGAACAGAACAAGGAATGGAATAGAATAGAATACAGAATAGAACAGAATAGAGCAGAACAGAACAAGAAATGGAATGGAATAGAATAGAATAGAATTCAGAATAGAATAGAACAGAACAAGAAATGGAATGGAATAGAATAGGGTAGGGTAGAACAACAGAATGGAGCATAGTGTAATGTAGTGTGTAGTGCAGTGTAGTAGAATAGAATAGAATAGGAACTGGAAGGGCCCTTGGAGGTCTTCTAGTCTAACCCCCTGCTCAAGCAAGTGACTGTCCAGTCTTTTCTTCAAAACCTCCAGTGATGGAGCGCCCACTCCATCCACCCTAACCCTAGCCCACCCTATATTTTGCGGGCGGGGGGGGGGGGAGAACCCCACGCCTGGATCTAAGAAAGAATAGATTGAGGGAGGCTGGAAACAACTCTTTTCCACAGTTCTTAAAAAAAAAAAGGTGCAATCCAACATTGGAAGTTTTTAAGAAGAGGCTGGACAGCTATTTGTCTGAAATGTTATAGGTTTCCTGCCTGCGCAGAGGGCTGGACTAGAATCCCTGCAAGGTCCCTTCCAACTCTGTTATATATTGGTATAGATTTGTACAAATGTCTAGCTGTTATTTTACTAGATTAGTATGGGCTTTTAAAATATGTAGCCAAACTAAGAAGCTACCGTAGGGAAAAATGTTTTGATAATTATATATCTAAAAATGATAAATTTAACAGACATTAAGTGTAGGAGGCAGAACTCAAACTCATTTGAGGAACTCACTTCCCATTGCACCAACTTCTCATATGTTTGCTAGGTAACCAAATATTTTTTTTAAAAAAAATGTTTCTGAAAACTAGGAACAATAACAAATCGCTTCATGGAGAGGACATTCTTTTTTCTGACTATTTAGGAATACTGACAACTGCTGAGAAAAGAGCATCCATTATGATAATGAAACCCTTCAGAAAAAAACCAGCACCAGCTATTACATCTCCTTTCTTTTGCTATTTTCTCCATTTTTTTTTTGTCTGTGGGGGTGGGGAGAGAATATTGCAGTATAAAAGGGTATTGGAAAAGTTCCTTTGATAAATGATAGCACGAGGAAAGTGACATGAATTCTTGGAATCGCCCTGTAAATTCATCAGGTCCTGTCTCCTATGTAAATTGGTTATGCTTTAAGGCAATACAGACACTACTACAAAAAGAAAAAAAGGAGAATATTTGTAAGTCTGGGTTGAAATGAAGTGCTCCCTGAGACTGTTTTCTTGCAGACATTTCATGACTCAAACTAAGTAACATCATCAGGGCTAGAAGGAGGTGTGATTTTGGGAGAGAAGGAGGAGGAGAAAGAGGAAGAGGAGAAGGACTATAAGGATTCAATTTTTTTTACTACCGGTTCTGTGGGCGCGGCTTGGTGGGCATGGCAAGGGAAAAATACTGCAAAATCTCCATTCCCTCCCCACCCCACTAACCTGCTTTCCAGCTCCATTCTCTTGTGCAGGGCAACAAAAGAAGACCCAGCAGATCAGCTGGGACTCAATGGGAGGCAGAGAATGGATGGGGGCGGAGCCAGTCAGAGGTGGGATTGGCCAGTTCTCCCAACTACTCCAAATTTCCACTACTGGTTCTCCAGAACCTGCTGAATGCGACCTCTGGGTTTTAACTTCCAACAAAATGCCCCCAAACTATACTAAACAAACCTCTTGGTACTTTTATGACTTTCAACCAAGGGCACCTGTGTGGGTGGATGGTTCAATGCAACCCTGGTTCTCTATAGACATTTGGTGCATCTTCTGCAGCCCTTAGAGTTGCACTCAGCAGGGTTATCTCTATTGCCACCAAAGCTTTTGTGAAGTCCTGGTCTCTTTTTTTTTCTTTGTTTCTTTTTTTAACCTCCCCTGAGTGACAGCTAACTCTTGGTGTGTGTGGTGCTAATTTCAAGGAGCCAGATAATTACCCTCTCAATTTCTTCCTACACAAAATCTCTTTCCTTCACCTCCTCTGACAGTAAGAACCAGTTTCCATGGAGCTGTGATATCCATACCTTAGGAAAATTTCTCCCTATAGAATGTGTGTGGTATCCATGGAAACCTCTGGAAAAGGGGATAAATTGCAATATCTGGAGAAAGGGAGGCTTTGCTTGAGGATTCAGAGGGCTACATCTGGGGTGATTCCTCCCGTAGACAGTATTATGTCCGGGAAAATTGTTTAAGAGATTGAATAGGGTTAGCAAGTTTTGGAAGAATTATCCTTTTGGGTTCAGTTCCAAGTGGGGAAAAAGACACTGGAAACATGGAGGCTGTTTGGAAAGATGGTTTAATGGTGGCTTGGAGCTCCAAAGTGAAAAAGGATGACCACATGCTCCAAGATGTTGGGTGAAGGAAAAGAAGAAGGCCTGAGATGCTGAGAGACCCTTAGTTATATATCCTCTGTTGGGCCCCATCTAAGTGTTTCCTGTTCCTGTGTAAGAAATGTATCCCATTGGCTGTCAGACTCCCGGGGCGGGGGTCTTAGCTGGACCACATGGCTTCACCTGAGTGCTGGCTGATGCAATCTTCCCAGGCCAGGTGGTGAGATGGGTAGAGGCCTTTGTTATGTAGAATACTCCGGCCCAGGCCTGAATGGCCCGCCCATTAACAAAGGTGAGGGGTGAGCCTCTCTGGGTTTCTACTTCCCTTTTAAGGGAAATATTTCGCCTTTTTAATATTTCTTAGGATATTTCATTTTTCTAGGAGAGGGTTGGGTGCTAACTTCCTACACAAGGAGGACAGTCAACATTTAATTTAATCTCTCTCTATATAAAAGCGAAATATCACTCATGCATCATCACAAAATCTCCAGAACCGTTAAAGCCTACAAACTTGAAATTTGGCACGAATGTTCCTCTTGGCTTCTAGGTGCTCACTAAGAAAGGATTTTTCAAAATGACCATCAGAGCTTTAGTATTTCCTATATTATTATTATTAACATGCTCTGATGCTAAGGAGTTCTACTCCCCCTCCCCACCTGAAAAGAAATCTGTTCCAAATGCAAAACACAAGCAGAGGAGAAGAATTTCAGTTTTAGTTTCACAGCACTAACCAGTTTTAGTACAGAACAGTTGAGCTAAACCACGCCCAGGCTCCTTGCTGTCTCCTTCTTCTCACACAGCAAATAGTTTCAGTTTCCAAACAACCCTCAGCCCTCTCACACACTGACAGGACGCTAGCCAGATGAATACCGATGGATGCTGATAGGCAGAGCCAGAATTCCTCCCCCCTTGTTTTCCTCCCCAAAAACTAAGCCCGACCACATAGTTTCATAGCGAAGCACGGGTATCGAGCTACTAGTTTTATATTATCTAATTTGCAATTGTTTGGGGGTTGATATATTGAACTGAAGAAGCCTCCATACTCTCCAAAGTTGGGATAACACACGTTCTTTAACTATCGAGGTTCTCAATTGTCTAGTCAAGGTTGTCCCACAGTTGGTTTTTCTAAAAGGCAACTGGAGTTTCTTGGGTTTTTTTTTCTTCTCTTTGAAAACATTTCGCTTCTCATCCAAGAAGAAGAACTGAAGCAGCTCATTCAATGAGAAATGAAACATTTTCAAAGGGGAAAAAAACAACAACCCAAGAAAGACTTTTGGAAAAAAACATCTTTGGGACAAGTAGTTCTATGAATCTCTCCTGGTGAACCTAATTTCTGAATATTTAGCCAACCCAGAAGAAGCTTCATTGATGGTCTGCAAATCTCAGTTGTTGTGTCTCAGGTGTGTTGCGAGATACCAGCTGAAGATAGAACGTAGAACATCAGAGTTGGAAGGGACCTTGGAGGTCATCTAGTCCAACCCCCTGCTCAAGCAGGAGACCCTATATCATTTTAGACAAATGGCTGTCCAGTCTCTTCTCAAAAGCCTCCAGCGATGGAGCACTCACAACTTTTGAAGGCACTGGTTGATTGTTCTCAGTGTCAGGACATTTCTCGCTAATTCTAGGTTGCTACTATCCTTGGTTATTTTCCATCCATTGTTTCTTCTCCTGCTTTCAGGTGCTTTGGAGAATAGCTTGACTCCCTCTTCTTTGGGGCAGCCCTTGAGATATTGGAATCTGGTCACCCCTATTCCTTCTTTCTCCTTTTAGGTCCTTCTCTTTTAAAAATGATTTCCCATTGTTGTTTTGGACTCTTCATAGCTTTGCCCAGGAATGATTTATGAGTGGGGATCAACCAATCAAGAGAGTGTTTTGCAACCACCCAATCACACTTTACACACATGTTGTACACTTGAACCCATGTCTTGTTTGACCCCCCCTCTCCCCAACTGAGGTTGGCCCAGCCTTTGCTGCCCTTCTAACATGTTTTGATCATCATGTTGACCCTTTTTATAAGGTGGTTGGTTTGTAGATCTTTTTGGAGAAGTAAGAAGCACCTGAAGGCCAGACAAGGAATAATGGATGGAAACTGAACAAGGAGAGATTTAAGCTAGAAATAAGGAGAAATTTTCTGATAGGGAGAACAATGGAGCAGAAGTTGCTTCAGAAGTTGTGGGAGCTTCATCACTGGAAGCTTTCAAGAAGAGACTGGACTGCCATCTGTCAAAAATGGTGTAGGGTCTGCTTGGGTGGGAGATTGGACTAGATGACCTACAAGGTCCCTTCCAACTCTGTTAATCTGAATCTATCTAACATGATCAAAGGCCTGGAGACTAAAACTTACAATGAACGGTTGCAGGAACTGGGCATGGCTAGTCTAAGTGAAGAGAAGGACCAGGGGAGACACGATAGCACTTTTCCAATATTTGAGGGACTGCCACACAGAGGAAGGGGGAGGTGTCAAGCTATTTTCCAAGGCACCAATAGGCCAGATAAGGAATAATGGATGGAAACTGATCAAGGAGAGATTCAACCTGGGAATAAGGCAGAATTTTCTGACAGGGAGAACAATTTACCAGTGGAACAGAAGTTGCCTTCAGAAGTTGTGGGAGCTTCATCACTGGACTGCCATCTGTCAGAAATGGGGTAGGGTCTCCTGCTTGGGTGGAGGGTTGGACTAGATGACCTACAAGGTCCCTTCCAACTCTGTTATTCTGTTGTTCTGTTAACTATATGCTGCTTCTATACATCCAACATATTTTCGCTTTAGGGAGTACCAAACTATCAGAAGAAAGGAGATTTTCTTAGAAACAAAGCATGTCCCTATTTTCTCTGGGGAGTTACTGACAATCCAGCATTAAGTTTCAAGTCAGATAAGGACAAAGATAGAAACTGAAGACCAACAAGAAAGAAAGAAAAGACAAACAGGAAGAGATTAGGAGTCTGTATTTTAGCCAAGCAAGGAATTAGACAAAATATCAGGTCAGGTTTTCTCCCTGGATATCTTAGGAATAATGAAATTTTTAAAGCAAAATGGCAACTGCTAGGGCTTTTTCTCAGGGGCCATTATTATGTTTATCGCTCTGATGAACCAAAGGTGAAGAAGGGTGTTTTAATGAGGTGGTGTGGTTTTTACCAAAAATATCCCACATCTTCTTTTATTGTCCTGGGGTGAACTCAAGAGAGGGTGGGGAAAAAAAATGACAAACCCTTTCATTTCCTGAAGCAGATGTACAACTGATTTTAACCACACACACACACACACACACACACACACACTGAGGTAATGTGAAGGAGAAACCATATGTATTTCCTTAAATTAAAAATAAAAATGTGAGCCCTCCAGTCCCAACCAATTCAAAAGCGCTGCGGCATCTCTTTGGAGAAAGAGACATATTGCTTGAACCAAATGTTTGATGAGAACATCTGAAATTCAGCTTCCCAAACTGGGTTCCTGATTCTTTATTTGCTTTGAAAACTCCAACACTCAACATATCTCTTGTGATGACTGGGGATACACAATACACAAAGCCTGGTGACCGGATTGTTCTGTTTTCTTGGCTCACACCATACTTTGTATAATTCGTTCATTTGCCTTCAAGTCAGTATTGGCTTCTGGTGATTACCTGGGCCATTCCCTACAGTTTTCTTGGCAATGCTGGTTTTTTTAAAGAAGTAGCTGCTATTGCAGTGATGGTATTCAAAATTTTTTACTATCAGTTCTGTGGGTGTGGCTTTGGTGGGCGTGGCAGGGGAAGGATACTGCAAAATCCCCATTCTCTCCCTACCCCACTAACCTGCTTTCCAGCTCCGTTCTCCTGTGCAGGGCAACCAAAGGAGACCCAGTCGATCAGCTGGGACTCAATGGGAGGTGGAGAATACATGGAGCGAGGCCAGTCAGAGGTGGGATTTGCCAGTTCTCCGAACTACTCAAAATTTCCGCTACCGGTTCTCCAAAACCGGTCAGAACCTATTGAATACCACCTCTGTGTTACTGCCTTCTTGCCTGAGACACACACAGAGAGACTGGTCCAAAGTCATTTAAGCTGGTTTTGTGCCATGCGGCCGTGCGGGTGATTCTGGATACTTCTCAGAGCTCTCATGTTACACCACTCCTGCACGAGCTGCATTGGCTTCCGGTGGCCTTCTGGGTGCAATTCAAGGTGTTGGTGGTCACCTTTAAAGCACTCCATGGCTTGGGACCATGGATACTTATGGGACCGTCTACTGCCAACATTGGCCTCCCGCCGGCCAGTGTGCTCCCGCAGGGTGGGCCTCCTTGGGGTGCCGTCAGCTGGATGATGCCGGCTGGCGGCCCCGAGGGTGTGGGCCTTGTCTGCGGGGGCACCCTCCCTCTGGAATGAATTATCCCCGGAGATGCGGACCATCACTGACCTGCAGACTTTCCGGTGCTCATTAAAGACCCACCTTTTCAAGAGGCCGGTCTGGCCTACTATCAATTACTAGGGTTTTAATTTTTGGTATTTTTAACTTTTTTACCTTTTTTTTATAGTGTTATTCCAGCTACTTGTTTAATCTCTTTTTAAATCTCTTTTAAATTTTTTATTAATTGTGTCATTTTTATCTTGGCTGTACACCATCCCAAGTCCCTTTTTGGGAGAGGGGGCGGTATAAAAATTAAATAAATAAATAAATAGCACTAGATCTCATGATTTCCCAGTTTCTAGCCTTGATACCTTAACCACTACACCAAACTTCCTCTCCTTTGTACCATAAGTACAAGTGCTCTAGATTTGCACAGCAGCCAAAATCCAAGACTCTAAGCAAGAAGTTTTTGTAGCTGGACTTCAAAGGTCCTGTGGTCAAACTGTTACCGTCGGAAGTTTACATTTTTCAGCTTATTTGGTTGAAGAAATAATCAAAAGAATAAGTAAATAAGTTGAGCCCAGAATAAACATAAGAACAAACTTTTTTTTTCTTTTATGACCCTATAACCTTTCCATCTACCCCGGGGTAGAGTCAGGGTGACATGAGCATTTACTGGCCAGATTCCCTTCCTGATGCCTACATGGAGTTCACAGTAGATATTTTCTCTTTCCGATCTGATAAAGAAGCATCTGTCAGCTGCCTAGGATTAAACTCTCAACCTCCCAAGTGTGAGACGAGTGTTTTCATCTCTAGGCCCCCATGCTGCTCTTAAATATAAGAACCCGCTATTGGGTCCTGTTTTTATTTTTTAAAGGACTAAAAATATAATTCTGCAGAAAATCGACAATTTATGTTAGAATTTTAGTGATTTGATTTACAGTTCTAAAATCTGCAAAAAAACAAGTTGCAGCTTACCTTTCCATATTCTAGATTGTAGAGCCAGAATTGAGTGATATTGGTTAGTTGTGAGCAAACAATAGATAAACACAGCTTGTGGTTGTTATTTTTTTTAACGTTCCAAATATTTTCATTGTTATGCCTTTTAGAGACAAAGCAGGGAACATACTCGGTGTGCTTTTTAAAAAAGCTTACATTATTTTCCCCGGTGACATTTCAACAATACCAAGATCAGCAGCTCAGGAGGCTTAAGGAAGGGAAAGGGTGGGAGGGCAGATGAAGTAATTTACAATCGTAGGTGGGAAGGAATATTTCGGGGTTTAAAATGAACAATCTGTGACAAGGTGGCACTGCAGGACAGTAGGAGATGCTTCAGTAGGAAGTCATAAGGTAAGACAAGCATTGAAATGATGTCTATTATAAAGCCACGTATTATCTGTTTTGTGCACCGATTTTCTTGTGTGACTGCCTTACTTTGAAGGGGTCTCGGAATACATAGTATAAATTCAGCAACTTTGCATTTAATTATCCCAAGCAAGCGTGTGTTTTTGTCGAGGAAAAAGAACAGGAAAGCTCCTGGGGGAAAAAAACAACAGGTTTCCTTCACCTGGGAACCCTCAAACAGTGTTGGACCACAGATATCATTCCATGATTCTCAAACCCTATGATGGTTGCATTGGCTGGAGATATCCTAGGATTTAATATACCTGGAGGTACAAAGTTGGAGAACGTTGATTCTAGAGAACATCTTGGAAGTGGAGTGGGCAGCCTGGTGGTCAATGGTTCTTGAAGATTGATAGGTGGGTTCTAGGCCACCTTGAGGGATATTCCATGCATGGATTTGACATCCATTTCAAAGCATCTTCAGATCCTTCTCCCTATTACATTAATGGCATTAACTCAGTACGATGTAGTCGAAATGGCCCTGAAATTGGTGCAAGGTGGCAGTTGTATTATTTTTATGAATTTCAGAACCTGTAAGAAAAAAAATGTAAATTTGATAGTTTTTTTTTAACTTTGCCTCAAGAGCCCAGACAGAACAAAGTTGACCCCAACATCTGTTGGGTTGATTTCCTCCTTTTCTCCAGCCATGAAATGATGTGCAAGCCAGTGTGTTTCTCTCCCTTTGTGGAAAATTTTTGTTGCTACCAAGAATAGATAATCACCTGTGGGAGCAGGGGTCCTCCTTCCTTTTTCTCAATGTTTTAGTTCTGCAAAAGTTAGTTTGCTTCACTTGAGGTCACCGGAACTAGTAAAGTTTCACACAGAATAGAATTTAATTTACCCTACAGGTAGTTCTAGTTACCCCAGTTGGTAACACAGTTGTTAAATAAAGCCGGCTTCCCCATTGACAGTTGCAAAAGGGGATCAGATGACTTTGGGAAACAGCAATGGTCGTAAGTATGAACCAGTCAAAATTTCGACCGTGTGATGATGGATACACCTACAAAGGTCACAAGTGTGAAAAAGTTTCACACCTCGCTTTTTTCGGTGCCATTGTAATTTTTATCACTAAATGAACAGTTGTAAGTCAAGGACTACCTGTGTCGTATTTATATCATTCGGGTTTTCTGCCAAAGTTTTATCTTTAGGCATTGTAAGCCATCCAGGGTCACTGTGTGGTAAGACGGTTGGCTAATACATTTTATAAATAAATACATTAATTAAAATGAGTCTGCTTTGGGTCAAAACCTTTTAAAGTAAGGGACTTCCTGCCCTCCCCATTCCCCCTTCACATCAATGGGAACACAAATTATTCAGCTGGTGAGCAAACGAAGGTTCAGCGAGGCACTGCAGCTTCTACGAAGTAGTGATGCAATTGTGCGATCGATATTCCACCAGAAATATTCTGCGGTGGCGCAGTGGTTAGAATGCAATATTGCAAGCTAATTCCGCCAATTGCCAGCAGGTCGAATCTCACCAGGCTCAAGGTTGACTCAGCCTTCCTTCCTTCCAAGGTGGGTAAAATGAGGAGCCAGATTGTTGGGGGCAATATGCTGACTCTGTAAACCGCTTAGAGAGGGCTGAAAAGCACTGTGAAGCAGTATATAAGTCTAAGAGCTATTGCTATTTTCCTTCCTTCCTTCCCTTCTTTTCCTTCCTTCCTCCTTCCTTTCTTCCTCCTTCCTTCCTTCCTTCCCAGTTGTACGAATGTAGTATTGCAGGTTAATTTTGCCAATTGCCAGGAGTTCGATCCTGACTGCTTAAATTTGACTCAGCCTTCCATCCTTCCGAGGTTGATAAAATGAGGACCCAGATTGTTGGGGGCAAGAGGCTGACTCTGTAAACTGCTTAAAGAAGGCTGTAAAGCACTGTGAAGCGGTATATAAGTCTAAGTGCTATTGCTAAGTGGGAAGGAAGGAAGGAAGGAAGGAAGGAAGGAAGGAAGGAAGGAAGGAAGGAAGGAAGGAAGGAAGGACGAACCATGGTGGCACAGTGGTTAGAATGTGGTATTGCAGGCTAACTCTGCCAACTGCCAGAAGTTCGATTCTGACTGACTCAAGGTTGACTCGGCCTTCCCTCCTTCCGGGGTCGGTAAAATGAGGACCCAAGATTGTTGGGGGCAATATGCTGACTCTGTAAACTGCTTAGAGAGGGCTGTAAAAGCACTGTGGAGCAGTATATAAGTCTAAGCGCGATAGTTATTGCTATTCCTTTCCAGAACAGCTTTGTGTGTGTGCGTTGTCAACAAAAATAGACCGAGGGTTGGTGTTTGCACAGGGACTCGGTTTGAAAAAGCTCAGTTTGTCAGAAGCTTGTGAACAACTGTTGGGGTGTATTCATGCATATGCAAAGACATATGCAAATCTAGACACATACTGGAAGTCTGGTTACCAGTACAGATGGATGGGGCCGATCAGTTACAGAGAGACAATCACAGCTACCGTAGAACTGAATTTGGAAACCATTCTTCGCTGTGCTCCATAGACATGAGCTGTGGGGAAATGTTCCAGGTGACTTTATAGCAGAGATGTAGGAGCTTTTGGCTGCAGTTAACAGTTGTAGGTGACAGTTTATCAAGCAGGATGAAGGAAAGACAAGAGTGCTTTAAAGAGCCGCTGCCAAGATTGATCCAAAACGCCTTTTTTGGAAATCGTATCTGATGGGAGGCCCTAATCTATAGACTTGCAGGGGTTCCCACCAACCTTAGCAACTGCAAGACTGGTGGATTTCAATTCCCAGAATTCCACGGCCAGCACAGGTGGCTGGGAACTCTGGGAATTCAAGTCCAGGGATCTTAAAACTGCCAAGATTGGGAATCCCTGTTCCAGAGAACCATTAGATTGTGGTGAAAAATTTAAGGTTGAAGAATAACTCGTGTCTGGGATTTTATCATCGTTTGCCGGGTTGCAGCCAAGATCTGATTGCCCTAGCTTAGCCCTTCTGGTCTTCATCCAGAAAATACATTAATCCCATCACCTAGTTAAACACATTGTAATGAACTCAACCAGTGATGGACTCTAAGTCAGGATCTGTTTCTCCAAACTTCATTGCATCGGCTATAGCAGCACTAGCAACAAAACTTAGATTTATATACCATTTCACCATGCTTTACAGCCCCCTCTAAGCAGTTTACAGGGTCAGCCTCTTGCCCCCAACAATCTGGGTCCTCATTTTACCAACCTCGGAAGGATGGAAGGCTGAGTCAATCTTGAGCCAGTGAGAATCGAACTGCTGGCGGTTGACAGAATTAGCCTGTAATATTGCATTCCAACCACTGCGTCACCACGGCTCTTATAAGACCATGGAGCGGTCATAAGTCACCTTTCTCAATGTCATTATAGCAACAGCCCTTAGACTTATATAACTCTTCACAGTGATTTCTAGCCCTCTCTAAGCAGTTTACAGAGTCAGCATATTGGCCCCAATGACCTGAGTCCCCATTTTACCGACCTCGGAAGGATGGAAGGCTGAGTCAACCTTGAGCTGGTCAGAATAGAATAGAATAGAATAGAATAGAATAGAATAGAATAGAATAGAATAGAATAGAATAAAATAGCAGGGTTGGAAGGGACCTTGGTGGTCTTCTAGTCCAACCCCCTGCCTAGGCAGGAAACCTACACCACTTCAGACAAATGGTTATCCAATCTCTTCTTAAAAACTTCCAGTGTTGGAGCATCCACAACTTCTGGAGGCAAGTGGTTCCACTGATTAATTGTTCTGACTATCAGGAAATTTCTCCTTAGTTCTAGGTTGCTTCTCTCTTTGATTAGTTTCCATCCTTTGCTTCTTGTCCTGCCTTCAGCCTGCTTTGGAGGATAGCTTGACTCCCTCTTCTTTGGGGCAGCCCCTGAGATATTGGAAGACTGCTATCATGTCTCCCCTAGTCTTTCTTTTCATTAAACTAGTTTAAGCCCAGGTCCTGCAACTGGTTCTTTATGTGTTTTAGCCTCCAGTCCCCTAATCATCTTCATTGCTCTTCTCTGCACTTTCTCTAGAGTCAGAATCGAACTGTTGGCAGTCAGCAGAATTAGCCTGCAATACTGCATTCTAACCACTGCACCACCACAGCTCTTAGTTGACTGGATACTATTTCACTAAGCCACAATCTCAATCTCACACAACGCATTAAACCCAAACAGCACCCCCTCTCCCCCAAAATCCTTATTATTTACTACAGATCAGGCAAAACTCTTGATTTGCGAAGGCAGCCTTTGCAGAACACTTACCCATGCTCCCGTGTCTAAAGTTGAAGGTGGCAACACCTGTTTGTAGCGGGAAGTGAGCCCATTTTAATGGCTTCATTTTCCAAAAAAATTAATAATAATGAGAAAATAAAAATTCCAGGGTTTTGCAAAGTTGCCCTAGGAAGCCTGGGCTGCTTTGGGAAGGATAACAGTCACGGGTCATCCCTGGAAGCTTTCAAGAAGAGATTGGACTGCTATTTGTCAGAAATGGTGTAGGGTCTCCTGCTTGGGCGGGGAGGGTTGGACTAGATGACCTACAAGGTCCCTTCCAACTCTTGTTACTCTGTATTCTGTATCGCTAGACAACTTTCAGGCCCTGTAGCATCCGAAGAAAAGGACTCGCGCTCTGGAAGTCCGTGTGGTCCCTTTAAGATACGGAGCATCGTAATTAGATGGCTGAGTAGGGGCTTCCTTGCAGTTGTGCTTTCTCCTACATGCCCGGGCAATACCCAACCCGGGTTGGGATATCCCGACTGCAGCTTGTGGTCCTGAGGAAAAGGGGTGGGGGCCGAAGTCCTTGCTGCAGGAGACTGGCCCTCTCTTTTCCCCTTGCGAGAAAAGCCGCAGTGAGCTGTGAGTGACTGCAGCTTCCAGCCAAATTAGCAGCCGTTTTTACTACCGCCCTCTCTTCTCCCTTCCAGCTGCACAAATTCGGGGGCCAGCTAGGATGGTTAACACCAAGAACTTGATGCAAGAAGAATGAGCTGGGGAAAGCACCAGCCCAAGATTTTACCTAGGACTCCTTTTTTTCATGATTTTCTACTTTCCTTAGACCGCCCACCCAGTTCTTGTTCTCTCTTTCTCTTTCTCTCTCTCTCTCTCTCTCCCCCATTCCCATTTGCCCAGAGATAGTCTTTAATTCTCAGTATCTCCTCTCTTTGGTCATTGATTGTCAGCTCCTGCGAGGGCTGGGATGAACCCAATGCTCTGTTTTAGAGGCACCCCTGATGAAGACGGCCAGAGAAGACTTCCCGTCCTCACAGCGGTTCAATTAACCCCGTAAGTGCCTCACTTTATTTTGCTTCCTGGGCAGATAAGTTGGGGAGGCTGGAAACCAAAGCCAACCTTGCAGGGGAGAAGGTAGGTCAAGTTGGAGGGCTTTTGGGGAAGTGCATCCGAAGGGGAGGAGGGCCTCCTGCCCTTGGGAGCCTTCCAGGCTGTGGTCTATAGACAGAGAGAGAGAGAGAGAGAGAGAGGGAGGGAGGGAGGGAGGGAGGGAGAAAGAGAGAGGGAGGCCTTATCAGCATTACAGCCCATCCTTTCTATAAACCGTGGGGAGAATTGGTAGGCGTGGAACTGAGCATGTGTGGAACGCTGCTGTCCTTTCTAAAAATGGTATTCTGGTAAATTGCCACTATTATTAGCCTGCGCTTGGTAAATGGTAAATGCTGCGAATTAATAGATGGATAGATTAGGATTGGGGTGGGTGAGTAATAAGTGGTTTAGTGGCTGTCCAGTTGGGAGTCTCGTGTAGGAATGATGAACTGGCAGTTTCCGTTTCTTGGGGAAAAAAAATAAGAAATTCAACTTGCGCATTGTCCAGGTTCGAACCGCTTAATCTCAGGCCGATAGGACCCAGTCTGAAGCGATGAAAGATTTTGGATCTACCGGTGTGTCAGATCTGCTTCCCCGTTGTTTAGATAGATGCATGAATCAGCTTCCTTGGGGGTGGGGTGTGAAGTGTGTTAGGGCCAGGTTAATGCAAGCACAATGCAGGATATGCTTAGTTCAGTTAATGCAAAAACATTAAGGGTAATTCAAAGTTTGTTTGTTTGTTTGTTCTATCCAGAAAAGTGGAATGGTTTGCTTTTTTCAAATCACTAAAGGCAAATGAGTTGATTTGAGCAACGTTTTGTAATTCCTTACTATTTGTTTTGCTGGGATACCTTTAATTCTCAGCATGATTTTACTCTGCAAATGCTAAGGCATCGCATACGTCTGTGTGATTGGCAGCTGATATTGTGCATTTCAAGTTCCTGAAACTTCACAAAAGCTGTTTTGTCTGTGATGTGTCTGTTGAGCAATGTGTTCATAAGTGTGGCTCTACCACACTCGGCGATGAATTTAATTGTGCCGCTAAGGAGCTTTTCGGCTTATGACTGAGGCAACAGAGAGACAAGTATGGATTTTTCCTGCGCAGAGTCTTGAAATGTCTGAGTTTGTGTGAACCTGGGAAAAAGATGCAGTGACTTGAGATCAGGTCAGTGACAGGTCAAGTCCAAAATAATTCCTAAGGCAGTCTTTCTCAGCCTTGGCGATATTAAGAAGTATAGACTTTACTTCCCAGAATTCTCCAGCCAGGGAATTCTGGGAGTTGAAATCCACATTTTTTAAAAAGTTGCCAAGATTGAGAGACATAGTTCCAGAGCAAGAGTCGCCAACCTTTTGGACCTCAGGGACCACCAAACTTATAATTTTAAATCCCACAGACCAGAGATCCTGGGAAAATCCCCCCCAAAATCTGCAGGAAAATTCCCCACCCCGTTTTCCTACCGATCAATCGATCTTTATTTGGGATCGCAGGATACCGTCTCCAGCTCCATTCTCAGGGGGAGAGAGAGAGAGAGAGAAACTTTTGGCTTCATGCAAGGAAAGCAGCAGAAGCAGCAAAAGTCTTTCTTTCTCTCCCCCAAACACTGCCAGAAATGAGGCTTTATCGGTGCAGCCTCTTGGAGCAGGAGGCCTTGCAGGATCCCAAAGACTCATTTCTGGTGGAGTTTGGGGGAGAGAAAGAAAGATTTTGGCTGCTTTTCTTGCATGCAGCCAAAAGCCTTGTGCTCCCATGTAGCCTGGATTAATTGCTTTGAGGGGTGCTTTGGGGGTGACATTTCTCTGTGGACCGCCAAAATTTTGTCGCGGACCACCAGTAGTCCCCAGCCCACTGGTTGGTGACCACTGCTCCAGAGTATCTTAATTTTGTATTTTTGAACTGCAACTGAGCGGCCCTACAAATTCAGATAGCAGCTTAACTTTGGTCTAGACATCACGAGTCAATCCTAACTGGGTTTCTAAACAACTGCCATTAGCAATTATCATCATGATCTCATATATGGTATTGATATAATATGATAACTCTCAGTTGGCTTGTACCTCTGTCTAACATTGTTAACTCTCTCTTTCTCTTTTTTTAACAAAAAGAAGCAGCAGGATCAAATCTGAACTTGCAAATCTGGTTTTGTTTTATTCTTTTGGCTTCAGTTATTGGATGTTTTGGAACATCAACAAACTGTGGGAAAGCTGTGATCGCATCCCGTGTTAGGAAATCCTTCAGGGCCAGGGATGAATGAGTCCGAAGGGTATTTGTGTGTTTCTGTAGTACTTTGTTGACTGAAATCCCATGAAGCTGCACAGTGTCACCAGCTGAAATGTTCGGCTATAGAAATCAAATCAATCAAATAATATAGGTGTAACTTTATTACAGGCAGTCCTTGATTTACAGTCATTCACTGAGTGACTATTCGAAGTTACAACGGCACTGAGAAAAGGACCATTTTTCACACTTAGGACTGTTGTCACATAGTGTTCTGACCAAGGCTTCCTGAGACCGTAATTAAGCACACATTTAGTCCAAACAACCCTCTTTTTATTTCAATGGGTGGGAATTATGTTCATTCCCAGCCTGTAATGAGTCCCAAACAGTCCCTCAAGATAAGCACCCACCTTTCTCTCCTTTGAATTGCTGCCAACAACTAAAGTGCCAAATTAACTGTAAAAAGCCAAACAGGGTACAAAGTCCACACAGAGCTTCAATGTTTAATCTGAACAGAGTAAACAAAGTTGCTTCCTGCAAAGGCTCCTGTCCCTTTGCTCCTCCTTTATGTCTTATGGGAGGGGCCAATCATCTCCAAGCCTTACTCCCAAATCACCCCTTTTGTCTTAACTGCTCTTGCCTTCTGGCAGTTCTGTGCAAGTGTGCACTGGGAACAGGCTCCCCTTGTCCTTCTGCCTCGCTGCTGCCAGACTCCAGAGGCTCCAGGGGCAGCACCCCACTCCCAGATGGCCCTGGCCCCATCTCTGCATCGGATGCAGGACCCTTGTCTGAGTCCTCCCCAGACTCCTGGACTGGCCCATGCTCCTCCCCACTGTCTGACTCTGCTGCCAGCTCCACAGGCTGCCGACGGACCATAACATATAGTGTCACTTGATCAAAATTCAGACACTTGCAACTGGTTCGCATGTATGATGGTCGCAGTGTCCCGAGGTCACGTGATCCCCTTTGGTGACCTTCTGACAAGCAAAAATCAATGGAAAAATGGTTAACGCAGTCTTCCATCTATCCGAGGTTAGTAAAATGAGGACTCAGATTGTTTTAGGACAATAGGCCGACTCTGTAAAACCACTTAGAGAGTGTGAAACACTGTAAAGCAGTATATAAGCCTAAGTGCTATTGCTATTGCAGGAAACTCTTTCCAGAACCACAGTTCAATTCTGACCAGCTCAAAGTTGACTCAGCCTTCCGTCCTTCCGAGGTGGGTAAATGAGGACCCAGATGGTTGGGGGCAAGAGGCTGACTCTGCAAACTGCTTAGAGATGACTGTAAAAGCACTGTAAAGCAGTATATAAGTCTAAATGCTATGGCTATTTTCCTTCCCTTCTTTTCATTTCCATCTTCCTTCCTTCCTTCCTTCCTTCCTTCCTTCCTTCCTTCCTTCCTTCCTTCCTTCCTTCCTTCCTTCCTTCCTTCCTTCCTTCCTTCCTTCCTTCCCAGTGGTTAGACTGCAGTATTGCAGGCTAATTCTGCCAATTGCCAGGAGTTTGATCCTGACCACTTAAGGTTACTCAGCCTTCCATCCTTCCAAGATCAGTAAACTGAGGACCCAGATTGTTGGGGGCAAAATGCTGACTCTGTAAACTGCTTAGAGAGGTCTGTAAAAGCACTAAGGGGCGGTATGTAAGTCTAGGGGCTATTGCCAAGTACAATTAAGAAGATGCAGGATTGTAATTTTGAGGATTACGGTTGATTTGGGGGCGCAAATAACAGCTCATTTATTTTTGCATCATTGATTTAGCTAAATTATAATCAGCCTTTTTAAAAAAACAAAACAAAACTGATTTCCCTGTTTAGTCTGCCCCCTAGTTCTAGAGCTTCCATCACCTTTATCAGTTTGAGAGGTGGGATTTAGTCAGAGTTAAACATCCTTAGAAAAAGCCACTCTTTCTTTCTTTCTTTCTTTCTTTCTTTCTTTCTTTCTTTCTTTCTTTCTTTCTTTCTTTCTTTCTTTCTTTCTTTCTTTCTTTCTTTCTTTCTTTCTTTCTTTCTTTCTTTCTTTCTTTCTTTCTTTCTTTCTTTAACTTATATACCGCCCTATTTCCCTAACAGGACTCAGGGCGGTGCACAGCCAAATTATAATACAAAAACAATACAGAATTAAAAACAATTAAAAAAACCAAATATAAAGGCTGAAAAGCTAAAAAATATAAAGGGGTTAAAAGCTAAAACCAAGTAAGACCGAATTTAAAAAAACCCTAAAAACCCTAGGCCAGACCGGCTTGACGAAATAAATAGGTTTTCTGACTTTGAAGTGCAGGACTGTCTCTTTGTATGAAACATAGGATGCCACTAGAGAGCACCACTCAGATGATTTCATTATGTTTTGCAAAACAAATGACCCAAGTGCCAGGAAAAGCAGGAGGTTGCTTTAAATCATGCAGATTAAACACTTTTGCATTTCTTGGCAAACTGCATTTTGCCCGTTATTTGGTTTTTTTTACCTAAATGTGGATCTACATGATGTAAATATTTGGTCTAAAATATGTGCATGAGTAAATTTTGGATGATTCGCATGAACGATTTGATCTAAATATTTGTACGGAGAGCATAATTTTCTTTTTAAAATTCAGCTTTAATCTAAGCATGCAAGGAAATCCCCTTGATTCAGCTCCTACTTTTCATTTATGAAATCTCTATTAGCTTCCTCCCACCCCAGTAAAAAAAAAGGGGCAGAGATTATCACAGTTTTAAATTCTGTATCCACTGTTTTTCGATCAGCCGTAACCGCCAAGATTCTGTTGCTATTGTGCAGCATTATACATGTGGTACTGACAGAAGAAATTATTCATAGCTCAAGGTTCAACTGGGGTCCTTGGTGCTCTCTGAGCTTGGTGGTTTTCTTGTAGACGTTTCATGACCCAACTAGGTAACATCATCAGTCCTAGAAGGGAGTAGGGTTTGCTCTCTATTTACATGTAGTAGTTTGCCCTGCCAGTGTTGGTGAGAGTGTTTTTTGGTGGTTCCTGATGAACGCTTCCACCAACACTGACAGGGCAAGCCAAGGTATATAAACAGAGAGCGAACAGCCCTCCCTAGTGTGGGTCATGAAACGTCTGCGAGAAAACCCCCAAGCTCAGAGAGCATCAAAGACCTCACATTACCCATGTGGGTAATACACACCTCCACGCTATATTTCCTTTTCTACTTCAGCACTAAAACCCACCCAAATGGCTGGCCTCACGGGATATCTGGAAATGTTCTGTGTTGAGTTCTAGTTTGCTTTTCTGTCTGTCCTTCCATGTCAGCGCCCAACCCTCTTTCCTCGGACGAGACCCAAGACGCGAAAAGGAGCATCGCAAACATAAGCCTTACACCACCGCCACTTCGAGCATCCCTCGGCCGCGTATGGCACGCGAGATGCTTTCCGTGTTCAACTCAAATTACATTTGCGCTTGAATATTAGCTCTCCGGCTTGCCTTTTTCGAAGCCCATTCATAGAGTAGTCAAGGAAACCAACGCTCTGCTTGAATAAAATCTCCGTTAACAAAAACTGTGAAAAATGAGCATCTCGCTTGGTTTTCCTTCGGCAGTTTACATTTTGGGGAGTCCTGTTTGGTTTCTGCTTTGGTCCCAACCACCAAAAGCAGAGAATGAATATTGAAGCGAAGTTAAAGAACAGATGCTGGGAGATTAATCTAAGTGATAGATTAATCGTGGCCACAAAGGGATCGGATTGTATTCAAGTTACTATAGACGTAAACCCCCCCTCCATTCCCAAGGCTGCCTTTGATGCCGGTGATGTAGAAACAGATGTCTTTGTTTTGCCAAGGCTGACAACCCAGGATATTAATTGCCGGTTATTAATTGTGTTTGTTATTTGGATTGCAGATGGGAGTTAGAAATGTGGATAGAACATCAGACATCCCTGGCTGAGCCTTGGGGTGTTTGCATCCTTAATATGGTGAGAGAGTCCCAAGCATTGTTCTAAGGGTAAATAATTATTTTTAATAATAAATAAATAAACCGAGTCGGAAAAGAAGACTGTGGGATTATCGGATGGTCCATTTTGGTATCGCTTGTGCTGGGTTAGTGTTGCCTAAAAATATGTGCTCTGTGAACAAGCATATTTTTTATTTTTGGTTTTGGTCTTATCCGTTAATATCTTTTTTGAAAAATATAATTTGAACATTTTAATAATTTGAACACATGCCACAGAAGATTTCTGGGATAGCAGAGGGGCTGGACTAGAATACCTCCAAGGTCCCTTCCAATTCTGTTGATTCTATTCCTATTTCTATTCCTATTCTATTTATTTCTATTCTGTTCTGTTCTGATTTCTCTATTCTGTTCTGTTCTATTATTCTGTTCTGTTCTATTAATTTCTATTCTGTTCTATTCTATTTCTCAATTCTGTTCTGTTCTATTCTATTCTATTCTATTCTATTCTATTCTATTCTATTCTATTCTACTCTACTCTACTCTACTCTACTCTATTAATATAGGATCAATAAGGTCTTTCTAGCAGCTTTTTATCTTTATAGTGGTAAAAAATGGGACACAGTTTTATTGTTGGTGCAAGTTGCAGTAATACAAACCACCCATTTGGGTGGATTATTGCTGAAGAACAAATGAAATATATCATGGAGATGGCTTAGCTTTTTTTAGGCAGAGAACACCTGAGTAGCTATAAACCTTACTGCAGGATTTGGGCCTGGCTAGTCTAGAGAAAAGAAGAATTAGGGGTGACATGATAGCAGTATTCCAGTATTTGAGGGGCTGCCACAAAAAAGAGGGAGGGGGTCAAATTATTCTTCAAAGCCCCAGAGGGCAGGACAAGAAACAATGGTTGGAGACTAATCAAAGAGGGAAGCAACCTGGAATTCAGGAGAAACTTCCTAACAGTGAGGACAATTAACCAGTGGAACAGCTGGCCTCCAGAAATTGTGGGAGTTCCATCGCTGGAAGTTTTTAAGACTGGTCAGTCATTTGTCTGAGATGATATAAGTTCTCCTGCTTGAGCAGGGAGCTGGACTAGAAGACCTTTAAAGTCCCTTCCAGCTTTATTCTGATTCTAAAGTTTGGAAAGATCTCCTCATTATCAGTGGGACTCAAGGGATGTAATTCTCCATTAGAAATTGTGTTTAGCTGCAGCTAACCGCTGTTGCTTAAACCGACTAGCAAGAATGCCTACTGCAGATCCCCCGAGACAACGACGGTTTATAACTACACAACTGTTTCTGAGCTCCCCTTTCAAAAGGGCAGTTTGCATAATGGGCAAGAGGCCTGAGAAAGCTTCAATTCTCACTTGGCCGTGAAGGCCACTTGGAGTCCTTGGGAGCAAGGACCGGATAACCTTGGGACCGTGGCCATTCTCCTGGCCTAAACGTATCAAGTAGCTTCTGGGTAAGCGAATGCCCGAAGAAGCTTTGAGAGCGGGGTGATAAATCGAGTGGCATGACATTGGTACATGATACGTCTGCGGCACAATGTGTTCTAGGAAGCCGAGTGCAGAGAATGAGATCCTGACAACCCTCTTGAGGTAGGAACATCCGTTGGGCAGAAAAGGTTGCCTTTGCAGGCTTGGCTTTTGTAGGGCCTCCTGGTTTACAAAAGATACAGATTAACAGAGTTGGAAGGGACCTTGTAGGTCATCTAGTCCAACCCTCCACCCCCAGGCAGGAGACCCTACACCATTTCTGACAGTTGGCAGTCCAGACTCTTCTTGAAAGCTTCCAGTGATGGAGCTCCCACAACTTCCGAAGGCAATTTCAGTTCCATCGGTTGATTGTCTTCACTGTCAGAAAATTTCTCTTTATTTCCAGGTTGAATCTCTCGTTGATCAGTCTCCATCCATTATTCCTTGTCTGGCTTTGGGTGGCTTGGAAAACAGCTTGACCCCCTCCTCTCTGTGGCAGCCTTTCAAATATTGGAAGATTGCTATCATGTCTCCCCTGGTCCTTCTCTTCACTAGACTAGCCAGGCCCAGTTCCTGCAACCGTTCTTCGTATGTTTTAGTCTCTAGTCCCCTGGTTGCTCTTAATAGAATAGAATAGAATAACAGAGTTGGAAGGGACCTTGGAGGTCATTTAGTCCACCTCCCACACCCAAGCAGGAGACCCTACACCATTTTTGACAAATGGCAGTCCAGTCTCTTCTTTAAAAGCTTCCAGGAATGAAGCTCCCACAACTTCTGAAGGCAACTTCCATGGGTTGATTGTTCTCACTGTCAGAAAGTTTCTCCTTATTTCCAGGTTGAATCTCTCCTTGTTCAGTTTCCATCCATTATTCCTTGTCTGGCCTTCGGGTGGCTTGGAAAATAGCTTGACCCTTTCCTCTCTGTGGCAGCCCCTCAAATATTGGAAGACTATTATCCTGTCTCACCTGGGTCCTTCTCTTCACCAGACTAGCCATGCCCAGTTTCTGCAACCGTTCATCGTGTTTTAGCCTCTGGTCCCCTAATCATCCTGGTTGCTCTTCTCTGCATTCTTTCTAGAGCCTCAACATCTTTTTTTATAGTATGGTCGCAAAAGAAGTGAGCACTCCGACATTTTCCTTAGAGGCACCACAAGCTAGAAGAGATTCATTTTTAAATCCCTGCTTAACTGCGAAGTTATTTGCCAAGTAGCTCCCCGTCGAAGGGAGAAAAGGGAAAAGGAAAAATGGCATCCGTGTGTAGAATACACATTTGATTTTGGAAATTTTTCTCTTATGGCTCCTCTGCTGAGATTATGGGCAATCAAACTCATAAGAAGAAGCCAAACTAAATTTGGGAAGGGATATCTGGATGCTTGTTGTGAAATGAGTTTACCATGGGGACGGAAAGCTGTCGCTCTCTGTCGCTAAGTCTGCGATTCCAGGGGATTCAGAATGTGTTGGAAACACGTCTCCTTATTCTCTTTTTCTACGTAAGGAAATAAAACCCACTGCTCCTTTATGGATATAGTTTTCAGGGCTTAACATATTAAACATTTTTGCAAGGGAAGAGCTGTGCCAGGAGGGATTCTTTTGTTTCAGAAAGGCATTAAGGGTTGATTCACAACCTTGCCCGGTAACTACATCTGTTTTTTTCACAAAGTGCTAGTTGATTTCAGAGGCGTGAAAATTCTGAAGAGGTTACAACTGTGGAGAGAAGAGTCAAAAATTCAAATGCACACCTTTCCCTACCAGGGGAGTAAAGCTCAATTGAAAAGAGAATTTTAAAAATGGAAAAAGAAGCCAAAAGTTCTTCTTGAACTTATTTTTGATTTACATCTGTAATAACAGGAAGTCCCTGAATTACAACCATTTGTTTAGTGACTGTTTGGAATTAGAGTGGTGCAGAGCTGAAGAAGCTTCTTGGATGAGAAGCAAAATATCTTCAAAGAAAAACCAGAAAGTCCATTTGCCTCTTGGAAAAAGCACCTTAGAACCACAATGAATAAGGTGACATGACCATTCTCCACATGTGTCATGTCCCTGTCAGAGTCTGAATCCGAGAAGAAAGACAGACAGCTGACAGGGAGCGGGAATGTGGCTCCGTCAGCTGTAGAGGAAACTGGGGAAGGGCAAAGTCTGGCTGGGCAGAGCAGGGGGAGAGGTAGAACAAGGAAGAGGGAGTTCAGACGAAGACCTAGGCCCACCCCCTCTTCATCCTAGAGCACGCAGGGAGGAACAGAGAAGAGAGCAACATGGGTTGCATGGCTTACGGGGGGAGGAAAGGGCCCTGATTCCCTTCATTAGCTGCAGCTGGGAACACAGTGTATAAAAAAGGCAAGTTGCGTGCAGCAGGCTGTTGGGAGCAAACGTGACTTTATCTCGTATCGTCGTGGCTTATCTGTGTTCTGGGATCTTCCCAACCATGTGAGTTTTGCTGTGCCTTCATGTCTGGAATTCTTGCTCCTGCCCTAATTACTTCAGTTTGGCTTGTTTGGACTTTAAATTACAGTTTGTGTTGACCATATTTTGGACTTAATTTCCTGCAATAAAAGGCTGTTGGGAGAGTTCTTCTCCAGCCAGGAGGTAACCTGGACATTGGGGGAAAAGTTGGAGATAAAGGGACTCTTATTGATTATCTGACTGTGTTGCCTTGGTGCCACACCCTGGGTCATCACATCATGTAAGACCTTTGCAGCATCCTCAAAATTTGGTTGCTTGGAAACTGACTCATATTTATGACGGTTGCATCGTCCCTGGGTCATGTGATCTCCTTTTGTGACCTTCTGACAAGCAAAATCAATGGGGATGTCAGATACCCTTAACAACGACTGTTATGAACAACAGTTGTTACCAACTGAACAACTGCTGCGATTCACAACAGCTGTGTCAAGAAAAGTTGTAAAATTGGGGCAAAACTCACTTAACAAGATCTCTCTTACCAACGTAACTTTTGGACTCAGTTATAGTCGTAAGTCAAGGAAACAGCTTGCCTTCGGAAGTTGTGGGAGCTTCATCCCTGGAAGCTTTAAAGAAGAGACTGGACTGGCATCTGTCAAAAATGGTGTAGGGTCTCCTGCTTGGGCAGGGGGTTGGACTATGTTCTGACCCAAACCTTTTTCCAATAGAACAAACACGAACCAAAGGGAACAGAAACCTTTTAATGATTCTTACGAATCCCCGGTTAAAAGGCTGCTGCAAACTAATTAACTTTGATAAGCACGAGCTTTGCCAAAACTATGCGAGGCTGCCAAGAATAACAGATAAGGTTACCTAGAAATATTTTACAACATAAGAGTCTTCAAATGCCAACTAAGATACTGCAATGTCCATGAGGCTCAAGGTTCAAAATGTCTTTGCTTCCTGCAAAGAACGTCCGATTCACAGCTGGCTTTTATCTTCTTGAAGGAGGGGCCATTACTTTGCAGCCTTACTCCCGAGTTGCCCGTGCTGCTGCAGCTGCTCTTTCCTGCGAGCAATCCTGCGCGCATGCGCACTTGGCAAAGGCTCCTCAGGAACCTCCTCTTCGCTGCTTCCATTTCCCCACAATCTCTGAAGGCAGCTGTCCACTCCCTAATGGTCCTGGCCCCTCATCTGAGTCCTCGCTCTTCTCAGCCGTATGCACTACTGCCAGCTAACCACAACTGACTAGATGACCTACAAGGTCCCTTCCAACTCTGTTAATCTATATCTGTAATCTGACTACCTGTAGAGGAGTAACCTAACCAAACATACAGTTGGTGTATCTCTGAAAGTTCATAGTACTACAGAGTAAAACTGGAGTTTATTGGAACCTGAGTTCTATAGAAACACATTTAACAATACATTTTGAATTCTAGAAATGTCTTTCCATTCATTGCTTTTATGTATCACTTCCTAAACTGAATTCATTGAGAGTCATGGGGCTTAATTATATATAATTGGATTACGACTTTTGTGTTTGCTTATTTATTAAACTTTTTATCCCATCTCTATTATTTGAGGAGGGGGCATTATTCACTTTTTATACATGAGGGCTCACTTAGGTAGATATTTTCACAGAACAGGAAGAAAGTGTGCAGTTGGAAGGTACACTATTGTGTAACATTGGATCTCGTGTGATTAATGATGTAGGTAAAAATTATTTGCAAGCATGGGAGACGGATGAGGCTTCTGCATTCTCCAAACAGTTGGAAAATACTAATTGGTTAAAAAAGAAAAAAAAAGAAACCTCTGGGAAACAATTACTGGAATTGCCATATAGCCTTTATTATAAATATTGTAAATGATGCTGTCTGGGTGGATCCATCAATTCTGATTTATTGCGGAGTCTGGAGAAATACCCAGAGTCTGGAACTTCAAAGTGGATATATGTGCCTCTCTTTGGTCTTTTATAAACAAGTCTTAAACTGCATTTCAGCTCCTTTCTTTGCTAATTATGCTACGAAAGAGAAAGCCAAAAAAGGAAAGCAATTACAATGCGAGTAAACTAAACTTCTGCTCGGCAGAGATTTTACAAGATGCACTTGTTCCGACTCATAATTCACACCTCATTTTTTTTGCTTGGAAATATAGACATATATACAGATGTGCACATACAAGCTCATTTTGTACAACTTGCAAAGTCAGGGTTTCATGAATCATGATTGACATATTGCTGAATCCCAAATAAACATGTTATGCAGTGGTGGGATTCCAATTTTTTTTTTACTACTGGTTCTGTGGGCGTGGCTTGGTGGGCAAGGCTTGGTGGGCATGGCATGGCATGGCTTGGTGGGCATGGCAGGGGAAGAATATACTGCAAAATCCCCATTCCCTCTCCACCCCACTAACCTGCTTTCCAGCTCCTTTCTCCTGTGCAGGGCAACCAAGAAGATCCAGCCGATCAGCTGGGACTCAATGGGAGGCAGAGAAGAGATGGGGTTGCTGGGGCTAATCAGAGGTGGCATTTGCCGGTTCTCTGAACTACTCAAAATTTCCACTACCGGTTCTACAAAACCGGTCAGAACCGGCTGAATACCACCTCTGACGTTATGGCCTAGCAAAGTACCGTCTCCATCTTTCTTTCTCTCTTTCTCTCTCTCTCAATCTCAAATCACCTCTTCTTCAAGTAGACTTTTTAAAAATATTGTTTGTAGGCGTGGAATGGTTTTCTGACCCGCCGTTTTTTGCAGAAATGCTCGGGTGGTGGAATCGGCGTGGGTTGTACGGTGCTTCCTGGATATTTGCATGAACAGGTGGAAAGAGCTCGAAGAAAATAAAGGGCTTTTGTTTATCACCAGGCCTCTCTTCACAAAATAGGAATTAAGGTTCTCACGGTTTCTGCCAGCCTAACCAAAAAAAGTGAGCTGTTATACAGGAAGTCTTCAATTTAGAAGCATTCAATTAATTAGTGGCAGTTCCGAGTTACATCGGCACTGAAAATAGTGACTTATGCCAGTGGTGGGATTCACATTTTTTTTTTTACTACTGGTTCTGTAGGCGTGGCTTAGTGGGCATGGCAGGGGAAGGATACTGCAAAATCCCTATTCCCTCCCCACCCCACTAACCTGCTTTCCAGCTCCGTTCTCCTATGCAGGGCAACCAAAAAAGACCCAGCTGATCAGCTGGGACTCAATGGGAGTGACAGGCAGGGGAGGGGCCAGCAAGTGGTGGGATCAGTTGACTGGGTGGGCCAAAAGTGGGCCGAAAGGGCTGCATGTGGCTCTAGAGCTGCAGGTTGCCGACCCCTGCTCCAGACACTCCTCTCCAGGTGCAGGGCCACATGTCCCTGATTCTCTGAGAAAGGATGTTGTTGAGTTTAATCTGCCACCTCACTATAAAATCTCCCCTCTCCCAAATTCTCAGGCAGACAAATGTGGCCGCCTCGAAGCTTCCAAGCAAAAAAATGGCTTCCAAGGCTGACGGCAGTTCACTGAACAGCCATGTTACTAACTTAACAACTGCAGTGATTCCCTAAGCAAGAAAGGTTGTTAAAGAGGGCAAAATTCAGTGAAGAATTGTCTCACTCGGGACCAGAAAATTTGGGCTCAATTTGTGGTCATAAGTCGAGGACCACCAATGAAGAAAGGCAGGGAGCTGGTCCTTTCCAGCTTTATTCTGATTAAACATCTATCATACACACACACAGACACACACATACACACACAGACTGTAGAATTGGTACAACTCACTTAACAGTCACCTCATTTAGCAGGCCCCAGCTGTCGTCATAAGTCAAGGACTCAAGATGAGGGGGCGGCTAACTATGCCTGCAAGGATATAACTTGGAAGCTGAGGATGTTTTTACGGTTGTAAGTCAAGGACTTCCTCTGTCCTAGCAGGAGTGTCAAGGTTTCAGTTTCAAGCAGGGAAAGAGAGCTCTCGGAGGCATTTCTTCAAGTCTGCTTGCTCTCCTTTTGGAAGCAGAATTGATGGAAGCTTCTGGAGTCCAGGAAGTTGAAGACCTGTAAATCTATTCCTGCTAAGCTTCTCTTTAGGGCACCAGCCCAAATTCCTTCCGGTCCAGATTCTTTGCCAAAATCTTGCCCTGCTCCTGTCTACGCATGAATGTCCTGTTTCTCATCGGGCAATCATCTCTCTAGGAGTCAGAACAGAGCAGAATAACAGAGTTGGGAGTGGGACCTTGTAGATCCTCTAGTCCAACCCCCCAGCCAAGCAGGAGACCTGACACCATTTCTGACAGATCTGTTTCCAAAGGCAAACAGCGCTTAAAGTGGAAAACAGAAAGTCTCTTTCCTAAGCTTGATAAGGTCCCTCATGGTAGTCCTCGACTTACGATCACAGTTGAACCCCAAATTTATGTTGCTAACCGAGACATTTGTTAAGTGAGTTTGATCCCGTTTGACGACCTTTCTTGCGACAGTTTAAAGGTCGCAAAAGGAGATCATGTGACCATGAAGACATTGCAACAGTTGTAAGAAGGGGTGGGATTCAAATTTTTTAACAACAGGTTCTGTGGGTGTGGCTAAATGGGCATGGCTAGATGGGCATTGTCATGTGACTGGGTGGGCGTGGCTTCCTTTTTTGCAGTACCCCCCTCCATTTTTTGGGGCCTCCTGGGCCTCAAGGAAGCCTCCTGGGAGCATTTTTGCTCCTAGGAAGCTTCCCTGAAGCCCAGGAAGGCAAAAAACAGAATTCAGGGGGGGGGGAATGGGACGCAGCTCCCCCCACCCTCCTGCACCCCTTTTTGCCTCCTGGGCCTCAGGGAAGCCTCCTGGGTGAAGCAGTAAGACAGCGAGGGGAATCCCAGCACAGCTGATCATCGGAAGCAGGGAAAAAAAAGAAATACCTTAAGGAGTGATTGGGCAGGGAAGAACGCAGTCAGTGATGTCGCGCATGCATGATAAGGACTGACTGGGTGGGGAGGGGCAGGGTGGGAGGAGAGGGGCGGGGCCAGCCAGGACCACGATTTGCTGGTTCTCCGAACTGCGCAGAATCCTAACAACCAGTTCTATAGAACCGGTGCGAACCAGTAGAACCCCACCCCTGGTTTTAAGCGTGAAAAACTTACACCTCTGTTGTTGCTCAGTTACAAATGTGGCAAGGAAAGTCATAAAATAGGACAAGGCATGCTGAACAAAGTTCTCACTTAGCGACATAAATTCCGGGTTCATTTGTAGTCGTATGTTGCAAAGTTGTAAATCTGAAATGAACTCATGTAAAACAGGAATAAACAGCGCACAGGCTGCCTCTGACTTCCAATAATTGTTTTGGTGACCGTTCAAGGTTACCACGGCACTGAAAAAAAGCTGACTTTCAACCAGTCCTCGCACCTATGACCGTCGCAGCGTTCCCATGGTCACTGAGTAAAATTTGTTGATTGACAGTTGCGATATCCTGAGCTCATGTGTACGCCGTTTGCAACTTTCTCAGCCGGTTTCTGACATGCAAAGGCAATGGGGAAAGCTGGATTTGTTTACTGACCGTATGATTAGCTTCACCGCTGCCGTTTCGGTCAAAACCTGCATCAGGAAAGGTGATAAAATTGGGTGCAACTGAGTTAACAATGGGCCTCACTTAGCAACGGAAATTCTGCTCCCAATTCTGGTCATAAAAGGAGGACTACTTACAATTGGGTTGGTGATGCGTCAGCCGACATATATTTCTTCTCCAAAATGGTGGAGTTTCTCCTTGTCTCAACCAAAAACACATATCCAGATAAATAGTCCAAGAAGGCTCATTGTTTCTTCTGATAAGCTTCTTGGCACCTGTGATTGATTGACGAGGCAAAATCCATGTTGCCTAAGAAGACTTTCATCCAAGAGATCTCGTCTCCTTGCAGGATAGTAAGCCAAGCAGAACTTCTATATTTTGGGTTCTAAGAAGGGAACTTCGTCTGGGTCCTTGGTCAAGAGTGTGGAGAGATGGTTGATGCAAGTTGGCCTGTCTTCTTCTCACCCTCACCCAAACGTCTCTTAGCCCAGCAGGAGAACCTCCCACCCTCTTGAATCAATCCTTACCGTATTTGGGACCTTGGGGAAGTCTTGTCCAGCTGTTCCATCCCATGGAACAGAAGAGATATGAGTCCAGAGCTGGGCTGCTGGGGGTTTGTAGGAGTTCGGGAGAGCCCCTAGCTAAGATTCTTGCAGTATAGAGAACCCCCAAAACCCACTCCTGGCTGGTCTTGCCCACCCCTCCCCGCCCCTCCCAGGAGACCCCACGTGGCCCGTTTTGGATGTAGATAAATGCAGGGCAGGCGTGGAGGCTCGGGGAGGGCAAAAAACGGGCCACCCAGAAGTTCGAGAAGGGCAGAAATGGGCCCATTTCCGGCTTCCAGGAGATTCCGGAGCCTGGGGATGCCATTTTCATCCTCCCAGAGGCTTGAGGAAAACCTCCAGAGCCCGGGGAGGGCAAAAACACCCTCCCCCACCATGCAGGAGGCCAACTAGATCATGTCCTCCATGGCCATAGCCATCTAGCAACCAGGAAGAGAACCCATTGCTAAATTTTTTGAAGGCCACCCCTGGATATGACCTGAAAAAAAAAATATATATGCCATTTTTGGAAGCAGTTCTTTTCACCTTGAAATTTCTATCTCATCCCCCATCAACCCCAGGCCCAATGTTTAGAAAACCTGCCACGATGCACGTGGTGCAATCTTGACCCCGCTCTCTTTGTGGTTCATGGAAACGCAAAATGTTGACTCTCCGTTCTCCGCCAATTTTGCCTTTCATGGTTGGTCAGAAACAGGCTGACCCTGAAAGGCTATCGTAGGGGGGGGAGTCATCTGCTTCTCCTTTGGCTTGTCCCAACTTACATCCTTTGAGTCCTTCCCTCAAGGACTTGGGGGAGCCTTGAGCCTCTAGTCAAACATGGCGGGAAGGATAATATCCAGACATTTAATTTTTACTTTTATTTTTTTTCCCCATGTGTTTGGACTCCTTCCTCCTTTGACCCGCCATCTGTGGTGGCTTTCAAGGAGAAACGAGAAAGAAAGGACTCAAATGTCATCAGATAAGGCTCAGGGTCATCTCGTGGCCTTCCTTCCACCGAGCAGGGCATCTAGCCAGCAAGGGGCTGAGACGGATGGGGAACCCAGCCAATGGTTTTGTTGGAAAGGCTTGCTTCCAGAAACCCCCCCCTCCAAACCTACCCCATGCCTGATTGGCAGAACAGCAGCAGCATGCTCGGTAACCGAGACTTTTGTCACTTGGACTTCAGAGCGTGGCTCCATTAGCAGCAGCTGTCTGAGCTTATCAGCCTGGGGTAGGAGCGGTGGGGGAGAAGAACCTCCCCCTCCTACCTCTTCTCCTCCTTGGCTGATTTTATCATCTATCACTGCTTCCTCCCTCCCTCCCCTCCCTCCCCTCCCTCCCTCGCTCTCTGTCTTTCTGTTTTCTTTTCTTTCCGTCTAACCTCTCCACAGCTCCTCCACGGTTCTCATTCAGTCCCTCCAGAAGGCACCCCAATGAGAGCTTTTTGCCAGACCTCCAGAGCAGCCGTACACCTCCAGCTCTGCACACACGGGCGAGGAAAGAGCGCAACAGAGCAGCGGAAAGGGGGAAACACCAGGCGACTGGATTTTGGTGGCCCTCGGTGACAAACCGGGGAGGGGGGGCTGCTCCGGTAGAGAGGCAGGCGTGAGGTTTTTGGGAAGTTGTGCTTTGGAGTTCCTGGACTTGGCTGGGAAGCCAGGGAATAAAACTGGCCTTCTTCATGGACAGGAGAGCTTTTTCGGTTCAATGAGACCACCTGAGGAATATGGAATCTCCTCTCCGACAGGAAGGCGGCATTGCAACTCCCTAACCCAGAAGGGAATAAGGTGGGTTTGAGCTCTTTGGGTTTCTTTGGAGTTCTTCTGGAAGTGAGAAAGGAAGGAAGAAGGAGTGGAAGAGACCCAAGAACTCCATGCCGGCGGCCAAGATGAGCGAGATGCTTCAGCTGCCCTCCTTGCAGGTCTCCGAGCCGCAGGTGGCAGAGAAGCAGGGTCAAGTCTGGTCCAGTTCCTCCACTCCGACCTTGCGCCGAAAGCGTTTCAGGATGCGCCGTGCCAGGAACGCCGAAGAGCTGAATCCAGAGGCCGCCTCTTCCTCGAAGGAGTTCCTTCAGCTTCCCTCCATCGAAATTACGCCCTCCAGTGATGAGGACACCCCTTCTTGGTCCAACTGCTCCACGCCGAGCGCCTCTCCCCGGCGCAAACGCTTCCTCATTCGGAAGTGGTTGACCGTGAGGGAGAAGAAAGAGTGCAGTGAGAGCAGGTAGGTGGGCCTCTGTTTATTCCCCTCCGTCCTGTTTCGTGGTTTCCATTCTCCAACAATGGTCCTTCAGGGAGACCTTTCTCTGAAGGTCCCGTGGTCCAGGTGTCCACCATGTTTATGTCGCTCTCTCCTGGTGAATCTAGATCAGAGGTCTCCAAATTGGCAACTTTAAGACTTGTGGACTTCAATTCCCAGAATTCCTCCTCCAGTCATGGAATTCTGGGAGTTGAAGTCCACAAGTCTTAAAGATGCCAGGTTTGTGGGACTGCTGACCTAGATCCATCTAATGCCTCTTTGGTTTTCTTTTCGTGGTCTCGTTTCGCACCCAGAACAGCTGGTCCTCGACTTACAACCACAATTTGAGCTCCAAATTTCTACAGGTTAAGCGAGAGGCACTTGTCAAGTGAGTTTCACTCCGTGTCATGAGCTTTCCTGCCCCGGCTGTTATTAAGTGAATCACCACCATTGATCAGTTAGTAACCTCGTTGTTGAGTGAATCTGGTTTCCCCCTTGGACTTTACTTGTCTGAAAGTTGCAAAAAAAGAATCACGAGGCCCCGGGACACAGCAACGGTCATAAATGTGAAACAGTCACCAAGCGTTGTCTGAATTTGGACAACGAAGAGGCTGCCATGATTATTAGGGGTGAAAACTTTACTACCCACCCCCCCAGTGCTGTGATAACTTTGAACGGTCTCTAAATGAACTGTTTTAAGTCTCGAGGACTGCCTGTGGGTAGATTATTGCTTTCTAAGATTCTTAGAAAGTTTGGGAGGAAAATTGGAACTTGACAGACTTGAACCCTTGGCCGTATCTGACAAAATGTAGAGAAAAGTAAAGTCCTACACTTAGGCAAGAAAAGCCCAAAGGACCCATATAGACTGGGTGAAACCAGGCTCCATAGCAGTAACTGTGAGAGGGATCTTGGAGTCTTAGTGGACAACCAGCTAAATAGGAGCCAGCCGTGTGCAGCAGCCGCCAAAAAAGCTAATGCAATCCTAAGTTGTATTAACAGAGGGATACAATCAAGATCAAGTGAGGTATTAATACCACTCTATAAAGCCTCAGTAAGACCACACCTAGAGTACTGCATCCAGTTTTGTTCACCACATAAAAAAAAGATGTTGAGGCTCTAGAAAGAGATCAGAGAAGAGCAACCAAGTTGATTAAGGGACTGGAGGCTAAAACATACGATGAATAGTTGCAGGAACTGGGCCTGGCTAGTCTAGTGAAGAGAAGGACCAGGGGAGATATGATAGTGGTCTTCCAATATTTGAGGAGCTGCCACAGAGAGGAGGAAGGGGTCAAGCTATTTTCCAAGGCACCTGAAGGCCAGACAAGGAACAATGGATGGAAACTGATCAAGGGGAGATTCCACCTGGAAATAAGGAGAAATTTTCTGACAGGGAAAACAATCAACGAATGGAACAGAAGTTGCCTTTGGAAGTCGTGGGAGCTTCACCACTGGAAGCTTTCAAGAAGAGACTGGACTGCCAACTGTCAGAAATGGTGTAGGGTCTCCTGTTTGGACAGGGGGGGGGTTTGGACTAGATGACCTACAAGGTCCCTTCCAATTCTGATTATCTGTTATCTGTTAAAACCGAGGGAAAATGAGCTTTTCAGCAATATTTGCTGAAATAAGACATGTTATCCGAAGCATAAATGTCTCCGTACAGGTAGTCCTCAACTTACAAAAGTTCATTTAGTGGCCGTTCGAAGTTACAATAGCACTGAAAAAGTGACTTATGACCGTTTCTCACACTTACGACCATTGCAGCATCCTGTGGTCAGGTGATCAAAATTAAGACATGTGGGAACTGGCTCAACATTTATGACAGCTGCGTTGTCCTGGGGTCTTATCAACCCACTCTGCGACCTTCTGACAACCCAAGTCAATCAGAAAGCCTGACTCACTTAATGCCTTTGGCAAGAAAATGGGGCTAAATTCATTTAACAAGCATCTCGCCGAGCGACCAAAATGAGGAGCTCAATTGCGGTCATAACTCAAGGATCGCCCTGCAAAACTTGGGAATTCTGCAAATACCATTTTGCAAGTACAGTACCTTCTTAAAATTTGGTGAGGCCCTTTGTGTTTGGGATGGCTTGGCGTAAAAGAGATTTACATGTTTCTCTCTGTGGCTGTGCTACATGTACACTCGTGCACATGGGAATGTGAGTGGGTCATATCCAAGGTGTATTTTGTATATGTTTTGAGTACTTTTTACATTTGGACATAAACTGGGGTTATTAGAACTGGATGGTGCATCCGTAGATCACCTCGTCAAGAACAGTTTGCAGCCTGTAGATCATTGATCAAATAATTCCTGTTTCTTAATCTGGATAGAAATCGCCATTGCAAGGAAGAAATTCTCAGATATAATTCAGAGCCAGCCAGTGTTGACGATCAGTTTACTCCAATGTGCTGCTCCTTGTTCCAAAATTACAAGCAACTCTTAACTCTTAGTGGTTTGCGTATTAAGTAAAAACCAGTGACTAAACAATTCAAGTCTCATTACAATGCCGAAGGAGTAAGTTTGGACGCTTCTAGCACCGAGAAGCATTGCTTCCCGGGAAGGCAAGCTGAGGATGCCTCCAATAAAGCTCTCTCAATTGAATCAAGTTCTTAGTTGATTAATTAGCTTCCTTCTAATTAACATTACAATTTCACAGAAGCTAACACTGGGCAATGTTCTGAGGATATTTAACCATGATTCCCTTAAAAGCCTTCATTACAACCAAAAACAACTCTCATAAATTCTAATAAAGTAGTCAATTAATGATATCCAATGATCTCTCTCTCTCTCTCTCTCTCTCCCTCTCTCTCTCTCTCTAGTTTTATATATTTTTCTCTGCGCTCTGCCTCTTCTTCCCCTCTTTCTTCTCCATCATGCCTTTTCCATTCAAGATCTCTACTTGGATGGAACTTTGAGTGGCATGTTTCATAGCTAACATGATTGTCTGAATCCTACTGATTGGAGACATGTTTTAGCTTTGGTGAGGGAGGTCAGTTGGGTCATTTATTTTTCATTATGTTCTAGCCATCCAGGCTAAAATCCTTTTCTTTTTCTTTTAAATAACAAACCTGAGATTATTCTCTTCTCCCAGGACTTCAGCAATAACTGAACGATAAATGACACATAGTAGGGAAGCTGGTAATGTGTCATATAGCATCAAAAGGGCGAGAGAACAACGTGGAAGCTTAGTAGTGTTCTTGGAGTAAGAGTTTATGAATTTAGGATATTGGGAGAATTGTCTCGATTGAGAGAATAACAGAGTTGGAAGGGACCTTAGAGGTCTTCTAGTCCAACCCCTCACTCAAGCAAGAAACCCTACACCCTATGCCAACTTGCCTCCAGAAGTTGTAAATGCTCCAACACTGGAAGTTTTTAAGAAGAGATTGGCTAGCCATTTATCTGAAATGGTCTGGGGTTACCTGCCTAAACAGAGGGCTGGACTAGAAGACCACCAAGGTCCCTTCCGACTCTATTATTTCTATTCTATTTCAGAGAAATGGTTGTCCAGTCTCTTCTTAAAAACCTCCAGTGATGAAGCATCCATCTGGCTCAAACAAACCTGGCTAGTCTAGGGAAGAGAAGGACCAGGGGAGACATGATAGCGGTCTTCCAATATTTGAGGGGCTGCCACAGAAAGGAAGGGATCAAGCTATTTTCTAAATCACCTATAGGCCAGACAAGGAACAATGGATGGAAACTGAACAAGGGGAGATTTAACCTGGAAATAAGGAGAAACTTTCTGACAGTGAGAACAGTCAACCGATGGAACAGAAGTTGCCTTCGGAAGTTGTGGGAGCTTCATCCCTGGAGGCTTTTAAGAAGAGACTG
The DNA here is from genome assembly GCA_023653725.1 of Bungarus multicinctus. Lineage (NCBI taxonomy): Eukaryota > Metazoa > Chordata > Lepidosauria > Squamata > Elapidae > Bungarus > Bungarus multicinctus. The sequence continues at coordinate 22,320,336 of CM042837.1, read as the reverse complement.
GACTGCCAACTGTCAGAAATGGTTTAGGGTCTCGTACTTGGGGGTGGGGGGAGGGTTGGACTAGATGACCTCCAGGGTCCCTTCTAACTCTGTTATTCTATTCAATTAAGAGCAACCAAGATAATTAAGGCACTGGAGACTAAAACCTATGATAAACAGGAACTGGGCTTGACTAGTTTAGTGAAGAGAAGGACCAGGGGAGACAGAAAATCAGCCTTCCAATAATTACGGGGCTGCCACAGAGAGGAAGGGGTCAAACTATTTCCCAAATCATCTCAAGGCCAGACAAGGAACAATGGATGGAAACTGAACAAGGGGAGATTTAACCTGGAAATAAGGAGAAACTTTCTGACAGTGAGAACAATCAACCAATGGAACAGCTTGCTGGGATACAAAACAAACATAGTCACAAAAAACAGGTGAAGCCCCTTTTATTCCTTCACTTGGCTTCCAAGCTCCAAATATCCTTGACGGAAGACAAAAAACTCTCACACAAACAGTTACAAGAAGGAGGGAAAAGACAACACAAACCAGGCAAGATAAGGGCTGCAGGACATCCGCAGATATCAGAACACACATTGGGAAGGACACCAAACTCAGAGAGGAACCATAAACTAGAGATATTTCCATGCTTTGTTTCCAGCACTCGCCTGTACACATGTCCGCCCTCTTATCCAGTTGTCACAGCTGCAGCCCATGAAGAGGATCAAGGCCCTCTCCTTCCCAGTAGACCATGTCTGTCCCTTATCCTCTCCTCCCTGCATGCCCTAGGATGGAGAGGGGATGGACCTGGGTCCTCCTCTGACTGCCCAGATGGCCTCTGCCCTTCCCCAGCCTCCTCCACAACTTCCGGAGTCACACTTCCACTCCTTGTCGGCTGTTCCTCCTCTCCCTCAGAGTCAGTCTCCACCAGGGGCATGATAGCTTGCGCTGGGATGTTGTGGGAGCGCCATCACTAGAGACCTTCAAGAAGAGACTGGACTGCCATTTGTCAGAAATGGTGTAGGTCTCCTCCTTGGGCAGGGGGTTGGACTAGATGACCTACAAGGTCCTTTCCAACTCTGATAATTATCTGTTACCTGTAAACCTTTGTTATTTAGTCCAGCCCTTTCTGTCTAAGAGAAGTTCATCAGATGCCTTCACGAAACTCAGAGCAGTATTTGAAGCCAAAATGTTGTTTTCTTCCTGTTTGTATCTATCATCTGCTCTTTAGAAGTATCACATGTGTCAGAGTGTTGTGCAACTGTCTTAACAGTTTCTTCTCGGTCAACAAGGCTTCAGGTCCTCCTTCTCTCCCGGGTTGATTTATATTTTTGAAACGGCATTCGGAAAAAGGCTAAGGCAAGGAGGCTTGGATTAGTGAGTATTAACATACCAAGGCCAGCATGCCAGCATGGGCTCTTCCAAATTCCTTCTGTGGTAGCCTTGGAAAATAAACACGTTGGACTTTTAACATGACATTCCTTCTGGGTTCATTCTTGATGCATGAAGTTGCTAGCTTCTCAGGCAGTGGGATGGAGAAAGGAACTCATTCACCCCGGGTGATGCTAAACCAGATGAATCACTACAGTGAGAAGGAAGTGACATGAACTGAAGAATAACAGAGTTGGAAGGGTTAGTCCAACCCCCTAGTCAGGCAGGAAACCCTATTCCATTTCAGACAAATGGTTGTCCAATATCTTTTAAAAAACTTCCAGTGTTGGAGCATTCACAACTTCTGGAGGCAAGTCGTTCCTCTAATTAATTGTCCTCACTGTCAGGAAGTTTCTCCGTAGTTCTAGGTTGCTTCTCACCTTGATTAGTTTCCATCCATTGCTTCTTGTCCTGCCTTCACTTCAGGTGCTTTGGAGAATAGCTTGACTCCCTCTAAGCACAGCTAGATGGGTTTGACTGGAAGACCATCTATTAAAGACCATCAATAATAGCGTATTGTTGGGAGTTGGAGATCAGGAGGAATGCTGTTTTGGGACCTCCAAGGCATGGAATATCTAAAACAATATTTCTCAACCTTGGCAGCTTTAAAATGGGTGGACTTCAATTTGCAGAATGCTGGCTGGGGAATTCTGGGAGTTGAAGTCCACATATCGTAAAGTTCAGGGATGGGCTTCAAACATTGCAGCAACTGGTTCTCTGCCTGGTTGTTCACTGCAGTTGTTAAGTCAACCACAGGGTTGTTATGTGAATCTGGATTCCCCCATTGACATTGCTGGTCAGAAGGTTGCAAAAGGGGATCATGTGACCCCGGGACACGGCAACTGTCATAAGTGTGAAAAAGGGGCATAAGTCACTCTTTTCAGGACCGTTGTAACTTCAAACTAAATTCACTAAGCAAACTGTTGTAAATTGAGGACTACAAGTATAAGTGATTGGAAGTTGTGATCTAAGCCAGAGTGTCGGGTCTTAAAACTCTTTCACGGATAACATGTTCCTCAGCATCAGCTGCCCATATTAGCTGATGCAAGCTGAAATTTCTGTTAAGAAAGAAAGGTTTGTTTGATAAGAATGTAATTTAACAGATTATCAGAGTCGGAAGGGACCTTGTAGGTCATCTAGTCCAACCCCCTCACCCAAGCAGGAGACCCTACACCATTTGTGACCGATGGCTGTCCAGTCTCTTCTTGAAAGCTTCCAGTGATAAAGCTCCCACAACTTCTGAATAACAGAATAATAACAGATCAATAGAGTTGGAAGGGACCTTGTAGGTCATCTAGTCCAACCCCTGCCCAAACAGAAGACCCTACACCATTCCTAACAGTTGGCAGTCCAGTCTCTTCTTGAAAGCTCCAGTGATGAAGCTCCCACAGCTTCCGAAGGCAACTTCTGTTCTGTTGCTTGATTGCTCTCACTGTCAGGAAATTTCTCCTTATTTCCAAGTTAAATCTCTTCTCGTTCAGATTCCATCCATTATTTCCTTGGAAGGATCCTAGTTTGCCAGGCAAAGTTAATTAATTCAAAGGGAGTTAATAAGTAAGCACACAGTTCATATAAACATCTGCGTGAAACTCTTGCTAAGGGACATCGCCAGAGCAGCAATCCAAGTCATTGTGGGGCATTGCAAAATTTTTAACACCTTGATCGTGGATTCTTTTCAGGCTCAGAAGGAAAAGGGAGTTGACACCACTACATTTCTCAAATCGGTTAAATAATTCTTCCGCCACTTTTTAAAAAGGAAAAATAAATAAAATTTACCTGGGAGGGAATCACATTTTTTCCTTACCATGGGTTCTGAATAAAAGACAACTTCTTGCCAAGAATAATTGACAATACCCCGGGGAAGAGATCAAGGGAATTAAAAAAAAAAAAAAGAAAGAGAATATTTCTGTGTTCTGTCCCACCGTCTCGTACAATACAAGTCTCGTTGTTTCTTATTTTTCAGAAAGCATCACTCATCCACTAGCTACTAATGAAAGGAAGCTCTGAGTTTGCATGCCACATTTTCAGAGTTTTACAATGGGAATAATTCTGAGGTTTCGGTGTCGAGTTGTTAATTAACTTGAGGTGGAAAAGAGAGAGAGAGAGAGAGAGAATGGCTTATTAGAGGGAGGAGGAGCTAACCTGGAAAGCAGAAAGGTCGTTGTACATAACATCTGGATGCAGGTTGTTCACATCACAATCCTACCTGTAACCTAGAAAGATGTTCCTTTAGATAAGCTGTTTATGATTTACCAGAAGAGAATAGCAATGGCCCCTAGACTTATACACCGCTTCACAGTGCTTTTACAGTCCATTCTAAGCGGTTTACAGAGTCAGCATGCTGCCCCCCAATAACCTGGGTCCTCATTTTACCCACCTCAGAAGGATGGAAGGCTGAGTCAACCTTGAGCTGATCAGGATTGAACTGTGGCTGTAGGCAGAGTTTGCCTGCAATAGCCATAGCAGTAGCCCTTAGACTTATATACCACTTCACAGTGCTTTACAGCCTTCTTTAAGCAGTTTACAGAGTCAGCCTCTTGCCCCCAACAATCTGGGTTCTCATTTGACCATGTTCTATTCCAGTTCATGAATATACTCTTGACAGTTAAGTGAGTTTTTATATGATTTGGACCTTTTGTGATTTATATATATATATTTATTTGCTTTGTCAATTGCTTACAAGATAATAGGTATAAGTAAAAACATAGTTATGAATACATGGATACATATAAGAAAAATAAAAGAAACAATAGGACAGGGACGGTAGGCACGATTGGTGCGCTTATGCACACCCCTTACAGGCCTCTTGGGAAAGGGGTGAGGTCAATAGTAGACAGTCTAAAGTTAAAGTTTTTGGGGTTTGGGGAAGAAACCACAGAGTCAGGTAGAGTATTCCAGACATTGACCACTCTGTTGCTGAAGTCGTATGTGTCATCATCTGTTTGAAAATGTGTTCTTTCTGGGTTTGTTTCTGGTTTAATTTCTACAATACCATTTAAGAAACCCTTTCTAAATAAGAGCAAAGGTTTTTTAACCTCGGCATCTTCAATATTTGTGGACTTCAGTTCCCAAAGTTCCTCAGCCAATTGCTGAGACTAAGATATATTGCTCTGGAGAACCTAGTTTTGCCCGACAGTGAAGGGGTTGAAATGGGCAAATTTCACTGCCGCAGACAGATCAGAGGCAGAGAGCTGCAAGATGCCTGCCTTAATCAGAGGCAGAACAGAGAATATTTGCATCCGATGTTTTACGTCACGGATTCCTATCAAATCTATGTGTGAACACGGCAGATAATGGTCCCCTAGAGGCTGCAATTAATTTAAATTGCAATCAGGCAAATGCCAGTGTGACATTGAATCTGACCCTTGACCTGTCTTCCCTAATTAGTGACTTGAATTGGCCAATCTCAAATGAAAGTCAGCTGACCACAGAAGCATTTCTTTTCCCCTTGCGTGCTTCACTGCCATCTTCTGACTCCCTTCAAGATATTATTACAGCCACAAACCATTCATCACGGTTAGAGTGCCAGTCAGCGGACTCACCACTGTTATTTAAATGAATCAAGTTAAGCACAGTGGGGCGATGGCCTAGAGGTGGAACTCTCGCCTCACAACCAGGAGGCTGTGAGTTCGATCCTTGGTAGACGCAAATATTTCACTCTCTGGGCACAACGAGAATGTATCTGCTGAACAAGACTCCACATTGGCAACCAGAAAGGCATCCAGCCAGTAAACACTCAGCTCCATTCAGTTGTCTGGACTCCACCCTGCAAGGGATTTTTGGGGTTGTAAAAAAAAGATGACTGCTGTCATTATGCAAATCTGCAACCGCTAAGCAAATGCCACGGTCGTTAAGAGAAGCAATGGTTTGCTATGAGCAGTTTGGCTGAATCTAGAAGTGCTTTTTGACAAGCAAAATCAATTGGAAAGCCAGATTCACTTAAAAAACGTGTTCCTAATTTAGCACCTGCAGTGATTCACTTGGTAGCAAATAAGGTGGTAAAATGGGGCAAAATCCACTTAACGAATGTCTCATTTAGCGACACAAACATTGGGCTCAACTGCGGTCGTAACTTGAAGACTGCCTATTCAAAACTTGGAGTTCTGCAAATATCTGCTTGGAAGTATCTTCCGAAAGTTTGGCGAGGCCCTTGGGGTTTGGATTGGCTTCTTGTAAAGGAGATGTACACATTTCTCTCTGTGGGTGGGTGTACCTGTGCAGGCATGCACGTGGGAATGCGAGTATGTCACATACAAGGTGTATTTTGTATATTTCGCTCTGGTTGCATCAATCTGAAAGACTTACATTGATTACAGAGGGATAGAATCGAGATCAAGTGAGGTACTAATACCACTCTATAAAGCCTTAGTAAGACCACACCTAGAGTACTGCATCCAGTTTTGGTCACCAAACTATAAAAAAGGTGCTGAGACTCTAGAAAGAGCGCAGAGAAGAACAACCAGGATGATGAGGGGACTGGAGACTAAAACATATAAAGAACGGTTACAGGAACTGGGCCTGGCTAGTCTAGTAAAGAGAAGAACCAGGGGAGACAAGATAGCAGTCTTCCGATATTTGAGGGGCTGCTGCAGAGAGGAGGAAGGGGTCAAGCGATTTTCCAAGGCATCCAAAGGCCAGACAAGGAATAATGAATGGAAACTGAACAAGGAGAGATTCAACCTGGAAATAAGGAGGAATTTTCTGACAGTGAGAGCAATCAACCAGTAGAACAGCTTTGTTCTGAATGAACGAAAGTCCTACACTTAGGCAAGAAAAACCCAAAGTTCCCATATAGACTGGGTGAAACCAGGCTCAATAGCAGTAACTGTGAGAGGGATCTTGGAGTCTTAGTGGACAACCAGCTAAATATGAGCCAGCCGTGTGCAGCAGCAGCCAAACAAGCTAATGCAATCCTAAATTGCATTAATAGGAGGGATACAGAATCCTGCATCCAGTTTTGTTCACCACATTATAAAAAAGATGTGGAGACTCTAGAAAAAGTACAGAGAAGAGCAACCAGGATGATTAGTGGACTGGAGACTAAAACATATGAAGAATGGTTACAGGAACTGGGCTTGGGTAGTCTAGTGAAGAGAAGGACCAGGGGAGACATGATAGGGGTCTTCGAATATTTGAGGGGCTGTCACAGAGAGGACGGGGTCAAGCTATTTTCTAAAGCCCCTGTAGGCCAGACAAGGAATAATGGATGGAAACTGAACAAGGAGAGATTAAACCTGGAAATAAGGAGAAACTTTCTGAAAGTGAGAACAATAAACCAATGGAACAGAAGTTGCTCTCGGAAGTTGTGGGAGTGCCATCATTTGAGACTTTCAAGAAGAGGTTGGACTGCCATTTGTGTAGAGTCTCCTGCTTGGGTGAGGGATTAGACTAGATGACCTACAAGGTCCCTTCCAACTCTGATTATCTGTTATCTGATAATATTAACTTTTTTTTTAAAGGTCTAACAGACACATTTTCTCTAGTAGTCTATTAGGAACAATTAGTACAAAGCACCCATTTTAGTTCTTTTATTCACATGGCCTGAAGACAGCCGGGCCCAAGGAAAAAAAAAAAACCTTCTGGCAAATTCCCACAATAGCATTATGCAACAGATTCGCAGTCTCAAAAAGCTCTCGTGGAATATGAGTGTAATTTCTCATCTCGTGGGGAGAATATTTTGTGCATCTGTAATTGAATTGCTGTATAAAACGGGGCTCTTTGGTGCTTGGTGGGACTAATTATTTTTCCCTCCCTTGTTCTCTTGGCTGTCTACTGCTATACCCTGTGGAAGTAAGAATGGGTATGCAGAGGAAATAAATAATATATAAGTGTCTTTATATATTCCAAGAGGGAGAGATGATTCTTCCAGAGAGTCATGTATTCTTAAAAATATGCAAAAACCAGGAATGAGTTTGGTTGAGAAGAATTGGTCTTTCAGAGCTTTCTAACTGCCAATAAAATCTCAGGGGCTAAAAACATCTTTCAAGCGAGATGGGAGATATTTTACAGCTTTTTCATTCTCATCACGTTAGAGGGACCACTTGTCATGACCATCTCGGAGTTTGAATCTGAGAAGGAAGACGAACAGCTGACAGGGAGTGGGCTCCATTGGCTGTGGAAGAAACTGGGGAAGGGCAAAGTCCGGCTGGGCAGAGCAGGAGAGAGGTAGAACAAGGGAGAGGGAGTTCAGAGGAAGATCCAGACCCTCTTCACCCTAGGGCACGCAGGGAGGAACGGAGAAGAGAGCAACATGGCTTGCATGGTTTACGGGGGAGGAAAGGGCCCTGATTCCCTTCATTAGCCACACCTGGGAATGAGAGTTTAAAAGAGATGCATGCTGAGTGCGGCAGCTGCTGGGAGCAAACATGAGTTTATCTTATGTTGACTTTGGTTATCTGTGTTCCTGGCATCTTCCCAACTCTGTTGAATTACAGCCGTGCCTTCACATCTGGAATTCCTTCTCTCGCCCTGCCAGACTAATTACCTCATCTTGCCTTGATTGGACTTATAGTTACAGTTTTTGTTGACCATGTTTTGGATTTGATTCTCTGCAGCCAAAGGCAGTTCCTGGGAGGGTGTTTTCTCCAGCCAGAAGGTAACCAGGATATTGGGGGCAAAGTTGGAGCTAATAAAGAGACTCCTAGTGATTATCTGATTGTATGGCCTTTGTACCATGCCCCTATGGGTCATCAAACCACATTTCCCCCAAAAAAATCATGATGAGAGTTGACACAGTCATAAGATCCAGTGGCGGGATTCATATAATTTAACACCCGGTTCACGCAGGGTCAGACTGACTGTCATTAGTGGCGTGGCCTATCCCCATCCGCCAGCTCCACTGCACATACAGGATGAGCCTCCCGCAATGACCAACTTGACCCTGGGTGAACCAGTGGTTAAATTGCTCCCCCGCAATGAAAATGGATCCTGGATGCTGCACTGCAATGGAGAAAGAGGCCCTGGAGTGGCCAGCATGAGGGAAGATGGAAGAGCAGGGAGAAGAAAGAGGAAAAGTGGCCTTTCACACGAACCGGTGCGAACCGACTGAATCCCATCACGGCATAAGGATAACGGTTTTCTTTAGGGATGGGATGTGTGTGCGCGAAGGAGAAGGTGTCAACTCATAAAGCATTCCTGGCCTGCTTTCGAGTTGCCATAAGAAGAAAGAGGGGGGGGGGCGAGATCTGATGGAGCAGTTCAGTTACTATGACCAGAAGCACATTCCATGCATACCTTTCTCCTGATTGTGTCCCAGAGCCAGCCAGAGAGGTGTGCTTTCTACAGCCTGTGAAAGGGCTCTGGTTGGAGAATGTGATTTATGACACACATAAAGAGAGGGAGGTAAACAGGATCATAGGTGGGCAGTAAATTATTTATTTATTTATTATTTATTTATTTAAATTTGTATACCGCCCCACTCTCCCAGAGGGACTCGGGGCGGTGCACAGTCAGATAAAATATATATATAAAATACACATACAATACTTAAAATGAATTAAAAGAATTAAATACATTGGCCATTATCAAAAGATTAAAAAGATTAGAAGATTAAGAAAGCTAAAACTGAATTAAAAACTCTAAAAACCTCTAGGCCAGACCGGCTTGATGAAATAAATAGGTTTTCAATGCACGGGGGAAGGTCAGGAGATCAGGGATGGTCCTCATCTCCGGGGGTAGTTCGTTCCAGAGGGAGGGTGCCCTCAATGAGAAGGCCCGCACCCTCGGGGTCGCCAGCTGTCCAGCTGGCGGCACCCTGAGGAGGCCGACTCTATGGGAGCATATTGGTCAGCGGGAGGCTGATAATGGCAGGAGGCGGTCCCGCAAATATCCTGGTCCCAAGCCATGGAGCGCTTTGGAATGGAATATAATTATGTGAGGCAGAGCCGACTGCACTTCTGAAAAGTGCCGACATGTTGCTCCTAATAAATAATTGCATTTCTTTTGAAACTTGGCTCGAGGCTCATGGAAACCCTGACAGTCAATCGGCTCTTCCCTACGGAACCCTGACAGGAAGTTTGCATGCCTTGAACTTCTGCTTTCTCAAATATAGCAATAGTCATTGCAAGACACAGAAAAGGATATTATTTCAAGCCACCATATTCCAAAATCACACCTGGCTTCATTTGTGTGGGTTTGACTTAGTGGGATGAATGTGTCAGGTTCAAAGAATCAGGGCCAGGCATGAAGTGCCAGTTAGTCCACAACTTATGACCACAATTGAGCCCAAAATTTATGTTGCTAAGCGAGACGTTTGTCAAGTGAGTTTTGCCCCCATTTTACGACTGCTGCAGTTGTGAAGTGAATCACTGCAATGGATAAGTTAGGAACCCAGTTGTTAAGTGAACCTAGCTTCCCCGATGACTTTGCTTGTCAGAAGGTCGCAACAGGGGATCATATGATCTTGGGACACAGCAGCTGTTGTAAATATGAACCAAGTTTGCCAAGCGTCTGAATTTTGATCACATGGTCACATGGGAATGCTGCAAAGGTCACAACTGGGAAAAACAGGTCATAAGTCATTTTTTTTCAGTGCCATTGAAACTTTGAATGGTCACTAAATGAACTGTTATATGTCGAGAACTACAGAATACAGAGGAATCTAGTCCACTAACAGCCAACACTAAATTGGTGCTGGATAAGAGTTCACAGAATTCAAGCTGGGCTGGATTTGGACCATTTGTGGGAACGGAAGGATTCCAGGCTTATTCCTCTCTTGACTCTACCTCCAGTCTCTGCCTGTCCTTTCCTACAGAATGGGCTTGTATGTGATAATGTATGAGTTACGCCACATTACTATAGGGTCAGGGGTGTCAAACTCAAGGCCATCCTGGAAAACATAAGGGGCTAGCCTGCATCACTTCGGCTCAGTCTACCCAATGCGAAGAGGAAACTTCGGGCCAGTGTGGCTTCGGTCCGGTCTACCCAATGTGAAAAGGAAACATGACAGCAGTTTGGGGAGTGGCGTCAAGCTGGCCATGCCCCCATCCAGTTGGCCACACCCACCCAGTCAGCCACACCCAGTGAGTGGCATCAAGCTGGCTATGCCCACCCAGTTGGCCACACCCACCCAGTCTAAAACACCTCTAGGCCAGACAAGGAATAAATGGATGGAAACTGAACAAGGAGAGATTTAACCTGGAAATAAGGAGAAACTTTCTGACAGGGAGAACAATCAACCCATGAACAGAAGTTGCCCTCGGAAGTTGTGGGAACTTCATCACTTGAGACTTTCTTTCTTTCTTTCTTTCTTTCTTTCTTTCTTTCTTTCTTTCTTTCTTTCTTTCTTTCTTTCTTTCTTTCTTTCTTTCTTTCTTTCTTTCTTTCTTTCTTTCTTTCTTTCTTTCTTTCTTTCTTTCTTTCTTTCTTTCTTTCTCTCTCTCTCTCTCTCTTTCTTTCTTTCTTTCTATAAACTTTATTAATTTTACCATTAAAATAGACAAACAACACACACATAAATGTGAAAAATGTGGTTTTCAATTGTTTTCTAAACTTTTCTCTTTCATCACTTGAGTCTTTCAAGAAGAGATTGGACTGCCATTTGCTAGAAATGGTGTAGGGTTTCCCGCTTGGGTGGGGGGTTGGACTAGATGACCTACAAGGTCCCTTCCAACTCTGATTATCTGTTATCAGTCAGCCACACATACACACACCCCTCGAAGTCAAGCACAGCCCTGGTGCAGCCCTCAATGAAATTAAGTTTGATACTATGCCATAGGTCAACCAAGACTTTGTTACGCCAAAGCAAGCTATTTCTAATTGCATTTCTATCGGCGAATACTGGAGCATTAGTTTTCTTGAGAAAGAGATAGCAGCTGGAGAGAAATTGCTGCAGATCAACAATGATTGGGACCTGACTAGGGCTGGTGTGGGGGGGGGGGGTCCTTTGAACTGAGAGACCAGGCAAATCATCCCTTCTTTATGATAAGGAAGGCTTTATCTTATCTTAACTTGACTTCCAGAAAGGTAATCCTCTGGAAGAGAGGGAGGGGCGAAAACAGGCTATTCAGTAGTATTTTGTCCAGTCAACGGAATGACCTTTGCACCTGAATGGCTTTTGAATTGTGCTTGTTCAGCATCAATGCAGGAGGAAGCCAAGACTGACCAAGGAAGGTCTGGTCGGGAAGGTTTAATCGTTAAATTTGAGTCGGTTAATTTTTACTCTTGCGTTTTTTGCAAGTCGTGGTTCCTTACGGTCATGTGGAGAACGTCGAGCAGTGAGCCAAGGAGGGGAATGGGTAAACCTGGACGCCAAGCTGAGATTGGGTCAGAGGAGAAATCCCAGTTCGATGGGGTGGAATTTAGTCTCTGCTAGATCTGGGTCAGATTCTAGGTTCTTGCACGGCGTTGATTCTGCTGGGATTTGACAGATGAGGTAAGAATCCTTTGCGACCTCTTCCCTGTGAAAATGCCGGTTCTGTTTCAAGATCAGATCAGATCAGATTAACAGAGTTGGGAGGGACCTTGTAGATCATCTAGTCCAACCCTCCACTCCCAAGCAGGAGTCCCTACACCATTTCTGATAGATGGCAGTCCAGTCTCTTCTTCTTCATCTCCAGGGATAAAGCTCCCACAACTTCTGAAGGCAAATCCTTCTGCTAATTAGAATAACAGAATAACAGAGTTGGGAGGGACTTTGTAGGTCATCTAGTCCACCCCCACCCCCAAACAGGAGACCCTACACCATTTCTGACAAATGACAGTCCAAACTCTTCTTGAAAGCCCCCAGGGATGAAGCTCCCACAACTTCCGAAGGCAACTTCTGTTCTTTACAGATTAACAGCACTGGAAGGGACCTTGTAGGTCATCTAGTCCTCCTGCCCAAGCAGGAGATCCTACACCATTTCTGGCAGATGGCAATCCAGTCTCTTCTTGAAAGCTTCCAGGGATGAAGCTCCCACAACTTCTGAAGGCAATTTCTGTTCCGTGGGTTGATTGCTCTCCCTGTCAGGAAATTTCTCCTTATTTCCAGGTTGAATCTCTCCTTGTTCAGTTTATCTCTCTTTATCTGAAGCAGCAGGAAGAAATTTTGCATTTGAAAAATGGGGGGGGGGAGGGGGGGGGAGAAAAAAAGGGATGCATTAAAAGATTTTAGCAGCTCTTGTTGAAAGTTAATGCTTTCCTCCACTATTTTTATCCAGAAGGTGAAATGAAGCAATAAAGGGAAGCACAGAGGCAGATCAAGAATAAGCATTTTTTTAAAAAATAAAAAAATCTGCTTTTTGTGCATTGCTGAACAGATTCCAACAAAAAAACAACCCTTAAGAGTAGGCGCTTCCCACTCTACAATGGAATCTTTGCTTTCTGAAGGTTAACAAGACCGAAGTCGGGTGAAAGCGATCATAAGATTACAACCAATTTATTTGCAGAAGGCTAAAAACCAAAAGATTAAAAAAAAAAAAACCAACCACCACCACCCAACAAACCCTGGTAGAGACCAACTTCTTATCTGTGATGATAACTGGATGCTGGAGAGGAATACCAGAATTTCACTGTCTTCATTGCTGCTCTCTGGGGTGTGGAAATATATGATGGACGCTGAAGCTAGAAGGTCTTATTAATCGCTGCCAAAATGTGGAGCTGTTGATAGAATAGACCCCCTTTCAAAATTTCTCCAGCTGCCTAAATGCATTGTTGAAATACATTGAACTTCCTCCTGCTGAAAAGTCCCTTCATAGAATAACAAGAGTTGGAAGGGGCCTTGGAGGTCATCTAGTCTAACCCCCTGCTGGAGCAGGAGAGTCTACACCATTTCAGGTAAATGTCCAGTCTCAATCAATCAATCCATCCATCAATCAATCAAAATAGAGCAGGAGAACCTATACCATTTCTGACAAATGGCTGTCCAATCTCTTCTTGAAAACCTCCAGTGATGGAGCATCCACAATTTCTGGAGGCAACCCATCCCACTGATTGATTATATACTGAATATTTAGAATAGAATAGAGCTTGAAGGGACCTTGGAGGTCTTCTAGTCCAGCCCCCTGCTCAAGCAGGAGACCCTACACAATTTCAGTTAGGTGGCTGTCCAGTCTCTTCTTAAAACCTCCAGGGATGAAGCTCCTACAACTTCTAAAGGCAATCTGTTCTCACCCCTTAATTGTCCTCACCGTTAGGAAGTTTCTCCTTAAAATTATTGCAGGGGGCCACTGTGAATTAACTGTTAAAACAAAGGATAAAAGAGAAGCAAGCATTTCCAGCTTAGAAGAGGAGAATGCCAAATCAGAGCCGTTTCTTGCCCACCCCAAGAGATCTCTATAAATAGCATTGGCCAACCGATAGAAAATAACCCACCGGACTGGATTCCTGAGCAATAGAATCCCCACTAATTGTGTAATAATGACAGCAGGGAGCTTCAAATCACAAGCCATTGGCCTGAAATGTCCTCTTAGAGCCGTTCGGTGTTTGCCAGCTGCAAAAGGAAATGGTGACATCTCGTGGATGGAGGACGCAATTTCTCCATTGGATTTCTCTTTGGCTCAGTTTTCGGAAGGGCTGTCAGGTTTCCAAGGATGAAATCCATTGAAAAAGAAAAGAACAAAGTCCACCTTCCAAGACAAATTCTTTTATTTAGGAAAGCATCAAACTGGCAAAGTCCATGCTAATTCCGGATCTGACATAATCCAGAATTATCGCACGTATTAGAAGTTAGAAACCACCCCCCAAAAGTCACATTCTCCCATAGAAGTAATTCAACATTGCTTGATGTCATAGATCTCCACCTCAAGGAGCCTAAGCATGTAAAGCTCATTTCCCACGGGAAGAAGAACCACCGAGCCTAAACAACTCTCTCTATCTCCACTCCTCCCTGCTTAGGAATGTGGCAAGCCCGAAACCCTTCCCCCCATGACTGACACAGAGAAAATAAGAAAAAGAATATATACTAAGCCTAACTAAAATGGCTACACTTATGTCAATTTCAGGCTTGACAATGGCATTGCAATTAATTCCTCAGGTTTTCCATCAAGACTTCAGAGCATTCGATAGTATAGCTCTCACCCTATTCCACTTGGGCTCTGAATGTCAGACATCGAAAAAAATGGCGTATCTACAGCATTTATTTATTTGATTTGTCAAACAAGATAATAGGTATAAGTATAAACATGGTTATGAGTACATGAAATGGGTACATATAAGAAAAATAAAAAGAAACAAAAGGACAGGGACGGTAGGCACGATTGGTGCGCTTATGCACGCCCCCTACAGACCTCTTAGAAAAGGGGTGAGGTCAATAGTAGACAGTCTTAAGGTTAAAGTTTTTGCGGTTTGGGGAAGAAACTACAGAGTCAGGTAGAGTATTCCAGACATTGACCACTCTGTTGCTGAAGTCGTATTTCCTGCAATCAAGTTTGGTGCGATTAACCTTGAGTGCTCTTAACTATTGTGTGCTCTTGTGTTGTTATGATTGAAGCTGAAGTATCTATTGACAGGTAGGACATTACAAAGTATGATTTTATATACTATAATTAGATCAGAGCGAAGACAGCGTAATTCAAGGTTTTCTAGGTCTAGAATTTCAAATTCATGGACTGATAGTTGTAGAAAACTCTGTAGAGATTCTCAGTCCTCCAGGTCGTGGTTGTCCCAAAGGTGCTTTTTCTGGAGAAACTGGACTTTCTTGTTTTTTTTTTCTTTTCTTTTGAAGACGTTTTGCTTCTCCTCCAAGGAGCTTCTTCAGCTCTGACTGGATGGTGGGAAGTGCTCCAGGTTCCTGTAAACTGAATTTTTTTTTTTTTTTAAAAAAAGAAGTTTAGCTATACTATTTAGGATGGAGATCCTTTGAATCAGGGGTAGGATTCTACCGGTTTGAACCGGTTCGAACAAACTGGATGTTAAAGTTACCTCTGATTCGCTGAATCAGCATTTCAACTGATTGGCTGGCCCTGCCCACCCCGCCCCTCCCAGGAGTCTTCACGTTGTCCATTTACAACGCAGGTAAATGCAGGATTCGCGCCGAGGCTCTGGGAGGGGAAAAAATAGGCCTTCCAGAAGCCTGGAGAAAAGCCTGTTTCCAGCTTCTAGAGGGTCTACGGATCCTGGGGGAAGGTTGTTTTTGCCCCCCCCCCCCAGAGGTCCGGGAGAGGCCTCTGGACCCTTTGGAGGGTGAAAATGGCCTCCCGTGAGCTCTGAAGGCCCAACAGAAGCCGGAAACAGGAAGTTCTGGTAGACCACGCCCACCATAGCCACGCGCACCGAGCAACCGGGAAGCAAACTGGTTGCTGGGATGTTTGAATCCCACCCCTGCTTTGAATGGTGTGGGAGCAGGAATGGATTTCCAGAGACGAAAATTGCAGACTACAGGAACCATGTATGCCAATCAGATGTCCCCGAGGACACAGATCAACCTCCAGGTGGCTTCAACAACCTTCTAAAAGGATGCAAATGACCAGCTGTCTGCAAGGAGTATAAATCCTTCCATTCCCCACCATCCTGTCAGAACTGAAGAAGCTTCTTGGATGAGAAGCGAAACGTCTTCAAAAGAAAAAAAACAAGACAGCCCAGTTGCCTCTTGAAAAAGCATCTTTGGGACATGATGGTTGTATAATTTTTGGAAATACTTGTGGTCCTGCAGTAAGAAATGCACAACCCATGCTAAATGACGGTTTAGAATATTGTTGAAATGGGACATCACATATCTGTTTATAGGCATTACAGATCTATGCCTTTTTTTTTTTTTTTAAGTCAGGGAAATCAGACTTGTAGGATGTAGCTTGACTTCGATCGAGAGCAGTGAAATTGTGGCTGTTCAGATGGGGCTGAACTACAATTCCCAGCATTCCTCCACCCCAAGCTGCATTGAACTTCTGGGAATTGTAGTTGCCACCTCTAGAATCTCTTCTCCCTCTCTCCGACTTTCCTGTCCCTGCAGTGGTGAAAATGCAGGTGTGCATTCTTGAGTTGTGTGTCCTAAAAGGCTAAATCACCTTTGGAGAGACTGCATCCACAGGGTTTATTTCTTGACAATTTGCTGTCATTCTGGGATGGTTTGAAAGCTAATTTTCTGGATTATGCGAGAAACCAGATACTCCCTCTAGGACTGCAGCTTCCAATAGACATTCAATCTTAATGTATTTTAATCTGGTGATATTTTCAGCCCGAGGATATGTTGCAGTGTGGTTTGAAGGATAGTTTCTGGTTTTTTTAAAAAAAGACCTGTTTCCCATCATTTCCTTGCTTTAATGGTGTTGTGTTGTGTTTATTTATTGATGCCTGTTTTATTAGATTTTGGAAGGCTGCCATCCTCCCAAATGGCTCTGGGCATAGTTAAAAAGAAAGTCTTGGTATTTAAAGAGTGGGGCAGAGAGAAGGGGCATAATGTATTTGGGGTCCTAATAAAAATTGAGCGTATTGCAAAAATAATAATAATAATATTACGTTTGGTAAACAAGCTATCTGTGATGAATAAAGGCATAGAAAGTCTGATGTTTCATGTAAAACAGAGATATTCAGACTTGACAACTTTAACACTTGGGAAGTTCAATTCCCAGAATTCCCCAGCCAGCCCTTTTGGCTGGGGAATTCTGGGAGTTGAAGTCCACAAGTTTTAAAGTCACCAAGGTTGGATACTTTTGTTCTAAAATTAGTATTGTAGAAAGAAAAATAAATTCAAGTAAGATTTCAGGAAATCTCTTCCTTACGGTCTGTTAAAATGAAAGATAGGGTTATTGGAAGAAATATCCTTCTGAGTTCAGTTCCAAGTGGGGGAAAAAAGACACTGGAAACATGGAGGCTGTTTGGAAAGATGGTTTAATGGTGGACAGGACCACATGCCTTGCAGCTCTTAGGTGAAGAAAAAAGGGAAGAGATGCTGAGATTCCCTGCATCCCCTCTCTGGCTTTGAACTTCCAGGGGCACAGGGAGAGTATCCTGATTGGTTACTGTCAGAGATCATAGCTAGCTTTGTAAGTTGTCTGTGTGCTAAGTTTGGTTGAAACTCAGTGGGTGGTGCAGTGAAGGGCAATTGAATGGCTCTGCCTGAAGGGAGTAGATCTTTGTTATGTAGAATAGACTGGCCCAGACCTTAATGGCCCATTAGCAAAGGTAGGGGGGCTGAATTTCTGCCTCTCTGAGTTTCATTTTCATTTCATTTTTCTAAGAGAGGGGTGGGTTTTAACAGGGGGGCGAAATAAGAGAACAAGGACGTGCCATTTATAAATGAGCTTGATAAAGCTTTCATTTGTATGTACAACCAAGTGGCTTAACTATTCATTTAAGAGTCATTCCCTTTGTGACTCATATTTTGCTTGTTTCTACAGCAGCCAACACAGCAGTCATGAAGATGACCCTTCCAGATTTCTGAGCCCCCGACTACGTGATGACAGGTAAGTAACTGGAAGAAGGGATTCATTGATGGGTTGAATAATGCACAATTTCCCCCAAACTGGCACTCTCAGACACATCAAGATTCTTTCCATTCTGGTCTGGAAAAGACCAGTAGAGGGTAACTTATGTTTTCTTGGTGTGTTCTCTCCAACCTTGGAGATTTGAATACAAAGCCCATTTGCAGCCCAATTTCCAGGTTGTAATAGAAGACTTAGACTAACTTTATTGTCACTCTGAATGTACACTAATCAGCATACATTAAAATGAAATTTCGTTGCATACAGCTAGCTCTCAAAGAGTCTCCACCTCCAATATACACTACATAGCTAATGTTTATGGTGAATGTGTTGTACAATGATTATGTTAATGATCTATCACTATTATTGTATGTACACTGAGAGCTTAGACACTGGAAAGAAATTCCTTATATATCCAATCACACTTGGCCAATAAAGAATTATTCAGTTCTGTTCTGTTCTGTTCTGTTCTGTTCTCTATTCCATTCCATTCTCTATTCTATTCTACTTATTGTGTCTCTATTCTATTCTATTCTATTCTATTCTATTCTATTCTATTCTATTCTATTCTATTCTATTCATTCTCCTATTCTATTCTATTCTTTCCTTATTCTATTCTGTTCTGTTCTATTCTATTCTACTCCACTCTACTCTATTCTATTCTTATTTTATTCTATTCCTTATTCTATTCTATTCCTTATTCTATTCTATTCTAAATCTTATTCTATTCTACTCTATTCTCTTCTCATGATAAAATAAATAAATACACAATTGTGGTTTGAATGAGTGGAAGGCAGTTCAACATTTCATAAACAGAGAAAAATAGCATACTAATAGAAGAGAATCTTTGTGGTTCAGGGTTGAACTGTGAGATTCTTGGTGCTCTCTGAGCATGGTGGTTTTCTTGCAGACGTTTCATTACCCATCTAGGTAACATCATCAGTGCTAGAGGGGAGACGACAGGATTTGCTCTTTGTTTATGTACAAGTGGCTTTCCCTGTCAGTGTTGGTAAGAGTGTCAGCTATCAACAGGCACACAGAGATAAACAATATCGACATACTAAGCAAAACATTTTTTTAATATTTTATTTATGCATTTTTCTTTAGCACACATAAGTGCTTAGTAAACAGTGTAGTGTCTGGGTCAATTTAGGTATACATAATAATAGTAATAATAATAATATTTTCTTATACATAGTGATAATCTTCCAACTTCTAATTTCTACTTCTATTATCTAGCCATTGGTAAAAAAAAATCCCATGTTAAAAAAATATTCTATATCTTCTTTATCTTTTATCTTTAATGTTAACCTGTCCATTTCAGCACAATCTAATTTTTTTTTAGTTATATTTTCATCTGTAGGAGTTTCCTCATTTTTCTAGTGTTGTACAAATACAATTCTCACTGCTGTCAAAATATTAAATATATTTTCCTTTTGTCACATTTTTTTTCTGGTAATATATCTAACAAAAATATTTCTGCCTTTAAATCTATATGTTGCTAAATCTGTGTGTTACTAAGCAAGACATTTGTTAAGTGAATTTTGCCTGGGAATTTATGACCTTTCTTTTGACACGGTTGTTCAGAGAATCATTGTGATTATGAAGTCAGTAGCTTGGTGATTAAATAAATCTGGTGCCTACTGACTTTGCTTTCTCAGATGTTTGGCAAAGTTGATCCCATGACCCCGTGTTGTGGTTAGCTGGCAGCAGGTGTGGACGGCTGAGAAGAGCAAGGACTCAGATGAGGAGCCAGGACCATTAGGGAATGGACTGCTGTCTTCAGAGATTGTGGGGGCTGGCAGCAGTGATGAGGAGGTTCCCGAGGAGCCTGTACCAAGTAGGCGTGCGTGCACAGTTGCTCGCAGGAAAGAGCAATTACAACAGCACGGGTGACTTGGGAGTAAGGCTGCAAGGTAATGGCCCCTCCTTCAAGAAGATAAAAGCCAGCTGTGAAACAAACGTATTTTGCAGAAGGCAAAGACGTTTTGAAACTCCAGTCTCGTGGACATTCCAGTATCCTGAGTTTGTATTTTGAAGATTCTTATTTTGCAAATTATTTCTTGTCTGTTATCTTTTGGCAACGCTCGCACAGTCTGGCAAAGCTTGTGCTTATCACAGCTAATTATTTTGTAAAAGCATTACAAGGTTTCTGTTCTTTTTTAATTGTGTTTGATTTATTGGAAAAGGGCGTGGGTCAGAACACCCTCATAAACATGAGTCCCTAGGAGTCAAGCATCTGAATTTTGATCAGATGACCATGGGGAATGCTGCAATCATCATAAGCATGAAAACCGCCCATCGCTCACTTTTTTCATAAGTGTTGTCGTAACTTTGATGGTCACTAAATGAACTGTTCTAAATGGAGGACTAGCTATGGTCTGTTTTGTTGTTGTTGTTTTCCTTCTTAGCTTTTTCTTAGCTTTGCCTCTTTGGAATGACGTGTGAACAGGGGCGGACTACAAAAAATTTAGCAACAGGTTCTTTGCCAGGTTGCTGGGTGGGCATGGCCAGGGTAGGTGTGGCCTAGTCAGCCTCCTTCACCATGGTGGGAGGGCAGTTTTCACTGAGCTCCGGAGGCTTTCCTTGAGTCTCCAAGAGAATGAAAATGGCCTCTCCAGTCTCTGGAAGCCCTCCAGAGGTTGGAAACGGGCCCATTTCTAGTCTTCCAGAGCCACCGGAAGGCCCATTTTCCCCTCCCTGGGCTCTGGAGGCTCCCTGGAAGCCGGAAATGGGCCCATTTCCCCCTCCCTGGGTTCTGGAGGCTCCCTGGAAGCCGGAAATGGGCCCATTTCCTCCTCCCTGGGCTCTGGAGGCTCCCTGGAAGCCGGAAATGGGCCTATTTCCGGCCTTCTGGAGCCTCTGGGATGCCCATTTTTCACCCTCCCTGAGCCTCCATGCAGGCCCTGAATTTAACTGGGATCCAAAATAGGCTGTGTGGAGACTCCTAGGAGGGGCAGGGAGGGGCAGGGAGGGGCAGGAAGGCCCCGAGGTCAGCCAGTCGGCCGAACTACAGGTTCGGCAAACCACATATAAAATTAACATCCGGTTTACCCGAACCAGTGCGAACCGGTAGCAGTAACCCCCCCTCCCCCGCATGTGAATTCATATGAACTCCCCCTCCCCCCCCCAGTCTCCTAACAAAGAGCTGGAGATCGAAAGAAAGAAGCAAGGAGAGAGAGAGTATGCAATTCGAGTAGGAAACCTAATTCACACTCTGATTTATTACAACTTCAAACTGCAGCGTTGGTAACAAACGAGGTTAAAGGGGAAAAGAAAAAAAAAATATAAGAAGTGAAAATAGTGCACATGACTTTCTTTCCCAGCCACATTTGCAAAATATGCTTTGCCTTTCCAGTCTCGTTTTTACATTTTCATAAACAGAAAAGACAATTCTTCTCCTTCCCCCTCCCCCCCACCCAATATATTTTACATTTGGACGGCAATTTTCCTTCTGCCACAAATGCTCTTCCCGTCTGTTTTTCAGTATTCTCCAATTGTTTTATTTGTTTAACTTCCTTACTGCGTTTTAACCCAAAGCTGTTATTTCCTGGAGGTGTGGGTGCTGGTGGAAATATGTAAGCCAGATGGTTGCAATCACCACTTCAGACATTGACTTCCGGATACAACAATGGAGGAGGATGAGCCAGGAGGCATTAAATTGAATTTTTTGTCTTAATATCCTCAGCCACAGGAGTAGATAATGAGGCTCTTCGTCTTCCTGCCAAGAGCCAGCCAGTCTTGCTGCAGCTATTCCTTTGAAGCTCAGAACATAGACCTTAAAAAACCAAAGGGTTCCTAGCTTTTGGGCATTGTTGACCTAGTCAACATCACCATGGCTTACTTACTTTTCTGGCTTTGCCCAATGCCCTGAACCACAGCTAAGAGTTAGCTGGTTTGTGTTTCAGTATGTCACGTAAACCTGTCCTAAGCTTATTGTAGACTAGAGGTGGTGGTCTTCAGCAGGTTCTGACCAGTTCTGGAGAACCTCAATAGAGGGGGCAGGGCCAGTCAGGGGTGGGATTTGCCAGTTTTCAGAACTATGGAAATTGTGAGTAGTTCTGAGAACCGACCAATCCCACCTCTGATTGGCCCTGCCAACTCCATCCATTCTCTGCTTCCCATTGAATCCCAGCTGATTGGCTGGGTCTTCTTTGGTTGCCTTGCACAGGAGAACGGAGCTGGAAAGCAGGTTAGTGGGGTGGGGAGGGAATAGGGATTTTGCAGTATCCTTCCCCTGACATGCCACCAAGCCACACCACACTCACCAAGCCACGCCCACCAAACCACGCCCACAGAACTGGTAGTAAAAAAAAATTGAATCCCACCACTGTCCTAGACCTATCCCAAGACACCAGAAGGCAGGACAAGAAGCAATGGATGGAAACTAATCAAAGAGAGAAGCAACCTACAACTAAAAAAACATTTCCTGACAATCATAACAATTCGTCAGTGGAACAACTTGCCTCCAGAAGTTGTGGGTGCTCCATCCCTGGAGGTTTTTAAGAAGAGATTGGACAACCAGTTGTCTGAAATAGTATAGGATCTCCTACTTGAGCAAGGGGTTGGTGTAGAAGACCTCTGTTATAAGCATTCAAAAATGAAACAACATACTGTTGATAATCTGAGTTATAGGATGCTTTATTAGGGAAAATACTGCAGTATTGGACTCAGTTCACTCCAGAAAAGAAACATTTTCTAAGAGGAAGGAGACGCCCTCCTTTCAGTGAATTCAACTTATATAGGTTTATCAAATTACATGATTACATAACAGTTCCTTTTTCCATATATGGACGTTATACAACCTTCCATGGAAAACTTCCAATATTTTCAGATGTCCTGTTTTTCACATTCCAGAAAAATTATAAGGAAACATTAATATTCCTTAAGGTGACATTTATAATGTTAGAGCGCCCCAGTACAAAATCACTTCCAACTCTGTTATTTTGTTAAGTGGGTTAGCATCTTCATGTCTCAGCACGAGTTCTGTTGGCTGTGAACCCTGATCCAGTTCTACAGAGGAATTATTGAGTCTGTCATCTGCACCTCTATAACTGTCTGCTTTGGCTCTGCAACCCAACAGGACAGACACAAACTCCAGAGAGTAATTAGGACTGCAGAAAAAACAATTACCACCCACCTGCCTTCAGTGAGGATCTGTATACTGCACGAGTCAAAAAGAGGGCTGTGAAAATATTTACAGACCCCTCACATCTTGGACATAAACTGTTTCAACTCCTTCCCTCAAGACAATGCTATCGAGCACTGCACACCAGAACAACTAGACACAAGTTTTTTCCCAAAAGCCATCACTCTGCTAAACAAATAATTCCCTCAACACTGTCAAACTGTTTATTAAGTCTGCACTAGTATTATTGTTAATCTTCTCATCACTCCTTATCACCCATCCCCTTCCACTTGTGACTGTATAACTGTAAATTTGTTGCTTGTATCCTTACGATTTATATTCACTGTTTCCTAGTATGATTTGATTGCTTATTGTACCCTATGACTATCTTTAAGTGTTGTCCCTTATGATTCTTGACAAATGTATCTTTTCTTTTTATGTACACTGAGAGCATTTGCACCAAGACAAATTCCTTGTGTGTCCAATCACACTTGGCCAATAAAGAATTCTATTTTTACTAGGGATAGATGCATGTAAACAGTTAGTAGGGTTGTTTCTTTTTTAAAAAAAGATAATTACATTACTTAATTTTAAAGTTAATTTTTACTGAAGAATTAGTTTCTTGGTGCATTTGAAAGCCATCTTGTATCACTGGAATTTATCTAACAACTAGATAAAGTGGCTGTGAAGCTTCCACACTCATTGAAAATGAACTATGGATTCAAAAATTGGACTCTTGATATCAGTCAAGGCTCTTTTATAACCAACTCCATAATTGGCTGCAACCCATTTCTGTTTCTTTATGTCTTTGTCATGATAACTCTACCAATGGTAGTAAAAGCTGGAAAGAAATGTTCCTGAGCCTAAAGAGAACAACAAGTCCCTCTGTGGGCCAATTAATAACCCAAGAGAGAACCTAGTTGCTGAGAATTACTATTCAGTAGCTCAGCCTTTTCTTCCATATGCTTCCCTCCAATTATCCATGCCCCTGTAGAAATTGTTACTCTGGAGGAAATAACAGGGAACAAAGCAGATAAACCATACTGTGCTCTGGAAAGTCCAAGTTTAAATCCCTCTGTCTCTTCCTTCCTTCCTTCCTTCCTTCCCTCCATCCCTCCTTTCCTCCCTCCCTTTCCTTTCTTACTCTCCTTCCTTCCTCTTTTCCTCCCTCCCCTCTCTCCTTTCCTCCCTCTCCTCCCTCCCTCCTTTCCTCCCTCTCCTTCCGTCCTTTCTTCCTCACTCTCCTTCCTTCCTCCTTTCCTCACTCCCCTTCCTTTCTTCCTCCCTCCCTCCCTCCCTTCCTTTCTCCTTTCCTCAATGCCCTTCCTTTCTTCCTCACTCTCCTTCCTTTCTTTCTCCTTTCCTCACTCCCCTTCCTTCCTTCCTTCCTTCCTTCCTTCCTTCCTTCCTTCCTTCCTTCCTTCCTTCCTTCCTTCCTTCCTTCCTTCCTTCCTTCCTCACTCTCCTTTCTTCCTTCCTCACTTTGGGAGAACCGGTGGTTAACTTTCTGAGCAGTTTGGTGAATTGGATTGTTGGAAGAAACCATTAGGGCAAGAGAATCCCACCACTGCTCAGAACCTCTTGTTCCTGGAGGCTTGTGTTCGTACACATGTTTGCATGTCCTGAGTGGAGCCTCAATGTTCTCTCGTGCCACCTGCTTCGGTTGATCAGGTGCTCCTGCCACCCGTTTAATTTGCTGATGATGGCAGGAGGGAGCGAGCTTTGGAGCTCCTTGGGGAGGGGGAAATGTTGTTTTCAGGTGCTGCGTTGGGATTTGAGGAGCCAGAGGCTCAATCTTTCTCTGGTAGCACACTTGCAGCTGACATCATGCCCAGGTGGAGCTGGGCAGGCAGAGGTGGTTTGTGTCTTCAGAACTGGGACACAGAAGACCTGCTATCCACCTCAAGACACAGACACACAGAAGGACGGCCTGAGCATCAGGGAAGACTGCTCCAGAGTTCCCGAAAAGAAGCAATCAAAATATCTAGCCAAGATCGTTTTAGTCCTCAGGAGTGGGAGAAAGAACCAGGAAGGGGGTCATACCTAATAAGGAGGCTGTTTGGGGAAACCTGGTGAAGATTGCACCATCCGGGAGTTTATCTCTTCTGGAGACCTGAAACCTATGGAGTGATCCTCTAAGGAATCTTGACTTGAGAAGAAGAAGGCACGTGCACCAAGCGTCCAATACACACATTGCCTTTTGGACCTGCTTCTATGGCCTGGACTCTGAAGCAACGTTTCCTTCAGGATTAGACCGTCGGGGCACCTTGAGAACTTCGGCGAAGCTTTCTATGGGTGGTGGGCTCCTGTGTTACCCACCAGTGCTCTGCCAAGCCCAGTCATGGTCCAGAACCTTCCTTCCAAGAAGATCTCCTCCAATTTGGGTACAAAGCAGACCTGCCATCTCCGGTTAGCTTCCTTGAGAAAAAAACTCTCCTTTCTCAGGCTTATGTAAGTACTTAGCTCGATACCCCGTACTTCCCTGCAAAACTATGTGATCGGGCTTAGTTTTTGGGGAGGAAAATAAAGGGGAGGAAATTCTGCCTCTGCCTACCAGCATCCATTGGTATTCATCTGGCTAGAGTCCTGTCAGTGTGTGAGAGAGTTGAGGGCTGTTTGGAAACTGAAACAGCATTTGCTGGGTGAGCAAGAAGGAGACAACAAGGAGCCTGGGCATGGCTTAGCTGAACTGTTCTGTACTAAAACTGCTTGGTGCTATGAAACTAAAACTGAAATTCTTCTTTGCTTGTGTTTTGCATTTGGAAGAGATTTCTTTTCGGGTGGGGAGGGGAAGTAGAACTCCTTAGCATCAGAGCGTGCTAATAATAATAATATAGGAAATACTCTAAATGCTCTGATGGTCATTTTGAAAAATCCTTTCTTAACAAGCACCTTGAAGCCAAGAGGAACATATGTGCCAAATTTCAAGTTTGTAAGTTTTACGATTCTGGAGAATTCATGATGATGCATGAGTGGTATTTCGCTTTTATATCTGGTTGTTGGAGGAGCAAATATCCTTTGACGGCAGGGGTATCTCTGTCCAAGTTGAGGGTGCAAGTGTGAGAAAGGAAGAATGGTTTGTTGGGATGCTTTGGGGAAACAAACAGATCAACCAGCAGGTCGAAATGCAATTAGACTGTTTTTCAGACTTATTCTGCTTCCAAATGAAGGTTCCAGTAGCTGTCTTTAATACCCTTTGATGGACATGCTCTCTAGTCACTTATTTAATCCTTTCTGAAACCATTAATCAGGGGTACAACTTCCCTCCAGAAGTTTATAAGTGCTCCAACCCTGGAACTTTTAAAGAAGACATTGGACAGCCATTTGTCTGAAATGGTATATAGGGTTTCCTGCCTTAGCAGGGGGTTGGACTAGAAGATCTCTAATGTCCCCTTCCAACTCTGTTATTTTACTTTTACATTTATTTAATCCTTTTTGAAGCCAGCTAAAATAAGAGCTGCATTTACAACTTCTGGTGATGAATTCCATAAATTGGAAGTAGGTTCTTTCTTTCTTCCTCCTCTCCTGTTTATAAATACAATAAAATAAATATAATATAAACCTCATTATAATCATGTACAAACATATATACGATAACATCAATCATTATTAGAAAGTATGCTATCTTCCATATTGACATCGATTATATAACCATCAAAATATTTACTAATCAATTTTTCTTTCTCATGTAGTCCATATTTCACATAAATCCACTCATTCTAACTTCTGTATCTATCAACTAGCCCCTTGTGGAAAAGTTCCCACGTTATAAAATATTCTGAATCTTCTTTTTCTTTAATTTTTAGAATTAACCTATCCATTTCTGCACCTTCCAGAATCTTTTTAATTATATTATCATCTTTAGGGGGTTTCTTCATTTTTCCAGTATTGTACATATACAATCCTGGCTGCTGTTAGAATATGTAAAATTAAATATGTATTATCTTTATTATAGTTCTCTGGAAGTAGGTTCTTTCTTTCTTTCTTTCTTTCTTTCTTTCTTTCTTTCTTTCTTTCTTTCTTTCTTTCTTTCTTTCTTTCTTTCTTTCTTTCTTTCTTTCTTTCTTTCTTTCTTATTTATTTATTTTTAAAAAAACTGCATATCTCTATTTACATGGTTAGCCATATTGTATCATTAATAATACATATATTTACATTTATTCCTATACATTAATTCTTATTTCTGTGTTCTACCCATTTATTCCATCTATCCCAAACCGCATAATATTCCGATTCGTCCTTGGCTTTTAATTCCGCTGTGAGATTATCCATCTCAGCACAGTCCAGTATTTTTTTTTTGTATCAGGTTAGGATAGGAAGTAGGTTCTTCCTCATCATAGGGTTGGAAGGAAGGGACCCTGAGGGCTAAGTGGGTAGGGGGATCTGAAGGGGAGGGAAGGATCCCTGGGAGATGCAGAACAGTAAGAGGGGGTCCACCTACTATTTTTCCAAAGCACTTGAAGTCAGGAAAAGAAGCAGCGGATGGAAACTAATCAAGGAAAGGACCCACTTGGAATTAAGGAATTAATTTCCTGACAGTTAGAACAATTGCTTCCATGGATTATCCCCAGAAGTTGTCACTGGAGGTTTTCAAGAAAGAGGTAGGAGATCCATTTGTCTGAAATGGTTTAAGGTTCCCTGATTGAGCCGGGGTTGGACTAGAAGACCTTCAAGGTTCCTTCCAACTCTCTTATTCTGTTATCTGAATCTCCAGAAGGGTGAGTGGGTGGAGGTTCATTTTTTTTTCCTTCAGAAAAGTTAATCCTGCCCAGTTTATCTGTTTATCTGGCTCTTTGACTGGGATAATGAAGAGGTGTTAAAAGCTCCGATTTCTCTCATTCAGTGATGGAGCTTTGAAATTTGACCTTTTCTGGGACACGCAAGGACATTGAGTGGGTGCCCTCAATATTTCTAGGCGGCACAAAGTGTTGGGACAGTACTGTGTGATGCAATTTGGGGTTGTGAAAAGACCTTTTTGGTGAATTCCCAGGAGGAGAATTTTTTTGGGGGGGAGAGTTGTTTGTTTTCTAATCTGTGCTAAACCTATTTTAGGCCTTGTGCTAGGGTATATTTGTGTCTTGAGTGGATGGAAGGACTTCCTTTCATTTTGCTTGGGTAGGCAAGAGGCAGCATTCAGAGCAAGACCCAAAGGGGCTTTTTCCAAAGGAAAATTGGACTTCCTTATTTTTTTTTTCCCTTGAAAACATTTTGCTTCTCACCCAAGAAGCTTCTATAGTTCTGAGTGAGACCCAAAGATGCTTTTTCCAAAAGAAAACTGGACTTCCTTGGTTTTTTTTCTCCTTGAAAATGTTTCGCTTCTCCTCCAGATTAGTATTCAGATTAACAGAATTTTAAGGGACCTGGTAGGTCATCTAGTCCAAAAGCAGGAGAAGCATCTATAGTTCTAAATGCCTAGTCCTTGATGTACCACCACAATTGAGCCCAACATTTATGTTGCTAAGCAAGACAGTTGTTAGGGGAATTTTATCCCGTTTTACAACCATAGTTGTTAAATGTATCATTGCAGCTGTTAAGTTAGTAACCCGGTTGTTAAGTGAACCTGGCTTCCCCATTGACTTGGCTTTCAGATGGTCGCAAAAGGGGATCCTATGTCCCCAGGACACTGCAACCGTCATAAATATGAGCCAGTTACCAAGGGTCTGTATTTGGATCCTGTGAGCATGGGGATGCAACGGTCATAAGCGTGAAAAATTGTCATAACTGCCTTTTTTCGATGACAATGTAGGTCAAGGAGAACCTGTAGATATCAGAGGAAGTGACAACGCATATAGAGAGACGATGTGGGAAAACCTCGTGGCCCAGCAATGGCCTTTTGCTGCCATGAGTCCATCCCCCCCCCCACCGATTGAGTCAATTGTGGTTAAATATTTGCATTATATCTCTCCCACGCAAGCATGCTTCAAGGCAGCCATGCAGTTCACAGTGTACTTCTGGTAATTTACAAATAGATGTGCCTGGAGAATTGTGGCTCGGAGGCACCTGACCTGAGGGGGCTGGAGTTTGGATTTTATCACAAACTTTATGAGTGATCACAGACACGCAAATGCCTCTGGGATCGGTCCCCGCTCAGTCCCGGTGGGAGATTTTAAAGATCGACACCCGGAGTTTGTGAGAAAATATTAAGGGAAGAAGCTTGAATGCTGAAGAATGGCCAGGAGGTCTCCCAGGGTGGTTGGATTTCCAGCTCGCTGGCCAGTGTTTGACAAAGGGAAGAAAAGGTAAAAGGGCTACCAGGCAGAGGTGGTCTTCAGCCGGTTCTGACCGGTTCTGCAGAACCGGTAATGGAAATTTTGAGTAGTTTGGAGAACCAGCAAATCCCACCTCTGACTGGCCTCACCCTCTTCTATTCTCTGCCTCCCATTGAGTCCCAGCTGATCGGCTGGGTCTTCTTTGGTTGCCCTGCACAGGAAAACGGAGATGGAAAGCATTTTAGTGGGGTGGGGAGGGAATGGGGATTTTGCAGTATCCTCCCCCTGCCACATCCACCAAGCCACAACCACCAAGCCATGCCACGCCCACCGAGCCACGCCACAGAACCAGTAGTAATTTTTTTTTGAATCCCACCACTGCTACCAAGATGGAGAAAGGACCACAGACCGAAAATCATGACAAACAGTGAAAAGATCTAGGTATATTTAAGTTGTAGAGGTCCAGAGGAGCCAAGATAGTTGTCTTCATCTTATCTGTAGAGCTGTCTTCATATATCCATACAGCTTTCACACTACAGGAGATTTTAGAGGTATTCTCGTTCGCTCTAGAGGGGAAGATTAGAAGGACTAATTGGAAGATTAGACACTTCAAAGATCATCTTCATTTAAGGACCCCCATAATCCCTTGCGGGGTTGGAGTCTGGGCAACAGAAAAGAACCAGCAGAGTGTTTTAATGGCCGGATGCCTTTCCTGTCACCAATGCGGAGTTTTGTTCAGTGGATATATTCTCAGTGTGCCCAGAGAGAGAAATATCTGCCTCTATCCAGGATCAAACTCACAGCCTTCAGAGATGTAGCTTAAGATGTAGAAGCTTCAAAGAGGTCCATAATGGACATTAGGAAGACCATAAGAACCGTCAATCAGTGGAATGAGTCAACATTTGGAGGGGTTTCTTACAAGCCAAGGCTGGATGGTGATGATATATTGGAGATGGTGCAGTGAAGTCCAATTGTCTTGTGAAGAAAAGCACTTTTGGGATAACCATGACCTGGATGATTGAATAGATCTCTGATGATCCATAGACTTAATAGCTCACTTCCTCAGATCGGTGAATGGGATCAAAGGATTGAAAAAGGGGATTGAAAAGGGGGGTCAGGCAAATCAGGGGGAAAGGGGAGAGAAAGAATGGAGTCATTCAGATGCAGAGCATATGAGGCCGATTACAAATACCTCATCAATTAGCAATTGTAAGGTGTTAAAAACCCATTGTTTTGGTTAATACCTTCTGAGAGAGTCAGGAACCATTGGATGCCATTGAGCAGCAGTTTCCAGCTTATTAACACCAACATAGTTTTGCTCTGAAATAATTTTGAAGCAGGTATAATTGAGTTTCCTGGAAACTTTAAAATGCTTCAAGGTTCTTTGGTCCTTTACAAAAAAAAAAAAAAAAAACTCTGATGTCAGACTTGTAACCATTCATTATTTTGCTGGAAGATTGATCACAATGGCAGATAGGAAATCACTCCAGAAGGTTAATGTCATTACCCAGAAGATCATGGGTTGCCCTCTCCCCTCTTTGGAAGAGCTTTCGAGCTCCCGCTGCCTTAAGAAAGTTCAAAATTTTCTCAAAGATCCATCTCATCCTGGGCACCCTTTTTTTGAACTATTACCATCTGGCTGACAGTACAGGATAATAAAAACAAGGACAAATAGGCTGAAAAACAGCTTTTATCCCAGGGCAGTAACTGTTGAATTCTACTGCATAGTGCAATATTAATGCGATATCAGAGGTTTTCAATTCAATGTGTGGAGTGTGAAGGATGCGAGTTTGTGTTTATTTTCATGGTCATGGTCATGATGTGCACTGAAGATGGTGTTTGATTTCATTGAGGTGCAATGACAATAAAGTAAACTAAACTGTTAGATGGAATCCAGAGGGGCTTTGCTGGCAGAGGGTGGCATATGTCACATCCAACATGGGAAAGCATCTTCAATGTGCATGTATGTTGGGACCTATGTGAGTGATGTAGATCTGCAAGAAAAATAGACCTTTGGCTTTGCAATAGAGTCTGGTTTCCTTCCCATTGTAACGTCATTGTTTCGTTGGGCTTCTGTGGTGGTTGTAGTTGCTTGTGAGAATCGATTTCAAGTTAGCTGGTCGTACACAAGAACACGCCGGCCATTTTCTGAGAAAGTGCAGCATCGTTCTCCAATATGAGTTGCAGCCTATTCATAATGTATTTGACTATTTTATTTTTATTTGATTTATTTGATTTGTCAATCACTTACAAGATAATAGGTATAAGTATAAACATGAGTAAGAATACAGGAAATAGCTATGTATAAATGGGAAATAAATAGGACAGGGATGGTAGGCACGATGGTGGACTTATGCACGCCCCTTACAGACCTCTTAGGAATGGAGTGAGGTCAACTATGTTGAGCTGAAGGGAGCAGTTGGTACTGTTCTGCTGACCTGTTTTTTTTAATCTGTCTTTTAATAGGCCTTTTTGGGTTTAAATCAGGCTGCATTGATTGGTTTATTGATTTCGTTCGGGTGGGTAGTTGGGCCCCCTGACACACCTGGTTTAATTCCATCAGTGGAGCATCTCTGTTCAGCGGGTTAGAACAAATATGATTGTAGTGTAGAGCTTTAGGAATACAAGATAGATTTAGTGGTACAAACTGGGTGAAAGCTGGAAGCATCTAGGTGTACGGCACATGGCAACCTCTGAGTTTCCTAACTCTGGTTTTCATACATCCATGATGTGGTTTTACGATGACATTAAGGAAGTAGGGTTCTTTGGTGGTGTTGGAAGAACTAGCTTTCTGGGTTGTTTCAAGTGGGGAAGAAAGACACTGGAAACATGGTGACTGCTTGGAAAGATGGTTTAATGATGGACAGGATCTCATGCCTTGGAGCTCCTGGGTGAAAAAAAGGGCAGAAATGCTGAGAATCCCTTGGTTTTATGCCCTCTGTTAGGGTTTGAATTGAGCTTGTATTCTGATTGGTTGTCAAACTCCCATGAGGCCATGCAGGGGGGGCAACTCTGTAGGCCGTCCTGAGTCCCAGACTTGGTTGAGCCTTGCTGGATGATGATGTAATGAAAGGGCTTTGGGAGATTCCTATTATAGCTCTACCTGGAGTAGATCTTTGTTATGTAAAATAGGCTGGCCTAAGCCAGAGTAATGGTCCAATTAGCAAAGTTGGAGGTAAGGGAGCTGAGTTTCTGGCTCTCTGAGTTTCTACTTTTTCTTTTTAGGGGAAATATTCTGCCTTTTTAATATCCTTAATATCCTAAAATATTTCATTTTCCTAGGAGAGGGGTGGGTTTTAACTTCCAACAGTGGAAAAGCCAAGAAAGAGGTTGATAGTAGGCTGGAAGCCATTAAGGTCATGATACCATTCAACAAAATGTCTTGGTTGGAAAAAGTGCTATCCGATGACTCCTTCCTATTTAAGACTCTGTTATGTAATTGAATTCCATCACCATCATCATCATCTTCTTTTCATGACCCCATAATCCCTTGCAGGTGGAGTCTGGGCAACTGTTGTAGGGAGACCAGGATTTACTGGCTGGATGCCCTTCCTGTTGCCAATGCAGAGTTTTGCTCACCAAATATATTCTCATTGTGCCCAGAGAAAGAAATATCTGCCTCTATGTATGTAGGATCGAACTCAAAGCTGAAGAAGCTTCTAGCATGAGAAGCAAAGAAAATAACCAGAAAATCCAGTTGCCTCTTGAAACAAGCACCTTTGGGATTTTTTTTTCCAGTGATGTTGTAACTTTGAACAGTCACTAAAGGAATTATTGTATTGTACCGGTATAGGACGAATTGTCAATTGCTAGCTTCCCTGGACCAAAAGCCTAGCAATCTCTTCCGGAGCTCTTTCTAATCCCAGAAGAAAGATCAGCTAAGAAAATGGGCAAATTGTTTTTGCCCCAAAGATTTAAGTCAACTGTAAGTTTCCTGCCTGAGCAGGGGGGTTGGACTAGAAGATCTCCAAGGACCCTTCCAACTCTTGTTATCCTGTTATCTTACTCGGTTATCTTATAAACGTGGAATATATCACGTATGCAGAAGTTATCTACAGAGAGGAAAAAACGTACCGTATGATGCTCTTTTGCTTCTGGAATCTCTCAGACTCCCCACAATGTCAAAGTAATCTCTCCACGATAAGACATCTCTAGCTTGTTTTCCTTCCTCCTCCTCCTCTGCATTTTCAGAAAGCGCCACATGTTTTTAATTATCTTGGGCTACTGTTCTGACCCACGCAAATCAAACACAATCCAAAAGAAACAGGAACCTTGTAATGCTTTTACAAAATAATTAGCTGTGATAAGCACAAGTCTTGCCAAACTGCGAGGCTTGCCAAAAGATAACAGACAAGAAATAATTTGCAATACAAAAATCTTCAAATACAAACTCAGGATACTGGAATGTCCTCAAGGCTGGGGTTTCAAAACATCTTTGCCTTCTGCAAAGTACATTTGTTTCACAGATGGCTTTTATCTTCTTGAAGGAGGGGGCATTACCTTGCAGTCTTATTCCTGAGTTGCCCGTACTGCTGTAGCTGCTCTTTCCTATGAGCAACTCTGCATGCACACACACTTGGCACAGACTCCTCGGGAACCTCCTCGTTGCTGCTGCCAGCCCCCACAATCTCTGAAGGCAGCAGTCCACTCCCTAATGGTCCTGGCCTCTCATCTGAGTCCTTGCTCTCCTCAGCCATCTACACCTGCTGCCGGCTAGCCACAACAGCTGCAGATTTCAGACCTCTACTGCCCAGAGGTTAGAAAAGGCTGTAGGAGAGCAAACATGTTTCTTATAAGTAATTTTTTTTAAAAAATGATTTCAGTGCATTAGGAGCCTGGAAGGGAGCACTAAAAATACGATAGAATTATAGGGTGGTTTCACAGGACCAGTTAACCACATCAAAAATTTAGCTTTGCTGAGACAGCAGAAAGAGGAAAGCCTTCACACATGTGTGGGAGAAGCAAGATAGCCAATGGCTTCCCAGGATCGATGTGCCAATCTAATCTCTCCAAAACATTGTAGGGCATTGATTGCATGGGTACGGGCTCCATTTTAGAATAGAATAACATAGTTGGAAGGGAACTTAGAGGTCTTCTAGTCCAACCCCCTGCTTAGGCAAGAAACCCTGCATCACTTCAGACAAATGGTTGTCCAATCTCTTCTTAAAAATTTCCAGTATTGGAGCATTTACAACTTCTGGAGGCAAATTGTTCCACTCATTAATTGTTTTCACTATCAGGAAATTTCTCCTTAGTTCTCGGTTGCTTCTTTCCTTCCATCTCATCCATTGCTTCTTGTCCTGCCTTCAGGTGCTTTGGAGAATAACTTGACTCCCTCTTCTTTGGGGCAGCCCCTGAGATATTGGAAGACTGCTGTCATGTCCCTCCTAATTCTACTTTTCATCAAACTAGACATACCCAGTTCCTGCAACCATTCTTCATGTGTTTTAGCCTCCAGTCCCCTAATCATCTTGGTTGCTCTTCTCTGCACTCTTTTTAGAGTCTCAGCATCCTTTTTACATCGTGGCGACCAAAACTGGATGCAGTATTCCAAGGCCTTACCAAGGCCTTATAAAGTGGTATTAACACTTCATGTGATCTTGATTCCATCCCTCTGTTTATGAAGCCTAGAACCCTGTTGGCTTTTTGGGCTGCTGCTGCACACACGGCTGGCTCATATTTAAATGATTCTCCACTAGGACTCCAAGATCCAGTCACCACTATTGAGCCAGGTACCACCTATACCATACTTGTGCATTTTGTTTACCTGTTGCATTTTGACTTATTTGCCCTTTCTCGTGCCTGATTTAGTCTTGGTGAGACCCTGAGCTATACAATGCCTGGGGGTACCTTGTAAAAAACGTTACAAAGAAGTTATGGTGCAGACCAAAACAGGACTTTGGATTGTGACATGCAATTGAAAACATGTACCTGCCTTTTTAATTATTTCATAGCAAGGGATTTAAAGTGAAAAATACAAATTATTTTCAAATGAATTGCATTAATTGATGATGTATGTATCATTTCTATGTTCTATTTGGCTGGCTTAGTCTACCTCACAGATTTTAATACAGTATAGCACGGAAACAATGTTTTCATGTGTTTTTTTTTTTAAATACTTTAAAAACAATATTATCATGGTGCCAAACTGCCATGGAAATTAAGAGATTATATATATATATTTGCAGAGATGGGAATTGGTTTGGCTGTTAGTTCCTTCTTAAGCTTTTCCGTTTGGCTGATGAGATTTTCTCCTGCGTCAGATTTCACTAACATTGCAGTTGTCTCCTTGTGACTGTGTTTGTGTGGTTTAAAGCAACTTTCACACTTCAGGAGGAGGGAGGATACATGGCATTTGTGCATGCTTGTTTTATTTTTAAAACTGCAATAGACTCTTTAAAAAAACAAATACAAAAGAATTGCAAACTGCATTGCCATGCATCTCCCAAAAGACCATCCTGTTAAAAAAAAAAAAAAGTTATTTGGTATAGCAAGTCCTAGAATGGGAGAGCCAGATATTTGATTTCTGCCTAGCAGCTTACAGAGCATCATGTGACCCTAAACAGACAGATATTCGCCTCCTCCCTCCTCCCTTACCCCTCCCCCCCATCTTCTCCATCACTCAAGGGCAGAGCAAGTCCTTCACATTGTGGGAGGCCTGCTGGTAAATCGCTCACACTTGACTTCATTCTGGTGAACGTTCCCCCAACAGCTGCCTTCCTGTGATCAGTCCAGAGGTTGGGGCACCAACCAGGTGGCAATGGGTGAAGTCACAGTTGCTGGGAAACCTGTGTTCACCCTCTAACATCTTCTACCTTTGTGGGCCGTTTTGCATTGCCACCCCTCCCTTTCTAAAGAAGACTTTCTATCCAGCCTTCATCTCTCCCTCCTTCCTCAAGATCGGGTACTGTCTCCTTCTTGCAACATCTTGCTGTCTGGAAGATGCATCTCTGCACGCGGCCCTTAAACCTAATCCTCTGGAGAGGGCTGTCAGCTCCGGTCTGATTTGGCTCAATAGGATGGAAGAGCATTGGTCTTCCGAGTGAGTCAGCAACCAGGGGATGAAGGGGAAGTGCCCAAGTCACCTGGTTTCCTCTAGCTCATCGGGATTTGCTTGAAGAAGAACCCGGCACTGCGAGATGGAAGAGTGGACCAAGGTTCCTTCCCTTTTCCAAAGCGACTTCCTCGTTTATTTTTATTTTCCAGACTGCTCTGTGAATTAGTTTTGCTGACAATCTAACTCTCCCTGAGACTCCTTCGAGAGGCAAGGTTGTGGAAAGAGACGGTTGGTGCCGAACACCAAAACACGATTAAGGAAGGACGTCATGATGGGATTGGGGGAACCTCTCAAGATGAACTTTTCCTCATTTGGCTGCCCTCGGTCCTGGATCTGATTCCGAACTTCCAACCCTTTGAGGGTTTTACTCCACAGTTCTTCTTCTGAACCTGTCTGCAACTTGGCCTTGGGTGTCTTTGGGAGTCTCTTTTTGCAAATTTCAACCTGCGCCTGTCAACCGCATCACTAGCAACGCCCCTGAAACAAAAAAACCCAAAGGCAGCTGTGTCTTTCACATTGATCCTTCAGTGAAAGGGGCAAAGAGGGAACGGAGGGGGAAAAATAAATGGACAAGGCCAGTTTTCAGAAGCTGTTTTCTCTGTCTTGCTCAGGGGGCTGAAACGTAAGTGCCTTTTTTTTTTAAGTACTTCTCAAACTTCCAGAAAAAAGAAAAAGGAAGGAAGGAAGAAAGAAAGAAAGAAAGAAAGAAAGAAAAAAGAAAGAAAGAAAGAAAGAAAGAAAGAAAGAAAGAAGAGAGGGAAGAAGGAAGGAAGGGAGAAAGAAAGAAAGAAAGAATGTAAGGAAAGAAAGGAAAGAGAAAGAAAAGAAAGAAAGAAAGAAAGAAAGAAAGAAAGAAAGAAGTAAAGTAAGGAAAATAAGTAAGGAAAGAAAAGAAAGAGAGAGAGAATAAAGAAAAGAAGAAAGAAAAAAGGAAGGAAAGAAGAAGAAGAAAGAAAGAAAGAAAGAAAGAAGAAAAAAGAAAAATAAGGAAAGAAAGAAAGAGAGCGACAGAAGAAAGAAAGCAAAGAAAGAAAAGAAAGAAGTAGAAAGAAAGAAAGAGAAAAGAAGAAAGAAAGAAAGAAAGAAAGAAAGAAAGAAAAAGAAAGAAAGAAGAAAGAGCAAAGAAGGGAGAAAGAAAAAGAAGGGTAAGAAAGAAAGAAAGAGAAAGAAAGAAAGAAAAAAGAAAGAAAGGCAAAAAAAGAAAAAGAAAGAAAGAGAAGAAGAAAGAAAGAAATAAGAGAGGAATAGAAAGAAAGAAAGAAAGAAAGAAAGCCGTTAAAGAATGAAAGGAAGGGAGAAAGAGAAAGAAAGAAAGAATGTAAGAAAGAAAGGAAAGAGAAAAGAAAGAAAGAAAAAGAAAGAAAAAGAAGAAAGAAAGAAAGAAAGAAGAAAGAAAGAAAGAAAGAAAGAAAGAAAGAAAGAAGGAAGAGAAAGAAAGAAAACGGAAGAAGGAAAGAAGAGAAAGGGAAAGAAAGAATGTAAGAAAAAGAAAGAAAGAAGAAAGAAAGTAGAGAGTAGAGGAAAAGGATAAGAAAAAAGAGAAGAAAGAAAGAGAGAGAAAAAAGAAAGAAAGAAAAGAAAGAAAGAAGAAAGAAAGAAAGAAAGAAAAAGAATGAAAGGAAAGAAAGAAAGAAAGCAAAGAAAGAAGAAGAAGACGGGAGAAAGAGAAAGAGAAGAGAGAGAAAGAAAAGAAGAATAGGAAGAAAAGGAAAAGAAAGGAAAGAAGGAAGAGGAGAAAGAAGGAAAAGAAAGAAAGAAAGAGAAAGAAAAAAAAAGAGAAGAAATCATGAATACTGAAAGAGAGGAAGGAAAGAAAGAAGGAAAGAAGGAAAGAAGGAAAAAATAGAAGAAAGGAAAGAAGATAAGAAAAAGTAAAGAAAGAAAGAAAGAAAAAGAAGAAAGAAAGAAAGATCAGCAGTTTAGATCTTGCTGGGAAGCCTTGCCTAGGAGGTGCCATCCAAACTGTCTCTTGGCTTTAAGAGACTACTTTTCATTTTTTTTCCTTTTCTGGGGGTGTGTTTGTTGTGCTCTTGGGTAGGTAGAAGGTTCCAGTTGCTCTTGTTTTGCAAAGGCAAGGCAAGAAGCTTTGCCCTTTTTGCCACTGAGAACTTGGCACCCCTCCGCTTGCCTTCTGCTCATGGTCCTCCTCCTCCTCTCCCATCTCCTTGCTTTCTCATCAGCTGGAAGCCTGTTGGGTGGTAAGATGGCAGCATGTGCAACCTCACTACATCATGCGCTCTAACAAGGTCAGCCTTTCCCATCGCCAGCAATTCCCTTCTCCTTTGCATCGGCCTCCGGCTTTTCCCCTCCTCTCCCTGCCTGCCTATCTACAAACCGCCCCCCCCAAGAGCATTGTGCCAAATCTGCAAATTTTTATTTCCTTGGTCAGACTTATTGGCCGCCCGACTCGCCGAGTAGGGTAAGATCTCCTCCTCCTTGGCTGTGGATGAACCTTTGCTGCCGTGTCCCTTCTTCTGTCTCTTGAATTATTTATTTTGAACGATTTCTCTCTCCTGCATTATTTGTCTCTCAAAATAATTGCAGGTCCAGCTAGAAATGGATGTTCTCTCTGCGGAGTGCTTAGGGCTGGCGTTTTCTTGGTTGCTGCTAGCACTGATGATGTTGCCTAGCTGGGTAATGAAATGTCCGGGAGAAAACAACCAAGCTCCAAAATTCAACCCTGACTTACAAATATTCTCTTCTGTTGAATTTC
This sequence comes from Bungarus multicinctus, assembly GCA_023653725.1. Lineage (NCBI taxonomy): Eukaryota > Metazoa > Chordata > Lepidosauria > Squamata > Elapidae > Bungarus > Bungarus multicinctus. Next base: position 22,281,479 of record CM042837.1, on the reverse strand, counting down.
TCTCTTTTAAATGGTGGAATTTTTTTGCCTTTTTGGATAGGATAAGCCAGCTCAGTGGGCTCTAACCAAAGGGTCTCACAAGATAATGGAATCCAGCTAGACTTTATTATTTGATAGAGGGGGCTTGTGTACCAGATGACTGACTAACTTTCTCTCTCTCTCTCTCTTTCTTTTCTTCCTTCCTCTTCTTTCTTCCCCCTTTCCGCCTTCCTTCTTTCCTGTTTTCCCTCTCACTTCTTTCTCTCTGCCTCTTTCTTTCTCTTTCTCTCTTCTTCTTTCTCTGTCTTTTCCTCCCTCCCTCCCTCCCTCCTTTAGCTCTCACTCTTTCTTTCTGTCCCTCTGTCTTTTCCTTCCTTCCTTCCCTCTCTCCTTTCTCTTTCTGTCTCTATCGCTCTTTCTCTTTCTTTCTGTCCCTCTGTCTTTTCCTCCCTCCCTTCCTCCCTTCCTTCCCCCTCCCTCTTTCCTTTCTTTTTCTGTTTCTGTCCTCTCTTTTTCTTTCTTTCTTTCTATCCCTCCCTCCCTTCCTCAAGGATGAGTACATCTGTAGTTGACAGTAGAGTAGGGGTGGGATTCAAAATTTTTAACAACTGGTTCTGTGGGCATGGCTTAGGTGGGCATGGCTTGGTGGTCATGTGACTGGGTGGGCATGGTCTCAATATCACTCACATCGAGGCATGCATCTCCTCACCTGGCCTCTCATGACTGTGGGGATGCTGCAACAGTTGTAAGTGTGAAAAATGGTCCTAAGTCACTTTTTTCAGTGCCATTATAACTTTGAATGGTCACTCCACACAAGCAAAGTACCAGCAAAGGAGGGGGAAAAAACTCCAGAGAAGTTCCTGAAACAGGAAAGTCTAGTCCTGCCAAGAATGTAATAAGGGTTAACAGAGAGGCAGTTTCTGTAAGCAACACCAGAATGTTTCCTTCCTGCCTTCCTTACAGGATTAGGCCAGTAATTTCTTCTTACAACCGGTTCTTCAAACTACTTAGAATATTAACAACTGGTTCTAGCGAATAGGTGCAAACCGGTAGAATCCCACCCCTGCAGTAGAGTAATCCAGTGAGAACAGAAGATAGAAAATAGAATATGTTTGTCTCCCAAATGTAGTTTTGATTAATAGGGCTGGGAAAAACAGGCCTCATCTGGTCCAGGGCTCTGTTTTGAGCACCGGAGGTGAGATGATTCTGCCTCAGGGCTTCAAGCCAAGTCTCAGAAGTGACGTGTCTATCAGGGCTCTGAAGCTGGGCTGCTTTGCCTCTGCCAGTGGCTTCTGGGCATGTCGTGCCCAGTGAACCATTGAATGATGAGAGAACGGATCCCCAAGATACCCTCAAATCAAGGGAAGGCAGTTTTCTGTTCAAAATATCAGGGTTGCCTGTTTGCTTTTCAAATAATAGAAACCCCAAGGCTGAAGTTGGCCGACTTCAGCTAAGATACATTGGTTTTGTTCTCTAATGGTTTTTTTTTTTTTGGACTTCTACATTCATTTCCAGTTCCTGCCCTTGGCAGTAATCTTCTTTCTACCAATATGGCTTCCTCCTCTTCCTCTTCTTATATCTCCCCTCTTCTGCTGTTTACAAATGGTTTTAACCAAGTACCTTGGATTTGTAGGGAAAGGTCTGACAAGACGGTGCACCTCTGTTTAATTCTGTGCCTTTCACAATTCCATAACATTGTCCAGGCTTTTATTTAACCAGGTTATGACTGGATAAGTGGCCAAAAAAATAATAATAATGATGGTGTATGATCTAGGCCAGCTTTCTCTGTTGGGTGTCACCTCTCATCCATGGCCAAGTAGGTTGAGAGGATGAGAACTGTCACCCAATGGCCATCAAATTGAGGAAAGCCAGTCTAGTGTTGGAAGAAATATCCATCTGGTTCAGTTCCAAGCTGGGAGAAAGGCACTGAAGATAAAATGGAGGCTGGAGGCTGATTGGAAAGATGGCTTAATGATGAAGCAGAAGCACCAAGCATTTACGATTCTGGGCAGCTGACCACATGGAGTTGAAAATGGGGGTGTATTAATACCTTCTCTTGGGCTTTGCACTTGAGCTTGCTGTTCCTGTGCAAGAACATGTATTCTATTGGCTGTTGTCAGACTCCCATGGGGCCATGTAGGGGTCATGTTTGTCTGAGCTAAAGTTTGGTTGAAGTTTCTGAGGGTGATGCAATGAAGGTTCATTGGGCAATTCCTACTGTGCCTGAGGGCTAATCCTATCTTTGTTGGATCTTAGCTGAGGATATTTGCTTATGAATAGAGCTATCTATCTCTTTATCTCTTAAGTGTTGACATCTGCTGTGGGCTATTAAGGAAGGTGGGGGCTGCTTTTTCAAGGGCAGGTTTCTCCATTTCTCATCCAGGGAAATACAATATTCTGCTTTTTTAATATTTCTCAACATATTTCATTGTTCCAGGAGAGGGGTGGGTGCTAACTTTCTACTGTAGGCTCTAGAACTCTATACAATGGACCAAGAATATTTGCAAGCTATTGCAGGTTCTTATTGAGGCTGTAAGATTCTGCACACTCACCAAGTCGCTCAAAAGATGCATCGTTTGGAAGGATCAGAATATCTGGTGGGGAGGAGCCTTTACATCGTGTGATAATGCTCAAGGACAATTTCATACTCCTCCAGGAACGGAGCCAGTTGTGGCTCTTCATCATGCTTGCATGATTCAAGCTTTCCCAAACACATTTGTACCCGGTGCACATTTGCAAAACGTCTGGCAAACACTTCGAAATGTTAGGCCTCTGAACTTAGAAAATACTTCTGATTTCAGATACAGGTACTACTCGATGTACGATGTGGTGGGATTCAAATTTTTTTATTACTGATTCTGAGGGCGTGGCTTGATGGGCGTGACAGGGGAAGGATGTATTGCAAAATCCCCATTCCCTCCCCTACCCCACTAACCTGCTTTCTGGCTCCGTTCTCCTGTGAAGGGCAACCAAAGAAGATCCAGATGATCAGCTGGGATTCAGGAGGCGGGGAATAGATGGGAACAGGGCCAGTCAGAGGTGGTCTTTGCTGGTTCTCTGAACTACTCAAAATTTCTGCTACCGGTTCTCCAGAACCGGTTAGAACCGGCTGAATACCACCTGTGGTACGACCGCCGCTGAGCCCGATGTTCTGTTGCTAAGCGAGACCTTTGAGTTTTGCTTCATTTTACAACCGTTCTTGCCACAGCACTTCAATGAATCATTGCCGCTGTTAAGTTAGCAACATGGTTGTTAAAGGAATCTGGTTTCCCCATTGTCTTGTCTTGTCAGAAGGTCGCAAAATGGGATTGCATGACTCCGGGACACTGCAACCGTTGTAAATATGAGTCAGTGGCCAAGCGTCTGAATTTTGATCATGTGACCATGGGGTTGTATGAAAAAGAGTTGCAAAATACTTTTTGCCGTAACTTCGAATGGTCATTAAACAAACTATTCAGAGGTGGATATTCAGCCGGTTTTGACCAGTTCTGTAGAATCATCGGTAATGGAAAGTTTGAGTAGTTTGGAGAACCGGCCAATACCGCCTCTGACTGGCCCCGCCAACCCCATCTCTTCTCTGCCTCCCATTGAGTCCCAGCTGATCGGCTGGATTTCCTTTGGTTGCCCTGCACAGGAGAACGGAGCTGGAAAGCAGGTTAGAGGAGTGGGGAGGGAAGGGGGATTTTGCAGTATATCCTTCCCCTGCCACGCCCACCAAGCCATACCCACCAAGCCGGTAGTAAACATTTTTGAATCCCACCACTGGGACGGTTGTAAGTTGAGGACTTTCGTTTTGTTAAGAAGTATTATTGCTTTACTGGGACTATATCTGTCCAACTCAACAAATGGGAAAATAGTAATGTTTGAGGAAATGTTTGTTGTCATCAGAATCAACTTTTCCCCACTTATGTTTCTCAATGCTCCCTTCATGCTTAAGATATTTGAAGTTCTGCAATTCTCCAGCATGAAGCCAACTCGGATAGAAATATTTGACTTTTGAGGCCATCATGTGAATCATATCGGAGAAGCAATAAACACTAGCAACCCAAGTTGTAAACGATCTTTTAGCTGATATTTTAAAGCAAACGTTGGTAGTAATGCTGATTGGGGTCTTTGTCGTAACAAGGTAGCAAAAGGGTAGTAAAGTTTGAATCCCTCCCTAGGTTTTTCAGCGTTTTATTGTCCAAAATTGGGAATTCTAAACTTTGAAACTAATGGGAGCCAAGAATGCATTGTTCCTAAATAAGGTTAACCAAGAATTGGGGGGAGGGGAAATGGACACGTATACTTATCTAACTCTGTATCTGGAAATATTTATAACTCATTGCATTATTTTTAGGATTTGGGTGTCCTATTTCCTGAGTCTTATGGGAACCTCAAACTGTGCCACCTCTGATTTGAATCTGTTTTCAGTAAATTTATCTATTCACTCTTTTGGGGTAAAGATGTAGGTGGAGATAGAGAGATAGAGATAGATAGAGATAGAAAGAGAGAGAGATAGAGAGAGAGCTTTTGCTGAGAATTCTACATGAGGCATGTGAGATTTTCTCAAGAAACCCTCACACCAAATCAAGATGCATCTTGTAGATGTTGTTCAGGGCCAGACGTAGAGAATAATAACACCGAGTATTATTTATGGCTCCAGATCGTTGCAGCTAAGAGCTCCTGCCTCGTGCATCCTTTCTCATGAGAAAAGCCTGCTTTGAAAAACAGTTTTCCCAAAAAATAAGATCTACCCTGAAAGTAAGCCCTAGCTTGATTTTTACACATGTCCAATATAAGCCCTACACCCCCAAAATAAGCCTGTAATTGCTATTTTCATATAATACAGCATGTCCAAGTGTTCTGTCTGGAGGCTAAATTGGAAGTGGAGGCTAAAACATATAAAGAACGATTGCTGGAATTGGGTATGTCTGGTTTAATGTAAATAAGGATTGGGGTGATATGATAGCAGTCTTCCAATATCTCAGGGGCTGCCACAAAGAAGAGGGAGTCAAGCTATTCTCCAAAGCATCAGAGGGCAGGACAAGAAGCAACGGATGGAAGTTAATCAAGGAGAGAAGCAACCTAGAATTAAGAGAAATTTTCTGAAAGTTAGAACAATTAATCATTGGAACAACTTATCTCCAGAAGTTGTGAATACTCCAACACTGGAAGTTTTTAAGAAGAGATTAGATAACCATTTTTTCTGAATGGTGTCAGGCTTGTTGCCTAAACAGGGGGTTGGACTAGAAGACCTCCAAGGTCCCTTCCAACTCTGTCATTCAGTTATTCTTAATGGCCGGGCTTATACGATGAACTAAAACGACAGCTACATTCTTGCAAAGGAATTGGGAATTTGCAAATCCCTAAACCCCTTTTAAATCTAATCGACAAAGTTGTGGGCATCTAACCTGGGACAGTGAAGAAAATCACCTTCTGTCTGAACATGCCTATGATCTAGAGATCAGTTGTCTCCAACCTTGGCAACTTTACGACTTGTGGATTTCAACTCTTAGAATTCCTGAACCAGTATGTCCATTCCTGGTCCATTCTAGAAGTTGAAGTCCACAAGTGGTAAAGTTGCCAAGGTTGGAGATCCCTGATCTAGATCTTGAGAAAAGGAACTTGCCAAGCGATGTCTTCCAAATTCGGCATCCTTCAATGTTTCAAGGGGAAAAAATATAACCCCAGGTTGTAGAAAAACCTGAATTGAGGGTGTGTGTGTGTGTGTGTGTGTGTGTGTGGCTAAGCCAGAGGTTTTTGAGAAGAGAAAAAAAAAATGAAGGGGGGAAAAATGTAGAAACATCTGTTTATGTTTGCAAGAGAAAAACTAAACCACGGTTCAAAGAAGGCGACAATGCCTTCCTCTGCAGCTGGCTATTTCAACACCCACATACCCACAAACACACTTTAAGAGTTGTTGGGGTTTTTTTTTGCTCTCGTTTTGAAGAGTTGATCTCCTCCATTTCTGGAGCCCGGCTCTCTGTGAGCATCCTCTCCTTGTGGCTGCTGGAAAGTAGGGCAGGAAGGGGAACTGCAAGCCACCAACCATGGAGAGATGCTGAATTCCCAGCTGGGCAGAAAAAAAAAAAAAACCAGGGATGATGACTAGGGCTGGGGGAAGTCACGTTGGTTCCGCCAATGAGAGGCTTGGGCTGGCTGGCAAAGGCGGGGCTTCTGCTGCAGTGACGCTCCTCCTCCTCTAAGGCTTTGAGTTTTTTTAAAAAAAAAAAACCTGAAAGGATGACTTGATCTTTGCAGTGGCCGGGGGCAAGGCTGGTGGAAGGGAAGGACCAGTTAAGTAGGGGGTTTCTTTTGGTGGGGGGGGGAGGAGGGGGAGCTGTGTTGGGCTTTCTTCCCTCCCCTTGGCAGTATGGGTGATAAAACTTCCTCTTCCTCCTCCGTTCTGCTCCGGAGTCCCATTTAAAAGCATCTTTGAGTTATGGTTATCTTTTCCTTCTATGTTCTCCTGCACCATTTTGTGGCTTTTCTCATGACCCTTCCTCCTTCCCTCCCTTCTTTCCTTCCTTTCTTCTCCCTCCCTCCCTCCTTTCTTCCCTCCCTCCTTCCTTACCTTCCCCCCTGCCTCCCTTTTTTTCTTCCTTCCTTCTCCCTCCCTCCCTCCCTCCCTTCCTTCTCCCTCCTTCCATCCCTTCTTTCCTTCCTTTTTTCTTTCCTTCGTTCCTTCCTTCTCCCTCCCTCCCTCCTTTCTTCTCTCCCTCCCTCCCTCCCTTCCCCCTGCCTCCCTTCTTTTCTTCCTTCTTTCCTTCCTTCTCCCTCCCTCCCTCCTTTCTTACCTCCCTCCCTCCTTACCTTTCTCCTTGCCTCCCTTCTTTTCTTCCTTCCTTCCTTCTCCCTCCCTCCCTTTTTCCCTTTCTTTTCCCTCCCTCCCTTTGTCCCTTCCTTCTTTTCTTCCTTCTCCCTCCCTCCCTCCCTCCCTCCTTTCTTACCTCCCTCCCTCCTTACCTTTCTCCTGCCTCCCTTCTTTTCTTCCTTCCTTCCTTCTCCCTCCCTCCCTTTTTCCCTTTCTTTTCCCTCCCTCCCTTTGTCCCTTCCTTCTTTTCTTCCTTCTCCCTCCCTCCCTCCTTACCTTCCCCCCTGCCTTTCTCTCTTTTCCTCCCTCCCTCCCTCCCTCCCTTCTTGGCTTCCTATCTCCAAAGCCCCCCCCCCACCTTCCCCCTCCCTATTCCTCCTCTTGCTTCTCGAGCATTTCCATCCCTGAGCCCTGCCTGGTGCTGATCTCTCTTCCTTTCCTAAGAAGGCAAAGGATTCTCCCGTTTCCAGAAAGCCCAGTGGATGCAGAAGTTGAGACAAGGAGGAGGAGATGCTTCCTCTCTGGCATGTTAGGACTCTGCTCCCCCCCCCCCCCAGGAAGCCTTGAGAAACAGCTGTTTGCAGCTGGCACAGTGTCTCTCATGAGGCTCAGCCTCTGATCTTAGGAACCTCTGCTTCCCCCTGGCTCTTTTGAACTCATGCAAGGCTTCCTTCCCCCTCCTCCTCCTCTTCCTCCTCCTCCTCCTCCTCCTCTTCTTCCTCCCTCCTCCTCCCCCCTTCCTCCCTTCCTCCTCCTCATCCCTTCCTCCTCCCACTCTCTCCTCCTCCCCTTTCCCCTCCTCTTCCTCCTCCCTTTCTCCTCCCCTCCTCCACCTCTTCTCCTCCTCCCTTCCTCCCCTCTCCACCTCCCTTCCTCCCCTCTCCGCCTCCCTTCCTTCTCTTCCTCTCCTCTTCCTCCTTCCCCTCCCTCTCCTCTCCCCTCCTCCCTTCCTCCTCCTCCCTTCCTCCTCCTCCTCCCCTTCTCCTTCCCCTCCTCCTCCTCTTCCCTTCCTCCTCCTCCTCTCCCTTCCTCCCCTCTCCGCCTCCCTTCCTCCTCTTCCTCTCCTCTCCTTCCTCCTCCCCTCCCTTCCTCCTCCCTCCTCCCTTCCTCCTCCTCCCTTCCTCCTCCTCCTCCCCTTCTCCTTCCCCCTCCTCCTCCTCCTCATTCCCTTCCCTCCTCCTCCCCCCTTCCTCCCTCTCTCCGCCTCCTTCCTCCTCTTCCTCCTCCTCTTCCTCCTTCCCCTCCCTCTCCTCATCCCCTCCTCTGCCCCTCCTCCCTTCCTCCTCCTCCCTTCCTCCTCCTCCGCCCCTTCTCCTTCCCCTCCTCCTCCTCCTCCTCTTCCCCTTCCTCCTCCTCCTCCTCCCTTCCTCCCCTCTCACGCCTCCCTTACCTTCCTCTTCCTCTCCGCTTCCTCCTTCCCGCTCCCGCTCCTCTCCCACCCTTCCTCCTCGCTACTTCCTTTCCTCCTTCCCCTCCTCCTTCTCTCCTTCCTTCCTCCCCTCCCTCCCTTCCTCCCCTCCTCTTCCTCCGTCCCTTCCTCCTCCTTCTCTGCCCTTCCTCCCCCTCCTCTTCCTCTTCCCTTCCTTCTCCTCCTCCCCCTCCAGCCCTTTATCCATCTGCACAACTCTTGTGTCTTATCCTGAACTGCCACCTCACCTCATGTTTTGTTTTCCCTTCTTTTCCTCCTCCCCTGCTCCCGGTTGACTGATAGGCCAAGCTGAACGTATGGAGACATCCGATGGGGCGACAGCAAAGGTAGGATGGAAATGCTGCCGTCCTTGTGCGTAAGTGGCTTCGCTTGGCAAGTTCTTCCTTTTCTTGCATTTCAGAATTCTCCCCGACCGTCTCATCTCCCTCCTTCCCTCCCCCACCCCCCCCCCAAATATTCTTTGGAAAGTGTGCCATTGTAAACTCGGAGTCTTCCAAGAGAACTCTCCTCTCCCAGGAAGGCAGGAGGAAGGTCTTCCTGTCTCTCTCTTACTCCTCCAAGTTCTCCCTTCTGCACCCCACTTGTACATATTCCCTTGGTGCAGGAGTTGGCAACCTACAGCTCTGGAGCCACACGGGGCTCCTTCCTTCCTCTGCTGAGGAGTCGGCAACCTACAGCTCTGGAGCCACACGGGGCTCCTTCCTTCCTCTGCTGAGGCTCCCTGTCACTCAAAATATGCATCACAACCACCAAGATGCGATACCCGCCGGGACATGATTTATTGAGCTTTTCGTAGGCCAACCATGGGTAAATCCAAGAAAAGTTTCAGAAGAAAACAGAACGTTTAATGCCAACTACATAGGCTAGTTTTGTGGCCGCTCAGGAAATAGCCAGGCAGGAGAAAGGTTTTTGTGGCTCCCGGTGTTTTCTTTTCTGTGGGAAATGGGTCCACATGGTTCTTTTGAGTGTTTAAGGTTACCGATCCCTGCCTTGGAGGGTACCAAAGAGGTCTTCTTCTGCAGAGGTGGTATTCAGCAGGTTCTGACCAGTTCTGGAGAACCAGTAGTGGAAATTTTGAGTAGTTCAGAGAACCGGCAAACACCACCTCTGACTGGCCCTGCCAACCCCATCTCGTCTCTGCCTCCCGTTGAGTCCCAGCTGATTGGCTGGATCTCCTTTGGTTGCTCTGCACAGGAGAAGGGAGATGGAAAGCAGGCTAGTGGGGTGGGGAGGGAATGGGATTTTGCAGTATCCTTCCGCTGCCATGCCCACCAAGCCATGCCCATAGAACTGGTAGTAAAAAAATTTGAATCCCACCACTGTGAGACACAAAGAGAGAGAGAGCAGGAGGGAAGAAGAGAAAGGGAGAGAGACAAGAGAGAGAGGAGAAAGGGAGAGAGAGGGAGGGAGAGGAAGGAAGAGAAAGAGAGGGAGGGAGAGAAAGGGAGAGAGAGAGGGAGGGAAGAAGAGAAAGGGAGAGAGAGAGGAGAAAGGGAGGGGGAGAGGAAGGAAGAGAAAGAGGGAAGGAGAGAAAGGGAGAGAGAGAGGGAGAAAGAAAGAGGGAGAAAGGGAGGGAAGAAGAGAAAGGGAGAGAGACAAGAGAGAGAGGAGAAAGGGAGGGGGAGAGGAAGGAAGAGAGAGGGAAGGAGAGAAAGGGAGAGAGAGAGGGAGAAAGAAAGAGGGAGAAAGGGAGGGAAGAAGAGAAAGGGAGAGAGACAAGAGAGAGAGGAGAAAGGGAGGGGAGAGGGAAGGAAGAGAGAGGGAAGGAGAGAAAGGGAGAGAGAGAGGGAGAAAGAAAGAGGGAGAAAGGGAGGGAGGGAGAGAAAGGGAGGCACAGAGAGAGGGAGAAAGGGAAGGAGGGAGGGAGAGGAAGGAAGAGAAGCACACACACACACAGAATTCTATGTATGCTGAACCGTCTTTGTAGATATGGGATCAAAGTCCACCCACTTTGACTTGTTCACAGTTGCATCACCCAAGAAACCCCTGGCCTCACCTCTTCTCTTCAGCCCAGGTGAGCTTCAAGGGCTGAGTCTTCAGAAGAAGTTCTTTGAAGTCCCACCAGAAGCGATCTTGTGTACCAACGTGTAGGTGATGGTGGGAAGCCTTCAAAGCAACCACAGAGAACTCAACTGCTTAACCTGAATCATGGATATCAAACAAACCCTACGGACTTAGTTTACCCAACCCACCAAGTCCCAGATCCTGGTTTAGATATCACTGTGGTTGGGTTCAGACAATGTTTTCAAAGCCAGGAATTGTAAATTTAAATGATACTTTGTTGAATAAACCAAGCTAACCCACTTTGCTTATCTCAATCCGTAATGGGCAGGTTCACATTATATCACACTCGCCAATAATAAACACAACTGCATTGTCTATGAATTTTCAGAGGGAAAAAAAAGTAAGTGAAATTTTTCCCATTCCAAAAAAAAAAAAGCACTTGGCCAAAGCGAGAAATAAAATGGAAGTTGCAAACTTGTTCAAAGTCTTAATTGAGAAGGCCCAATCCCGCAATCCTAATTGACTTGGTTTGGCTGGGGAGCATAAGAGGGAAAAGGATTCTGAAAAGTTTAATTACTTCATATAATATGCTAGGTAAGCAGCCTTGCAAGACCGGCTTTTCCGAGCAGAGTTAAGGTCAGCTCTTAGAAGCATTTCCTATCTAGTTTGCTTGATGGATCTGAAAGTATTTGTGGTTTTTGAAGCATTTGTGCTATGAGGTTGCCTATCTTTTCCATTACCTACCTACCTGCCTGCCTACCTACCATCTATCATCAACTTAATTATTTTTCTCTTTGAACAAACTAAATGATTGTCAGATTGATAGATAGAGAGCTAGACAGAAATCTAGATAAACAATGATGGATGGATGGATGGATAGATAGATATAGATGGATAAAAGCTAGCTAGCTAGCTAGCTAGAAATCTAAACAGACAGATAATCATAGGGAGGGAGGGAAGGAGGGAGAGAGAGAGAAATCTAGATAAACAGACAAAGATGGATAAATAAATATAGACAGAAACTTAACAGACAGATAATGATGGATGGATAGATAGATAGATAGATAGATAGATAGATAGATAGAAGCTAGTTAGTTAGCTAGACAGAAACTTAACAAACAGATAATGATGGATGGATAGATAGATAGATAGATAGATAGATAGATAGATAGATAGATAGATAGATAGATAGAAACTAGTTAGTTAGCTAGACAGAAACTTAACAAACAGATAGATAGATAGATAGATAGATAGATAGATAGATAGATAGATAGAAGCTAGCTAGCTAGACAGAAAAATAACAAACAGATAATGATGGATAGATGATAGATAGATAGATAGATAGATAGATAGATAGATAAAAGCTAGCTAGCTAGACAGAAACTTAACAGATAATGATGGATAGATAGATAGATAGATAGATAGATAGATAGATAGATAGATAGATAGTTAAAAGCTAGCTAGCTAGACAGAAACTTAATAAACAGATAATGATAGATAGATAGATAGATAGACAGACAGACAGATAATGATGCAGATAGACAGACAGATAAAAGTAGCTACCAGTAGCTAGATAGAAACCTAGATAAACAGACAAACGATGGATAGACAGACAGACGGATATTCTGTATAGGTATATAGATATGCTGCATATTGTGTGTGAAACAGTATTTGACTCCTCGCAACACCCTGCACGTGTCCGTAAAGTTTTCTTGGCAAGATTTTGGAAGTAGTTTGCCCTCACCTCCTCTTCCTAGGACTGAGAGAGAGACAGAAGGGGGGAGGGGATACTAGCCCAGAGATGGCATTCAGCTGGTTCTGACCGGTTCTACAGAACTGGTAGTGGAAATTTCGAGTAGTTTGGAGAACCGGCCAATCCCACCTCTGACTGGCCCCGCTAACCCCATCTCTTCTCTGCCTCCCATTGAGTCCCAGCTGATCGGCTGGGTTTTCTTTGGTTGCTCTGCACAGGAGAACTGAGCTGGAAAGCAGGTTAGTGGGGTGGGGAGGGAATGGAGATTTTGCAGTATTCTTCCCCTGCCACGCCCACCAAGCCACGCCCACAGAACCGGTAGTAAAAAAAATTGAATCCCACCACTGGACTAGGCCAAGGTCACCCAGGTGGCTAGTTTGTCCATAAAGCAGGACTAGAACTCCCAGTTTCCTGGTTTCTAGCTTGGTGCCTTAACCACTAGACTAGCAAACCGATTCTCTCCCTCTTGATGGTTTCCGGCTTGTGTCAGGTATCTGGATGTGACTGCAGATATGTTAATGTTAGGGGTTACTATTTCACAATTCCTCTGAATGCGTCGCCGTGGGCGATGTCATTTCCCATCACCAGTTGATGAACTTTCATTTCCAGTTGAATAAGTGGAGCTGGGCTTTTTTTCTCTTTTTAGGGCTCAGCTTCTTCGTCTTGTTTTTACTTTTCAGACCGACTCCATCATTTTCAGGATGCCTGCTGGAGCTGCCTATCCCCCAAAGCTCAGCATTGGATGCAGATTTCAGATTGAAATCCCAGCCAGAAAGATAGAAAGTTGTTATTTTGCATCTGTTTCGCCTGCTTAATTGTTCAAAACGTTTTGAAGGGAGGCCTAGAAAGGATTTTCAGGATTTTCTTGATTTATTTTTTAGCAGAGAAAGGACAACAGAGACTTGACTAACTTGCTGAAAGGTCTTGGCTAAACTGCAGGGCGTTTTTTGTTAAGAACCCCTGGACACACAAAGGTACATAAAGTTTTGATGCTAAAGGTTGGTATGTTCTTTGCAGCTTCCTCATGTCTTAAATGAAGAGACTCTTTTTTTAAAAAAAAAAAGAAGTAAGAAATCCTAGGGGGCAGAGAGCTATTCGCAAGAAAAGCACATTTGATGGCTGTGAAAATCATACTTTCTCAGGGCATGCTGCAAAACAGAAAGTGATGCGGAGGCACTATTAGAAAAGAAAATGCACAGCTTTCAATTCCTGTTCCTCCTTCTTTTTCTCCTTCCTTCCATAATGAATGTTTTGAAGCATCTTTGCTACTAGCATGGGTTGCATTCTTTCCTTCTTAATTCAATACCTTCCTTTCTTCCTTCCCCTTTCCACCCTCCCCTCCCTTCTTCCCTCCCCTCCCTTCCATCCTTCCTTCCCTCCCAACCCATTCTGTCCTCCCCTTCTTTTCATCTTCCCTCCCCTTCTTTCACTTACTCCTTCCCACCCCAATCTGTCCTCTTCCTTCCGTCCATCCATCCATCCATCCACCCTTCCTTCCTTCCTTCCCTCCCACCCCATTTTGTCCCCTTCCTTCCTTCCTTCCTTCCTTCCTTCCTTCCTTCCTTCCTTCCTTCCTTCCTTCCTTCCTTCCTTCCTTCCTCCCACCCCATTCCCTCCCACCCCATTCTGTCCCCTTCCTTCCTTCCTTCCTTCCTTCCTTCCTTCCTTCCTTCCTTCCTTCCTTCCTTCCTTCCTTCCTTCCTTCCTTCCTTCCTCCCACCCCATTCCCTCCCACCCCATTCCCTCCCTCCCTCCCAACCCATTCTATCCTCCCCTTCTTTTCATTTTCCCTCCCCTTCCTTCCTTCCTTCCTTCCCACCCCATTCCATTCTCTCCTTCGGTCCTCTCCTTCCTTCCTTCCTTCCCTCCCTCCCTCTCTCCCTTCTGACCTCCAATGCCTTCAAATACTCATTTCCTGAGACTTTCTCTCCACGTTTCTTTTCATATTCTATCTTTTTGGGTTCTACAGTATTGCGCACGCACACACACGTTGGTATTGCGTTCCTCCCCCATAATAAATGGCATGCAAGAGTGATGGGGGGGGGGTGAGTGTGGGACTTCCCATGCAGAGCTGAACTGGCAAAATTATAATCAATGCATAACTATTATCCCAAACAAGCCACCCAAAAATAAATACACAATAAATAAATAAGCTTGAAGGGGACGGCTCTCCAGGGAGGGAGTCTACTCCAGGCTGACTTTTGCTAAATGGCAAACTGAGCTGGGTAAGGTTTTTGAATTCCTCAGACAGTCCCAGCATGGGATTGGGAGCCTGATCCTGTCCCATGTTTTTCCAAGCCACCAATTGTATTTAAAGGGCTTGTGCTGCAGTTCTGTCCATCAGTTGCCCTGGGGTGGATGGAGGGCTTCTTTTGGGAAGAAGGAAGGATGTGTGTGGACAGCAATTAGCAAGCTTCCCTGCCACCCCCCACCTGCTTTGGGCTATAGAATAATTGGAGAGGGGTTTTATGTAGGAAATAAGACATCCTTTGGGTCCAAAGACCCCATTGCAAGTTAAAAATAAGCTTTAAGAAAGAAAGAAAGAAAGAAAGAAAGAAAGAAAGAAAGAAAGAAAGAAAGAAAGAAAGAAGAGAGGGAAGAAGGAAGGACGGAAGAAAGAAAGAAAGGAAGGTAGGAAGGAACAAAGAATGAAAGAAAAAAGAAAGCAGAGAGGGAAGAAGGAAGGAAGGAAGAAAGAAAGAAAGAAAGAAAGAAAGAAAGAAAGAAAGAAAGAAAGAAAAGAAAGAAAGAAAGAAAGAAAGAAAGAGAAAGAAGGAGGAAGGAGGAAGGAAGGAAGGAAGGAAGAAAGAGGAAGGAAGAAAAAAAGAAAGTAGAGAGGGAAGAAGGAAGGAAGAAAGAAAGAAAGAAAGAAAGAGGAAGGAAGAAAAAAAGAAAGTAGAGAGGGAAGAAGGAAGGAAGGAAGAAAGAAAGGAAGAGGAAGGAAGGAACAAAGAAAGAAAGAAAAAAGAAAGGAGAGAGGGAAGAAGGAAGGAAGGAAGAAAGAAAGAAAGAAAGAAAGAAAGAAAGAAGGAACAAAAAGAAAAAAGAAAGGAGAGAGGGAAGAAGGAAGAAAGAAAGAAAGAAAAAAGAAAGAAGGAGGAAGGAAGGAAGAAAGAAAAAGAAAGAAAGAAAAAGAAAGGAAGGAACAAAGAAAGAAAGAAAGAAAAAAGAAAGGAGAGAGGGAAGATGGAAGAAAGAAAGAAAGAAGAAAGAAAGAAAGAAAGAAAGAAAGAAAGAAAGAAAGAAAGAAAGAAAGAAAGAAATTTCCTAATAGTTTTAGAACAATTAATTAGCAGAACGACTTGCTTCCAGAAATTGTGAATGCTCTAACACTGGAAGTTTTTAAGAAGAGTTTGGACAACCACTTGTCTGAAATGGTGTAGGGCTTCCTGCCTGAGCAGGGGTTGGACTAGAAGACCTCCAAGGTCCCTTCCAACTCTGTTATTTTACTTTTACGTTTTTACCTTTCTGAAGCCAGTTAAAATAAGAGCTGCATTTGCAACCTCTGGTGATGGATTCCATAAATTGGAAGGAGGTTCTTCCTCATCATAGGGCTGGAAGGAAAGGACCCTGAGGGGCTGAGTAGGTTCTGAGTAGAGGGGAATCTGAAGGGGAGGGAAGGATCCCTGGGAGATGCAAAACAGTAAGAGGGGATCGATCGACTATTTTTCCAAAGCCATCTGAAGGCAGGACAAGAAGCAACAGATGGAAACCAACCAAGGAAAGGACCCACCAAGAATTAAGGAATTAATTTCCTGACAATTAGAACAATTGCTTCCACGGATTATCCCCAGAAGTTGTGGGTTGCTCCATCATTGGAGGTTTTCAAGAAAGAGGTAGGAGATCCATTTGTCTGAAACGGTTTAAGGTTCCCTGCTTGAGCCGGGGTTGGACTAGATGACCTACAAGGTTCCTTCCAACTGTTATTTTACCTCCGCCTCCATCTTAAAAAATAAATAAATGGCAGTCCAATCTCTTCTTGAAAGTCGACTTTCAAGAAGAGATCGGGCTGCCACTTGTCAGAAATGGTGTAGGGTCTTCCGCTTGGGCAGGGGGTTGGACTAGATGACCTACAAGGTTCCTTCCAACTGTTATTTTACCTCCGCCTCCATCTTTAAAAAAAAATGGCAATCCAATCTCTTCTTGAAAGTCACTTTCAAGGATAGGCCAGGGATATTGCTACACCCGGCTGGGGGATTGGGGGACGAGGAGAGGGGGTGGCAACCGGCTGCAAGCCAAGGTTGGGGAGGAGGACCCTTCTTCCGAACACGTGCTAGCAGCCGAGTTCGTAAGGGTTTATTTATTTATTTTTATTTATTTTATTTATTTATTTATTCTGATTTGTCAATCGCTTACAAGATAATAGGTGTAAGTATATACATAGTTATGAACACATGAAATGGGTACATATAAGAAAAATAAAAGAAACAATAGGACAAGGACGGTAGGCACGTTGGTGCGCTTATGCATTTAAATTAATAATTGAATTTAATTATTAAAGCCCCCCCCCCCTCCTTCTCCTTCCAAGAAGGGGAGAGAGGCGAGATGGGGAACCGCAGCTCCGAGAATGGAACTCAGGATCCGGGGCTTCTGAGCAAAATGCTTTTTTAAAAAAAACAAAATCCCCTTTCCAGCCTTTTCCCCACGCGGGGGTCTTCAATGCTCAAGCGTCCCCTCGCCTTCGACCTCCCGACCCTTCCCCTCCCCATTTTCGGAGTCTCCTCTCCTTCTCCCCCGCGCCCCCAAGGAAAACATCGCAGCCGGGCCGAGGGTGGGGGAAAAAAAGCGCAGCCTGCGTCCCGATCCAAGCGGGCAAGCCTGGGGCCGAACGCGGTGGGGCGGGTGCACCAGGACGCAGCCCGATCCGGAGCGCATCTCCGGACTCCAACCATTGCCGGCTAGGTTGCGCGCGTTCTCTCTCTCATTCTCATTTTTCTCTCTCTTTCTCATTCTCTTTCTCATTCTCTTTCATTTTCTCTCTCTCGTTCTCTCTCTCTCTCATTCTCTTTCTCATTCTCTCATTCTTTTTCATTTTCTCTCTCTCTTTCTGATTCTCTCTCTCGTTCTCTTTCTCATTCTCCCTCTCATTCTTTCATTTTCTCTCTCTCTCATTTTGTCTGTCTTTCTTTCTCTCTCTCTCTCATTTTGTCTTTCTTTTTTTCTTTCTCATTCTCTCTTTCTCATTCTTTATCTCATTCCCTCCCTCTTCATTCCCTCTCCCTCTCTCGCTTCCTTCCTTCCCTCCCCCGCCCCCGCTTTGGATCCCGGGGCTGCCCCCCGCGCGCGCGCGCGCCCGCCGGCCCCGGACGGCCGCCGGGCTGGCAAGAGCAGCTCGGGCGGAGGCTGAGCCAGCGAGGCGGCGGCGGCGGCAGCAGCGTCCCTCCCTTCGGCGGGGGCCAGTGCGGCTCGGCCCCTCTTCCTGGCCGGCTGGCGCCGGCTGCTGCCACTCCGGCTGGCTGCCTCGGCCGGGCGCCTTTAAAGGGCGGGCAGAGGGCTGGCCGGCTGGCCGGCCGGGTGAGTGGGCAGGCCAGCCGCGCTGCGCCGGGGCGCCCCGAGGAAGAAGGAGAAGAGGAAGAGGAGGAGACGGTTGGGTAGCCCGACCAAGCGGCGTCCCGCGGGAGCTCGGCGCGGCCCCGCCATGGCATGATCTCCGCCGCCTCCTCCTCGCTGGCCTGCCCGGGCTGCCCGCGCTCTGCCAAGCCCGTGCCCGGCCGCCGTCCACGCCTGCGCCCCAGCGGCCTCTCCTGGCCCGGCTCCACCGGCTCCTCCAGCCGCGGCGGGGTTGCGCGCATCTGCGGCGGCGGCGGCGGCGGTGGGAAGAGCGGCAGCGGCAACGGCAGCCTCCGCTTGCCCGGCCTGGTCCAGTATGTCTTGGGAGCCGCTCCGCCGGAGGCATCCGGGGCTGGCCAAGGAGCCGGGCAGCGCCTGCTCGTGACGGTCCTGATGAAAGGCTTCAAGCTCGCCTGGTAAAGCCAGAGGGGAACGGAGAGAAGGGAGGGTGGGGAGGGGTCGCCTCCTCCCTCACCGCATTAACCACGACCCTGCAGGGTGGGGATGGGGGGGAAGGGAGGGAGAGGGAGGGAGGATGGAGGAGAG
This sequence comes from Bungarus multicinctus, assembly GCA_023653725.1. Lineage (NCBI taxonomy): Eukaryota > Metazoa > Chordata > Lepidosauria > Squamata > Elapidae > Bungarus > Bungarus multicinctus. The sequence goes on along the minus strand of CM042837.1, from coordinate 22,263,422 downwards.
CTTCACCGCAGTATGGGGATGCTCCCGGGCGGCAGGAGGCAGGGAGGAAGGCGGATGTTGGGAGGGGGGGGGTGGGCCCGCAACGTTGGGCATGGATGCTTCTCCGGCTGGACCAAGTCTGCGTAAGGGATGCTGGCGCAGTGGCGCGCCTCATCTCCCTCCCTCCCCTCTTCCTCCTCCTCCTCCTCCTCTTGAAGCCTTGTCTTGCTGCTTGCCACACCTCTCTCGTGTCCCTCCCCCTCCCCGACCATCGCCCTTCCACCCCATCCCTGGGCCCTTTTGGAAAGGAGGTTGCTATAGCTAGATTAAAAGCCGCGCTCCGACCCTCCCCGCCCGGGGAAAAGTTGCCCGCTTTGATGATGCGCCTTCTTTGATGCGTCCCCCCCCCCACTCCGCCCCTCCTCGGAAGCCTTGCACAGATAGATGCCCTTCCTTGGACCAGTCCCAAGGCTACGCCGGAGAGTAGGACGAGCAGCTTCCTCCGTCTCGCGTGGCGCGTTCGGTGGGTTGCGCTTTGGCGTGGTGGACGTCGAGGTTGGGCTGGGTAGCAAAGGCCGGGTTGCCCCGGATTGTGGGGGCAAGAGGAGCAACTGACCAACTGGCTTGATGTTGATCTCTCCTGACGTTGCGCTTGGGAAAGCTTTATTCTTTTTTTAGAAAGAAAAGAAAGAAAGAAAAAGAAAGAAAGAAAGAAAGAAAGAAAGAAAGAAAGAAAGAAAGAAAGAAAGAAAGACTTTGTAATTGCTCTTCTGGGTCCCTTGACGGTTTTTTTCCCCTCCTGCTTGCGTAAGTTTGGAGAATTCAGATAGTCCTTTCCAATCCTCCCCCCCCCCCAAGAAAACCTGTTATGATATAATGTAATAATTTCCCCGATTGCTTCAGAATCAGACATTTCTTCAATCTCTCTCCATCCACAATTTGTGAGTCTGCCCCCAAATTCCATTGGCATGTTGCAAAAAAGACGAGTGGGTACATTCTTGGCAGGCATTGCATAAACACCCAGTTGTTGCAAGTTACTGCTTGGGTTGGTTTTGTGCTTCTGTCGTGAAGGGGTACAAGAACAACCACCCTTTGGGGGTGGAATTAAATACATAAATACGGATTTTCTTAGCCCGTTAAAACATGCCTCGGGTGTTAATCAGAATATTATACTGTCTGGGATAAGTGGTATAGCTGGTTAGATAATAGAAATAAGAATTAAAAGTATACATGTATATATTTATGTAGATATGTGAAAATGGCAATGTCATAGTGTTGTAAAGAATGCACAAGAGATTTGTAATTGTGGAAAAGTACAATAAAAAAAAAAGCATGCCTCAGGTACATGAACTTACAGACCTGTGCCCTATGGTGCCCCCTCCTTCTTATTATACAAGTCCTAATTTAGAGAATGGCACCATTTGCATCTCTGCCCTTATCAATGGAAAACCCCAAAATGCATCAGGCTGCAAGAGGAGTTGATTGAGAGAGACAGAGGAAAGGACTAAGTAAAATGCAATAAGTGTTGCCTATTTGTGTCCATGAATTAGAAGGCGGTGGAGTGAGATACTTCTATCATAGGAGGCAGGGATTAAGAAAGAAAGAAAGGAAGGAAGGAAGGAAGGAAGGAAGGAAGGAAGGAAGGAAGGAAGGAAGGAAGGAAGGAAGGAAGGAAGACTGTGCCATGTTGTTAAAATCACTCCAGAGTGTTATTTGCATATATTTTTCCTGCTTTATATGAAAAGGTCAGTGAAAGAGCCAAAAGGGTTCCTTCTGTTTGGAAGCCCAGTTGGAAACTTTCCATCTTGAAATGGACTTTGTGGCAAGGTTGAGATTTACTGGGCCTCTCGAATTAGTGACCTATAGAATTAGACTTTTATACTCTCTGCCTTTGTTAGAGGTAGATGCATTGATGATGTACTCAGCGAGAAGGATAAAACGCAGACGTTTTTGGAATGTGTCCTGATACAACCTTTTTTGGGATAAACAAGGGATGCTTTGAAAACACACATGCACACCCATATACAGAGATACATGGACATACACACACATGCATGCATGGATAGATAGACAGACAGACTTGAATGAATGAAGCATTAGATACCGCTCAGGAATCAGGGGGAAAAAAAACGTCTGGTTAAACAAGACTTTTGTTACACACCCCAAGTGTGCTTTGCATCGGACTTGCAACCTTGTTCATTAAAAACAAACAAACGATTATATAATAACCTCATTTGCTCACATCCAAACCTGTATTGAAAGGGATTAGGATTGTGGAACAGTTGAGATTTAATTCCCCGGATCAGGGGGTTTGAAATGGAGACTGAAGAGGAACAGTACACGCATGGCAGAATTTAGGGATTTCTGGTCGAAGAGAGAAAGAAGAGAAGAATATTTTTTGTATCTGCTGACAAGGACTCTGACTGAAGAATGCTAGAGGGCACTGTATTACTACTTAAGCCTCTTCACCTCAGATTTCTTTTTTGAGGGGTCTTGTGTGTCTCATACAGCAAAGCAACACTCCACCTCCCCACAATCTTTCTAGAACTAGAATTCCAAAACTTATATTTCAGCTTTATGGGTTAAATTTCACCTTTTTCTGACTCTGATTTTCCCTTTTCACAAAGACAATGTCTTGATTAAATATTGGCATATTGAAAGATGCAACCAGCCCTCTGGTTGATAGCAGAAGGATGAAGAATGGTTGAGTTAAACCAGGATGTTCTTGGAAAGCTCCGTTGAAATAGACCCATCCACGCTTGTGGGGATCTCTTGAGAGTTTGGGGATGGCAAAAAGAGGAAAGTAAGTGTGTGTTTGTCTGTGTGTGACAGAGAGAGAGGGAGGGAGAGAGGGAGGGAAGGGGGGGAGGGTAAGGAGAGAAAAACAGACAGAGAGGGAAAGAGAGGGGAGAAAGTGGGAAGAGAGGGAGAGGGAGGGAAAGAGAGAGGGGGAAACAGAAAGAGAGAGGGGAAGAGAGAGGGAGAGGGAGAAAAAAAGAGGGAGAGGGAGAGGGGGGAAACAGAAACAGAGGGAAAGAGAGGGGAAGAGAGAGGGAGAGGGAGAAAAAAAGAGGGAGAGGGAGAGGGGGGAAACAGAAAGAGAGAGGGGAAGAGAGAGGGAGAGGGAGAAAAAAAGAGGGAGAGGGAGAGAGGGGAAACAGAAAGAGAGAGGGGAAGAGAGAGGGAGAGGGAGAAAAAAAGAGGGAGAGGGAGAGGGGGGAAACAGAAAGAGAGAGGGGAAGAGAGAGGGAGAGGGAGAAAAAAAGAGGGAGAGGGAGAGGGGGGAAACAGAAAGAGAGAGGGGAAGAGAGAGGGAGAGGGAGAAAAAAAGAGGGAGAGGGAGAGGGGGGAAACAGAAAGAGAGAGGGGAAGAGAGAGGGAGAGGGAGAAAAAAAGAGGGAGAGGGAGAGGGGGGAAACAGAAACAGAGAGGGGAAGAGAGGGGGGGGGGAAGAGAGAGAGAGAGGAAGGGAGAGGGAAAGGTTGTGCCAGAATAATCCCTAGTGATTTTGGAAGGCTCTTGTTGGATCAGGATGTTTCAAAGATTGGAATGTAATTATTATATGTGGTCAGTTTTGTTTTTGGTGGGTTTTTTTTTTTTAATGAAAAGGGGGTTAGTAGTATGTGTGCAGAACTCACCAGAAAGACGGATTTGGGACATCCCTAAGTTTATTTATCATGTTCAGTCACCATTGCATATGTTAGTTACTTTTTTTTTTTAATATAGTGTGCTTATTTTGGACAGCATTGCTTTTGCTGTACATTGTCCATAGATGCACTGTGTGACCCTGTAAAATAATTAAGCAAACAAAAATGAACCCCCTCCAACTATTTCATATAACACTTTAACTTATCCCATTGGAAGCTGTGAACGTGGAGTAATCTAATTTTATATCTGCTACCCTGAACTTCAGGGAATCTCAGACCACAAATGGTTTAGACCAATTGCAGTTCAAAAGAGTTACATCCAATGTTTCTTTCTTTCTAAAGGATTGTAAAGTGATACTTTTAATTTAAAGTTGCTTACTCTGTGATATCTTTTTTCTCTCTCTCAGCCTGACAGGTTAAAAACAATTGCTTGCATTGATTGTTGCTCTCTAGTTAAGAGATTTCCACAGCAAGTTAAAAGAAAAAGAAAAAAAGAAATAGTTTGGGAAAAGTGAATTATAAGGAGCCAGACTTCTTCTTACCCTTTAAAACTAAAACAAATCACAGGGAAACAATTGTTTTTCAGTTGATCCTGATTCTGCTTTGTGGTGGTTAGTGGTAATTTACTTCTAATCCCTGGTTCTTTATTTGTAAGTGCAACTTCCTGCGTGAAACTACTTGTTTGCAAATTACAAACTTCAAAACTCGTAAGCAGAATCTCCCTACTTTTGATATTAGAAATCCTTCCGGAGTTTAATAATTTGACTGGATATCTGTGGGGATTTTCAGTCATTCAGATCATAGTTGGCCCAAAGGTGTTTTTTCAAGAGGCATCTGGACTTCCTGGTTTTTCCTTGAAGATGTTTAGCTTAGACAATTGCCCTTGGAAGTTGTGGGAGCGCCATCGCTTGAGACTTTCAAGAAGAGATTGGACTGCCATTTGTCAGAAACGGTGTAGGGTCTCAAGCTTGGGCGGTGGGTTGAACTAGATGACCTACAAGGTCCCTTCCAACTCTGATTATCTGTTATCAACCCAATATTTCATACCATACACTGAAGAAATAAATACGGTATAAGTAATTCTTGAGGAACTTAAGGTGATGAAAATGCATAATTCTCTTCTCCTATTGTCCCCACCACAACCACAATCATCCAGCTGATTTTTATGTTAAAATTTCAGGTTGGCAAACAACAGTGTGTTTTGAACTTTTGGGATTCCCAAATGCAATTATCTTCTTCACATCCAAGAAGCTTCTTCAGCTCTGGCTGCATGGAGGGGAATGGAAGGATTTAGACTCCTTGCAGACAGTTGGTCATTTGCATCCTTTTAGAGAGCCATTGAGGCCACCTAGTTAAGTGTCTATGGAGATTCTTAGCCATCCAGATCATGGTTGTCCCAAAGGTGCTTTATCCAGAGGTATTTGGACTTTCTGGTTTGCTGGTGGGGTCTCTCTTCAGAGTCTCATATGTACCAGTGTCCGAAAATGGTTCACCTTGGCCTTGTAGTCATCTGTGTTCAGGATGACTGTGCATCTTCCTTTATCAGCTGTCAGGACGGTGATGTTTAGGTCTCTTTCTACTGCTCTCTTTTGTTGAATGTGAGGTTGGAAGGGAGTGTGTTGGCACTGAACGAGGACTGCAGATACCTTCCTCCTTGAATTGTTCTTCTTCTGGTTCTGCCAGTTTCTCACAGACTTTTAAAGTGGAGGGGGTAATAACAGATTAACAGAGTTGGAAGGGACCTTGTAGGTCAACTACTCCAACCTCCCGCCCAAGCAGACCTTACACCATTTCCGACAGATGGCAGTCCAGTCTCTTCTTGAAAGTTTCCAGTGATGAAGCTCCCACAACCTCTGAAGGCCACTTCTGTTCCATTGGTTGATGGTCCTCACTGTCAGAAAATTTCTCCTTATTTCCAGGTTTGAATCTCTCTTTGTTCAGTTTCCATCCATTATTCCTTGTCTGACCTTAAGGTGCTTTGGAAAATAGCTTGACCCCCCTTCCTTTCTGTGGCAGCCCCTCAAATATTGGAAGACAGCTATCCTGTCTCCCCTGGTCCTTCTCTTCCCTAGACTAGCCATGCCCAGTTCCTGCAACCGTTCATCGTATGTTTTGGCCTCCAGTCCCTAATCATCCTGGTTGCTCTTCTCTGCACTCTTTGTAGAGTCTCAACCTCCTTTTTATAGTGTGGTGACCAAAACAGGATGCAATACTCTAGGTGTGGTCTTACTAAGGCTTTATAGAGTGATATTAGCACCTCACTTGATCTTGATTGTATCCCTCTGTTAATGCAGCTTAGGATTGCATTGGCTTTTTGGCTGCCACTGTACATGGTTAGCTCATATTTAGCTGGTTGTCCACTAAGACTTACTGCTATTAAGCCTGGTTTCACCCAGTCTATATGTACTTTTGGTTTTTCTTGCCTAAGTTTATTATCCCTGATTCTGTGGCTGTGAGGAGATCTACAAATGGTAGCTGTTCTGGTGTTACTACAAAATCCAGTTGTTTGGCCAAAACCACAAAGTTCAGTTGCCTCTTGAAAAAGCACCTTTGGGATAACTTAACTTGACTGATCCAGTTAGACTCCATTTACACATCCTAATGAATTGTCACAGTTTCTTTAGTTTTGGCAGTGTATTGTGTGGACGCATCTGTTGTGCTTAGGAAACCATGGTTTCTTCATTGTACAAACCAAGCCAGTTGTCGCTTGCTCAGCAAACCAGAAATACTTAAATTGTGTCTTAATGGACACTTGATTACAAACATAGAAAACCAGAAATCTTCCATTTTCAATCCTAAAAGGACCATGATAGATTTTAGAGGAGGTTGATATGGCACGTAACTTGGCTTAGTGCATGCAGAAATATTTCTCAGATATTTATCAAACGCCTCTTACCTAGTTGTCCCATAGCTTCTGGACAATCTAAGCCTAATCTAAAAATGATTGAATTTCAGTTGTTGTTTAGAAGAACCAAACCAATGCTAGGGTGCAAAATATGCTCCAGCCAGGCATAAATTTAATCTTAAATCACAGGTCTCCATCTTAATCCCACTCCCTGTTCAGTGATCTTTAAAACAGAATTAGTGTGCGAATTGTGATCCAGTGCTGAGAGTGTACAGCTTAAATTTTGGAAGGAGTTAGAGAACAGTTCATAAGGCGATCCATACATGAATGTCGTCCCCTTGATTTCTTTCCAGAGTGAGTTGAATAGCGACCCTTGTCTCGGTTATTGATTTTAAAAAAACAGTAATTAAAGAGAGCAAAACTCCTTTGTAGGTCTTAGATGATTGGGGATAAAAATAATCTACTGGTCTGCATTAAACGGGGCATCTTGGGGAAAAGAAATCCCTAATTACTGAAATTGACTAGCTCTTGACTAATTGAGCAAAAGAGAAGGAATAACCCCAAATGACTCCTGCCAGGAATTCCTGTCTGGAGAATAGGGTGGGGTTTTTTTTTTAATGAACTGTCACCATTGGTGCTCATATAAGTCTCTTTTATTTCCTCTTCCCATCACTGATCTAAAAGGACCTTCATTGTCCTCAAGTGCCCTCAAAACTCCTTCTGATCTCAGGTCCAATGCAAATTATATTTGCTCTAGTGAAATGGATATAGGCCAATGGATTTTTCCTCTCTCCTTCAGGTTTGAGATTCAAAACATGTTCACAGTCCTTATCCACCACTGTTGGATGTATTTAAAGACTTATCTTTTAAACTTCTCTGGTTCCTCCTCCAACTAAGATAATGTGTCCTCCTCATGCAGAGGAGCCCTTAAGTCCTCTTTAATGTGTCCAGCCTTAACAGCACACGAGGATTATGTTGCTCTATAGCAGGGGTCTCCAGCCCTGACAACTTTAAGGCCTGTGGACTTCAACTCCCAGTATTCCCCAGCCGGCCATGGGATTCTGGGAGTTGAAGTCCACAAGTCTGCCAAGGTGGGACACCCTGCAAATGTATAGGTGTCAGCCTTGGAAGCCATATTTTACTCAGAAGCTTCAAGGTTGCCACATTTAGTGCCTGGGAATTTGGGAGGGGGGATTTCGTAGTGAGGTGGAAGATTTAGACTCAACAACATCCTTTCTCAGAAAGTCAAGGACATGTTGCTCTGCACCTAGAGGGGAGTGTCTGGAGGAATGTCTCCAGTTGGGACAATGATTTGATTGGACCATGTGATGGACTGGTGGGTGCAGGGGATGGATCTTTGAAGTTCTTTGGGGAAGGGAAAACCTGGAACTTTCAGATTTGGGTTTTCCCAGATGTGCCAAAATGACAACTCTAATAAAATGGAACTTTGAGAAATTCTTGTCTCAGAGTTTATTGGCTTGGAGTTTGTTAGTTGGAACGCTGTCAATAGGTTAGTTCCGCTCATCGGATTCAATCCCAGAAAATGTACTTTGGATTGATCTTGGCAACAACTTTTTAAAGCAGCCCTATCTTTCTTTGGAATCCTATTGGGCAGCTGAACGATCATTGGAAAAGATGCCAACACTTTAAAGAGCTGCACCCGTATTGCATCCCTACAGAAACATTTTTTCTATATGATTTCTGAAGGTTCTTTTAAGGGGCATTTTGCATTAGCTTTCAGACACTGAATAAAACAATATTTATTTTCATCCAGAGATTGAGAAATATGGTGTGATGACCTGGGGCATGGCACAAAGGCAACACAGTCAGAATAATAAGTAGGATTTTTTTATTAGCTCCAACTTTGCTCCCAATATCCTGGTTACCTTCCGGTCTGGAGAAAAACTCTCCCAGGAACCTGCAACAGCCTTTAACTACAGATATTCCAGTCCAAAATGTTATAAACAGAAAACTTTAAACTATGAATTTAGCAAGACAAGATAAGGTAATAAATCCGGCAGGGCAAGATAAGGAGTTCCAGAAGTGAAGTAACATGGCAGTAAATCAAATCAATTGTGAGAATGCCCGGAACTCACATAACAGCAGCCAACATCAGATAAACTCAACATTTGTTTCCAACAAAAACACCTCCCAAACTGCTTCTCCTTTAAACTCCCTCCCCAGGTGGGTCTTGTGAAAGGAATCAGGGCCCTTTCCTCCCTCATAAGCCACGCAACCCATGTTGCTCTCTTCTCCATTCCTCCCTGCGTGCCCTAGGATGAAGAGGGGGTGGGCCTGGGTCTTCCTCTGAATTCCCTCTCCCCTTTTCTACCTCTTCCCTGCTCTGCCCAGCCTGACTTTGCCCTTCCCCAGTTTCCTCCACAGCCAACGGAGCCACACTCCTGCTCCCTGTTGGCTGTTTGTCTTCCTACTCCTGGCCTTTTAATTCTGCTGCAACTTTGTCTGATTGCTTTCCCTGTGGCTGTTCTGATCCCACTTTAAAAATTATAAGACGATAATATTCCATAATTAAATGTGTCTTGTCATGTCCCCCAGAAGCTTCACATTGAAATGCAGAACATTTCAATGTGTGATAAAGTAGGTGTTAGCTTGTCAGCCGGGGAGAATACAAGGATAAAGGTTGGCTGTCTATCATGATGGAAACGTTCAAGTGAACAAATCTATTCCCCCCAAAAAGGTTGCAAGAGGATTACCAATCCTCAGCGTCATTTTTGTAAAAAGTGGTGAGTTCTTACAATGCCTTTCTTTAAGTAAGGGCTTTTTTGGGATGTATGGAATCATAATTCTCCTCACTCCCAACTGTGAGAATTATGGTAGTTGAAACCCAACACTTCTGAAGAACTTTAGTTTGGAGAAGACTTAGCAATGAGATGGCCTAGGAAAATGTACAGTGGAAAAACTTTGGGGAATCAAACCAAGTAGATAATGTTGGAAGAAAAATCCAGGTCCAGTTCCAATCCAGGAATAAAATGTAGGCTGATTGGAAAGAAAGTTAGTTTATTGATGAAGCAGAACTACCAGCAGTGTGTGGTTCTGGGACAGCTGATAAAATGGAGTTGAGAGTGGGTGGGTTTTATACCTTCTGGATTTCTATGGGGTCCTGTAGGGTCATGGCTGGTCTATAGGCAAAAGGAGGCATGTAAATCCTAGGTGTTTGTCTGAGCTAATCTTGTCAACCTTTTGCTTGCCTAATTATATTGCTTATCTGGAGTTTCTGCCTGACCCAGTCTTTCTGAATGGATTATCCAATCTCCGTTTCTAAAAGCTGGCCTCCTCAGTTTCTACTTGGGGCAGGGAGACTGGGGGTAGTTTCTGCCTCCCTTAAGTTTTTTCCCCATTTCTCCATTAGGGGAAATTTTCTATCCTTTCTTTTTTATATACCCCAAAATATTTCATTCTTCTGAGGGGAGAATTTCCCACAGTAAGTAGGCAGCCAGGCAGGCAGGTAGGTGGGTGTATGAATGGATGGATGGGTGGAATGACAGACACATAAACACAGAGACTCATTTTTAAAATATGCTCATCTGTGGCGGAATCTCCATCTAGAACGGAGGGAGGTGTTAAGAAGGGTGCAAGCTTAGAGTCCTTGCACTGGAGAAAAAGTGGTCAGAGGCCTGACCAACTCCAGAATCCCCGAAGCCTTACCTGACCATTCTCAAATAAACGTAACCAGTCTGGTGAGATTCTGATAACATAGGTGATTAATAATAAAGCTTCTGTTTGAGACTGTTCACAAGGGGTGCTGGTTGTGTGTGCCTGACATCTTTGCCTGATCTTTTGATTCCAGTTGTCTTGCTAGCAAGTTCTCTTTTTGTGAAATCCTGATATATTCCTCCCGCTACTAGAGAGATACAGTGGAATAAATTGAGATAATTGCCTGCAAAAGTCTTGACCTGGATTCTCTAACTGAAATTTCCCGGAGATATTATACAACATATTTTCTCGAATATCCACCCTTCCTTGAAGTTTCAGGTAGAACAGGATGCTACCCCTTCAAATACTCCTTCAAATAAATAGGGGATATAAACCTCTATATAAACTTAGGGAGATCACCTTCTGTGAACTGAGTTGGGAGCAGAGATATTTTTCCCTCCAAGCCAGTCCTAATATCTACCTTTTGTGAACCCACCGCTTTTCTTTTGATATCGGGATCAAGATGTTGAATTCGTTTGGTGAAGAAATCGCAAAGGTTGGCCTACAGTTGTCCTTCAGCGTTTGACTATTCCAAGCTCCTTTCCAAAGCTTTAAGACTTCCTGTATTGAGGAGTCCTTGGTGTTCTCTGAGTTTGGTGGTTTTCTTGGGGATGTTTCATGACTTAAACTAGGCAACATCATCAGTGCTACAAGGGAGTGGAGTTTGCTCTCATTCAGACTTCTTCTAGCCCTGATGATGTTACCTATTTTGGGTCATGAAACGTCCGCAAGAAAATCACCAAGCTCAGAGAGCACCAAGGACACCACAATTCTCCTCCTTCTCCCCTTCTTCTTCTCCTTGTCCTCCTCCTCTCCCTCTCCTCCTCCTTCACTACACAAGCCCCACTCCCTTTTAGCACTGATGATGTAACTCATTTGAGTCATGAAGCATCCGCAAGAAAACCACCAAGCTCAGAGAGTACCAAGGACACCACAATTCTCCTCTTCTTCCTCCTCCTCCTCCTCCTCTTTTCCTTGACCTCTTCTTCCCCTCCTCCTCCTCTTTCTCCTCCTCCACTACACAAGCCTCACTCCCTTTTAACACTAATGATGTTACTCATTTGGGTCATGAAACATCTGCAAGAAAACCATCAAGCTCAGAGGGCACCAAGGAGCCCTCATTCCATCCCTGAGCAACAGATATTCTCCTTTATTGGTACTTTCTATACTGTTGATCAAATCTGCGAGAAGCTGAGGGAATTCTGGGAGTTGAAGTCCTCCAGGCTTAAAGTTGCCAAGGTTGGAGACCCCTGTCTTAAACCACCAAAAGAGGTTCAGAAGAGGGCAAGAAAAGCTGCTTAAGTTGTCAGGTTTCAGTTGTGGCTGAGTTGGTAAACTGTGTTTACCCAATTTGGCAGTAAATTTGGGGCAGGTAAACTCTTTTCTTAACCATCAGATGAACTGCTTCTAAGAGTAAGCAGGGAAGTTGATTTGATTTATTGCCAGAGGTGGGGAACAGAATTCTGGGAGTTGAAGTCCACAAGTCGTAAAGGGGCCATAGTTCCCTACTCCTGATTTAAGTCTCGTTGAGTTTGTGCAAACGGATCATCAGGGATTCTAGAACGTTGTTGTTTCTTTCATGCATGGTGCGGTAGGATAGACATTGGGAACACTCCTCTCCCATACTACATCTTGTCTCCATTAGTAGGAACCTGGTTTATTTAGGGATCTTGGTTTGTTGTCTCCTTTCTCGACCATGCTTGCTAAACTGAGGCTATGTATTTACATTGACTTCCAAGTGCAACTCAAGAGTGCTAGTTTTGAACTATAATGCCTCATGTTGTGACCAAAATGGAGCTTACCTAAAACAACCCACTCATTTTGAAGATACAATATAAATTTATTAGTGGTGCAAACCATAAAACAGCATGCACTGTGCTCCCTGCAGAGTGTTAGCCTCTTGCAAAACAAAAGCAAAATTTATAAATCTCTGGCCCCATGCATACGAAGAAAAGACTTATGCAGAAATAGGGTAAGCGATAGCATGATATTAGAATGTATTTGATAAGCCCGCCTGGATGATCTTCTTCTGAAATACTTCTTCCTACTAAGGTCAACATGCTAGCCATATTATCTTTCAAACTTGGTCAGGGACTATCAACAATTTGGTTTATCGGATTATCACAAGTTCCTTGCTCCATTCTGGGTCAGGTCAACTTAACTGGCAGTGAATGTCTTCTTTACAAGGGCATTTTAAGCCATTGTCAGGTTTGGAGGGCTATCTCAAGGTCTGCTCTCAACCTGTGGTGGTTGCAGAAGGAGGTCTTGGAGATGTCTCCACCACCCTTGACAGCCAGATGTCTCCAAGGCCATCTTCTACAATCAGAACAGGTCATCTGGGATGTTCTTTCCAGCAGGAACTTGTGCTAGCTCTCACATACAACAAGGCAGGAGCTAAAGACCAGCAAACTCATAGTGGCACAGTGGTTAGAGTGCAGTACTGCAGGCTACTTCTGCTGACTGCCAGCTGCCTGCAATTTGGCAGTTCGAATCTCACCAGGCTCAAGGTTGACTCAGCCTTCCATCCTTCTGAGGTGGGTAAAACGAGGACCCAGATTGTTGAGGATAGATAGTAGGCTGACTCTGTAAACCGCTTAGAGAGGGCTGTAAAATACTACGAAGCAATATATAAATCTAAGTGCTATTGCTATTGATATTTTCCAATTATGACACCAGTTCTATGGGACAACCTCCCTTGGAAGTTAGATTATTCTCTCTACTTCTTTTTTTATTAGATGTGGAGAAGCTGGTAAAGATAGGCCTCTTCCAGGGAGATTAGAGGTAATGCTGTTTGCTGCTTTATTTATTTGGTTCTTTTAAAATTGAATTTATGGATTATATATTGTTTATTTTGTAATGTTGTAGGGGTTTTTAATGTTTTTTTTTTTAAAATAACCCTTGTTTTAAAATTGTACCAAACAGAAGCAGCGTACTGCGGTAATAACAAACTGAAGCAATCCGTAAAAATGGAAGCGATACAAAATCTGAAAAAAAAAAAGAGAAAGAGAAACTAATAGATCTTTTCTTGTACGTTGAACATATGAATAACCTTGGTTTACAAATATTTACTAAGTACCATTATAACCAAATACATTTTATTCTAAAGTCATTTGCCTCAAAGATTTTTGGGTATATTTTTATTCGTGGACAATGCCGACTCCCGAGGATGGAAGTTAGAATATGGCAGCCCCAAATTTGATGCAGATATACAGATAACACAAATAAATAAATAATAGAAGCCACTGAGAAATCCAATTTTTATTTTTAATGGAAAAACAATTCTAAAATTTCAAACAGGCAGGTAACCTTGGCCTATAGAAGGCCTCACTGAAGAAGCGCTTCATTTCAAAGGTATCATTGATTACATTCTAGTTCGTTCAAAGCTGTTCTGAAAATTTTGCTAGGGTGTTTGATACTGCTTCATTCTTTTTCCTCCCACCGTCTGGTGCGCTCCCACAGGGAGGGTCTCCTGCAGGTCCTGTCGGCATCTATGTGCCGGCTGGTGATCCCGAGGAATAGGGCCTTCTCTGTGGGGGCGTCTGCCCTCTGGAATGGGTTGTCTCCGGAATTACGGACAGCCACGGACCTGGGGACCTTCAGGCGTGCTTTGAAAACCTGGCTTTTTGACCAGGCCGGCTTGGGCTGATTTTAGTTTTGGGGTGTTTTGTTTTTATTAAATTTTAGGATTTTAGAGTATGGTTTTAAATTTGTTTACAGCCAGGGTTGGGTTTAATTTAGTTTTATTGTTCTACATATTTATTGTTTTAACTGTACGGCTGTGCACCGCTCCGAGTCCCTCGGGAGAGGAGCAGTATATAAATAAATATCTATTATTATTATTATTATTATTATTATTATTATTATTATTATTATTATTATTATTATTATTATTATTATTATTATTATTATTATTATTATTATTATTATTAAATGAAGCTTTCTCCCCCATTTTTTCTTTTAGAAAAGAAAAAAAACAAACCCCCAACTTTGTGTTTATGAAATACTCTTCGCTGGCTTACCACAATGGTTGCAAAAAGTAGATGTTCTTTCAGGTTTTTTTTTTTTAAACGTCTGCATTTGTGCATGGATGTTCGTGCTTCTGTTTTGTACAATTCTAAAGATACGCCAGAGTGGCTTACTCAGCAGTTTGTACCTTGCCAATACTACTACAAGCATTTTTTTTATCCTGTCCTCTCCCCTCACCCCACCCTACCCATCTATCTGGACACAAAGCTGCACATGGTTGCAGAAATTCAGTGGGCCTTGCAGAACCCCTGTTGGTTTCCTCTTTGATGAGTGCCAGAATGATGTGCATTCGATGTTGCAGGAGAATATATGTACTATTTCCAGGATCCAACTTTGCTGCTCGCAAAGGCCATTCTGGGAAGATGAAAAATGTGCAAAAATAATTTGCAATCCATGCAACAAAGAGAACATTTTCATGCATAGAGAGAGAGAGAGAAAAAATCGAATCAAATCAGGATTTCTGCTTGTACAATTTGGCTAGGCCCTCGTCCCTTGCTAACCGGGTTTTGCTGCACGTTGGACCTAAGGTATATCTCTGGTTAATTTTTAGAGTGTTTGCAAGATTCCTTCCTGTTTATGGAGCGTGTGCTGTTTTCTGATTACGCATCCGTTGCGGGAGGGGGAGTGAGATGGATGTTTAAGCATCTTCTGTCAAGGAGCCCAATGTCCTAAACGTGTAAAACGTGCTGTAGAACAGCGTACCAAAGGCAGGTTGGAAGGGCGGGAGATATGGCTCAAAGGCTACCGATTAAGGCTGTAAGTTAGAAGTGGGAGGCTGTGAGTTCTAGTCCCGCCTTAGCCATGAAAGCCAGCTATTGTGGTCTGTTGGTCACTGGCCCCTCCAGCAGCAGAATAAGAGGAAGAGGAGGCGTGGGAGTCAGGGTCAGCTTCAGGGCAACCTGGGAGTTGGGGGAAGTTCTGAGGGGGAAGCAGTCACCAAGTCTGGAGGTGGCTGATGAGGAAGAGGAGGAACAGCTGGGTCCCGTGCCTGACAGGCGGATGTGCAAAAGGCAGAGGAGAGGAGAGAAGTGGAATTCTATGGGCTGGTCCTTGGAACAGAAGAGCCGCCGCTGCTAGCAAAGCCCTACCCCTAGCTCTGTGGATAAAAGGAAGGGGGCGGAGATGAATAAATGTGGCAGACATTCATCTTCTTGCAGGACTTGTTAGCCTGAGAAAGAAACTTTTTGCTGAGGCTGCCGGCATTCCTAATAAAGGAATCTTTTGAATTCACGTCAGAGCATTTTGCCGTGTTTGGGGAGCTGGATAAGAACACCAGCTGTTTTGTACAATTCTTTGAGCCATGCCCCTCTTTCTCAGCCCAATCCTCCTCACGGTGGAGGAAGAAGCATTCGGTATGTTTGCCCCCCGGAGTTGTTTGTAAAAATAATAGTCGGAATACAAATAAATAAAGGAATAAAAATGTACCCAATGAACAAATAGGGCAGATGGAAAGCCACTGAAGGAATGAACCACGTTTGGATTTGTTCACCAACCCAAATTAAGTTGGAAGAAGAGGGCCACGGATGTTTTAAGTAGTTCCTAGTCCTCTGTGACAGGGATGTGGTGGCTCAGTGGCTAAGACACTGAGCTTGTCGATCAGAAAGGTCGGCAGTTCGAACCCCTAGCACTGCATAATGGAGTGAGCTCCCGTGACTTGTCCCAGCTTCTTCCAACCTAGCAGTTGAAAAGCATGTAAAAATGCAAGTAGAAAAATAGGGGCCACTTTGGTGAGAAGTGTTGTGGTTTGCCGGCAGCAGGTATGGATGGCTGAGGTCTCGGAGAGCAAGGACTCAGATGAGGGGCCTACCTGTGATGAAGGAATGGGGCCAGGACCATCAGGGAATGGAATGCTGCCTTTGGAGATTGTGGAGGCTGGCAGCAGTGATGAAGAGATCCCTGAGGAGCCTGTGCCCAGTACACATGCGTGCAGGGCTGCTTGAAGGATAGAGCAGCGGGTGACTCGAGAGTAAGGCTGCAAGGTAATGTTCCCGCCCTTAAGAGATAAAAGCCAGCTGAGAAACTGGAGTTCTTTGCAGGAAGCAAAGAAGCTTTTGCACAAGATTTGCGGATGTTTGGAGTATCATGGTTGGTGTCTGGAGACTCTTTGTGTTTGAAATACTTCTTAGTAACTTTATCTAGTGTTTTTGGCAGCCTTGCACCACCTTGGCAAGGCTCGTTCTTATCAGAGACAATTAGTTTGGAAAAGCCTTTTAACCGTGAAGGAACGGAATTCGTAAAGAATCATTAAAAGGTTTTGCTGTTACCTCTATTTCGTGTTTGTTTCCTTGGAACAAACAGTGTTCCGTGCACCTTCGAAGGCATTTAGTCATGCCGGCCACATGACCACGGAGACGTCTTCGGACAGCGCTGGCTCTTCGGCTTTGTAATGGAGATGAGCACCACCCCCTAGAGCCAGAAACGACTAGCACGTATGTGCGACGGGAACCTTTACCTTTATATTTTAGTCCTCTGTGAGGACAGATCGTGGTTCTGTTCCTTCGTGGGGTTCATCCACATTTAACCCAGAAATGCCTTTCCCTTCAAAGGCATCAGGAAGGCAGTATGAACCTGGAGCCAGGTGAATATTCCAACATGATGTTTGTTGAGGGAATTTCTGGCAGAGAACCCATCCCTCTCATTTCTGAAACTCAAGAGATGAGATGCTAATAGGAGACAGGATAATTTGACACACAAGGTAATGAGCCCCAAATCCTTTTCTGATTTTGTGTCCTCCAAATCATTGGGATTAAAGTCATCAGACAAAGGGTGAACTTTGTCAAATGGGGAAGTGGGGTGAACTGTTCTGGGATGAGAACATTTGCACAGGGAGTGTGTGGTTCCTGTAAGATGACTATGTGTGTTATAGTAACGGCATGTGACTTAAATATATTAATTGAGCTTAGCGGTAAGAAAGAGGGAAGTTAGTCGTTGCAGAAGAGGGGGGGTCAACGTGTTTTTCAAAGCAGCAGAAGGAAGAACAAGAAGCAATGGATGGAAAGTGGTCAAGGAGAGAAACAACTTAGAACTAAGGAGAAATTTCCTGACAGTGAGAACAATTAACCAGTGGAACAATCTGCCTCCAGAAATTGTGGGTGTTCCAACACTGCAGGTTTTTAAGAAGAGATTTGACTGTCATTTGTCTGAAATGAGTATAGAATTTCCTGCCTAAGAAGGGGGTTGGACTAGAAGATCTCCAAGGTCCCTTCCAAATTTTCTATTCTATTCTATTCTATTCTATTCTATTCTATTCTATTCTATTCTATTCTATTCTATTCTATTCTATTCTTATTCTTATTCTTATTCTTGTCTAATCTAGTCTAGTCTACTCTACATTATGCTACACTATTGTTCTACCCTACCCTACCCTACCCTACCCTACCCTACCCTACCCTACCCTACCCTACCCTACCCTACCCTACTCTACTCTATTCTATTCTATTCTATTCTATTCTATTCTATTCTATTCTATTCTATTCTATTCTATTCTATTCTATTCTTCCATCCCTACTCTACCCTACCCTATTCTATTTTCTATTCAATGTTCTGTTCTACTCTACCCTACCCTACCCTACCCTACTCTACCCTACCCTTCCCTATTCTACTCTACTCTACTCTACTCTACTCTACACTACACTACATTATTGTTCTATCCTACCCTACCCTACCTACCCTACCTATTTTCTATTCTATTCTATTCTATATTCCTACTCCACTCTACTCTACTTTACTCTATTTCTACCTGGTACGGTGGATGGATCTCTGGAAGAGGTTCCTCAATTTACAACAGTTCATTTAGTGATTGTTTATATTTATGATGGTCACAGTGTCCCGGGCCATGGGATCCCCTTTTGCGACCTTCAGACAAGTAACATCAATGGGCAAACTGGCTCACTTAACAACCAGGTTACTAACTTATCAACTATGATGATTCACTTAATGACAGTGGCAAGAAAGGTCCTACAATGAGGCAAAATTCATTGAACAACTGTCTCGCTCAAATTTTGGGCTCCATTGCGGTGGTCGTATGTCGAGGACTGTCTGTAAGGAGGCCTACATCTTTAACAAGAACTAATCAGTTTCTTTTCGTCTCCCTTCCTTGCAAAGAGGGAGCTGACCTTCACTTAATCCTAGATTATGTTCTTAACCAGGAAGGGGCCCTGTTGTGCTTTGCACTTAAGATGTCGATATGTGGCTTGTTTAGTTTAGTTTAGTTTACCTTATTGTCATGGCACCTCGTACAATTAAATTAAATACTTTCTTCAGTGTACAATTTATGACTATGAAAATAAACACAAACAGACACATCCCTCACACACCGCACATTGAATTGAAAACCCCTGATATCGCATTAATATTGCACTATACAGTAGAATTCAACTGAGCTACTGCCCTGGGATAGAAGCTGTTTTTCAGCCTATTTGTCCTTGTTTTTATTATCTTGTAATGTCTGGCAGCTGGTAATAGTTCAAAAAAAAAAAAAAAGGGTGCCCAGGATGAGATGGATCTTTGACAAGGTTTTGAACTTTCTTAAGGCAGGGGGAGCTATAAAGCTCTTCCAAAGAGGGGAGAGGGCAACCAATGATCTTTTTGGCAATTACATTAATCCTCTGGAGCGCTGTCCTATCTGCCACTGTGCAATTGGCAAACCATACAGAGGTGCAGTAAGTTAAGATGCTCTCTCTGGTGCAGCGATAGAAGGTCACCAGCAGTTTTTCATTCCGTTGTTGTTTTCTGAGAAGTCTCAGGTAGTGTAATCTCTGCATTTTGACCAGGGCTGAAATGCGAGCACCACATTGTTGCAAATGGTCCTGCTCTTTTCTGCTCTTTCTAAGCACCCCAGAAACCCGGTTTCATTCCCTCTCTTTCTGTGACCCACCACGTAAAGCCAGGAATCGGCGTTTGTATACTTGTACCGCCCTTAGAGCCATAAGGGCCAAGGGCCTTTTGCTTGTTTGTTTTGAAAAAGCCTTGTTAAATGATGAGGAAGGTGTCACCTTCATCATCCGCGATAAACAATGATCCATCATGGGGATTCCTGCCAAAGAGGAATGAGCTAGGTGTGCCTTAACCTCAGTGGTGGGATTCAAAAAGTTTTACCACCGGTTTGGTGGGCGTGGCTTGGTGGGCAAGTTTTGTCTGCGTGCATACACTTTGTGGGCATATGTGCACCAAGAATAGAATAGAATAGAATATAATACTTTTATTAGCCAAGTGTGATTGGACACACAAGGAATTTGTCTGGGTGTAAATACCCTCAGTATACATAAAGAAAAGGAACATTCGTTAAGAATCAAGAATCATAATGTACAACACTTAATGATAGTCATAGGGTACAATCAACATCAAATTCGCAATCTGGGAGTCCTCCTGGATGTGCGGCTGTCGCTTGAACACCATGTCGCGGCCGTCTCCAGGGGGGCATTTCATCAGATCCGTCGGATCTACCGGTTGCGGCCCTTTCTGGATCGGGACGCCCTGCGCACGGTCACTCAGGCCCTTGTCACCTCTCGCCTGGACTATTGTAATGCCCTCTACATGGGGCTCCCTGCGGGGAGCACCCAGAGACTCCAACTGGTGCAGAATGCGGCCGCGCGGGTGATCATGGGGGCGTCACGTAGCGCCCACGTGACGCCTCTCCTGCGCGAGCTGCATTGGCTGCCGGTGGCTCTCCGGGTTCGCTTTAAGGTTCTGGTTCTGACCTTTAGGGCGATCCATGGCATTGGACCAGGTTACCTACAGGACCGCATCCTACCGGTGATCTCCAGCAGGCCAGTGCGTGCACACAGGGAGGGCCTTCTCCGGGTTCCTTCGGCTGCCATGTGTCGCCTGGCGGTCCCGAGGGGTAGGGCCTTCTCTGTGGCGGCCCCTGCCCTCTGGAATACTCTGCCACCGGAACTGCGTACCGGCATGGACCTGAGGTCCTTCAGGCGCGCGCTGAAGACCTGGCTTTTCGAGCAGGCCGGCCTGGGCTGAAAGAGGGTTTTAATTTGTCTCCATTGCTTTTTAGTAATTTTAATTTGGGGGTTTTAAGGGGGTGGGGTGGGCTTTAATATTCGGCCAAATATTCAATTTAATCTCTTTTTAACTTTTGTATCATTGTCGGGGTTTTGGATTGGCTGTACACCGCCCTGAGTCCCTAGGGAGAAGGGCGGTATAAAAATTTTATAAATAAAATAAATAAATAAATAAATAAATAAATAAATAAATCATACTAGGAAACAGTTTGTTTAGCAGAGTGATGGCTTTCAGGAAAAAACTGTTCTTGTGTCTAGTTGTTCTGGTGTGCAGTGCTCGATAGCGTCGTTTTGAGGGAAGGAATTGAAACAGTTTATGTCCGGGATGTGAGGGTCTGTAAATATTTTCACAGCCCTCTTTTTGACTCGTGCAGTATACAGGTCCTCAACTGAAGGCAGGTGGGTGGTAATTGTTTTTTCTGCAGTCCTAATTATCCTCTGAAGTCTGTGTTTGTCCTGTTGGGTTGCAGAACCAAACCAGACAGTTATAGAGGTGCAGATGATAGATTCAATAATTCCTCTGTAGAACTGGATCAACAGCTCCTTGGGCAGTTTGAGCTTTCTGAGTTGGCGCAGAAAGAACATTCTATGTTGGGCTGTTTTGATGATGTTTTTGATGTTAGGTGTCCATTTTAGGTCATGTGATATAGTAGAACCTAGAAATTTGAAGGTCTCTACTGTTGAAATGGTGTTGTCTAGTATTGTAAGAGGTGGTAGTATAGGAGGGTTTCTTCTAAAGTCTACCACCATTTCTACGGTTTTGAGTGTGTTCAGTTCCAGATTGTTCTGGTTACACCTCGAGGCAAGTTGTTTAACCTCCTGTCTCTATTCTATTCTATTCTATTCTATTCTATTCTATTCTATTCTATTCTATTCTATTCTATTCTATGGGCGAGCCCAACAGCAGAGCGGTGGAGAGAACTGGTTTGGTCTCCATTGGTCATCGCCGCTACCGGCTTAGCCGAACCGGGCCGAACTGGTAGAATACCACCACTGCTCAACCTTAACTGAGATGGAGCATCTCTCCCAGTCCCTGGAATCCCTTTCAGATAGAGTATTTGGGCCAGTCTTGGTGTCTGAAATCCATCGGAGACTCCACTTGAAGAGATTAGAAAGCCACAAAGAGACTAGAAGCACTTGAAATGTGGATTTACAGGGATTGTTACGCATAAGTTGGGCTGGGTTGACAAAATAAGAAACGAGGAGATGATAAGCCACCTGGGAAAGCCAAGGGAAATAATCAAAACTATAAAAGAAGCAAAAATTAGAATATTTTGGACATGTGACGCGACACCTGGAAAAATAGGCCATACTTCACTTAATCCTCCAGGGAAAGATTGAAGGCCAACGAAGTCCAGGAGAAGAAGAACATCATGGCTTCAAAATGTAAGGGACTGGGTTGGACAAAACTCAGCAGCACTTTTTCGTGCAGCTGTTGATAAAAATAGGATAGCCAACATGATTGCCAATGTCCGATGATGGATAGGGCACAGGAAGAAGAAGAATCAGAGTCTCCAAACCCAGCCACTTTAAGACTTGTGGACTTCAACACCTGGAAATCCTCATCCAGCTTTTGGGACTTGGAAGTCCACAAGTCTTAAAGTGGCTGGATTTGGAGACCTCGTAGCTGGCTAGCTGGGTCCTGGATTTCGTCAGACAACTGATGGAGATCTCAAGCCATTCTTGCTATAGAAAATGGTCACATATTGTCTTTATTTTGGGTCCTCATTGTTCCTTCAGCTTTTTCAAATAAAGACATTGTAGGCACCTATAGATTCCAGGGCTCCTTCATCTGGTCTTCTTGGTGGCACTTTCAGCTTAAGCCTTGACAATGGTGTAGATTAATCTTCCCATCTTGATTTGGGTCTTCTAAGGGCATTGGTACTGCAGGCTACTTCTGTTGATTGCTGGCTGCCAGCAGTTCAGCAGTTCGATTCTCCCCAGCTCAAGGTTGACTCAGCCTTCCATCCTTTTGAGGTTGGTAAAATGAGGACCTTGATTGTTGGGGGCAAGAAGGCTGACTCCGTAAACTACTTAGAGAGGGCTGTAAAGTACTATGAAGAGGTATATAAATCTAAGTGCTATTGCTGTTGCTATTGCTAACTCTGCCCACTGCCACCAATTCAATCCTGACCGACTCAAGGTTGACTCAGCCTTCCATCCTTCCGAGATAGGTAAAATGAGGACCCAGAGTGATGAGGACAATATGCTGACTCTGTAAACTGCTTAGAGAGGACTGGAAAGCACTGTGAAGCGGTATATAAGTCTAAGTACTATTTCTATTGATGGGATGATCTTCCCCTCTTCTTTCTAGCTTTATCTTCTACTGTGCTCCTTTGCACATTTTAAAATCCATAGGTAGTCCTCGGCGTAAGACCAGAATTGAGCCCCAAATTGATGTTGCCGAGAGAGAAATTTCTGAAGTGCGTTTTAGTTCCGTTTTACGACTTTCCTTGCCACAATCGTTCCGTGAACCACCACCGTTGTTAACTTAGTCACACAGTTGTTAAGTGAATCTGATTTCCTCATTGACTTTACTTGTTAGAAGTTTGCAAAAGAGAATCGCCGGAAACTGTTACCATCATAAATAAGGAGTCAGTTGCTAAGCGCCTGAATTTCGATCATGTGATTGTGGGGGAGGCCATGACGGTCATAACTGTGAAAAACGGGCCTAGCTCACTTTTTTCCCCATGCCCGTTGTAACTTCATAAGACCACTAAACAATCGGTTGTAAGTCCTCGTAGTACTGCAGGAGCATTTTTACAGTTGCAAGTATCGGGATCAATTTGCAGTGTTTCCTTGTCAGACTCCAGCTTTAATTACCCAGACAGGTGATTCATTGCCCATCACTGAAAGGTGCGATATTAATCAGAGGTATTTGAATTACAGCAGAAGCACTGAAGCCTGAGCAAAAGGTGAGAATGACAGATTGTGTTGCCAGGTGTCCACAAAACACTCCACCTGGCAGATGGTCTCCTTAAGCCCAGGAGCCGCGGTGGCTCAGTGGTCAGAGTGCAGTACTGCAGGCTACTTCTCCTGACTGCCGGCTGCCTGCAATTTGGGCAGTTTGAATCTCACTAGGCTCAAGGTTGACTCAGCCTTCCATCCTTCCAAGGTGGGTGAAATAAGGACCCAGATTGTTGCGGGCAAGAGGCTGTAAATTGCTTAGGTAAAGAAAAAGGTTCCCCTTGCACATACATGCTAGTTGTTTCTGGCTCTAGGGGGCGGTGCTCATATCTGTTACAAAGCCAAAGAGCCAGCGCTGTCCGAAGACGTCTCCGTGGTCATGTGGCCGGTAGGACTAAACGTCAAAGGCACACGGAACGCTGTTACCTTCCCACCAAAGTGGTCCCTATTTTTCTACCTGCATTTTTACATGCTTTCGAACTACTAGGTTGACAGAAGCTGGGACAAGTAATGGGAGCTCACTCCATTATGTGGTGCTAGGGATTCGAACCACCGAACTGCTGACCTTTCTGATTGACAAGCTCATCTGACTCTGTAAAGCGCTTAGAGAGGGCTGTGAAGCACTGTGAACCAATATATAAGTCTAAGTGCTATTGCCCTTCCTTCCTTCCTTCCTTCCTTCCTTCCTTCCTTCCTTCCTTCCTTCCTTCCTTCCTTCCTTCCTTCCTTCCTTCCTTCCTTCCTTCCTTCCTTCCTTCCTTTCCCTGGTTCCCCCCTGCTCCCAGAGAGTCAGGAGAAGTAAGAACATCATAACATTATTTCTGTGAGACACAGCAGCACTCGGCTAATGATATCACTTCCCCAATGCAATCTAGAACTCCCAGTCTCCTGGTGATTGGTCCAAAGTCACCCAGCTGGCTTTCATGCCTAAGGTGGGTTCTAAGGCCCTTGTTTCAGGGCCGTTGCAACTTTGAACGGTCATCTAAATGAATCGTTGTAAATTGAGGACTGCCTGCCTGAGCTAAGAGCCAGGAAAGGGGCTGATTAAAAAAAAAAAAAGAAATCACATCCTGAAGTTGGTGAGAGTCATCTGAAAACCGTGCCAAGAACTTTTTTGGCTTCTAAAAAATGGTCTCTCTCTCTTTCTCTCTCTCACTCTCTCTCTCTTTTTTGCATTTTCTTTTGGATTTCTTTTGAATGGATTGGACAGCCTGTAAGTTGCCTTGTTGGCTTGGCCCTTTCACTCTCCAAGCTGCGTTACAGCTGAAAATAGCCCAAGGGAGTAGAGAGGGGGGGGGGTGAGGAGGTGTGTGTGAGGGTCTCCACCAAGCCCCCTTCCCCCTCCCCTCCCAGGACCCCTCGGGGACCTCGCGATCAAAGCGCGGGTGCGCACGCATGTATGTGTGCGAGAGAGAGAGAGAGAGAGAGAGAGAGAGCGAGCGCGCATCTGTGTAAGGCAGGAGAGCCAAAGGAGAAAAGAGGGGAAGGAAAGAAGGAAGACCCTCTGCGGAGCCTGGCCCCCCCCGCAACCCCCCCTGATTTGGCTGGGGGAAGGAAGGGGGGTGACCAACCAGCCAGCCGTGGGTTTATGGCGATGGCTGCTGAGGATAGGCGATGCTGCTTCCATCTTGCGGAGAGCAGGGGGTCCCTCCTGGTGTAAGAGCCCCCTTCCCTCTTCCTGGGGGAAGCAGGGCTTTGACCATGGTGCAGGATGGGCACGGCCCTCCCCACCGGTCCACCCTCCCCGGCCTCCATCCCTACCACCACCCAACCGCATGAATGAATGGAGTGCCAAGGCTTGGCTGCAGGATCTTCTCCCCGATGGCTGCAAGGTTGGTGCAACTGGCTTCTCTCTTCCTTTCTCTCTCTTTCTCTTTCACTCTCTCTCTGGATGGGCATGGAGGCTGCCTGCTTTTGCCCTGGGGAGGGGGGGGAGCGGGGGCTTTGCAGGGCAGCGCAAGAGCTGCCCAAAGGAGGAGGAGGAGGAGGCAGTGAGTGGCATAACTCCGGAATCCATGTTGGCGGCAGCTGCTTCTCGCTTTTCCCTTCCAGCGCAACAAGGAGTGTGGCGTTGGGTTTGTGTGTGTATAGCATTGGGAGGAGGGAAGCAGCCGGTGTGCTATGACATCATGTTGCAGAGAGAGAGGCATAGACTCTCTCCTTCTCCTTGCCCCCCCACTAACCCTTTCAATCAGGAGGGGAGGGCTCCCTCTCCCCCACTCCTTTGCCTGCCTGGCCCAGTAGTTTTCCTCTTCCCTTGGGCTGCTGCTGTTTTCACCTAGGTTTCTCCCATCCCTAGAATTGTAAAAAGAAAAAAAAAAAAGCAGATTTATTTATTGTGTCCTCCTGAGAGAGGTGGACGGACAGAAGGACAGTGTGTGTGAAAAGAGCACGTGCTTGTTTTGGTCTCTTGTTTCCTTTTCCTTGGGTCCTGAGGTTGAGAAGAAAGCCCAGCGTCCTCAGATGCTATTTATTTTATTTTATTTTGTTTGCATTTTGCAGGGGAGGGGGAGCATCCTCAGATGTTTTCTATTTTTTATTTTATTTTATTTTATTTTATTTTTTTATTTTATTTTATTTTATTTTATTATTTTATTTGCATTTTGCAGGGGAGGGCAGTGTCCTCAGATGCTTTCTATTATTTATTTCATTTCATTATATTACATTATATCATATATCATATCATATCATATTATTTGCATTTTGCAGGGGAGGGCCCAGCATCCTCAGATGCTTTCTATTTAATTTATTCTATTTTATTTGCATTTTGCAAGGGGGGCCCAGCATCCTCAGATGCTTTCTATTTATTTTATTTTATGATTTGATTTGATTTGCATTTTGCAGGGGAGGGCAGCGTCCTCAGAGGCTTTCCATTAAATTTATTTTATTTTATGATTTGCATTTTGCAAGGGGTGGGGCAGCATCCTCAGATGTTTTCTTTTATTTATTTATATTTTAGTTTGTATTTTGCAAGTGGGGCGGGCAGGTGGAGAGAAAGGGCAGCAGCTGGGCGCCGTGTCGGGGTTGAATTCTCAGTGCGTCATGCCGCCACGGTGTGTGGGAGAGTTGTGGCGTTTGTGTACCCAGGCATTGCTGGGCTATGGAATCCACAGCTTTGGTTTCTCTTCCCTTTTTTTGCCTAGACAAAGGAGGAGAAACCCCCACCCACACACCCACACACACAGTGGGAATCATATGTTTCCTTTGAGGGGTTGTGTGGATTTATGTGGGTCAAGGGTGGGTTACAAATACGGAAGAGAACGACCCAAGACAGCACAAGGCAGAAATCTGGGTTGCGAAAGCCATGCCTGCTTCCCTTTCACTGTTCCTCAACCGTGCCTTGAGTTAGTGATTGTCCTGTCTTCCTCTCCCAAAAATCGAGTGTGTGTTGCAGAAAAGGTGCTGCACCCCCCCGCCCCCTTTTCCTTGAAACGGTGGCGAGGTGGAAGGATACATCTTTGCTCAAGGGGGTTTGAAGCGGGATGGGGTACGGAGGGGGGGGGGGAGAATGCATTTTAGCTCCGTGGAAGGAAGACGAATGTCGGGAGATAGCATCCTGAAGCTCAGGGTGACTTCATTGCTTTTCATTGATAAACTCTCCTCCTCGCCCCAATAAAAGACTCCCGGCATGAAAACGCAAAGCCGGCCATCTCTCCTGATTGGCTGGAACTGCCATTCTGCCCACAGCGACAAGTCTGCAAATTAACTCATGATGACCCGCCGGGAATGGCATTGCGCTCCATGGGTACGACGGGAACATGGAGGAGACCTTGAAGAGGAGTGGGGAGGCGTGTTGGATAGGAGACCTGGAATAGACTGAATCCATCTTGCTTCAGGGCTGGTGCTCCATGGTCTTCACCTCACGAAGCTGGCAAACTGGGATGTCTTCACAGCATTTTGAGTCCCTTACGACAACTACTCACAGGAATAAAAATATCAATGGTTGATAAAGTGAAACACATATTTGCATGTTAGTATTAATTTAAAAAATGCAGTAAGGTAAAGGTTCCCCTCCTTGCAAATCCATGCTAATTGTTTCCGGCTCTAGGGGGCGCTGCTCATCTCCGTTACAAAGTTGAAGAGCCAGCGCTGTCCGAAGATGTCTCCATGGTCATGTGACCGGCAGGACTAAACGCCTTCGAAGGCACACGGAACGCTGCTACCTTCCCAGCAAAGGGGTCCCTATTTTTCTACTTGCATTTTTTTAACGTGCTTTCGAACTGCTAGGTTGGCAGAAACCGGGACAAGTAATGGGAGCTCACTCCGTTACACAGCGCTTGGGATTCGAACCGCCAAACTGCCGACCTTTCTGATCGACAAGATCAGCATCTTAGCCACTGAGCTCCCGCGTCCCCCGAAAATGCAGTGCAGTGTAATAAATATGTTGCTGTCTTTATATGATACAAGATGGATTGAAGGGTTAACATACAGAGGTTAGTATGGGGGCCCCTAGGCTCGTGGGGCCCACAGGCAAATACGGCCATTAAGACAGCCCTGCTGGCAAGGTGGCCAGAAGCTCCCTAGATCTTCTGTCTCTGAGAAGGACAACATCTTTCTCTCTTGTCCTCCCTTCTTCCTGTACGTGGTCCCTACCGAGAGAGGCGAGGCGAGCTCCTTCAGACTGCCTCAAGGAAAGATGCCGCTCTAGTGTTCAGTCCTACATGATATGGAAACAGACTGAGAGAAAATGGTTCATGAGAACAAGTACTTGCTTTCCTTAATGTGTACTGTAGCTGTCATTAGTGAGAGTAAATCAGGGAGGGAAGGAGAAAGGAAAAAAGGAAGAAAGAAGAAGGGGAAGGAAGGAAAGACAAAAGAAAGGAAAAGGGAAGGAAGGAAGGAAGAGAAAAGGAGAAAAGGGGGAGGAAGGAAAGACAAAGGAAGAAGAAAAGAAGGAAAGAAGAAGGAAAGGAAGGAAGGAAGGAAAGAAGGAAGGAGAAAAGGAAGGAACAAAAGGAGAAGGAAGGTGAAAAGGGAGGAAGGTAAGATGAAGGAGGGAGGAAAGGAAGGGGGGGAGGGAAAGAAGAAAGGATAAAAGAAAGGGGAGGAAGGAAGGAGGGAGGGAGGAAGGAAGAGAAAAGGAGAAGGGGAGGAAGGAAAGGCATAGGAAGGAGAAAAGAAGGAAAGAAGAAGGAAAGGAAGGAAGGAAGGAAAGAAGGAAGGAGAAAAGGAAGGAACAAAAGGAGAAGGAAGGTGAAAAGGGAGGAAGGTAAGATGAAGGAGGGAGGAAAGGAAGGGGGGGAGGGAAAGAAGAAAGGATAAAAGAAAGGGGAGGAAGGAAGGAGGGAGGGAGGAAGGAAGGGAAAAGGAGAAGGGGAGGAAGGAAAGGCATAGGAAGGAGAAAAGAAGGAAAGACGAAGAAAGGAAGGAAAGAAGGAAGGAAGGGGAAGGAAGGAAGGAGGAAAGGAAGGAATAAAAGGAGAAGGAAGGAAGGAAAAGGGAGGAAGATAAGATGAAGGAGGGAGGAAAGGAAGGAGGGGGAGGGAAAGAAGAAAGGAGAAAAGAAAGAGGAAGGAAGACACTTTGGTCTACTTGAGAAGATTAATATTTTAAAAATTCATACTGAGCCATGAGGCAGAATGCTTCAAGATTATTTATTTTACTCAATCTTGTCTAGGGTAGTTTCCTCTTAATCCTTGCAGCTTCTGAGGGAATTCACACAAGCTAGAGCTCTCTTCAGTCATTGTCTTCCCCTTTAACACCTTTACTAAAAGCCGATAATTGCCTGTGTAAATACTGAATCAGCTAGCCATACCCTTACTGGGATTCGAACCTGGAAAGTATTACATGGGAGGCAGTTGTAATTGCCACTAGGCCACAGGTTCTCATCCAGATCAGCGATAACACAAGTATATATATATAGTTTTCGGACCACAGTAAGAAAGAACTCAACTTTTAGATTGTGTAGGGCAGCTCCTACTTTGAGTATTTTTTCCTATTCTGGGCACCCCCGTTTACGGGAAAGCATTTGGAGAAAGGTGGCAAGGATCAGTAGAAGACTAAGAGTGTCTTCATAAAAAAGAAATTAAAGTTAAGATTGTTTAGAATTAGAATGGTGGTCTCCCAAATCCTAAAAATTTGTCGCACAGAACATCAAAGCCTGTTCTTTCCCAAGTCACAGTGTAGGACGTGAAAGGAATGAAGTTTGCTCCTAAAAGTGTATTATCCTAGGACATAAGTTGGCCTCATGGTCTGGCTAACCACAGATGCCATCATGTCGTAGAAGAAAGTTGTCTTAAGTTGTCTTTGTCTTGGTGATATTTGAAAGCAGCTGAATTGGTTGTCTTAAGCGACTTCAGGTTAATTGTCTGGACTTCGGAACTAAAACCCAGAAAATGACTTAAGAGCATCTCTTCGAATCGTTTGAATGTGGAAAATTGTCTGGAAGAATTTCTTGTTTATATCTCAGAAGTAGCTTGTCCCTTGTATCCTTACGATTTATATTGACTGTTTCCTAGTATGATTTGATTGCTTATTGTACCGTATGACTATCACTAAGTGTTGTCCCTTATAATTCTTGATGAATGTATCTTTTCTTTTATGTACACTGAGAGCATTTGCACCAAGACAAATTCCTTGTGTGTCCAATCACACTTGGCCAATAAAGAATTCTACTCTATTCTATTCTATTCTATTCTATTCTATTCTATTCTATTCTATTCTATTCTATTCTATTCTATTCTATTCTATTCTATTCTATTCTATTCTATTCTTTCCTTATTCTATTCTATTCTATTCTATTCTATTCTATTCTATTCTATTCTATTCTATTCTATTCTATTCTATTCTTTCCTAATTCTATTCTTTCCTAATTCTATTCTATTCCATTCTATTCTATTCTATTCATAGGAAAACCCAAATTGTAAGCTTCCCCTCGTGATCAAAATGGATGGCAAATCACGGATGGGCTTCAAAAATTTTAGCAATGGGTTCTCTACCCAGTTGCTGGGTGAGCATGGACATAGTGGGCGTGGCCTAGTCAGCCTCCTGCACTGTGCCCATCGGGGGTGTTTTTGCCCTTCCCGGGCTCTGGAGGCTTTCCTCGAGCCTCCGGGAGGACAAAAACGACCTCCCTGGGCCCCGGAGGCTCTCTGGAACCTGGAAACAGGAGGAACTTTTGGGAGGCCCATTTTTCACCCTCCCTGGGCCTCTGTGTGTACCCTGGACTTACCTGCATCCAAAACGGGCCATGTGGGGACTCCTGGGAGGGGCAGGGAGGGGTGGGCGGGGCCAGCCAGGAGTGGGATTTGGGGGGGTTCTCCGAACTGCGCAGAATCTTAGCTAGGGGCTCTCCCGAACCCCTGTGTACCCCCAGCAGCCCAATCCTGATGAAAATGGCTTGGGACCCGGGTACTTACAGGACCGCCTACTGCCACCATCGGCCTCCCGCCGGCCAGTGCGCTCCCACAGAGTGGGCCTCCTCGGGGTGCCGCCAGCTGGACAATGTTGGTTGGCGATCCCGAGGGTGCGGGCCTTCTCTGTGGGAGCACCCTCCCTTTGGAATGAACTACCTAGGAGATGCGAGCCATTGCTGACCTGCGAGCCTTCCGACATGCAGTTAAAATCCATCTTTTCCAACAGGCCGGTCTGGCCTAACGTTATGAGCAGGGTTTTAAATTTTTAATTAAATTTTAATTTTATGGGGTTTTATTGGCTTCAGACATTTATTTAATCAATTTTAAACTCTTTTTTAACTTTTGTAATTTGTATGTTTTATTGTGGCTGTTCACCGCCCCAAGTCCCTTTTTGGGAGAGTGGGGCAGTATATAAACTGAAATAAATAAATAAATAAATAAATAAATAAATAAATAAATAAATAAATAAATAAATAAATAAATAAATAAATAAATAAATAAATAAATAAATAAAATATTTGTGTCTCCTGGACACGTGCCTGTGGGCACGCACAAACACACACACACACAAACACAATTTTAAGATATTGCTTCGCCCACAAAGCCTTTGGTTGAAAATTCTCTCCGACTACCTATTGCCTGTCTCCTGAGCTAGTATACATCGGAAGCGACTTCTCCCCGAAGGCTTAGAGGGAGGGTTTTGCAAGATTCTGAATTGCCGCTGGTCAGTTAGTCCCATCAAGCATTATTGTTATGATTATTTTCAAAGTGGGTCAAGTTGTTTTGTCATTGCAAGCGTGGATTCCTGATCCTTTTGCAAGCCCTGGTTACTAGGGAAACCACAGAAGACATTGGCCATGCCTGTTCCTGGTCTGGGTCCAAAAAAAACAATGCTGGAGCTGAGCAGAAACAGCCAAAGTTTCGGAAGTCTGGAGTGGAGAGTTGTCGAGAAGGACAACAAATGGTCATAGGTCTCTGAATAGCACTAGCAACAGCACTTAAGACTTACGTACCGCTTCACGGTGCTTTATAACCCTCTCTAAGCGCTTTACAGAGTCAGCAAATTGCTCCCAACAATCTGGATCTTCATTTTACAAACCTCAGAAGGATGGAAAGCTGAGTCAACCTTGAGCCGGTCAGGATCGAACTGCTGGCAGTTGGCAGAATTAGCCTGCAATACTGCATTCTAGCCAATGGGAGGGAGGGAAGGAAGGAAGGCTTGAACTGAGCTGGTCAGGATTGAACTGCAGGCAGTGGGCAGTGTTTGCCTGCAATACTGCATTCTAACCACTGTGTCACCACAGCCCTCCCTCCCTCCTCGCTATTGCAGGCCCTGCTCAAGCAGCACTTCTATGATATGTCCTGGATACATTTTTTTTCTGTCGAAAGAAAGATTTAGGAGATCAGAGATCCGTAGTTAAATGTCTTCACTCGCTACCAGGGGTGGGCTTCAAAAATTTTAGCAACGGGTTCTATGCCCAGTTGCTGGATAGGTGTGGCCATGGTGGGCGTGGCCTAGTCAGCCTCCTGCACCATGGTGTGTGTGGGGGGTGTTGTTTTTGCCTCTCTGGGCTCCGGAGTCTTTCTTGAGCCTCCAGGAGGGTGAAAATGGCCTCCCCAGGCTCCAGAGATCTTCTGGAAGCCAGATACGGGCCTATTTCCACCCTTCCCAAACTTCTGGGTGGCCCATTCTTTACCCTCCCCAAGCCCCCGTACACGCCCTGCACTCACCTGCATCCAAAACAGGCCGCGTGAAGACTCCTGGGAAGGGAGAAGAGGGGTGGGCGGGACCAGCCAGGAGTGGGATTTGGGGGGTTCTCCGAACTGCACAGAATCTTAGCTAGGGGGTCTCCCGAACCCCTGTAAACCCTCAACATCCCCCCACCCCACTGTGGTTGGCTGAGCCAAGTTCCCATCATAGGTTTTTTCACTCAAGGTTTTTCTCTCTTCCTTCTCTCCAGCACTGCCAGTAACTCGAACCGCAGTACTCCCGCTTGCTCCCCAGTCCTGCGCAAACGCTCCCGGTCTCCCACTCCACAGGACCCCCAAGGAGACACCATGGTGGAGAAGGGGTCGGATCATTCTTCGGACAAATCTCCTTCCACACCAGAGCAAGGCGTGCAACGAAGCTGTTCCTCTCAATCCAGTCGTGGCGGAGCCAAGAATTCTAAGGTCAGTTGACTTGTTTGTGGTTGAGCGGTCTTTATCTTCTCGTTCACCTTCTCCAGTAGGCCTTTCTCATTCTGAGCTCGCTTCCTTTTCATCGTCTCACTTTATCTTGATTTTTGTTCTGACCAAGGCTTCTGAGACCGTAATTATGCACATGCTTATTTTAAAAACCAGTCTTGTTTTATTGCAATGCTGGGAATTGTTTTCATTCCCAGCCAGTAATGAATCTCAAACAGTCCCTCAAGATAAGCATCCACCTTTCTTCCCTATAAAGTGCTGCCAATAACAGAAGTGTCCAATGAACTAGAAAAAAAACCAACCGAAGTACAAAGAGCTTCAAGAATGAATCTGAACCGAACGAACGACTTTGCTTCCTGCAAAGGTTTCGTCATCTTGGCCTGTCTTTTATACCTTATGGGAGGGGTAATCACCTCCCAGCCTTACTCCTGAGTCGCACCTTTTGTCTCAGCTGCTCTTGCCTTCTAGCAGCTCTGCACACATGCACACTGGAAACAGGCTTCCCTTGTTCCTCTGCCTCACTGCTGCCAGACTCCAAAGATTCCAAAGGCAGCACCCCACTCCCCGATGGTCCTGGCCCCATCTCTGCATCGGACGCAGGACCCTCGTCCGAGTCCTCTCCAGACTCCCTTACTGGTCCCCGTTCTTCCCCACTGTCAGATTCCATTGCTGGCTGCAAAGGCTGCCAGCGAACAACAACCATTTTGAAGTCTTGGTTTCCTATGTCTAACTCGCCAGTTATGGTACCGAGCGCCAAACATCTACCATCATCATCTCCCGTGTTACATGATGACATCTGGATAGAGATTCCCCAACAATCAAGTTCTGAGATGAACCTTGATGGTGGATGGGACTTTGAATTTGTTTTCCTCCCTCCTGTTCTCTTTTACAAGCAACATCCCAAAGGTGCTTTCTTTTTCCAAGAGGCAACAGGACTTTCTGCGTTTTATTTTGAAGACGTTTCACTTCTCATCCGAGAAACGTCTTCAGAACTGAAGAAGCTTCTTGGACGAGAAGTGAAACCTCTTCAAAGAAAAATCAGAAAGTCCGGTTGCCTCTTGGGAAAAAATGTACCTTTGGGACAACCAGGACCTGGATGTGAGTGAGTATGTCCGTAGACATTTAGAAGCAACACTTAGAAAGTCCCTATCTGTGTATACAGGAGGAGTATGAACAAGATGGCCCAGAAGTTCTAAACCATCCAATAAATCATTGTAAAAGGAAGCACTCAACTTTGAATAGATCTATGCAAATCCTAAGAATTTCTGCAACATAACAAGATTTAGTTTTTGGGGAAGGGGCGAAGAAACCATTTTTGGAATTGTTCCTTAAATACCATAAGGATATCAGAAGAACCCTACAAGATTAGACTAGGAACCTATCTAGACCAGCGACCCTCAACCTTTTTGGCACTGGGTATTGATTCCATGGAGAAAGGTTTTTCCATGGACCGGAGGAGGTGAGGTTTCATGTGTTGCCTGCATCCTATGGATGGGGCTTGTACCAGGGATGGGATTCTACCAGTTCGCACCTATTCGCTAGAACCGGTTGTTAACATTCTAAGCAGTTCGGAGAACCGGTTGTTAGAAGAAATTACTGGCCTAATCCTGTAAGGAAGGCAAAAAGGAAACATTCTGGTGTTGCTTACAGAAACTGCCTCTCCATTAATCCTTATTACATTCTTGGCAGGACTAGACTTCCTGTCTCAGGAACGTCTCTGGAGTTTTTTTCCCCTCCTTTGCTGGTACTTTGCTTGTGTGGAGTGACCATTCAAAGTTACAATGGCACAGAAAAAAGTGACTTAGGACCATTTTTCACACTTACGACTGTTGCAGCATCCCTACAGTCACGAGAGGCCAGGCGAGGAGATGCGTGCCTCAAAGTGAGTGATATTGAGTTGGCTACACCCAGCCAATAACATGACCACCACGCCACACCACCAACTAAGACACCTTCACAGAACCGGTTGTTTAAAAAATGGAATCCCATCCCTGTCTTGCACGTTGCGGTTTCTGACATGTCGTGGCCTGGTGCTAGTCTACTGATTTGGAGTTAGGCGTTCCTGATCTAGACCAGCTATTTGCTTTCACTTTGGCCAGGCAAGTGCCCATAAGGAAGTCCCAAATCTGATAGGCAACAACAATTCTCTGCATTTGCACCCTGACAATTGAAGTAGGCAACCAATTAAGTATGAGCCAACAGTGTGTGGCGGCAGCCAAAAAAGCCAATGCAATCCTAAGTTGCATTAACAGATGGATACAATCAAGATCAAGGGAAGCACTAATACCACTCTATAAAGCCTTAGTAAGAGC
The DNA here is from genome assembly GCA_023653725.1 of Bungarus multicinctus. Lineage (NCBI taxonomy): Eukaryota > Metazoa > Chordata > Lepidosauria > Squamata > Elapidae > Bungarus > Bungarus multicinctus. Next base: position 22,228,436 of record CM042837.1, on the reverse strand, counting down.
ACATCTAGAGTACTGCATCCAGTTTTGGTCACCACACTATAAAAAAGATGTGGAGATTCTAGAAAGAGGGCAGAGGAGAGCAACCAAGATGATTAGGGGACTGGAGGCTAAAACATATGATAAACGGTTACAGGAACTGGGCATGGCTAGTCTAGTGAAGAGAAGGACCAGGGGAGACAGGATAGCAGTTTTCCAATATTTGAGGGGCTGCCACAGCCTTTTTCAGCGTGTTGTGGTTACATGACCGTTTTATGACGTTGTTGCTGAAAACCAGCGCTTCTCCAGCGTTATGCAAAACCATGCCCATCGTGAACCATGGGGTCACTTAATGACTTTAGCATTCGCTTAACAACTGCTGCTGCCCCCTACCCTCCAAAATATCCTACAGCCGACCATCATGACATACAACCATAACGGGCAGGCTTCATTACGGTCGTATGTTGAGGATTACCCATATACGCTGTGATGTTTCGAAATAGCGTGTTCCCCATTTTAAATCAAAAGCTCTTTTTTTCAGAATAGAAGCCGGAACTAACAGGAATAATTAAGCTCTATTGGGGTCATGTATTGTTCCTGTGGAGGAGGAATGAATAGGCAAGCACGTACAGGTGTATGTCTGCCCATAAATTAGGTGTAGGTGAAAAGCCGTGTTTCACATTTCACAAACGGAGCTGTTGACATTTCCTCATTCCGTCTTTTTCATTCTTTTTCCCTGGATCTTTAAGGCATTAGCCAATCAGGCTTTGTAAAATTGTATTCATGCCTATCCCGAATAAAGCGAAATTGGATATATATTATAGCATTTCCTGATAAGGACATTCTTCCCGATAAGAGGAACTATTGAGTCTGTCATCTGCACCTCTATAATTGTCTGGTTTGGTTCTGCAACCCAACAGGACAGACACAGACTCCAGAGAGTAATTAGGACTGCAGAAAAAACAATTACCACCCACCTGCTTTCCATCGAGGATCTGTATACTGCACGAGTCAAAAAGAGGGCTGTGAAAATATTCACAGACCCCTCACATCCCAGACATAAACTGTTTCAACTCCTTCCCTCAAAACGACATTATAGAGCACTGCACACCAGAACAACTAGACACAAGGACAGTTTTTCCCCGAACACCATCACTCTGCGAAACAAATAATTCCTTCAACACTGTCCAACTATTTACTAAGTCTGTACTACTATTACTATTAATCTCCTCTTCACTTCTTATCACCCATCTCCTCCCACTTGTGACTATATGACTGTAACTTTGTTGCTTGCATCCTTATGGTTTATATTGACTGTTTCCTAGTACGATTTGATTGCTTATTTTACCCTATGACTATTATTAAGTGTTGTATCTAATGATTCTCGACTCTTGACGAATGTTTCTTTTCTTTTATGTACACTGAGAGCATTTGCACCAAGAGAAATTCCTTGTGTGTCTAACTACACTTGGCCAATAAAGAACTCTATTCTATTCTATTCTGTTCTGTTCTGTTCTGTTCTGTTCTGTTCTATTCTATTCTATTCTATTCTATTCTATTCTATTCTATTCTATTCTATTCTATTCTATTCTATTCTATTCTTTCCTAATTCTATTCTATTCTATTCTACTCTACTCTACTCTACTCTACTGGGAGACAGAATTGCCCGTTAGGATCTTCTTTGCAAAAGCAGAATGTCTTTCTTAAGTATCGGACAGCGGCTACTACTCTATCGTCAGCTTAGGGAGCAAAACAAAAAGATATTTTTCCCCCATCGTCCTGGCTGTTGGGACTTGCAGTCTCAAGGAGAAGAGAAGGCCACAAAACCAGGGCTCCCATCCACAACATGCCAGCACATGGACCACGTAGATGGCATGCAAAACAATGCCTCCTCCCGGTCCACGGGAAAACCTCTCTCCACGGAACCGGAACCGGTGCCCAAAAGGTTGGGGGCCACTGGACTAAACCACCACCCAAATTCTTTTCTCTTCCAATTCGAGGTGGCTCAAAATGGCAAAAACCAAAACCAAAACCCCACCAAAAAACCAGGTTTCTTGGCTCTAAGACAGGGGTGTCCAACGTTGGCCTCTATAAGAGTAGTGGACTTCAACTCCCAGAATTCCCCAGCCGGCTGGGGAATTCTGGGAATTGAAGTCCACAGGTCTTTAAAATGGCCAAAGTTGACGCTTCTCTGCTCAGACTTTTGTGATGTCCTTCCAAGGGACAGAATTTGGGGACCATCTGATCGGATAAGGAGATGATCTTTTGATCCAAGGTCTTTCTACATTTCTAGTAAAAGGAGGCTGACCCTGTTCGTTTTGTTTACTTCTCGGTTGTAAGTTTTCATTTAATTGTCCTCTTCTTTCTTCCATATCTCCCCCCCCCCATTTCTCTTTTTTTCCACTTCACCACCAAGCGCCTATCTAAAACCACCTTTCTTTTTAACTCCATTCGGTTCCTTCCTGTTTGCAGCCAATAAATTGGACCCTAGAAAAATTGAAGATTCTATTCAGCTGCACACTTCCCAAAAGAGCACTTTGAACATGACCCTCTATAGTCTTTGTTGTTGTTGTTTTTCCCAATATGCAAGTTCAGGAACAGAGTGTTGCAGTGGCCTAGAGGTGGAACTCTTGCTTCACAGTCAGGAGGCTGTGAGTTCGATCCTAGGTAGAGGCAGATGTTTCTCTCTCTGATGAGAATATATCTGCTGAAAAAAAACCTCCGCATTGGTGACAGGAAGGGCATCGGGCCATTAAACACTCAGCTCCATTCAGTTGTCCAGACTGCACCCCGCAAGGGATTATGGAGTCATTAAAAGAAGATGAGGATGCAAGTTCAGGAATAGGCAAGGCTTTGGGGGTTAGTGAATGCATTGGCAATATTTAAATAAGATTGTGAGTTCTTAAAACAGCTGCTGTGATTGAGATGGCCAGTCAATCAAAATATCCCTTGACCAGAAGCCGGATTGTTGAAGTTATATCTCACCAGTTATAGGTAGTTTATCAGGATACTCCTGATAAACTATCTTTCCTGTATTATTTAGATTCTTAAAGGTAAAGGCAGGAAGAGGCCAGGAAACCTGGCTTGTTTCAAAGGAGGGGACCATCTTTGGCATGAATACTGATGATTTCATTGTCCCCAAAGGAACAGAGATGTTTCCTGCCTAAGAGACAGGATGATGCAGTGGTTAGAATGCAGTATTGCAGGCTAACTCTGCCGACGGCCAGCAGTTTGATTCTGACCAACTCAATATGCAGACGTTGTAAACCACTTGTAAGAGATTGACTGAGCCTTCCATCCTTCCAAAGTCAGAAAATGAGGAGCCAGATTGTCAGGGCTCCAGCAAATCCATCCCCACTCAAATCATAAGTCTCTAACTGCATCTCTCAAAGAAAATAAAATTGATTTATTAGAAGTGGCCATGTTGGTTTTAGCTGGATGCAGCTGATACTAAAATACATCCTTCATTTCTCCTTTGACGCTGCTCTTCCCCCTATCCCCTAGATGTATATTCTCCAATGGGACACATCCATAGCCAAGAGTCATCAATCATGTTCTCCAGTAATATTCTTGTGCTCCAACAACTTTGGGCTGCCAAGGTGATTATTTAGGCACTTAAGGAATGCATTGTTTTTCCCCCACTCCCTTTTTCTGGCAGCTAAAAAGCCAAAGGAGTATCTTTTTAGTTGATACAGATTGCTGGCTCAGGAATTCTGGGAGGTGAAGTCCACAAGTCATACAAGGGCCCTCCCCTGGTCTAGACCAACCTCCTTAGAATGGGCCTTGATCCTCATTGAGTTGGGAATCTTTAATCTTATGTGGCACAGAAAAAAGACATCTTCCTTCAAAGCCTATATTGCTTCTGCCTCTTTCCTTCTCCCCTTCACATTCCAGAGGTGGTTCTGCTTCCTCCAATATAAAATTTTATGGCTAGAGAGATGAAGCAGTTTTGGAACTCCATGTTCTGACACATCAATGATTGACCTTAATAGTTTTCCATCAACCACCTTATGAATAACTAAAAGCCACCCACAACCAGGCACTGTAAAGCCATAGCGATAGCACTTAGACTTATATATCACTTCACGGTGCTTTACAGCCCTCTAAGCAGTTTACAGAGTCAGCCTCTTGCCCTCAACAATCTGGGTCCTCATTTTATTGACTTCGGAAGAATGGAAGGCTGAGTCAACCTTGAGTCGGTCAGGATCGAACTGCTGCTGTGGCAGAATCAGCCTGCAATATGGCATTCTAACCACTGGGAAGGAAAGGAAGGAAGGAGGGGAGGGGAGGGAAGGGAAGGGAAGAGAGGAAGGAAGGAAGGAAGGAAGGAAGGAAGGAAGGAAGGAAGGAAGGAAGGAAGGAAGGAAGGCAGATAGCAATAGCACAAACTTATATACCATTTCATAGTGCTTTAGCGCCTTCCCTAAGCGGTTTAAAAAATCAGCCTCTTGCCCCCAACCATGTGGGTCTTCATTTTACCAACATCTGAAGGATGGAAGGCTGAGTCAACCTTGAACCAGTCAGGATCGAACTCCTGACTGTGGACAGAATTAGCCTGAAATACAGCATTCTAACCACGGCCCTTAAAAAAACACATATAAATATACAACATGTAAAACAGCCCAATACATGCATTCTGGAGAGAGAGAGAGGTTCCCTGAGGATGGGCTCCAGCACAAGTCCAAAACCTTGCAAGAATAAACCTTTGGTCCCGATGACTGACTCCGATTAGATCCTGCAACATTAAACACATATATGTACTTTCTTTCGTGATTGACTTCTCTTTAACGAGATTCACAGGCTGTCATGTGCTCTGTTGCCAACAGAGGGAGCCCTTTCCTAGCCTATCCGGCCCCACTGAGCAAGCTTGATGTAACTTTTACACCAACCCGTATCCTTATTTCACCCACAGCTCGGTGCCTGATGTACATGCAAGGGAAATATTTTTGAGTCGACAGAAAAGATTATCCTTGGAGAGAGCAATCCCACCCTTTGGAATGAAATATTGGGGCATGCAGAGGGTTTGTAAGGGCCTATTGTTGTAAGGGCCCGTTGCCAACTTGTGGTCCCACATGTGTGTCCCTTGTGCCTGATTTTGTACCCTGGAGAATCTCCTGCTTCCCAGACAATTCATGGGGAAGACTAACATGCTGGTTTAAGCAGAGGTGGTATATTCAGCAGGTTCTGACTGGTTCTGGAGAACCGGTAGCGGAAATTTTGAGCAGTTCGGAGAACCTGCCAATCCCACCTCTGACTGGTCCTGCCCCCATCTATTCCCTGCCTCCCATTGAGTCCCAGCTGATCGGCTGGTTCTTCTTTGGTTGCCCTGCACAGGAGAATGGAGCTGGAAAGCAGGTTAGTGGGGTAGGGAGAGAATGGGGATTTTGCAGTATTCTTCCCCTGCCACACCCACTGAGCCACAAGCCACACCTACAGAATGGGTAGTAAAAAATTTTGAATCCCACCACTGGGTTTAAGTATCTAAAGCAGGGGTGTCAGACTCAAGGCCCGCAGGCCGGATCCGGACTGTGGGGTGCTTAGATTTAGCCTGCAGGTGTCCCTGCCAATACACACCCAGCTTCTCCCAAGTTCCATTTTTGCTGTCAGAGGGCTATCGAAACAAACTTAAAGCAAAATCAGAGGAGAAATGTTTCCCCTTTTGCATTTGAGCATGCAAGAAGGGGCAGGAAAGGAGAAAGGGAAAGAGGAGAAAAAAAGATGGGAAGAGAGCAATGAAGGAAAAATAAGGAAAGAGGGGAAGGAAGAAGAAAGGAGAAGGAAGAGGGAAGGAAAAGAAGAAAAGGAAGGAAGATTATAATGACAGTAAGGGTGGGTCTCAGGGAAGTTCGACCTTAGCACTTGGCCACCACAGGTGCCCCCGACATGCTCATCATGGCCACGCTCCCCCAACCCCCCACCGGCCCTCTGAGGTCAAACACAACCCCGATGCGGCCCTCAATGAAATTGAGTTTGACGTCCCTGATCTAAAAGTATCTTTTAAGTATTTAAATGTGCAAAATAATTTGATGGTCAATGGTGGGCATGGAATGGAGTTGCTCTTCCGCAGGCCATCCAGTCCCTTTAGATTGTAAACAAAGGCCATGCTATTTAACTTCAAAAGGTTGGTGGCCCAAAGCCCATTTGGACTTGTCATTCCTGGGTGTGAATTATAGATCACCTCGGTGAGTATTTGCCATCAAATATCACCATCAGAGGCAGCATTTGCTGGTTCTCCGAATTGCTCACAATTTCCACTACCGGTTCTCCAGAAAGCTCGTAAAATGGGGCACAGCTCACTTAACAAATGTTTTGCTTAATGACAGAAATGGTTTAACCTTTACCGATGTATTCAATTGCACCTAACTGGCCAAACTCTGCGGAATTCAGAGCCACGAAAACTCACAATTTAGAAGATGCTCTAAAGCTGTGGCATTGTTAGAATATATTTTCCTTTTATCCCTCGGTCCCTATAGTTTTTCTCTACTACGTCTGGCCTTTCACCCTCATGCACAGATATCCTGGGTTTATATCCCCTCCATCTTTAAATCTATAGGTTCCTTTCCTTTCTAACGTTTTCATGGTTTTCTTTTCTTTTTTCCAGTATGACAGATTAAACCTGATCAAAGTAAGAATTTGATTCTCTCTTGTTTTCCTCAATAAGCCCTCCCTAGTTTTCCTTTTTCCTTTTTTCCTCCTTCCTCCTTCCCTTGCTTGAATCAGAAAAAGGTGAGAATCGATTCAGAAAGTTGCTCACACAGTGGGAGGGACAGGCTTCAGTGAAAATATTTGCTTGGACTGAGTAAATCTTTGCTCAGACTGAAGGCAGGACAAGAAGCAATGGGTGGAAACTAATCAAGGAGAGGAGCAACGTGGAACTAAGGAGGAATTTCCTGACAGTGAGAACAATTAACCAGTGGAACACCTTGCCTCTAGAGGTTGTGGTTGCTCCTTCACTGGAGGTTTTCAAGAAGAGAGTGGACAGCCATTTATCTGGCAAGGGTGTCCAACCTTGGCCACTTGAAGACTTGTAGACTTCAACTCCAGAATTCCCCAGTTAGAATTTTGGGAGTTGAAATCCACAAGTTTTCACCTTGCCAAGGTTGGACACCGCTGGTACAGGATCTCCTGATCCTGAGAGTTGTGTTTGAAGACCTCCAAGATCCCTTCCAAACCTTCTTTTCAGGTTCCCTCGGAAGTTGGTTCGACAAATTTCCTTGAAACCCAGATTTCTTCCCAGCTCTTCCTGTCTTGCACTGATCCAACTGCCCAACTAAACATTCTAATGCCTAAGACGCTGAGCTTGTCAATCAGAAAGGTTGGCAGTTCGGCGGTTCGAATCCCTAGCACCGCGTAACTGAGTGAGCTCCTGTTCCTTGTCCCAGCGTCTGTCAACCTAGCAGTTCGAAAGCACGTAAAAAATGCAAGTAGAAAAATGGGGACCATTTTGGTAGGAAGGGAACAGCATTCCGTGCGCCTTTGAAGGCATTTTAGTCCTGCCGGCCACATAACCACAGAGAGGTCTTCAGACAGCGCTGGCTCTTCGGCTTTGTGTCAGAGATGAGCAGCACCCCCTAGAGCCAGAAACTAGACCTATGCCATCTTTTCAGCATAATCTTGCCTAAGAGTTTCAACGACTCTTCGATTATACTGCTTATATAAATTCCAATTTGACAACTAATCCGAGGTTTAAATTAAACCATTGGACTCAGTTAACGAAGGATTTTATCGTTCAAATTCAAAACAGACCCTTGGATTCTGTTGAGAAAAACGGATATGATATCTTTTACAGTGTCATAGGTTTCTGGTGATAACATTAGACGATAGTCATCTTTATGATACCGTAAATGGGTCATTTACCTGCCTGTATTTCACCATCTCTAGTGTGCCCTTTTACCTTTTTATACGTTCTGCATTTTTTTCTTTGTGTTCCTTTTTTTTTAAATGCTCAGTTAAAAGTAGTAACCATCAGTGCTTTGTTTTGTTCTATGCTTGGTTTCCATTGTAGGTTTTAGCTTTTCATGTGTGTGTGTGTGTGTGTGTTGTTTGCTTCTTAGTTAGATTATTGTTCATATGTGTTTGTGTTGTATGCTGCTCAGTGTGTCACCCTAAGTTGAGTGGCCTTATAGATGTCAAAATAAGTAAATAAACAACTGCAACCTTAAAATATACTTAGGGTTATGCCTGTCCTCCCATCTTAACTTTTAATGTTTTTGTTGTTTTATGAACTCCTAAGCTGTCCATAGTTGCTTAACAATGAGGCGGGCAGTGTATAAATTTAATAAATAATAAATATAAAAAATAAAATAAAAATAATAATTTTATTTATTTATTCAGTCATTCAGACAGCAACACAAAAAACAACAGTAGAGCCCAAAATTCATCAAGCAAGTTGCAAAATTTAAACAGCAAACCTCGACTTAAAAAAACCTAGGGTGCTACTGTTAGTTGACTGGCAATGCCAGGGTTTTAAAATAAGCATTGTCCCAGAACATAAATTTGACTATTTGTATTCAATTTTATTTATTATTTTATTTTATTCTATTTCATTTCATGTTATATTATTTTATTTTTTTCTATTCTATTCTATTTTATTCTTTTTTATTTTTATTCTTCTCTATTCTATTCTTAATTCATATTCTATTCTAGTCTAGTCTAGTCTAGTCTAGTCTATCCTATCCTATCCTATCCTATCCTATCCTATCCTATCCTATCCTTTCCTATCCTATCCTATTCCATCTCATCCCATCCCATCCCATCCTATTCTTCATTCCAATATCTATTATATTCTTTTTATTTTTTTAAAATTTTAATTTAATTTAATTTTTTATTCTATTTTAATTTTATTTTTTTATTACATAGGTGCCACCCACCTCATCTAGAGGTGACTCTGGGCAGCTGACAAACATTAAAAGAACTGTCTTTAAATTGGGTCGAAAGAGAACCACCTCAAATGGAATTCTTTGGCAGGGGTCTCCTTGGTAGGAAGTCTGCATACAAGATACAATCCATAAAAGCTCCTCCTTCCTAATCAGATCCAAAACTGGCAGTTAAGCTCTAGTTGCAACCGATGAGGCCAAACCAAATAAGATATAGATGCCATCAGAACGAGAGCATTTGCAATCCACCCAAGGGAGGGGAAGTCTATATACTGGTTATAAAGACTTGCGGTCATGAAAAAAAGCACCTTGTTTTGTTTCTCTCACTTACAGTAGTTTCTAATATCAGAAGGGATCTTGCTTGCATCGAGGGAATCTGTGCTTAAAAAAACGATCTCAAGAACCGACTCTCAAAAGAGATCTTTCGGGATCTCAAAAATTAACACTCTAAAACACAGGAGAACGACCGGGAGCCAAAACTTTTGGAAATAAACAAGGATGGGGCACATTCCCTAAAGCCTATCCTTTGTATAACTTTCATTTCTGAATATTTCTCCAAGGTGGATCTGAGGGCTGGAACCGATCAACAAAATAGAGTGTATTTCATCCAAGTCCATCTGAAATCCACACTGAAGCTGACTCAAGCATCCTCTTAGTTCAGGGGTCCCCAAACTTGGCAACTTTAAGACTTGTAGACTTCAACTCCCAGAATTCTCCAGCCAACTATGCTCCCAAGAGCTAAGGTAAGGTAGCTATGCTGACTGGAGAATTCTGGGAGTTGAAGTCTACAAGTCTTAAAGTTGCCAAGTTTGGGGACTTCTACCTTAGCTCTTGGGAGTCTGAGAGCTGAGTTATAAAACAGTGTTGCCTTGCAAGCTGGATGGCTCTGGCTCCCTTCTCACTACTACATTTTGATTCTCTTTCTCAACCTGAATTTGCCTTCTTTTTTTTTTTCAAGTTTGCCACATTCAGCCAGGCTGAATCATCCTTTGTTTCAGGCTGAAAGACACTGAGATCTACATGAAGCTGTTCGCATCTGAACAGCCCAAGAAACTGTCTGTGTTTATTGTTTGCTTAAGTAAACAGGAGTGAATGTAGGCTTAACTGTGGAAGGCATTTTTCACTCCCCAAACTTGCCCAAACCACAGAAGTACTCTATAACTTTAGAAAAAAGAGGCCATCCCAACTGGTTGACTGTGTTGACTTTGTAGCAGCAACGATGCCTAAGAAACATCAAGACATAAACATGATTTAAACCCCAGAGTTGAAGAAGTTTATTTATTTATTATTTATTTATTTATTTATAAAATTTCTATACCGCCCTTCTCCCTAGGGACTCCCTAGGGACTACAGCCAATCCAAACCCCAACAGTAATACAAAAGTTAAAAGAAGATTAAATTAAATATTGGCCGAATAAGAAAAACCCACCCCACACCCTTAAAACCCCAATTTAAAATTACGGAGCAAATGGAGACAAGTTAAAACTACCTCAGCCCAGGCCGGCCTGCTCAAAAAGCCAGGTCTTCAGCGTTGATGAATAGATGCCATTTAGACATAAACACCATCACAGAGAGAATTGGGTGGTACCTAACTGTGTCACCAAACACTCCCTTCAATTCTGCCCAGGTTTTAATCTGAGCCTTTATTCTCCTTCAGACAGAAAACACAACCAAGAATTTTACACAACACCGGACGTGTTCTGACAATCAGATTAAATCTCAAAAGTTCTCTTCGAGGGCACCCACTTCCTGCCGTTTATATATCTTGTATACTATACTGCAAGCCCCACAGATAAATAAATGTAAGATAATTGGCTGTATCATTTCTGTAAATTAAATTAATATCTGAAATGAGTAAGGAACAGGGTCCATTTTTGAAGTCTGCACAACATATCCAACTGAACTTCTAGTGTTGCAACACAGGTCTAGCTTTGAAATGCAGAGTTATGGCCTCTTGTATCCCTCCTATTGTGTATTTGGTGTTTGATATAAAAACTCAAAAATGAAAGCCAGTTGATCAGTGCTTGGATTTTCCTGATTTAGAAAGAAATTCTGAGTGTAAATGACGTTCCTGGGTAAGACTTGGGACCAGTTGATATTGACAGTCAATGTTCTAATTTGGCCAACAAATTGTGATTTAAAACCTGCAAGTCCATTCTACAAACCATGAAGTTCTATTGTGTTTCTCTATCATGTCTAGTTTTACAAATGTTAGCCAACCCTTGGCACAACATTTCCAAAGTTTTGGGTGGTTGTCAGTTTCCCTCCCCACCCTCATTCTTCTTCTTTTGCCTACTCCTGAAATTTCCATACTAATTGTGTTTTTTTTTCCTGTTTGTTATTTTTATTTTCTCTTCACAGAAAAGCCAGAGTTGGTACAATGTAAGTATTTTCAGCTTTTTTTTTTTTTAAATTCTTGTTGCTTGCATGAAGGGAAGATGGTTGGGAAGATATGAGCATTTTGTCAGATCCGTGTATCTGTCATTTCTTCAGAGGAAGAAGAAAAGGGGGGGGGGAACTGATAAAGAAATCCTTTCTTGATGTAACCTGAATATATTTAACCTTATATCGAATATGCACACCCATACATGATACAATGGGGGGGAAAGAAGCCAGATGGCCAGAACCTATCACCTCTGAGAGGCACAGCCAGGAGATGAGGGGTCCATAAAACTCCACAATGAAGTGCTCTGGGAAATCTCCAAAAACAGTCCATTCTAAAAAGGGGGTGGGGGAGGAAGTTAGGTACGTCTTGGTAAAGCTACATGAGAAAAAACCTTCCTAAAAGGGAAGGATCCCCTCCCAGAGGGGCTGGGAGGGGAATTAACATATTGGCTTTTGTTTCCCTAAGTAAACATTGGGATGGGGGGGGGGGGATTCTAAACTCCCTTATCTATCACTGTATGCCTGAGGGACCTCAGACGCTGCTTTGAATTCCTACTGGACTGTCTCATCTCAATAAAGGGTTCCTTTTGATAAGTTCGGTTCTCAGAAGTTCATTCTTATTGTTTGAATGGGAAGAAGTTCCGTAGCCTGACATACTGAACAGGCGTTTGAGTTTCTCGAATGCTGCTTGGCATTCCATTGTCCAGATGAGGGGTTGCCTAGGCTTGGGTTTTCCCCCCCCCCTTCGTTTTTAGCAAGTTTGTGATAGGGAGGGCGATGTTTGCAAAAGCTGGAATGAATTGGCGATAAAAATTTGCAAACCCCAGAAAACTTTGCAATTGTTTGCGTGTGTGGGGTGGATCCCAGTCCAATACAGCTTTCACTTTCTGTGGGTCTATCTCTATTCCCTCATGGGATATTCTGTACCCCAAATAGTCAATTTTCTCTTGGTGGAACTCACATTTGGAGAGTTTTGCATATAGTTTAGCGTCTAAGAGTTTTGTGAGGACTGCACGGAGTAGCTTGATGTGTTCTTCCATCGTTTCCGTGTAGATTAAAATATCATCAAGATAAACTAAAACCCCTTTAAATAAAAATTCATGAAGGGTTTCATTGATCAATTGCATAAACACTGCAGGCGCTCCTTGCAGTCCAAAAGGGAGCACTTTAAATTGGTAGCATCCCAATGGTGTGTTAAAAGCTGTCTTCCACTCATCTCCTTCCTTTATTCTGATGCGGTAATATGCTTCCCGTAGGTCTAACTTTGAAAAAAATTTTCCTTTCGAGAGGTGGGCTAACATGTCCTTCATGAGGGGGAGTGGATACATATTTTCTATGCAAATGCAGTTCAATTTTTTATAATTAACACAAAGACGCATGGAGCCATCTTTCTTTTCACGGAATAACACTGGGGCCGCTATTTTTGGTCTGGCGGGTTCGATGAAATCCCGCTTTAAGTTTTTATCGATAAATGCTCTGAGTTCTTTCAGTTCTCTGGGAGACATGCAATACATTTGTGGTTTTGGGAGTTTAGCCCCTGGTAGGATTTCGATAACACAGTCTGTGGCTCGATGAGGTGGGAGTTCATCACAAGCTTCCTCACTAAATGCTTGGGCCAGATCCTGGTACTCATGGGGGATGTTAATGGGTTTCACAGACTGTCCGGTCATGGCTGATTCTCTGTTCTCTTCCCCATTCTTTATCCTTTCCTCTGAGCTTTTTGCAAATATTACATCTCTCTGGAATTTTATGGTTCCTGTCCTCCAATTTATTTTTGGATTCCATTTCTGTAGCCATGTGAGACCCAGAACTAGTGGCTCTTCCATCCCTGGGGCTACAATGAATGTGAGCATCTCCCTGTGTTTTCCTAGTCTTAATTTCAATGGTTCTGTGGTAAACGTGGCTGGCTCCCCCCCCGCTATGGTTCCATCTAATTGGCAGAAAGCGATGGGATTTTCCATTTCTTTCAGTTGGATTCCCAATTTATCTGCAAGGGCGGGTTTGATTAGGCATCGAGTGCATCCCGAGTCCAGCAACGCTGTAACTTCCTCCCCCTTCCCTTGGCTGGGGATAAACAGTCTCAGGGGTAGGGTGATTGGTTCAATTGGATTGCTTACCAGCGGGTCATCCTCTGGATCACTTTCAGACTGGCTCAGGTCCCCTCGGAGCATTTGGGATTCTTCCTCAGGTTTGGGAGGGGGTCGGAATCCCACATCTACTCGGCCCCTCAGGCCAGTCTCCTTCCCTCGAGGGCTGGATGTTGGGGGTTTCCTCCCTGATGGGTGGTCTAGCTTTCTGGCAGGAGTCTTCGAGTGGCATTCTGCTGCGCGGTGTCCCTCCTTTCCACACTTAAAGCAACCAGGCGTTCTTGGAGTCATGGTGGATTGGGGTTTGAAAACTTCCCGTTTCCCCAGGGGTGGGGATCTTTTCCAAAACTTACCAGCACGGTGCCGGTTCCGAGTCATGTCTATCTCTGCCTCCTCTGCCATCATGTACCATTCATGCAAGAGGTTTGGGGCCCCACGGGCCAGGCAGGCAGCATATAGATCATCATTTAGTCCATCTTTGAACCAGCAGACTAAGATATCCTCTGGCCAATCTACCCGGCCGGCCAGGTCACGAAATTCCTCGGTGTATTCTGCTACCGGGCGACGACCTTGTTTCACGACTGATGCGGTCCCGGGCTTTTCTATCGGCAAGCGGGTCCTCGAAACGGTGGCGTAAGGCCGTCATAAAGCGATCTAAGTTTCTTAATTCTGGGGCATTGACGTTGTGGAGCGTTACCATCCATCTGGCTGCCGCCCCTTCAAGAGCTAGGGTGACAATTCGCACCCGGGACCCTTGGGTTGGTAAATCCTGTCCATATTCTTGCATGTAGGTGAGCACTTGTGCCAGGAAAAATCCCAATTTCTGGGGGTCTCCATCGAATTTTACCCCCAAGGGTGGAACCTTCCTCTGTAATTGTATGTTTCTGGGTTGGCCAGGGTTAATTCCCTGATCCGGGGCGTTTAAGGGTCGCGTACCTGGTGTGGCTGCTGGTTCTTCAGCTTGTCCCTCTTCCCGCTCAATCTCCACTGAATCCAGGGTGGCGGCTCGGGTTCTCTCACCTTCTGGTTCCCTCGCTCTCCTGCGTTGTCGTCATTGTGCATCCCCCATGTCGAGGTTCTCCAGGGCTTCCCTCACTAGGCGATTGATGTACCGTATCATTCGGTCATCGGCCGGTGGCTCCTCATCCCATTCTTCCTGATTCGATAGGGCCTCTAGCTCCAATTTCCACACGGGTTTGCGATTTCCTCGGGTGAGGGTTACTCCCCTGGTTCTTCCATTCCAGGTGTCTCTCTTTCCTACACCTATAGACCACCGGGGCTTGGTGGAGGATTCGCAGGCAGCCTCGCTGTCTTCGATGGGGCGCATCGAGTCAGTATCTGGCTGGGTAACTGTTGACGTTTCTCCCCAGCATTCGGCTCCCCCTTGCTCCTTGCTGTATTCAGACATTTTTTTCTTCTCTTGCAGGATCCCCTCGGTAGAATGAATTGTTTAAAAAAAAATTCCTCTCCGGGTTGACCTCTATTGCAGACGCTGCTTTATGTCAGGCTACGGAACTTCTTCCCATTCAAACAATAAGAATGAACTTCTGAGAACCGAACTTATCAAAAGGAACCCTTTATTGAGATGAGACAGTCCAGTAGGAATTCAAAGCAGCGTCTGAGGTCCCTCAGGCATACAGTGATAGATAAGGGAGTTTAGAATCCCATCCCAATGTTTACTTAGGGAAACAAAAGCCAATATGTTAATTCCCCTCCCAGCCCCTCTGGGAGGGGATCCTTCCCTTTTAGGAAAGTTTTTTCTCATGTAGCTTTACCAAGACGTACCTAACTTCCTCCCCCACCCCCTTTTTAGAACGGACTGTTTTTGGAGATTTCCCAGAGCACTTCATTATGGAGTTTTATGGACCCCTCATCTCCTGGCTGTGCCTCTCAGAGGTGTTAGATTCTGGCCATCTGGCTTCTTTCCCCCCCATTGTATCATGTATGAGTGTGCATATTCGATATAAGGTTAAATATATTCAGGTTACATCAAGAAAGGATTTCTTTATCAGTTCCCCCCCCCCCTTTTCTTCTTCCTCTGAAAAAATGACAGATACACGGATCTGACACATTTGCAATTTCACTCTTCAGCATGAAAAGAAGGATATATTGAAATGAATGCAGATTTGGGTGTCGCCGTGGATATTAGCTTTTTATTAACAAGAACCGCATATTAAATCATAGATATTCTTCTGCGTAGAAAGCCCCTTGTGACTGCTAGATCCTTTGCCTGTGGTTGCAAAACATCAAAAGGAATCATACGGTCTGTCTCTTTTCTAACAAGCCCATTTTATTCAAGTTTTTGTGCACCTCTGATGAAGTGAGTTGCAATATAAGAAAACTTTAATAACACTTCTAATCAAATTTGCTAGGCAGATAAGGAGCTACCTAACACCTCCTGAATTTTTTGCTAAGTCCTTAGAAAACGGCAAATTTTATCGAGCCCAAAGAGATAGGAAATGAGACACAAAATAAGTGGGTATATTCAGGAGGGAACTAATGTTACGTTTTATACAATTTTTAATACTCTCTTTTCCTTTTGTCCCTGAATTTTCTGTTTTAAGGATGTTACACAGGAAATACTGATGGATTGACTTTCACAAGCATACATTGAATGTATGTTGGGGACCTGATTGTGTTCTTTTCCTGGGGAAAAACACATGGAAAATTATGGATCTAAATAGAAGAAACATTTGTTAGTTATTTTCACTCCATGCAGTGTCTTACATTTTAGCCGAGACATCAGCAAACCTTCTCCCTGCCAGCATATGTGGTCTTAATCCCTTAAATATTGAAGCAACAAGTTTCTTTATTTTAACTTTTGGTTGAATAATTTGACTTCTTCTGAAGCTTTAAATCATGATTTGTACAAAACAGGAGATAATGTTCCGATTATCAGACAGTTTCCACTGCAAAGCATCCATGACACAAAGCCGAAGGAACTGTTTGTGTTTTGCTTTGTTAAGTTGAAATGTGCTCTTTGCATTTTGTGTGTTTAAGAAACTGTTTTCCTGGGTGCTGAATTGATCCCACAATGGACTAACTCCCCTTAGGAAGTCCTTTTTTTTGCTTTCCATTTAGCAATCTTCTTTAGCTTATATTATTATGCCATGAAAAGCATAGAAATAGACTTCTGATATTCATCCCTTTGTATGTGTGCCAAGAGAATTAAATTTGTTACCCTCTTCTTCTTTGCTCTTGTGAGTTTGGATGCCCAAAATTGACATTTTGATATAATTTCAGACCACTCTTCTTCTATCTGTAGTCTTTCGTTCAGTCTGATTTTTTGCCTTGTATTTCGTTAATACTTTTTAAAACAGACCATGATCATATTTATTTATTTATTGAAAACACTTATGCAGCCACTTTTCAGCCAAGTCTGGGTGGTTCCCAATCAAAAATTAAAAGATATATAAAATTGTTAACTTAAAACATTAAAACAACAAAAACCTGGTGCCAATCCAGGTTTACTGTAAAACCAATTTACCGTGACCATGTTTTAAAGTATCTTATACCATGTCCCTTTGTGTAAAGTTAAAGATTTAGAGGAAAGCATGAAATCTGTCTAGAATGTGTGTGTGTGTGTACAGCATGTACATGTAGACTTTCTAGGCAAACTTTTTTTGTTTTCAAGTCATAATGTGACTCTTGACAACCAAATGAACAAGCCCATGTGTGTTTGTCAGCAATCCAAAGAAACTCCCCAATTCCATTCAGCACTCAGAGACAAAAGTCCATCCAAGGAAGAATTTATTAAATAAGTCATGTTGGTACATCTGGGAAAACCCGAATCTGAAACTTCTAGGTTTTCCCTTCCCCAAGTGAAAAACAAAGATCCATCAGTCCATCACATGACCCAACCAAACATTGTCCTATCCGAAGCCAAACCTTCGCCCACCCCCCACCCAGGTGCAGGCTGACATGTCCTTGACTTTTGAGAAGAATGTTGTTGAGTCTAATCTACTACTCACTAAGGATTCCCCACTCTCAAAATCCCAGGCACTAACTGTGGCAGCCTCAAAGCTTCTAAAAATTGTATGGCTAATACAAATAAGGCTTCCATGGCTGACACCATCTTTGCCCTACTAAAAGAGAGAGATAATCCAAGGTCATCCAGTGGGTTCTGGGCCTAAGGCCTAGATTTCCCCATGCCTAGTCCAGCACCTTAACCTCTAGGAAGAACAATAATTATAGTGTAGAAATTGGCTTGTAGTGATAGCCGCCTGCCATGTTACTAAGTAATAGTGTTTGTACAATATGAGTAATTGTATTGTAGGGGATTATCCATGATTGACAGCGGTCAAGTAGACTCCAAAGGACATTTCCTTTTCAGAACCCAGTGTAGTCGGCCAATAAGGCTTCCCAAGTGTCTTTTCATAGATGGTCCTCCCAAAACATCTTCCAACAAGAACAAATCATCGGTGTGAAGTTTGTGTTATAAAGAGGTTGAGGGCTAAAACGTTGCAATTGCTTTCAAAGGCTAGGTGATGGTTTGGTTAATGTTCTGTGATGGGTTTTGTATTTCATACACGCATATAAAGCAAGCAGCACCTGTCCTGTCCTTATTGTTTTATTTATGTCACCTTGTTTCTCCTTCATGGACCTTCAGCATGAAAGACAACACATCCGAAGAGTAAGCAAAGACTGCTCTGTCGCTGGATTATTATTTTTTCCTCATCCTCCTGCTTGTTTTCCCCAGATGAAAACAGTGCTGATAGAATAGGGCTGGTTTCCTTCCCCTCCGCCCATATCCAAAATATCAAAATCCCACTTTTTATTACGCTCTTGAGTCCCGAAAGGCTCCCTGGTTCGTTTTTATAATTCTAATAATAGTCTGAAAGGAAACATTACAAAAGAATTCTGGATACTATCCAGATTTGAGAGATGCCTATAATTTTAAATTCTGAAGAAAAACAAAACAAAAGAAACTCAACTAATGTTCCTGCTCATTGTATGGGCCATTTATTACTAATAAAACAGTTATCTATGGCAGGGGTCTCCAACCTTGGCAACTTTAAGACTTGTGAATTTTAACTCCCAGAGTTGAAGTCTACAAGTCTTAAAGTTGCCAAGGTTGGAGACCCCTGATCTGTGAAGCTGTAGAATCTCTGCTTTAGAATGAACTCAGAACTTGTAACTTCTTAGAAGACCACGGATGGTAATGCCGTGATGGCACCAGCTCTATTCTTGCAAGTTTTTGCTGGTGATTTGATCTCCCACCAGCCTTCCTTACTGTTGTGATCTCCCTTTTGCTAGTCCTTCCCATCCTATGGTTCCTGTGAACTTTCTGAGCCACAAAAGTTCATCTCACCTTCCCACCTTTTAAAGAAAATCTCCACTGTAGGCTTTCATTGGTAGAGTCTTGTGTCTGTCCAAGCGCTATCCCTCCTAGCTTCCTAGAACCATGTTATTTTGCATGTTTTGACCATTTCACTTGATTTGAGTGTGTTAGCCTGGATTATTAGCAGGCATCTCAGCTTCATAGCTGTCTCCATAGCTCCATTCCCCATGACGATTTGCTGTGTCAGGTGATAATCTACTACACAGGTAGTCCTTGACTTAAGACCGTAACAAAACTCGGAATTTCCTCTGTGAGTTATGATGTAGAGCCCCCCACATGACTGGATCCAACTTTAGAACTTTGTTTTGAGACCATCATTGAACAAATGCCATGGTTGTTTAATGAACACTGTTCATTCAATAAATGTTATGGTCCTTAAGCAACTCCATGTATTCTAATGGACATTTTTTTTGCCAAAAAAGGCTGGAAAGTGGCAAAAAAAAACAACCCATTGCAAACTGTGGTCATGTGACCACAGAACATTGCAACTGGCCATAAAGCTCATCTGGTTGCAAAGCACTAAAAATGTGGTCATGCAACTGTGGCTGTTTGGAACTCCAGAATTGGGTTGTAAATCTCTAAGTTCCATTTTGATTAGAGATGTCATATTGGCACATCTGGGAAAACCTGGATCTGAGAATTCTGGGTATTCCCTACCCAAAAGAGAAATCAAAGATCCATCCCCTGCACCCACCAGTCCATCACATGGTCCAATCAAATTGTCATCCCAACTGGAGACATTCCTCCAGTCACTCCCCTCCAGGTGCAGAGCAACACGTCCTTGACTTTCTGAAAAAGAATGTTGTTGAGTCTAATCTTCCACCTTTCTACAAAATCCCCCCTCCCAAATTCCCAGGCATTAAATGTGGCAGCCTTGAAGCATCCAAGTAAAATATGGCTTCCAAGGCTGACAGTAAATAGCTTTTTGCCGGGTCCCCCATCACTTTCAATAGTCGCTAAGCAATTGGTTATTAAGTGAGGATTACCTGTACAACAAGTTCATGTTTTGAATTGTTTGTTTAGAAGGAACAGGCAGTGAGTTTCTTTGTATTTCACCTCGGCTGATGCATTAATTGATAGCCGTAACGTTAAACCAAAAAAAGCAGAGGCCAATTTCAAATTTAAGTAATATGGTCAGCAGTAAATATTACTAGTTGGGGATGAATTTAAAGTGTATTTATTTTGTTACTTACTACTTCAAACAAACCCGGTGACTTAATAAGAATGCGACTTGTTCTCTTTTTTAAGGTATTATTATTATTTTTTAAAAAAAAATTGGGCCTATTTGAAAAAGTTTTAATGTTAGCGCCTATCTCAAGTTAATGCATTCTTTAACTGGTATACCCTCTGTCTATAGATCTCTCCTAAACTGCAAAGCTGGGATCTCTCCTAAACCGCAAAGCTCCCTTCCAACTCTTGTTATTCTGTTAAATATATTCCTGATTGAATGTATTCCAGTATTATTGGCTGGCTCGTCATCTGTCAATATCTGTAACCGAGGCCTTTGGCTCAGTGCAAATAAAACAAAAACATTGGATGATAATTGTGTGTGTTTTGCACTTATAAATAGTTTTTATTTTTATTTTAGCTGAGTTATAGCACAGTGATCACAATCATGCAAGTCTTCTCTTGCCTTCTAGTTCTTCTTGAGATCCACACGGTAACTTCTCCTTCCCATCATCTCGTGTTCTGACCGTTCTACCTTTTCATGACCCTCAACTCTTGGATCTGATGACCCTCGTCTCTTCTCATGGTTCTTATTGGCTTGGGCAGATTCCCCGCCTGCCACCGCTTCTGTCCCATGCCCTCTTTTGATTTCCTTCTGCTATGTTCGGCTGGGCTTTCGTGACCAAAAACGCCTTGTGTCAGCTTTGGAAGCCATATTAACACCAAACGCTTCCATCCTGCCACACATGCACTTGAAAGAGGTCAACCAACCCAAGAGACCGAGCCATCGTGGCTCCTGCTACGTCATCCATCTCACTACCCACCCAGTCATTAACTTTCTACTCTTCCTGTACCAGACTGTCCCAGCTCCTTCTGTTTACTGTAGAGTTAATGTTTACTCCCTTCTCTGCTTCTTCAAGGGCTGTTTCCTTCCACTTTGGGCAGGGAGAGATAAGATCTTTCTGATCTTTCTAAGGTTTCTCCATCCCTCCATCGATCCATCCCTCCACCCATCCACCTATCCCTCAAGAGAGGAGGAGCCATCAATCAATCCAGCACTGAAAAGACTCCATTGTTTTCACACATGTTCCATCTACCAGTTATTCTGGTTTCACCCAGGGTAGACCAAGGTTTCTTTTAGCAGCTGGTGTCTTATGTAAACCATGAAGTTGGCTTTACCTCCCAAACTGCAAGGGCAAATGCAGGTAGTCTTCAGGTCATTTATTCATAAGTCATCTATCCAACATATAGTGCCAGAATGCTAAAATATAGAGACCTGGCTAATTCCCTGGCTGTGACAAATGAAGCAAAAAAAAAAAAAGTAATTAGATGTACGTTTATAATATTTTAGAGTTTATATTTCAAAGATTTCGAGACTCTAGAAAGAGTCCGGAAAAGAGCAACCAAGATGATTAGGGGACTGGAGGCTAAAATATATAAAGAACAGTTGCTGGAATTGGGTATGTCTAGTTTGATGAAAAGAAGGACTAGGTGAGACATGATAGCAGTCTTCCAATATCTCAGGGGCTGCCACAGAGAAGAGGGAATCAAGCTATTCTCCAAAGCACCAGAAGGCAGGACAAAAAGCAATGGATGGAAACTAATCAAGGAGAGAAGCAACTTAGAACTAAGGAGGAATTTCCTGGAAATGAGAGCAATTAATCAGTGGAACAATTTGCCTCCAGGAGTTGTGAATGCTCCAACACTGGAAGTTTTTAAGAAGAGATTGGATAACCACTTGTCTGAAATGGTAGAGGGTTTCCTGCCTAAGCAGGGGGTTGGACTAGAAGACCTCTAAAGTCCCTTCCAACTCTGATATTCTATTCTATTCTGTATTTTGTAATTTTTTCTTGTGTTTTTATCGAAATATGATGTGAATGCACCATACGATAAACAAATAATAAGTCACCTTCCAGTAACGATTCTTTTCCGTTCCATGGAAAAGTTTCCTGGACTTTACTGAGCTCTTTCAAGCCAAAGAGAGGCTAATAGTTATCAAAGATGGGAATTGTCATTGGAATCCCTGGAAAGACCTCAGTCAAGATTTATTCATTGCTCACATGGATGAGCCGCATTTCACTTTGTGGTTTGGGGCTGCATTTTACTATACACTTGCATCAGGCTTTCAAAACCTAAGATTACCTCTCTTAGCGAGTCATTCAAGTTCAAACGAGTTTGAAAAGACTGAGAAGATGTTCCTTTGAAGACGTGAGCAAACAGTGAAGGAAGTTCTCCAAAGTTCTTGATCTGCCTCCTAGAAGGTGGTATGGTGGAGTTGAGCGAAAGGGACCTCCCAGTTTATTCTTGAACTCATCCAGGCTGTTCTCAAAGATCCATGCCGAGAGAGCCCGTTCAGTCAAAACAGTCCCCAGTGAGGGAGGATTTGGGATTTCACGCTCCGAGATTGGCTCTCGCTGGTGTCGTCTTCTCTCCACCCTCCAAAACAAACTCAGCCCAGCAACTTTGCATTACAGGAAACATCTGCTGGATGGGAGGGCCGTGGCTGGGTTACTCCAGGGCATTGGCCAACACAATCACCCAGAGGCTGAAATGTAAAGCATGTGCGAAACATTTCAGTTGTCTTTTCCCCACCCGCTTCTTCTACAAGTAGAGGGGGGGTGAAAACACACATACAAATAACCCAAGAACAAAACTGTCTCTTCAGAGAAGAGAGGAAACAAGGAAAGTCCCCCGTGGTAACCGGAGTGAGTTCAGAAACTACTGTTGAGCTCATCCTGGATTCAGAGGGCAGAACTTGAACCAGAAGGAATATTTGCAGCTCCTGCAAAGATAAGTCTCAGACGTGAGAAGATTCTGCAAGATTGATTTTTTTTTTTTTTTGGTGGTGGGGGGTGAATAAAACATCTGAAGTGCAGTTGGCTCGTGACGGATTTTGTGCTTTTTCGCTGTGGTTTAGAATGGCGAAGATTCGACACCGTGGATCTCTGGAATTAGAAGCATGATCCTGGTCAGAGCATAGAACTTGATCCCTGGACACAACTTTCCAGAGAGCAGAAATGTTGGAGTGCCTCCAGCTTGAGGCACCCTTTGTGACGTGCGGTGAAGCAAGGGAGCTGTGATTGGACTTGAAGTTGTGAACGAACTTGGTCTTCTCAAATTGTCCTGGACAAGTGGATTGCTTTCCTTACCCTCCTGGAGTCTCCAAAGCCACCCATGAGTGAATGGGGGAAATTAGCCTAGTGCCCGCAAGCAAGCACTCCCTGTGGCTTCTTATTTTGTTGTGGGAAGTGAAGGACATTTGTCCTGTGTGGCGGTGAAGACTTAAGAACAGAAGACGCTGCTGCAGCTATGGATGTCCTCTCTGAATGTGGAATTCTTTGGAGCTTTCTCTTAGAATTGGAGGACCCGTGCCTGCTGTGCCACTTGAAATGGCTCTGCGATTTCCCCGAAGATTATCGTGATTCAGCTTGGGAAGAAATTCCAGCTGTGAGTGGGGTCTTGTCCAAAACAGGCCCCCTAAAGATGCTCGTCTCCTTCTTGCTTAGAAGTGCCTTGTTGTTGCTATGCAGAAGGATTTGCCAGTTCAATCCTTAGTGCTTTACTCTTGGTTAATGTGAAGTAGAAATTATGATGAGGATGAGGATGACGATGATGCGACTCTCAAAACAAGATTTTCTTTAATAAAAACAATGTTCAGTAATTGTTTGATGCAGATAGTACCTTCTTCACTATTCAGTGTTAAGGCATCAATAATAGGGAAGGAATGGATGGTCCTTCTGCCTGACTTATATTCTTTCTTTCTTTCTTCTTTCTTTCTTTCTTTCTTTCTTTCTTTCTTTCTTTCTTTCTTCTTTGCTTCTTGTCTTTCTTTCTTTCTTTCTTTCTTTCTTTCTTTCTTTCCGTCTATCTAGCCGTCTATCTAGCCGTCTATCTATCCGTCTATCTATCCGTCCGTCCGTCCGTCCATCCATCCATCCATCCATCCATCCATCCATCCATCCATCCAGCCATTAATCTAGCTATCTAGCTATCGATCTATCTAATCCTATCTATCTATCGATCTATCTATCTATCTATCCTATCTATCTATCTATCTAGCTACTATCATATCTCTATCTATTCCTAAATCCCTCCCTAGCTATCTATCTATCTATCTATATCTTCTATCTACTATCGATCTGTCTATCTACTCCTACCTACCTACCTACCTGCCTACCCCCACCACCCCTACCCCCCACCCACCCACCGCAACCCACCCACCATCCTAGTCTTCGTCTATCTACTATCTATCTATCTATATCTATCTATCTATCTATCTATCTATCTATCTATCTATCATTGTCTGTCTACATATCAATTCCTTTTGCTTGCTTACTTCAAATCTGTCTCCCTCCGTCTCCTTCTCCCTCTCCCCTTCCCTCTCCCTTTCTCTCCTTCTTTCTATCTTCTTCCCCCTCCCTCCCCCTCTCTCTCCTCTTTCTCTCCCTCTCTCCCTTCTCCCTCCCTCTCCCCTTCCCTCCATCCGTCCCTTCTTCCCTCCCTCCCTCCCTCCCTCCCTCCCTCCCAGGAGTTGAGCACAGCTTAGGGGGGATGAGTCTTTGTAGACAGAGAATAGAGAACTTTCCCCAGCTTGTTACTCTGATCTTCCTCTAGCCCCTTTTCCTTCTAACGATCCTTCCACTCTTCCCAGGTGTTGAGTCCCACCTACAAACAACGGAATGAAGACTTCAGGAAACTTTTCAAGCAGCTTCCCGAGACGGAGCGCCTCATTGTTGGTAAGACAACCCTCCCTTCTTTCCAGGCCTGGGACAAGGTTCTCTAGTAGGGGTGAGCTGCTACCCATTCTCCCCAGTTTGGGCGAGCCGGTAGCAAACTGGTAGCTACCCCTCCCTTCCCAGGAATCTCCACACAGCCTATTTTGGATCCCAGGTAAGAACAGGCCCCACACGGAGGGAGAGTGAAAAACAGGCCTCCTGCAGGCTGTGGAAGGCCAGATATGGGCCTGTTTCCAGCCTCCAGAAGACCTCTGGAGCCCGAGGAGGCCATTTTTGCCCTCCCAGAGGCTCAAGAAAAACTTCCAGAGCCCAGGAAGGATGAAAACGCCCCCCTCCCTGCCACGGCGCAGGAGGTCGACTAGGCCACGCCCACCCAGCAACCGGGCAGAGAACCATTTGCTAAAATTTTTTGAAGGCCACCCCTGTTCTCCGGAACCATAAGCCAACCACATCGGTTGAGGCTTGAAAAGGTTTGTTCTTGGCCCAGGAAGAAAATTCCTCCATCTCACCCTGTCTCACGTGGAGGGTATTCAAAGGTATCAATCCATCTGGTCGTATTCTTTTTTTTTTTGATTCAGCTCATCAAAGCATGCCAATGATGCTTTTTCCAAAAGGCAGCTAGACTTTTTGGGGGTTTTCCCTTGAAAATGTTTCACTTCCTTTCCAAGAAACGTCTTCAGGTCTGAAGAAGCTGCTTGGATGAGAAGCGAAATGTTTTCAAGGAAAAAGAAGAAAAAACAAGGAAGTCCAGTTGCCTTTTGAAAAACACCTTTAGGCTAACCATGAGGAGAATGGTTGAAAATCTCCATATCCAAGATTGGAAACCTTGGAAAACTTTTGAAAACTAAATTTCGAACTTCTTCGATTGGAAAAAAGACAGCACTGAATCCACATTTATTGCAGACTAGAAACCCCTTATAGACTTTTGCCCGAAAGAAAAAAATAAACTTATGATTAATACAAAATTTAAAAATTCCAGAAAAAAAAAATCCATTTTGATATGTAAGGAAAACTTGGCCTCCAAAGTGTTAAAAGTCACAGATTTGAGCATCTTGCTCTGTAACAATTATCCTTATCGCCTAATTAGCTCAAAGTCTGAATCAATATTACATTTCTATGACTTTTTAAAGGCAAGTTGACTAGATTCTTTATTCAAGGAGGAACTTTACTTCCAGGGGCAGGAAGAAGAAAGTATTATGTAAGCCAGCTTAATGACCAGAAAAGATAACCCGTTAGCAACTTCTAGTAGTAAAACAGGCCCTATTTTTTTTCCAAGTGAACAGAAGTAATGTTTCTTTTTAATCTATGACAATATGAAGGGCCAAACTTGACAGAACTCCATTTAAACCCGTTAACGATTAACAGCAAAGATTTTATTCTTTAGTGGATCTTACGGGTGTAATATCTTGGCTGCCAAAATCTACACCATGACTAGATGTCAGCAAAGAATGAGTTTTCTGTATCTCTTTGATGACCTTTAATACTATCTGTATTTCTGGTCTCCCTTCTTTCTCCAACGGCAGTGGCAATCTAGATTAAGTCTCAGACTCCTCTCATTTTTAAAAGTTATGCGTGCCCAAGGATAAAAAGCATGCCTTTTTTAGTCTGCATTAATTGTGTAACTTGAATCAAAGTGGATTAAAAACAACAAATAAGGCTGGTGCCAGGAGTTGTTTGGTTCCATCCTCCTTTCTCACCCACCTGGTGAGTAGAACTGGTTTGGAACAACCTTAGACCAGGAAGAGGAAAAAGCCTTTATCTATGGATTATTAAGAGATTTTCCCACTTTACAATCTTCTTACTTAATAGCAATACATTATTATTGAAGGGGAAAGGTTTATGTGTCATCCTTGGAAGCCGTATTTTACTTAGAAACTTCGAGGCTGCCTGGGCAATTGGGAGGGGGGATTGCATAGAGAGGTGGAAGATTAGACACAACAACATTCTCCTCTAGATGTCAAGGACAAGTTATCCTTCACCTGGAGAGGAGTGGCTCAAGGGATGTCTCCAGTTGGGACGACATTTGATTGGGCTCTGTGATGGACTGATGGGTCCATGGGATGGAACTTTGAATTTCTTTGGGGGAAGGAAAAACCTGGAACTCTCAGATTCAGGTTTTCCCAGACGT
The DNA here is from genome assembly GCA_023653725.1 of Bungarus multicinctus. Lineage (NCBI taxonomy): Eukaryota > Metazoa > Chordata > Lepidosauria > Squamata > Elapidae > Bungarus > Bungarus multicinctus. Next base: position 22,201,740 of record CM042837.1, on the reverse strand, counting down.
GCCAATATGACATAACTCTAACAAAATGGAACTTTGAGAAGAGGGTTGTCTCGGAGTTTATTGAGTTGGAGTTCATTCGTTGGAATGCCAAGAATGCCAAGAACGCAGACATGATGACAAGATTTTTTTCAGAAGTGACATGCCATTGCCTCCTTCCTAGAGCTTTCAGAAGATATCTTTAATAGAGTTGCGAAGGACCTTGTAGGTCATCTAGTCCAACCCCAGGTTGAAATCCGCACAGTCATGATACGATTCGTTATACTAAAGGTAAAGGAAAAGGTTCCCCTCGCACATGCGTGCTAGTTGTTTCAGGCTCTAGGGGGCGGTGCTCATCTCCGTTACAAAGCCAAAGAGCCAGTGCCGTCCGAAGACGTCTCCATGGTCACTGTGGCCGGCATGGCTAAACACCAATAAGGCACACGGAATGCTGTTCCCTTCCCACCAACGTGTTCCCTATTTTTCTACTTGCATTTTTACCTGCTTTTGAACTGCTAGGTTGGCAGAAGCTGGGATAAGTAACGGGAGCTCATTCCATTACGCGGCAGTAGGGATTCGAACTGCCGAACTTTCTGATTGACAAGCTCAGCATCTTAGCTGCTGAGCCACCGCGTCCCTTCATTAGCTGTACTACTAGAAGAGAAATCTTAACAGCAACCATCTATTTTTCATTTTTCATGTATTTGCTCTTCTTTTAGCCAGGTCTCTTTTCCAAACATAACTCCCTTCTAAGTTGGGCTTCATTATTACAGAAAAATAGACAAGAAATATTGGTTCCAAGCTATCGTTGTGGTTCGACAGCCCATTTCATAATATATTTGCAAGATTCATTGGTGGTGAGAAAAGAAACCAGGGCCTGCTTTTAGAAGTAGTCCTCCATTTACAAAAAAATCATTTAATGACCATTCAAAGCTACAACGGCATAAAGAGAATGAAATAACTTAGCAAGGATGAGATACGTTTTCAAAAGATAACAATTATAGTGCTAATGATAACATAATAATCAAACAATATGATATAAAATGTTGATTAGAGCAGTTTATAAATATAATTAAGGAAGAAATGTACAATAATATCATTATGCGCACAAGACATATGTACCCCACCAACACACTTTAAAAATTAAAAGATGGTTTTATTTGTTATTTTTGTTTTTTTAAATGTTATTTTAAAAAAAAGCTACAATGGCATAAAAAAAAAGTGATTTATGACCGCTTTTTGTACTTATGACCGTTGCAGCATTCCTATAGTCACATGATCTAAATTTGGACGCTTGGCAACTGATTCATATTTATAATGGTTGCAAAGGATCCCGGTGAGAGAATCACATGGTTTCCTTTGGCAACCTTCTCACCAGCCAAGCCAATGGGGAAGCCAAGATTCGCTTAACAACTATGTTACTAACTTAACCACAGGGGTGGGATTCTACTGGTTTGGACAGGTTCTATAGAACTGGTTGCTATGATTCTCCGCAGTTTGGAGAACCGGCAAATCAGGCCTCTGGCTGGCCCCGCCTCTCTCCGCCTTCCCTGCCCCGCCCACCTAGTCCTTAACACGCATGCACACCATCGCTGACTGCATTCATCCCCGCCCAGTCACTCCTTAAGATATTTCTTTTTTTTTCCCCCTCCCAACGATCAGCTGTTCCCAGTAGGCCCCCCAAAATGGGGGGAGTGCTGCAAAAAAAAAGGAAGAAGAAGCCACACTCCTCCAGTCACATGGCCACGCCCACCTAGCCACGCCCACCTAGCCACGCCCACAGAACCAGTTGTTAAAAACTTTGAATCTCACCCCTGCTTAACCAGTGCAGTGTTTCACTTAACAGCTGTGGCAAAGAAAGATCATTAAAAAGGGGACCAAATTCACTTTAGTGTTTCACTGAGCCACAGTAATTTGGGGCTCAACTGTAGTTGTAAATCGAGAGCTACCTGCATTGTAATTTTTTTCCCGGGTGTAATCTGTAGTTTGTCCAGGATCTTTGTTAATGGGTCCCTGTTTGAAAGATGCTTCAATAATTCCTGCTGCCAAAAAAAGCCCTTATTTTTCCCTCCCTTTTATTTATCTTCCTTGTCCATCTACTCAAATTTGTTTTTCTGCTGTCGTTGTTTAGACTGTGCGAAACCCAACTGGTCCCTGTTTATTTTCTACCGTGTACAGAAACATCCAGTTATTTTTGCGTTCTTTATAAATATTTATGTCCTTTTGGCTACATCATGTCACTCCCTCTGCCTCCCTTTTCCTACAGATTACTCCTGTGCCCTTCAAAGAGATATTCTCTTGCAAGGACGACTCTACCTCTCTGAAAACTGGATCTGTTTCTACAGCAACATCTTCCGCTGGGAAACCTTGGTGAGTTGTCGTCTCCAGGCCAGCCCAGCCCACCTCATTGACTTTCTCTGCCGTGGGTGAACCCTGAAAGTTTGCATTTGCTCCCCTTATAACGTTGTGGCTTCTATCTTTATGATTTACATTGTTTTATTTAGTTTCCTAATATGGTTTGTGTTGATTCCATGACTAAGGGTTGCATCTTATGATTTATGATGAATGCGTTTTTATGATGGCTGTGATCATGATTTATAAATTATAGATTTTATGTATAATGAGACCTCATGCACCAAAGATAAATTTATTGTGTGTCCAATTACACTTGGCCAAGAAAGAATTCTATTCTATTCTATTCTATTCTATTCTATTCTATTCTATTCTATTCTATTCTATTCTATTCTACTCTACTCTACTCTACTCTATTCTCCAATATTTATTCTATTCTATTCTACTCTACAATCCAATATTTATTCTCTGTTCTATTTTATTCTACTCTACTCTACTCTACTCTACTCTACTCTACTCTACAACAATATTTATTCTACTCTACTCTACAATCCAATATTTATTCTATTCTACTCTACAATTCAATATTTATTCTATTCTATTCTGTTCTGTTCTACTCTACATTACAATATCTATTCTATTCTATTCTATTCTATTCTATTCTATTCTATTCTATTCTATTCTATTCTATTCTATTCTATTCTATTCTATTCTCTATTCCACTCCACTCCATTCTCTTCTCTTCATTCTATTCTATTTTACTTATTCTTCTATTCTATTCTATCCTACCCTACTCCACTCCAGTCTACCCCAGTCTATTCTAGTCTACTCTATTCTGTTCTATTTTATTCTATTCTTCTTGTTTCACTTTCCATGATGCTTCTGCTCTTTTATCTGTTGGTATAGTTGACTGTCCGTTTGAAGGACATCTGCACCATGACCAAGGAGAAAACTGCACGGCTCATTCCTAACGCTATCCAAGTTTGCACAGACACTGAAAAGGTATGTTCTTACAATCTTCCCTATTGGACACCGGCAAGAGCAGAAGACTTCTCTGAAGGACAAATCTGGGGGTTGAGGGGAAGCAGGGAATCTTGGACAAGACCGAAGCTGAGTTAAATTCTCACAGTCAAGTAGATCAACCGTGACGCAAAGATCAGTTTGTTTAGGAACATGCATGTTTTTTTTTAAAAAAAACAGCGGAAAATGGCTTAGAGCTCCTGTAGTAGGACCTTCTGACCTTCTTTGGTCTCATTGCTTCTACCAGTTAAACAAGTTTTTTTCCTCCCAAAGGTTAGAGATAAACAAAACCTTGCAAAACTTGTTTACCAGTGGCAAAATCAGGGTACCTTCTGGGCATGGCCAGCAAAACATGTCTCCACCTTGGAGACTTCCTGCTGATCTTTTATTCCCAGAGCCTTTACATCATCTAGATCAGGAGTGTCAAACTCAATTTCATTGAGGGACGGTGTTCTGATCCAGGGCTTAGCAGAACCAAGAAACAGAATCCTTGTCCTGAAAAACTCCTCTTTATTTAGTTACAGTGAATTCGTGGCATTCACACACAAAAAAATCCTGGCAATAATCCTCCCAAAGGTTAATTGCAGGAACATACCTTATCATTCCTTGGATAGTTGCCAAGCTTTCCAGCTCTTGGATAGTTGCAGCTTTCAGTTGTAAAGCTGTAAATTCAATACCTGGCAAGGAGTCTCTGTGAAGCACAAACTCTGATAAGCAAATCTTCCAAAAGAAATATGAACTAATTGTCTCCTGCAACCACCACTCCCTTTTTGCTTCTATGTATTCTCCAGGGAGGGGCCATTCAGCATCCACATGTGTCTTTCCTTCCGAATTGGCCCCTGTTCCTTAGTTGTTCTCCTCTCCTGACAGCTCTGTGCATACGCACATCTGAAACAGGCCCCAGCTGTTCTTCTTTCCCACTTATCTCTGACTCCATAGGCAGCTGGGAAATGTTGGATGGCCTTGGTCCTATCTCTGCTTCTGACGCAGCCAGATCAACATTATGGTCACCTTCAAAGGGCCAGGTGGGCGTGGCTGGGTGGTCACATGACTGGGCGGGAATGGACAACTCAACCTGGCCTGCTCAACATCACTCACATCAAGGGGCACCTGTGATGGGCCAGACAAGACTGGCTCCTGGCTGGCCTTGCGGATCTAAGGCTAATCACGTTCTGGTCTGGATGGCCACTACTAGGTTGTAGATCAGTGCCCGGTCAGCCTGGGTCGGTCCAAGGCTCTGTGGGCCGATCCTTTGCTGTTTCCAGGGCAACTCCGCGGGCCAGATCTAACCACATCACGGGCTGGATCTAGCCTGTGGGCCTTGAGTTGGACACCCCCTGATCCAGATCCTAATCCCTCGTTGAGCAAAAGAAACAAGCTACAAGTCTGTGTTGTTTTATTTCTGAGCAGACGGTGTGGGAAGATGTTGTCCATGCCGTCAATTGGTCTCCCATCTATTGATAGAAAATTTATCTACCTTCTACCAGTTGGCCCTATCTTGCTTTGGAAATTTAGAACGTTAAGCTTGTTATTTTGGTTTGGAAATCTCTTTCCTGAATCTCTGAATAAGAATGGCCAGGGGAAGGTTTAAAAGAATTTGGGCGCAAGCATGGTATTATGATTGGCTGTGTACTGGAAAAGTGGCTGAACTTTAAACCACTTTGGAATAAGACTTCTGTTTTTTTTCTGACCACCCAGCTGCTAGGAAATGAATTAAAGCAGATAATGCAATAAAAAGCCTTCAGAATGGTGCTAATTATATCTTAAATTCTACATTGCAAGTCTTCCAAAAATACATTTTTCCCTGTGCAGTTGGCTTCACCCATTTGCAAGATGCCTCCAAACAGGCCCTTGATTGCTGATGCTTTTTAGAATATTGTCACAGAATATTCTTTTAACAACCCTATCATCCTTTGCGGGGTGGAGTCTGGGCCACTGAATAGAGCTTGCAGAGTGTTTTAATGGCCGGATGTCCTTCCTGTCACCAATGCGGAGTTTTGTTCAGCAAATATATTCTCAGGAGGCCCACAGAGAGAAATATTTGCCTCTACCTAGGATCAAACTCACAGCTTCCTGATTGTGAGACGAGAGCTCCACTTCTAGGCCACCGTACCACTCCCGGTATAAATTACAAATTTCTTTGCTACGGTAGAGTTTTCAACCTCCGTATTATGTACACTGAATCTCTTTCTCTTTGGCTAATGTATTTCAATGCAATCTTTTAACGCATAATTCCTGATTTATCTCACCTCTCCATTTTTATTTTTATTTTTGCTTTTCCTAGCACTTTTTCACTTCCTTTGGTGCCCGGGACAGGACGTACATGATGATGTTTCGCCTCTGGCAGAATGCCCTCCTTGAAAAGGTAAGAAGTATTGATTTCTCTTCTTTATCAAATTTATTTGCCGCCCATCTCATAGATTCAGGCTTTCAAAAAAGCAGCTGGACTTTCTTGTGGAAAAGCCCTTTTCCTCTAGGTTAAGTTGGACGGCTGAATTGTGTCCTCATGCGTTGGTTCTCTTACGTTGCGCTGTGCGTTGTGTTGTAGTAGTAGTTTAGTTTTCCCCAATGTACATGTCCAGTTGCCTTTTTGAAAACACCCTTGGGACTCCCTAGAATTGTAGAAGCTCTCTTGGAAGGCCAAAGATGGTGGCAGAGGATATGTTGGCCTTCTGACAAGAACTCTGATTAACCTGTTGATCCATGGCCATCGTGTCCAGAGTGTGCCTCTAACACAAGGATGTCCAGTACAGATATCCTGGATGCTGTGGCTTATAGGTTCTAGGACAAGAGAAGCTCAGTAACCCCCTCCATAAATTTCTTTTTCCTCCAATTAGAGATTGCTCAAAGTGGCAAAAACACACACACCCTTCTTGGCTAAGTCAGGGGTGTCCAATTTTGGCCACTTTAAAACTTGTCACTTTAACACAAGTCTTAAAGTTTCAAGGTTGGACACTCCTAACATGATCTCAAAATTCCAGATGGTAGTTGATCTAAGACTGTCTACCCTTGTCTGTGAGCTATGTAAATTAGTTCTTCTTAGTTTTTCATCTAGCTAAAAGACTAATGACCAGGGTTGACCCTTCAGTATTATCCCCATGGGCCATTTGACACCAGGAAACAAGCTTGTTACCAAATTCCAACAGTGAGTTGAAAAATTCCAGCGTAAAATGTAACAGGATTCCGATTGATACGTCCAAATTAGGAAACCTAATTTGTCCTTTTCAGTCTTCTGTTCTAACCTCTCTTCTTGCTGCTTGGAAGTGATCTGATAACTCTGAAAATTGCTGATAATTTCACCCCAATAACTGCTCAGCTTGTATTCCAAGAATGCATTTTCTCTTCCCTTTCGTGCCCCCTTCTATGGGTTTAACTTATTTTCACCTGCTAATTTTCGAGAAGCGTATCACCCTTTGCAATAATGGAAGCCTTATAGTCAGTCTAATGTCCTCCAAGGATGAATCAACACACACACACACACACAAATACATAACACAGCTGCAATTCAAATGGTTTTTGTTCCTGGATAATTATCACATGCATTTAAAAACAAAAGGCGGAGGAGGAAGAGCTGAAACTGCAGATCCATTGTGGGTAGCTTCCTAGAAGGGAGTGGGTTCCAATGTCATGTTGCCATGCTGTGAACATTTTTTTTTCTTCTTTGCAAGCCTGCAAATCCACATACTTCACAGCATCCATTTGGGTAGCACTGTCCCAAAAGTGCTTTTTCAAGAGGCAACTGGATGTCTTCAAAAAAAAACCCAAGAAAGTCCACTTGCCTCTTGAAAAAAGCTAAACCGTGACCTGGATGACTGAGAATCTCTATAGACATTTGGGTAGCCATGTTCTTAAAATTCTTATGAGCAAAGTATCAGAGATGCTGTCAATTGCTTTCCATGGGGGATACTGATTCATAGAATAGAATGGAATGGAATAGAATAGATATTGGAATGTAGAGTAGAATATAATTAGAATAAAATAAAATTAGAATTAGAATAGAATAGATCATGGAATGCAATACAATGGAATGGAATAGAATAGAACAGAACAGAATAGAATAGAATAGAATAGTTGGAATGTAGAGTAGAGTAGAGTAGAGTAGAATAGAATAAATTAGGGTAGAGTAGAATAGAATAGAATGGAATGGAATAGAATAGATATTGGAATGTAGAGTAGAATATAATTAGAATAAAATAAAATTAGAATTAGAATAGAATAGATCATGGAATGCAATACAATGGAATGGAATGGAATAGAATAGAATAGTTGGAATGTAGAGTAGAGTAGAGTAGAATAGAATAAATTAGGATAGAGTAGAATAGAATAGAATGGAATGGAATAGAATAGATATTGGAATGTAGAGTAGAATATAATTAGAATAAAATAGAATTAGAATTAGAATAAGAATAGAATAGATCATGGAATGCAATACAAAGGAATGGAATGGAATAGAATAGAATAGGGAATAGAATAGAATAGAATAGAAAAGCAGAGTTAGAAGGGACCTTGCAGTAAACTCTCCACAATTTCAGAGAAATCCAGTCTCTATTTAAAAACCTCCAGTGTTGGAGCATTCACAACTTCTGGAGGCAAGTTGTTCCACTGGTTAATTGTTCTGACTATTAGGAAATTTCTCCTTAGTTCTAGGTTGCTTCTCTCCTTGATGAATTTCCATCCATTGATTCTTGTCCTGCCTTCAGGTGCTTTGGAGAATAGTTTGACCCCCTCTTCTTTGGGGAAGCCCCTGAGATATTGGAAGATTGCTATCATGTCACCCCTAGTCCTTCTTTTCTTCAAATTTAGACACATCCAGTTCCAGCAACTGTTCTTTATATGTTTTAGCTTCCAGTCCCCTAATCATCTTCTTCTTGCTCTTCTTCTCTGCACTCTTCACTTTGTTCCTCTCCAGCCTTTGTGTCCAAAGGAGCTTTGGCATTTTGTACATCAGTGTTACGGCAACGAGCTGGGGTTGACAAGCGATGATGAAGACTACGTTCCTCCTGACGAAGATTTCAACACCATGGGGTAAGCTCCTATGCCTGAACTGAGCCATGAAAACAAGACTGGAAAACGCCAAGATTTAATGCTCACAAACCAGAGATATCCTCACCATTCTAGGGCAGTGTTAGTCAACCTTTATAACTTTATAAGCTGAGCGGACTTCAACTCCCAGAATTCCCCAGCCAGAATTGCAAGAAGACCTTATCATTATCTCCCATCCTCTAAGATACTTTAAGCCCGTGACAGATGCAAAAAAGTATGTAAATGTTCTGGAATGGAATTTGGGTAGAAAATGGGTGTGTCAACGTAAAAGGAAAGGTGATAATTGAAGCTCCTCTTTGGTGGTCTCAGCTGCACTGTGAGGTGAATGTTTTTATTGCACAAGGTTTGCTCTTCAATGCTTGATAAGAAGACTAACTGTGGGATTGATCCAATTCACCCGGATTTTGCTTATTATTATTTTTTTAAAGTTACTGTGAGGAGATCCCTGTGGAAGAAAACGAAGTCAACGATAGCTCCTCCAAAAGTAGCATGGAGGTCAAAGCTGAAGTGAGCCCTCAGCTTCCTAAGAAGTCTCTTACCAACAGCAGCACGTTGACTCCTACAACAAACAATGAAGTTCCAATCCCGGTAGGTCTTCTTCTTCTTCTTCTTCTTCTTCTTCTTCTTCTTCTTTTCTTCTTCTTCTTCTTCTTCTTCTTCTTCTTCTTCTTCTTCTTCTTCTTCTTCTTCTTCTTCTTTTCTATTCTTTTCTTCTTCTGCTTCTCTTCTTCTTCTTTTCTTCTTTTTTCTTTTCTTCTTTCCTTCTCCTTCTCCTTCTCCTTCTCTCTCCTTCTCCTTCTTTCTCCTTCTCCTTTCCTCCTCCTCTCGTCTCCCTTCTTCTTCCTTCTTCGTCTCTCCTCCTCCTCCTTCCTTCTCCTCTCTCCTCCTCCTCCTTCTTCTCCTCCTCCTTCTCTTCCTCCTCCTCGTCCTCCTCATCCTCGTCCTCCTTTTTCTTCTCCTTCTCCTTCTTCCTCTTTCTCTTCCTCCTCCTCCTCCTTCTTCCCTTCTCTTCTCTCTCTCCTTCTTCTCCTCTCCTTCTCTTCCTCTCCTCCTGTCTCTTCTCTTCTCTTCCTCCTCCTCTTCCTCTCCTCCTCTCCTTCTCTCTCCTTCCTCCTTCTCTTCTCCTATCTCCTCCTCCTTCTTTCTCTCTTCTTCCTCCTTCTTCTCCTTCTCCTTCACCTTTTCCTTCTCTTTCTCTTCCTCGTCCTCCTCCTTCTTCTTCTCCTTCTCCTTCTCTTCTTCCTCTCTCTCCTCTCCTTCTTCCTTCTCTTCCTTCCTCGTCACCTCCTTCTTCTCTCCTTCTCCTTCCCCTCTCGTTTCCTCCTCCTTCTTCTCCTTCTCCTTGCTCTCTTCCTCCTCCTTTCACCTCTCTCCTCCTCTCTCCTCCTCCTCCTCTCTTCCTCTCTTCTCCTTCTCCTCCTCCTCTTCTCTCATCTACGTTTTACGCTTGTGCTCCTCTCCCCTATCTTCCCTCCTCTCTTTCCAGCCCCTTCCCGTTTCCCGTTTCCTCCAGCTTACAGTTATAGTCGCGACAGATGGCAGCTCCAGCTATCCCAAGGTAACAGTGATTGACGTTCTTCTTCATGTCCTTCTAGTATGAAGGGATCGTTCCTGAAGAAGAAGAGGTTCTGGACACACCGACCGAGAAGGAGATGACAATTGCGAATCTCATTGGAGACAAGATTGACATCATCGCCCCTGTGAATTCTCCTTCTCTGGATTTCAATGACAATGAGGACATTCCAACTGAACTCAGCGATTCCTCTGAGACTCATGATGAAGGTGCTTGGCTGGCATCCACAGGTGTCATGGTGGGGTTAGGGTTTATTGTCCTTCTGTGTCTTACCCATGTTCAGTACCATAGTTGACCCAGTTGACTTGGGTTTCCAAGTTAAAGAGTTCCCTGTCACTTCATATCTGTATTCTCATCTTAATTTTTCTGAGAAACATGAAATCTTTTTTGTTACTATTTCTGTGTTGAATTACTTAGGGAATCTGTATTTTTAGTTAATGGTTATAGGTTCCATGAATATTCCCGTGGCAAATTCCATTGTAAGAATTAAGCTAGAGAAAAGTTTGATATAATTGAAGAAAGTTGAGTTGTGAAGAAGCATCTCGAATGGTAGTATTCCTAATGATGCATTTTTGGTGGGTCCTATTGTCCTGAAGACAGAGTGGTGCGGCGGCCTAGAAGTCGATCTCTCACCTCACAATCAGGAGGCTGTGAGTTCAACCCTAGGTAGAGGCAGATTTTTCTCTCTCTGGGTACGATGAGTATATATCTGCTGAATATAACTCTGCATTGGCAACAGGAAGGGCATCTGGCCAGGAAACACTCAGCTCCATCCACTTACCCAGATTCCACCCCATAAGGGATTATGGGGTCATTAAAAAATGATGATGAAGATGTTATCCTGAAGACCTCTAAAGCTTTTGAATTTGTGGTTCACTTTTTGAACAATGTTGGGCTTAGCTGTTTGGATCTAGACTTGTTTCAAGTATTGGAGCATCCGTGTTATATTTTTGTAGTGAGTTAAAATATTCTGTTTATTGCTCTGCCAAGATACGTCTCCTAGGAATCTGACCTGTTAGCTTTCCATTTTGTTCGTCAGGGGAGGTCCAGGCCTTTTATGAAGATCTGAATGGACGACAATACATGAATGAAGTCTTCAACTTTAGTGTGGATAAGCTTTATGACCTGCTCTTCACAAACTCTCAGTTCTTAAGGGATTTCATGGAGCAACGACGGTTTTCTGGTAAGCCCTCATCAGCCCATACAGGAAGCCCTCGACTTGCAACTGTTGTTTTTGTGACTTTTACAACGGCACTGAAAAAAGTGACTTAACGATGGTTTTTCACACTTACGACCACTGCAGCATTCCCATAGTCACATGATCAACATTTGGACACTTGGCAACTGGCTCATATTTATGACCATTGCAGCATCCCAGGGTCACATGATCCCCTTTGATGAGCAAAGTCAATGGGGAAGCCAGATTCACTTAACAACCGTGTTATTAATTTAACAACTCCACTGATTCACTTAACGAATGCAGCAAGAAAGGTGGTAAAAGGGGGCAAAACTCACTTAGCAACTGTCTCACTTAGCAACAGGAGTTTTGAGTTCAATTGTGATCCTAACTCGAGGAGTGCTTGTATACTGTAAGCAACCTTGTGATAGGGCTCCGCCAGTTACCCCTCATTTAAATCATGAGTCTCGAGCCAAACTTCCAAAACTTAAAAAGGATTTATTGGGAGTTAACATGTCCGGCACTGCCTGGGTGTAGCCAGCTCTGAGACTCCTAATTCATTGTCAGTCTTGACCCTGGTTTTCCCCCCACCTCCTGGATGTATCTTAATTCATATTCTCCAACGGGACACCTCCATAGCCAAGAGTCATCAATCATGTTCTCCAGTTAGGATTTTGCGTAGCAGAAACTTCACTCACCTAGTTACTATCTTTGAAAACATTTATGGAATGCAGTTTCAATTTTGCAAGCTGCTGCACTGCTCTCCACTCCCTTTCTGTTGACAACTCTAAAAAGACCATAGAAATATTTTATGAGTTGACCTTCAGCTCCCCTCTCTTCTTGAAGGTGCCCTGTACAACACAAAAAGAAAACAAATTTATTGCAAGCATAGGACTTAGGGTTGTGAATCCCTTGTCTATCAGCTGGCTTCATCTCACCCATGTTGGATTTCATGCCCATTTTAGATACAAAAACAGTACCGTATGTTTTTGACCTTTTCTGCAAAGCTTTTAATGTTCTGTGAAAGGACCAGGACTCTCCAACGTATAAACCTTTCTAACCTCCAAAATATAGCAGTTTTAAAGGTTTGGGTTCCAAAAATTTAGATTGGGATGTGGTGGTGGGGAAAATGAATCCTAAAACTCATTTAATTTTTTTTAAAATCCCTGGCCCAAGCAACAATGAGTTTTCACTTCTTTCTGATCCTCCTGCATTGCCTAATTCTCTTCTCAGATAATATTAGAAAGCTGTAGTTATAGAAAATAGCCTTTTTCGCCTGCAAGAATAAATATTTTCCCAGTTTACGCAATTAGCATTGGATTATTTCTTCAAGAAGCTCAAGTTTATTGTAAAAGGGATTACTAGATGGGCTTCAGCGATGGAATCAGCTTTCCGTTTATTCTGGTGGATTTCCCAGAGAAATGCAATCCTCTGAGAAAGCTTAGCAAGTGGCTTAAAATCCTCTTAGGTTCTTTAAGTCCCTGAACACAATCAAAATTATTATTATTTTTAACTGAGAAAGTTTAGCAAGTGGCTTAAAATCCTCTTAGGTTCTTTAAGTCCCTGAATACAATCAAAATTATTATTATTTTTAACTATCTATGGTCTTTTAAAATCCCATCAGGACTTCTTTCGTTTTGCCTGAAGCAAATTAAAGTCTTGCAAAACACACTTAAGGACCATTGGAAACGTGCTTTTTCAAGAGGCAACTGGACTTTGTTTTTCCTTGAAGGCATTTCGCTTGTCATCCAAGAAGCTTCTTCAGTTCTGGAGTTCAGTTCTTCAGAACTGAAGAAGCTTCTCAGATGAGAAGCGAAACGTCTTCAAGGGATAAAAACCCAAGTCCAGTTGCATCTTGAAAAAGCACCTTTGGGACAACCATGACTTGGATGACTAAGTATCTCCATAGACTTAGAGACCATCTCACCATTTTATTGGCTTTCTTTTACAATATCTCAGAACTTTTTTGTGTTGCTTTGGCTGAAGCTGAGCAAATTGTGGGAGAAGGGAGAGGGAGAAAGAATTCGGTTTTGAATAAAAAAATAAAATCTTTACAAAAAAGTCTTTGTGTAAGACCTTTTTAGATTCCTGAGAGTCATATCAACTTTGGGAGGTATTTTTTGACTCTCGTGTCTTCCTCTTAATGCTGCCCTTCAATCTCTGGATCTGAAAGGATTCAGAAGAAAGTCAGTCTTTACAAGAACAATCATCTATGGGCTCAGCATCGGTTTTATTTTTTAAAAAAAGGAGGGACCAAGAATGGACCTTTGAATTAAATGGAATTGAGCCAAGTTAAGAACTCATGCTAAACAATAATGTCCGGTGTCTGTTGTGTTGAATCAGCCAACTAAAGTGGAGGTGGGCTCATCGGCAACACTTGATCTTGGAGTTGGTCGTGGGAGAATATTTTTTTCTTTCCCTTGGGGACTGAAATGTTACCTCCTCCCTTCTATGAGGCAACGTTCTTCCTTCCCCCCTCAAAGAGCATCCTTCGCTTCCCTTTCTCCTTAGATATTGTTTTTCATCCATGGAAGAAGGAAGACACTGGCAATCAAAGCAGAGTTATTCTCTACACCATCACTCTCACCAACCCCCTGGCTCCAAAAACTGCCACCGTTACGGAAACTCAGGTAAGAAGCTCCGGTTTAGCCTTTGAAGCCTCTCGGTTGAGGTTCTTCTTGAAATAGGGACCTTGTGTCCTCCTCAGAAGACCAAACGCTGACCATTTATGGTGCTCCTTTTCTCATCTCCCCAGACAATGTACAAAGCCAGCCAAGAAAGCGAGTGCTATGTTATAGATGCCGAGGTGCTAACTCATGATGTTCCTTACCACGATTATTTCTACACAATTAATCGTTACACATTGACGCGTGTTGCCAGGAACAAATGTCGACTCAGGTGAGTTTTCCCTTAACATTAGGCTGTGACCTTAACACCTGCTGTTTATGTTTGATGGCTTCTGTCTGAAATACTTTGGTTGGTGTCGGGGTGGGATTTTTCCCAGTTCTATAGAGCCGGTAACTCTGAAGAGCATCAGACACCAAACCGGTTCTGTGTTTGCTGCTGTTTGGCCCACCCACCCGCCCGGGCTCTTACCTGACCTTTATTTCCTGCTTTTTCAACCTCAACCTCACAGCTGAGGTTGAAAAAGCAGGAAAAAAGAGGTTTTCCAAATGTGGGCACCTGCGCACAGCGCTTTTCAACTGTCCGGGTGGCACAGCTAAAGGTTTTTTTACACGCGCGCACAACAAAACATAGTCACCGAATCAGCAATAACACCGGTTGAATCCCACCACTGGTTGGTGTCTGTTTCTGTGCCTGGAATAATATATTTTTGACAGTATTTTTTGGTAGTTCCTGAGCCATTTCAGTAACGACCGGGATAATTTTTTTGGCATCTCTGTAACTCAGCAATCGATTTTTCAAAGGAGAAGCTACCATGCTTCCCCAAAAGTAAGACCCTGTCTTATATTGTTTTGCCACCAAAAAAAGGCACCAGGTCTTATTTTCGGGGGATGTCCTTCACCGACTAACCTCACTTGCACGCATCGCCCCCGGCCTCCTTTTTGCTGTCAGGGGCCATTATCTGCAAGACCGCGTTCTGACGGTAGTCTCCCACCGACCTGTGCGCTTCCATGGGGAGGGCCTCCTTCGGGTCCCGACGGTATCTATGTGCCTCCTGGTGACCCCAAGGAATAGGGCCTTCTCTGTGGGGGCACCCACCCTCTGGAATGGGCTGCCTACTGAGCTACGTAAAAACACCGACCTAAGAGCATTCAGACGTGCACTGAAAACTTGGCTGTTCGAGCAGGCCGGCCTGGGCTGAAATGGGAGTTTTAAAAAGTAATTTTAGAATTCTGGGTTTTAGATTTTGGGATTTTAAATCCAGAGTTTTATTGTTAATTTATTGGAGTTGGGCTATATTTTAGTGGCAGCCTTAAGATGTTTAATCTTCTTTTAACTTTTATAATGTGGATATTTTATAGTTGGCTGTACACCGCCCTGAGTCCTTCGGGAGAAGGGCAGTATATAAATGTGTGTAAATAAATAAAAATAAATAAATTAGGAACTTCTTCTTCTGCAGCTGGCAAAGCTTTCTTGAATGCCTCTGCAGCCAATAACAGAGCTCTGGATCGATCCGGAGCTTTGTTGTCAGCTACAGAGACCTTCAGGAAAGCCTTGCCAGCTGCAGAAGAACTGGACCAGCAAGGCAGGTGTTGGGATGTACAAGGCCTAGCTACATCTATCCAAAGGTAAGTAGTAGGGCAGCTCCACCCCCTATCCCCAGCCCAGCTTAATTTTTTCCTGTCCACTCTGGAGTGGGTGGGATCTTAATTAGGGCTTATTTTTGGGGGTAGGGCTTATATTGGGCACATGTATAAAAATCAAGCTAGGACTTACTTTCAGGGTAGGTCATATTTTCTGGGAAACAGGGTACTTTGGATAAAGATTTAGATCAGGGACAACAAACCTGGTGTGAAACTTTTGCAGGGAAACAGATTTGAGCCAACTAAACCTGAATAGATGCTTGGAAGATAGTGGCTTGTTTCTTACTAGCACCTGGACAGCCAACTGATAGGGAAACTACAGGGAGCTTAGAAGGTCTTTGAGATTCTTTTCATCGCTACAATTTTTCATTTCAGGGTTTCTACAGAGCTACGTTACAGAAAACAGCCATGGGGACTAGTGAAATCCTTCATTGAGAAGAACTTTTGGAGTGGTCTTGATGACTATTTTCATCACTTAGGTGAGAGGCTGCAGAACCTATCCGATGGAATTACCTTCTTCGCCTTTTCATTTGCAGAGTATGGAATTGGACTTGTTGTTGGAGTCAACGGTCAATCTCCAGATCAGGGATATCTTAAAGTTGTTGGCAACTTTAAGATTGGTGGACTTCAGCTCCCAGAATTCCCCAGCCAGCCATGGTTGGACACTCCTGCTCTAGATAAATCTGGAGACTTCTTAACAATTCTAGGTTGAAAAATAAGAATTCATATTAAGATTTTAGCTCTGCAGTCTAATACATCAGTACTTTTTAAAAAGAGATATGTAAAAACTACCAAAACAAGGAATCATTCAAGGTCCTTGAATCACTTCTGCTCTGTTGAAGTATGAATGCTGATCCTGACCTAGCAAATATTTATTTTTATTTATTTATTTTATTTGTCAATTGCTTACAAGATAATAGGTATAAGTAAAACATAGTTATGAATACATGGATACATATAAGAAAAATAAAAGAAACAATAGGACAGGGACGGTAGGTGCGTTGGTGCGCTTATGCACGCCCCCTACAGACCTCTTAGGAAAGGGGTGAGGTCAATAGTAGACAGTCTAAGGTTAAAGTTTTTGGGGTTTGGGGAAGAAATCACAGAGTCAGGTAGAGTATTCCAGACATTGACCACTCTGTTGTTGAAGTCGTATTTCCTGCAATCAAGTTTGGTGCAGTTAACCTTGAGTTTGTATCTATTGTTTGCTCTTGTGTTGTTATGGTTGAAGCTGAAGTATTCATTGACAGGTAGGACATTGCAATGTATGATTTTATATACTATACTTAGATCGGACCGAAGGCGGCGTAGTTCAAGGTTTTCTAGGTCTAGAATTTCGAGTCTGGTGGCATAAGGTATTCTGCACCGAGTAGAGGAGTGAAGAACTCTTCTTGTAAAATAAATAGATTAGTAGTTTGTCACTGAGCCTGCAGGTTTGGATTGAACCTGGGTTTTGCCTCCTATGGAATATTCCTGGATTACATTGCTGAGATTTGTTAACAACCTGCCTAACAAAAGTCATGTTTTTGTTTAATTTAGGTGGAAAAACAGAGAATCTGTAAGCCTTCAGAATGATGCTCATTATATCTTAAATTCCTTCCTCCCAAGTCTCCCAAACGTTAGGTTCTCCCCCATATAGTTGGCTTCACCCATTTGCAAGATGCCTCCAAGCAGGCCCTGATTGTTGATGCTTTTTAGAATATCACCGTCGTCATCATCTTCTTTTAATGACCCCATAATCCTTTGCGGGGTGGAGTCTGAGCCACTTAATGGAGCTTGCAAAGTGTTTTAATGGCTGGATGCCCTTCCAGTCACCAATGTGGAGTTTTGTTCAGCAGATAAATTCTCAGTGTGCCCCAAAATAGAATATTGTTGTCTTACCTACAAAATAATCGTCTCCTCTCTAGAATAGAGGTTGGGAAGAGGTCACTGCCTTTTGACCAAGCTGAACTATTCTTCTTCTTCCCTCGTTCTCTTCTTTCCACCTGTCTTCTCCCTGGCAGAGAGTGAATTGACCAAAACCGAGAGTTTGTATCTAGCAGAACTTCACAGACAGTCACCCAAAGAGAAGGCGAACAAACAATCTTCAGTACGGCGAAGGAAACGACCCCATACACACTTGAGGGGGCCTCATCTGGAGGAAGTATTGAGCCCTGTTACCACTCCCACAGATGAGGAGGTTGTAAGTCGAATCAAGCGTGTGGCAGGTATGATGTGTTGCAGATGAAGTGCAGTTGCAACAGATGAAGTGTGGTTGGGATTGATGGGACCGAAAGAGGTCCAACAGTATGGTTTCATCAAGGGTGTAGCACAGGCATCTTCAGTGGTAAATTATACTTCTTGGAGGATTATATATCTAAAGCAAGGTTGAGAAACCTCCAGTTGATTGTCTATGGAGATTCTCAATCATGCAGGTCATGGTTGTCCCAATGGTGCTTTTCCAAAAGGCAGCTGGACTTCCTTGGGTTTTTTTTTCCCTTGAAAACATTTCGCTTCTGAGGAACTGAAGAAGCTTCTTGGATGAGAAGCAAAATGTTTTCAAGGAAAAAACACAAGGAAGTCCAGTTGCCTTTTGGAAAAGCAGCTTTGGGACTCCAGTTCATTGACCAAGTCTGATCCCTCCCCTGGCTGGTGTGGGAGATCAGTTGATTTCCAACTCTAACCGCAGACTTTTTGAGAGCAAACCTTGTTTGATTTCTGTTTGATAATTTATCCTTGTTCCTTGGCAGTTGAAGACAGTTTGTCCTTGTTCCCTGGCCTGGTTCCAGGGTCCCTTTTTTTCTCTCTGCCCCACTCAAAGAGCTACTGTTGAGGTTCTGACTGATGAATACAACCAAGCTAGCACTGTTGAGACAATCCGATCCCTTAATGCAAAACTTATATTGAGTGCATCATTATGGCACAGAACGAAAGCAAAACCAGCTCTGGCTAATTCCTGGGCAATTCAATATAATTAAAGTATAGAATCCTTCCTCCCTTCTATTAGTGCAGATCACATTGTCCAATGGAGCGTCACAATATTGTTATGAGAAGAGGTCTTGAATGTCTGGCAACCACCTGCTGACTCGACCTTGGTTCTCACGGCTTGATTGCTTACAATCCACATTCCAACTCCCCTCCCCCTCCCCCCAATAGTTAGTTGGCAAGCTGAGAAGCAGTAAAAATGAAAGCAGCCTGTAAACTTCAAAGCTGGACCGTTACATGAGATAGATCTTCAGTATGCTTGAAGGACAGCCTGAAGTTGTGCCTCGCAGAGCTAGATTTGAGAGGATGAGGAAAGAATGTCCACTCTAGGTGTCTCTTCAGTCAACCACATCTGTTCCTTTTCAGGTTCCACTCAAACACGGCACATCCCTGAAGAAAGTCCCAGCAGCTTCCACTTGCAGAGTGTGTCCAAATTACTGCTTGTTATTAGTTGTGTGTAAGTAACTCCTTAACCTGGCTTGATTTCATTTCCGCCCCCTTTACTTCCGCGATAGTTTTGTGATGAGTTTCATTCCTGGTCTTACTCTGTTTCATTTCACAAGCCAAGGCTACCAAAAAGGCAAGTCTTATCGTTCTAGTTGTACATAAGCCAACATTGATTTCACTCCCCGTGGGTACAATTGGAGCGTCTTTTCAAACGCCAGCCTCCGACAGCGTTCACCTGCTGGTACGAAATGTCCCAGCAAAGCATCGTCAGAAAACGCTATTGTCTTCATGCTCGCCCATAGATCGCCAACAGAACCTTGGCTCACCGCCTTCATTTTCGCACCACACCTTAATTGTTTTACTGCTCACACGTTTTTGTTACCTTGATTGCTTTCCTGTTTTCGGCTTTTTATATGCAAATTGGGAGTTGGTTGGTCTGAGTTTGGTGACAGAGGCTGGAAGTGGAGGAGAATATGTAGAAATATAAATGGCCTGCTTAGACCAGTGATGGTGAACCTTTTCGACACCGAGTGCCCAAACCGAAACGTGCATGTATGTGCATGTGCTGGAGCACCAGAAAACCGAATACCAGTTGGCCAGTGCATGCATGCCTGGTTTTTGGCTGTTTTTGGTTCTTTTTGGCTGTTTTCAGGCCGTTTTTCAGACCATTTTTGGGCCAAAAATGCCCCCCAAATGGCCTGAAACATGTCAAACATGCCCCCAAACAGTCTGTTTTTGGGCGATTTTCCAGCTCTTTTCAGGAGCTCCAGTGCCCGCAAAGACCAGTTGGCTGGCACTGGAAACCAGAAGAATAGCTGGCAACTGCATATGTGCCCACTGAGCGGGTTCTGCATGCCACCTCTGGCACGCATGCCATAGATTCGCCATCACAGGCTTAGACTGTAGCAGGAGTGGGCAATTTTATGTCCCGTTCTCAGCATGGCGGGCTCAGGGATTCTGGGAATTGAAGTCCATAGGTTGTAAATTTGTCATAGTTGCCCACTCCTGGATTGGAGACTATAACAGAGTGTAATTCTGACAGCGTTTAGGGGGAAGTTAGAAAGAAGCTAGGGATTAGCACCTCATTCCCACAGATTTTCAAATGGCATGAATTCTTAGCGCTAGCGTTTTCCTTGAGAGGTTTGAGCAACCTGGTCAACTTGTTCCAATATTTGTCATACTGATGGGTCTAACTCGGATTCTGCCTCTGCTGGTTTCTTGAGGTTGGGTGCTTCCCTACCCCCTTGTCACTCTGTGATTTCCCTGCTGTGTGCATGTCCTTCAGAACTTCCCTTGCGATCTTCTCCTCTCCTAATCTTTGCTTTCCCTCGTCTTTTCTCTTTCCTGCTCCCGTTAGGATTTGTTTCAGGTATATTGCCTTCTTTCCCTTTTAACGCTATCCTTCTTATCTGCCTCTTTCTCTCTTTGCATCTCGGTTGGTTAAAGCTGGCTCTCTTTCACTCTGGCTGCCTGATCTCGACTTAGATTTGCTGGTTCTCCATTCTTGGGCTGAAGCTTTTATTATTTATTTTGGCTTTTCCCTTTTTTCCCCTTGCGTTCTTTTCTGTTCTTCAAACTGAATGCAAATAGCACCAGCAAAAAATAATAATAATAATAATAATAAATATTTATTTATATACCACTCCTCTCCCAAAGGACTCGGAGCGGTGCACAGCCATACAATTAAAACAATAAATATGTGAAAAGTTAAAACTAAATTAAACTAAAGGCCCTGGCTGAAAACAATTAAAACCCCTCCCTAAAACCCTAAAATTTAATATAAAAGTTAAAACACCCAAATCTAAAATCAGCCCAAGCCAGCCTGGTCAAGGTTTTCAAAGCACGCCTGAAGGTCCCCAGGTCCGTGGCTATATGTAACTCCGGAGGCAACCCATTCCAGAGGGCAGATGCCCTTAGATTTATATACCACTTCACAGTGCTTTTACAGCCCTCTCTAAGTCAGCCTCTTGCCTCCAACAATCTGCGTCCTCATTTTACCCACCTTGGAAGGATGGAAGGCTGAGTCAACCTGGAGCCGGTCAGAATCAAATACTGGCAGTGGACAGAGTTTGCCTGCAATACTGCATTCTAGCCACCGTGTTCCTTCCTTCCTTCCTTCCTTCCTTCCTTCCTTCCTTCCTTCCTTCCTTCCTTCCTTCCTTCCTTCCCTCCCTCCCTCCCTCCCTCCCTCCTTCCCTCCCTCCCTCCCTCTCTCCTTTCTTTAGCACATAACACCTAGACTTATATAAAATGTTAAGTGGCCATTATTGCACATTCCGCAAGGCCTGGAAAAGTTTTATGTCCTGTGGATTTCAATTCTCAGCATGGCTGGCTTAGGAATTCTGGGAATTGAAGTCCCACAGGTCATAAATTTCTCATTGTTGACCACTTCTGTTTGGAGACTACCATAGAGTGTAATTCTGATAACCTTAGGGAGAAGTTAGGAAGAAGCTATGGACTGGCACCTCTTCCTTCCCCATGCCAGAGGTATAGTGACCGTCCCACAGATTTGGCATGAATCCTTAGAGCTTGCATTGGCAACTGTGCCAATGGTGTGAAACACCTCCCGCCCACCCGCCCAAATTGGTTCACGTCCTACCTTGTAAGGCTTCAGGAAACCATGAAAAATAAAACTGCTGCAGTAACCCTTTCCGTCATAAATGCTACCGTTTGCATTGATCGCTTTTTGATGCCTTCTTTTATGATTTGAGCCAGACTTTCAGGGACTGTGTTTTTGTGTTGCAAAGTTGCCGACCCTTTTATTGTGGGAGCCCTTCCGTGTGTCTTGATTGCAGCCGTGAAAGGGAGGGGAAAAAATGGTGGGGCAGGGAAGAAGAATTCCTGCTGCTTGTCGATAATTCTTCTTCTCCTCCTCCCCCCCCCCTCTCTTTTTCTTTCAGTTTGGTGCTTTTGGTCATCCTTAATATGTTGCTGTTCTACAAGCTGTGGATGTTGGAATACACCACTCAGACTTTGACGGCATGGCAGGGGCTGCGTTTACAGGAAAGGTAACGGATGCAGGCGGAGGAACAAGCTGAGACTGTTTTAACTACATTCCATGTACATGGAGACTCACAATGTCCTTTCTTTCTTTCTTTCTTTCTTTCTTTCTTTCTTTCTTTCTTTCTTTCTTTCTTTCTTCTTTCTTTCTTCTTTCTTTCTTCTTCTTCTTCTTCTTCTTTCTCTTCCTTCCTTCCTTCCTTCCTTCCTTCATTCCTTCCTTCCTTCCTTTCCCTCCTTCTCTATTCTTTCTTTCTTCCGCTCTCTTGTTCCTCTGTTTTCTCTTTTTCCTTCCTTTCTCCCTCCTTCTTATCTCTTCCTTTCCTTCCTTCCTTCTCTTCCTTCCTTCCTTCCTTCCTTCCTTCCTTCCTTCCTTCCTTCCTATCCTGTCCTTCCTTCCCTTCCTTCCTTCCTTCTTTCTTCTCTTTCTTTCTTTCTTCTCTCTTCTTTCTTTCTTTCTTTCTTTCTTTCTTTCTTCTTTCTTTTTTCTTTCTCTCTCTCTCTCTCTCCTCTCTCTCTTCTCTCCCTCTCAACTCCCCTCTCTTTCTGCTACCCATCTCTATCAATGACTCTCAGTGTCTTACAATTTAAAAAAAATATCTCAAGAATAGCAGAGTCGCAAGGGGATGTATTTATTTATTAAATTTGTTTGCCACCCAACTCATCACGCTATTACAATCAGGGCATTAAAAACATTTTTTAAAAAATGAAATACAAACATCCAAAATAAAATTTGGCTGTAAGAAAGATTCCCGGCTGGCTTCAAGTGCTTTCATGTCTCAACAGGTTACCCCAATCTCAGACTGAGTGGGCCCAGTTATTAGAGTCCCAGCAGAAATATCATGACACGGAACTCCAAAAATGGCGAGAGATCATCAAATCATCAGTGGTTCTCTTAGATCAGGTGAGAGCTACCTCCAACCTAGAGGAGAAACCGTGGGTTGTGGGCAGGCTGAAGATAAGGCAAGGGAAATAGCAAGCCACTTTGGCACATGTTCCATTTATGTAGGCGAAAGAGTGGCAGAACCTGGGGGTGGAGTCAAACAAGGGATCAGCTTAGAATCCCTATGTAGTCACAAGCGAAGGAGGCCCAATCTCCCTTGAATTCCGCTGATCCTCATCTAACTCCTAGCAGGTGCTAACTGTTAGTTGAGAATATTCCTGGGCATAGTCATGAGTAGCAGTAAATCAGATTAACTAGACGTTCATGTATGGATGTGATCTTTCATGACTGACAATTTATGCCCAGTCTTTCTTCTAAATTGTATCTCACCTATGAGATTATCCTTTGTTTGATTCTCGCAATAACAATTACATTAGGTAGGTAGGATTGAGAGGTACTAAGCAAGGCAAAATCACTAGTAAACTCTTAAGAGAGGATTAAACTCTGGCCTCTCCAGTCAATCCCTTCATCCCCTCACCACACCACATATCCTTATGGAATGGATAATTCCAAACCAAAAAAAAATATTTCCTAATTCCAGGTCTATTTTATTTATTCCTACATAGTAGAGGCATCTGTTGACCTGGAAATCATGTGGGTTCTTTTATAAATGTGCTACATTTGTTGAGTTGCCACAGAACTCTTCACGCAGTGGTGTTATTTGCATGCTGAATTTTGAGCATCAACCTCCCAGACAACCGGTTTTACATTTTCTTTTTTTCTTTTATATATAATTTTTTTTATAATGTTAAACAAAAAAAAATCAATGCCTATATAAACAGTATGTTGTCTGGGTACAGCTGTTTTTAAGAAATGGTAATAATAATGATAATATTTATAACATTAATAAGAATCACATCATAATAATTTGCATATCCATTTTAGTTCAATGTTATTAATGATTTCCTTACGCTTTTAAGTTTCTAATTTCTTACTGTGGCTCACTGGCTGCCAGCGGTGTCAGTGAGGAGGTGGGGGAAGCTCTTGGGCCAGTCCTGGAGTCTGGGGAAGGCTCTGATGGAAGCAGAGATAGGGCCAGGGCTGTCTGACATTGCCCAGCTACCTTAGGAGTCAGAGATAAGTGGGGAAGAAGAACAGCTGGGGCCTGTTCCAGAACTGCGTATGTGCAGAGCTATCAGGAGAAGGGAACAACTAAGAACGGGTCGACTTGGAAGAAAAGGCACAAGTGGACACTGAATGGCCCCTGGCATGGGGAATAAATAGAAGCAAAAGGGGAGTGGTGGTTGCAGGAGACAATAGTTTGTATTTCTTTCAGAAGATTTACTTATTGTGGTTCGTTCCTCAGAGACTCCTTGCCAAAAATTAATGCTCTCAGTCTGGCAATTATCCAAGGATGATAAGGTCTGTTCTTGCACTTAACCCTTGGAAGGGATTATTGCCGGGACTTTTCTGTGTGGGAATGCCATGAATTCACAATAACTAAATAAAAGAGGGAGTTTTCGGGACAAGGAGTCTTGGTTCTGCTAAGCCTGGGTCAGAACATTTCTGTTGCTGCTAGTTCGGCAGTTTTGTGTTTTCAAGACGGCATCCTTGCTTTTTACAGATGAAAGAGTCCCTCATCAGCCTTCAGAAAGGCATCGGCTCTCGCGAATATCGGCACGAATCAGATGAGAAACGGAAACGGTTCTACTAGCAGGCGGGAACACCTGTGGCCAGAGGATTATCGTGCAATACATGTACATAGAGAATGAATATATAGAGAGGTATATATTCATCATCTCCAGATTTTTACAGAAGAAAGAAACAGCTGGCGAAGGCGAGAAAGAGAAGCACGGTGCCGACTGAATTCCAGCCCTGGATGAAGCCAGGAACATCCCCAAGGAAGGGCCAGAATGTGATGGAGGAACTGGGCTTTTCCGGCACTGAGGCATGGTGGGGAAAAAAAATCCACTCTGGCCCTCCTGGATTCATGCACCTTTCTAGGCATTTTCCTGGCTCTTTATTTGTTGATCTGCCTCTCTGAGGTGGGAGTGGGGGAGATGTAGGAAGCCATGAAACTCTCCTTTGGAGTCGATCCTTAGCTGGTCTTGGCACAAATGGCCTATTTGTTCTGGCACGGAGGAACTGTTGTGTTATTTTTCTCGGCAAGAATGCGGTTGGCTGGCTTCCCCCAGGGCGAGTCTTCTTGCCGGCTGCCAAACAGAGCATAGTTGCTTGTTTTCCACCCAGGGTCCCTTTGCGGGATTTCTCTTTCCGTTGGCAAGTGGACTTGGGCACAGGCTTCCCCTCCCCTCCCCGCGCTGCTACTTCGGCCGAGAGCAGCTGCCCCGGCATGTGACGGGATGAGTTTGCTTGAGGAGATAAAACAAGAAGCTATTCTGGCTCAGGAATTCTGGGAGTTGAAGTCCACAAATCATTCAAATTGCCATACTTGGTGGGCCATCCTTGAGTCGCTTTTCTCTCCCCCCCCCCTCCCCTTCCTCTCCTTGTTTCAGCTGGATGGCATCTTCTCTGGTTGTTGTTGCATCCGTTGACCTTTGCAGCTTCAAGTAGTTACTCAAGAGAGCTGTCTCTCCGCTTCAAAGGGCTATCTGTACTTGCAGAGATACCAATGGAAACCCACATCCAGGGCGCTTGAACAGCTCTCGTGTGTAAATGTTCCAAGTGATCCCACAGCAAAACAAAACAAAAAGGCAACAACAGAGATAAAACCCAGGAACATGCCTCAGCTCAGCAAGGGGTTTCAAAATGTCTGCTTTGAACGCCTTGTCCCAAATCTTGTATTTTTGCCTTGTTTCTTCTACCAGTGTAAAGATGGAGAGTTTGAGGAAGAAGCATAAGAAGAAATAGTTCTGCTTTTTGTAGTGAGGGATGGGCCTGACGTTGCTGGGTCTGTCAGCTTGGGCCAAGGCAAGTCACTCTGCATTCACACGAAGCTCTTGGAAAAATTTTTTTTTGAAGGACACTTCTGAAGATACATTCAGCAACTGCTTGATGTGGACTCCTGTTCTTCTTCAGCAACTGATTTCAAATGCAAGAATGCATTTTAATCCTTTCAAGCAGGAGGTGTCCAACCTCGGCAACTTTTCAGACTTGTGGACTTCAACTCCCATCATTCTCTATCCAGCCATGTTGGCTGGAGGATTCTGGGAGTTGAAGTCCACCAGTCTGCGAGTCTTAAAATGTTGCTAAGGTTGGACTCCCTTTGCTTTAAAGAAAGTCCTTCTTGGCGGTCCCTAATGATTGGAGGCCGGAGCATAGCAGTTCTGCAAAACACAGACATGATGAGAATATGGGTTGGTTGAGCTGTGAACAAGAAAATGCAAAAGTGTTTTATTTTTTTTAGGACCTTTTCTTTGGGCAAAAAAAAAATGCCTACTGCTTGAAAGGAGCTAGAATTCCACCAAATTGGGTTTTGTGTGTGTGTGTGGATTTGGTCAAAGCAAACATTTCTCTCATTTGGAATGAAGCAAACCGAAGGCGAGAGCTCAGTTTCATCATGCAAAAGGCCATCATTTCCTAGAACAGGGGTCTCCAATCTTGGCAACTTTAAGCCTTGGTGGGCTTCAACTCCCAGTGGGAGTTGAAGTCCACCAGGCTTAAAGGTGCCAAGTTGGAGATCCCTGTCCTAGACATCCAAAGCAGAGCAGTGGATTCTCTCCGCCTCCTGGTGTAAAACTAGAAATTTCCTGGCAAGAAATAAAAAGAGATTTCCCTCTTTCAGGTTTCATCTGGTGGGTGCCAATCAATGTTTAACTGATCTGCACCAAATACCATCCTCTTCAGCAACTATGACCAGGATATTGTTGATACTGTATGCAGATTATTGAGCCAGAAAGAGAAATCATACTTGGCATGAATTATTCATCTAAATTGGGCCTTTTTGTGATGAAAGTTGGCATTTTCTCTCTGCACACGTCGAAAGATAAACAAAGGAGCAAACCTGAGCCAGCCACAATTTTCTCCTGGATTGACTAGTAGAGGCGCCACAAGAGAACCTCAAGTCCAGATAGACAAGCAGGTCAACCCGATTTCCAGATATTCTCCTTGTTTCCAGGGTGTTGATCAACCCGAATGCAGAGTATCTGCTTTGGCATCCAAGCTTCTGGATTTTACCCCGGGAGCAAACGTTCAGCTGGTTGGAAGTGAATGAAATTACGTTGATTTTTTTTTTTATTTTTCACATGCTCCAACTGGAGAAGCAGGAGGAAAAAAAAATCCATCCTGCATTTTGCTTTGCTTTTTTCTTTTTAATTTTCTTTTGCTAGCTGGCTGGGCTAACTGGCAAGAGATAGCAACTGGAGACAAATATTTCCATAGTCAAACAAAGATTCTTTGTAGGAGGTCAGCATGGCTGGTGGTCACCAGTGGGAGAAAAAGGGTAACTGAGACGATAGTTGGCAGTAAATTTGGGACACTTAACTTGCGGGTTTCTTAGGTTAATTTATTTGCATTAATATATATCTATTCTCACACGATTCTGCTGATTGGCAGTCTTTGGGGATCTACTTGCTGCTTATCTTCGGGCCCTGGATCCTTTCTTGGTGAGAACAGTCAGGTTTGGGGGCCACCAGAGCTTTTCATTCAAAATGATAGAAGTCTCAGATGAACCTCCTCCTTGTGAGGTTTTGCTTCCCTAAAACTTAACAAGGGCGTTGTGAACTACTGTTATTGAAACAAACATACTATTTTCTTTGAAAGAGTGAAAGGTTTGCAGGACAGACTGAAGAAAAACTGTTTTGTGTAGCCTTTTTATTTTAGCTTAATTTTTTTTTTTAAAGAGACCATTGAAGAGAACTTGGGATTCGTGGTCATTTCACAACCGAGCGTTCACAGACTCCCCCCAATGAAATGTATTCTCTTCCTTCTTCTCCCCCCCCCAGGAAATTCTCAAAATTCTCTTTTTTTTTGGAGGAGGAAAGAGGGGACAGCTGCATTGTTTCTAATCCCTCAAGATTTTGCCCATCGGCCTAAACTGTGTTTGCTTTGTTTGAATGCAGAACCCATGGCACGCGTGCCCAAAGTGGCACGCGAAGCCATGTCACCCAGCATGTGCAGCCTTGCCTGTTTGTCTTCTGGGTTTCTGGCATGCATGTGCACACAATGATCAGCTGTCCTTCGTGTGCGCGGCAGTGCTGAAAACCGATGTGTGCATGCACACTGGCCAGCTGATGGTCGGATGCGCATACGTGCCAGAACCTGGAAGTTTGGCTTTTCCGGTGTGTGGCCCCCAACGAGAGCG
Source organism: Bungarus multicinctus (assembly GCA_023653725.1). Lineage (NCBI taxonomy): Eukaryota > Metazoa > Chordata > Lepidosauria > Squamata > Elapidae > Bungarus > Bungarus multicinctus. The sequence goes on along the minus strand of CM042837.1, from coordinate 22,173,774 downwards.
CATGCCATATTTCTGCACCACCTTTCTGGCACTTGGTGCCAAAAAGGTTTGCCATCACTGGTATAGGAGATGTTCACGGTGTTAAATACGCCTGCCAGAAACCGGATTTTGCTTAATTTATATGCAGGATTAAAATGGAGTTTTGTTATCCAGGAGAGACACATAGATGTGTGTGAAAAGGACCCAGTCTTCCTCTGAATTTGTCTTGGCTTTCTCCACTCTGGTTGTGTGTCATTCTACCTTTTTCGTGGTTGGTGAGAGTTTTGATCAGCAAACGGAGCCCATTGTTTTGTTTTGATTTGACTATGCCTTCCACGCTGGTAAGCTTGTCCGTTCATGGAAGGGCTTTGCCGAGGGACGCTTGGTATCTAGAAATAGCTTCTTCAGCCTTCTTCCTGCACTTCCAGTTTTGATTTCTAGGTTGTTGAAGTCCTGGGGTTTTCATTTTAACATAACTGACTGTTCCCTTTGGCTCCTGCAACAGTCAACTCATAAAATCCATTGTTGGCGTCTCAATTTCATAGCAGGGCGCACGAGAGTGACCAGAGGGACTTCTGCTGAGAGAACTTGTAGTTTGGGACCTCCAGACTTCAGAAGGTCTTGGCGATACCTTCGTATTCCCCAACGGTCAATGTTCTGCTGCGATTCTTTGTCTCCTCATGTCCATGCTTCCTTCCTTCATGCTCGGCTGTCTGGCTCACGCTGGTGGGAGCACAGATGACTCTTCTTCTTCTGCCATTCGTCCCTAGATGTGCCAGTCAGCCAAACAGGAGGGTTAACTGTCCCAGCGGCAGCCATACACCCTGCTTGTTGAGAACATGTTCTCCTTTTACCCCCTTCCTTGAAAACAGCAACATGGGATGTTGGCTTCTTTAGGATTTTTGCCCTCTTAAGTGGCCTAACTTAGTGCTAATTTTCTGGCCAATGGTGCGTTCTGAAGTGGTCACGGGGAAGGCAAGTTCTCCCTTCTTTATCGCCCTCAATCTCCTGCTCTTTTTTGACCACGGCTGCTGTGAGAAGATGACGGCGGTGATGGTGACAAGCGTGATTCGCCATGTTTTTATATTACCTCATTTTACTTTGGTCAGTCGAGGTGTGGTGAGGTTTGAAGGACAGGCTTCCCAACTTCAGATTTCCATTTGGGAGCACCATGGGAAGCTCTGGGGATGTTTCTCCACGGGTCAAATTCTCCTATTGATTCTGAGGTCTTTGGAGCAGAGTTGGAGGAGCTACTCAATTTCCAATAACCCAGCTCCAAAACAGGAACAAGTAGCCATCTCCCAATGGTTCCCTGCATGATAAAGATGGTGGGCATCCATCCGTTCTTCTTCTTCCCCCTTTTTTCTCACCTCTGAAGCATGACATTTTGGTCCCCACAACTCATCTTCTTAAGCTGCTGCTTTTTTCCAGATACTTTTGGACTCCCTAAAGAGAGGGAGGTTTTCCAAACGGGAACTCTAAAGGGACTGGACATAAGGCCAAGTAATATTTCCTTTCCCACCTTCCCTGCATTCATTACAGGTGGAAGGACCTGGGACAATTAACAACATAATTCTGGAGCCAGGCCACATGCTAAAGATCTCTTCCCCCAACCCCTCTCCCAACCCTGATTGTGTGTATGCGTGTGTGAGGTTGTGTGCGCAAGTGTGCGTGTGCATAGGATCTGTCTGTGCGAGTCTGTATCTATACTAAACTTTGCGCTGTGCGCGAGGTCTAATATAAGTTGATTACAAAAATAAAAATTGAAAAAACAAACAGGAAATCATCAACCACCACAAGCTTGAGTTGATAGAAGCTAGGAGTTACACAGGCTACAAAGCCAAAATCTTAATGTAAAGTAGCTAGAAAAAGAAATGGAATAAAAGTATGAATAAAATATAATGAACAGAAAACAATAGGGCGTCATTGGTTTTTTATTATTATTATTATTATTATCGGTGCTCTGATTATTTCATGGTTTTACCATTGTCTCTTTCTACAGTTTTGCCTTATTTTAGGGCGTTCTCCCTTAGAGGCAAATTCATTTTAACCAAGTATCTTCTTCAGTGGGCTGATACCCAGGCAAGAGTGATCAGAACTCCACACAAGCTTTTAGATTGGAAGACAGATCTCCCAACATCTTGTCTTAAATTATGAAAGCAAGTAAAATTAGGAAGCATTTATTTCTGGAAAAACTTCCCAAGTTTCAGAACTATGGTCTCTTTAGTAGCCTTTGTTGCTGTTGTAAGTCTAAAAACGGACTCTAAAACAGGGTTGTCCAACAGGGATGGGATTCTGCCAGTTCGCCCCTATTTGCTAGAACCGGTTGTTAACATTCTAAGCAGTTCGGAGAACCGGTTGTTAGAAGAAATTACTGGCCTAATCCTGTAAGGAAGGCAGGAAGGAAACATTCTGGTGTTGCTTACAGAAACTGCCTCTACCTTATTACGTTGTTGGCACGACTAGACTTCCTGTCTCAGGAACTCCTCTGGAGTTTTTTCCCTCCTTTGCTGGTACTTTGCTTGTGTGGAATGACCATTCCAAGTTACAATGGCACTGAAAAAAGTGACTTATGCCCATTTTTCACACTTACAACTGTTGCTGCATCCCCACAGTCATGAGAGGCCAGATGAGGAGATGCGTGCCTCAATGTGAGTGATATTGAGTTGGCCACGTCCAGCCAATAACATGACCACCAAGCCACGTCCACATAGTCACATGACCACCAAGCCATGCCCACCAACTAAGCCATGCCCACATAACTGGTTGTTAAAAAATTTGAATCCCGCCCCTGGTGTCCAACCTTGGCCAACTTGTGGACTTTAACTCCTAGAATCCCCCAGTCAGTAATAGCTGGCTGGAGAATTCTGGGAATTGGAAGTCCACAGATCTTCAATTTGCCAAGGGTGGACATCCCCACTCTAGTACATGACTAGAGTAGATTAGGAAGTGGGTCTTCACTAATGTCAACATGTAAGTTTGTTTTTGAAAGAAATGAAGTAATGAACTTGGAAGAATGGTGATGAATCTATGATTTTTCCCAAGTGAAGTTTGGTTTTGGTTTTCACTAGCTCCATATGGCATGGCTAAGAGATGGGAAGCCTAGGAGTTATAGGCCCATGTCTGGAGGACCACAGATTTACCCATCCATACATTACCACGAAGGTGAGTCCTCTCCACCCTCTAGTAGATGATTGGGAATCCTTAAATCTGAATGAAGACGACTGGAATCCTAGGTTTTTGCTAGAAAATCTTGAATAGCGGGTATATTCAATTCAGGCGACATTCAATAGCTCTACCTCATGCAGCTCGTTAAAGCAAACGAATTTTAAATATCAATATCAGAGGATCAAATATCACATTTTAAATCTTTGGGGAATTAATTGGCTGCCTTCTGTTTCTTATCATGATACAATCTTATCAGGATCCAATTGAGATCAAGTGAGGTACTAATGCCATTCTATAAAGCCTTAGTAAGAATACTGCACCCAGTATTGGTCACCACACTATAAAAAAGACGTTGAGACTTTAGAAAAAGTGCAGAGAAGAACAACCAAGATGATTAGGGGATTGGAAGTTAAAACATGATGAACGGTTGTAGGAATTGGGCATGGCTAGTCTAGTGAAGAGAAGGACCAGGGGAGACATGAAAGCAGTCTTCCAATATTTGAGGAGCTGCCACAGAGAGGAAGGGGGTCAAACTATTTTCTAAAGCACCTGAAGGCCAGACAAGGAATAATGGATAGAAGCTGATCAAGGAGAGATTCAACCTGGAAAGAAGGAGAAACTTTCTGACAGAACAATCAACCAATGGAACAACTTGCCCTCAGAAGTTGTGGGAGCATCATCACTTGAGACTTTCAAGAAGAGATTGGACTGCCATTTCTCAGAAATGGTGTAGGGTCTCCTGCTTGGGCAGGGCGGGGTTGGACTAGATAACCTACAAGGTCCCTTCCAACTGATTAACTGTTATCTGTTATCTTCTCTTCCAGATTGGGAAGGGAAGGGCTACATTGCAGATTTGTGGGTTTTTTTAGTGGGGCTTAGGAAAAATCAAACGATGGAATTGTCTTAAAAGAAAAGAATGAAATTTTGACCTGAGCTTGGCAGGACCACACAGCAACCCAACATCCCCACCCCCAAATGTCACAACAAGTTACAACAAGGAAACATACTATGTGAATAAGAAACTAACGAAGAGGATTAGGGGACTGAAGGCTAAAACATGTGAAGAACATTTGCTGGAATTGGGTATGTATAGTTTAATGAAAAGAAGGACTAGGGGGTGACAAGATAGCAGTGTTCCAATATCTCAGGAGCTGCCCCCAAAAAGAGGGAGTCAAGCTATTCTCCAAAGCACCAGAAGGCAGGACAAGAAGCAACGGGTGGAAACTCATCAAGGAGAGAAGCAACTAGAATTAAAGAGAAATTTCCTGACAGATTAACCAGTGGAACAGCTTGCCACCAGAAGTTGTGAATGCTCCAACACTGGAAATTTTTAAAAAGATGTTGGATAACCATTTGTCTGAAATGGTATAAGGTTTCCTGCCTAAGCAGTGGGTCAGACTAGAAGACCTCCAAGGTCCCTTCCAACTCTGTTATTCTATTCTATTCTATTCTATTCTATTCTATTCTCTATAAGCTTCCTTCAAATGATACGGATGCTATTGACCTATGCAAGGCCATTATGATAAAAAGCTTTTCCTGCCACCAGCCTTGAGTTTTAATTCTCCACCTGAATCCCAGAGGTCATTAACAGTCGCCAAGTGATGAAGCACAGCCAGAAAATAAGATTGATTTAGTCCTGTTTTTCATAGCTACTTCAACTACAGCCACATCTCTTTGAAAGATATTTTTGTATTCCCATTCTATTTGGGAATGTGGTGCGCGGTGACCGAAGAGTCGATTAAAATCGCTGGCATTTTAACTATCATAAGTGAAGCTTATCTCCAAAGCTGAATTAACAAGCCCCTTTTCAAATGGATGCCAGGCACTGACCCATTACTGTAAGAAAAATTAAAAAAAAAATGTGCATAGCTGAAGTTGACCCCAGTTAAAGATTTGATCAAAAATGATTACTGGAAGGTATCGTTTCTGCCTTAACACATGAAGGAAACAAGGATGAACACACCGCTCTCCAACCTTAGGATAGGGAGTCTGCAAACTTGGCAACTTTTAAGACTTGTGGACTTCAAACTCCCAGAATTCCCCAGCCAGCAGGGGGAATTCTGGGAGTTGAAGTCCCCAAGTCTGAGGTTGGATACCCCTGGTCTAGAGAAAGCAGTAGAACACTGTAGAGAAGCTACACCTCGTTCTTGAATGTTGGATGCAACCCCCCCACACACACACATTTAAAATAATCTGTTGTTTCAAAATATACACGTACTTAAATATAAGTACAAGAAAGTACTAGCTGATCCCTATTTTGCCCTACCAACTTTCTCACCAAATTTAAGTTCCTAAAAACCTGTTCAGGAGGCAACAGGTCTCATCTGCCAAATTCACAGTATTGCATACGTGATTGAAAATGTCTAAAATCTGAGCAACCTTCAAAACCATTTCAATCTGTTACATTTTTGCGGGGAGAAAGAAGAGATATCAATTAAATTTCAGAAGTCTAGGAGTGCCATCTAGTGGAGATACAGGCCCTATAGTTGTCTATCCATATCAAGGTTGTCCCAAAAGTACTTTTATTTTAAAGGCAACTGGATTTTCTGATTTAAGACGTTTCGCTTCTCCTCCAAGAAGCTTTTTCAGTTCTGACAGCTACAACTGAAGAAGCTCCTTGGGTGAGAAGTGAAATATCTTAAAGAAAAATCATTCTTGCCTTTAAAATAAAAGCACCTTTGGGACAGGCCCCCTAGGTTGCTCATTCCTTTCAGGAATTATTATTAGGAATTAGGAATGCTAATTCCTTATTGACTGATAAGGAGAAGATTGTGGGGGAAAAACTTAAGTTTATTTCCCCTGGGCTGCTGATGTGTGATGGGAATCTCTATTAATATACTTCGACTTGCTATTTCCATCATCCAAAACTAGGCCACAAGGAAGCAGAAATTCTGAATGATTTCCGGGCGATGAAACCACCAGCCTTGCTCTACTTCCAACCTCAACCAAAGTTGACTAAGACTGTACCTTGTGTTTGTTCTCCTAATCTGGCTGCTTGGTCACTGCTCCAAAGGGCAACCACTTCCTCTGCTTCGAATATCAGTGTTCTTCTGTCAGCCCTGGCTACCATCATTTTAGAAGCTGCTCTGGAAGTTTGTCTAAACTTATCCCTTCCATGATCAGAAACCTATTCTCCACACCTGGGATTCGCCCAGGACAAGCCCTGCCTGGATTGACCGTGGCCCATGTCAAGATGGAAATGCATGGAATAATGCAAACAGTGGGAGATTCCTGCTCCAGCTAATGCCTGGATGGCGATCGTTTCAAGGCTAGTGTGGTCATCTCAACAGCATTTCCAGCTTCCCGTGTCTCCTCCTGCTTCCTTCTCATAGGTTGAAAATGAACCCAAGAACTTTCTGATTCTTAGCTTTGCCTGCCTGCCCCATGCTGGGACAGCGACATGGGACACTAAATTAATTCCAAAACGAAGACGGATGAAGATCCAGGGTGAAGAATGTTGTCCTGGGGCAGCTGAGATGGCAAAGACCCCAATGAAGGTAAAAAAAAAAATCAACGTTATGGAGAGAGAGAGAGTTCGTATTTACAAAACTGGGACAATGATGGGATGAACGGTGGCTGGACCCTGCCCTCTTTGTCTGTCTCGGCTTGCCTCAAAGGAAGACCTTTGATCGGTCAAGATGGAAGCCACGGATGCTTCTCAGGAGGAGGAAATAAATTTAGACAGCCTCGTGACTCCAACCTCGTGGAACGGGACTCCTTTCAATCCAGCCGCAGTGATTTGTTAGTCCTTGAGTCTTCTTCCAGGCTCCTGAAAAATAGAAGAAACGGGGCGATGGTGAGCTACCTTTTGCATTGTAAAGGGCTGATTTGTGGAACCTGGTGTGTGAACCCCACAACCAAGAGGCTGTGGGAGAAATTAACTCAACATTATTATTTTTTTTTTGAAGGGATAGAGTGGTGCGGTGGCCTGGAGGTGGAGCTCTCGCCTCACAATCAGAAGGCCGTGAGTTCGATCCTAGATAGATATGTAGATATTTCTCTCTCTGGGCACTCTGAGAATATATCTGCCGAACAAAACTCTGTATCGGTGACAGGAAGGGCATCCGGCCATGAAAACAGCCTGCTAGCTCCATTTAGTTGCCCAGACTCCAACCTGCAAGGGATTATGGGTTGGGTTAAATGAAAACGATGAATTTTGTTTGTAATTGGATCCATGGATTGATATCCAGTTCTCCTTCACAAGTTCCAGGCCCCTGAATTCTGCAGTGGAGTTCCTATTATTTGTATATTGATAGCCTCCATTTATTTCATCCATTTGGCTATTTATTCTTCAGGGAAAAAGAAACTCTATGTAATCAAAATAGAGTTGGAAGGGACCTTGGAGGTCTTCTAGTCCAGCCTCCCGTTCAAGCAGGAGATCCTATACCATTTCAGACAAGTGACTGATTAAGATGAATATGAATATATCATGATATGATATTAATATTCCCCTTAATACATTAAGGAAAAGAGCATACTTGTTTTTTAAAGAAAAGTGAAAAGTAACATTCAGAACAAGGAAAATGGTTGCATCAACTGGAGAGGTGACGTGAAAAGGAATTTGCAAGTAAATGTTACCAAAAAAAGAGGAATAGTGTGAATTTTGAGGTTACAAACTGCCCAGGATCATTTAGGTGAGGTGGGCAGCATAGAACACAACCAACCAACCAACCAAATAAATATTTTAGAAGGTTCAATATGTAACATTTATTTAAAAAAAAAAAAACCATTCAAATGCATTATGTTCCCATGTTCTTAAGTCTTCTGCATCACACATTATCTTTTATACCTAATATCTTTTAAGAACCATGGTGGCACAGTGGTTAGAATACGGTGTTGCAAGCTAACTCTGCTGACTGCCAGGAGTTCGATCCTGACTGGCTTGAGGTTAACTCCGCCTTCCATCCTTTCGAGGTTGATAAAATGAGATTATTGGGGGCAAATAGGCTGACTCTGTAAACCACTTAGAGAGGCCTGTGAAGCGGTATATAAGTTTAAGTGCTGTTGCTAACTGCTATCTGGATTTATTTATTTTCTTATTTATTTTTACTAGATGGAATATCCTGAGCTAATTTCTCCTTTATCATGAATATAGCTTTGTCTCACCTTTGTTGCAAACGGCACTCTGGTGCAATTTCACCTCCTACTCCTCTACTGGTATAGCACAGTTTTCTTTATTTTCTGACGGGATGGCGAGGTAGTTGGTACTAGGAAACAAAAAGGGTGTTATTTGTAAAAGAATCCTAAATACTCAAGTGCGCAATTTCAGAACCCCCACAGATTGAGTCCAGCTAGGTGGCATCATCTAGGTCAGGGTTTCCCAACCTTGGCCATTTCCCAACCATGTGGACTTCATCTCCCAGAATTCCACAGCCAGCAATAGCCATTGCTGAGAATTCTGGGACTTGAAATCCATTCAGTTAGCCAAGGTTGGAAAACACGGATCTCAAAGAACTTGGTTTCACAGAGCTAAACAAGGTTAGAGATGGACAGAAGACCATCAAAAAGAACCCAGACTATTAGCTAGTTGGGAAAAAATTCTAGAAATAGTGAGTGGTGCAGCTTTGCCAAATGAACTATGTGCTCATGAGATTACCTAGAATCTAGTGAAAGGAGTTGTGGGTGATTTTTTTTAAAGATTTTTACTGGTTTTATTCCAAAAGTACTTTTTCAAGAGGCAATTGGACTTTCTGTTTTTTCTTTGAAGATGCTTCATTTCTCATCTAAGAAGCTTCTTCAACTCTCGGGGTTTTTCTTTGAAGATGCTTCACTTCATCTTCAAAGAAAAATCAGAAAGTCCAGTTGCCTCTTGAAAAAAACACCTTTGGGACAACCATGACCTGGAGAGCTAAGAATATTCACAGACATTTACTGGTTTTATTGTTTTTACTGTCATCGGTGAGCTGCCCAAAGTTATGTTGTATGGGTAGCTACATACTTGATTTAATGGAATAAAATATGCTATCTTTATTAAGAATGGATAAAGCGAAAATCTGACATGCAAAAAAATCCAGAATTGTATCTCTAGCTAGCAGATCAGGTGAGACTGCTGTTCCAAGCCCCCTTCCCTTCCCTTTTTGGATGGCCTTGTTTTTCCTCTCTGGTTCTTTTTTCCTTGTCAGGAGCATCCATAAGTATGATCACAAAAATCAAGATGGCGCCCTCAATGGTGCATTTGAAGCTTTGGTCGCAGTTTGGTCGGCACCGTTGGGATTTGGAACTTTGCCGGTTGGATAGTCTGTAGTTTTCAGGATCCAATCTGGGTTGGTCCATGAGATCAGAGGTTTAGTCTTATGAGCTTTTGGATTCATGCTGGAGCCCATCCTTAGGAAACCTCTCTCGAACAGAATGTGTTCTTGGGCTACTCTACGTGTGATATTTATAAGGTGCCATGATGTATGTGGTTTTTAAAAGTGTTGATTGGGGTGTTAATGGCTGGCTGTTGTTTCTTTGTGCTGTCAAGCCCTTGCCTCCTTAAGTACTTGACAAGCTAGTGGTAAATGAGTACAGACAAAAGGCCCTGTTTCCCAGGCTTCAATAATTTCCCTGGCTATTTTTGTACCTGCTCGGCCAACAATCTTAGTAGCTGCAAAATTCAATATATGTCTGTTCATTGCAATGAACAAATTCCATAGTTTGTTCTTCTTTTTCTGGATGCAGCAGAGAAAGTGCATCTTACAAGGGATCTGAATGCTGATTATAGGTTGGCCAACCCTGAGTTGTAATAGCCTGAGCTACTTCTCCATTCCCTCCCTCCCCCACTGCAATTCTACTTTCTTTTTTTGCTTCCCAAAAATGCCCAGATTTTTTCCAAACTCACGCATTTTCCTGGGTGGCTTCCTCTGCTTTGGAAACTTTTCGGTAGCAGTAAACCATCTCGATCAAGAGCCACAATGTGAGGAAGACCAAGAGAATATACATCATTATTGCAGAGATGAGAGCCGTTAAGTCTCTTCCAGCTGTAGAGGAGATTTTTTTTTTTTTAAGAAAAGGGAGATAATTCCAGGATTGATCCCTATGAGCAAAACCCATTTCATGTAATCAAGTGTGTGGAGCTTAACTTTGCAGGCAGATCTGGAATGACCCTGAGTTTCTGCAGTTGGCTGAATCTTCCATGGAATGATGGTAAAGGCAAAATATTTCTTACAAACCAATAGAATAGAATAGAATAGAATAGAATAGAATAGAATAGAATAGAATAGAATAGAGTTGGAAGGGACATTGGAGGTCTTCTAGTCCAGCCCCCTGCTCAAGCAGGAGAAGCTATACCATTTCAGATAAGCAGCTGTCCAGTCTCTTCTTAAAAACCTCCAGTGATGGAGTATCCATGATTTCTGAAGGCAACTTTTGCTCCACTGGTTAATTGTCCTCACAGTTTCCTTAATTCCAGGTTGCTTCTCTCTTTGGTTAGTTTCCCACCATTGCTTCTTGTCCTGCCCTCTGGTGCTTTGTAGAATAATTGTAGAATAATATATAAAAGGCACATTATGATCACCCCCTTCCTTTGAATTATTTTAGTAACAGATCTTTGGAGAAGGAAGAATGTGGATCAATGAAAAATGATCCCAGATCTCATTAGAACTTGGGAAGGAAGCCATGATCCCCTGTTTCATAAAAGGCTGAACGTTTTTACCAGTTGTGGGATTCGTTTTTTTTTAACTACCAGTTCTGTGGGTGTAGCTTGGTGGGCAAGGCAAGGGAGGGATACTGTAAAATTCCCATTCCCTCCCCACCATTCTAACCTGCTTTCCAACTCCATTCTCCTGTGCAGGTCAACAGAAGAAGACCTAGCCGATCAGCTGGGACTCAGGAGGCAGAGAATAGATGGGGGCAGGGGTGGCATTTGCCGGTTCTCCAAACTATTCAAAATTTCCGCTACCAATTCTCTAGAATTGGTCAGAACTGGCTGAATACCACCAATATCTGGTTTCTACTTGCTCAGTAGCTCCCCATGTACAGCAGGTGCCTTCTGGAGACATTGGCACAGCTCATGCGAGCCCATGTAGAACCACTCCAGCAACATACATCAGTGAATGATGAGGGCCACCATGTCTAGGCCCATCCTGATCCGACGGTCCTTTGTTCCTGTCCCTTTACTTTCTCTTCGGCAGAAGTTCTGCTGAAGAACAGGAAACAGAACCACAGGGAACTTCAGAGGGAAAGGAAACAGAGGGAACAGAACATAGAGAAGATGTTGCGGGGGAGAGAGCCATGGACAAAAAAGAAGCAGAAAGACCAACACACATAACAAGTAGAGTAGGAGAAAGAACACATGACAGAAGGGAGCCTCAGCCATCATTCTGCTCCCAAAGAAGAATTCAGTAAATCAATTGAGAATGATTTGTGGGTAATTACTCTGGAGGACTCTAATTTGTCAAGTACACCCCACTCAAAAGTGACACCAAGCTAAAGGCAAAACCTGGGGAGGAAGTCACTGGGTGGGGGGGGGGAGAAGAGTGGTAGACAAGAGTTTGTATCATTACTGCAATCTTGACCTAAGGTTTGACCTATTTTTCCAAAGAAACAGAAGGCAAGACAAGAAGCAATGGATGGAAATGAATCAAAGAGAGAAGCAACCTGGAACTAAGGAGAAACTTCCTAAGAGTGAGAACAGTTAACCAGTGGAATGGCTTGTCTTTAGAAGTTGTGGGTGCTCCATCACTGGAAGCTTTTAAAAATAGACTGGACAGCCATTTGCCCAGAATGGTATATAGTTTCCTGTGGATCAGCGGGTTGGACTAGAACACCTCCAAGTTCCTTCCAGCTCTATTAGTCTATACTCTATTTCTAGCAGTGTTTCCAATGTCAGCAACTCGAAGAGGTAAGGACTTCAACTCCCAGCATGCTGCTGGCTGAGGAATTCTGGGAGTTGAAGTTCACACCTGTTCAAATTGCTGAGGTTGAGAAACGCTTGTTTATAGGCTTAACTCTTCCAAAGAGAGCAATCTGGAAGGGACGTGAAGGGTGGGAGGTAACTGAGAATTTCTGAATGAGGCGTGTGCAACCAAGAGGAAGGAGCAGACTAGGATCCTTCTGACTTCAGAGGATTCACTAAGCACATTCCAAAAAGAGGCTTAAAAACAGGAAAAAAAAATTGAAAATTATCCAGCTCCAGTGTTAAAGTTGAAAGGAAACGTTTGAAAAAACAACACAAATTAATCCTTATACACCCGAGTACGTTTCTTGTACTCCAGACTGAAAATAAAGGATGCATCCTTCATTTAAACCATGAGTTTTGTTTTAAACCATGAGTAGTGTTGTTAACTTCTCCCTCCCCAAGAACCCTGGATTAGCCTAACAGTTTTGCGCTAGTAAAAGCATTAACTATAATAATTGGGTTACGTTACATTATTAGCTCTTCCTTAATTTGGTGGAGGTTGGTCTTCTGAATTCTTTCTGGGTGAAAAAATTGTTGGATCCTAGAAAATCCTTTCCCACCTCCTTTATATGGACAGCAGAAAGGGCAGCATATAAATTTAATAAATAAATTTAAAAATGCTTACTGTAGCCCCCATTATCCCCTTTCCCCCCCTTTTCTTTGTAACCCCGTATTTCAGTGGTGGGATTCAAACAAATTTACTACCAGTTCTGTGGGTTTGGCTTGGTAGGTGTGGCATAGCTTCATGGGTGTAGCTTCATGGCCATGGCAGGGGAAGGATACTACAAAATCCCCATTTCCTCCTCACCCCACTAGCCTGCTTTCCAGCTTTGTTCCCCTGTGCAGGGCAACAAAAGAAGACCCAGCCAATCAGCTGGGACTTGGGAGGCAGAGAATAGATGGGGGTGGGGCCAGTCAGAGGTGGAATTTGCCAATTCCCTGAACTACTCAAAATTTCCACTACCAGTTCGTGAGAACCAGTCAGAACCGGCAGAATACCACCTCTGCCGTATTTGTAAAATAAACCTTGGCCACTGTTCCTAATTTAACTTCCCAGTTAAGATCTGAGAAAACTGCTGGAAATGGTTTATTTATTTATTTATTTATTTATTTATTTATTTATTTGTTCATGCTTCTATACCGCTCCCTCTCCCAAAAAGGGACTCGAGGCGGTGTACATTCAACAACAAAACAGTACAAGTAACGGAAATAAAATAAATAAAAAATCTAAAATGGTTAAGAACAACACCCATCAGAAAAATTATCCAAAATTTGAAATTTAACCCGAATGATTCAATTGGCTAGACCGGCCTGCTTGAACAGCAAGGTCTTAACTGCGCGCCAGAAGGTCAGGATGTCTGACATGGCCCGTGTCTCCGAGGGGAGACAGTTCCAGAGGGTTGGGGCTCCCACAGAGAAAGCACGTAGTCTCGGGGCTGTTAGTCGACAGTTTAATCTCAACAGAGCTGAGACGGTTAACTTAAAGGCTTGAGAGGGGACCGACCCCTTGTATTATCTTACCATCTTTCATCACGGTGAGATGAATCAGTGTCGAGCTGGTGAAGATGGGCCGGTGGGTCTCAAAGAGGAATTCCCGGGTGACGTTACAAGTGTAAATCCCTGAATCATTCAAAGAGATGTTTAGGACCGAGATGGAGACGTCCTGCATATCTGCACTTCCATTCCACTCAAGCCGGCCCTGGAAAGGACTCTCAAGTTCTCGTTTCTCATTGTTGAATTCGTAGATCTGTAAAGCCCGCTCCAAAAAAGGAGACATCAACTTTAGCAATAGCGCTTAGACTTATATATCACTTCATAGTGCTTTCCAGACCTCTCTAAACAGTTTACAGAGTCAGCCTATTGCCCCCAACAATCTGGGTCCTCATTTTACTGACCTCGGAAGGATGGGAGGCTGAGTCAACCTTGAGCCAGTCAGGATTGAACTACCAGCAATTGGCAGAATTAGCCTGTAATACTGCATTCTAGCCACTGGGAGGGAAGGAAGGAAGGAAGGAAGGAAGGAAGGAAGGAAGGAAGGAAGGAAGGAAGGAAGGAAGGAAGGAAGGAAGGAAGGAAGATAGCAATAACACTTAGATTTATAAACCGCTTCACAGGGCTTTACAGACCTCTCTAAGCAGTTTAAAGAGTCATCATCTTGCCCACAACAATCTTGGTCCTTATTTCATTAACCTTGGAAGGCTGAAAGGCTGAGTCAACCTTGAGCCGGTCAGGATCGAACTGCTGGCAGTTGGCAGAATTAGCCTGCAATACTGCATTCTAACCACTGGGAAGGAAGGAAGGAAGGAAGGAAGGAAGGAAGGAAGGAAGGAAGGAAGGAAGGAAGGAAGGAAGGAAGGAAGGAAGGAAGGAAGGAAGGAAGGAAGGAAGGAAGGAAAAAAAATAGCAATAGCACTTTAGACTTTTATACTATTTCACAGTGCTTTCCAGCCCTCTCTAAGCAGTTTACAGAGTCAGCCTATTGCCCTCAACAGTCGGGGTCCTCGTTTACCATTCCTTGGTCCTTATATATACCATCCCGTAGTGCTTTACAACACTTTCTGGCTGGTTTACAGCATCAGCATTATTTGCATCTTGCCCCCAACAATCTAGATCCTCATTTTACCAAATAGAAAGGATGGAAGGCTGAGTCAACCTTGAGCTCCATCAAGATTGAACTCCAAGCTGTGGGCAGAGTGTGCTTACAAGAATACATTCTAACCACTGTGCCACTAGGACTCTTTCAAGCATTTAAAGTTAGGCATGAAGATACAGGACCACTTGTTAAGCTCTAGTTGATTTATTGCTCCTGCTTATAGCCAAGAATCTAGTCTGCTGACAATCAACACTAAATTGGTGTTAGATAAGAATCAATGGAATTCAAGAGGGGTTGGATTTAGACCGCTTATGGGAATGTAACAACTCAAAGCTAGTTCCTCACTTGACTCCACCTTCAGGCTCTGCTTGTCCTTCTCCTACATCTATACCCTGCTTTAATCCTTCACGAAATGTAAAAAATAAAACTACTCAGAGGATTTGCAAGTAGTTCTCGCCTTAAAAACATTCATTTAGCGACCATTCAAAGTTACAATGGCACTGAAAAAAGTATTTTACAACCGGTCTTAAGTGCGAGGACAGGTCATAAGCCACTTTTTCAGTGCCATTGTAACTTTGAACAGTTCTTAAATGAATGGCTGTAAGTCGAGGATTCTCTATGCTTTTGATTTGATTTTCACCACAAAGACACACACATGCTCCATAAAGAGAATCTGTCTGTATTTTTTTCCTCTAGTGCACCCAGAATATAGAATAACAGAGTTGGAAGGAACCTTGGAGGTCTTTTAGTCCAACCCCCTACTTCAGCAGGAGACCCTACACCCATGATGGCGAATCTATGGCACGCATGCCACAGGTGGCATGCAGAGCCATTTGTGCTGGCACGCGAGCCGCAGGCAAACTTACCTCACTGTGCATACATGCGCCTCACAGCTGATTTTCGGCTGGTTTGAAAAAAACCTCTGCAGGCCGAATAGGCCCATTTTGTCCTGTAATACCAGAAGTGATAAAACAGGCCTATTATTTATCCTGAAAAGCCTTGCAGAGGCTTTTTCCAAGCCTCTGGGAGGCTGAAAAAGGCCTCAAACTGGCCATAAATCAGCTGTGAAGCACAGTGCAGGTAAGGGGGTGGTGGGGGTGGGGGTGGGAGGGGGCGGGGCGGTTGTGCACATATGCATATAGGGCATGGGGGGTGCGCATTACCTTCTGGGTGCTGGGATGCAAGCATGCGCATGCACCAGCCCACACACAATTTTTGACGCAATAGCCCAAAAAGCTTACCACCGCCTATACCATTCCAGAAAATTGCTCTCTGATCTCTTCTTGAAAACTTCCAATGAAAAATACTTAGTGGAAAGGTCGTTCTACATGTCGGGACCTCTAATTGTTTAAACTAGCAGCAGATATTTCTGTGTTTCTCCTGCTTTCTCTGATTCGAAGGTGTAAGACTTTGGGTTGAGATTGAGAGGTAAAAATATTTTGGGGGGATGTGAGGTTTTATGAGAGTTGGCCACGTCCCACTGTGAGTGACGAGACAGGAGATTACACAAGTAGAGATAATTGCTACAATAAGGTTCTTTCCCAAAGGGTTGATATCCATCAACAAGCATGTCAGGCTACAGAACTTTTTCCCATTTAATTAGCAAGAATGAACTTCTGAGAGCCAAATGTATCAAAAGGAATCCTTTATTGAGATGAGACAATTCATGTAGGAGTTCAAAGCAGCGTCTGAGGTCCCTCTGGCATACAGGGATAGGTAAGGGAGTTTAGAATCCCTCCCCTTATTTCGATGTGTATTTAGTGAAACAAAAGCCAATATGTTAATTCCCCTCCCACCCCTTCTGTAGGAACAATCTTTCTCAGTTTCCCAGGGCATACCTAATTTCCCCCCACTCCCTTTTTAGAATGAACTTTTTCCAGAGATTCCCCGGAAACATCTCACTATGGAATTTTTACGATCTTCTCGTCTCCTGGCTGTGCCTCTTGGAGATGATAGATTCTGGTCATCTGGCTTTTCTCCCTCCATTGTATCATGTATGGGTTATACAAATCCGATATAATGTTAAATATATTCAGGTTACATCGAGAAAAGATTTCTTTATCAGATTCCCTGCCTTTTCTTCTTCCACTGAAGAAATGACAGATACATAGATCTGACAAAGCGTTTTGGGGGGCGGGGGGACTAATCCTACAGTATTAAGAGTATTACAATATTAGAAAATGGGTAATCAGGAGTTTAGCATGGCTGCCCATATCTTAGCTTCCACCTTTCCCATGTTTGTCTCCAGGGACAGCCCAGCATTTGGCATGCAATAAGGAACGTAAAAGATAGCCCTTAAAAACATTGTTAAGGAAGCCAAGTTGAGAAAAGACCCTTCTTGTGATTCCTATAAAAGTGGTGTCAAAGACCTGACTTCAAAGGATTTGTAGATAGGAGCTTCTCAGTTCAATTATGCAATAAAACAATTATCAATGTTCAATACTTGATTGATCTTCCCAAATCTGTTCCTTGCCTGAAAGATGTGCATCATATTCCAACAATCCCTCAATTTACAGTTACTGTATAAGTGATATACACATTGCAGCCCTGGTCAAAAGGGCCCAGCAGAGATTACACTACCTGAGACTTCTCAGAAAACAACAACGGAATGAAAAACTGCTGGTGACCTTCTACCGCTGCACCAGAGAGAGTATCTTAACATACTGCACCTCTGTATGGTTTGCCAATTGCATAGTGGCAGATAGGAAAGCACTCCAGAGGGTTAATGTCATTGCCCAGAAGATCATTGGTTGCCCTCTCCCCTCTTTGGAAGAGCTTTATAGCTCCTGCTGCCTTAAGAAAGTTCAGAGTATTGTCAAAGATTCATCTCATCCTGGGCACCCTTTTTTTGAACTATTACCATCTGGCAGATGGTACAGGATAATAAAAACAAGGACAAATAGGCTGAAAAACAGCTTCTATCCCAGGGCAGTAACTCTCTTGAATTCTACTGAATAGTGCAGTGTTGGTGTGGTGTTGGGGGTTTTCGGTTCAATGTGTGAAGGGTGAAGGATGTGTGTTTGTGTTTATTTTCATGGTCATGATGTGCACTGAAGATGGTGTTTGATTTCGTTGTACGAGGTGCTATGACAATAAAGTAAACTGAACTATTCTAAGTGCCTAGCCAAAAGATTACCGATTGTGCTTATTGGCCAATAATTTTCTGGGTCATCCTTTGCTGTTTCTAAAAAAAAGGGGAGGATAAATATAACCCACAATCCCTAGGGATTTACTTAAAATATGTGAACACTGAACCTCAGATTAGCCCCATCATGAAATGCGTTTTTTTTTAAATCAGCTCTACTGAGATTAAACCATTTCCAGCAGCTTTCTCAGATCTTAACTGGGAAATTAAATTATTAAGGTCAGCTGCCTTCACCAGTGCTCAATCTCATATGGTCTCTGGACCCAGGGAATTCTAAAGCTTCCAGAAAACAGAGCTCACCATCTCTGTATATTCACCAAAAAAAAAAAAAAATTCCCAGGCTTTGGGTGTGATGTAGTTGTCCCGTAGCATTTTAATGTTGGAAGATCTGAATTTTTTCCCCAAGTATTTTCACATAACTGCAGAGTTCACATTGCTGGTTTTTTTTTTTTTTTTTTTTGGGGGGGGGGGGATCAATCAAGTATTAGTTGTGACAGGATTAATTAAAGGAATAAAAGGATTGGGAGATCTGCAACCATTTGCCAAAACAAGAGTAGAGAAATACAGGCTCGCTTCCCAAAGCAGCTATTTATCTTTGATGACATCTCATATTCTCTCTCTCTCTTATTCTGAAGCAGTTGCTTAAATAATTATTACTATTTGTTGCACATTCACCCAGATATTCAGACTGGATTTGGCATTCTTATTTACCCATGAGGTCCTTTCTAAGGGCTTCCTAGGACAGACCGATGTTGATTTTCGGAGGTGTTGGCGGCATCGTCACTGGATGTAAGCTGTTCTGAGTAAAGCTGCCATTTGCAATAGACTGATAATGAAATTGTCAGTGAAAATAGTGTTCAAGGGCTGCTCCAGTTGTTTGGGGATTATTGATATTACCTTTGCTTTCTTTTGCCACAGTCATTCTATTTTATTTTGAGATCCTTATATTATTATTATTGCTTATGGATGTCCTGAGTAGCTCTTACTCATGTGTTCATTCTATAGGCATTTTTACCATCAAGTTTAGTTTCTGTTTGCTATAGCAGATTTGGAAAACAATCCATGATTTAGAGCAAGATAGAAGCCACATAGCTGGGCAGAGAAAGTTTCAATGCTTCTGAAATTCCTGAATTCTCTTGTTATATTTTTTGTGAGAGAGCCAGACAGGAAGAAGGAAAGATGGAGACTATTCTGTGACAATCAGACTGTAATTGCATTACCCACATTGAGGGGGTGATCAAAGTTATCTGGAATGCCATAGGTTTCTCCCTAAATCTAGAAATAAATCCAGCTCCCTTTTTATTCCCTCACAAAAAAGCCAAATTAGATTTACATCCTGACTTTCTTTCCTCTAAGGCAGAATGCAGATTCCCCCTTTCTCCATTTTTAAAAATTTTTTCCACAGCAACAATTCTGTGAGATTCATTTAAGCTGGCAAGTGGAGAGGCTAACCCAAACTCACCCCATGGGCTTGCAAGGGTGAGGATGGATTCAAATCTAAATCTAAATCCACAGATTTAATTCGTGGCTCCAATCGCTATCACACATGTATCCTTTATAAAATTAGAATTTAAACAAACACACACCCATCTCTTTGCTAGAATACCTCTGACAAATAGGAGTAGCGTTCTCCTGCAAACATAGGATCAAAATCCTGCTGTTATGGATGAGGTTCCATAAACAAAGACACCTTTTCAAAGAGCTTCCCTTTCCGAGTGTGATTACAAAGTGGTCCCTGTTAGCTCTGAGATTCAGCTGCCAAGAAAGGAATGAAAGGGGGGGTGGGGTGGAGGAGTTGGAAAGTTCAAGATTATTCCATATGTCCCATTAAGAAATTCCAGCTGCAGTTAATTGGTTCTCGTGATTAATGAAAGTGTAGAAGTGGGAGGAGAGAAGATGGATTTTGTGTTACGAGCTGAAAATGACTTTCACTTTTGGAATTGCCATAGAAGTGCCAGAGCTGTTCCTAATAAATCAGTTGGAGATTATTCTTGTCTCGGAGTGATTGATTACCATGGGCAATTTCTGGATGCCTAACAGTCCCACTGTCTTCTTCTCCAAAACTCCGGATCCTAATTTCCAATCAGCCTGGTCATTTCCTATCACTGGAGGATCTCCCATGGACGGAATACTTATCAGTGGTGGGATTCAATTTTTTTTTTACTACCGGTTCTGTGGGTGTGTCTTGGTGGGTGTGGTGTGGCTTGGTGGGCATGGCAGGGGAAGGATACTGTAAAATCTCCATTCCCTCCCCACCCCTGCTTTCCAGCTTCATTCTCCTGTGCAGGGCAACAAAAGATCAGCTGGGACTCAATGGGAGGCGGACAATAAATAGGGGCAGGGCCAGAGGTGGTATTTGCTGGTTCTCCAGAACTGGTCAGAACCTGCTGAATACCACCTCTGATACTCACCCTCTTAAAGTCTTTTAAATCAGATCTCCTCTCCCATTCATCCTCTTACAATCTGGAAGTTTCTCCTAAGCTTTAGTTGAAATCTGTTACCTGTCAGGATTTTAGCAATCGCTCTAATTAAATCATGATTCTCGAGCCAAACTTCTCCAATTGAGCACATTCATGGGCTGAGTGTCATCATTCACGTTCTCCAATTAAATATATTCACGGGCAAAAGCTCTGGTATTTCAGTTACAATCTTTTAAAGATAAGTGTTGGAATATACTTTTGATTTCAAACTGCTGCCCTGCTCTTCCAGATTTCCCTCCTCCCACCTCCTTTTTTTTATGGTGACTCGTAAAACAGGCATAGGAATGTTTTATGAGTTGTCAAAACCTTTCTGAGACCCTATTTCCATTTTTTTTCCATCTCCCATGGCCAACACGATTCACGGTACAGAAGTAATCACTCACAGCTATGTCTTGTCCTCCTTCGGGCTTGTAGAACCACTTCACTATGGTGTTGGCCAAAACCTCTTCTCGCTTCATACAGGAAATACACATCAGTTTCATGCGCGATCCCTGTACGGCCTCTGTTTCCGAAGGGACCTCAACACAAACGGAAGAACAGATGCCCACTGGATAACGATGGGAAATGATGCAACCCAGTTTGAAGGCGGAGAAGATGTGAGGCCCGGAGAGACCCAACCGTTGCCAAGTCAGAAAAGAAAGAAAGGGAAAAAAAGGAAGATTAATGCACAAGACACAAGAAATTACACGCTGCTCAGTTTGTTTTTCTTGCGGAATGAGAATAAAGCTTCTAATTTACAGTTGGCGTAAATTTAAAAAATGAGATTGGAAAAGCTTCCTTTTTCTAGATCAGTGGTTCTCAACCTTCCTAATGCCATGACCCTTTAATACAGTTCCTCATGTTGTGGTGACCCCCAACAATAAAATTATGGCTCGCTTCCTAAGACCATTGAAAACATGTGTTTTCTGATGGTCTTAGGTGACCCTGTAAAAGGGTCGTTTGACCTCCAAAGGGGTCACGACCCACAGGTTGAGAACCACTGTTCTAGATGATCCTTAGACACTCCCCAATCTATATTAAGCACCGATTTTGGACAGAATTGGGTGGATCTCTTCAGAACCGATGGAGTCATTCAGAGAGGTTGAATCATGGAAGTTCAGAGTAGATAGCTTTGATTCTGTTCACAGTGCCTAAACTATGGAACATATATTATAAGAGAAGGACAGACCCTACAGAAATTGCTGAGCTACCCTTTTCCTGAGGACTGGGATCAATTGAGCCAGCTCCCAAACAATCCAAGAGCTTCTAATGAGTTTAAAAAAGTTATAAATCATTCTAGCAACTGATTCTCCCCCCCGCCCCCCAAGGACAAACTCTATTTATAGATTCAGTTTCCAAACTCATGTTTCCTTTAACTGTTCACCATAGCAGAGGCCCTGTTCTTCCTTTTGAAAATGCTGAAATTTGTTCCAAGCATGTTTGTTTAATTACAGCAGGAGATTTAATTTGAACCCTATTTTTCAGATCATCAAAGTTTGATGGTACCAATGGAAGATAATGTTTGTAGCTCAGGGTCAAACTATGGGGTCCTTGATGCTTTCTGAGCTTAGTGGTGGTTGTTTTCTTTTCCAGACATTTCATTACCCAGCTAGGTAACGTTATCAGTGCTTCGCCCTCCTAGCGCTGGTGATGTTACCTAATTGAATAATGAAATATCTGCAAGAAAGCAGCCATACCCAGAGAGAACCAAGGACCCCACAGTTTGACCTTGAGCTATAAATATTATCTTCTTTTGATACCATCAAACTTTGATGAACTTTGAAGGGTTATAGGATTCTATAAAACTTCTATGAATTTGTGACTAACTGAGTAGAAAATGGCTGTCATAGAAGCGATCTACAGCAGGGGTTGCCAACCTTTTGGACCTCAGGGACCACCAAACTCATAATTTTAAATCCCACAGAGACCCTGGGAAAATCCCCAAAGAAGTCTGCAGGAAAATTCCTAACCCTGTTTTCCTACTGATCGATCATTCTTTATTTGGGATTGCAGGATACCAACTCCAGCTCCGTTCTCAGGGGGAGAGAGAGACAGAGAGACTTTTGACTTCATACAAGGAAAACAGCAGAAGCAGCAGAAGTCTTTCTTTCTCTCCCCCAAACTCCGCCAGAAATGAGTCTTTGTGTGACTTGTCATTCTGGCAGAGCCTCTTGGAGCAGGAGGTCTTGTAGAGTCCCAAAGACTCATTACTGGTGGAATTTGGGGGAGAGAAAGAAAGACCTTTGCTGCTTTCCTTACGAGCAGCCAAAAGCAGAAGAAAGAAATGGAAAGAAGCAGCCCGATGGCCAGGCCAGGCGCTTGAGGCAAGTTCCCCCCTCCACCCTTTCCCCCCTCCCCTCACTACCTCGTGTTGGCGACCACTGATCTACAGTACTGAACAAAACAAGACAGTGCTATTTTTGGGTTTTATTTTTCTACGTTCTTTATATGAACTATTGGAACACAATATTCAACTATAGAAGAAATTGGTTTGATCCAGCGTGCTATTTCTTGGGCTAGAGATGTTGCTGTTTTTAACTATTTGGATTTTCTTTCTTGCAGATGATCATTCGGTACATGTTATGGCTTTTGCAGCCAGCCTCCAAGAGCCTTCGTGTAGTAGAAACTGGGTAACTGGGTAGCAATTCCAAAGACATGGAATTGGAAAAAAAAAATGCAGACATGTTTTCCCAAGCTGGAACATGTCAGATTGTTCTAGATTTTATTTATACTAAAGGGGATTTCTGCGTAGGATTGTCTAAAATCTCCCTGAAGTCTCTTCTGCCTGATGTAGAGGAACGATATGGACATAATATACCTTGACTTCAACTAACTATTTGATTTGATATCTCATTAAGGTTTTGATTAGCAAAGGCGATAAATATGAACTGGATGGCTGCCTATATTGGGTATATCCATGGTTGAATTGAAAACTCTACTCAAGGGACAGTGGGATCCTATCAGCTTGGTTGTTTTTTTGTAGACATTTCATGACCCAACTAGGTAACATCATCAGTGCAACACAACCCAGCCCAAGAGACAGCTCATCAATGATTCCTCCATCAGACCTGGAAAAAGGCACTTCAAGCTTCCACCATGAGTCTCATACCCTTCTATATTTATTCAAAACTTTACTAAAGAACGAAATATTTATCACACCTGCGGATAGTACAAACCTTGCTGGAACACCTAATAATCTAGAAGATGAAAACAACATTCAAAATAAGTTTGTCAGTTTAGAGAAGTGGCTGAATTATCACCTTCCCCCAATGTGTCTCTTCACATGTATTCGAATTCCAGCAACCTAGTTAGCATGTTGGCTATTGATTATGTAAGATGAAACCCAAGGCAGACCAGATCAGAAAAAAGTCACTCTGTCTTCTAGGGCTGTTCATATGAACAGTCAATGCTGAACTCTGTTAAATCACAGGTTCCAGATCTCAGCAGAACAGTGTGTTTCAACGGATTGGAGGAAAACAGAGGCCTATAGGTTTAGTCTCCCATTGGGCCTTCTCTATGTCCAAAGCAATTCACACCACTCTGAGTTTTAATAGTGTCAGCCTTGGAAGCCATATTTTACTTGGACACTTTGAGGCTGCCACATTTAGTGCCTGGGAATTTGGGAAGGGAGATTTCATAAAGAGGTAGAAGCAGGAGCCTCTGTGGCGCATGGTTAGAGTGCAGTACTGCAAGCTACTTCTGCAGCTGCCAGCTGCCTACAATTTGGCAGTTCAAATCCCACCAGGCTCAAGGTTGACTCAGCCTTCCATCCTTCCAAGGTGGATAAAATGAGGACCCAAATTGTTGGGGGTAACATGCTGACTCTGTAAACTGCTTTGAGAGGGCTGTAAAGCACTATAAAGCGGTATATAAGTCTAAGTGCTATTGCTATTAGGGTCAACAACATTCTTTCTCAGAGAGTCAAGGACATGTTGCCAGCACCTGGAGAGAAATGTCTGGAGTTGGGATGACATTTGATTGGACCATGTGATGGACGGATGAGTGCAGGGGATGGATCTTTGAATTTATTTTGGGAAGGGAAAACTCAACACTCTCAGATTTGGTTTTTCTCCAGATGTGTCAGTATGACAACTCTAATAAAAATGGAACAATGAGAAAATCTTGGAGTTTATTTATTTGGAGTTTTGTTAGTTGGAATGCTGACAAACAGTGACCCATATCTCCATTTGCAACACCTTTTCCTTCTGCCCAATTGCTGCACTTTTCAGCTCTCATAGGAATTGGGCTTGTGACATTTGAGAAGACAATACGAAATATGAACGCAGAAGGGATGTTGTGGGTGGTATACAATCTTTTTTTTTGTTTTTTTTAGAAAAAGTCCCTTTCACAGGGAGTGGAATTGAGGTCATTTTCTAGGCTTTGCTTTGTTACTGCAGGCCCTGCAGC
Source organism: Bungarus multicinctus (assembly GCA_023653725.1). Classification (NCBI taxonomy): domain Eukaryota; kingdom Metazoa; phylum Chordata; class Lepidosauria; order Squamata; family Elapidae; genus Bungarus; species Bungarus multicinctus. The sequence goes on along the minus strand of CM042837.1, from coordinate 22,149,145 downwards.
CACAGAGGGCAGGATTGTGATTTTTGTGGCTCAGCATTTTGAGGTCAACGGGCTCAAATATGGCCATGGTTTTTGTATTGGGACCCTCCGGGTGGTGAGAGCCATCTCGTTCAAGCTGCTGCTGTTTGAAAAGGAAGAGAAAACCTGGGCTGGAGAGAGGAGGGGGAGAAGAGGAAGGGAACAAAAGGGGAGGGGCTGTTAACCTATCTCTTCCCCTATCCTCAAGAAACCTGAGTGAACCTGTCAGACCAGAAACAGAAAGGAAGACAATGGCTTTTTCCAATCCTGTTGCCTCAAAAGGTGGGGTAATGGGGCCAGAAGAGGAAGCAAAGAGTATAGGGAGGAGGGAAGAAAATCAGGGCATTAAAAATGAACAGGTGCAAGGGAGATTATTTATTTATTTGATTTTTAATCTTGCCTTAATACTCAGTAAATAACTCAAGATGGTGAAGATACATACTCTTTTTTCTCCTCCTTTCTTTTCCCACAACAACAACTCTGTGAGCCAGGCTGAGGCAGAATGACTGGCCCAGTCACCCATTGGCTTTCATGCCTAAGGCAGGACTAGAACTCGCCATCTCCTGGTGTTTGACCCAAAGTCACCCAGCCAGCTTTCATGGCTAAGGCAAGACTAGAACTCATGATCTCCTGGTGTTTGACCCAAAGTCACCCAGCCAACTTTCATGGCTAAGGCAAGACTAGAACTCACCATCTCCTGGTGTTTGACCCAAAGTCACCCAGCCAACTTTCAGGGCTAAGGCAGGACTCGAACTCAGTCTCCTGGCTTGTAGCCCCATGCATTCACCACTAGACCAAGCTGGCTTGTCAAGAATTGACATCAACTTGATGGCACGTACTCAAAATTGGGGTGGAAGGGAGAGTCATTAGCCTGGGATCCCATTCCTAGACGTGAACCCTTCTGTCACTTGAAATGGACTCAGACCCAAGCCAGGGTGGATTTTGGGGTTGGATTTCTTCACAGACTAGCATCCCCTGTGAAGTTTAGCACTGCCAGATCTAACACTGGCCACCGTGAGTTGGCAAGCCAACAAGAAACCAAAATATTTTTGGGGTAAAGCTCTTTGAGAAGTCCTCCAGGATTTTTTTTTTTAAAAAAGCACATTTTGTACAGGGGAGATTTTAATACAAAAAACTTGTTCCCGGAGGAAGAAACTATCCAAAATATCTAAACCAGAACTGGAAGGAGAGGGATTAAAACTCAAACGAGCTGCTTTAGAAAAAGCGTGAAACTCTCCGCAGCCGATCCCCTCCAGATTTCCTTCCTTGCTTCTCCTCCCGTTACAGCCTTCATCTGCCAAAGCAAACCGCCAGGCGCGGGAGTTGCCTGCCCGATTTCCAGCTGAGAAAAACCGCCACAAAACAACAACAGGCTGCTTTTAATTACAAGCCGCGCTTCTCACCATGGCAGCCTCTCTGTTCCCCAAGGAGCGGAGGAAAGCCACCAGATCGTGCCTCCCAACCGCCGCTCTTCCCTCGCAAGCTCCTGCCTTGCCTTGCCTTGCCTTGCCTTGCCTTGCCTTGCCTTGCCAAATCTAGCCGCGCCCCCCACCCCCACCGCCCCCTCCCCACCGCGCCTCGTCTTTCCACTAGGGCTCCCATTGTTCAGGCAGGAGAGACCCCCAGCACCTACCCCAAAGCGCCACCAGCAGGGTCGAGGCGAAGGCAACCTTTGTCAGCGCAGCCATGATTCCTACGGAACTGGGGGACGGGGTCTTCTGGGGGCAGGGGACGCTCAGCTGGAGAGCCGAGCGGTCCGGGCAGGGCTGGGTTCGACCCAGGGAAGAGAGGATTAGACAGAGCGACGGGGCGCGATTCAGCACCACGGAGAGCGCCGCCTTAAGAGACTCCCTCCGCGGGCGAGGGCGCGGGCGCCTTCGGGTCGAATTGGGTACCGGCCGCTCCTTCGGGGCTCTGGCGCCGCGCCTGATGGGCACGAAGCCCCGATCCCCTTCCCCGGGGGAGACGGCTCGGCTTTTCTCGCGGCGGGAAGGGGGCTCCGCGCCCGCCGCTACTCCGGCGCGCCGCCCAGTCCGACCTCCGACGCCTGGCGCTGCGCGAAGACGAGCGCGGAGAGGTTGGAATCGGAGCAGCCTACTCGGCGGGTGGGGTGGGATAGGGGGTAGAGGAAGCCTCCCTTCCCCCCACCTCCCCGTGGAAGCATGCGCAGATTTGTCCTTGGCAAAAAGCGGGCACGCCCCCTCCGCTGAACCCGCGGCTCCCTTGCCTTGCAAGCCAAAGGGCAGAAGCGCGCGCAAATTCGGGTGCGCTTGGTTGCCAGTCGCCCGCGCGCCTCTTTCTCCAGCTGAGCGGAGAAGCGGGGCTTTCTAGGAAACCTGGCATCCACAAGTGTGAATGGAAACCGCTACTCTACCAGCAGCAGGTCGCTCTGGGAAGTAATGCAGTTGGCAGGGAGAAAAGATTGGGAGGAAAGCAAGCCGAGCCGAGCCGAGCCGAGCCGAGCCAAATCATCCCTTTCGCAGCCCCAGATTGTGCCTTTCGCTAACTCTATGTTGTGGTTTTAGCCTTTTCAGGGTTGCATTTACTCCCCAGTTTGTATGCTGTTGGGGTTCATGACCTGGAGGTTGTGTGCGAGGCTCCTTGGGAGATTTGTTGGGAAAGTCGAATTTTGATCACATGGCTGTGAGGATGATGCAATGATGCAGAGAAGAGCAACCAAGATGATGAGGGGATTGGAGGCTAAAACATACGAAGAACGGTTGCAGGAACTGGGCATGGCTAGTCTAGGGAAGACAGGGGAGACAGGATAGCAGTGTTCCAGTGCTTGAGGGGCTGCCACAGAAAGGAGGACGGGGTCAAGCTATTCTCCAAAGCGCCTGAAGGCCAGACAAGGAATAATGGATGGAAACTGAACAAGGAGAGATTCAACCTGGAAATAAGGAGAAATTTCCTGACAGTGAGAACAATCATCCCATGGAACAGAAATTGCCTTCAGAAGTTGTGGGAGCTTCATCCCTGGAGGCTTTCAAGAAGAGACTGGACTGTCATCTGTCAGAAATTGTGTAGGGTCTCCTACTTGGGTGGTGGGTTGGACTAGATGACCTACAAAGTCCCTTCCAACTCTGTTATTCTGGTCTGTTATTCTGGTCAAAAAGTGAGGGTGAGCTGTAGCCACTTTTTTTCAGTGTGGTTATAACTTCAAGTGTTTTCTAAATGAATGATGATACATATAGGACCAGCTGTACTCAACAAGAGGCAGGAACACAATCTGGAGTCAATGTGCTTGACGTTCTTTCTTTTAATTTGATTCCCTTCCACTCTCCCTTGTGTACACCTCCAATTCCAGCTGATGTGTTTTATAGATCGGCTGAGAAGCTAGATAGGAGATGACATAAATTGACTCCCAGCCATTTGCCACCAAACACAGACAGCCAAGGAGAGACAGACTATTTCTGCAACCTGAGCGCAGGATGAAGAGGGGCTCTGTGAATGAGATGGGCAGTCTCCAAATATGACACCTAAAGAAAATAAACAATGATGGAAATCTGGATATCTTCCTCCTGAGTCATAGGGCTCAAGTTGGTTTTCCTGGAAGCATGGAGCCAGGGAGTGAGTTTCCAGCTTCAGCACCACAATTTCCATGGCTGGGGTTCCAAACCTGCTGTTACTGTGCGTTTATGCTCAGCTCAACACAAGTACAAGGGCACAGAAATGTAGACAGCTGACTCACACCAGACAGTTGATCTCTCATTGACACATTGAGTGTTTTTCCAAATATTTGGACCAAAACTTTGCCCACTCTTTATCAGAGGATGTTATTGCCAAGCATTGAACAGAAACAAAAAAATTCTGGTTGTCTTTGCCAAGGATGAAATCTGGACTTGCTACCTTAAAGGCAGAGCTGGTATTGAGCCAGTTCTGACCAGTTCTGGAGAACCAGTAGTGAAAATTTTGAGAAGTTCAGAAAACTGGCAATAATACCACCTCTTGACTGCCCCTACCCCCATCTATTCTCTGCCTCCCATTGAGTCCCAGCTGATTGGCTGGGTCTTCTTTGGTTGCCCTGTACAGGAGTATGGAGCTGAAAAGCAGGATAGTGGGGTGGGGAGCAAAGATGGTATTCAGCAGGTTCTGACCAGTTCTGGAGAACCGTAGCGGAAATTTCGAGTAGTTCAGAGAACCGGCCAATCCCACCTCTGACTGGCCCCATCCCCATCTATTGTCCACCTCCCATTGAGTCCCAGCTGATCAGCTGGGTCTTCTTTGGTTGCCCTACACAGGGGAACGGAGCTGGAAAGCAGGTTAGTGGGGTGGGGAGAGAATGGGGATTTTGCAATAACCTTCCCCCAGGAGTGGAGAGGAAATGGGGATTTTGCAGTATCCTTCCTCTGCCACACTCACCAAGCCACACCCACCAAGCCACACCCACCAAGCCACACCCATCAAGCCACACCCACAGAACTGGTAGTAAAAAATATTGAATCCCACCACTGATTTAGGGTTTTATTTCGGCAAGCTGCCCTGAGACATTGTGAGTGAGTTGGGCAACCATGTGCATTTTCTAAATCAATGGATCAATCAATTGATCAATCACTCTTTCTCCTGCATGACGGACTTTGATACATCTTGGGAAATCAGTTGGTTTGTCCCAGAAAGAAAACATACAGTACAATTAATCCTTGCTTCTCTCCTGCTTAGCAGCCTCAAAGAAGGAAAAGAGCTCGTAGTTTCTATAAAAGGCATGTTAAAAAAAATAATCCTAGTGTTGATTCAGGGATAATCAAAGTTTCCACCGAGATGAAGTGAGGAAGGTGTGCCTTGAATTGTCCCTTAATGTTTGTTAGATTTTAACTGGGATTGTTACGTAGCTTTGTTTTCATTTTTCTTTTAATCTACTGCTAACCCAGCATTGCAATTATCAAGTGAGCCGGCTATGTACATTCTATAAATAAAACAATAAATCAATAAATATCTTCTGGAAGCACCCAAGATTGGCAGAGATGCAAACGAGGCTGCTTCTCTCTCTCTCTCTCTCTCCATGCCCAGAGTGGAGAAAGCCACAGCTAGAAAAAAAAAAAAAAGGTTGCACAGAAATTGCAAATGCTAGAAACAGGGAAGCCTTTCTCTGTGCAGGGTTGCTATAGAAACCAACCCAGCCAGGGCTAAGTAAGCAAATAATAACAATAATAATTAAAAATTAAAAATAAATAATTCAATTGAAAAAGGGATCTGGCTCTTTTGTTTCAAGACAAGGAGGTGAGATGATGAAAGTCAAATAAAGATGATCTGAAGATCTGTCTGCAACAGAGGGAGGTGAAAGTGGCGATGGGAGTCCACCACGAGAGGCCTCGGGGTCCCTCCGATCTTGTCAGAATGAATTATCCTGATCGCATCAGTCGGAAGTGCACAAAAAAGTTTCCAAATTGCAAGAATAAGGCTACCTTTCTATGTGCTAACTTCATCGGAGGGATTGGTTGCAGAAGGAAGGAAGGAAGGAGAAGGAGGGAAGGGAGGAAAGTGGGAATGAGAAGGAGGGAAGAAAGGAAGATAGGAATGAGAAGGAGGGAAAGAAGGAAAGAAGATGAGAATGAGAAGGAGGGAAGTAAGGGAGATGGGAATGAGAAGGAGGGAAAGAAGGAAAGAAGATGAGAATGAGAAGGAGGGAAGGAAGGAAGACAGGAATGAGAAGGAGGGAAAGAAGGAAAGAATGAAAAGGAGGGAAGGAAGGAAGATGGGAATGAGAAGGAGGGAAAGAAGGAAAGAAGATGAGAATGTGAAGGAGGGAAGGAAGGAAGATGGGAATGAGAAGGAGGGAAGAAAGGAAGATAGGAATGAGAAGGAAGGAAGGTAGGAATGAGAAGGGAAGGAAGGAAGATGGGAATGAGAAGGAGGGAAGAAAGGAAGATAAGAATGAGAAGGAGGGAAGGAAGGAAGATGGGAATGAGAAAGAAGGAAGGAAGGAAGGAAGAAAGGAAGGAAGGAAAATTCTCAATTGTATCTTCCTCCTCCTCCTCCTCCTCCTCCCCCCACTTCCTCTTTCTCTTCTCCTCTCCCTCATTTCCTTCCCCACTTTCTGCAAATAGCCAATTTCTAAACTGAAGCAAAATCCCCCCTTTTGCAGGGACAGGAAGGAAACAAAATAACGGGTGAAGCTTTTGAATGACTAAGGACTCCTTGTCTAACAACACAACTTGAAAAAGGCTTTAGGGGTAAATGGCAATTCATGACAGAGCCACATCCACATGGGGGCAGCACAGAGCAAACCAGAGAATAGTGCAGAAGTTTTCACAGGCAGAGTTTAAAACAACAAAAACAATACTCGGAGGTTTTGCAAATACTCCATCGACATAAATAAAGAGAGCATCATGAAATATGCAACGTTGGGATAAACGCTTTCTGGTCTTGCAGCAAAAAAATGCTCAAAAATTGATGACACCCCCCCCCCCTTCCTGACCCTCTCAGTTTCCCCACTCTGACCAGGATTTTATGACCACTGATGATTAAATCAAGCATTTCCTGGCAAAAAAAAAAGATGGCTAATCTCATGGGAGCTTAAATGAAGGCTTAAAACAATATTGCAAGGACTGATGTGATTTTTTTTAAAGGTGTGAAAAAGGCACCTGTTCTTCTATTTAATTGTCAATGTCCCGACATCTATGTCAAACTTATTCTGATAATTATTGGCTAAGTGTTCACAGTCTGTCATGAAGATGCCAAAATGACCACTCAACTCGACCTATTCATGTTGTAATATCAATATGGCCAAGATGTACTTGTGTAGGAAATTATGTTGCACTTGGAAAAAGTTCAGAGAAGAGCAACTAAGATGATCAAAGGGCATGGAGACTAAACCATATGAAGAACGGCTGCAGATTTGGGGCCTGGCTAGTCTAAAGAAAAGAAAAGGAGAATTAGGGGTGACATGATAGCAGTGTTCCAGTATTTGAGGGGCTGCCACAAAGAAGAGGGGGGTCAAATTATTCTCCAAAGGACCAGAAGGCAGGACAAGAAATAATGGTTGGAAACTAATCAAGGAGAGAAGGAACCTGGAATTAAGGAGAAACTTCCTAACAGTGAAGACAATTAACCAGTGGAACAGCTGGCCTGCAGAAATCGTGGGTGCTTCATCATTGGAGGTTTTTAAGAGAAGTCTAGACAGTCACTTGCCTGAGATGGCATAGGGAGGATGGACTAGAAGACCTCCAAGGTCCCTTCCAGCTTCTATTCTATTCTATTCTATTCTATTCTATTCTATTCTACATTCCAATATCTATTCTATTCTATTCTATTCTATTCTATTCTATTCTATTCTATTCTATTCTATTCTATTCTATTCTATTCTATTCTATTCTATTCTATTCTATTCTATTCTATTCCGTCCCGTCCCGTCCCGTCCCGTCCCATCCTATCTTATCCTATTCTATCCTATCCTACTCTATTCTATACTCTATTCTACATTCCAATATTTATTCTATTCTATTCTATTCTATTCTATTCTATTCTATTCTATTCTATTCTATTCTATTCTATTCTATTCTGACTCTGGCAAATAAGAAATTCATGAGGTTGATAGGATAACGTTGTCATAGGCATGCGGCCATGTGCCCCCATGGACGCCCTTATGAAGGAATGTCTTTTAAGTTGATTAAATTTAATAACATTTTTATTACTTTTCAGGGGTGATGGAAGACCTGAAGACTGAGGATGAGGCGGAGAATCCTGACAAACATCTAAATGTCAACTCCAACTAGATTGGCATAATCAACGGTCAGCAAATATAGCAGGAGATTTTACTGCGGATATTTTCTGTCACAATCTTTCACCACTCTGAAAAAATACCTTATGGCCTGCACTTTCTATTCTGAAAGGGTTGCATGTGATCAATCCTACTTGATGTTCTCCCTTGGAGTTTAATGAGAGCCAGTGAAACTTGGGTGGTTGCAAGCCATGAAAGAGAAAACAGGGCAAAAAAGGAGGAACTAACATCTGATGACTAAGTAATGAAAGGACCTCAACCTCCCATCAATGGGAATTCCACCCAAATTGCCTCCTTTGAAATTGAAGGTAGAGGAGAGAAATGGAAGTGTTTGACATTTAAAATAATGACACCTTTAGCAAGCTTTTATGAACTATTGCTGGGATGTTCTGATATGCTTCTTCACTGTTCTTTAGATTTTTAGAGGAATCAGAAACCCCAAAATGTCTATGGAGCTTCTCAGGTGGTTGTCCCAAATGTGCTTCTTCAAGAGGCTACTGGACTTTCTGGTTTTTCTTTGAAGATGTTTTGCTTCTCATCCAAGAAGCTTCTTCAGCTCTCTTCTCTCTTCTTCAGAGCTGAAGAAGCTTCTTGGATAAGAAGTGAAACGTCTTCAAATAAAAACCAAACCCCCATAAAGTCAAAAGTTTCCTCTTGAAAAAAGCAGCTCCAAAAATTTCACTAGGATTTGGGAATTATCATTCTTAAATAGAGTGGCACGGTGTTCAGTGGTTAAAACATTGGGCTTGTTGGCTGGAATGCCAGCAGCCTAGATTTGAAACTCAAGCACTACATGATGGATTGAGCTCCCATTCTTGCCTCAACTCCTGTCAACCTAGCTGTTCAAAAACATGCAAATGTGAGTAGATAAATAGGTACCACTTTGGTGGGAAAGTAACGGTGCCCTGTGATGCCATGCTGACCACATGGCTGCAGAAATGTCTTCGGACAGCGTTGGCTCAGCGGCCTTGAAACAGAGATAAGTACAATGTCCACAACGACTAGCAGAGTCAAATCCATGGAGAGTCCTTTATCTTTTTCACAGTTAAATACAGAACTTTATCTTTCCTATCTCAGATACTTCCACTATCTTCTTTTCAGGAGGAATTCACACAGGGCATTTGCAAATTAACTGTGGAGAACCCTAACCTTGTATTCTCTTTTCTACTTCTATTTCTCATGGCTGTCGGTCATGTTCTTTTGTGACATATTTAGCTCCCTATCCTTCACATTCTGCATACACAACCTGCTTCTCATCTTTTCTTTTAAGGTCCTCCCATGAAATTTCTTGACTTTATATCACAAAGCAAGTTTTCCATTCTTCATCTTCATCCATAGTTCCATCCTTCTGACATTTTTTTTATCTTCAATTAAGTCCGTACTTACTTAAACCACTTCCTTCTTCTGGGAAAATCATTCCTTTCTTCTGGGAAAGCACCTGTTTTGCATAGCAAAGGTTTCAGTATCATTAACTAAACCAGGGCTTGGCAATTTCCACCCAATGGATATATAAAGTCTACAAAGCCAACACAGTGGGTCTATCTGGTGATGCAGAGAGATGCTCAGGCTGAACAATTTTGGCCCACGTTTTGTGGCTTTGGATAGCTGGGCAGGGTTTAAAAATCAACCAGGACCAGGAGCTAAATTTTGTGGATGTATTTTGTAGCTTTGGAGGGTTTGGAAAATGGTACCTCTGGGGGAAAAATGCAGTTCTATTGAAACATAGTTGAAGGGCAACAAAAGAAGAATGCATTGGCATCCTATAGTTGAAAGGAACAAGGGAAAAGAAAAGTCATTTCATGGCAAAAATTAATATTTCAATAGACCAGGCTAGGAAACCAAACTATGAATATTATTTATTTGTTTGCATCTTACCCTTATTATTTTTACAAATAACTCAAGGCAATGAACATATCCAGGGCACCTCCCTTCCCCTATTTTCCACACTGAAAGAGAGCGATCCAAAGTCACCCAGCAAGATTTCATGCCTAAGGTGGGACTTGAATTCCTTGTCTCCTGGTTATTGGCCCAAAGTCACTCAGACAGCTTTCATGACCAAGACGGGACTAGAACTCGCCATCTCCTGGTGATTGGCCCAGAGTCATCCAGCCAGCTTGCATGCCTAAGAAAAGACTAGAATTCACAAGTCTCCTGGTGAACTCACAATTTCCTGCTTTTTGCCCTGATGACTTAACCACTAGATGAAACTGGCTCTCAACTTGATGATTAAAGTAATGACCATTTAATCTTTAAATCTGTTTTATATTCTACCTAATTTTCTCTGCCATAGTACTGCAATCACACCATTAAGATTCAGCTTGAAATACCTGTAGATGTTAGGAGTTTTAGTGAGATTATATACTCTCAGCCATGACATTTAATCATTTTAGCAGTAAATACATAGTTTCATAAAATAATATATAACTTACATATTTTTTTAAAAAAAATTGTAATCACTGTCGACTTTGAAATTCTTTCTATGACCTTAATGGCCTTGGTACTACCGTATATTTTTACTTTGATGCTAGCATCTTAAACCAGAGATGGTATTCAGGAGGCTCTGACTAGTTCTGGAGAACCAGTAGCGGAAATGTTGAGTAGTTCGGAGAACCAGCAAATACCATCTCTGACTGGCCTTGCCCCCATCTATTCTCTGCCTCCCAAGTCCCAGCTAATTGGCTGGCTCTTCTTTTGTTGCCCTGCACAGGAGAATGGAGCTGGAATGCAGGTTAGTGGGTGGGGAGGAAATGGAGATTTTGCAATATCCTTCCCCTGCCATGCCCACCAAGCCACGCCCACCAAGCCACGCCCACAGAACCGGTAGTAAAAATATTGAATCCCACCACTGTCTTAAACCATAGTTATTCTTACAGTAAGTAGGCTAAACTTACTATAGATTTGTTTGTTTGTTTACTCGTGTCAGAAGCATCCCAATCAAAATAAAGCATTCTATGTGACATAAAATTTAAATTATTTAAAAAAAAATCCTTTAGATACTAAAGGTAGATAAATAGAAAGCAACCGTCTTAACCTTGCTAACTATATACACCTTAATTTATGGAATGTTAGCCAGTCTGTCCATTAGCTCTTTTCCTGGTCTTGGTTCTCCTTCTTGAATTCTCCAGTTGTTTCCCAAATGTCCACTTTCCAGTAGGGAAGCACATGATCCCATTGCCTTAGAACAGGGCCCCCCAAACTTGGCAACTTTAAGACTTGTGGATTTCAACTAATATAATTGTCCAACCAGTGCTGGCTGGAGAATTCTGAGAGTTGAAGTCCACAAGTCTTAAAGTTGCCAAGTTTGGAGACCTCTGTCTTAGAAGAAGGTGAGGGCTCCATAAATGCATTCAAAATAGACCAAGGGAGACACACCTTCAAACAATGTGGTTGGCCATATAAAATATCTGAAACATTGTCTTTGGCTACAGTTGAGCTTTGAGGAGTGAATCACGCACTCTTTGATATCGCAAGAGTTGTTTCCTTGACCGAAATCACCCAGGTTGTTGACTCTCATTCGCTTTAAGTATGGGAATGGGCCAGATTTGACTGAGAGCAGGCCAATGGAATTTAGACTTGACACCAACCAAAGTATAAACAGGATGGAGATTCTGGGTGACTCATGATTGATGGCTGCCGATTTTGGAAAGAACAACTGGTATTTAGGTCAGTAGTTCAGAACAAATGCTTTGGTTGGGGCGAGAATTCTCTGCTGTTGGCATGAGAAGGATTCTGTGGTCTTGGGACCTGGTTTTCACCTCTCACCACCTATGAATGAGTAGATAGTAGGAGTATAGACTACAGTACAAAACCAGACCTCCACGACTTTGACAAGGTTTGTTTGTTTGTCTATTGTTCATTTGTTTGGGGATGACTCGATCCCTAAAATAGAGCTAGCAAATTAGCAACCACTTGGGTCCTGGTGCCCTGGTTTGGAAACCACATGTTGAATTTTATGTCGAGCAACTATTCAGGCAAATGAATGTGTCCTTAATTTTGAATCATACTGGCCTACAGTATGAAGAGTCATCCACTTTTACGATTAGATTCTTGAGTCGTTCAGAAAGAAGCTTGTTTAGTTTCCCTCAAAATCCCCATAAAATGTCTTTCAAGCTACACTAAGATGCACTAAGGTTCCACCATCTATTTTTAGATCATTTGGTGGCAGACCTTATCGATGTCTTACCTATGTCCTGACCTCTTAAGATTTGCGGCAAGATAGCCAATATTTTCTACTTCCTGTAGGGAAAGTCCAGGTAAGGGTGAATAAAGGATATCTAACGTATCTTCCAAAGATCTAATGCCTTCTCAGAAACCTGTGCAATCAAAATGATTTGCCAGGTATTGAAGATATTTGCAAAAATATCAAACAATATCCCTCTTCTCCTTATTATTATTATTTATTTGCTAAAAATATAGCTTTTCATGAAAAATAGTTTATTTATGTTAATATCTATCCTATTAGCATCATTATTATTTTTATATGATTCGGTAAATATTCTGTGCATCCATTTTAATTTTTAATGCAGCGAATACAGGTAGCCGGTGACTTACGACACAACTGAGCTCAAATTTTCTGTTGTTAAGTGAGACATTTGTTTAATGAGTTTTGTCCCTTTTTATGACTCTTCTTGACACATTTATTAAAGGAATTATTGCAGTTACTAACTCAGTTGTTAAGCAAATATGGCTTCCCAGTTCATTTTGCTTGTGAGAAGGTTGCAAATGACTTTGGGACACAGTAACAGTCATAAATATGAACCAGTTGCCATGCATCTGAATTTTGATCATGTGATTATGGGATGCTACAAAGAATCCATCGTAACTTTGAATGGTCACTAAATGAACTGTTGTAAGTCGCATTGATAAATGTAATCCATACAGTCAAACGTTCTTTAGAGATCCTCCATATTCGGGATGGCCAAAATTAGCTCCTCCATTTTAAAAGAGCAGCTTAAATTTGTCTCACTCAGTAATGTCTAATCTTGGAAAATGTAAGACTTGTGGACTTCAACTTCCAGAATTCTCCAGTGAGGATGGCTAGCTATGGAATTCTGGGCATTGAAGTCCATAGGGCTTAAAGTTACTAAGGTTGGCCATTCATGTCAGCAGTGGGTACCATTTTCAAGAAGTTCTTCTGCATCCTTTTTGTGATATCTTCCATGAGATCCTGCCCAAATTCCAGATGTGTCCATTGTCCCTGATAAATAGGGGAAAAAAAACATTGAAAGAACACAGATCAGTCTGGGACAATATTGATATAAACATCCTAATTGGTTAATATGCCTCCTTGACCTTGTTTGAAACCACCAGTTGGGATAAATTTAAGGTGTGGCCCTCACTCTCAGCATCTGCTAGTTTAAGACTTGCTGACTTCCCATCATTCATTGGAGGATATTCAAATGATATTTACATCTGGATCCTTTCCCTCTTGCTAAAGACATAATTGAGAAAGGAAATCATTGGGATATTTTTTTAATTCAAGGAAAGAAGAAGCAACAATGACTTGAGCCAACGAATTATTATATGCCAGAAGTGGGTCAAGGCAATTATTTTTTTTTTTGAAAATGGGGACAGAGGATACAGGAGTTGAATTCACCAGAAGTGAGGGGGTCACCAAATAGACCTTCTGTTTCATGTAAAAAGGTGGAGTGTCAAAAATGACGAGAACCTTCCAAGAGTTGGAACCGTCCTTCTGGTCAAAGGAACAGAACTTAAATGGTTTCCAATCAAGCGAAAGTCATAAAGATACTAGAAACAATTGACCACAAGACTGAATCACACAATCACACGGCTGGAAGGGACCATAGAGGTCTTCTAGTCTGACCCCCTGCCCATGGGGAATGACCTCATCCTGGACAAATGGCTGTCCAATCTGGGTTGCTCCTTGTAGTATGCACAGACACACTGAGATGTAGATGCAGTCACAGCTTTTGTGCTCCTTCACTGAGATTTTCCTAGAGGACGATTTTAAGCAACACAATGAATGGTTTAAGCCCTTGATGGCAAACCTATGGCACGCGTGCCACAAGTGACACGCAGAGCCATTTGTGCCGGCACACGAGCTGCAGGCAAACTTACCTCACTGTGCATGCACGTGCCTCACAGCTGATTTTCGGCTGGTTCAAGGCCTTTTTCAGCCTCCCAAAAGCTTGAGGAAGGCTTTTCTGCAGATTTTGCAGGCCAAAAATTAGCCCCGTTTCATCACTTCCTGTTTTTCTGAAAATACCGGAAGTGATAAAACGGGACCAGTTTTTGGCCTGCAAAGCTTGCAGAAGCCTGCAGAAGCCCTCCTCAAGCCTCTGGGAGGCCAAAAAAGCCCTCGAACCGCCCAAAAATCAGCTGTGAGGCGCAGTGCAGGTAAAGGGGCAGGGGATGCGGGGGATTGCGTGCGTATGCATAAGGGGTGGGGGGGTGTGCATTGCCTTCTGGGTGTTGGCACACAGGTGTGAACATGCAAGCATGCACACAATTTTTGGCACAGAGCCCAGAAAGCCACCATCACATCTTTAAGAAGCCTCAAACGACTCCAACCACTTGATGCCAAGGTGCCCAAGGCCATCTCAACAAGCCCACACCAAGAAAGACTCGGCTCTCAAGTTCTCAACAGAAGTCGTGTGCTCTTTTTTCAGAGCAAGTGACAACCTTGGGCAGCTCATCCAGATTTGTTCCCACATTGTGCTAAGCAATTTATTTCCAAGAGAACTGTCTCCCCTAAGAGAAAGTTAAAAACTTTGTACCATGGGGGAACTGTGAATGATGGTGAGTGAGCTTGTTGACTTTGTTGTGAGAAAAGCGGCATGCGATGAAGGTCCATTAGAGGAGTTTTCTGAGTAGAGTTCCCGCTGCAGCTTTCCTGATTCCAAGCTGAAGTTTTCTTTGGGAAGAGAGAACAGCTGGGAATGTGACTGAACTTGGTCACTCATGCTTCGGTCATAAGTCAAACATCCTTCTTGCCAGGATGCAAACTTAACCAAGGAGAGAAGCAACCTGGAACTAAGGAGAAACTTCCTGACAGTGAAAACGAAGAATCAGTGGAATGGCTTGCCACTAGAAATTGTGGGTACTCCAACATTGGAGGTTTTCAAGAAGAAATTAGACAGTTACTTGTCTGGAATGGCATAGGGTCTCCTGCTTGACCAGAGGGTTGGCCTAGATGACCTACAAGATCCCTTCCAATTCTGTAATTCTGTATAATACACTCTTCATAGGGCTGCCATTGAAGATTATTGGCGGTCTGCATGCATAGTTCTCTTGTGTTTTAATATTTCAACATTCTCATATTGTATATTGTGATATTGTAAGCTGCCCAGAATCTCTTGATGATGAGATGGGTAGCACATACATTTGAAATAATAATAAAATAAAATGATAAAAATTTAAATAAAATAATAAAATAAAACAAATAATAAAATAAATAAAATATTAAATAATAAATAAAATAAAATAAAATATAAAACAAACCAAATAAAGTAATAAAATAAATACTGTGGTCTGGGTCAGCCCCCTGAGTTTTCAACAGACCCCATGATTACCAATAAACCCCATTTTATCCAGCTTTTGTTCACCTTTAGTGCTGTTATGTTCTAACATTGTAATATTTTACACATGGCTGCTTTGATGAGCTTGTAAGCTGCTCAACGGTCTCTCGGTGGTGAGATGGGTGGCATATAAATGTAAGCGAACAAACGAACGAATGCAAGGATGAATGAATGGATATGGTGGGATACCCACAGATCTGGGCCAGCCCCTTAGTTTGGAATGCCCCACGCACAACAGACCCCCCCCCTCCACTTAGTAACAAACCAGAGATGCCTCAGAAAAACGTGCTGGTGTGTTTTTCTGTCTGAAATGAGGCCAGCCCGGGCTGGTCCCTCAGCTGGTATTTCTGATTGCAACAATAAGAGCAACATTTTCCGCTTTACACCTGGAGCCAACAAGTTCTTGGCTCACATTCCATGCAACCTCTTTTCTTCCAAAGAAGGGGGGGGGGGAATGGGAGGGAGGGGCCGAGGCAGGAGTGTGCAGTATTCCCGTGATCTGTTGAAAGATCTCTGGGCACGGTGCTCATTAAACAAGAGCAGAAAATTGTATTTTAATTCTTGATTTAAGAGACGGAGTGGGTTTGGCCACTTTAAATGACCCTGGGTGGTGCACAGCCATGAAACCAGTCCCGATAAAACAGCCATAAAACAATTAAGTGATAAAATGATCAAACAGATTCAACCTTCGGATTTAGCCACGTAGAGCCTCTGTATGAGACAGATCCTTTCCTTTACTTACCCACCATCCATAGACCTATTTTCAACAAAGTAAAGGTAAAGGTTCCCCTCACACATACGTGCTAGTAGTTTCTGGCTCTAGTGGGTGGTGCTCATCTCCGTTACAAAGCCGAAGAGCCAGCGCTGTCTGAGGACATCGCCATGGTCATGTGGTTGGCAGGACTAAACGCCAAAGGCGCACGGAATGCTGTTCCCTTCCCACCAAAGTGGTCCCTATTTTTCTATTTGCATTTTTACATGCTTTCAAACTGCTAGGTTGGTAGAAGCTGGGACAAGTAACGGGAGCTCACTCCGTTACGCAGCGCTAGGGTTTCGAACTGCCGACCTTTCTGATTGACAAGCTCAGCATCTTAGCCACTGAGCCACTGCGTCCCTTGGACCTCAAGGCTAAATTAAAGTCAAGTCTAAAGTCAGAAAATGAAAACCTACAGTATAAGCAGAAGAAGCATCCCATAGTTTAAATCATTGTGCTAGAAGGGAGTTAAAAAGACAACATTACATTGTCTTTTTAAGCCATTTATAATATTTGGGCACCAAATGGTAGTTTCAGGATGAGTTGGGGTGAGGGATCTCTGAATAGCTTCCTAATGGAGGAGACACCAGGATCCAGAAGCAAATTATTCCCAAGAAATAGGGAGATCTTTTTCTGGAGAGAGGGAATCCACAGCAGTCTCCCTGTTTGATCTGATTTTGACTTACTTTGAGAAATAATAACAATAACAATAGTAATAATAGCACGACTTTGGCAAAAGAAAGCAACGGTAGTACCAATATTAATAAGTACTTTCGGGGCAGTCTCAAAACATCTTGAACAACATCGGCATTGACAAAATCCTTGTCAGTCAATTGCAAAAGGCAGCTTTCTTCGGAAGAGCTTACACATCCTGTGATTCTAGCACTGATGGCATTACCTAATTTGGTAATGAAATATCTACAAGAAAACAAACAAGCTCAGAGTGCATCAAGGACCCCACAGAATGGATGGTTGGATGAATGAACGAACGAACGAATGAATGAATGATAGCTGCATTGCTTTACTCTGAAAACTTATTCCTCTGTTCTAGTAACCTGAAGAAGCTTCTGTGCATATATTTCCATAGGCAGATGACTCTCAGATGGTTCTTTCCATGATATTCCCTGGAGATGCTAAAAGAAGATTTGAGGTGCTAGGAAGCATCTCTACAAAGACATGTGTTTCCTCTTCAACTCTTAGGTGTTTGCGATTGGTCAGATCAAGCCCACAATGACTCCTGGAATTCTCTTATATCAGGGTACACTAATATATATGGAAAGTTTGATAGAGATTTTCCCTCCCTGGTCTTATATACAAGGGAATAACTTTCTTTCTTTCTTTCTTTCTTTCTTTCTTTCTTTCTTTCTTTCTTTCTTTCTTTCTTTCTTTTCTTTCTTCTTTCTTTCTTTCTTTCTTTCTTTCTTTCTTCCTTCCTTCCTTCCTCCCTTCCTCCCTTCCTCCCTTTTTCCTTTCCTTTTCTTCCCTTCCCTTCCTTCTTCCCTTCCCTCCCTTCCCCTCCCTCCCTCCCCTTTCTTTCCTTCTTTCTTTCTTTCTTTCTTTCTTTCTTTCTTTCTTTCTTTCTTTCTTTCTTTCTTTCTTTCTTTCTTTCTTTCTTTCTTTCTTTCTTTCTTCCTTCCTTCCTTCCTTCCTTCCTTCCTTCCTTCCTTCCTTCCTTCCTTCCTTCCTTCTTTCTTTGCTAAGCTGAAGTTTCTGGACTATCTTTGCACACCTTCTTCAAGATGAACTACAATATCATCCGCATCAACTTAACAAGGAGAATTGCGTTATCTAAAGGGCGTGAAGCACTGTAATGAGGTGAAGCCAAGTTGTCAGGCAAAGGACCAACATTTGCAGTGCCCGAGGTCACCTTCCCTTGTATTAAACTGCAGATTGTCTTTCACTTACAACCGTTTCTTTAGTGACTGTTCGAACTTACGAGGATGCTGAAAAACCCAACTTACGACTGGATCTCACACTTACGAAGGTTGCAGCATCCTCATGGTCATGTGATCAGAATTTGGGTGGCGGGTATCTGGCATGCATTTATGATGATGGCAGCATCCATGTGATCACCATTTATGATCTTCTGAGCAGGCTTCCAAGAAGCAAGGTCAATGGGAGCAGCTGAATTTTGTTTAATGGTTGTATGGTTCACTTACCAACTAGGGAATGGCTTAACCAAAATGGCAAAAAAAGGCCGTTAAACTGGTTGCCACTTACTTTAACAATCACCTCCCTTAGCAACAGAATTGTGGTTGTAAATCAAGGACTACCCATATACCTCTATACTGCACGAGTCAAAAAGAAGGCTGTGAAAATATCTACAGATCTCTCTCATCCTGGACATAAACTGTTTCAACTCCTACCCTCAAAATGACGCTATAGAGCAGGGTACACCAGAACAACTAGACACAAGAACAGTTTTTCCCAGAACGCCATCACTCTGCTAAACAACTAATTCCCTTAACACTGTCAAACTGTTTACTAAATCTGCATTACTATTACTATTAATCTTCTCATCATTCATTATCACCCACCCCCTCCCACTGTGACTGTAGGACTGTAACCTTGTTGCTTATATCCTAACGATTTTTATTGACTGTTTCCTAGTATGATTTGATTGCTTATTGTACCCTATGACTATTATTAAGTGTTGTATCTTATGATTCTTGACTCTTGATGAATGTATCTTTTCTTTTATGTACACTGAGAGCATATGCACCAAGACAAATTCCTTGTGTGTCCAATCATACTTGGCCAATAAAGACTTCTATCTATCTATCTATCTATCTATCTATCTATCTATCTATCTATCTATCTATCTATCTATCTATCTATCTATCTATCTATCTATCATCTCTATCCTCATGAGAAGCCTAAATTGAAATAGGCAAGTTGACAATAGAACAGTTATATCACATTGAATGTTGATCAAATGGTCTTGTAAGGGTTGCTGTCTTTAGACCACATAGTATAATTGATAATGCCCTAACTCATTAACCTACAAAGTCTTTTACTATTGATACCACCATTAGTATCTCCTTTTCTAATTGTACACAAAGTTCTGAGTTCCAAAGGCAACTAGACTTCAATTTTTCTTTGAAGACATTTTACTCCTCATCCAAGAAACGTCTTCAGTTCTCACTTGGATGAGAAGTGAAATGTTTTCAAAGAAAAACAAAGTCCAGTTGCCTTTTGAAAAAGCACCTTGACAGCCATGACTTGGGTGACTGAGAATCTCCGTAGACAAAATTCTGAATCCATAGACAAATAGTGGTCATTGATCCTATAAAACTTCATTGAGTTCTTTCACATAATCTGCTTCTGACTCCCGTGCAGAAGAGCCAGCATATAAGAGTGCATAAACAGTAGCAGAAACTTTGAGTAACATATTTTGAAAGGATGAGATGGGTCAGAGAAGGTCAGGCTGCATCAAGTATTCCACTAGACCTAATTCTCACCAAGAAGGGGGTCAAGCTATTCTCCAAGGCACCCAAAGGCCAGACAAGGAATAATGGATAGAAACTGAACAAGGAGAGATTCAACCTGGAAATAAGGAGAAATTTCCTGACAGTGAGAACAATCAACCCATGGAATAGAAGTTGCCTTCAGAAGTTGTGGGAGCTTCATCCCTGGAGGCTTTCAAGAAGAGACTGGACTGCCATTTGTCAGAAATGGTGTAGGGTCTCCTGCTTGGGTGGGGAGTTAAACTAGATGACCTACAACTTTCCTTCCAACTCTGTTAATCTGTATCTATCCATATCTCTGATTCTTCAGTGGAGAAGAACTGTGTATTGTGCATTAATGGGCCACATGCTTCAGATTTGTGGAGTCTTGCATTTGCTATTTATGAACATGCTGACTCCATGGAATATTTAAATGTAGGGCATCCAGTTACTCCAGTGAGATAAAAAAAACACCTCCCACCTTTCACAACAGCACCAAACATTTGGAACAGTGATCAATTGCTCTGAAAATTTCCCAAATGCTTCTTGATGAGTCCAGGGGATTTCTTGCCCCCATTGGATTATCTGAGGATACCGGCTGCTTTCAGCTGCCTTCTCAATGACCTACATAACAGACCCAAACAAATTGAGTTGACTCAGACTCTCTTTCAGTGTAGGAGGTGGTATGATTATTTTGATCTTGGGAAATTAATCTATGTCTACTTCCTGATGGAGAGAACTAAAAGAATTAGAGGAGAGAGAGAGAAGGTAGAAAGCAACACGCTTGAAAAATGAGCTAGCTGAACAGCAGAATGCACAGACATCCTTCTGAGAAGAAGCTCCAGAGAATGTTGACTTTTCCTTAATTTCCTACCATGAATCGAAGCTTCCCTTTAATGTATGAGACAAAAAGAGAGAGAGAAACACACACACAGAGTAGAAAAACAGGTTTTTAAAGTTCCTAGCATCAGCATTAAATTGGCTGCATTCAGCTGCACAAAAAATTGTCTGCCTCCTGCAGAAGGCACACCAAGATTCATTTTTAAGAATATCAGATAATCCTTTGCTGTTTTACAGAGAAAAGTAGGAGTAGATTTCAACAATGTGATGCATTGGAAATGAAGGAAATCATTTGTTCAGTCCATTTTGGCCCATCAATACTGTACACATTTGTTGAGCAGGCATGAACTGGAATTATTTGATATAACGGTTGAGATATATGGCTTTACAGCTAATCGAACTATGAATCATGCCATTTATTGGGCTGCAGAAACCTTTATATACAATGATAAAAAGTGACATGTCTGATCAATTCTGCACACAATCAAAATGTAACTTGATGCCCATTGTTGGGAAGAGATTTGCTGGCATTTGCTTAAGAAAGGACTGCAAAAATAGAGAAGTCATCGACCGAACATGACCAAAAAATATCACTTGAATAGCACCAAACAGAGGCTGTCATATTTGGTCATGTCATGAGAACTAACTCACTCGATATTACTCCCCACAAGAAAGAGAAGCAGAGATGGTCAAATCGATTATTTTTTTTATCCAGAGAAGGGAGAGAATATATTTAACCTTGTTTCTATTCTGAAATTGCTTCCGGATTTTTGTGGTTGCAAATGGAAAAAAAAAATGAAACTTTGATTTTGTTAACTAGATAAGCTTATTGTTATAGAAATGGCTTGTACGTACTGTTGTGTAAAAGCAAAAAATTGTGATTGTAATGTTGTTGTCTTCCACTGTGCTAAAGAGAGTCAGAAGTTGGTGTCTTTCTCCCCACTTTTCTCCTTCCACACAATGTTTCTCCCCCCCCCACTTTTCTTTGTAGTTTTCCACTACTTTTTTTAATTCTTTGTATTATATATTTTGAAAAAAAAAAGAATAAAAAAAATCATACATAAAAAATAGAGAACTAATTCACTCAAAAACTCAATCATGCTGTGAGTGATCAATGGAAAAAGGAGAAGGGGCTGTATAATAACTACTGGCTGGACAGAGGATATAAAGGATGACACCAGGATGACTATGGTGGATTTGAAGGAGGTGGGGCAAGATAGAGGGGAATGGAAAGTGCTAATCCATAGAGCAGCCAAGAGTTGAACATGACTGAATGACTGATGATGATGAAATGAGAAGAAAATACTTGGGCAAACTTTCAGTGAAAGAATAGAATAGAACAGAACAAAACAGAATAGAATATAGAAAAGGGATAGGGTAGGATAGGGTAGGATAAGAAAAAAATGAAACGGAATAGAAGAGAAAGAATAGAATAGAAATAGAACAAATAGAGTAGAATAGAATAGAATTAGAATGAATAGAATAGAGTAGAATAGAATAGAGTAGAATAGAATAGAGTAGGATAGTATAGAATAGAATTTGAATGAATAAACTAGAGAAGAGCAGAGCAGAGCAGAACAGAACAGAATAGAATTAGAAAGAATAGAATAAAATAGAATATAGAGTAGAGTAGAGTAGAGTGGAGTGGAGTGGAGTGGAGTGGAGTGGAGTGGAGTGGAGTGGAAGGGAAGGGAAGAGAAGAGAAGAGAAGAGAAGAGAAGAGAAGAGAAGAGAAGAGAAGAGAAGAGAAGAGAAGAGAAGAGAAGAGAAGAGAAGAGCACCAGGTCTTGCTTTGGCTCATTTAATTATGCCAGAAACCACTTGAAAACTGATGACTTAGAGTTCCCTTACGTATTACCAAAGGCTCATTGAAGCCAATGAAACACCATCCTCATTCCTGGCTGAGGAGCTCCATAAAAAAGCAAGTCAAGTTGGCAGAAGCTGGTTTGAACTTCACCTTCCTTCCCAAAATGATTTGGCAAAAATTAGTTTTCTGCATTTGGGAGGGACAGTCTAATCCAGGCTGTTCATTTCGAACCTTTCCTCCTTTTTAACAAGAGAACAGAGTGTGTGTCCACAAGCATAAAAAACGTTCAGGGAGGAAGGAAGGAAAAAAACAGCCGAGTATTTGCTTTATTGAAAGGTTTTGCAGAAACAGTGATGGGAAAAGCAGTGCTCAACCTCCAAGAATAGGACCATAACTTCAAAAAATAAAAATAAATAAAAATCAACACATCTACCTCCGCGTCTTTTGCTAATGTTTAACTTTGCTTTCAAAAGCTGTTTGCAGAATGCAACGGGTTCATTAACAGTTCATAACAGCTCAACTCTGAAAGGGAATATATCAACATAAACATTCTTCTTTAAAGCAGAAGAAAAAAGTGTTGATAGACTACACCTTAGATCATCTCTAAGTCAATATGCGGGTTGGGTTGATTTGGCTTAGTGAAATCAGTGGTGGGATTTAAATTCTTTTACCACTTGTTCAGTGGGCATGGCTTGGTGGGTGTGGCTTGGTGGGCATAGCTTGGTGGGCGTGCTTTGCCTAACGCCAGCACGCAGCTTTCCACACACCAGCTGAGACCTGCAGCGCCAATCAGCTAAGAGAAGAGAAAAGTGCAGGGGTAGGTGGGAGGGCCAATCCTGTGCTTTTCTCTTCTTTTTCCTCTCAACTGATTGTTGGAGGATTTTTTTTCCTCCTCTCAGCTGATTGTTACTTTGTTTTTTACTACCGGTTTGGCCAAACCAGTCTGAACCGATAGCATTCCATCACTGAGTGAAATGATTGAACTTTAACTATCATGGTTTGCAAAGGACAGCTTCTGGCTTAGCGTAGGGCTCCCCAAACTTGGTGACTTTAAATCTTGGGGACTTCAGCTCCCAGAATTCCTCAGCCAGCTGTGCTGAGGATCTGAAGTCCACAAGCCTTAAAGTTGCCAGGTTTGGAGACGCCTGGCTTAGCCTTAGCAAATTGTGTGAATCCAACTAATAATAGTGCATTAAGCGAGCTTGTGGCTTCCTACTAATGCCATACTCTTGTCTTCTATTTTCTCTGTTGCACCTGCCCAAGGCTGTAGTAATCAAACTCTTGATCTTCAGCTCACCTGTTTCTAACCTAGAGTTAGGAAGACCTGGTTTGGCAGTTCCAGCATGAAGTAACCAGCTTCGATTTTTCCAATCATCTACTCACCAACCTCTGCAAAGGAGAGAGTAATCCTATTTATCTGTACTGTATTTCCTGGCAAGGGCCATATTTACTCACCACACATAACCACATGTTAGCAAATCCTATTTTAAGCCCGGAAGGTTGTGTGAATCCCATCTATGTACAGGTAGTTCTTGACCTACAACCACAACTGGAACCAGAATATCTATTGCTAAGCAAAATAGTTATTAAGTGAGTTGAACTTGAACCCAATTTCACGACCTTTCTTGCTAAGTGAATCACATGGTTGTTAAGCCAATCCAGCCTCTCCTATCGACTTTCCTTGTTGGAAGCTGCCAGAGAAAGCTTCAAATGGTGATCACGTGATCCACAGATTTTATTTATTTTATTTTTAATTTTTATTAAACATAACATTTAAAAACATCGAACATGGTGAAGTCATCTTGACATAACTTTTGGCTCTCATTTTAGTATAATATAAGTATATACATTCTTATATACATTTGTTCATGCATTTGCACATACATACATTTAATCATTCTTACCTTATACCCTCTGACATCCTTAGTATTATTTTAGTCTCATAGTTTCAGTTATCTTCTCAACAGCTCTTTCCCCACTTAAATCCTTCCTTTCTGGCCCCACCAATGTTAGAATCTGTTCCAAATTATATAATATTCCAATTCATCCTTATTTTTCATCTCTAGGGTTAGCCTATCCATTTCAGCACATATTAAAATTTTATTTATTACTTTGTCCTCACTAGGGATTTTCTTCTCTTTCCAATTCTGGGCAAATACCACTTTTGCTGCAGTGATGACATGTATTATCAAATATAGCTGTTCCTTATTATGTTTTTTGGTAAACTTCCCAATAAGAAACACTCAGGGCTATGGTCTATTTTAAATATCCACAGATTTTATTTATTGATTTTAGTGCATGGCATCTACAGAGATCACGTAATCGCTGATATACAAATTTGCTTTAAATAAAGTGTCAGCAATAAAATGCTATATATACTTATGTTTATTTTATTTTTTTAGAAAATTTATATTGCTGCCTACTGGCCTGTGGCACTCAAGGTGGTTGTCAGCCTCCAATAAATTTTCTTGACATCTTCTTGTTGGCTGTCATAGAAACAGGGGGGGGGGTAATTTGGTATTTGGGGGTGGGGGAAGATTGCTGGAGTGTGAAGACATTCCTGTGTGAACTAAAAAGGAGGAGATGCTTTCCTGCTTACTGCACAACTACAATAGATTTATCTCTACTAAGCCAAGGTCAACCATCTTGACATACCCGATGAGTGACAGTGGTTTACAAAGATATAAAAACACCTTTGTTGGAAGAAATATCCTTCTGGGTTCAGTTCCAAGTGGGAAAAACAGGGCATAATGGCTTCCTTCCCAAGTTCTAATGGGATCTGGGATCATTTTTCATTCACCCACATTCTTCTTTGGTTGCTCTGCAAAGGAGAACAGAGATGGAAAGCAGGTTAATGGGGTGGGGTAGGAATGCCACCAAACCATGCTCACAGAACCAGTAATAAAAATTTTCGAATCCCACTACTGGGCCGCACCCACTCTGGCCATACCCCCTCCCAGCCCCCACCCAAGTCAAACACAACCCTGATGCACCCCTCATTGAAATTGAATTTGATACCCCTGCCCTCTACCATTCCAGGTAAGTGGCTGTCCAATCTTTTCTTAAAAGCCTCCGTCGTTTGGAGCACCCACAACTTCTGAAGGGAAGACATTAGACTGGTTGATTGTTCTCACTGTTAGGAAATTCCTCCTTAGTTCTACGTTGATTCATTATGTCTCTCCTTGATTAATTCTAGACTGATTTTCTCCTTGATTATAAATGCATGCTAATTGCTAAGTGCCTGAGATTTCTTCACATGACCATAGGGGATGTAGCCATCATCCTAAGTTATGAGGATCGATCACAAAGCACTTTTTTCTCCCAATGCTGTTGTAACTTTGAACAGTCACCAAATGAATGAAGTCAAGGACTAGCTGTAGTAAGTTTGGTAACGTGGTGTACAAATTGTCAGCGTTCCAACTAACAAACTCCAAACCAAATAACTCCGAAACAAGCATTTTCTCAAAATTCCATTTTTACTAGAGTTGTCATTTTGACACACCTGAGAAAACCCGAATCTTAAAGTTCCAGGTTTTCCCTTCCCAATAGAAAGTCAAAGATGCATCCCCTGCATCTATCAGTCCATCACATGGCCCAATCAAGCCATCGTCCCAACTGGAGCCATTCAGAGGTGGTATTCAGCAGGTTCTGACCAGTTTTGGAGAACCAGTAGTGGGAATTTTGAGTAGTTCGGAGAACCGACAAATCCCACCTCTGACTGGCCCCGCCCCCATCTATTCTCTGCCTCCCATTGAGTCCCAGCTGATTGGCTGGCTCTTCTTTGGTTGCCCTACACAGGAAAATGGAGCTGGAAAGCAGGTTAGTGTGCTGGGGAGGGAATGAGGACTTTTCAGTAACCCCCCAGGAGTGGGGAGGGAATGGGGATTTTACAGTATCCTTCCCCTAGATTGGAGTGGAATTCCCCTAGATTGGATTTTGCAGTATTCTTCCACTGCCATGCCTACCAAGCCACACCCACCAAGCCACGCCCACATAACTGGTAGTAAAAAAAATTGAATATCACCACTGGAAACATTCCTCAAGACATTCCTCTCCAGGTGCAGGGCAACATGTCCTTGACTCTCTGAGAACTAACGTTATTGAGTCTAATCTTCCACCTCTGTATGAAATCCCCCCTCCCAAATTCCCAGGCTGTAAATGTGGCAGCCTTGAAGTTTCCGAAGCTTCCGAGTAAGAAATGGCTTGCAAAGCCATTTTTGACACAAACATGGAAAATGTGGGCTGGAGAAGCAACTTTATCTCCGAAAATGCAGTCAAAATGCAATTTTAACTCAGCAAGAAGCGGCATGCAATTGTCAGATAACTGAGGAACTATTTCTCACTTTGTAGCGGGTTTTTTTTTTCCCTCTGGGTTTGCTTCTACTAAAGTACCTGGACTGGTTTTGAGCAGCAACAGAGTATAATTAAAATAAATCACATTACAATTGTCATCCCAAAGAAAGGAGGCGAAAGGTTAGGAGTAACTTGATTAGTCATGGCATTGTTGAATGAAGTTGCACAGGTAAATAGAAACCAAGCAAAGCGGCATTTAGAGGAAAGAAAATAAAGAGGATTTTATTTTTAAAGGATTTCATTTTTATTAAAACTTTTAAACCAAAAGACAAATGCGTGACACAACCTGATAGAAAATAAGGAAGAAAAACGAAAAAGAATAATTTAAAATTATTTAAAAATAATTTTTAAAAAGAGCAAAAGCTGCATGAAAAGAAAAAAAGTTACAGGAAATGAAGAAAGAAAAATGTTTAAGGAAGATGTTTATGATACTCTTCCCAGCAGATATAAAAGCAAATATATTCCCACCTCTCTTTAAAGTTACATTGCATTGCTTTTCTTTCTATAATCAAAACCATAAATCTTTTTTTTTTTATTTTTATGCAAAAAGCTTCCATTCAGCAATAAATGAATATCTTTTCTTTGATCAGAGAAGTTAATTTATCCATTTCACCAAATCTGCCCACCTCAGCAACTGTTCTTCCATAGTGGGTAGTGTTAAATCTTTGCAAACAGTAATCTCACAGCTGTGATCATATATTAAAATAATATTTCATGGATATTTTTTCTGATTATCCCTTAATCCTAAAAGGAAAAACTCTGAATAAGGGGGTTGGAAAATGAATATTATCTTTCAGATCTTCTCTATCAATGTTCTTGGATCCAATTTTTTTAAAGCTTTTAACACTTTTAAAACTTGTCAGAGGCCTTCTCTGAATTTAAGAATATCAATGTAGCTTGTTTTTCATTATATTGCGCCAAGTATTCCAGAATATTCAAAACATTGCTAATATTATCTCCTTGTTGTCTTTTAGGGAGAAAACTCAAACTGATCTTCAGAAATAAAACCCTGTAAATTGCTTTCTACCTTTCAGCCAAAATCATAGAAGACAACTGATAATCATCATTCAATAAAGATACCAGTTGATAGTTTCGTGTTAAAGTCGAATCTTGTCCTTCTTTAAGTGGATTCAACAGCAAGGAAGTTTTCTGGATTGTATCATATAATCAAGGGAGTGAGAGGGATCTTGGAGGTCTTCTAGTCCAACCCCCTACCCAAGGTAGGAGTCCATCTTGGATAAATGGTTGTCCAATCTTTTCTTGAAAGCCTTCAGTGAGGGATGTCCCAAAGGTGCTTTTTCAGGAGGCAACTGGACTTTCTGGTTTTTTTCTTTTGAAGACATTTTGCTTCTCATCCAAGAAGCTTCTTCAGCTCTGACTGGATGGTGGGGAATGGAAGGATTTATATTCCTTGCAAACAGCTGGTCATTTGCATCCTTTTAGAGGGTAGTTGAGGCCACTTGGAGGTTTAACTGTGTCTTCAAGGTCACCTGAATGGTGCTCCTGGTTCCTGCAGTCTGCATTTTTTTTTTCTGGAAATCCCTTCACACTTCCACACCCTTCAAATGCTGTCCATCCCAAATTGTATTAGCTAAAAGTCTGTAGAGATTCTCAGTCATCCAGGTCATGATTGTCCCAAGGGTGCTTTTTCAGGAGGCAACTGGACTTTCTGTTTTTTCTTTGAAGACGTTTTATTCTCATCCAAGAAGCTTCTTCAGCTCTGACTGGATGGAGGGGAATGGGAGGATTTATATTCCTTAACTCTGGTAGGCAAACTGCTCCATTGACTGATTGTTGTCATGGTGAGAAATTCCTCCTTAGTTCCAAGTTGGATCTGCTTCTGATGATCTTCCACTCTTTATGTCTTGTCCTGCTATGGAGAATAAATCAACCCCTTCTTCCCTATGACACCCCATTAAGTATGGGAAGCGAAGGTGGTATTCAGCAGGTTCTGACTAGTTCTGGAGAACCGGTAGCGGAAATTTTGAGTAGTTCAGAGAGCTGGCCAATGCCACCTCTGACTGGCCCCACCCCCATCTATTCCCTGCCTCCCATTGAGTCCCAGCTGATCGGCTGGGTCTTCTTTGGTTGCCCTGCACCGGAGAACGGAGCTGGAAAGCAGGTTAATGGGGTGGGGAGGGAATGGGGATTTTGCAGTATCCTTCTCCTGCCATGCCCACCAAGCCAGGCCCACCAAGCCATGCCATGCCCAGCAAGCAATGCCCATAGAACCTGTAGTAATTTTTTATTGAATTCCCACTTCTGATTGGACGATGCTATCAGGGCTCTTCTAAGCCTTCTCTAGGTTAGACATTCCTAGTTTCCTTAGACGTTCATTGTAAGGTTTAACCTCCAGACCTCCAGATCATGTCTGTGCCTCTTCTCTGCACCAAATTCTGCTGTGCCCCATTACTAATCATTTCGTTTTGGAGAAAAAAAAAGTCAGCTGTCACTTCATGCACCTGCTTCTCAACCGTTCAGTATCAGGCTGCCCTGAATTCTAGGGAGGGCTGGATGGGAGGGGAGATGCTTCAAGGAGATGTTTCAAAACTTAACTGTGTCTCTCTGAGATGATCTTCAACATCAACCAGCTGAGAACAGAAAGCAGCTGCATGCTAAACCCACGCCTGATGTGACCATTCTAAAAACATTTTTTTGAATTTGATTGAACATCAGGGCTCAGTGATAGGAGGCAACTAACAAAGGAAAGGGATGCGGTGGCTCAGTGGCTAAGACACTGAGCTTGTTGATCAGAAAGGTTGGCAGTTCGACGGTTCGAATCCCTAGCACCGCGTAACGGAGTGAGCTCCCGTTACTTGTCCCAGTTTCCGCCAACATAGCAGTTCGAAAGCACATAAAAAAAATGCAAGTAGAAGAACAGGGACCACCTTTGGTGGGAAGGTAACAGCGTTCCATGCACCTTATCAGCGTTTAGTCATGCTGGTCACATGACCATGGAGAGGTCTTCAGACAGCACTGACTCTTTGGCTTTGTAAGGGAGATGAGCAGCGCCCCCTGGAGCCAGAAACGACTAGCACGCGTGTCCAAGGGGAAACTTTAGGAAAAAAAGACTTAGGGATTTGGGCCCGCGACTTTCAGTTCCGGCTATGCATTATTGTCATTCATTTGACTTCTAGTAAACGATACCTTTCTCGATAAATGCAGCTAAGGGTCGTTCTTACTTAGGGGTTCAAACTGAGGCAGAGCTGACAGATTTCTACACCGATGTTGTGCTAGCTAGTCCTGATTGAAGGTGGCTAAATTTCCAAACTAGTCTACCAAAAGTAGTTCTCTGGTCTTTTTTTTTTTTTAAAGCATGAGAAATACACCGGGGTTTGGGCTCTTTGACTGACAGCTGTTGCACAACTATAGTATGGAGCAGCATTCTGGATCTCCCAGCTCCCGTGCAGTGAGTTGGTGTTCTGGATTCATGGAATCCACCAAGGTCAGATTACAACAACAGCCTACCTGTGATGGAAAAATAAATTGCCTCTGTCAAGGACCTTGATATGTCAATTGGGTTCCTCCTATGCCACCCTCAAATAGTGTTAGTCATCCACTGCTTAATTCATTAATTAATGTACATCCACACATCCAGCATCCCAACAGGGAATTGACAGTCCTCAGCTTGCAATCACAATCGAGGCCAACTTTTCTGTTGCTAAGCGAAACATTTGTCGAGGGAACTGTGACCCATATTGCAACCTTTCTTGTCATCGTTGTTAAGGGAATCCCTGGTGGTGGTTAAGTTAGCAGCCATGGTTCTTCCTTGAATCTGGCTTCTCCGTTGACTTTGAACATCAGAAGGTCCCACAAAAGGGGGCCACGTGACCTTGGGAGACAGCAACCGTCATAAATATGAGTCAGTTGCTAAACGTCTGAGCTTCTATCACATGACCATGGGAATGTTATAATGGCAGTAAGTGTGAAAAGCGGCCATAAGTCTCTTCCAACCCTGGGATTCTATATTTATACATCAATACTGAAGTTAGCACTTAATTAACAGTTGACTAGAACAGGGTTCACCAACCTTTTTGGACCTCAGGGACTACCAAACTCATAATTTTAAATCCCGCAGACCACTAATATGAATTTTGACTGACGATAGCTTGCTGATGTTTTTCCAAGGTCTCTGCAGAAAACATCAGAGACCCTGGGAAAATCCTCCAAAAAGTCTGCAGGAAAATTCCCCACCCCGTATTCCTACCGATTAATCATTCTTTATTTGGGATCACAGGACACTGTCTCCAGCTCCGTTGTTAGGGAGAGAGAGAGAGACTTTTGGCTTCATGCAAGGAAAGCAGCAGAAGCAGCAGAAGTCTTTCTTTCTCTCCCCCAAACACCACCAGAAATGAGTCTTTGTGAGACTTGTCACGCCGGCGCAGCCTCTTGGAGCAGGATACCTTGCAGGGTCCCAAAGACTCATTTCTGGCAGAGTTTGGGGGAGAGAAAGAAAGACTTTTGCTGCTTTCCTTGCGTGCAGCCAAAAGCAGAAGAAAGAAGCGGAAAGAAGCAGCCTGGTGGCCAGGCAAGGCATGTTGGGTGAGTGGGGCAAGTTCTCCCCCTCTGCCCTTTCCCCCCTCCCCTCACTACCTCATGTTGTTTGCAATACAAGCTACGCAAGCCTTGTGTTCCCATGGGCCATGTGGGTGGTGCAACCTTGTGTTCCCGCGCAGCCTGGATTAATTGCTTTGGGGATGACTTTTCTCTGTGGACCACCAAAATTTTCTCACACATCACCAGTGGTCCCCGGTCCACTGGTTGTCAACCACTAGACTAGAAGACCTCTGAGGTCCCTTCCAGCCTTAAAGGTAAAGGTAAAGATTCCCCTCACACATGCGTGCTAGTCGTTTCTGAATCTAGGGGGCGGTGCTCATCTCTGTTACAAAGCCGAAAAGCCAGCACTGTCCAAAGACGTCTCCATGGTCATGTGGTTGGCATGACTAAATGTCAAAGGCGCACGGAACGCTGTTACCTTTCCACCAAAGTGGTCCCTATTTTTCTACTTGCATTTTTTATGTGCTTTCGAACTGCTAGGTTGGCAAAAGCTGGGACAAGTAACAAGAGCTCACTCCATTACATGGCGCTAGGGATTCAAACTGCAGGACTGCCAACCTTTCTGATCAACAAGCTCAGCGTCTTAAGCCACTGAGCCACCACGTCCCTCCTTCCAGCCTTAGGATTCTATATTTTATACATCAACACTGAAGTCAGCATTCACCTTACTTCTAAAGGACCTTCACTAGACCTTTGAACAGTCTTAGCTTCAGATGGCCCCCGTGATGATTTATTTCTGATATTTCCTTTGAGATCCCTTTATTTTGTCTACAGTGTTTTCCCCCAAAGCAATGAGTGAATTGTAGAGTTTGCCTCCCTCGCCCCAGCCAGACTGAGTTCTGCAAAGGAGGAAATTATGGGCATGCATTTGTCACTTTTCTCCCTTCCAGGGCTGACCCATTATCTATCCTTTGAGCCTAGAAGGCACCCATCAGGCAGTGACAAGGGCCCTTATCTTCCCTGACGTAGTTGAGGATCAGGGTAGCAATGACAGCCCAAGCAATACCAGAAGGAAGAAGGGAGAAGAAAAGGGATTTGCTGCAGCATTTTTATGGCTGCCATTATTTTCATACGAGGGGGACTTTCGCATTTTTGGAAAACACAACCCGTCAGACAGGCCAGCTCTGATGAAAGAGGACCTTCCCTGTATTTTTGTGGATGGCCTGCCCTGAGATGTTCCTCTTAATGGAAGACGTCATCTATTTTTTTGGGAGGCTGACCAAAGTAAAAAAGAAGAAGAAGAAGGGGGGGGGGGGAGGATAGGCCTGGGGCAGAGAGTGGGGTCAAGATTGTCTTGTGCATCATGACATCAGAGCACAAAAGATGTACCTTGGATACTTCGGTCAGACCTGATGATGCAGAACACAAATGCATCATTTATCTGACGGGTTTATGATGCACTGTTATCATTTGACAGGTGACAGAATAAATACATATACAGATAATCAATGTTGGAAGGGACCTTGTTGGTTATCTAGTCCAACCCCCCGCCCAAGCAGGAGACCCTACACCATTCCTGACAAATGGCAGTCCAATCTCTTCTTGAAAGCTTCCAGGGATGAAGCTCCCACAACTTCCGAAGGCAACTTCTGTTCCATGGGTTGATTGTTCTCACTGTCAGAAAGTTTCTTCTTATTTCTCTCCTTGTTCAGTTTCCATCCATTATTCCTTGTCTGGCCTTCAGGTGCTTTAGAAAATAGCTTGACCCCTTCCTCAAATATTGGAAGACTGCTATCCTGTCTCCCCTGGGTCCTTCTCTTCACTATCTAGCCGTGCCCAGTTCCTGCAACCGTTCTTCATATGTTTTAGCCTCCAGTCCCCTAATCATCTTGGTTGCTCTTCTCTGCACTTTTTCTAGAGTCTCAAAATCTTTTTTATAATGTGGTGAATAAAACTCTAGGTGTAGTCTAGGTGACTATGGTTGCATACACATATTCCTTGACTACAGTTGACTACAGTTGGGAACAGAATTTCCGTTGCTAAACAAGGCAGCCTGCAAGAGAGTTACACCTGTCCCAAGGGTACTTCCCCCCCACCCCAAGAGGCAACTAGTCTTTCTGGTTTTGCTTTGAAGACGTTTCGCTTCTCATCCAAGAAGCTTCTTCAGCTCTTTTCAAAACAGAGTTATGCCTGATTTCCCAATCTATTTTTTTTTTTGACATGGTTGTTAAGTGGATCCGGGTCTCTCCGCCGCCACACCCCTCCCATTGAGTCGAGAAAGTTGAAGATGGTGAGCATGTGACCTTTGACGCTATTGTAAATAAATGGTGGTTGCTAAGCAACTGAGTTTTGATCACATGACCTGGGGATGCTGAGATGGTTCGAAGCGTGAGGACCACTTGCAAGTCACGTTTTTCGGTGCTATTGTAACTTTGAATGGTCACTAAATGAATAGTTGTAAGTTGAGGAGTACCTGTATTTCCCTTTGGGTCTAAATTCTTGAAAGTAGGGAAAATTATCTGGAATGCAATTTCGTGGCAATTTTTTACAGCATCTAATAATAATAATAATAAATATTTATTTATATACCGCTTCTCTCCCAAAGGACTCGGAGCGGTGCACAGCCGTACAGATTAAAACAATAAATATGTGAAACAATAAAACTAAATTAAACCCAGCCCTGGCTGTAAACAAATTTAAAACCCTACTCTAAAACCCTAAAATTTAATAAAAACCAAACACCCCAAAACTAAAATCAGCCCAAGGCGGCCTGATCAAAAAGCCAGGTTTTCAAAGCACGCCTGAAGGTCCCCAGGTCCGTGGCTGTCCGTAACTCCGGGGGCAACCCATTCCAGAGGGCAGACGCCCCCACAGAGAAGGCCCTATTCCTCGGGGTCACCAGCCGGCACATAGATGCCGACGGGACCCGCAGGAGATCCTCCCTGTGGGAGCGCACCGGACGGTGAGAGGAAAATGGCAGAATGCGGTCTTGTAAATATCCTGGTCCGATGCCATGGAGCGCTTTAAAAGTTAGCTGGGGTGTCAAACTCAAGGCCCACAAGTCAGATCTGGCCCAGGGGGCTGCCCTGGAGATAGCGAAGGACTGCCCCATGGTGCCTCTGCCAGCTGAACTTTGTGGGGGGTGGGGCAGTGCCCCACCCCGGGCTCCGTTTTTGCTGGCAGAGGGCTATCCAAATAAACTAAAAACAAAACAAAAGAGAAACGTTTCCCCTTTTGCATTTGAGCATGCAAGAAGGGGCAGGAAAGGAGAAAGGGAAAGAAAAAGAAGAGGAGAAGAGAGCGAGGAAGGAAAAATAACAAAAGAGGGGAAGAAAGAAGAATGAAGAGGGATGGAAAAAGAAAAGGAAGGAAGGAAGAAAGGAGGGAGGGAGGGAAGGAAGGAGGGAAGGAAGGAAGGAATAGCACTTAGACTTATATACCGCTTCACAAAGTTTACAGTCAGAATATTGCCTTATATACCACATTCTAATCACTGTGCCTTATATGCTGCATAGGCCACATTCTAACTGTGAAGGGAAGGGAAGAATGGAGGAAGTTAGGAAGGAAGGAAGGAAGGAAGGAAGGAAGGAAGGAAGGAAGGAAGGAAGGAAGGAAGGAAGGTGATTATAATGAGAGGGAGGGAGGGTCTGAGGGAAGTCCTGCCTTAGCACTTGGCCACCACAGGTGCCCCCTGACGCGAGAGACATCGAGCTGGCCATACCCACCCTGAACATGCCCACTCTGCCTACCCCCTGAGGTCAACCACAATCCTGATGCATCCCTCAATGAAATTGGGTTTGATATCTCTGATCTAAACCATTGTTTATTTAAGTAGGATTGGTGAAATAATAGGCTGATTTCACCAGATATGCATATCTGTAACTCACAAATGTATGACTTAACCAGAAACAACAATGACCAATTCATACGATTTAGTCTATTGTATGGACGGTGCCCCAAATTTCACCTATTGCGTAAACTCATGGTTTAAGCATGGTTTCTTAAACAAACCACAACTGGCTGGCTTTGCATGACATACCAAAGCACCATTCCAAATCTCTTAACCACAGTAGCTGAACTGATCCCTCATAGTAAACTAAGCCATATTAGCAGAAGGTGTGACCTTGGACACAAGAGAAAGAAAATACTGTGCAAACTCAAGTGAGAATTAATGTCCTTCAGGTTTCCCAAGGAAATCAGTGTTAGGTGATTTCCAAATGAAGTGTGGTGAGGTGTGGCTAAGAAGAATCCTCCTGATATAGCAGCAATTATTCATATGGCAAGAGAGTCATGGAGTGTGGATCCTTGTCTTGACCAACATTTTCTTAGAGTTCATCAAGGTCAGAATTTGAGGTCATCTCTTGGCAAGAGAAGAATATTCTGTGAGGTTCAAAGAAACCCTGGTGAGCTTGGGACTTTTTTTCTTCAAGACAGGGCCTCAACAGAAGAAACTCAAGAGAGGGCCTCAATGGAAGAAACTCAAGAGCGGGCCTCAATGGAAGAAACTCAAAACAGGGCCTCAACGGAAGAAACTCAAGACAGGGCCTCAACAGAAGAAACTCAAGAGAGGGCCTCAATGGAAGAAACTCAAGACAGGGCCTCAACAGAAGAAACTCAAGACAGGGCCTCAACAGAAGAAACTCAAGAGAGGGCCTCAATGGAAGAAACTCAAGACAGGGCCTCAACGGAAGAAACTCAAGACAGGGCCTCAATGGAAGAAACTCAAGACAGGGCCTCAACCACCCCGCTGCCCCCCGAGTGTGTTAAATCCTCTAGTTTTCCAACAATACCTTTAGATTATGATTATTTATTTACTTTTATTTTATTAAGAAAATGTATGTAGTTACCTCACTCACTCACTCATGATGACATGGTGTCTTACAAAACTCCAGTACAAAAACCAATAAATTCCCATCCCGGTGACAACAATGAGATCAGACACTTGATGGGGTCCATAGCACCCTGGGTCCCCAGACCTGTTGGCAGAACCCTGTTTTTAGGACCTTGTGGAAGAATGTCAAATTGGGGACCAATCTCATCTCTGCAGGAATGCTGTTCCATAGGAAGGAAGCCACTGAGAAAAAGCCCTTCTTCTTGGTTTCACCAGAGTGGAGCTCCTAAGAGAAAGTAACATTCTCTGCTTCCCCACTGGTGCGTTGGGTAGATATGCCTGGGGAAATATGGTCCTTCAAAACAAATCTGGTCTCAGGCCATGTAAGGCTTTAAAGGTGACAAATGCGTCTTGAATAATAACAACAACAACAATAATAATGCTTTATTGCCATTGTACGTATACACACAGTATACACATACAACGAAATTCACACAATACCCAGAGACCAGACCCAACACACACACACACACACACACACATTACAATCCCCAAACACACCCCCACGTGCCAAAATTCCCTGCCCCCTAAAAACACACAAGCACCCATACAATTGACCAAGTAACACTGTCCAACAGCTCACTGACGGTGGTCCTTAAGTTCATTGTTAAGTGCAATTATAGCTCTCGGATAGAAACTGTTCAGAAAACATGTAGTCTGAGTTTTAATTGTTCTGTATCTTCTGCCAGAAGGCCACAGTTCCACAAAGATTGTGAGCAGGATGGGAAGAGCCTCTGAGAATTGTTGTGCAACTTCCTGAAACAGCGAGATGCAAAGATGTCGTCCAGGATTGGTAACTGGAGCCCAATGATGTTCAGGGCAGTTTTAATGATTCTCTGTAGAGCTTTTTTGTCTGCTATAGAGCTACTCCCATACTATACAAGAATGCAGTATGTCAGGACACTCTCATTGGTGCTGTGGTAGTAGGAAAGGAATTGGACCCAGAAACAAATCGGCAGACAATGCAGTTCCTGCAAGACACATCTAGACTTGCAGAAAACCATGCAGGTTACCACATCTTGAACCAACTGCAGCTTCTGGATATTTTTCAAGGGCAGCCCCATGTAGAGCACATTGCAATAGCCAAGACCAATCTAGCTCATAAAATTCTACATGCAGTATAATTAGGGATGATAATAATAATAATTTCCCAAGTTGAGGTACTAACTTGACATGGTAATGGGGTTTGCATGCTCCAAGGACTTGAGGAGAATGAGACCTATGCCAGAGGTTCAAGATACCAGACAGGTCTCACCAATGGAGCCAAAGATTGTTTCTCCCACAAACAATAAGAAGAAACATAATTTACAGAAACCCACACCAGATTGGTTGTCAGCAAGGAGTTTCTTCTGCTATGCTACAGACTGAGGCCCGTATTGGAGTTTCTTCCGCTATGCTATGGATTGAGCCCTTCAGAAAACAAACTGGGAGTAGCAATTATGACAGAAAAATCTGGAGGTGGAGTAGCTTTCCTCCCTCTTAACATTTCTCTCCTCGCAGTAAAGAACAAGCCGGCTTCCCTCCCTCCTTACCAAAAAAAAAAGCCAACTAAATCAGATGCTAAATCTTTCTTCGACACTGGCAGTGGGATGGCATTCTTCTTTGAAGGCAACAGGAGTGGCAGCCTTCTTATGCAAACCAGATCTCCCTTTCAGCATGTTTCCATGCATTAATCACTCAATCTGTGTCAGGCTCAGGCAACCAGATGTGCTCGTGTAGGGTTCAAGTTGACTACTTTATTGCATTCTGCCTATAATACAAGAATCTTCCCAAACTGTTTGCCTTCTCTTGGGAATGATCAGGTCCCATGGAACTTAGGGAAGGTGGGTCAATTTTAGGTTTCTCGCAGCTATGCAATGACTCAAGGTTAATTCCCTGCTTGATCCCCTGGTCCTTGCCTGGCTGGCAGTTTCCCAACAATCTGCCAGTTCAGGTGATCAAATCTCTGTGGTGTGGTTGAGTTGTTGGTCTTCTGATATTTCGCTTGGCTTTCTGTAGGTGACTCCAGGCTGCCGATAGATAGGCAAATGAAACATGCGATTTATATAGGTTGATAATAATCCTTCTGTGTCGGAAGCACCAAAGTCCTTCCGTGGTGAAAGGATTTGCTGGTGACATCACCGTTGCCCAGGGGACATCCAGTTGAGGTCTCCTTTTGCATCCCTGTGAAGTTGGCCACCAAAGGGGTACCCATTAATCTACTTGCAGTTGCCTGCTTTCAAACCACTGGGACTCTCAACCTGCTCTGAGGCAGCAATGGGTCTCAACTGTGAGGCTGTTGTGCTAATCTTCAGCCCAGTGTTCTAACTGCAGGAGCCATTGTGCTGCTCAAATAGATTGATATATCCAGAATATACACTCTGGCGCTTGGATGAATTCATCATGCCAATGTTCAGAACTGACAGAGTAGAACAGAGACCAGCAACCTTTTGGACCTCAGAGACCACCAAACTCATAATTTTAAATCCCGCGGACCAGAGACCCTGGGAAAATGCCAAAAAAAAGTCTGCAGGAAAATTCCCCACCCCGTTTTCCTACCGATCGATCGTTCTTTATTTGGGATCGCAGGATACCATCTCCAGCTCCGTTCTCAGGGGGGAGGGGGAGGGAAGAGGAAGAGAGAGGGAGAGAGAGGGAGAGAGAGACTTTTGGCTTCATGCAAGGAAAGCAGCAGAAGTCTTTCTTTCTTTCCCCAAACTCTGCCAGAAATGAGTCTTTGTGAGACTTGTCGTGTCAGCGCAGTGGAGCAGGATGCCCTGAAAGGTCCCAAAGACTCATTTCTGGCAGAGTTTGGAGGAGAGAAAGAAAGACTTTTGCTGCTTTCCTTGCGTGCAGCCAAAAGCAGAAGAAGAAAGAAGAGGAAAGAAACAGCCTGGTGGCCAGGCGAGTGTGTGGGGCAAGTGAGGCAGGTTCCCCCCTCCTTCCTTCTCCCCTCCCCTCATTACCTCATGTTATTCGCAATGCAAGCGACACAACCCTTGTGTTCCCACGCAGCCTGGATTAATTGTTTTGACGGTGACATTTCTCTGCAGACCACCAACATTTTCTCATGGACCACCAGTGGTTCCTGGCCCACTGGTTGGCGACCACTGGAGTAGAACATCGCGTTAGGTAGGATGGGAGAACGGGAATCCGGCAATAGATTTCCGAATCTCCTAGAATGAGGGATTAAATGGAATGTTCTGGGAAACCACACGATGTTGACCTAGATATCTTTTCTTTCTCAATGTAAGCAGATAATCTTCTTACCTCCAGATAGAAGGCTTTGGGAATAGAATTCTTTATTGGCCAAGGGTGATTGGACGCACAAGGAATTTGTCTTTGGTGCATAAGCTCTCTGTGCACATAAAGAAAAAAATAAAATACATTCATCAAGAAATGCCCTGATTAAAATTTTGGAGCTGAGTTGTTTTGCCTTGTGGAACATCTGGCAGGGAATTGGAAATTCAAAAGAGGATGCTTAAAAAAAAAAAAAGGCTCTCACAGAAGTGAAGCTCAACTTTATTCATCTCCCTACTGGTGCATCAAAGAAATTGTAAATGTGAGTCAGGTTGTAGGAAGTAAGAAAGCAATTCATTCTTATATTATTAGCCATTCACCAATGTCCACATTTAATCAGCTTTGAACTAGAATGATAGAATAACAGAGTTGGAAGGGACCTTGGAGATCTTCTAGTCCATCCCTGTGCTCAAGCAGGAAACCGTATACCGTTTCAGACAAATGGCTATGCAATTTCTTCTTAAAAACGTCCAGTGTTGGAGCCTATACAACTTCTGTAGGCCAGTTATTCCACTGATTAATGAACTAATTTAATCCACTTTCATCCTATTCATATCAATTGAGACTTCCATAGGAGCATGGAGTCTAAGGTGTGTTCTTTCTCTCATATGTTGTTTTAGACCAGTGGTGGTTAACCTTTTTGGGTTCCTGTGCCAAAAATTGTGCATGCGCTTGCACGCTTGCGCTTGTGTGCCAGCACCCAGAAGGCAATGTGCATCCCCCACGCCCCCTATGCATGTGTGCGCAATCCACCCACCTACCCACCGCCACCCCCTTACCTGCTCTGCACCTCACAGCTGATTTTCAGCCTCCCAAAGGCTTGAGGAAGGCTTCTGCAGGCTTCTGCAAGCTTTGCAGGCCGAAAACTAACCCCGTTTCATCACTTCCTGTTTTTTTCTGAAAATACTGGAAGTGACGAAACAGGGCTAGTTTTTGGCCTACAAAGCTTGCAGAAACCAGCAGAAGCCTTCCTCAAGCCTTTGGGAGGCTGAAAAAGGCCGCAAACTGTCCGAAAAAAATCAGCTCTGAGGCACGCACATGTGCAGTGAGGTAAGTTTGTCTGCCGCTCACGTGCCGGCACAAACGGCTCTGTGTGCCACCTGTGGCATGTGTGCCATAGGTTCGCCATCACGGTTTTAGACAGTGCATTTGGAATAAACCTGTGCATGTTGATAATGCTACGTGCACAAGTAATAAGTCTCGGGACAGTGATGATAATGCAGGAACAGCTGAAAGGATTTCCTTCAGTCTCTTGAAGTCTAGATTCAGGATTTCAAAACCGTTAATTTGGCATCATATGCACACTTACAGAATTACGCTCCTAAAAAAATCTTTCTTACTGGATAGCATTACATTGATGGGAATGTTCATTTGGTTATACAAGTGCTTTCAACACTTCATAACCTAAAGGACAACACCTTCGCCTCAAGGATTGCTTGTCCGTAACTACATCTTTGAGTTCCAAGGTCCTGATTGGTCATCAGTGATGGAATTCACATTTTTTTTTACTACCGGTTCTGTGGGCGTGGCTTGGTGGGTGTGGTGTGGCTTGGTGGGCGTGGCAGGGGAAGGATATACTGCAAAATCCCCATTCCCTCCCTACTCTAGGGGAAGGATACTGTAAAATCTCCATTTCCACCTCACTCTAGGGGAAGGATATACTGCAAAATCCCCATTCCCTCCCCATACCACTAACCTGCTTTCCAGCTCTTTTCTCCTGTTCAGGGCAACCAAAGAAGACCCAGCTGATCAGCTGGGACTCAATGGGAGGCAAGGAATAGATGGGGTTGGCGGGGCCAGTCAGAGGTGGGATCTGAACTACTCAAAATTTTTGCTACCGGTTCTCCAGAGCTGGTCAGAACCTGCTGAATATCACTTCTGCTTATCATCATATCTTTGGTCTCTGTTGCGTTTTTTATTCTCTTTAATTTTTTTTCCAGAGTTTTCTTCAATGACTTTAATCTTCATGTGACAGGTCTCCAATTTAGCCTCACTGTTCATTCCCGCAATTGAATGAATAAGTGTGGTTGATTTTATTTCATCCAGGACTGAGTTCCTTCTCCTTTATTCCAAATTTGAATGGGCCTTGGATTAATTGTTGTTATGTTTTAAAGGAAGGGGGCATGTTTTTTAGCATTAGTGCTCTTTCCTTAACGTTCTTTTAAAACACATTTTCCTCTTTCTATTTTTAGATAGTGTCACCTTTTATCATTTCATATTAGTATGACAAAGACAAAAAAAGAGCCAGTTTGATGTACCGCAGTGGTCAAGGTATTAGGTTAAAACCGGGGAGACTATGAGTTCTAGTGCTGCCTTAGGCACAAAAATAGCTAGCTGATTTTTGGGGCTGACTCTTTCTTGCAGCCTTAAGAAGGAGACAATGGAAAGATCTTTCTGAAAATCTTGCCAGGAAAGAAGGAAGGAAGGAAAGAAAAAAAGAAAAAAAGAAAGAAAGAAAGAAAGAAAGAAAGAAAGAAAGAAAGAAAGAAAGAAAGAAAGAAGGAAGGAAGGAAAGAAAGAAAGAAAGAAAGAAAGAAAGAAAGAAAGAAAGAAAGAAAGAAAGAAAGAAAGAAAGAAAGAAAGAAAGAAAGAAAGAAAGAAAGAAAGAAAGAAAAGGATGGCAGGAAAAGAAAGGAAGGAAGGAAAAGATAAGAATAAAAAAAGACAATGCTAAAACCACTTTCAAAAATAATACTGCAAAAGTAGCCATTGAAGCCATTTAAAGAATGGACAAAGGATAGCAATTTTTTAAATGTACGTTTCCTTTTGAGACTATACCTTCTGATATAAATATTTGGCTTTCTTCTAATCTAAAGCCTGTTCCAGGAAGTGTGGCTATGTGTATATTTAATCAGAAGTTTTACACAATGCAAATGAACAAAACTACTAATTAAACAAATTCAAGATGCCAAATGATTCTTGAAACAACCCCCTGTGTTAGAGAGAGGGGAAAAAAATGAGACAAAATCCCATTTCCCTATCTCACCCTCTATTCCAATATCAAAATTTGCATCACTTTTTTTAAAGTTACACTTTGCTTTTGTTAACAGAGTATTAAAAAGAAAAGAAACAAATCGTAAAAATATAACATACAAAAGTATAAAGACAAAAGAAATGAAAAGAATGCAAACAAAGACTGGAAAACCCCCAGACACACACACACACACACACAAATTTGCAAGGTAAATGATCCCAGATACAGAGATAATAATCTGCACAAGCTTTTCAAGAACCATTCCGCATATTTTACTACAAGAAAACCTAAAGGAATATATGAAACCCAGTGAAAAAGATCTGGATTCTTCTCCTAGGCTGATTGCTTTAGTCCAAACAAGACGTTAATTGCAATTTAGCTAATGTCTCTTTCT
Source organism: Bungarus multicinctus (assembly GCA_023653725.1). Lineage (NCBI taxonomy): Eukaryota > Metazoa > Chordata > Lepidosauria > Squamata > Elapidae > Bungarus > Bungarus multicinctus. Next base: position 22,106,637 of record CM042837.1, on the reverse strand, counting down.
TTTGCTTAAGCAGCTGAGTCTGTTCAGACTTTTTAAACCAGTACTTTTCTTGAAATCCTGATAGGAACTTCCAGAATTGGCCTGGAATAATAAATAGAAATAGTCCTTGAATTACGACCACAATGGAACATTTATGTTGCTAAGTGACAAGTTTGTTAAGTGACTTTTGCCCTGATTTATGACTTTCCTTGTCGCATTCGTTAAGTGAATCATTGCAGGTCCTAAATTAGTACCATGGTTGTTAAGCGAATTAGGTTTTCCCCATTGACTTTGCAGGACATAAGGTCGCAAGAGGGGATTCTTGCATGATTCCATGACGCTGCAGTGGTCATAAGTATAAATAAATCCTTCGCTTATGACCACAATTGAGCCCAACATTTATGTTGTTAAGTGAGAGATTTGTTTTTGTTTTTTAAAATATTTTTTATTAGTTTTCCATTTTTACAACATAAAACTTCATGTTTTCAACAGCATTTTTTGACATCTATACATGTTTTATCTAATATATCTTAGCACATTATATTTACATTTATCTAATATTAATTTATGACTTTTTCTATAATTATTATTCTTATATTCTTATATATTTTAAAAATTGACGTTTTACTTTCTCAAGGCTTCTTACTTCTTATTTCTTGTTTCTGTTTGCTACCCAATCGTACCATTTATTCCAAATTAAAAAGTATTCAGAGTCTTCTCTTTCTTTCAGTTTCAATTTTAACATATTCATTTCAGCACTTTTCATTATTTTTTTGTAATACTAGCTCTTCATTAGGAATATTGGGAGTTTTCCATACTTGTACAAAAGCTATTCTGGCGGCTGTTGTGATATGCAGCAGTAGATATTTTGTTTCTTTTGGGATTCGATCTTTGATAATTCCTAGAAGAAACATTTCCAGTCTGAACTCAATCTTATGACCAGTGAAAGTGAGAGATTTGTTAAGAGAGTTGTGCCTCATTTTACAACCTTTCTTGTCCCTGTTGTTAAGTGATTCTCTGCAATTGTTAAGTTTCTATCATGGCTGTCTCACTTTGCAACATAATTGCTAAGTGGTCATAAGTGAAGGACTTACTTTTACTTATCACAGTTGCAATGGCTTGGAGTCATGCCATCCCCTTTTGCAACCTTCTGACAAGTAAAGTCGATGGGGGGAAATCCAGATTCGCTTAACAACCAGGTTACTAACTGAGCAACTGCATGGATCCACTTTAAAACGGTGGCAAGAAAGGTCGTAAAATGAGCCAAAACTCATTTAACCACTGTCTCGCTTAGCAACAGAGACCTCAGTTGTACGTCGAGGGCTACCTGTATAGATAAAACCCTTTCTGGAGTGGCACCAGGTAAATATTTCCCTTCCTTTTGTTCTTTTTCCTGATCAGAAAAGAAAACACAAGATCTTAAAATGGATCTCTTTCCTTTTCACTCATTTAATTCTGAGACCCAGGAAGAAAAGGTGAAGGAAACAAATGGCTCAATGCTTTTATGGATCCCGGAGAAGGGAACAAAGTTTGCAAAGTTATAATTAGCAGCTTTGACCTGGGACTTTACCTATTATTGTGGTATGCTTCCACCTACTGTTGAGTGAAGCCCAGCCTGGAATGACTAGAAGACAAGGAGGCGTGGCTTAGCTACCTTCATAAAAAGACCAACAAGCAACAGATGCTCCTCACAGGGAGGTGAACCTGTCTCAACCAAAGGATGCCTAAATTTGAAGAGGACTCCAGCTCACCTTGGATCACCTGCTAGGGAGTCTTGAGAGCTGTTTCTTTCCAGCGTTCTTCCGTTCCAACTTCTGGGTTTTAGCTGATTGCTACCTTCTCTGGTACTTTTGAGCCAAGTCTTGGTGGTCCACCAATCCATTGATTTGAGCTGCCTTCCAGAAATCCATTGTCCTCCCACTGCCTTCCCTGGTCCAAGGAAGAGGAAGTCACAACATGGGGAAGGTGAGTAAAGTGGGAATTTGGGAAGAAAGAAGAATCTGCTGTTGGCTTCTCTTCGGTTTGAAGATGTATGAGTTTTTGGGGGTTTTGCAACATGCAGCGAAATATTACCAAGAGAGTTTTGGATTAAGGAGCTTGATTTTGGGGCAACCTGAAGACATTTTTGGAAGAGAGAGAGAGAGGGAGGGAGAGAGAGAAAAAGAGAGAGGGAGGGAGGGAGAGAGGGAGAGAGATAGAGGGAGGGGGAGGAAGGGAGGGGGGAGAGAGAGAGAGGGAGGGAGTGAGATAGAGGGAGGGAGGGAGAAAGAAAAAGAGAGAGGGACAGAGGGAGGGGGAGAGAGGGAGAGAAATAGAGAGGGAGGGAAGAAGGGAGAGAGAGATAGAGGGGGAGAGAGAGGGAGGGAGGGAGAGGAAGGGAGGGAGAGAGAGGGAGAGAGGAGGAGAGGAGAGAGACTATATAAAACTGACTTCGATGCAGAATTTTAAAACTGAGCATTAGGTGGATAGAGAGGAATCTCTCTCTCTCTCATCTATCACTCAGGATCATCTAGATTAAATGACAATAGTTCTCCAAGATCTCATGTAAATGATAACTGAACAGAAATAACAGAATAGAAAGGGACCTTGGAGATCTTCTAGTCCAACCCCCCTGCCCAAACAGGAGACCCCACATCATTTCTGACAAATGGCGGTCTGCAACTCAGCCCTTTGGCTGGAGCAATCAGATTGTGAAACAGAAACTTCTTCTGAGTGATGGTCTTTTCTTTGAATTCAATCACTTGGAATCCGCTGCGAAGGGATCGTGATCAATGACTCATTTCAAGGGTTTTTAAAAACCCACTTGGCAAACTCAGCCCCTCTCAGAAGAACAACCCTGAGATTGCTGAAACAGAAAGAAGCACCCTAATACCTAAAAAATGAAGGCCATGCCGTGTTCTAGGAGTCCAGATAGCTGAGATCATTGATTGATCCCCAGGAATTCATAGATGCTGTTCACTGTGTCATAATACTCAACAGAGTTTCTGATCTGTTGCTGCAATGCATATTTTTAGGCTTCCTGGTGGTGAGATCTGCATAGAAGTGGGACAATCTCTTGGTGATGGTTGTGTATCTCTGGAAAATTTTAGGGCGAGGAAAAATGGATAGTCATCTCTAACGATGGGTTAATTAATTGCAGATGTTCGCATTAGATAATCATTGTGGTCCCTTCTGGCTTTATAACTCTAGGTTTCTATAACTGTAACTCTTAAGTGTTAAGGCAGCATAAGAAAAAATCTGGTCCTGTCCAAGACAAAAAAGTTGGATGGGACCTTGGAGGTCTTCTAGTCTAACCCTCTGCTCAAGCAGGAGACCCTATACCATTTCAGACATAGGGCTGTCCAAACTCTTCTTAAAAACCTCCAGTGTTGGAGCAACCCACAACTTCTAGAGGCAAGTCCTTCCACTGATAAATTGTTCCCACTGTCAGGAAATTCCTCCTTAGTTCTAGGTTAGTTCTCTCCTTGATAAGTTTCCATCCATTACTTCTTGTCTTGCTCTTAGGTGTTTTGGAGAATAGTTGACCCCGTCATCTTTGTGGCAAGCTTTCAAGTGGTAGAAGATAGCTATCATGTCACTCCAAGTCCTTTTCTATTAGTCTAGAATGACATACTTAGGTCCCTTAATTGTTCATCGTACAGTGTATCCTCAGGGGTGTCATGCACAGGCCACGCCCACCCAGCTCCGTGAAGGGGAAAAACGTCACAATATGTCACGTGATGGCAACATGATGTCGTGAGTTTGATACCCATGCTCTAGTCCCAGTATCATCTTTGTTGCTCTTTTTTTTTTTTTGCTAAGTTTGGAGAAAAGGTTGAAAGTCCAGTATTATGGAGCAGTGCTTTGCAGATCCCCAAGAGGAAAAGATGGGGTTTTCAGAAGATACGGAGGAGAAATGAATGTCCGTAATTGAAAATATTTTCCTTTTTTGTAAAAATCCTCAAACAGTAATTAAACTTATGAATATTTAAGCTAAATTATGAGACTCCTGGTAATAGCAATTTGAGAAAAAAAAATGGTATGCGAGGGTTATTAAAAAAAAAAACCACAGGAAGAAAAATAATTAAAAGACCCATCAATGTTAGACAAGAGAAAAATAAACGATATGAATGACTGTTTGAAGAATGAAAACAAAAGGGTTTTTTAAAAGGATTTTTAACTGCATCCCATAATTAATTGCCACAGCAACCAGAAATGCAGTTGGTAATCTGATCCTCTACTACCAAATATGACCATGCCTAGCAGTGCAATAATCTAAGTCTCAAAGAATCTGGAAAGGAATGGGGTCAGCCACTTGCTGGTGGTTTAACAGAGTGGATTGCAATTTTATAGATCAATTATGATCTGGGAAGTTATGTATATAAAGAAGGTGAACTCCATCCCACACAGTCTACCTGTAAAACATAAACGATTCATTGAATGCGTAGAGGTTTAATTATTTTATCCACTTTGCTTCCCTGTCTGGGTTTTCAACTGATCTGATTCGGTTTGCAAAGAAATGTAAAGCAGATAGCTCAGCAATCCACCCTTGTATTGTTTTTGGCTTATGGTGGCCACACTGATGTGATTGTTGTACCTCAAGAACAAAGGAAGGCATGCTCTCCACTCTAATAACAGCTAACTCAGAACACATTCCCAGATAAAGTTTTTCAGGATTGTTACAAAAAGGGGTTGTAGACTCCCACACAGTTCTCCAAGTAGTGAGGAGAAGATGAGCTCATAAAGATAGAAGGGGAGTTTTGGGGTTGGCTTGCAAAATGGAATCCTTTTAATCATGGACCCATGAAAATAAAGCAGTGACTTCACCAAAATAAGTCAACCTAACTTTCTTGCTGAATTACGTTTTAGAAAAATCCAGATATCTATTCAATAGAGATAAGTGGGACCAAGGATGTGGATGATGGATACAAGGAAGACGAAAAGGGAAACGATTTGAAAGGCAATAAGAAGAAAGACAAGACCGAAGAGCTTAAGAAAGAGCTGGACTTGGTAAGTGACTCATCAGTTACCAGCATACATTCTTGTTAATTCATGGTTGCAATTCATGGCTAAGTAGGTAGATCGGATATAAGATCTCTTGTTTTCCTGATTTTTTTTTTTTAAGGAAGACGATTATTAATACAAAAGTTTCAGTCTTGGAACAGGAAGTAATTTGCTTCTCAAATGACTCATCTCTATGACAACAAATAGTTTTGTGCCTTTACTGACCGAACGCAAATGGTGTTCCATATGCAAGTTAATTGCATTTCAATTAGGTAGGCAAATACTGTCATTACCCTAATTTTGTTAAGCCGATGCCTCTATCCACAAATCGTCAGACTTCAGTTCCAGAGCAGATCTGCTTACGAAGCTGCCTTCGCCCTTGACAAATTGGTCCCAGATCTATGAATGAAGGCAACAAGATTACACAAAGAGAAGAGATATAATCCACTTCCGGCCCATTCAATTAAATTAGGAAAAATTGATGTCTTCTCCGGCCACCACATTTCCGCAGTGCCGTGAACCTTATAGCCAGAAAAACACTTTGAGATGCCTCTGCAAACAATTTGCAATCCTTGTTACAATGAAGATACCTTCAGTGCAGTCTTGAATTTTCTCCTTCCTTCCTTGCTTCCTTCCTTCCTGCCAAGTCTTGTTTGTCAGACTCCACCCAAGATTTCATCAGGAAGATTAATATCCATTTGGATAGAAGCAGGGGGAGGGGGGAAGGAGAGAGAGGAATTCTGGTTCCAATTCTTCAACATATTACTCCTTGGAAGTGCTCCAACTTCTTGGCTTAGGGTTCCTGCTGTATTTGGCTTCAAATGTGTGCAATCGTAGTGCATTAGTCAGGTTCAGCTAGAGCAAAGCTAACACTGCTCCAATAACATTATCACAGGCTTTGCCATCATCTAAATTAGATGCACATCTGTCCAGCTGCTGACATGGTGTTGCTTTCAGCAAATTGCTCTTTTGGAGATGCTGCTGGGTATTTGATGGTCAGTAGAAGCTATCCATAGGGGACACGGTGGCTCAGCGGCTAAGACGCTGAGCTTGTCGATCAGAAAGGTCGGCAGTTTGGGGGTTCGAATCCCTAGTGCCACATAATGGAGTGAGCTCCCGTTACTTGTCCCAGTTTCTGCCAACCTAGCAGTTCGAAACCACGTAAAAAACACAAGTAGAAAAATAGGGACCACTTTGGTGAAAAGGTAACAGCGTTCTGTGCTTCTTTGGTGTTTAGTCTTGCTGGCCACATGACCACGGAGACGTCTTCGGACAGCGCTGGCTCTTCTTCGGCTTTGTAATGGAGATGAGCACTGCCCCCTAGAGCCAGAAACGACTAGCACGTATGTGCAAGGGGAACTTTTACCTTTACTTTTTAGAATCTATCCATATCGCCAGGTTCATCTCATGCCACCCATAATCCATTAAACCACCCTCCTTCAATGAAAGACAGGTTGTCTTATCCCAGGCGTTTCCAAACCTAGCCACTTGAAGACGTGTAAACTTCAACTCCCAGGGAGTTGAAGTCCACACGTCTTCAAGTGGCCAAATTTGGAGGCCCCTCTCCTATCCCCTGCTCCTGAGACAATGGGATTGTGTAGGGCAATGGTAATGAAAGGATAACACATCTTGAAGATATCTAATCGGGAAATGTTTTAGATCTGGACTAAAAGAGACCTTGGAATTTCAAAAGGATTGGGGGGATAATGAATTTGGGAATAAGAAAGTATCTTAAATGTTGCAGGATCTTCCAAGTCCCTTCTTTGACTCTACATTTGTGAATAAGCTTTACCCAATTTGAAGGACCATAGTTAAATCCATGGGACAACCTTACTTAATCTTTGTTCCTCTTCATTCGTTGAAAAATGCAAGTTTTTCCTCCAAACTGGATGATTCTGTTCCCAGTCAACATTTATTCCTAGTCTCTCTTTTACTTCAACAAGCATTAAACAGCAGGAATCTATCTATCTATCTATCTATCTATCTATCTATCTATCTATCTATCTATCTATCTATCTATCTATCTATCTATCTATCTATCTATCTATCTCTAAAAAGCATTCTTTTCATTTAGCCAAGATTAGGTGTTTTTTTTTTTGCTGATTTGCAATTCCCATACATGCATTAGCCTTGGTGAAAATTGGCCCTCCCCAGATGCAACTTGCTCCCTTCCAAGAGAAAACTATCGATGCAGAGGGACATTTCCTTAAAATTCGGTCTAGTGGTTGGAGTGGGAGGGAGGAAACTATGAGTTCTAGTCCTGCCTCAGGCACAAAGCCTGTTGAGTGACTTTGGGCCAGTCACTTTCTCTTAGACCAGGAAGAAGAAGAAGGAAGCAAGGACAAAACACTTCTGAAAATGCAGTCAAGAACTGCATGGACTTGTCTCTCGAGCCATGAAGATCAGGTCTGACTTGAAAATACCCAGATCAATACCGACAACAACATTTCGATAATTCAGCTAGGTGGCAGCACTTAGCTGACCGTGGTTGGTGTAAAAAAAAAAGCTAATCCGGATTGTACCTACTTAGTTCTTGGAGAAAGGACTATTGGAAAATCAGAGAAGTGAAGGATAAGTTGGGAGAAGACAAGGACAAAGTCCCTTTGATATTGTCAAGAAATCAAGGGATGACTCCACGAAGTCTCCAGAATTCAAACTTGACTAGAGAGTGAATGTATTTAGAATGTTTATGCTCTCCAGTTGGACCTTAAGCTGAAGGTTTTTTTAGTATTGCTAGGTGAAATTTCTGATTTATGTTTACTTCATTATCTATATATATATATAAAAGGCAAAATACCACTCATGCATCATCACAAATTCTCCAGAACCGTAAAACTTACAAACTTGAAATTTGGCACATATGTTCCTCTTGGCTTCCAGGTGCTTGTTAAGAAAGGATTTTTCAAAATGACCATCAGGGCATTAATATTTCCTATATTATTATTATTAACATGCTCTGATGCTAAGGAGTTCTACTCCCCCTCCCCACCTGGAAAGAAATCTGTTCCAAATGCAAAACACAAGCAGAGGAGAGGAGTTTCAGTTTCAGTTTTAGTTTCACAGCACCAGGGAGCTTTAGTACAGAACAGTTGAGCTAAGCTATGCCCAGGCTCCTTGCTGTCTCCTTCTTGCTCACACAACAAATACTGTTTCAGTTTCCAAACAGCCCTCAACTCTCTCACATACTGACAGGGCGCTAGCCAGATGAATACCGATGGATGGTGGTAAGCAGAGGCACAATTTTCCCCCCTTATTTTCCTCCCCAAAACCTAAGGCCGGTCACACAGTCCTGTAGCAAAGCACTAGTATAGAGCTAGTTGAGTCATAATTCATTCCCACATAAAAGTCACAAAATGAATCATTAAAAAAAAATCTCTTAATCCAGTGCGATGCAATAATGTGTAAATCAAATCAGACAATTTTGGTTCTTTGAGGAAATTTGGTTCTCGCCAGATAATTTCCAAGATAAATTTGTTACAAGCAATTGTTCAGGATTCCCGAATGATCATTTCAGCCAAGATGTCAGGAAAGACCCATCAAAACTTAATAAATTAGATTGTTTGGTCCTTATATCTGGTTCTGTTTTCAGCTGCTGCTTTATATTTATCTTTTCTCTTGATAACAACAGGAGGAATTACAACACAGCCTCCATTTTAAGTAAGTCATCATTTCAAAGTTTTGCCAGTGCAGAATTTTGGAAAAATGAGAGATAAACATTTGTGAATAACCGTATGGGGATTTTTCAGTAAGTTAAAGAATTTTAATAAGATAGGATACCTTAATATATTTTGAGAGAGCTGTAATCCACAGGTGGACCATAACAGGATGTGACAAAGGAAACGAATCAACTATTTTTTATGTACGTATTTTGTATTTGTGACAAGTGTGGAGTCAGCTGTGTTTGGACAAGCACATTATCCTAATGAAACCAACAAGGGAAAAGCCTTAATCTAGTCTGCCTTTTTCTTACTCTTTCAGGACGATCATAAACTCAGCATTCAAGAACTAGAAGAAAAATATGGCACCAGCATCATTAAAGTAAGTAAATATTGGCCAGAGAGAACGTTCATAAATGTTACAGCTGAGTAGAGCAATGCTATTAAAATCTATTTAGTTCAGTGTGTCACTAAAAATAGAATGGTGTGCTCTTGTCCTTGAAGTAACTTTCTTTAAATGTTTGTTGCAATTGTAATGCATAATTGCCTGTTCTTAGATTCCAGGCCATCCGTGAGTATGCTGGGCATGCTTGTGTGTGTGTGTGTGTGTGTGTGTGTGTGTGTTTGTGTAAATGTATCTAATCTGTATAGACAAACACAGAGAGATAGACCAATATTAGCTCAATGTTAAATTGCATTAACATTTCCTTTCCACAGTGGACGGTTTTGTCAATGTCCCACCCGGCTCATCAATTTCAGATACGCTTTTGAAGTTGTACGACAGCTGAGCTTTTGATTTTAACCCTCTCCTTTGTCTGCTTAAAGGGTCTCACAAGTGCAAGAGCGGCGGAGATCCTGGCCCGCGATGGTCCCAATGCTCTCACGCCCCCCAAATCCACCCCTGAAATCATCAAGTTCCTCAAGCAAATGATAGGGGGCTTCTCCATCCTCTTGTGGGTTGGAGCCATCCTCTGCTGGATCGCTTTCGGCATTCAATATTCTCAGAAAGTAGCTTCGTCGTTTGACAATGTGAGTTTTATGCTGCTTTCTTTTCTCTACCCCCCTCCCCTCAAGGATACAAGGGGTCCTTGACTTTCATTTAGTGATGTTTAAAGTTGCAAGGATTTTCAAGAAAAGTGACTTATGACCGGTCCTCATGCTTACAACTGTCACATCAACCTCACGATCTGTTCAGAGTATTACAGTGTAAATTCAGCACCAGAAAAGTAAACACAAATGGCTGAGGCTTCATTTAACTTCTTTATAAACATATAAAGTAAACTTTACAATACCAGTTGTAGATTTCTCCCACATGGAGCAAACTCAAACAGAAGCAGACATGTTACCAGTTCAGAGCAGAACAGAAGCTCAGGAGCTCAGAAACAGACGCCAGTTTCACTTTAGTTCAGCAAGCAAGCAAGACACACAGCAGAGGAGAGAAACAGTTTCATCTTCAATAGACAGATTCAGAGATTAACATTACCTTCAGGGCTGAAGAGCTTTATATAGAGCCATGTCTAGGTTACTTCTAGTTTTGGTTTCCAAACAGTCCTCATTGGCTGATTTAGTTGCTTTGTCTATTCATTGGCTGACCTTGTTACCATGCTCTATTCCAGTTCATGAATATACTCTGACACGATCGCCTGATCAAAATTCAGCCCCTTGGCAACTAGGATGTATTTACAATTTAAGACTTGCAGCATCCTGGGGTCATGGGATCACCATTTGCAACCTTCCCAGCCAATTTCTGACAAAGAAAATCAGTAGGGGAATGGAACTCCCTTCACAACCAACAATTTACTTAACAACTGCAATGATTCGCTTACCCGTGCAAAAAAAGATCATAAAATCAGGTGCGAGTCACTTAAAATCAGATGCAAGCCATGGTGGCACAGTGGTTAAAGTGAGGTACCACAGACTACTTCTGCTGACTGCCGATTGTCGGCAATTCAGCAGTTCGAATCTCATCAGGCTCAAGGTTGACTCAGCCTTCCATCCTTCTGAGGTCAATCAAATGAGGAGCCAGATTGTTGGGGGCAAGATGCCGACTCTGTAAACTGCTTAGAGAGGGCTGTAAAATATTGTAAAGCAATATATAAGTCTAAGTGTCAACTAAAAAAATACTCTTTTGGTCTTTTTAGTTGCCAGCGGAAAGGGAGTGAGAGAAAGCAGTGCATTCCTTAAATGCCTCAGATAATCACTTTGGCAGCCCAAAGCTGTCGGTGTGCAGGAATATTACTGGACAGCATGCTTGATGACTCTTGGCTATGGATGTGTCCCATTGGAGAATATACATCCAGGGGGTGGGAGGAAGACCAGGGTCAAGGGGGAAATGAATGATGTATTTTAGTGTCGGCTGCACCCAGCTAACGCCGACATGACCACTCCTAATAAATCAATTTTATTTTTACTCTGAGAGATGAGGCTAGAGACTTATGATTTGAATGGGAGTGGGTTTGTTGGAGCCCCGACACTAAGTGCTATTGCTAAGTGCTTGGCAATGGAAATTCTGGTCGTAAGTGGAGAACTGTCTGTAGAACATTTTTATCAGGGACTTCATGTTTCATGATTGTTGCACCCAGGGAATAAAACGTTTCTTCCTGCAATAGAGAAAGTTGGCACAATAAAGTTGTAATCTTTATTGAATATGGCAGCAAAGACTGTGTCTAAGATGAAACAAGAACAAGTGAACTTGATAATAGACGGCCAATAATGCAAAGTTTTATGGAAAATTTTACTGTTGTTCTTGCAACATAAAATGGGTAAGGCTGCCTTCATTCTAGCTTGATTCCCAGGAATTTCATGGGCATGTCCATGTATGATGAATATTATTATTATTTTTGGCAGCCGTAGATTAGGTGTTTGTTATGGTTTTGCCTTGTGGTGTTTTACCACCATCTCGGTCTAGCCTACAACCTACCCAACAATCAGCTGGTTTCAACCAACTTAGCTTTTCAAAATCTCCTAAATGCATCCACATAGCTTGGCCCTTCTTGGGTATGAATCAGCAAAATGTAGTTAAAATTAAGGGTCAGTGAGTTTGTTGCAGAGAATTCTCAAGTAATCAGGATAAAGGTGCATATATTATGGAGGAAGGGGTGGATTTTCAGCGCTGCTGAATTTTAAGACCTCATTCACCCTTTAGCAAACCTTGAATTCTCCTAATCTTTGCCTTCAACCCCTTCTGGAGAATAGCATCACGTGGTCTGATGTGACTTTCAAGCAGATGGAAGTTATACTACTTGGCTGAAGATCATCAGAGAAGTTGTATGTTTCCATCACACTGCTTTGCGATTTCTTATTTCTTCTTCATATTTATTTAATAGAATAGAATAGAATAGAATAGAATAGAATAGAATAGAATAGAATAGAATAGAATAGAATTCTTTATTGGCCAAGTGAGATTGGACACACAAGGAATTTGTCTTGGTGCAAATGCTGTCAGTATACATCAAAGAAAAGATACATTTGTCAAGAATCAACAGGTACAACACTTAACCCTACTACACATAGGGTACAATAAGCCATCAAATCATACTAGGAAACAGTCAATATAAATCATAAGGATACAAGCAACAAAGTTACAGTCATACAGTCACAAGTGGGAGGGGATGGGTGATAAGGAGTGATGAGAAGGTTAATAGTAATGGTAGTGCAGACTTTGTAAATAGTTTGACAGTGTTGAGGGAATTATTTGTTTAGCAGAGTGATGGCTTTCGGGAAAAAACTGTTCTTGTGTCTAGTTGTTCTGGTGTGCAGTGCTCTATAGTGTCGTTTTGAGGGAAGGAGTTGAAACAGTTTATGTCCGGGATGTGAGGGATCTGTAAATATTTTCACAGCCCTCTTTTTGACTGGTGCAGTATACAGGTCCTCGATTAAAGGCAGTTTGGTAGTAACTTTTTTATGCAGTCCTAATTATTCTTTAAAGTCTGTGTCTGTCCTGTTGGGTTGCAGAACCAAACCAGACAGTTATAGAGGTGCAGATGATAGACTCGATAATTCCTCTGTAGAACTTGATCAGCAGCTCCTTAAATGATTATGAGTCCTGATTCCCTTGTAGCTAAACCACACAATCATACCATCATAGGGTTGGAAGGGACCTTGGAGGTCTTCTAGTCTAACTTCCTGCCCAGAAGACCTTATTCCATCCCAGACAAGTGGCTGTCTAATCTTGTCTTGAAGACCTCCAGTGATGGACATGTCCTCTGCATGCAGATTAGAAGATGCCACATCACCATTTTCTTCTGACTGATTTGTTCTCCTGGCTTTTGAAGACTTCTGTAAAAGATTGCTTCTGTTTCTATCTAACCTGAACGATCTTCCTTTCCAGCTCTACCTGGGTGTGGTCCTTGCACTAGTTGTCATCTTGACCGGGATGTTCGCTTACTATCAAGAAGCTAAGAGCACAAACATAATGGCTAGCTTCGGCAAAATGATCCCACAGGTGAATTTCCAATAATGATTAGTGTACTAATGCATCTAAGAAGAGGTACTTAGACATTTTATTATTATTTTTCCTAGAGTGGGTAGAAGAGACAAGATTGGTCTAGGAGTCAATACAATTAAAAGAGAAATTAGCTGTCTGTTCCCGTTATATATCAGGTTCCAAAATAGAGCTTACCCGTAACATCTGGAGAGCAACATACAGCATTGGCTATGGAGATTCTCAGCCGTCCAGGCTATGGTTATCCCAAAAATGGTTTTCCCAAAAGGCAACTGGACTTTATTTGTTTTTTCCCGGAAGAGATTTTGCTTCTTATCCAAGAAACTTCTTCATCTGAGCCAAAGAAACTTCTTGGATGAGAGGTGAAATGTTTTCAAGGAAACAAACCCCAAGAAAGCCCAGGTGCCTTTTGAAAAATACTCTTAACTGTTCATATTAATCAATATGGAAATTGTAAACACAATTGTTCCCAGTTCATAAAAGTATGAGAAGAAGGATCCTGCTCAGTCGTGGGATTCAAAATGTTTACTACTGGTTCTGTGGGTGTGGCTTGGTGGGCGTGGCAGAGGAAGGATACTGCAAAATCCCCATTCTCTCCCCACCCCACTAACCTGCTTTCCTGCTCCATTCTCCTGTGTAGGGCAACCAAAGAAGACCCAGCCGATCAGCTGGGACTCAATGGGAGGTAGAGAATGGATAGGGGTGGGGCCAGTCAGTGGTGGCATTGGCCAGTTCTCCAAACTACTCAAAATTTCCGCTACCACTTCTCCAGAACTGATCAGAACCTGCTGAATACCACCTCTGATCCTGCTGGGTAACACCAAAGCCTATCTAGTCTAGCATTCTCTTTCTCACAGGCCAAACAGGGGATGGAGACATCCTGTATCTATTTCCCACAGTTATGGCCTGTAAGATATTTGGAGGCAGGCTACCCCAGATCTAGAGGTTAAATGTGAGATACCAGGACTCTTAGCTCTAAGCAGATCTGTATTCGATGAATTGCTCCAAATATATTACAATTGTTAGGTCAATTATCCAACTAAGGCATCTCTATGTTTTTCTTACTAGCAAGCCCTTGTCTTGAGAGATGCGGAAAAAAGGGAAATCCCAGCTGACCAACTAGTCGTGGGTGACATCGTTGAGATCAAAGGTGGAGACCGAATACCAGCTGACATCCGACTAATCAAGTCTCAGGGTTGTAAGGTAAGTTTACAAAGAGAGTGAAAAAGGAAGAGACGATCTATCAGAATTTCGAATCTTTTTATGGAATCCTTGATGCTTTCTGAGCTTGTTATTGTCTTGTTGCCGATGTTGTACGACTTCACTAGGTTACATCATCATCCTAGCACTAATGAAGTTCCCTCTATTGGGTCATAAAATCTCTGAAAGAAAACAACCAAACTCAGAGCACCAAGGATCCCAGTTCAACCTGAGGTACCAATAGTCTTTTCTATTGGTAGCATCTCATCACAAGAAGTGATGAGATTTAAAGCACTTAAAAACAGGTTTATTCAATAGCAAAGAAAAAAAATTATACAGACTCTTTCAAACTTTTATAAGAATTTCTTTTTTTTTTTTCCTTTTTACAAGAAAAGTCTTCCCACATGAATTATCATGTTTTGTCTGTAATTGAGTAAGTTGTTCCCTCTCTGAAGTGATTGTGTAGTTGCTTAAGACTCAGATGACAACAGTGTAAACTCTACTTCAACTTTGGATTTGTTTACCTGATCAAAATATTTTAGACGAAGTAAGTTAAAAATGAATACCAGGGAGTAGAGACATTTCTTAATTGCTGTCCTATTTTGCAGGAAATGCCAAAAAGTTTGAGAAAGGTACATATGTATTCTTTTTTAAAGCTGTTAGCTTGAGTGAAAATATAAATAAACCATTAGGTCATAATGAAGAACAATCTAGCATTCATCTCTACATAGACATGGAGATAGAAAGGAAACAGGAATAAGGGAAAAAAACATGAAAAGCATTTTCTTTTAACACATTCCTGTTCTTTATTGAAAAAACATCTCACTTGCCTTCAACTAAAAATTATGATGTTTTCTCCCTGATCCAACTTCTTGGGCCATTATTCTTGGAATCCTAAATGTTGTAGCTCAATTTTCCTTGTCATAGTTTTTCTCTTTTTCAGCCAAGTTCTACCATAGGGAGGACCATTAAGAAATGTTTGTGTAACATAAAAATAATATAGTGAAATATAGCATAAGATAAAAATAATTACATGATTATTAGAATTGTATAATTTGCTAAACGTAAATAGGATGAATATCATTTTGTTTGTATTAAAATGCGACTAGAAAGGGATTTTGCTTTGAATATAATAGTGGCACAACCAAGAATTAAAAAGGGGATAAATAAGGAAAATATAAACTAATATGAATTTATGAGTGGTTAGTAGAACTAAATAATTTGTTAAACTCTGCAAATATGACTATTAATATACTGTAGTATCTATAATAAAATAAGTGATGTTAAGAATATAGAGACTGACACAAAAATGACATATGATAATATTGAATAATTAAGATTGATAATTTAACAAAATATGTGTATTAATATCAAATTATATAAGGATGGCAACAGTATTTGACTTTCAAGAAGAGATTGAACTTCCATTTGTCAGAAATGGTGTAGAGTCTCCCGCTTGGGCAGGGGGTTGGACTAGATGACCTATAAGGTCCCTTCAAACTCTGATTATCTGTTAGCTGTATTAAACATGAAATTATTGTCATGTTTGTTCTAAAATGTAAGGCACTCTGGAACCACACTGCTCACACAATGATGCGTTTGTTGGAACAACAAATTAAAAAAAATGTATTTTTTAAAAAAGAAATGTTTGTGTAACATGATACTGAAGGCTCCCATCATCTCATGTGTGGATCTTTGTTTCATAGGTGGACAATTCTTCTCTCACTGGGGAGTCAGAGCCACAGTCCCGCTCATGTGAATTCACCCATGAAAACCCACTGGAAACTAAAAACATTGGTTTCTATTCCACAACCTGCTTGGAAGGTATGTGTCTCAGAGGAGTGACCGAGACAGGGTGAAACTTGTCACCGGGGCTCAAGGCAGTTTGCTCCTTCACTTCGTACCTCTGTTGTATAACTCAAAGAACATTCTTGGAGACTCCATTTTTAGTTTATCTTTGACCTGCAAGGCAAGGGAAAAAAAAAAATCCCCTAAGCCCTTTCTTTTGGGAAACAGAATGGCCAATAAAATTCAAAGAATGGTAACAAGGCAATAAAATTTCAATCAAACAAAAAGTAAATAACAATTTCCTGCCTCAGCCGTGCCACTCAGGATCTGTTGCCTGAGGGAAGTTGCTTCACATCTGCCTCCTGTTAGAGCTAGTTCAATTCCCTGCCATGACAATCTCAAATGTTACCCGAACTGACCTTATGCATTTTTGTGCCTATGTAAAATTGCAACCAGGAGAAAGACTCTTGCTACATTTTTAAAAAATATACTTTGGGGCTGAACCCAGTGAGGTTTAAGGCTGGACTTCCCACCCTTAATCATTATTATTTATATATTATAAAAGGCAAAACATGGACATTTAATCCCGTGTACATGGTCATAATCTTTTGAAGTTGGAAACAAATATACAGGGGGAAAATTAAAGCTGATCTTTGACCCCAAATCTTCTGGAACATAGGAATCAGTGGTGGGATTCAAATTTTTTTTACTACCGGTTCTGTGGGTGTGGCTTGGTGGGCGTGGCATGGCTTGGTGGGCGTAGCAGGGGAAGAATATTGTAAAATCACCATTCCCTCTCCACTCCTTTAACCTGCTTTCCAGTTCCGTTCTCCTGTGCAGGTCAACCAAAGAAGACCCAACTGATCAGATGGGACTCAGGAGGCAGAGAATAGATGGAGGCAGGGCCAGTCAGAGGGGGTATTTTCTGAACTACTCAAAATGTTCACTACCGGTTCTCCAGAACTGGTCAGAATTGCCTGAATATCACCTCCAATAAAAATCTTTCTGATCCAAAGTTCAAGAAGTGGTCTCTACTTATATGTGTGCAAGAATGTATGGGAATAATAACAGGAAAAGGCAGGGTCGTGTGAAGAAAACATCAATGGAAGCAATGTTCAATTTATCAATGTACTGTATAGTTTTTTAGGGGGCTCTTGATGATATCTGAGCTTGGTTGTTTTCATTGCTAGATAACATCATCAGGGCTACATGGGACTTGGGTTTGCTTTCTGTTAATATACCTTGGCTTGCTTTGTCAGTGTTGGTAGAAGTGTTCACCAAGAACCACCAAAAACCCACCAATACTGACAGGGCAAACCACTTGTATATAAATAGAGAGCAAATCCCACTCCCTTCTAGCATTGATGATGTTACCTAGTTGGGTAATGAAACATCTGCAAGAAAACAACCAAGCTCAGAGAGCACCAAGGTATACCCCTGAGGTACAACTATTCTCTTCTGTTGCTCTAGTTTTTTGCTAATCAATCCTCTCTCTTAGGTACCGCTACGGGGGTCGTGATCAACACGGGTGACAACACTATCATTGGCCGGATTGCCTCTCTGGCATCTGGAGTGGGGAATGAGAAGACACCCATTGCTCTTGAGATAGAACACTTTGTCCATATTGTGGCTGGTGTTGCTATCTCCATTGGAGTGCTTTTCTTCATTATTGCGGTCTCAATGCATTACCATGTTCTGGATTCCGTCATCTTCCTCATTGGTATCATTGTGGCCAATGTGCCTGAGGGACTGTTAGCTACGGTTACGGTGAGTATGTGTTGCTCCCTTGCGCCATCAGTAATTCTGCAGAACTCTGGGTCTGCATGTGAAACATTGTCTTCTACTGAACACAAGAGGATATGAACTTTTATGAGAAGACTTCTCATAATGCTAGGTGGGAATCTTCTCCATTGCTGGCTCCCCTCATAATGAAGCTTCTATTCCGCTGCATCCTCATGGCCTTTCAACTTCCAATATGTTATGGTGGACTTTTAGAACTTTCTTAAGTAATGCAAAGTTTTTGGCACATTGTTGGTTCTCCTTACACCATTTCTGACAGATGGCAGTCTAGTCTCTTCTTCAAAGCTGCCAGTAATGAAGCTCCCACAACTTCTGAAGGCAACTTCTGTTCCATTGATCGGTTGTTCTCACCGTCATGAAATTCCTCCTTATTTCCAGGTTGAATTTCTCCTTGATCTGTTTCCATCCATTGTTCCTTGTCTGGCTTTCAGGTGCTTTGGAAAATAGCTTGACCCCCTTCTTTCTGTGGCAGCTCTTCAACTATTGGAAGACTGCTATTATGTCTCCCTTGATCCTTCTCTTCCCTAGACTATCCATGCCCAGTTCCTGCAACCATTCTTCATTTGTTTTAGCCTTCAGTCCCCTAATTAGATTAGATTAGAATACTTTATTGGCCAAGTGTGATTGGACACACAAGGAATTTGTCTTGGTGTAAATACTCTCAGTATACATACAGAAAAGGTACATTCGTTAAGGATCAAGAATCATAATGATAGTCATAGGGTACAATCAATAATCAAATCATAGTAGGAAACAGTCAATATAAATCGCAAGGATACAAGCATTAATCATCTTGGTTGTTCTTCTGTGTACTTTCTAGAGTCTAAATGTCTTTTTTATAGTGTGGTGACCAAAAGTGGATCACATCTAGCTAGAACACTGAATAGGACCTTCTAGGACATTAATTGCAATAATAAAGAACCTTCTTTGGTGCAGGTGGTGACAAACCATGTCTGTCAGGGTACAAAGTAGCCTTCATGGTCTCTCTTAATGATTGTGCTGATTTGCTTAATAACCACTGCAAAAAGGAAAAATTGGGTCAGTCACATGGCCAACCCATTTTATCACTGTCCTGACTTACAACCACAAAGTCCCGTTAGGATTGTCTGTAGTTGGAAAGAAGACTGTATAAAGAAAGATGGACTATTCTATGCAAATGTGCAAAACTACACAGAACTGTACTCAGAACTGTATTCTCTATCCAGGTTAATTGCCAAGACTTAGCACACTACCCATGAGAATTTCACTATTATTTCTCCCTCCTCTGCTCATTGACAAAAATAATGCCGAAGAAAAGATCAGTCTAGCACTAACCTCTATTTCTAGCACTTTACAAGATGCATCATACAATTTTTAAAAATCCCATAACTACTGAATTTGGATTTTAGCTCTCTTCCTTGTTTGAAAGTTTGAAAAAGTCAAATGGGTCATGTTACATTTGTCCTATCAAAGAAGATGGGATAAATTATTGCATTCTGTGATTGTGCCCTTCAATGATCTCTGAAATGGAGTTTCAGGTGTTTCTCTTGAGGCATTTCTTGATTTTTGAACTATATTACCTAAAAGAGGCATCTTCTTGCAGCCTTAGTCAAGGCATGTTTGCAATAGGATGGGAATATCTGCTCAACCAAATATTAGATTCGGATTTCATTCCAGAGCTGCATAACTCTAGAAAGTCGATCTAAGTTGCATAGTTTTTGTGCAAATGGGTTGTTGTGGAGCTGAAATGATAAATAAAATGAATAAATGAGGATCATGATGAGCCACGGTGGTGCAGTGGTTAGAGTGCAGTACTGCAGGCTACTCTTGCTGACTGCTGGCTGACTGAAATTTGGCAGTTCAAATCTCACAAGGCTCAAGGTTGATTCAGCCTTCCATCGTTCTGAGGTGCGTAAAATGAGGACTCAGATTGTTGGGGGCAATATGCTGACACTGTAAATGCCTAGAGAGGCATGTAAAGCACCGTGAAGCGATATATAAGTCTGTGCTATTGCTATTGCTATCATGGATGGAATGGTGGGAAAACCTTGATCCTTGCTTACAGATCTCTCCTTAAACCACTTGACTGTAAAAGAGAACTAGGCTTTGAATGAAGGTGGGGTCAAAAGCATCATTAGTTTGGAGTCTCTAAGCTCCCATAAGAGACTTAAGTCCTGCCTCCCTTGAAATCCATTGCCTCTTATCTGATGCCAATTCATCTTGACCATTAGTAGATCAGATTCTTGTTATAAGTAGCATGAAACAGTATTTTTGAACTCTATCCCAGTTTCTGACTTTTTGTACCTGACATATTCCATCCCCTTTATTGATAGGTAAGCTTGTCTTTGACTGCCAAGAGAATGGCCAAAAAGAATTGCTTGGTAAAGAATTTGGAAGCCGTAGAGACCCTGGGATCCACTTCTGTCATCTGCTCCGACAAGACAGGGACACTGACCCAGAATCGAATGACTGTAGCTCACCTGTGGTTTGACAATGAAATCTACTCAGCGGACACCAGTGAAGATCAATCAAGTAAATAATCAGCTTAGGGCTAGAAGAGAAGGGAAATTCACAAGTGTGTGATGGATTGTAGTCTGGATTCCCAGGAGGGAAGGGCTGAATTCCAGAGAAGCAAGAGGCAGCTTCGTTTAGATAGTTTGTGTGGGAGAAAGAAGGTGAAGACAGCTCCCTCCCTAATAGTTCCCAGAGTATATATTTTATAATGCAAGTAGTCTGCTTTAGTTTAGCAAGATTTCTGTCTATGGGTGAGGAACAATATAAGAAGCTGCTCAGAAGACTCTCATCCTGTCTTTCTTGGTTTTGGAACTCAACACCTTGTTATTCATCAGAGAATAATTGTTGCTCCTTTTGTTTTCAGGTCAATCTTTTGACCAAACGTCAGGCACGTGGGCTGCATTATCCAAAATTGTCTCCCTTTGTAACCGGGCTGAATTTAGGCCAGGCCAAGAAAACGTACCCATCATGAAGGTATGAAGGACTCCATAAAAACTGTTTTGGATGTCTGAATTTAATTTGGAAACAGAAAGTTCATTTTGCAACCTGTAAGATATGAGTAGGCAACCTTGGAGTCTGCCAATAGATAGGGACGATGGGATTTGTAGTTCATCAAGCATTTGGAAAGACAGAGCTTTTCCACTGCTGACTGACTGCTTTAAAAAAATAATCAGAAAATCTTCTCTTAAAACAATCTGTTGGTGTTATGACAAACACAGTTTGAATGTGTTACTTTCCGATCCCAAATTCAGGCATATCACAAATGGCCTAAAAGCATTTTGCCCTTCAAAATCAATAAAATATCAAATGAGCTGCAGCAATGCCCTTGTGGTAAGGGGAAAATTTAAATTGTGGGCTGTGTATTTAATCATATTAACAGACTATTTGGAAGTGTTTAGAAACCACATTACGTTTAGCGTGGAAAGTAATCATTGTTGATCATGAGAAAAGATAGTATTTTTCTTCTATAATGGAGGCTAAAATCAGAGATACAAGATATAATAAAGAGGATAACTAATGTAATAAAAATCTACACAATAATTTTGGAATGCGAGATTTTTACTGAGGTAAATTTTCAAAATTTCCAGAGAATAGTCATAGGAGATGCTTCAGAAACAGCACTTGTAAAGTTCTCAGAAGTGGTTTTGGGCGACGTCATGGACATTAGGAAGAGAAACCGGAAAGTGGCTGAAATCCCCTTCAATTCCACTAACAAATTTCAGGTAACATTTGATTTTCTGGGTTGTCCTGTGAACTAAAACACTGCAAGATGCCTGGGTGAAAAATAGGTCATCTTGAAGAAAACGAGGTCATATTTTAGTTGGGGTAATGTATAGTTCAAAAGCATGCAAATGTGAGTAGATTAATGGGTACCACTTTGGTGGGAAGATAACAACAGTATTCTGTGCACCTTGGGTTTATAGTCATGCTGGCCATATGACCATGGAAAATGTCTTCAGTCAAGGCTGACTTGTATGTATGTGTGTATATACCATGCATATATATTCTGTGCATATATACTCTGTGCATATATACCGTGCATATGTACCATGCAACATAGCAAAGCAAAGGTGCTTTTGTTTAAACTGGGAAGACAAGTTTCAAGTCTATCCTCTGCATTGGAAAATATTGGCCGAAGCAAGTTTGCAAATTTATTGAGGGGATAAAAGAAGGGAGATCACTATGTTAGTTGTTTTAAGCTGCTAAATCAAAATTTGTTATGAATCTAAAAACTAAAAAGAAGTCAATGTGGTCACTTGCAATTTTGAAGACATACAGAATCAAATTGATTTGGGAGTCAACCAGGTACCTGTAATTTAAATTTTCAGTACATTGTAATTTCACTAAATAAGAACTAGTTTTTCTCTCTCTCAGGCCAACTTCTTCTTTTCCTGGTTTTACTGAATGGTGGAACGATGGTCCCAGGCCTGGTGTGTGTGTGTGTGTCTGTGTCTGTGTGTCTGTGTGTATGATCAACAGTGCATTTCAATCATTGTTTCTCCTTTGACTTCAGCTCTCCATCCATGAAACTGAAGATCCTAATGACAAGCGTTTCCTGCTGGTGATGAAAGGTGCTCCTGAAAGGATTTTAGAGAGATGCACAACCATGCTGGTTAATGGAAAAGAAGAGCCGCTGGATGAGGAGAAAGCAGAAGCATTCCAAACAGCATACTTGGCCCTAGGTGGAATGGGAGAGAGAGTTCTTGGTAAATAGAAGGAGCATGTTGGGTTCAACTGTAGCTCTGGAAGGAGGCAACATAATCATCCTACAGCAAGGGTCAGCAACCTGTGGCTCTGGAGCCACATGTGGCTCTTTCATCCCTCTGCTGTGGCTCCCTGTCACCGGTCGGTAAAAGGAAAAAGGATGCCGCACTAGGAGGGGGAACCAGACTTCTGGTCAGCAGAGGAAAAAGGATGCCAGGCTAGGAGGAGATTCTATGGTAGGGGAACTGGACTTCCGGTTGGCAGAGAAAAAAAATATCCGTGCTAGGAGGAGACACTATGGTGGAGGAACTGGACTTCCAGTCGGTTCCAGAATTGAACTTCCGGTTATGACCATTGTGACTCTTTGAGTGTTTAAGTTGCCAACCCCTGTCCTAGAGCATCTTAATCCACTAGGTGTCCTTCAGACATGAAAATGGGCCTCTTGGTGATCTCTGAGCTTGGTTGCTTTCTTGCAGGTGTTTCATGATGCAACTAGGGAACATCATCAGTGCTAGAAGGAACTGGGGTCTGCAAATATCTGTAAGATAACAGCCAAGCTCAGAGAGCACCAAGGACCTCATAACTGAACTACAAATATTCTTTTCTATGCATAATCTGAGAATTCCAGAATATTAATCATGTCTCCAATGAATTGTTTAGCAAACTTCAAACACCAGCATCCAATCTCACATGATAGGTGAAAAACAACATGACCCAAACCATCCTGAACTGTTTGAAGATCAAATCCTACTCTTTTTGGACATCTCTATGCTCAGAACTTGGAAGATCTCATCATTCATCTGAGACTTCTGTAAACAAACAAATGTACAGTTGCTGTTTCTGTTGCCTGCTCTGCTCTGCTCTAGTGAAACAGTCGTAACTTTTATTTGGCAATACTGTTGGGTGGCATTTATTTATAAGACTGTGCTAAATCAAGCAGAGGAAAGTAAATACGTAACCTTAATTACTAATTGGCCACCCACTTACTTCTTTTTAAGATACAAGCTTTGAGTTGCTTCAGTTGCTTCTATAAATTGATTCCACTGGGTAGTTTTTACTGTACATTGCTTGCATAAGTGCTCTGCTGGCTATTTTCCTGGACACGTTTAACAAGATAATGTGTTACACAAGAGATTAAACTCATCTTACATATTGTTAAGTGCAGCTTAAAGAAAGCTGGCAAGGATCACAAATAACTTAGTGGGATACTTGATCTATAAAATGTGACGTTTATTAGAATATTATTTTTCCCCACTATTAACATAGCTTGCTTTGTGGTTTCTTGCTTGAATCTAGGCTTCTGTCATTTGCATCTGCCAGAAGAGGAATTTCCAGAGAACTATACATTCAACACCGATTCCATGAACTTTCCTACCAACGGCCTTTGTTTCGTGGGACTCATGTCCATGATCGATCCTCCTCGATCTACCGTCCCAGATGCTGTAATGAAATGCCGTAGTGCTGGGATCAAGGTAGGTTTTTCCCCAAAGTAACAAAGGACAACAATATCCAAATCTTCAGAGCAATAATTCCTGAGAACAAAGGAAGCTCCAAAATAAGCACAATTTCAAAACTCAACAATCCCATCCATCCATCCATCCATCCATCCATCCATCCATCCATCCATCCATCTTCTTAAATATTATGGTAATACTAAAGGGCAATTCATTGTAGTTCTTTCATACCCAATTCTCCAAAGGTGCTTTTTCAAAAGGTTAACTGGACATTCTTTGTTTTTGCTTGAAAGCATTTCACTTCTCATCCAAGTAGCTTCTTCTGTTCTTGGAGAAGCAAAACATCTTCAAGAGAAAACAAAGAAAGTCCAGTTGCCATTTGAAAAAAGCTCCTTTGGGACAACCATGACCTGATAGCCATTCATACTCAGTGGGTTTTCCTATTTCATGTTGAAATTTTCTCTCTGAAAAGGAATGGGATACCCAAATTTATGACCAGTTGCAGATGGTCAATTTTAGTGGGCCTGGCAAATATTTAGGAGAGACACATCTTGGACACATTTTGTTTCATCATTAATCCATTTTTTTCAGGTAATAATGGTGACAGGTGACCATCCTATTACAGCGAAAGCCATTGCTAAGAGTGTGGGGATCATTTCAGCTACCAGTGAGACAGTGGAAGACATCGCTAAGCGTCTCAACATTCCAGTTGAACAGGTGAACAAACGGTAAGGGTGGCCCAGAAATGGATGGGAGAAGGTAACCTCTCCTTCTAAGGTCTTGGAATGGTATGAGAAAGTCACCTTGGGAGACAGGAGGAAGAGCTGCAGTTTAGACAACAGTCTGATAAAAAGCATCTGAGCCTACAGAAGGAATAGGAAACATCTCAGAAGGGTCTCTCCCATAGTTTCTTGGATGCAAAGATTGAAGTGTGGGAGATGTACAATAGTTACCCTGGTCCTCAACTGCTTTGAAACTCATCCAATTTGGTACTCAATGCATTCTGACATGAAATGTTGTCCTGGTACTCATCATTTGTTTGATACTCAACACACGAGCTAAAACTTGTTGCTGTCAGCTGCTATGTGACTCACTAACTTATTCCTTATGGGAAACATTGGTTTGGTACTTATTGTTTTTGATACTCATCGTGTCTCCCAGAACCAATTAACAAGGAGTCCTGAGATACCACTGTGCTTCTAGACTTGCAAGATTGTTGTCAGTTTTGTGAGGTAGACCAGCACACCCAGAAGTACTATCTCTAACTTTATTGCAAGGTTATATCAACACAATCTCGCTTACAAATAACACTAAGTCATGGTTTTGCAAACTGTGATGACTGGTATTACTTACATGGCATTCCAAGACAGAACTAAACAAGCCAGATTGTTGATTACCACCTAATGCTGACCAATAAATTCTTTACCTTTATGTCTGGTTTTGCAGAGAGGCCAAAGCAGCTGTGGTTAATGGCATGGAGCTGAAGGATATGACTTCAGAACAATTGGACGACATCCTAATCCACCATTCAGAGATTGTCTTTGCCCGTACTTCACCTCAGCAGAAGCTGATCATTGTGGAGGGCTGTCAAAGACAGGTAAGGAGAAAAGAAGAACCTCTGTTTGGAGAAGGTTGTGCCACTGTCAACTTTTCACAGTGGATGACTTCTAATCCAAAGGGAACAGATTATAGTAGACAAATAAGATCCAGGTTGCTTCGTCTATGCTGGTTTGTTCAGTGATGCTCATTTAGTTTTGCTCTTTGACTTCTTGTTCTGAAAAAGCCACTCTTCTTATTTTGCTACTAACTACATCCAAGGTAGCATTTAGCTCTGGCAAAGCTAAAGAATCTGTTGTACACATTCTGTTTGCATTTAGTAGCTCCAACCTCTTAACTGTTGGGCACCATGTAATGTATGGCAATGTCAAAAGTATGGATGGTTTCCAAATGAAATTCTCTGCCTCTTTTCCATCTAAGACTTTCTCTCTACTTCAGCTCACAATACTCTAAATAGTCTTCCATTGCAACTTACTACCAGGTCATGTGTAAGTCTCTATCTGGAGGTGGGCTTAACCTTTAATTTCATACTAGTGAGAAACAAATGCCTGTCTAATATTTTATGATCCCGTTCAGCAACTAAAACTAACAGGGCTTCCTTGATGCCTTTAAACCTGAATTGTTTGAGAGGCTGCCACAAACAGAAGGGGGCCAACTTATTTTCCAAAGCACTAGAAGGCAAGAGAAGAAACAGCGGATGGAAATTAATCAAGGAGAGAAGCAACTTGGAATTAAGGACAAACTTCCTAACAGTGAGAACAATTAGCCAGTGGAACAGAAGTTGCTTTCAGAAGTTGAATTACTGGAGGTTTTTAAGAAAAGATTAAACAGCCACTTGTCTGAAATGACATAGGGGCTACTGCTTGATCAGGGGGTTGGACTCCAAGATCCCTTCCAGCTCTATTCTTTTTTTTTAAAAATAATTTTTTATTGATTTTCTATTATTTACATTTCTTAGTGCTTAATAAACATCGTGTTAATTTGCTTAACAATACAGATTCCATTCTTACTCTCCATTCCTTTTTTCCAATCTCTGGTAGAATAAGTTCTATGTTTGATATTATTCCATGTCTTCTTTCTGCTTTATTTTCAATGTAAGTCTATCCATTTCTGCACAATCTAGTATCTTCTTAATTATCTCTTCACCTTGTGCTGTTTCTTCATCTTTCCAATATTGTGCAAAGATAATCCTCACTGCTGTTAAAACATGAAATATTAAATACAAACTTTTCTTATCCATTTTTTTCTGATATGATCCCTAATAAAAAACAGTTCAGGTTTAAAATCTACATGTTTCCCTATTATCTTTCCTAGCCATCTATGTATTTTTGCCCAGCTCTAGTCTGATTGATTAATATTTAGATCTTTTTCCCCTGCTATTACAGAGCTGTGTTATTTTCCACTTGCAAAAGGCAAAGCAAGAATCGAAGTTTAGCTTCATTCCAAAATGTATAACCACTTCCTTAGGGAATGATTAAGAGACAATTTGGGACAAGATTAACAGCTCTTATGTAATACTTTTGAAATGTTAGTAGAATTGATACAATGGCTTTTCTTTTCCAAACTACCTAGAACAGGATCAGGCATCAATCTGCTTGGAATGAGTAAAATTTATTTAATTGTTCCAATTCTGTCTCATACTGAAATTACAGATTTTTAAAAAAAAAAAATTTGAAAAAACAGATCAACGGGGAGAAAAATATTTGAAAACAAAATTGTAAACAAAGCAAGTACCAAAACTACAATCTGATATTTTTTTTAAAAAAAGTATTCTTCCTTAACTTTGGGTCAGGGAAAAAAATCGAGTTCAAATATTGACACATCATGCATACCAACGATCTGTTGCAGAAGATTAGACCTTTTCGAATAGTAATAGTAATTCTTCCAGCTATTCCTATAGCAGAATAGTAACATTTTTGATAGCATAATTTTTCTTCAAAATAGTTATCTGCAGATTTCAAATCACAAATGCCAACACAACAGGACTCAAGCAAGGGAAGAATTTGGAAGATGAATACACAGTATGTCACAGTGGTCAATCTTGACAACTTCAAGACTTGGGGACTTCAACTTTAAGACCTATGGACTTTGACTCCCAGAATTCTGGGGATTGAAGTCCACAAGTCTTAAAGTTGACATGGTTGGATGTCCCTGGTGTATATCACACTCTTCAATCTTTGTGTCTTCCAGGAAGCGGTAGTTGCTGTAACTGGAGATGGAGTCAATGATTCACCAGCTTTGAAGAAAGCAGATATCGGAATTGCAATGGGAATTGCTGGCTCTGATGCAGCTAAAAATGCAGCCGATATGGTCTTGCTGGATGATAACTTTGCATCCATTGTTACTGGAGTTGAAGAAGGTAAAATCAGCAGACCATGATTTAAATATTAGTCACATACCGTGATTCGTTGGTATACCTTTAAAGAGGAGGGACTTCACCCAGATGTGGAATCTGACCAGTGTAACTACCGGTTTGGTGATTTTACATTTTGTGCGTGTTCTATGCACCCTTGGCATTTAATCATGCCAGCCACATGACCACGGAGATGTCTTTGGACAGCGCTGGCTCTTCGGCTTTGAAACAGAGATAAGCACCATCCCCTAGAGCCAGAAACAACTAGCATGTATGTGCAAGGGGAATCTTTACCTGTGTGCCCCAATTATGGCCAAACTCAGCCCAGTTTATTTCAAATTCATCCATCCATCCATTTTTTTTAAAGAGCTTTATAGTCTGTTATTTATTTTCATATAATAACAGTAATTGCAGGGATTGGTCACATTTTGTAGCATTTGAATACAGTTCTCCATGAAATGAATCAAATATTGAGAACATCACCTCTGCAGTAGATATCTGAAGTTGTCCACAGATGAGGTTTACCCTTGTTGCAGTTTGAAAGGGAAAGACATACTGAATATCTCAGCCCTGGAAATATTTGCCGGAAAGGTGATTTTTCAGTGCAAGTAATGACACTCAAAGAAACATAGGCTTCCTTGGTGTTGTGCTGTAGCAGACACAACGACCAACAATGTTTGGATTAAACTGATAAAGCAGTTGTAGATTTCAGAAGGTGGCATGTCATATTCAGGCAGCTGTCAATGATTTTTTTGTCTCCCTGCTCTAGGCCGTCTGATTTTTGACAACTTGAAGAAAACGATTGCCTACACGTTGACCAAAAACATCGCCGAGTTATGTCCTTTCCTGATTTACATCATTGCCAGCATACCTCTCCCTATTGGCACCATCACTATCCTCTTTATTGACCTGGGCACAGACATTGTGAGTTCTTGACTTCTGAAAGACAAAGTTTCCTCTTTCTCACATGCATGTTCACCCAAACAATTTGGCAACACCAGACTTAAAATCATATTGCTATCTTCCTGTTTCCAGCTAATATTTTTTTTAAAAAGGGGAAAGGACACCCAAAACATAATGAAAGAAGACCTCATTTAACTGCCAATGTCAATACAAAATTCTTTTGAGTCTCTCTGAGATCAAAGGGGCTAATTCTCGTAGCTTAATTCTAAATCATTTTCCCCAGCTCTAGCAAAAGAAATCTTAATGCCACAATGCTAGAATTTTTCAAATTTATATAGCCAATCATCTCACAAAACAAGTGATTTATCACATCCAAGTTGGAGAAGGCTAGATTTGTGGAATCCTTGGTGCTCTCTGAACTTGGTGGTTTTCTTACAGATGTTGCATGACCCAACAATGTAACATCATCAGCGCTAGAAGGCAGTGGATTTCCCCCTCTCTGTTTATATACTAATGGCTTGTCTATCAGTATCCATGAGGATGTTCTTGGTGGTTTCTCTATTAGGCTAGTAAACCAAGTTGTTTACTAGGTTGGTACTTCCTTTAGTATCATCCTAGGTTAATAGGGGTAATGTAAAATAGACTTTCTTGGCATGACTACTTTCTGTGTACAGTGAACTCAAGTCAATCAAATGTATGAGTATTCCCAACAACTTGTTGTCTTTCCTCTTACAGATTCCTTCTGTTGCCCTGGCCTATGAAAAAGCTGAAAGTGACATCATGAAGAGGAAACCAAGGCACAAAAAAAGAGACCGATTGGTCAACCAGGAACTTGCAGTCTACTCCTACTTGCAAATCGGTATGATAAGGAAATTCTTATCAGAGAGGAATGAGCAGGTGTTGGGTGGACCTTTGTGGGTTAACGTGGAGTCTATTTTTCATCTTTAATGACCAGAATCCTACTAACTGAGATCCAAATGTCTCCAGAGACAACAATGTGGTAGACATTTTTCCATTCTTTTTCCATCAGTCTTCTTCTCCTATAAAAGCCAATCCTTCTCTCTTGCAGGCCTTCTCCAAACCATTGGGGCCTTTTTGACCTATTTCACTGTTTATGCTGAGCAAGGTTGGCTTCCTCACTCTCTTCTGCAGATCCGAATTCCATGGGAAGAGGAAAATTTGGCTGACTTGACGGACAGCTATGGACAAGAATGGGTAGAGTATTGCAAATCTCTTTTGTTGAAAGTTATGCTGAGTAAAAGACAAGGACCAATCCAGGAGAAGAGAGATTCCACTTAATTATGTCCCACCTTAGCCGCAAAGCCAACTGGTGACCTTGGGCCAATCACTCTTTCTTAACTGAAGGAAGAAGGCAAGGTGTCCATGGAGATTCTCAGTCATCCAGGTCATGGTTGTCCCAAAGGTGATTTTCTAAAAAGCAATTGGACTTTATTGCAGTTTTTTTTTTTTGTAAACGTTTCGCTTCTCATCCAAGAAGCTTCTAAAGAACTGAAGAAAGCTTCAGTTTCTTCTGAAGCAAGGACAAATTTGTTCCAGAAGAAGCAAGGACAAATTTCTACCAACAACGATGCCAAGAAGACAGCAAGGACTAGCCCAGGCAGTTGTCATTAGTCAATATTGATTCAAACCTCCCCCCATTCCACTATCTATAGGTACAGCAAGGGTAATAATTTATTCAGTGCTAAATTCATTAAGAGACAGTAACTGTATTTTTTTTTAAGTCCTAGTCTTTTTGAAGTTGACTTCTGTAACTTCACAGTTTTCTTTCATAGAGTCTGGAATTATTTTAGCATTCCCTTTTTTCAAGATAGGTTTTTTTTTAATTTCCGAACCTTGCCTAGAGCCTTGAGACTTCCTTATAGTCTTTCAACCACGTCCTAACCAGGTCCATCACTCTCTTTAACCTTCTGAGCTCAGACAAGATTTGACAAACATACATCCATAACAGAGCCAAATGAGACAGCCCTGGGCCTGCTTATGTAAAACCTATATCAGCCTCATTCATTATATCATATCAGTTTAGAGTTAAACCACATTAGTCAGTAAACTTCCCCAGGTGTGGAATGACATTGCCTGCAAAATTCTGCTGGTTGTCCCACTCTACAGCATATGATCTACCAACAGTTTCTTGCTACGTCTCTTCTCCGTACTTTTTGGAAATAGCTCTGTGTGCTTTCATGTTGCCAATGCATCCTTGCCCCTGAAACTAGTGATTTCTGCTTCCTTCAGCATCCATTGGCAAATCCGTCTCACATCCTTTCCAGTTGGTTGCATGTCCGCACACAATATGTAGTAATTAATGTTGGGAGACTAAGCTGTTGGAATGGACATCTGAAGCCCAGTCCTGCATGGTTTATTTCCTGGTTTTGCAGCTGCTAAGTGTTCTGACCCAGCTCCCAAACACAACAAACCCTATGTAGTTAAACAAATAGTCCCTGTATTAGGAGTGCCAGCATCCCTAGCAAAAAGTCTCTCTCACACTGCAGGTTAATACAGTAAGTCCGTCTGGTCAAGAGATGAATAGTTGTCTGCCACATCTATTCATCTCCACCCCCTGTCTTTTATCCCCAAAGCTAGAGTGGGGCTTCGCTAGCAGCAGTGGCTCTTCCGTCCCAAGGACCGGCCCATAGATTTCCACTACTCTCCTCTCCTCTGCCTTCTGTGCATCCACACATCAGGCACTGGACCCAGCTATTCCTCCTCTTCTTCATCAGCCATCTCCAGACCTGGGGGCTGTTGATCTTCATCTGAGGGCTGATGGATGGCTCAGGCTCTGCTGCTGTCTCTATGACTGATAGCTCCATTCCCTCTTCTCCTTCAGAGCTCTCAGATTGCCTTAATGCTGACCCTGATTCCCATGCCTCCTCCTTCTCTTTTGATTCAGCTGCTGGAGGGGCCGGCGGCTGACAGGCCACAACACTAAGATTTAGATTTCATATGAGAAATGTTCAGTTTACATTGTTCAGCCTAATCACAAAAATGCCTTTCTTATGTTGTCTAATAATGTAGGATATATTGGGTAGAACATCTAAAAATAGTTCCGGTGATTCATTTCACAGGAATCTCTCTAATCCACTTAATGAGCTGGTTTGAGTATAAACCTTGAGGTCAACCATCAAATTCCAGGAAGGATCAAATAGATTCCTTCACTCAGTGCAGCTACCATTTTAGAAGACACCTTATAAAGCCATCATAGTTAGCTGATAAAGAAAAATAGCTTATACTCTTGGTCTTTCTTGGTGTGATGACCCAGGGTGGGATACAAAACAAACACAATCACAGAAAACAGGTGAAGCCCCTTTTATTCCTTCAGTTTGCTTCCAAGCTCCAAATATCTTTGATGGAAGACAAAAAAACTCTCACACAGTTACACGAAGAAGGAAAAAAGCAACACAAACCAGGCAGGATAAGGGCTGGAGGATGTCCACAGATAACCCACACTGGGAAGGATGCCAAACCCAGAGAGGAACATAAACTAGAGATATTTACACAATTTGTTTCCAGCGTTTGCCAGTACGCAGGTCCAAACTTTTATTCAGTTGTCACACCTGCAGCCTATGAAGGGGATCAAGGCTCTCTCCTCCCAAGGAGACCATGTCTCTCCCTTATCCTCTCCTCCCTGCATGCCCTCGGATGGATAGGGGATGGGTCTGGTTCTTCCTCTGACTGCTCAACCAGCCTCTGCCCTTCCCCAGCCTCCTCCACAACCTCCGGAGCCTCCACTTCCTGTTGGCTGTTCCTCCTCTCCCTCAGAGTCAGTCTCCACCAGGGGCATGACACTTGGATCAGAGGCAATGGGTCCATTCCACTTTATATAACCATATAAAGTGGAATGGACCCATTGCCTCTGATCCAAGTGGGGTACTTATTATCCAAGACAGCTACTTATTATTCAGTTATACAATGACACTTGTATTATTTCACATTGCAATGTTTTTCTGTACTGTGGCATCATCTACTTTAAGATGATGCAAAGAAACCTGTCATTCAACAAATACTGACTGAATGTCTGTAGAGATTCTCCATCATCCATGTCATGGTTGTCCCAAAGGTGCTTTTTCAGGAGGCAACGGGACATTCTTGTTTTTTTTCTTTTGAAGACGTTTCGCTTCTCATCCAAGAAGCTTTTTCAGCTCTGACAGGAGAGTGAGAAATGGAAGGATTTATATTCCTTGCAGACAGCTGGTCATTTGCATCCTTTTTGAGGGTCATGGAAGCACTTTGGATGAGAAGCAAAATGTCTTCAAAAAAAAAAAAAACAAGAAAGTCCAATGACCTCCTTAAAAAACTCTGTCTACTTTGGGACAACCATGACTTGGATGACGGAGAATCTCTAAAGACTTTTAGCTATACAATTTGGGATATACACCCTTTGACTGGTGGGGGAGTAGGAATGGATTTCCGGGGGGAGGGGAGGAGAAATTGCGACTGCAGGAATCAGGACCACCACTCAGGTGACCCTGAGGACATAGATACACCTCCAAATGGCCTCACAAATGACCAGCAAATGACCAGCTGTCTGCAAGGAATATAAATCCTGCAAATGACCAGCTGTCTGCAAGGAGTATGAATTCTTCCATTCCCCACTATTCTGTCAGAGCTGAAGAAGCTTCTTGGATGAGAAGTGAAACATCTTCAAAAGAAAAAAACAAGAAAGTCCTATTGCCTATTGAAAAAAGCACCTTTGGGACATGGCAATCTGAACAAATATCCCAGTTTGGTTCTTGTCCACCAGCTGCAATTTCAAAACTATGGGAGACAGAAATGCTGAAGCACCTGTTAGACCATTAGCCACAGTTTAGCAAGAATCATTTCTATATCCTAGACCACCGTTCGCTATGAAAGTCTGTCTTGAGCTCAGCCATTTAACTTCTCTTTCTTCTCCATGTTCTGCAGACTTTTGAGCAACGGAGAAACCTGCAGTTCACAGGCTACACGGCCTTTTTTGTCAGCATCACCATTCAACAAGTGGCAGATTTAATAATCAGGAAGACCAGACGGAACTCCATTTTCCAACAAGGACTTTTCAGGTTGGTGTAGATACAGATTAACAGAGTTGGAAGGGATCTTGTAGGTCATCTAGTCCAATTCCCTGCCCAAACAGGAGACCTTACACCATTTCTGACAGATGGCAGTCCAGTCTCTTCTTGAAAGCTTGCAGTGATGAAGCTCCCACAACCTTTGAAAGCAAGCTGGGTGGATTCCATGAGTTTCCACATTTTAGAACAAGCTAATTGCTCTTCACTCTTGGTTGCTGCTGAGAAGGTGGCCTCTGAGAACCCTCGGAAAAACAAAATTATGAAATTATCCAAACAATTTTGGAACTCAAACTTGGGCTCAAGAAAGCACCAGGAAATGCAGTGCTGGCATCACTGCCCATGACTGAATCATAAGATTCACATTTGGACACAGGAGCAACGTGATCCTAAACAACTAGAAATATATATAGTCCTTAAATTCAAAACTGAGGGGCCTAGAAGGAAATGAATCTACGCACAGAGAGAAACCATATCTAACAGGTCAAGCATGGGTTTTGTAATCTCTTCCTGACCACCCACCACATACGTGTGCATAGTAACATCTGCATGTGAACAGCAGTGGGATCCTACCTGTTCCACTGCTGTTCAGTGATTGTGCACGCAGCTTTCCACACACCAACTGAGACCTACAGCACCAATCAGCTGAGAGGATAAAGAAGAGAAAACTGCAGGGGCAGGTGGGAGACCAATCCTGTGCTTTTCTCGTCTTTATCCTCTCAGGTGATCATCGGAGCATTTTTCCCCTTCCCTTAGCTGATCCTCGGAGGTTTTTTTTACTACCAGTTCAGCCCAACCGGGCCGAACCAGTAGCATACCACCACTGCGTGTGAGCTTTCTATTGATACTATTAAAGGCTTTTCATGTGCTCACCTCATAAATAACGTGATTATCCTTAGATGTATTTTATTTGTTTTTTGCAGGAACAAAGTAATCTGGATCGGTATATTTTCACAGTTAGCGATAGCTTTGATTCTCTGTTACGGTCTTGGAAGCATCAATGCCTTGAATTTCACACCTCTTCGGTAAGTTTGGCTTCTTGTGGTTAGGCTAATGAAATAATCAATTAAAACAAATTTATAGGACTGCCCAACTGTCATGTGGGGACTCCAGATAGCCCATAACATTAAAAATTACACATTGCTGTGATTGTAGTATAGCATCATCCCTGCTTTTTCAAGCTTGTATCCATGAGATATATTGGGGTTTATTTCCTAATTCCCACCCAGCAGAATTCCCTAATTCCTGCCCAACCTTCTCTTTTTTAGGTTTCAGTATTGGTTTGTCTCCGTGCCTTATGCCATCTTGATATGGGTCTACGATGAAATGCGCAAGTTATTCATCAGGCGATATCCAGGAAGTAAGTGGCGTAGTGTTTTAGGCACAATTTAAATTTCCACACCTATTTCTAAACCAAGCGAACATTACTGATTCTGAAATTTCAATTAAATGCTTATTATCACAGGCAATATCACCCTTGCCAAAAAAAAAAGATGTAGGAGGTTCCTTCAGGTCAGGAATGTTGGTTTTTATTTTGGTCTTGGCACCGGGAATTGCAAGCCAGAAGACTTGGCTCCACTTAGCTTTCTAATAAAGGGTTCATTGGTTTGGAGAGAAGCCAAAAGTGGCATGAAACATTAAGTTAGCCAGTTTTAGAGTCGTTGTCATTTCAACAGAATTTAAAACTGTGCATTTCTGGTTGCCCTGATTAGACAGTTCTGTCCAGGCTCCAAGACTGATGTCATAGCTGTTTTTTTTTTTTTTAACCCCACCTGAATAAAGAGATTTGTATAGGAAAACATTTGTTTTGCATCAAAGCACCAAGTTGGGCATAGCTCATTGAGGCCATCAAGCCTCACCCCCTGCTCAATGTGAGGATGTAAATTTATTTATTTATTTATTTATACTAATACTTATATACCGCCCTTCTCCCGAAGGACTCAGGGCAGTGCACAGCCAATCACAAACCCCAATACACTGTACAAAAGTTAAAAATGAATTAAATAATTTAGGCTGTTTAAAAATTTAAAAAAATTTGCCCCTCCCCCATAAAATAATTAAAACACCAAATATTCAAAATCAATTAAAAACGTGAGACAAAATTAAAATCCTGTGTCAGCCTAGGCCAGCCTGCTCAAAGAGCCAAGTTTTTAATGCCCGTCTGAAGGCTCTCAGGTCCGTGTTGGTGCGTATCTCTGGGGGCAGACTATTCCAGAGGGCAGGGGTCTCCACAGAAAAGGCCCTACTCCTGGGGGCTGCCAGATGGCACATAGAAGCCGACGGCACCCGGAGAAGGCCCTCCCTGTGGGAACGCACAGGTCTGTTGGAGATCACCGGCAGAACGCCGAATGAAAACATCCCAACTAGGTAGTCGACAAGCGTTTGACTAAAATGATCAACCAAGGAGTCCTGAACATTTCGTAGATTTTCTGTCAAATTACACTTAGTCTGATGGCGCAGTGGTTAGAATTCAGTACTGCAAGCTACTTCTGCTGACTGCAGATTGTCAACAGTTCGGCAGTTCGAATCTCATCAGGCTCAAGGTTGACTCAGCCTTCCATCCTTCTGAGGTGGAAGGTAAAATGAGGGCCAAGATTGTTGGGGGCAAGAAGCTGACTCTGTAAACTGCTTAGAGAGAGCTGAAAAGCGCTGCAAAGTGGTATATAAGTCAAAGTGCTATTGCTATTGCTACCTGCTAAAGGCCTCAGTAGGTCTTTAATTATAGCTCCCGCTGCCTTAAGACAATTCAAAACTTTCTTAAAGATCCATCTCATCCTGGGAACCCATTTTTTGAACTATTACCATCTGGCAGACAGTACAGGATAATAAAAACAAGAACAAATAGGCTGAAAAACAGCTTCTATCCCAGAGCAGTAATTATATTGAATTCCACTGTATAGTGGAATATTAATGCAATATCATGGTTTTTTTTAATTCAATTGCATAGAATGTGAAGGACGTGTGTTTTTGTTTTATTTTGATAATTTTCTTATGTATAATGTACAATGAAGATGGCATTTAATTTTGTTGTACACAGGGTGCAATGACAATAAAGCGCTACTAGTACTACTAGTACAGCTTCCTAGTGCTTTATAGCCTTCTCTAAGCAGTTTACAGAGTCATCATCTCACCCCAGCACGAAGTGGTCAAGCCAGCACGAAGTGGTCAAAACAAAAGAAAGGGAGGTGACCAGGCCCAAAATTAGATTAGACTGAATTTAAATAAATGAATGGAAAACATTAAACTCAGTGCTTCCCTTGCATGCAACATGACAATTTTATTGCAAGTTGGTACTGGTGGTTGGACTCTCATAGGAAGCCCACGAGGTTACACAAGGTCTTAGGAGCTGAGGTTTGTTCCTTTCTCAACACTTTGGACCCTTTTACAGAGTCTTGTCTTCTGGAACAATACCAGTGGTGCCCTTCTGAATCCTTGAAATCAGATGCATCTAGGAAACTTGGTTTCAGGGTCTATGTATATCTGGGAAGAAGAGAGAGAGAAGATACCCCATAATTCTCTCAATGAATCTAAGAGATCTGTTCAATAGCATTCAGTGGGGTCCTTGGTGCTCTCTGAGTTTGGTTCCTTTCTTGCAGACATTTTATCACCCAACTAGGTAACAACGTCTTGGTATATATGTGGAGAACAAACCCCATTCTCGTCTAGCACTGATGAAATTACCTAGTTGGGTTATGAAATGTCTGCAAGAAAACAAACAAGCTCAAAGACTCCACAATCCAACCCTGAGATACAATTTTATCCTATTAATAGCATTCATTATGCCAACCAACCTGCTGATTAAAATAAATGTTTATTGCTTCCTATTTTTTTTCTACTTTGACTACAGGCTGGTGGGATAAAAACATGTACTACTGAGAGTAATGGACGGCATAAGTCAGTGGCCTTTTTTGGCAGCTCCTTCAAAGTTATATTTGTGCAATATCAATGGATAGCAGGATTTTCTCCCTGGAGAGAACG
The DNA here is from genome assembly GCA_023653725.1 of Bungarus multicinctus. Classification (NCBI taxonomy): domain Eukaryota; kingdom Metazoa; phylum Chordata; class Lepidosauria; order Squamata; family Elapidae; genus Bungarus; species Bungarus multicinctus. The sequence goes on along the minus strand of CM042837.1, from coordinate 22,068,787 downwards.
AAAGAAGAATGAAGAACCATGGGACTGTAAAATAATTTACCTGGGATTACCAACTTGAATATTTCCTGTTTTCATTGCCTGATCTGTTAAGTGTTGAATATGTACAAAATCTGAAGTCTCTTGTATATAGAATGAAAGAAACCGAAGGATTGTTCTTCCCATGACAGCAAAGGATGACCCTCGACTTGCACTAGGTTTCTTCAGAGTTGTACTTTGGTTGTTCAGTGTGACAATGGCATCTTTTCCAGCAATCCGAGTGGAAGCTAACAGGTGTCGATCTCATTGCGTGGCCATGGATTGCAGTGTATAAATATAATTTGATAATAAAAGTCTTTTTATAGAAATTCTCTGTTTTGGTTTCTTAACAGTTGGCAGAAGCTGATACAAAGCTGAAGTTCAACAGAGTTAATTGGTCCTCCAGAAGAGTCTGTTGACTCCTTTGGACCAACAATATGTGGGTGATGCAATTCCAATTTATTTGAAGGGCACCAGGTTGAGCAAACTGATACAGATTAACAGAATGGGAAGGGACTTGTAGGTCATCTAGTCCAACCCCCCAACCCTACACCATTTCTGACAGATGGCAGTCCAGTCTCTTCTTGAAAGCTTCCAGTGATGAAGGCAACTTCTGTTCCACAGGTTGATTGTCCTCGGTGTTTGGAAGTCTCTCCTTATTTCCAGGTTGAATCTCTCCTTGTTCAGTTGAAGAGTTCAGTTGAACTGCTATGAAGAATCATTCTTATTTTTATTTTTCCCCTACCTTCACTTATAACCAAACATCAGGTTTATTATCACTATTTCAAAGTGAAAGAAAGCTCCAACTAAAAAACTATAAAGCTTTGTCTGTGTCAATGCATAATATATATTTATTTGTGTGTAAGTGAGTAAATGAGCATGTATGCGTGCACCAGATGGCAATGAATGGGTTTGTACAACATGCTAATATAAGATTGATTTCAAACATGATTAGTTAAAGAAGCTGTAGTTAATTACAAACCAGTGACAGGGTTCATACATGGCATGAAACTACACAACAGTTAATGCACAATTTAGCAGAATACATAAGCTTAATTTTCACCAACTGAATATACCTGTGCAATTATAACAATTCAGAAAATTAATGTTCAGGGACTTTGGCAGCTCTGCAATAGAAAGCAAAGTAAATTGGCAATTTTATTTTAAGATATTGATCAAATTCCTTCTCTATCTGAATTTTGTATGTTAAAAAAAAATAAACACCACATGCAGATTAACTTCTCCAATATAGAGAGTTGCAGCCTCTGCTTCTTGAAATCCAATTTACCTCTTGTGTTGGATATTTTCAAATGGAAGTGGGTGTTTTCCTACATTTAGCACCATCATAAAGAGAAGCATTAAAATCTGTGCTCAAATGACTCACCAAAAGAAAAGTCAGATATCTTGTGCAGATGCAAAAAAATCTACTGTCTCTGCCAAGACTGAAACTGCCTATGGACAAAAAACCCACCCCTTTTAATTAGTACAAAGTAAATATATCTTGTTATGAATTTTGTCATGAGTCAACCATCTGCTGCAATAAAATATGGAATTTCTCCTCTTAATAAACTTGGTCCTTAGGATCATGTCCAGTTAACATGAGCAAGTCCGGTGTCCATCAAAACAAATATAATCTCTTGGAGATGTTATCCATATATGTCTCTGGAGAAGGACCTCAACGTGGTTTGCTGTTGCTTCTTCAGGATCTAGTCTACAGTCCTGCGTTTCTGAGAAATTTTCCATGCAAGCACTAACATAACCCAACCCCGCTAAGTTTTTGTGATCAGTTGGAGGGTCCCCGGGGAAGCTCATGTGGAGATCCAAATGCAAAAATAACCAAGTTGGTTGGTTTGGTGTGTGAAGAGCCCGTGTTATCATCTCTATATATAAAAGCAAAATACCACTCATGTTCCCCCATAGAAGTAAATCAACGTTACCTGGTGTTATCAATCTCCATCTCCAGGTCTCAGCAGGGTCAGCTTTTGTTCCCACCGAAAGGAGAACCACCTAGCCTAAACAACTCTCTCTATCTCCACTCCTCCCACCTTAGGAATGTGGCAAGCCCGAAACCCTTTCCCCACATAGCCAGCAAAGAAAAAGAAAGAAAAGGAATATATCATAAGGCTAAATAAAATGGCTATGCATATGTCAATTTCAGGCTTGACAAATTACTGCCCTGCTGAGTGGAGTTGTTTACACCCAGTCAAGGCCAATCATCCCAGAACTCCAGATGGGTGAAAATGACTGAAGAGGAGCTTCACATGACACTATGCCGAACGTTGATTGGACATTCAGCACAGGACCCTGGGGAGAGAGAGATTTGGGGAAACTTTCAACTTGTAACTTCCGCGCCTTTTGGATCAGATCTTGCCTTGCTTTCGCTGCTATCATTTCAAACTCAGTAAATGTACCTCAGTGCAGTTGAGAGTTTTCTTTCTTGGGTTTTGAACGGTGGCAGGCCTGACACAAGCTCCAAGAGCACCTGGGACCCCTCATGTGAACCCTGAGCCACAAATATTCTCCTTTAGAGTTCTCACAATACAGTTGTCGCTTAAACAAGATTGTTGTCAAGTGAACCACCTCCAATTTTACGACCTTTTTGCTCTGGTCATTAAGTTGCTAAGCTTTCCAGAAAGTTGCAACTAAGTGATCCTATGTCCCATCATAAATACATGTCAAGGGCCCGAATTTTGATCATGTGACTACGGGGATGTGAATCGTTTTCTTCAGTCCCATTTTAACTTTGAGCAGGTCACTAAATGAAGGGTTGTAAGTGAAGGACTACTTGGATATTAACAATGCAGTAATACAGCCTTAAAAAAAACCAACCTAAATTAATCTGTACAATTAACTCATTTGTTCTCCACCTATTCCCACCTAACAGGGGGTCAAATATCAAGGATAGCACAGGAAGTCCTTGACTTAACAACAATTCGTTTAGTGACCATTCAAAGTTACGACGTCCCTGAAATAAGTGACTCATGACCGTTTTTCACACTTAACGACCGTTGCAGCATCCCTATCTCATATCCTCATATTTATGACGGTCACAGGGGATCATGTGATCCCCTTTTGCAACCTCCTGATGAGCAAAGTCAATGGGGAAGCCGGATTCACTTAACGACTGTTACTAATTTAATGATTCACTTAGCAACAGTGGCAAGAAAGGTGGTTAAATGGGGGAAAATTCACTGAACAAATGTTTTCACTTAGCAACATAAGTTCTGTGCTCAATTGTCATAGGTTAAGGGCTACATCGGTCATACATTGAGGACTATCTGTTCAAGGACATTCCTGGACAGGAAGCCTGGTTGGGACAAAACAGTGTTTGTGGTGTATGATGCAAGGGAAATGAGAGAGATCTAATTGCCTGTTTTCTATTCCTTATTGCTTAATTGTTTTTCTTTAATGTTGCATTGCTGCTTTAAAAGAATGAACTCTTTGGCAGCTGCTCCAACTTGCAACTGAGGTTCCCTTGAACATCCACCCTGATTTACTACTATAGGTCTAAAATAGCAACATCAACTTGAAAGAGACACACCCCTATTTATCTGCCTGCCAAGACTTGATGTCCACGTAAACCTTTTCATCCAATGTCCTACACCGAAGAAAAGGTTGGATGTCTCCAAACCTCCTCCAGCCTCATGGACAACCCTGCTTCAATTGAGGGACTTTGAAATGGAATGGAAATGACAGCAGCAATACTCGGTGGATCAATGATCCATAGCAATGATCGTTGAGTAAGGATCAAAAGCCGTAACACAAGGCTTGAAAGAGTCTCAGAAGCTTCCTTTTCAGAGCTTTCAAAGTCGTTGCAACTGAAATAGAATATTTCAGGGAAGGGACCTTGTAGATCATCTAGTCCAACCCCCCCACCCAAGCAGGAGACCCTATACCACAACTGACAGATGGCAGTACAGTCTCTTCTTAAAAGCCTCCAGTGATGAAACTCCCACAACTTCCAAAGGCAACTTCTGTTCCATGGGTTGATGGTTCTCACTATCAGGAAATTTCTCCTTATTTCCAGGTTGAATCTCTCCTTGTTCAATTTCCATCCATTATTCCTTGCCTGGCCTTCGGGTGCCTTGGAAAATAGCTTGACCCCCTCCTCTCTGTGGCAGCCCCTCAAATATTGGAAGAGTGCTATCCTGTCTCCCCTGATCCTTCTCTTCACTAGACTAGCTATGCCAGGAGGACAACATTCTGCCATATGCTTGTCCCAGAAGTGGCAACCAATATAATAGTTCAAATCTCACCAGGCCCAAGGTTGACTCAGCCTTCCATCCTTTTGAGATTGTTAAAATGAGGACCCAGATTGTTGGGGGCAAGTGGCTGACTCTGTAAACCCCTTAGCGAGGGCTGTAAAGCGCTGTGAAGTGGGATATAAGTCTAAGTGTTGTTGCTTGAGGAAGGAAGGAAGGAAGGAAGGAAGGAAGGAAGGAAGGAAGTCATATTGGTACAGTGGTTATAATGCATAATTGCAGATTAACTCTGCCCACAGCCTGGAGTTCAATCCTAACCGGCTCAAGGTTGACTCAGCCTTTCATACTTCTGAGGTTGGTAAAATGAGAACCCAGATTGCTGGGGGCAATAGGCTGATTGTACACCGCTTAGAGGGGGCTCTAAACAGAGGTGGTATTCAGCAGGTTCTGACCAGTTCTGGAGAACTGGTAGCGGAAATTTTGAGTAGTCCAGAAAACCAGCAAATACAGCCTCTGATTAGAGATTTTACAGTATCCTTCCCCTGCCACGCCCACCAAACCACGCCCACAGAATCAGTAGTAAAAAATTTTGAATCCCATCACTGGCTCTAAAGTACTGTGAAGCAGTATATAAGTCTAAGTGCTATTGCTATATTTGAAATAATACCTTCAGGCAAACACCCAGAACAAGATGTTGAAACGTGAAACAGATACAGGTGTTTCAAATTTGTTGAATTTGTACTGTGTTGCACTGGCAGCAGCCAAACCAGTCCAACCTGTTCTGCGTATTTTATTGCTTATGTCTGACTCCAATTTCCATCCTACACTTTCACTTTTTACAATGTCCTAGTTCTGTTTTCTCTATAGAGTTTTTATGGTTACGCAGATTAAGGCAAAACATGATCCAGAGAATAACAATGTTGGAAGGGACCTTGGAGGTCTTCTAGTCCAGCCCTCTGCACAAGCAGGAAACCCTAGACCATTTCAGACAAATGGTTGCTCAATTTCTTCTTAAAAACTTCCAGTGTTGGAATACCCTCAAGATATTCCTGAATTTGCAACCCAACCAGCATGATCAACAATGGTGGATATAACAATTGTCCTCTCTGGCTGAATTACACCAATGTATCTTTTCCACAGTTGCATGTGTGGTCACACAGAAGAATAATGACTATCTTTAGAAAATGAGGCCCAAATTGGCTTGGCTTCATTTGGGCAAAATAGCAAAATGTACTCATTTATCTAAATGTTGATAAATGGGAGTGAAAAGAAGTATATTGTTGATGCATTCTTGTTGGGCTACCCAACTTCCTTTGCTGCTTTTTCATCAGGTATCCTTGCTGGAAAAGAAAATTGAGTAGCATTAGGAGGAACTTCAATGAAACCAGCATTTGGGAGATCTTCACTTGGAAATAGATTAGGGAGGGGGAATGTCTCCTTGCTGATTTTGATGGGCTGTGGTATTTTCTTGGAAAATTGGTCTTGGGGACATGTTAGTTGATGATTAGGAAAGCTCCCTTTCAACACAGTTGACCCAACATATCAAGATGACCTCAGAGATTGAGAAAGAGGTTACTTCATGAAAGATGAAAGCAACGATGGCTACTGAAGAAGATGATGAACTAATAAAGGACTTGAAGACTATTCTTCAACTCAGGACAACTTCTTGCAATAGCAATAGCATTTAGACTTACATACCACTTCACAGTGCTTTACAGCCCTCTCTAAGCGGTTTACAGAGTCAGCCTATTGCCCCCAACAGTCTGGGTCCTCAGTTTACCCACCTCAGAAGGATGGAAGGCTGTGTCAATCTTGAGCCTGGTGAGATTCAAACTGCCAAATTGCAGGCAGCCGACAGTCAACAGAAGTAGCCTGCAGTACTGCATTCTAACTACTGTGCCACCGTGGCTCAGTTTCTAGGTTTAAAACCTATTCTATCCATACCAATACTTGAATATTTGTAGCTCAGGATTGAGCTGGGAGGTCCGTGATCTCTGAACTTGATTGTTTTCTTGCAGATGTTTCATGATCCAACTTGGTAACATCATCTAATGTGATTGATGATGTTACCTAGTTTGGTAATGAAATGTCTGCAAGAAAACAACCAAGCTCAGAGATCACCAAGGATCCCATGGTTCTATTGAATTCCCAGGTATATAGTCCAAAGGTCACTTAAACAGAACTATCTACAAGCAAGGCAGGAACTTGAGAGTAAAATAATTCCTCTCCATAGCCTTGAGCCCAAGTTCACATAAGGCTATAATAATCACTCCCGCTTAATAATGTTTAGGGTGCATGTCCATGAATATATCTACCGCACTCCATATTGTTAATTCTGGAGTACTCTTTAACATACATTTGGTGATTGCTCAACACAAGAGTTTTCAAAATGAAGTGTGAAGTTATCTGATCCTTTCTCTTCCCAAGCCAAGACATGCCAACAAAACAGAAACACATTCTTCGAAAGGAATGAGCAAAGAACACAGCGTGTACTCCTTCTCACACACACACTCGTCTGCAAATATTTCACATTGGAAAAAATGTGCCTTATCGCTTTCATCACAGCCATGCGGACTTATTTAATCTGCTCTGATCAGAACAAAACCGAGACAGTTCTCCCTGCCCATTGCAGCAAAATCAAAGCAGTATTGAAAACCTGGATAGAGGTTTATTTAAAATACCATTTTTTCCCCCTAGCCCTGTAAAGGTTTTTAAAGAAATTTACAAGCAGTCAAGTCCAATCCAGTTGGATTGTTACTGTCATGAAGAAAGATTGAATTTTCTCTCTGTAGCAATTCCAAACTCCTTTATGAATAGAATAACAGAGTGGAAGGGACATTGGAGGTCTTCTAGTCCAACCCCCTGCTTAGGCAGAAAACCCTGCACCATTTCAGACAAATGGTTATCCAATGTCTTCTTAAAAACTTCCAGTGTTGGAGCATTCACAACTTCTGGAGGCAAGTTGTTCAACTGGTTAATTGTTCCCACTGTCAGGAAATTTTTCCTTAGTTTTAGGTTGCTTCTTTCCTTAGTAGTTTCCATCCGTTGCTTCTTGTCCTGCCCTTGGGTGCTTTGGAGCAGGGGTTGCCAACCTTTTGGACCTCAGGGACCACCAAACTCATAATTTTAAAACCCGTGGACCCTGAGAAAATCCCCCAAAAAGTCTGCAGGAAAATTTCCCACCCCATTTTCCAATCGATCATTCTTTATTTGGGATCGCAGGATACCGTCTCTAGCTCCGTTCTCAGGGGGAGAGAGACAGAGAGACAGAGAGACTTTTGGCTTCATGCAAAGAAAGCAGCAGAAGCAGCAGAAGTGTTTCTTTCTCTCCCCCAAACTCCGCCAGAAATGAGTCTTTGTGAGACTGGTCGCACTGGTGCAGCCTCTTGGAGCAGGAGGCCTTGCAGGGTCCCAAAGACTCATTTCTGGTTGAGTTTTAGGGAGAGAATGAAAGATTTTTGCTGCGTTCCTTGTGTGCAGCAAAAATCAGAAGAAGAAAGAAGCAGAAGCAGCCTGGTGGCCTGGCCAGGCACGTGGGGCGAATGGGGCAAGTTCCCCCCTCCGTCCTTTCCAGGGGTGGGATTCAAATTTTTTAACAACTGGTTCTGTGGGCATGGCTTAGGAGGTGGGCGTGGCTTGGTGGTCATGTGACAGGGTGTGCATGGCTTGGTGGTCATGTGACTGGCTGGGTGTGGCCAACTCAATATCACTCACATCGAGACACGCATCTCCTCGCCTGGACTCTCACGATTGTGGGGATGCTGCAACAGTCATAAGTGTGAAAAATGGTCATAAGTCACTTTTTTCAGTGCCATTGTAACTTTGAATGGTCACTCCATTCAAGCAAAGTACCAGCAAAGGAGGGGAAAAAAACTCCAGAGACCTTCCTGAGACAGGAAGTCTAGTCCTGCCAAGAATGTAATAAGGTTTAATGGAGAGGCAGTTTCTATAAGCAACACCAGAATATTTCCTTCCTGCCTTCCTTACAGGATTAGGCCAATAATTTCTTCTAACAACCGGTTCTCCGGTTAGAATGTTAACAACTGGTTGTAGCGAATAGGTGCGAACCAGTAGAATCCCACCCCTGGTTCTTTCCCCCTACCCTTCAATACCTCGTGTTGTTCGCAATACAAGTGACACAAGCCTTGTGTTCCTGTGGGCCCTGTGGGCGGCACAGCCTTGTGTTCCCACACAGCTTGGATTAATTGCTTTGGGAGTGACATTTCTCTGCAGATCACCAACATCTTCTCATGGACCACTAGTGGTCCCCAGCCCACTGGTTCGCAACCACTGCTTTGGAGATTAGCTTGACTCCTTCTTCTTTGTGGCAGCCCCTCAGATGCTGCAAGACAGCTATCATATCATCCCTAGTCCTTTCTTTTTATTAAACTGGACACACCCAATTACAGCAACCGTTCTTTATACATTTTAGCCTCCAGTCCCTTAATCCTCTTTGTTGCTCTTCTCTGCACTCTTTCTAGAGTCTCAACATCTTTTTTAGATCATGGCAAGCAAAACTGGATACAGGATTCCAAGTGTGGCCTAACCAAGCCATTATAAAGTGATATTAACACTTCACGTGATCTTGATTCCATCCCTCTGTTTATGAAAATGTTAACAAAATATACATTCATATCTGCAGAGTTGAACCAATGGATAGAAATAGAATGCATTGTTTTGAATTAGCAGCCACAGGCCAAGCTTTAAAACTATGAATATTTTAAATAGGACTATCCAGATTGAAGAAGTAAATGTGAAGACACCATATAATATTTTTTTTGACAGGAATATGAAGCTGGTTTGCATTGCAACCCTACTTCTGGATATGTTTCCCCACCCACCCAACATCCTACACTAGCTCCCATCTGCGAAATTTCTGGTTCACTGCTATCCAGATCTGTAGTTGCGAACCCTCTTTCAAAAACATTTCTCTGCTTTACATGAAAAGTGCATTGCTGATAGAGGATGAGTAGACACATGGCCACAATCGGACCAAATTGTCATTCATCTCCATCTGGAGATCATACATTCTCAACCGTTGAGGTACCACCTCAAGGGAAGAAAAGCAAATTACAACCACACACAAACTTTTCCAAAATAATTTACAATCCTTTTGGAAAATTAAGCCTTTCGTTAGTTAGTTTTCCTTATTGTCATTTCACCTTGTACAACAAAATTAAATGCCATCTTCAGTGTACATTATACATAAAAATAAATAAAACACAAACACGCTTCCTTCACATTCTATATAACTGAAAACCCCTGATATTGCATTTATATTACACTATACAGTAAAATTCAATATAGATTCTGCTGTCTTTCAGCCTATTTGTCCTTGTTTTTTATTATCCTGTACCGTCTGCCAGATGGTAATAGTTCAAAAAAAAAAAAAAAAAGGTGCCAGGATGAGATGGATCTTAACATTTTGAACTTTCTTAAGGCAGTGGGTACTATAAAGATCTTTCTAATTTTAGTAGCCAAATACATTTAACAAACCATGGGTAAACACAGTGTAATCTGTTCCACTGTCCTAAACTGGGGAAAACCTATTTAATCCTGTGTCTCCATATGTAGCCAATTATACTGAACTAAGAAGCATAAGAGTGACACACTAATATAACCCTATTCAAAAGCTACGATGATAGTAGTTGGTAGTTGCTCTTACAGACTGCTTGATGGATGATAACAAGTTCAGTTTCCAGGCCAATGTTTGACCTACTCATGGAACTGAAAAGAGGTCACCCTTAACCTCCTGCGATTTCAGGAAGTAATGAAGATCCCAAATATGTATTTTCTTCCTAGTACTGAATAGTCATACACATAAGATGTTTGTCCATCTTGATTTGCATTGACTAATCCAATGTTTTTCAATCTTGGTTCCTTTAAGATGCGTGGACTTCAGTTCCCAGAATCCCTCTGCCACCATGTTGACTGGTGGATTCTGGAAGTTGAAGTCCACGCATCTTAAAGGTGCCATGGTTGAGAAGTACTGGATTAGTCTAATGGCCAGCAATTTGCCTACATCTCCAACAAAATGTGTTTCTCATTATACACTGAACTTTGTTCTTCTGACTGGAGATATTAGAAAGGCAACCTTGGATCCTTCTTCAAATTTATTCTCCTCCTCGCTCATAAGAAAATAATCTAGAAATGTTGGCAATAATATATCCCATAATGGCTGGGTTCAGATAATGATGCAAAACTAAAATAGAGCTGGTTTGGTTTGATTTTAGCTTAGTGTTTAAACTCAATCACTGACTTCATTTAGTTTACTTTATTGTCACTGCTTCTCGCACAATGAAATTAAATACCATCTTTAATGTAAATTATGACTATGAAAATAAATACAAACACACATCCTTCACATTCTATACATTGAATTGAAAACCCCTGATATTGCATTACTATTGCACTCTACAGTAGAATTCAGTAGAGTTACTGCCCTGGGATAGAAGCTGTTTTTCAGCCTATTTGTCCTTGTTTTTATTATCCTGTACCATCTTCCAGATGGTAATAGTTCAAAAAAATAAATAAATAAGGGTGCCCAGGATGAGATGGATCTTTGAGAATGTTTTGAACTTTCTTAAGGCAGCGGGAGCTATAAAGCTCTTCCAAAGAGGGGAGAGGGCAACCAATGATTTTCTGGGCAATGACATTAATCCTCTGGAGTGCTTTCCTATCTGCCACTGTGCAATTGGCAAACCATACACAGGTGCAGTAAGTTAAGATACTCTCTATGGTGCAGTGGTAGAAGGTCACCAGCTTAATGTCAATCACTGACTTTGCAAAACATGGCTGGTGACACTGGGTGAAGGCACCGAGGCTGACCAGATCTGAATACCAAAGTTATGAATATTAAAATGCTGTTATTATAAGGTTACAGTAACAAATTGGATGGGCTTCCCTCCTCTTTATTTATTTATTTGTATCCCGCCTTTATTATGTTTACAAATAACTCGAGGCCCTGAACATACCTAATACTCCTTCTTCTCTCTATAACAACAACCCTGTGAGGTGAATTGGGCTGAGAGAATGACTGGCCCAGAGTCACCCAGTCACCTTTCATGCCTAAAGTAGAACTAGAACTCACAGTCTCTCGGTGATTGGCTCAGACTTACCAAGCCAGTTTTGATGGCTAAGGTAGGACTAGAACTCAGGCTCTCAGTTTCTAGCTGGATGCTTTGACCATTAGGCCAAACTGGCTCTTTCCTTTCATCTTCTCTAGAATTGGGGAAGGTCAAGTCTGAGATGCTTTCTCAAATTGCAGTCTTGCTTTGGACTCAGATTTCTATTATCTGACCATGGTCTAGGCTGTGTCTGTTGTTCCCTTCCTCAAGAATATTCTCACATCCCATTATAGGTGCAACATGGATCCATTCTAGATTCTCAGCATTGTATGAAGCAATACAGATGCTCACATGCAATTTTTTTTTTAATTTATTACCTGCACTTAAAAGACATACCAAAACAATTATTGAATGAAAATGGAAATAATGCTGCAATACAAAAAGTATATAAAAGAACATGAAACTCATAGCTGCCAAACTGATGATGCATAAAGCAGATAATAACATTGATGAATTAATTGATGTTGATGATGACTAAAGTCAGATTATAGAATGCTCAGGATAGTTTCCTGGCTCACATATTTTCCCCATGAGAATGCAAGAGAATTCAGCAGGTAAGTTCTGATATCTCAGGGGCTGCCCCAAAGAAGAGGGAGTCAAGCTATTTTCCAAAGCATCTGAGGGCAGGATAAGCAATGGAAACTAATCAAGAAGAGAAGCAATCTAGAATGAAGAAGTTATTTCCGACAGTTAGTAGTGTTGTGAATCCTTCAACACTGGAAGGGAAGAAGAGATTGGACAATCATTTGTCTGAAATGGTATAGGCCAGGGTTTCCTGCCTGAATAGGGGTTGGACTAGATTACTAGAAGACCTCCAAGGTCCCTTCCAATGCTATGCTATGCTATGCTATTCTTTTCCTATTCCATATTCTATTCCATTCCATTCTATTCTATTCTTTTTTTCCCAAAAAAGTTTTTTATTTTTAATCTTTTATATCTCTTTTAGTGAACAGTGTGATTCCAGGTTTTATGCCACATTTGCATAAAAACATGACCATAATTACATATCTATCTCACATATTCAGTTTCTTATCATATCATTGCATTTTCCATATTCTATAAAATTTCAAAAATATTCTTATATTTTTTACTTTCACTTTATCCAATTTTAGTTCATATAGCTTATGTTATTTTTCTTTATATACTCTTATCTTCTTTATATAATATATCTTAAAATTCTTTATTTCTTATTCTATGTTCACTATATTCTTATACTTTTTTCTGTCATATTTGCCATTTCATCACACATTCTTATTTCATTACTCAATAAATTCCATCTTAATGTTAATAATTCCAAAGATTTTCCCCTTAATTACCCATTTGAGTGCACCACCTTTTTATCTTATACACCATTCAATTTACTCCCCTTTAACTCATATTAAAAATTACCATAATATAGTCATTTTTAATTATCACCTAAATACTATATTCTATTTTATATTCCAATATCTGTTCTATTCTATTCTATTCTATTCTATTCTATTCTATTCTATTCTATTCTATTCTATTCTATTCTATTCTATTCTATTCTATTCTATTCTATTCTATTCTACTTTCCTAATTCTATTCTACTCTACTCTACTCTCCTCTCCTCTCCTCTACTCTACTCTACTCCACTCCACTCCATTCCATTCCGTAGATTCTATTCTATTCTATTCCATTCCATTCCATTCCATTCCATTCCATTCCATTCTATTCTATTCTATTCTATTCCATTCTATTCTATTCTATTCTATTCTGTTCTATTCTATTCATGCAGATCCTTGAATAATAAATATTGTTAAAGGTTACTTTCATTATGAATAAAGATATTTGTTCAATTCTGTAAAAGCTTTGGAAGAAAACGAGAAATAAGAAACCACAGTATTTTAAGAGACAAAGAGTGAGAAAATGTATTTAAGTTCTGCCAGCATCTCTATAGTTAATTAATCTTGACCTACCTGCACCATACGTGTGCATGCACAAGCACACACCAACACCCCAGAGAGATTAGGATTCCTGTTTTAGGCATTCTTGACTGTGGTGAAGTTTATTATGAAATTTGGATTTGAATTTCAACACATTTGTTACTCCAACAGGACTCTTACCATGCTGCAATTTTACTTTTGGCAAGAATGAAGAGTTCTAATCCACATTTTACAACAAACAGAAAAGAGACATTTCCAAAAATGTAGTAGGGGATATGAATTCACCCATCCAATCAGTTCTTCTTGCTCTGTTTTGGAGAAACATTGGTTCTACTGCCATGGGGTGAAGTGTTTCTTATGCCTGCAAGTGAAAGAAACAATGAGAAATCAAGCATGGATGAAACTTGTGAATTGTCCAGGGTCATGTAAGTGAGATGGGCCACTATATAAATCAAAATAAGTAAGGCTGCAAACAGGGTTGGTTTACAGTGTTTGGGAAGCCATCAAAGATGGTTACCAACAGAATATAATTTTTGTAGCTCAGGGTTGAACTGTGACGTCACTGGTGTTCTCTGAGCTTGATGGTTTTCTTGCACATGGTTCATTATCCAACCAAATAACATTATCAGATAGTTATTTATCATCCAACTGAGAATATTTGCTTCTGGATACTTGGATAAGTGTTTACCTAGATAGCAAAAAACTGGGGCCTTGTATTATCTGAACAGAATATAGAAAATTAGGTCTTGGGAGGAATATGATGGGAACCATCTTATGTGTTAAAATATAAAAAAGTCTAGATGAAGTTTCAATGTATTGTTTTATGTTAGCTGCCTTGGAGATTCTCAAGAATCAACAATCTGATTTTGGAAGTATTAATACTCGAGCAACCTCAAGTATCTTGGTTTGTTGAAAGTGGATAGGGTACAAGAACTCTCTAACAAGCACATTTCACAAAATAAGATGTAAGCCACTTCAGAAGACAAATCTTTTGTTATAAATGCCCATGGAAAGCATCAGAAAATGTTTAATGAACCAAGACTCTCTCCTTTTTTTTTTTCATAACAACAAGCTTACTGTCAGAGTGTTTACAGCATGACTATTATTGTGAGACAGCCCAGAAGCAAAACATAGCACACAGAGGCTTTGACATTTAACAGTGGTTTATATACAAGACATATACCGAAATATACGTGGTAGGCAAATAGTTCTTAACTCTACATGGATAACTCTGCAATGAAGACAGGACACAAGGAGAGAGAACTTGCCCTCTAATGGCTGCCTTTATATAGACACCTCTTAAAGAGGTAAAGACTTCTGTGGACCCATACATAGTCTTAAAAAGGCAATACCCATCCTATGCTGATTCATCCTTATTGCATCAGCCTTACATTGCATCAAGCTTACATTGTATAAGCCTTACATTGCATCAGCCTTACAGCAACTGGCCAGCTCTTAAATCTCAATACCTTAAAACTTACCTTCAACAGTGGGAATATCCAAGGTTGACTTCCGATGAATCCTTCTGGATTTCATCCTTGGGGAGGGTCCCTTGTGCTCTTGACAACTTCCTAATTTAGCTTTATGTAGAAGAAATGGATTAGCTCACCCAAATTAACATAGCTTTCTCAACTGAGAAATATAATGAATACCCTAATTGCAAGATTGGTAAAGTTCAGTTTCAGGCCAACAGTTTACTTACAAAAATGCTTACAATTAGAATAATGATCTTCACAGACTGTTGATATAGCAAGGGGATTGTGAGTTCTAGTCCTGTCTTAAGCATGAAAGCTGGTTGGGTGAATTTGGGCCAATCACCAGGAGACTTTGAGTTCTATTCCTGCCTTAGGGAGTTCCTGCTGGATGACTTTGGGCCAGTCATTTTCTCTCATTCAACCCACCTAACAGGGTTGTTGTTATGGGGAAAACAGAAAAAGGAAAGAACATTATGCTTGTCCATTGGTTTGAATTTTTACCAAAATAATAAACAAAATGAAAATAAGAAATATGAATACAGCTATATTTCCCAATACATCTCATCTGTAAAATATTCAGGTGAATTCCAGTTTTTTCCTCCCTGTTTTATTTTCAAGATAATTTTTGGTCTTACTGACAAATGGAAACTAAATTGTTTACTGACCTAGAAACTTTGGGTTAATAATGTGCTCATCCTTCAACAGTGGCCTAAATTCAGTCTCTGAAGGTTTTTCTCCATCTGTGGTAAGAAAGCAATTAATATGAATATGGAAACAACTGTAATCTAGAAATCAGAATAAGGTGTACTAATTAGGACGTTCTCCATAAACAGGAAGGTATTTTTGAATTTGATTTTTTTTTCAGATGGCAAATATCTTATTTGAATACATCCAGTATTTTAAATCTGGTTGCCTACTCCCTTCAAAGATAATCCCTAAAGCACTAATGAAATTGTCATTATGTAATTCCTTCTACAATTTTCTTCTTCTTCTTCTTTTAAAGTTAATAGATACATATGGAAGGGCAAAATAAAACTTTGAAGCACCAGAAACCACAATTGTCCTAGTGGATTTCCAACAATTAAACAATGTCATAAACCAAACTAAGGGAACTCATATTGCACTTGGATTGTAGCCATTACTTATGATTGAGCTTGGCATGCAAGCTTATAGTTCTTTCTTCTGCAGCATGGATCTTCTGGTTCTGAATAACCAAATAAAAGAGTTGGAAGGGACCTTCTATCCATAGGTGCCAAACTTAAGTTGTCATGGCGGCATCCTGTGACAGATTGGGACTTTTTCCCACTTCGCTAAACGGGGCATGGGCAGCACATGATGCATTCAGCCTGTGAGCCAGGAGTTTGACAGCCCTATATTGGTCTTCCTCTGTCTAGTCTCTTCTTAAAAGCCCCCAGTGATGGAGTACCCACAACTCCTGGAGGCAAGTCATTCCACTGGTCAATCCTTTTCCCTGTCAGGAAATTTCTCCTGAGTTGTAGGTTGCTTCTCTCTTTGATTAGTTTCCACCCATTGTTTCTTATCCTACTTTTAGGTGTTTTAGAGAGTAGGTTCTCCCTCTTCTTTGTAGCAGCCCCTCAAATATTGGAACACTGCTATCCTGTCACTCTAGTCCTTCTTTTCATTAAACTAGCCATATCCAATTCCTGAAACCATTCTTCATGTGTTTTAGCTTCCAGCCTTCTAATCATCTTTGTTGCTCTTCATATATGCATATGCTGAATAATAGCAAAGCATCAAAGTTAAGGAATCAAGGATGTGCACTATAAAAGAATCCAGATTTTTGAGGACAAAGTATTTCTTCTGGCCTGTAATTTTTAGAAAACTTCTCCTTCTACCAGTCATTACAATAACCCAGGAAGATGCTATCTCAACTCAATCTTTAGATGATACAACCCAATCTTTAGATGGGCTGCAGACTTCAAGATATCAAAAACAAAAACCCCAGTGAGTCAAATTTTGGTGCACATGTTACATGGTCATATGGTAAGGAATCAAGTTCCTGGGTGCTACCATAAATAGTAAATATCTTAGTTGGGAATTGTGAAGATTATAGTCTGTTATCTCCAGAGGTTACCACATGAGGCTTCAGGCTAGACTGAATTGTATTGAACAAATATCTTAGAAAATGGCAGTGGTCAACCCCTCCTGAGAAAACTCACACAAATGTGATTATTGAGTTATGGATGCAACTTGAAGAAGACATGTTTTAGGTTCAAAATCCAAAGCACTAGACGACAGGACAAGAGGTAATGGGTGGAAGCTTACTAAAGAGAGATCCATCCTAGAAATAAAGATATATGATCTGATGAGAACAATTAATCTGTGGAATAGCTTGCCTCCCACATTTTTGGGTGCTCCATCACTGGAGGCTTTCAAAAATAGACTGGACAACCATTTGATTAGAATGGTACAAAGTCTCCTGCCTTGAGCAGGGGTGGGGGTTAGACTAGAAGACCTTGAGTTGCCTTCCAGTTCTATGATTCTATGATCTAGTGCAAGGGTCTTCAAACTTGGAAAGTTTAAGACTTGTGGACTTCAACTCCCAGAATTCCTGAGCTAACATGACTGGAGGAGGGATTCTGGGAGTTGAAGTCCACAAGTCTTAAAGCTGTCAAGTCTGAAGACCCCTGATCTAATGAATCCATTCCACCTGCAATTATTCTGAACAAAGAATATGGTATGTCCTTAGTTCTAGGATTAAATTGTGGAGAAACTGAGCAATGTGTCTTCAGCTTGACATGTGCACCAGGCTGTCTTTGGATTCTGCAAAAATTCAAACCAAGTCTCTTACTTGTGACACGAAGTAGCACGTACGTCTCCCGTTCTCCCAGGAGTTCTGTTGCATAGTGATATTTGTTTTGAAGCAAATTCTTGACTTGGCCACTCTCATCTGCTAACTCAATTTCCTCTGAAATTCAGAATTTATCCACAAGTTAAGTAGCTTATATAAATTGTGCACTGACCTCTTAGACTTCTTATTCTTTCTGACTAAAGTAAATATGGTTCAAAATAAGTGCACATCGGTAGAATTACAAGGGACTTCTATTTCCTTGTTCCTTCCCCAGAAATGTATCAATCATGTTTCATACAAGTCACTGTTTATCTTTTCCTGACAGACAAATGTATAGTGAATTCAAATCAGCTCATTATTACGGAAATTGCGTTTAAATGCAAACAAAATTTTAGGCTATGTCTATTAATTCATAGGTGTGTCACCTTTATCTTCACATCCACAGCGATGTTTAATGCCATCTAGCAAAATCTGGACTTTGCAGTGTATATTAAAAAGACTGGCCTTCTGTTCTAGGAAAGAAAGAAAAAAAGCAAAAATGGCAGCATTTCTCCAACTTTGGAGTGGACGTCAACCCAAATGGCTATGCAACCACAATGGACAGCAATCAAATTTTGCAGTAGGTGTAGTAAAGTGTGAACCCCCAAAACAAATCAGTTCAAAGCCTTTATCGCAGTCAAAGACCAGTATTGTAAACCTCAAATAATTCTGATGATTCCTGCAGCAATGTATTCATTTTGGTTTGCTTGATAGGCTAGACCAGGGGTGTCAAACTCAAGGCCCACGGAACAGATCCAGTCAATGCGGTGCTTAGATCTGGCCCGTGGGCTTACTGTGGAACAGCGAAGGACCAGCTTGCAAAAACGGTGAGAATGATGCCTCTGCCAGCAAAGACGGAGCTTGGGATGGGATGGGGTGGGATTCTACTGGTTTAACCTGGTTCTATAGAACCGGTAGCTCCGAAGAGCAGCTGACACCGAACTGGTTCTCTCTGAAGATCTTCTTTTTTTCGGTTGGGCCCATCTGCTCACCTGGACTCTAGGTTGTCCTTTATTCTTACCTTAGTTGCTTTGTGTGGCACAGGTGAGTGCCGTGCATCAGCAGGAGATGGTGATTGCTTGTAGGAAAAGTTGCTTTGCAACTATTGCACGTGTTTGATGCGTATGCACACAAAGAAGTGCACGCTCACTGAACCGGTTGTTCTGCTGGTAGGATCCCAACCCTGGCTTGGGACGACCGTATGCAGCCTCCCAGGCTCTGTTTTCAGCTGCAATGGCCTCCTGCAGCCCTCTGCCAGTGAAAACAGAGCTCAGGGAGGCTCCATTTTTAGCCATGACAGCCTCCTGGAGCCCTCTGCCAGTGAAAATGGAGGCCAGTCTCCGTTTTCACTGGCAGAAGGCTCCAGGAGGCTGTTGCAGTAAAAAACAGAACCTCAATGAGTGACTTTGAACTGGCCACGCCCCCTGGCCATCCCTCCCCCAGCCCCTCGAGATTAAACACAACCCTGAGACAGCCATATAAGAAATTGAATTTGATACCCCTGGGCTTAAGATGAGACTGGGTGCAGGTAATCCTTGATTTAGAACAAGTCGTTTAGCATTGAAAATTATGATGGACTTCCCCAGGGTTAATTTTGACCCAGATTTGAAGTTCTGATGGCCACCCCATTCCCTGCAGCCATGTGATTGTATCTGGCATGCTTCTTAAACAGCCTGCATTTGCCGTGTCCTGTGGACACTCATAACCACAATGTATGTCATTTATATCTGATTTCGGGCAATGTCCATTGCAGTTCATTTAATAATTACCACATTTGCTTAACAACTGTGATATCTGCTTAACAACCACATTTGCTTAATGGCTGCCATAAAAAGGACATACAATTAGGTACAATCCTGGGGACACCTGCTTAATGTCTGGCACGATTCACACCAGTGGTGGGATTCAATTTTTTTTTACTACCGGTTCTGTGGGCATGGCTTGGTGGGTGTGGCAGGGGAAGGATACTGCAAAATCCCTATTCCTTCCCCACTGACTTGCTTTCCAGCTCTGTTCTCCTGTGCAGGGCAACCAAAGAAGACCCAGCCAATCAGGTGGGACTCGGGAGGCAGAGAATAGATGGGGTGGGACTAGTCAGAGGTAGGATTTCCTGGTTCTCCGAACTACTCAAAATTTCCACTACCAGTTCTGGTCAGAACCTGCTGAATACCACCTCTGATTCACACCCATAATTCAGGGCTCAGTTATAGTTGTAAGTCGAGGACTACCGGAGCAATTTTAGGAACGCTATTGATGTTTTCAACGAGACACAGTTTCATTGACAGAATATAACAGAAGCAAAAAAGAGAGAGAGGTAACTTACCTCCATGAAGAACAGTTATAAACATTTCTACTGATAACCTGAAGGGAGGAACACACACGCAATGAGAAAGATCGAAAGTCAGAGAAAGCATAACATGCTTCAGAAAATGCCCCACCCCCAGAAAAAGGGGGGGGAATTTATTTTTCTACCCATGAAGGAAGACATTATCCTACTTCCTAGGAAATTGTCCTACTTCCCTAGATGACACGACTTAAAAAATGCATTTTTCGCCTTCCTTCTTAGGTAAGAACTCAAAGCAGTCAACCCAACAGCTTCCCAACAGCATTACAGAGCAAATAAATATTAAAACTCAGGGCCTGCATTAGGATTTCAAGATGGCAGTTACAGAAATCGCATATACCAACGTTCACAAGGCCAGGAAAAAGTATGCTGGTTGAGCAGAAGCAGCTGCCTCACCTCCTGAATTCTATACGGCTCTCTCAAATGAAAGTAATTCAAGGATTGTTTCTCAAAATAGCCTTTCACTAGAAGCCAAGTTGGTTACGTATTTTCCCGTTGCCCAGTTCTTCATTTGTTTGCTCTCCAAGGGTGATACAATACCCTATTAGAGGGCTGGTAAACATTCTTAATCTTTGCTAGCAGACAAGCCAAGAGAAAGCCAAACAACAAAGAAATCTCCACGTTTTCAGATCAGCTGACGAAAAATCAAGAACAAAAGGATGAGAGAGAGGGGGCGGGAGGGAGACAAAGAGAGAAAGAGAGAGAGAGAGAGAATGAGAATGAGAATCTGTTGGTTTGGGATTAATCATACTGAGGATTCTAAGGAACAATAAGGTTAGGGAGAATATTTAATTTCCAGAATCAGCCTCCGAAACGAATAACATTGAAGGAGATGACACTCACCTACCCCCCAAAAAAATAAAGAAAAAGAAAAAAGAAACCATTGCCCTGTTACCATCTTTGAATGATTTTGTTCCTCAGATACCAGCTCCCATAGGATGCTCTTCCAAAATGTGTCTTAGATGACATAAGAACTCACAGCAACATTTTGCAATAACAATTATAGGATCCAGTTTTATTTATCTGCTTACTGGAAACTTACGCCATGAGCCATAATCATAAATTATCTTGTACCGTTGAATGCCTGACATTTTTTGAATAACCTATTAAAAAAAAAAAAACCAGCTCCTTCAATGTAGTGTAGATTCTTCAGTTCTCTTTAAACACATTTTGCAGAAGGAAACCTATGCTGGACTTTATATCCTTCTTTAAAACGTAATTTTGGACTTTTAATAAACCATTCAGGTGCTCCAACTTTGCGAGAGTCATTTGTTTCCCTAGGTATGGGATGAAGTGAAGAATACATGGTTGAAGTACTGTAAATATAGTCATTAAAAACTCTTAATTCTTCAGGTAGTTGAGAATGCTCACAAGCAAGACTGAATTTACTTCTCTCTCTCCCTCTCTCCTTCTCTCCCTCCCTCTTTCCTCTCTCTCTCCTCTTTCTCTCTCTCTTCTCTACCTCTCTCTGTCCTCTTCCTCCTCCTGTCTCTCCCTCTCTTCTCTCTCTTTCTATTTCTCTCTCTCCTGTCTTCTCTTCCCTCCCTCTTCCCTCTCTTCCTCTTGTCTCCCTCTCTCTGTCTCTCCTCTCTTTCTCTCTCTCCTCCTCTCTCTCCCTCCATCTTTCCTCTTTTCCTCCTCCTCTCCTTCCCTCCCTCTCTCCTCTCTCTCTCTCTCTTTCTATCTCTCTCTTTCCTCTTTCCTCTCCCCCCTCTCTCCTGAAAACAGTCATCCTGGATGGGAATATCTATTTGGTTCCATATCCATAGTTGCCATCCGCAATACATTTTCCAATTTCTCTTCCCATCCAATTCTCAGCTACGAACTGGCTACACAGTCAGCACATTTGCAATTACTCCCAAAACCATTCCAAGTCCTAAACATGATTTACAATTTTGACCTTCCCTCAGGAAACCACTGGTGGTTTCACCTCAAGGTACAGCCAACAGGAAGATCTTTTGGTTGGTGGTGATGTTAAGCTCTTAAGGGGAAAGTTTGGTTTGACCACCAAGTTATCAAAAGTTTCATGATAATTACCCAGCCATTTGTGTGCTAATATTGCGTTAGAAGCAAAATGTTTCTTAAATCGATTCCCATTATCAATGAATGTAAGTTTTTTTTTTACTTTTAGATTTTTAGGCATTTATCACAGTTAACTTTTTATTGCTTGGTACAGCATTTTTGAAGAGAAAATTGGTGTAAAATATTGCTTTGTCTTATTTAGCATATTTACTCATGATTTATCTAATTATTCTTAAGATATCAATGAAGTGACTACTGCATCTAGCACTTGGGAATATAGCGGTGGCAGAATTCACAAGTCAGCAGTAACAGGAAAAATGTTGAAAGTTAAGACATTTATTTTTTTAAAATATAAAACTTTAACTGAAACCACAGATTTTTCTAACCAGGCATAATTCTAGAAAAGACAAATGAGAACTATCACAATTTATTAAGATACATGTTGACCTCCGCAAGAATCAATCCAACACAATATTGGAAAACAGATATCTTGTCTGTCCCAATCAAAGTGGAAAATTAAAATTGGAGAAGAAAATAGACAAACTCGACAGTGTACATTCTTAAAGAAAGTTGAGCTAAGTTCAAGCAAACGTGGTTCCCTTGTACACAATATATCACAGAGCCAGAGAGATGTACTATAGATAGTAGCCTCTTTCCTTTCAATTCTTGTCAGGTTCAGAAATGAGACCTAACAAAAAATAAATTTAAACAAATTAGGCAAGGATTTAAAAAAACAGTCAATTGAAAAGTTCTAGATCGCCCTGGCTTCAATTGTCCATTGGTGGTTTCTCTGGATATTTGGATGTTGAGCACTTTTTGATTCAACCTCTTTGATCTGTTGCGCAATCAACTTTATCTTTCCATCCAAGAGTAGACGTCGGTCTCTCTTATCCATACACAATTTAAGAAGTTCATAGGAGAGTTGTCCTCCTTGGAGAGACCATTCAAAGACTGTGTAATAAATAGGTGAAAATAAGTTGGAAAGAGAGACATTAACAAAGATGACATTGAAAGGATGTTGAAAATTGGAAGACTTGAGTCACAATTACATAACCACCCAACACTACACCCCCTCCTATTCTCTAATTTTGTTCTGTTATACCACACAATTTCCAGGTGGAAAGAGTATTTATTGCAGAAGTGTGAAAAACATATTTTTGACTATATATATAGCACTATATGACAGTTATTCATCAAAGGTGACGTATTTACTATGTGTGTGCCATGATTTACAATTCCTAAATGTCTACCATCAAAGAAAGTGGCCAGTGCCATGGCCTTAAATTACTGATCACATGACTACATCAATGTAACTAATAGTCCCCTATATAATACTTCAGCCATTGTAGCCATTTCATTTGTAGCCAATTCAAATTATTTTACTACTGATTATGTGGGCGTGGCTTGGTGGGTGTGGCAGGGGAAGGATACTGTAAAAAAAAGTCAGAGGTGGTATTTGCCAGTTCCCCGAAATTTGCGCTACTGGTTCTCCAGAACTGGTCAGAACCTGCTGAATACCACCTCCGGTCCCCACCCCACTAACCTGCTTTCCAGCTCTGTTCTCCTGTGCAGGGCAACCAAAGAAGACCCAGATGATCAGCTGGGACTCAATGGGAGGCAGAGAATAGATGGGGACAAGGCCAGTCAGAGGTGGTGTTTGCCGGTTCTCTGAACTACTCAAAATTTCCGCTGCCAGTTCTCCAGAACTGGTCAGAACCTGCCGAATACCACCTCTGCATCAGGTCTAATATAATGCAAGTTTGCCTACTCCTTGTTTCTCCTTCTTACCCCCAACTCTCACAATATAGTTGCCATGATATAAAAAAGATGTTGAGACTCTAGAAAGAGTTCAGAGAGGAATAACAAAACTGAGTAGGGGATTGGAGGCTAAAACATATAAGGAACAATTGCAGAAAGTGGGTAGGAAGGAAGGGAGGGAGACAGGGAGTGAAGGAGGAAAGAATGATCTTATTCTAGTGGCACAGTGATGAGAAGGCAGTATTGCAGACAAACTCTGCCCATTGCCTGGAGTTTGATTCTGACCAGCTCAAGGTTGACTCAGCCTTCCATCCTTCCGAGGTCAGTGAAATGAGGACAATGAGATTGTTGGGAGCAAGAGGCTGACTCTGTAAAACCACTTAGAGAGGGCTGTAAAAGCACTGTGAAGCAGCATATAAGTCTAAGTGCTATTGCTAAGTGCTATAAATAAAGATAGACTTGCTCCTTGCAATCAGATTACTGAGCTTGCCAACGTGCTGGCTTTAAATCCGAGTGAGAGAGCCTGGATCTCACTCGACCAAAGGCTCAAATAAGGAGGTGTGTTTAACACCCATCACTGCTTAAGCAATAGCTTCCACGTTCAACACTGGCAGCTGCATTCAGCTTCTATTCTCCATGGTCCTTTTTTGGGCAGAAATCAAAGTCTTGGGCGCTCCCTGCTGGTCTTAGCACATGCCACTTTTTGTTTTGATCTCCAACTCCAAAAGAGTCTGTAGTGATAAATGGGGTACTGATTACAAAAACGGGATTGGATTGGGTAATTATTTCCGTGTTGCAAGGAAAACAAAAACAAAGGTGTTCTGCTTGGATTGCATGCCCTGAATAGCACACATTAATTTGAAAAATTGTTAATCAGGGTTGGGTTATTTATCCATGCACAGAAGGAAGAAGAGCTCAGGGGTGATGGATTTGTCTCAGGGCTGAGCTCCTAATCCAATCAAAACAGTTTTAAGTACCTTTCTTCTGTATCTCTCTCAAGGAAGCCAAGCCTGGGAGACTTTTGAACACTCAACAGTTCTTCAAAACTCAACCGAGTGGGTACGCAAAGCGGTGAATGACATTGCAATGATTTCTGAAAGAGAGAGCAAGGAACGCACAAGACCTCAACATGACGAGATTTCCCAGAAATAACCGCAAAATCTTTAAATGCTCAGTTTTCACCCTTGAGATCAAGTCTCGAGGATGAAAATTGAGCACCTAAAGATTTTGTCGTTATTTCTGGGAAATCTTGTCATTCAGATTCTTTTGAAACTCTACGTGCTTATTCATTGCCAAAGTTTGAAAACGACAGCAATGCAAATGCACTTTCGAGACACTAGCTGGCATCCTGTGCAATCAACAGCCCTTCTCTTTTTCTGGATTTTCCTGCAATTCAGTGTGGTAGGCTGATTTCACATGGGATTCAAAAGCAATTTCATGTACAAATCAGTAAGCAGATGTAGTTCCTCTCATTTTTCTTTAAACGAATCTGATTCATAATTAGGAATGCCAAAGTGGCAGATGGCTCATCATCACTCTGCAAGGATCTGTATTTTGTCTTTCCAAGTTGAGCAGGCCAAGTGTCTTGGCTGATGCTTATAGCAATGGAAGATCTCCCCTATGCCTGGCATTAAACAGGTAATCTCCCCTGAGTTGACCTAAGATCATGGTGACTTCATGGATTGGACCATGTAAATTTCTTGACATTATTGGGCAAGTGATTGGTCATGGCCTTCTTTCAGTGCTGCTTGTTTTCTTTAAACTTCTCACTCTAGCCTACAGTTGTGGGATTTTTTGGGGGGATATTTAGCTATTGAAGGGCTAACTAGATCTGTCCCAGTTCAGATTTTCGAGATGGATTGTTGATGATGCCACCTGCATCAACTGGTAGACACCAAGAGGAAGACCCTTTCTAGGGATTCCTGCAGAGGAGACAAAGTGACTAGGGATACCAAATCTCTAGTGCATGCCACAACCGCTAGCTTCACACACACACATATACATCCATGTGCAATCCATGAACCATCCTTTCCAATTACTCTACAATGATAAAAAAGGAGAATCGAATGCAACTGATTGCTAGGTAAGTCCATGACTTTTAGAGTTTTCCTTATTTATTGCATTTAGATACTCCTTTGCACTGAGAGCTCAAGGCATATGCTCCCTAATTTATCCCCACAATATCCCTGTGAAATAGGGTTGAAGAGAGACGGTCTACCCCAAAGTTATCTATTCAGTACCCAAGACTTGGGATGAATGTCAACCTGGATCTCCCTAACCCTAACCCAACTTCTTCCTCATTAAAAGTCACTGCACCTTGGACATCCAATTAGAACAGCTGTAGGTTTATATTTACCTTCTCGGTCATCTCTACTGCTTCCCAGGAACAGTGGAAGAAAGCATCTGCCAGAGCTGTGATGCCTTTGTTGAGCTCTTTCCAAAATCCAGTGGTAATGTGGTTGGCTTCCATCTGGCCTGGTACAAAAATAAATTTTAAAAAGGGTTGATGCTGATGGAATGCTCTTCATCCTCTAAGATTAACTTCTTATTCCTGTAAGCGTCATTTGATAAGGATGATGACCCTGACATTTCAAAGCTTCATTCTAGTCTCTGCTCTGTCCTTTCTCTCAGCTTACTTTCTTGCAACCAGCTTGATGAAATAGGAAACCAACTTTCTAGCAAAAACTCCAGATATAAAGGAGAACAAATGACAATGGCTGAGTATATAGACCCAATATAGAAAAAAATAAAAATAAAATGGAGACATACCAATCACCACAAGGCCCATTGGATAGATAACCTTAAATTTCTCATTTGAAAATAATGGAACCTACAGCCACAATCTGGGTTCTCCAATATGGAATCAAAAATAACACTTGTGAAACTCCATGTTGATACCTTCTCTAGTGTTTACCACATACTCTTTATTTAATTACCTTACTAAATGCAAAGCTAACAGACCGCCAAGTATTAGTTCCTATCCCTCTTTTAATTTATTTCCAAGGGTCTATGCATCATTTTTAAAGATATGGCGCAATCTCTACTTGGAAGCATGTCCTGTACACTACTAATACATGAATAAAAGATGGTTGGGACTAGAAAGCAATCTTCAAACCATCTGTAGGAAAAGCAAAAAACAAGCTCTGCTCTTTTTCTAAGGATTGAGCATTTTGTGAAAGACCATAGACCCCATAAAACTGTTTGGCAAGATGGTGAACATGATTCAATGTTTCAAATATGCCCCCAAAGCTGAACCCTACATTAATTTGAGAATGAATTCATTACACTCAATGGGTCCTATTTCTCAGTAAACATACACACAATTATAGTTTTTCTGGGTTGGGCAGTGCCATTTCTTCTCCTCGAAATTCCATCATTGTTTTTGACTTGCCCAAATGTTACTCTTGAGTTCAAGCATTCATAAGGATGCTAAGACCTTCATTAATCAAAGTTGGGCAACAGTGAGAAGAGGATTCCACAAGAGCTTGTGAAAAAAACAAAGAAAGTGTTCAAAGGGAGTGACTTGCCTTTTGTTTCCAATGTTACCTAAGATGCAAAGCAGATAAAAGAGGACAAGCAAGTTATAGAAACTCCAGCAACGAAAAACGGCTTCCTAAATTGAATCCAGAAGTAATCCCTGGATCTAATTACACACAGAGAACATCAGTCAATCAATCACAAGATGGAATGGCCTGGGATGAGGCTTGATGTGGCAATAGTTTGTCATCTCTGTATAGTCCTTGGTTCAGTCTGTAGCATTTCCTATTGAAGGGTTTCATGCTACAAAATAAAATATACATTGTAGTACAAATGTGATGGCTACCAGAAATGAAATCCTTGTGTTGAACTCCCAGATGGCTGCAATTAAAGGACCTCAAGACAGAACTCCATATTATATAGTAATAATCTATCACCTCAAACTCACAGGACTGGCTTGTGTTTCATGATAGCTATAATTAAGGGATTTCAGGGTGGAATGACACATAAAGTAAAAGACACTCCTTCTCAAACTGACAGCTCTATATTCATTTCTCTCTAGATGATATCAACGTACATATCTTTTAATGGCATTTGAATGTGATAAAAACCATTTTTCTACCTCTACTGTGAACCATTTGTTAGCAAAAATAAGATGGGGACAAATTGAATCAGTCCAGCTCTTCCTAATCTAATATTTTCAAGAAGTGAGACCAAATGAGCATCTCCAAAGTTGAAATTCCATCACATTTGGCCAGAAGCATATTGTAGAAGTTGAAAGTAGGAGATAGAAAAACTACTGGTAGAAGAGGAGAGGTAGCTCAGGGTTGGACTGTGGGGTCCTTGGTGCTCTCTGAGCTTGGTTGTGTTTCTTGCAGATGTTTCTTTACCTAGCAGCTAATGATGTTACCTAGTTGGGTAATGAAACATTGTAAGAAACAACCAAGCTCTTAGAAGAACTGTTTCAATGGTCACCTGATCTTCCATCTGATGCTAAAGATGCCCTCTGAAACCTTGGTGGCATCACCCTGCTAGAGTTAAGAGAGTTGAAGGCACCAATCATCTAAGCTCATGAATACCCATGAATTATACCTGCTTTGATGTGTGCCATGGCATTCAGCAACACTGCCACAAATTCCCCAGCATTCTCCAGATGCGTTGAAAGAATGTAGAGGAAATGGTTGTTAGCATCGTAGTACCAATCTTTGGTAAGCCAAGTGACCTTCTGATCTGCCTTGGAGTTCTGTTGAGGGATTGCTTCAGCCAATAGAAGTACCAACGCTGGCAAGCAGAAGATTCTTCCCATCAGGTGGGCCACTGTGCAGCCAAAACGATAAACCACAAATCTCTGGGATGATAAACTAGCTATGTTTGTAGCGACCAAGGTATTTTTGCTGATCTCCAAAGAAAGATGCTTGTCATCTTCTCCATTTGCTCCTGGGATGACAACGACATGGATTGGAATTAATTTAGCTCATTTGTTTCTGAAACCCTCAATCTACTAAGATTTTGGGACCTCCTAAAATCATCTTAGATACAGAGAGCTATTCTCCTACATTTGGTTTTTTTTTTAAAAAAGACTTGCTGGATGAGAAGCTATTTTCAGAGGACCTAGTGAAAACTTGCTTCATCACCTGGAGAAGGAAAAGAGCAAGGGAACCGGTGTGTTGCTTCTTTAAAATGTTTGATTTTATATATGGTGTTGGCAAGCATGATGTACCTGTGGAGCAGTGGCTCCACTCCAGTTACACAAACAAGCCATCTTAGTTTTGCTAGAAGGTTTGAAGAGAAAATTGACTGTTTTATGTTCCATGCATCAGTGTTCCAGCAAATCTCCATTCCAATCAGTAACTCCGAGACAAACATAATCTCAAAAGTACCTCTATTAGAATACCACCTGGCACATCTGTGGAATCTCAAAACTAAAAGTTTCCTGGACTTCCCACAATGTCCCAACTACAATCCAATCCCTTTTCTCCCATTATCACATCACATGGACCAATCATGATCTGTCCCAGTGTAAGATCCTTTTTCTGTGCTGCGCCACACTTAATAACCTTGAACTAAGAACAGAATTTTATTTTGTCTACTTAGAACTACTCAATTGAAATCAACCCGCTCCCACTTTCTCAAGCTATGTGGCAGTGTGGAATATGGTTTCCAAAGCTGTCACCATGCTGATAGCCACACAGATGTGGGACTCTTTTAAGCAGGTGGGAGATCTATATTTCCTAAAACATGCATTTGTGACAAATATAGAGGTTCTGGTGTTTAAAAACTTCTGCAACCACCAACTGGAAATCAGAGGCACTTTGCTAATATTGGACAGGACTAAACCAGACAACAATGGAAGTTTCCATTCAGTTTTTCTGGGTGACAGATGGAATCTAATGACAACTGGAAGGGAATGGATGCTCAAGAATCAAATGAAAAACCCCTACCTTCATCTTTACACCCATGGGACAAGGAAGAGGAGGAAGAAGCACATATTCCACTGTTTTTTAGCCAGAGCTGCTGCAGAAAGTGAGTGTCCTGGAGAGGGTAAACAATTTTAAGAAATTACTCTCTTAATGGAAATGACAGTGGAGGTTCTTACAGGAACACCTTCATTCTCACCATGCATTGCTTCTCAGCTGCAACCTGTTGACTTTTCTCTAGACTGAGATCTTTAGCATTTTTGTAGGCCTTTTCTTGTTTCATGGCTATTTTCGAATACTGGATTTTTTGCAGCAAAATCCCCAGGATTTTCATTAATTCAGTAGCCTCCTGCCACTCAGCACCTAAGACAAAACTCAGCAAATTGACTGGACTGATTTGAAAGGAAGCCTCTAAGCACCCAAAGAAACTGTATTTTCTCATGTGAACTTTTCCTGGGGAATGGGAATGTATTTGACATGCTACAGTCCTTTCCAAGGATAATAGCTGCATCATAGAGAGGTTTCAACAATGGAAATGGACAATGCTTTTTTTTTTTAAACTTCCATCCTCTGATAAGCATTTTTTAAATAGGATTAATTGTCTGGACCAGACTGGGAAACTTAGAGAACTTTGTACTATTAATTAGCTTAATTTCCCACCTGAGTAGCCCATTGCTTTCAAGATCCCTGATGATTTAGTTGGAGAACTCTCACTCTGTTGAGTCCCCTTATTTGAGATGTCCTCTCCAGAACCTTTCAGTTTGTTCAAATCCACTTCCTGTATCATATCCTAAAATCAGAAAACAATATTTTGCAACTCATACAAAGAACAATGATAAGATTATGCATACATGTGTATTACTGTAAGTATCCCCTCACACATACGTGCTAGTCATTTCTGGCTCTAGGGGGCAGGGAACGCTAATACCTTCCCACTAAAGTGGTACCTATTTTTCTACTTTCATTTTTACATGCTTTCAAACTGCTAGGTTGGCAGAAATTGGGACAAGTAATGACTCCGTTACGCAGTGCTAGGGATTCGAACCGCCAACCTTTCTGATTGACAAGCTCAGCATCTTAGCCACTGAGCCACCACATCCCTTGTATTGCTGTAACACTACCTTATATCCTGGAGCTTCACCAACTGATTTAGTTCCCTGGTAAAATTTCCCCTTTTGTCAAACTTAGGGAGTGTGATGTTGCATTTTATTGAAATTACTTGCATGTCTAGTTGTCAGGTGTGGGAAACCAAGAATGGCATGAGTAAATGCTCAAAGTAATTTTTTTTATCACTGTTCGCTCAATAGACAGAATCTTGACAGACTAAAGCACACTCTGCATAATGCTCTGATAAATGCTGTCAAGAATTAGGGAGGATCTCTTTCTGCATCTCTTCCTGTATAGCAACGATTCAAGGCTGATGTGTCTCTACTTCTTCTTCCTGAAACTCAGCCTTGGATTCCACCACATCATCTCTTATGAGCATCCACAGGAAAAGGGGGAAGGAAGTAACATCACCAGCATCATAACATCATTGTGCAAATAATGCAACTTTCATCATCATTACTGATAATATTTATGTGATGATGTCATGACCCACGTGACCTCATCGCGGGTTGCATTTAGATGCTTTTACTAGCCTGCCATTGCAACTTTTTCTAATTCTACCTTTCCTGATGTTTTGGGATAATGGTCCCCAGCATCATCAGCTCTTGTGGGAAAGAGTGTATGCTTCCTGCTTCAAAATACTAACCCAAAGACTTTGAATCTTCTGACAGATTCCTTGATAAAACACTGAGACTTCAGCCCGGTGTTTGGCAAGCTGGGATGCCAGGTGCAAATTCTGATCTTCTAGTTTGTCATACAAGGTGCGAACACTGAAGTCTTCCAGATTTTTGACTGCGAACTGGTTACTGCCTGAAAGAAACACATTTGATACCTTCTTAGCACCTTTAAGACTAGAACGGGACAGGAAGAAATGGTTAGAAGGAGGCAAACTTCCAGATCCTCTCCCAGATTGTAGGTGGTCTCAGTTGTATTGTCCTTCCCGTCTTCCCTGCCCCACATATTGAGGTTGTTGCAGTATGAAATTTGGATATTTATTTATTAAAATGTATATGCCACCCATCTTGCTACCCAAAATGATATATCCAGGAATCAGGTATGTGAAAGTAGAATACCAGGAAGATAACATACCATGTTTTCCCGAAAATAAGACTGGGACTTATATTAAAAGACGTACAGTATTAGGGCTTATCTTCCAGTTAGGTCTTATTTTGGGGGAAATATGGTTCCAAATGCATCTGTCTGGCTGACTATCTTAACTGGGGCTTATTTTTGGGGTCCGGCTTATATTACAAGCAACCTGAAAAATCATGCTAGGGCTTATTTTCTAGTTGGGTCTTATTTTCAGGGAAATGGGGTAGATAGCTAGGGTCAACTTTTAAATGGACATTCCACAAAATGTGGATCAAGTACATCAAAATCTGATCTAAACTTTGTATCCAGAAAGCCACAACAGAGGTTAAAGACTGTGGAAATTATGAATCATCACTGATTATTAGATGCTATGAAATGTTTTCAATGTAGAGAGCTCTTCAGCTTATATTCATTTCTATGGAACCAGATTCATAGGAAACATGTACTTCTTACTGCTGCAATTTATAAGAGCAATTGTAATTTGTGCAAGAATTGGCATGATCTGAAAGGTCAAAGATTTTCTGGCCACACTTGAAAATCATCTATGGTTCCAAGGTACTGTTGAAGTATTTGACAGGTGATTTAGAGGGTAATATAGAGATTGCTCCTGAGATCTGAGTGAGAAATGAAAAAATAGAATCGACAGGATGATTAGGAAATAAAAAAACTTCATCTCTTAATGTGAATTAGAGAATATTTTAAACAAAGAGTAGAAATGCTACCATCTACTGGATGAAGTTTTCCTTCACCATCATTGAAAACATGATGACTTGAAGATCTCACAGAGCTTTAAAAATAGTCTTCAGCTTACGACAATTCCTTTAATGACCATTCAAAGTTATGATGATGCTAAAAAAAATTTAACTTACAACTGGTCCTCACTCTTATGACTGCTGCTGCATCCCCAATGGTCATGTGATCAAAATTCACACTCTGGGGAATCGGCATGTATTTATGATGGTTGCAAAACATGGGACACATGATCACCATTTACAACTTTGCTAGGGGAGTTTTGACAAGGAAAATCAAGGAGAGAAGCAGGATATGCATAACGACTATGGCAAAAATGACCATAAAATCAGAAATTCATTAGAATGAATTTCCACCTGGCAAGTATGAACTCCAACAGTATATGGGACATTTGAAAATATTGAAACCTGTCTCAAAGCCTTATTAATAATGTGCAATCTTACTATAGGGAAATAAGAGTTAAACAATGGAGATGCATGTTCCACACCCTTCTTGTTGCTCAGGAACTAAGCAACATTGGAAAAGTACATTCCTGGCTCAGTTATGTAACGGACTGAAGAGCTGATGCAACTTGCAAAGTATGAACAAAGCGCTTCGATACAAATCATTTGCACAACGATCACAATGAATTGTCGCTTTACCAATTGTAATTTGTTTTGGAAATGTTAAGGAAAGACTATATACACAAGGATGCATGCAAGAGAGGCCTCTCTCTGTGTGTATGCACATACCCACACACAAACTGAATGACATATTGAATAGCATAACCAAATAGCTGGCATGTGAACATCTGCTCAGTGTCTCTGTGTCAAACTTGATTTCATTGAGGGCCACATCAGGGGTGTGTTTGACCTCAGGGGGGGACAGTGGGCATGGCCAGCTTGGCATCATTCGTGTTGGGGGCACCTGTAACCCAAGCACTCTGCCAGCAAAGACAGACTCCTGAGCTCCATTTTCGGCAGCAACAGCCTCCTACAACCCTAACCCTAACCCTCTTGAGCTCTATTTTTGCTGGCAGAGGCAGTGTGGGCCAGTCCTTCGCTATTTCCAGGGCGGCCTCATGGGCCAGATCTAAGTGCCCCTCAGTCCTTGAGTTTGACACCCCTGGGCTAGACTCTCCCAGGTCCAGATAAGAGATCCCACTGAAGATTGTGGAGAATGAGAGGGCTAGGATCCTGTGGGACTTTCAGATCCAGTCAGACAGGCAGGTACTGGCCAATCAACCAGACAATGAGGTAGTAGGCAAGGACCAGAAGATAGCAGTGATGATAGATATAATGGTACCAGATGACAGTAGGGAGGATGAGAAGCTGGAGAAGGAGGAACTGGAGAGGATGTGGAAAGTCAAGGCCAAAGTAGTCCCAGTGGTGGTTATGACTCCTAAACTGGGGGAGGGGCTCCAACAGATCTCAGTAATTACACCAGAGCTTTGTCAGAAGAGTGCAGTGCTAGCAAGAGCTAAGATACTGAATAGAACTCTGAAACTCCCAAGCTTATGGTAGAGGACCCAAGACTGAAGAAGATTCAGAGCCCACATAAGGGTGAGAAGGAAATTTCTCTCTCTCTCTCTCTCCCTCCCTCCCTCTCCCTTCCTTTTCAGACCCACCCGTAAGGATGAGAAGGGAATTGTTCTCTCTCTCTCTCTGTCTCTCTCTATCATCCACAGCATCATCTATCAACCATTTATCATTTACATGTTTCATCATAACTTGTCATCTATCAATCATCTATCAGATACATGTTTCATGTATCATCTATCAATCGTTAAGTAAACGAATAGAGCAGGGGTCCCCAAACTTGGCAATTTTAAGACTTGTGGACTTCAACTCCCAGAATTCTCCAGCTTTTTAAAATTATTATCTTAAAGACCAGGATCCATTCATTGCTCATGCCCAAACTGGAGAAAAGCACATTTCAATCAGGATCATTTGGCTGATCCCACAGGATGAGGAAAGAGGTAACTTTCACTACCCATTTTTGAGAATGCCAGTCCTCAAGGCAGATGCTTACATAGTGCAGGAAAGCGTTCTTCTCTGACATCCAGTTCTTCTCCAAAGCTTTGAGGTCCAAAAGTTGTGCTGAACTGGAGGCTGAATGACAGATGAGAGAGAACAAAGAAGAGATGGAAAACTTAAGAGTGGCACACCTGTATAAATGACAGTCTAAGAAGCTAATGTGTCCCAGAGTTGGCGAGCTCTGGGATTCCAGCAGTTGCTCCAATTAAATCATGAGTCTCGAGCCAAACTTCCAAAACTTAAAAAGGATTTATTGGGAGTTAAACTGTCCGGCACTGTAGCTGACTCAGAGACACATACAGTAATTCACTGTCACCCTTGAGCCTGGTTTTCCCCCACCCCCTGGGTGTATCGTAATTCATATTCTCCAATGGGACACATCCATAGCCAAGATTCATCAATCATGCTCTCCAGTTAGAATTTTGCATGGCAGAAACTTCAGTCACCTAGTTACTATCTTTGAAAACATTTATGGAATGCAGTTTTGGTTTTGCAAGCTGCCGCACTGCTCCTCCCTCCCTTTCTGTTGGCAACTATAAAGATACCATAGAAATATTTTATGAGCTGACTTTAACCACACTAGAAAAAGCATACTATTTGGCAACAGGACCCACACATATGGTGTGAAATCTATGATGGCTCTTCCAGAGATACTAGTAACAAGAGACAATGCAGCCAAGTAATAAACAGATGCTTAGATTATCAGAAAATGATTTAGATAAGGTTACATTAGCCCTGAAGGACACCCAGTGAAATGCCTTGGCAAATATTATTGATTCTAATTCACTCCTAGAGGGACAGAAGCTTTCCAGTAACAACAGCAATTTGACAGTGCAACCAATTATTCAGAGCAATGGATGGTCTCCTCTTCGTTAGATGAATTCAAGAAGAGATCAGACAGCCAACTGCTTACGATGCTGAGATTTGATTTCTTCCACTGAGGAGGTTTCAACTCAACAGATTAAAAAAGCTCCTTGCAAATACAAGACTGTATGATTTTGCTTTTTTTTTTTTTTTTTTACTAAATCAGTATTCCCCTTGACTATGAGACTTCAAATCGGGTTCACAACCTTGTCATGAAGACCCAAAGTGGACTTCTTTATTGCTATTTGACTCGCTGGTCTTTAACAAAAGGAGAGACAATAGCCAATGTTGCTAACGTATTATTGAAATAAAAACATAGTTTGTCTAATTGTCAGACCCCCTAAGTAGACCAGATCAGAAAATCAACTCCACAAGAAGACCAAAAGTACACTTTGTTGAGACTGGTTATAATAACAGAATTTTGCATGTCTGATTGTGAATACATCTCCTTCCCCTTCTTATACTCCAGCCTATCAGGGAGGTAATTCTTCTGAATATTATCTTTTCTCCCAGGACATAAAGAATGTTCCCTCCCCTTTTGTCTATGCAATAGTTCTTGAATATTTTTATCATGGTTACTTCTGTACTCTCTACACTAATTCATCTTAACAACATTACTCTGGATTGTCAGACCCAAAACTAAGAATAACACATGGTGATTCATCCAACCTGAATTCTTTGTTTTCACATCTACAAATCTTGCTGGACTCTACCACAGTGGAACCTCAGGTCACAAATGCTTCTGACCACGACCAAATCGAGTGCCGACTAAAAAATCCACAAAATGTTCGACTCTGGTTGTGAACACATCTTCGGGTGGCAATCAAACACAGCCATGGCAATTTCCCCTTCGCCAATTTTTTTTGTGCGTGCATGAACAGTCAGTCTCACTTCTGTTCATGATCAAATCGGGTTGTGGCCGAAATCCTGGAATGGATTATGGTCATGATCCGAGGTTCTGCTGTATCTGCATCCACAATATATTCTGGGAACTGTTAAGAATGAGCTGTCCTCACTCTCTTTCCCTCATACGTGGTATCAGGATTGAATTGCCTCTTACTCTTCTGAAAGGCACTCCTCCCCCCCCCCAATTTGGGGAATCCAAACTCTGTCAAGGATCTTGGAGTACTCATCTCTCATGATCTAAGTGCTAGAGCCCACTGTAACTACATAGCCAAAAAGGCATTAAGAGTTGTTAACCTAATCTTAAGTATCTTTTTCTCTGGTAATCTTACACTACTAACTAGAGCATACAAAACATTTGCTAGACCTATACTCGAACACAGCTCATCAGTCTGGAACCCACATTACGTATGTGATATTAACACAGTTGAGAAAGTCCAGAAATATTTTACAAGAAGAATTCTCCACTCCTCTATTTGTTGCAGAATACCTTATGCCACCAGACTTGAAATTCTGGACCTAGAAAACCTAGAACTACATTGCCTTTGGTCAGATCTAAGTATAGTATATAAAATCATGCATTGCAATGTCCTACCTGTCAATGAATACTTCAGCTTCAACCATAACAACACAAGAGCACACAATAGATACAAACTCAAGGTTAATCGCACCAAACTTGATTGCAGGAAATACGACTTCAGCAACAGAGTGGTCAATGTCTGGAATACTCTACCTGACTGTGGTTTCTTCCCCAAGCCCCAAAAACTTTAACCTTAGACTGTCTACTATTGACCTCACTCCTTTCCTAAGAGATCTGTAGGGGGCATGCATAAGCGCACCAACATGCCTACTGTCCCTGTTCTATTGTTTCTTTTTCTTCTTATATGTATTCATGTATTCAAAACTATGTTTTTACTTATACCTATTGTCTTGTAAGCAAATAAAATAAAATAAAAATAAAATAAATGAATAAAAATCCACCTCCTCATTACCTTCCATCACATGAATGGAGAACAATATCCAAGAGGAAATTACTTACTAGAGGTAGGAGAAGTTAACCCAGAACATTTGTCTTCTTCTCTGTTGATCTTTAGGGATTACTGAGTGGGAAGGAGCCTCATCAGATTAAAGTCTTTTGAAATAAAATATGCTGGCAACTTTGGAGGTGCATCCATGATTTTTAAACCAACTGACTTTGCTTTCTCCACTCACCTCTCTTTAATAAGCACATACTCTGGTGGGATGTGATACTCTCCTAAACTCCTCCATCGGGGCTTCCACATCTTCATTGGGTTTGGAGGGCAGCTGGGGGGCCTCAGTAGGAAAAAAAGGGCAGTCAACACCACGGTGAGGAAGCCCAAGATGAAAAGGACAACTGAAAAGATAGAAGAAATATGGACCTGATTGAGGGAAGGAGAGTCCCCTATTCAGAATGTTGCAAGTCTGATTGTGAAACACCCCCTTCTTATACTCCCATGAATCATGGAGGTACAGTAGAACCTCTGGTCACAAATGCTTCTGACTACAACCAAATCAAATTCCGTCCAAAAAATACACAGGCCGATTTCCCCTTCTGCACCATTTTTTTGTAAATCCCAAATTTCCAAAATTAGGTTCGGAACATGACCACATTGGGTTGCAACCAAAGTTATGGAACGAATTATGGTTGTGACCAGAGGTTCTACTTTATCTGCCTGAGGTAGGGAATCAGAAGGCCTTATATGCCCAATAGAAGTAGAGAGGACAACGGAAATGCAGGGTTAATAACTCGGTCATTCCTGTTTAGGATATTGTCTTTCATAACAAGCCAAACACAGCATAGTCTCCATAAAATACTTTTCATGCACCACACAGAGCTGATCTTACTTGCAATAGTTGGCCAATCGGGAGCAATATTCATCACTCGGTGCTTCAAGACTCCATGCCGAGCCAGCTGGTATGGAGAGGAAGGTTGGAAGGAAGCTGTGTGGGGATCACATCCCAAGCTTTGCTCATTCACTACCACAATGAGCATCCGGCTTTCAACAGCATTATCCCGAAACACATAGGTTCCAGGTTCT
This sequence comes from Bungarus multicinctus, assembly GCA_023653725.1. NCBI lineage: Eukaryota > Metazoa > Chordata > Lepidosauria > Squamata > Elapidae > Bungarus > Bungarus multicinctus. The sequence continues at coordinate 22,030,401 of CM042837.1, read as the reverse complement.
AGAAAAACATGGCTGAACCTGAAATGGGGAAAAAGGCATTTGACTAAGCTGTGTAAAGCCCAAAACCAAGAATGACACCTGGTGATTCTTCCAAATCTGAGTTCTTTATTGTTTTCATACCTATAGAGAAAACCTTGCCAGTCTGAGGACTCTACTAGTTGCATTTACAATAGACTCTGAGAGCTATTAAGGAGGTGCTGTCTTCACCTTATTTCTCTCACACATAGTATCAGGGCTGAGTGGCCCCTTACTCCTCTGGAATGCATTCCCCCATCTGGGGATCCATCTCCTCACTACATTCTTTCAGCTCATGTGTGGACTTCACCTCCCAGAATTCTTCAGCCATTGTGTGTGGACTTCAACTCCCAGAATTCCTTGGTCACCCTTTGTCAGGCTCAAACCCAAGAAAAACACCTGATAATTCTTCCAAGTGAGGTCTCTATTGTTTCACACTTATAGACAAAATCTTGCCAGACTGATGACTCTACTAACTGCATTTACAACAGACTCAGAACTATCAGAAAGGATCTGTCTTCATCCTTTTTCTCCTACACATAGTATTAGAACTGAATTGCTTCTTACACCTCTAGAATGCAGCTCCTCTCTCCTGGGAATCAAACTGCCCACTACCTTCCTTCACAGGCTGCAAGAATCGGGAGCCAGAAGTGATCCAACTGATATGGAATTATAGTCACTATCTTCTTTCACCATTGAGTATGCCTGTTGTTGCAACTGCTGGAGTATGGCGACATCTGGAGGGTAGTTGTAGAATTTTCATAGCTGATTTTACATATTATACCAGCAATGAACATGGCCAAAAACACGGTAGAGGCATAACCTCAATGAGAAAGCTATGTAGAAACAGTGAGGTTACATGACTGAGGAGAGAGAGAAAGAAATAATAATATCTACAAGGAATATCATTTGCCTGCAAGCAAGAATAGGCCCAGGTAACAGAAAAAGAAGCTAAAGCACTTCTGGGACTTAGAATCCAAACAGACAGGCACCTGCCACATAACACCCTAGACTTAACAACTGCCGATAAGAAAGATAAAGTCTGAATAATGGATGGGGAGAGAGAGAGAGAGAGAGAGAGAGAACAGAACCAGATAAGATAACCAAATATAAAGATGTGCAAAAAGAAGTAGAACGACTATGGCAAAAGAAAGCAAAGATAGTACCTATAGTCATAGGAGCCTTGGATGAAATCCCAAAACAACTGGAGCACCATTCAAACACCATTGGCACTGACAAATTCACAGTCAATTGCAAAAGGCAGCTTTACTTGAAATAGCTTACATTCTCTGACAAGACCCTTAACATCATCAGACATTCACATCTGCCTTTCCTCGGGAAAGACTTGATAGAAGGACAAAAATGCCAAATCCAGTCTGCACATCTGGTTGGTGTGTAACAAACCGTAAGGCCTTACAGAAGTGAGTTGGTGGACAGATGGAAAGGAAGCATTCCCACTATCAAATTAGCATTAATAATACTATTGAAATTAGTATTTCAAGTACTCTTGGCTATGCCTATTGGCCTTAATTTAGGAACGGCTGGAATGTCTTGGAGAATATCTTAAAGAAAAAGCAGAAACTGCCTCTGAACCAACCTGGAAATGTTGAGCTGGGTCTCTCGGATGAGCTGGTCCAGCCTTCTGAAGGCACTAAAATCCCAGTGGGGGTTGCTATTGTAAAGATGCTCCTTCTGGTAGACAGGGTAGTGGCTAGAAGCCCGATCTGGCAAGAATTGGCAAACAGTTGACTGCTACACAGCATGAGTTAATTTTTTTTCTGCATGGCTGGAGAAATCCTTTCTGTTGATAGTCATTTAGCATTTAGAGTTGGCTCAACACTAACAATTTTCCCCCATCAGCCCTGGAATAAGAGACACCGTTGTTCATATTTCCTGAATTTATTGAGCCAACATGTCCATGAGCCACAGTGGCGCAGTGGTCAGAGTACAGTACTGCAGGCTACTTCTGCTGACTACCAGCTGACTGCAATTTGGCAGTTTGGGTCTCACCAGGCTCAAGGTTGACTCAGCCTTCCATCCTTCCGAGGTGGGTAAAATGAGGACCCAGATCGTTAGGGGCAATAGGCTGACTCTGTAAACTGCTTAGACAGGGCTGTTAAGCATTGTGAAGTGATATATAAGTCTAAGTGCTATTGCTAGAATAGAATAGAATAGAATAGAATAGAATAGAATAGAATAGAATAGAATAGAATAGAATAGAATAGAATAGAATAGAATAGAATTCTTTGTTGGCCAAGTGTGATTGGACACACAAGGAATTTGTCTTGGTGTAAATACTCTAAGTATACATAAAAGAAAAGATACATTCATTAAGAATCAAAGAATTATAACGCACAATACTTAATGATAGTCATATCATACTAGGAAACAGTCAATATAAATCGTAACGATACAAGTGGCACAGTTACAGTCCTACAATCACAAGTGGGAAGGGATAGGTGATAGGAGTGATGAGAAGATTAATAGTAATAGTAATGCAGGCTTAGTAAATAGTTGAACAGTGTTGAGGGAATTATTTGTTTAGCAGAGTGATGGCTTTCGGGAAAAAACTATTCTTGTGTCTAGTTGTTCTGGCGTGCAGTGCTCTATAGCGTCATTTTGAGGGAAGAAGTTGAAACAGTTTATGTCCAGGATGTGAGGGACCTGTAGATATTTTCACAGCCCCCTTTTTTGACTCATGCAGGATACAGGTCCTCGATTGCTTTTGCTATGTCAAGGGAAAAAAAATGAGTTCAGGTGCCAGTACTTACTGGAGGGATTAATGCTGAGCTGGAAAAGTATAGCATTTCTCACCACCAAACACGTGACAGGATTTGGGATGGTAGGCAAATGTTGGTGTGATGTATCCCGCCGGTATCTTGGTTGTGAATCTCCTGGACCAGTAAAGATAAAAATGTGAAAGTAAATTCACTTCCTTGGTTCTCTTTAAACAAAAAACAAAAAACTGGGGGAAAGTGAATCATAAGTTATTGCCTAGCTACGAACTTCTCATCATTGACTTATTCTCCAAAGCACCAGAGGGCAGGACAAGAAGTAATGGCTGGAAGCTTGGGAAAGATAGATCCAACATAGAAGTCAGGAGAAATTGTCTGACAGTGAGAACAATTCATCAATGGAGTGGCTTGCCTCCCAGCGTTGTGGGTGGTTTGTAGAGATTCTCAGATGAATCAAAGATCCATCCCCTTCATCTATCAGTCCATCATATGGCCCAATCAAATCTTTGTCTCAGCTGGAGACATTCCTCCAGACGCTTCTCTCCAGGTGCAGGGCGACATGTCCTTGATTCTATGAGAAAGGATGTTGTTGTATCTAATCTTCTACCTCATTATGAAATCCCTCCTCCCAAATTCCCAGGCACTGAATGTGAGAGCCTCGAAGCTTCCAAGTAAAAAATGGCTTCCAAGGCAGACAATGTGTTGGTAAGAGGTAATGCGGTGGAGTAGACAAGGTTTTGGATAAGGATTGGGTAGAACCAAGTCCTAATCCACCTTGGGCTCTGAGAAGCCACTGGAGGATTTGGGGACTTGCCTCTAAAGCCTGTTCTATCTCAGAGAGTTTTTATTGTGTGTGTGGGGATAAAATTAAATGAAAGTCTCCTGTAAGCTACCATGAGCTCCTAGAGAAAAAAACACAGGATATAAACCTCACCAATAAAATAATGGGTAACCCCGCTGTAAGTCTGACATTAAATCCATAGAGATTTTTATCAGGAGAAAAGCAGAGAAAGTATGGCCCACTTGTGGGTAAATGGGGTTTTATTTTGCACAAGATTTGTTTCATGCTGAATTTGACAAGCAAGGTGGCATCTGTCCAAAGAGTTGAAAAGGATTCTAATGCCCCAAATAACATGAAGGGAAATTGTGCTTTTATTTATTTATTTTTATGAAGAGCCAATGCTTTAAAATAAAATAGCTTGGATAGGAAAAGTAAAAAAGAGCACTCTAACACGAAGGCCTAACTGCTTTGAAAAAAAGAAATTAAATGTTTTTGTAAATAAAATGAAATAGCTAGGTAGGAGACTGTTAAATATATCTTGAAATTCTATTATATCTATTCTGTTTCTATTTTCCCAAAAAGTTTAGAAGAAGTGGCTTTTATTTCTATTTTTTCTTTGCAAGTGTCATTGCCTTTGAGTCATTCTTGGCTCCTGGTGAATGCTTTGTCTTTCTTGGCAAGGTTTTTCAGAAGTAGTTTGCCTTTGTCTTCATCCTAGGGCCAAGAATGAATAATTGGATCAAAGTCACCTAGTCTTTGTGGCTTAGGCAGGACTAGAATTCACCATCTCCCATTGATTGACCCAAAGTCACCCAGCCAACTTTCATGCCTAAGGTGGGACTAGAACTCACAGTCTCCTAGTAACTAATGTGGTGCCTTTGTCACTGCATCAAACTGCTCAAAGGGAAGTAAGTGAAGTGAGTGATCTGTGTTCAACATGCCACATGTTGTTGGGACTTGGATAGCTATTAGCTTCAGCCAGCATGGCCATCATTTAGAGAAAGGAATCTAGCAAAGTTTATGTGAGCTGCAAATCCCTCCATCACTGACTAAATCCCACGTCTTACCTGATAGGAAAGCATCAATCATGTCTGGGTTGGAAGGAAGGAAGCCTAAAACACCACCGGGCCCAAAGACAGTTAAATGGACCTGCTGGATTTCTTGAATGTGATGATCTGGTCCAAGAACGTTCCGTATCTCCTGCAAAGCAGAGAACAACCAAGTTGGGAAGGAGAACATGGTAGTTTGGAAAGAGAAAACAGAAGTACATTTGTCTGGGATGCATTAAGGAATCCTGTCTTGGGCAGGATTAGAAGACCTCCAAGGTCCCTTGTAGCCCCTATGATTCTAAGTTAATCACATTTGCTTTTACTATTTCTCATAATGTCCAAAGGAAACCCCAGGGTTTCTCTGCAACCATATACTGTATAAAGCTATTATTGCTGTCCTTCTCTTTCAGCGTTGCTCCCTCCTGCACGGAAAAGCTAACATGCAAAGCACACCAGCTTAGAAAACATGCACCATCATCCAGACCATAATATGAACATCCCCTTCAGAAGTGGTATTCAGCAGGTTCTGACCAGTTCTGGAGAACCGGTAGTGAAAATTTTGAGTAGTTCGGAGAACTGGCAAATTCCACTTCTGACTGGCCCCGCCCCCATCTATTCTCTGCCTCTCAAGTCCCAGCTGATCAGCTGGGTCTTCGTTTGTTGCCCTGCCCAGGAGAATGGAGCTGGAAAGCAGGTTAGTGGAATGGGGAGGGAATGGAGATTTTATAGTCCTTCCTCTGCCACACTCACCAATCTCCACCCACCAAGCCAATTCCTGCCCACCAAGCCACGCCCACAGAACCATAGTAAAAATTTTTGAATCCCACTCACTCGTTCCTCAGACCCTTTGATAGTGAGGAGCAGCTCCCTTTCTGGGCCAAACTTGAGAGAAAGTCTAGGGGATCTCAGCAAGCAGAGATGATCGCAGAGCTCTTCGGCAGAGATGTATCGCTCACAGTGGCATCTTAGAGACCAAGAAAAGCAAAGGACCAGAGTGAGACTCCATCCAGGAGGAAGCAAAATTTTTAAATTTTGTTTTCTACAGCAACATCTGGGGCTGAGAAGTGGAAAAGCATAGAGCAACATGGACATTGTAGAAGCTGTAAGAACAGAATTCCCTAAGGCAGCCTTCCAACTTGCCTTTTATAGATTTGTTAGTCAGCAACTTGCTAAGACACAACGAGGGAATGGGGTGGCTCAGTGGCTAAGACGCTGAGCTTGTCGATCAGAAAGGTTGGCAGTTTGGTGGTTCGAATCCCTAGCGCCGTGTAACAGAGTGAGCTCCCATTATTTGTCCCAGCTTCTGCCAACCTAGCCGTTCGAAAGCATGTAAAAATGCAAGTAGAAAAATAGGGACCACTTTGGTGGAAGATAACAGTGTTTCGTGCACCTTTGGCCTTTAGTCATGCCGGCCACATGACCACGGAGACGTCTTCGGACAGCGCTGGCTCTTTGGCTTTATAAAGGAGTTGAGCACCACCCCCTAGAGCCAGAAACGACTAACACATATGTGCGAGGGGAGCCTTTACTTTTACCTTTATCTTTAACTGGTTAAGAATTCTGTGTGGAAGACACCAGACTATAGAAAACGGCGCTTCAGAGATGCTTCTCATGTTCTGTTTCATTCCTCATTGACCACCAGATCACCGCAAAAGAAATCTAGTTACAACAATTAAGGCATGGAGGGGATGATCTAGATTTAAGCTCAGGGGATGGAGGACAAGTGGAGTTCATCTCACCACAATTCAGGAGTGTTTTCTGGAAAGTTGCAGCTTACATGCCAAGCTCGGTGTGAAGTTCTCCATTCCCTGGATTGCAAATTAGGGAGCAGTTATACAGTTCAGGGATGACACATTTGCGTGTGGATGCCAGACGGATCTGCCCTGGAGCACAGCGCTCCTCCATCTGTGAGGAGGAGGAGGGAGGGAAAGATGGAGAAAGAAAAGATGAAAGAGAAGAAGGAGAAAGAGAAGGGGGAAAAATTAAGAAGCGGGTTCACCAGCATTCCTACAGAATAGAGTTACCAACCTTCACCCTACATCACCTGTGGTTGGCAATCTTGGTTGCTGTTGCTATCTGAGTTTCTTTTCCCTCTTTCATCATAGTATAGGTACCCTGCTTGACAGATGCAAGAGCCATCTGATTCCTGAAAACTCCGGTGCAAACCAAGGCAGATGCAATTAGTCGCACCTGGAAAAAGCGACAGGCAGATAAACGGGAAGCATGAACAGATGAATCAATTCTATTTTATTGGAAGGTTGCATAAACAGAACTCTGCAAGCCTGAAAGTACATTTCTCTTCCCTTCGCCCCCTATACAGCCCAAGAAACTAGGGATGGTCCTTTCTGAGCTGATTGCCCTGTCTGCTTTCCTTCTGAGAGCTAAGCTGCCTTTTATCTGACTGTTCCCTTGCTTCAGGGGTTTCTAACCTCTGGTCCATAGACTGGCACCAGTCTGTGATATGCCAGCAATTGGGCCACACAGACAAGCAAAGCCCCTGTTCTGTCCTAGGCTTCCCCAAAAAGCACTAAGCAGACTCTTTGTCTCGACCAAACACCTTTTATTAAATGAACATGAATTTCTTGCATTCACATTCAGCCAACGGCCTGGCAAACAGTCTTTCAAGGGTATAATTAGGAGCTCAAACCTTATCTATCTTGGAAAGCTGCCCAGTAAATATTTCCAAACACAGTGCTGACAAGCAAGGGCTTAGCACAGAGACTCTAGGATGCACAGATCTTCACAATGAATGAACGGTTTCCTGCAAAAGTCGCCTTCCCTTTTGCTCCTCTTTTAATCCTCATGGAAGGGGCCATTCATTGTCTACCTGTGGCTTTACTCCCATGTTGACTCTGAGTTTGTAATTGTTCTTTCCTTTTGGCAGCTCTGCACATGTGCAGGCTGGAAACTGGTTCCAGCTGCTCCCCTGCCTTACTGCTGTCTGAGCCCGAAGGCAATTGATGACTGCCAGACTGCCCTGGCCCCATCTCTGCCTCTGGTGCAAAGCCCTCATTCGAGTCTTCCTCAGGCTCCAGGACTGGCCCAGTTTCCTCCCCAATCTCCTTGCTGTCCGACTCTGCTGCCAGCTCTGCCAGCCGCTGGCAGGCCACAACAACCCCATCTGAGGGATGCAGGCAGCATGCAAAACAACACCCCCTGCAGTCCATGGGAGACTCTGGTGCCCAAATGGTTGAGGAACAATGCCTTGGATGCTTTCCTTCTACCTGTCTCCTAAGGTCATTCCCACATATCAATACAACAGTTAAGATTTTAGAGGTAACAAGTGGAAACCTTTGTTTCCTATCTACCTAAAAAGGCTAAAAAGGCTATCATACTTTCTCTAGCAGAGAAAGGCCTGCAGAATTCTTTCTGAAAACAGCTCCAAATGGCTCATTATTATCCAGAGAGATGACCTACCATCAGCATCTTCATAATGAATAATCAATGTGGGTCAGTTCCACGCTATTTACATCATCTCCCTTATTATAGTTGTCACCCAATGATCCCAAAATAGTTCAGAGGGACACAATACTCACCTTCTTGTGATGTTGAGGAGCTCCCGCATGGAAAACAGCCAGTTTGGGCAGGGATGTGGTTGAAAAAACCAGCAGGGCACAGGTTGCATTCTTCTAGATACTTTGCAAGGCTGCTGTTCCCGAAGGTGCCTGGGGGGCAAGGAACAGGAGAAGAGGTCTGGGGAGGACAGAAATATCCCTGTGGACAGGGATGTTGGAGGAAACTTGCAGTGCCTGATTGAGGAAGAAAAGAAATGAATATTGATGAGACAATATAGTTGTAGCCTGGAGCTCTGCAGCCACCTAAAGTCTCCCAAATTTTCCACTATCTTGAAGCTTGAATTGTGATAAAAGGGCAATTGGTTAAACATTTGGGGAGTGGTTACTTAGTAGGAATCTGTGGTTGAAATGGATCCTTCCAGTTACAGAGCACTGATAATCAGGTGTAGGCAAACATCAGATGCAGAGACCTGAACATGATTTGATCAAATGACCAAATCAAATTCACTGTCTAAAGCAAATGGACTGTCCTTCATTCACATCAATAATTGGACTGAATTTGGGCCCAGTCAAGTCTACTCTTTCTTCCTCAAATGGAACTGACCATCTGAATAAAATCAGTGCAGGAGATTGTCCAATTTGAAAGTCTGAACTGGATTGATGATTCGGTTCCAATCAACATGCTTTTTCTTTTTTGCACTGAGTCCATGCAGATCAGATCAAACCAGGTGGTCAATATGATCGGCAGTTCTGTTAATGACATTTTAACTCCATTGACATATAAATCAAAGAAGAGTCAATGTATGTTTTGACTCAGCTACTTTGATGATGCCCGAGATTGCTCTCCATCCCACCTACCCTCTTTTCCACCTCAATCTTCTATAACTTTCTTTTATAAGGTTCCCGTTGCGTGTCCCTCTTTCTGATGGGAAGCCTAGGATCAGAGTTACACATGGGTGGGGCTGACAATTCTCAAAACAGTGAAGAGATGGATTCCTTTCTTCCTTCATAAATTAGAGGAATATCTAATGAGCTCTTGGATGGTCATTTCTTGAAGTAACTGCTTCAAGAGCAGACTTCAGTGAGAAGCATCTCACATAATCACCTGGAGGACAGCTGAATCCCGCTGGGCAGAGCAAACAGGGTGCGTGGGAATCCAGACTGTTCTTGTAGGTTCCTGCATCACAGGCCCTGCAACATTTCTCTGAGGAATCCCTGAGACCTGATACATTCAGGGCTACATAACCAGCTTGGCACAGCTGCGGTTGGGCACTGCCAGGAGGGCAGTAGTAGGGATAGACACACCTGAACCAAAGAGAGAAATTGGGTGAGTGTCCCAGTTAACTTCATCCAATAGCTGATAAAGATTTCCCCTACCTTCAGCCTGCAACTTCTTGCAAGTTGCCCCTGCTAAAGAGCTGCAGGAGAAACTTGGATTTTCATTCATCCCACACACCAACACAAACACACAAACACACACACACCCAAGACAGTGATCCACCCCTAAACCCCAACATCCTGGTCCTCAACATTTACACTGGAAATTTCTGCTGAAAATTTGGTTTCTGAATAAAAAAGAAAGGGTGTTGCCTTCCAGAAACCCCTCTTTCCATTTCCAGATCTTAGGATGGCTTCAGGTGAGACAATCTTGGGGAATAAATTGAGTTGTTATGTTTTAAGAAAACTATAAAAATAGCAATAGCAACAGCACTTAGATATATACAGCTCCATAGTACTTTACCGCACTCTCTGGCCCCCAGCAATCTGGGTCCTCATTTTACAGAGCTAAGAAGGATGGAAGGCTGAGCCAACCTTGAGCCCATTGGAATCGAACTCCAGATTGTGGGCAGAGTTTGCCTGCAGTACTGCATTCTAGCTGCTGAGCCAGCACAGCTCAAAAATTGGGGGTATAAAGCAGAATGTGTGAAATGCATTTGACCCATTACTTGCTTCATGTTGTAGAGGGGTCTTGTTTGGCCTTAGGGTGGCAGGTCATGAACTGGAGAGGGTGTCTCCATCAAAGCTCAAACACATATTTCTAAAACACCTTTAATCTCTAACAGGAGCTCTGGGGCCTCACCTGAGGCACAGTTATGAATAATCTGGGGTTGCATTTTTACAGCAACTACACAGAACTGGGCGATTCTAATAAGCTCTGTGATATTTTACATCTGAACGAAGTCGAATAATATAAAATTCATTTGACCCGCTGAGATCAAGATCCAGTATGGAGCTAATGTATTTTTAAACTCAAAGCTTAAGCAAAGGGGAAATATAATAAAAATACAATTTATTGTTTCAGTTTTCTCAGACTCACATGGGCAGTTTTGCTCAGCTGGGAGTAATTTAAAAAACAGAGATGGAAGAATATTTTATCTTTGCCACCTGAAAACCTATATGACCCATATAGGTTCTCAGGTGGTAGAAAGACAATTAAACACTATGTTTTGTTCAAAGCTGGGACTTTTCAGAACTGTATGAAATATGCACCATTTGGATAATCTACTCACAGCTGACCAAGAATCTCGATTGCCGATGAACCTTCAGGGCAATAATAACCAGCTGGACACAGAGGTGGCATTCCTGTACGGGGGCCACACAAAGAGCCAGGACGGCATTTGGAAGGATGAGATGAACCTGGAAAGATTAACAAATGCTTGAGATAAGGCAGAATCCCAATCTGGAATTTGCTGTGCAGGAATCACAATATAAATGTCCTAACATTGTCTGAAACCAGGCAATTCTGAATGATTTGTGCCACACTAGTTGACTTTAATTGGAATATTTATCCCATGGATAGTCATTAAAATACTCAAAGGATCCTACTATAATTTCAGTGCTGCCTTCTCAAACCAACACTCTCCAGATTCCACCTGCCTTTCCTTATATTTATGATTACTATGGGGACTCTTTGTAATTGAAACACAATTACATAAGGTAATAAGTTGTTACCAAAGTGGTCACAGAGTTAAGATAGATACCTCCAGTGTTCTCCTGCAAAAATTCTAGCCATTCATCTCTTGCTATCCACAGTTAAAATAAAAATAGAATTTGCTGGGTTGTGTCAATAGGATAAAGGTAAAGGTGAAGGTTCCCCTTGGACATACATGCTAGTCGTTTCCAGCTCTAGGGGGTGGTGGTCATCTCCATTACAAAGCTGAAGAGCTAGCGCTGTCCGAAGATGTCTCCATAGTCATGTGGCCAGCATGACTAAATGCCTTTGAAGGCGCACAGAACACCAAAGTGGTCCCTGTCTTTCTACTTGCATTTTTTACATGCTTTCGAACTGCTAGGTTGGCAGAAGCTGGGACAAGAAACAGGAGATCACTCCGTTACGTGGCACTAGGGATTCAAACTGCCAAACTGCCAAACTTTCTGATCAATAAGTTCAGCGTCTTAGCCACTGTGCCCCTGTTGTCAATAGGATAGGCAATAGTAAATTTAGTACTCTTCTACATCATCTGAAACTGCTCTTTTAGAGAAAGAAGCATTCAACTTCATGTGCTGTGTCTTCTCCCAGAAAGTCTTTGAAGAACCTCTAGTTGAGGATATGGCAACTTCAGTAACTCCAGATGGTCCTGAAGAACCATTGTTGGGACCTCTTGCCATATTAAATGTAAGTAACTAACCTAGTGGACATTCATATCCTGCTTCACAAGGTAGTCCAAGAACGTTTGGCATCCCTGACTTTTCTGGATCTGGACAGACAAATCCAGGTGGGCAGGGCAAGCAGTCTTCCAAAGATATAGCTCCAGGCTGAGTCCTGTAGGAACCAGGTGGACAAAGAAAAGCTTCTTTTCTGCTTGGGCACCAGTGTCCTGGGGCACAAGGGTACTCTCTGAGGGTAGTGGCTCCTGTTAGATAGAAGAGAAATGAAAAGATGAGAGACAAGGGACTGGAGAACCTCAAGAGAAAGAAGCAATCTTCTCTTTTAGACTTTGCACCAACATTTTGCCAAGAGAAACAAAAACTCTTGAGGTCTGCAGTGATTCAAAAACCCAGTTTTTCAACAACACAGGCATTAAAAGTTTCTCAATTAATTCTCATGGAGGCCAGAATATCAGGATGGAGAATTTCAGTTTTAGCATCCTACAAGTTACCGACTGCAGTTATAACTTCTGCATAGCTACAATCGGGGTGGGATTCAAATTTTTTAACAACCGGTTTTGTGGGTATGGCTCTAGCTGGTGGGTGTGGCTTGGTGGTCATGTTATTGGCTGGGCATGGCCAACTCAATATCACTCACATTGAGGCATGCATCTCCTCACCTGGCCTCTCACGACTGTGGGGATGCTGCAATAGTCGTAAGTGTGAAAAATGGTCATAGGTCACTTTTTCAATGCCATTGTAACTTTGAATGGTCACTCCACACAAGCAAAGTACCAGCAAAGGGGGGGAAAAAAACTCCAGGGAAGTTTCTGAGACAGGAAGACTAGTCCTGCCAAGAATGTAATAAGGGTTAACAGAGAGGCAGTTTCTGTAAGCAACACCAGAATGTTTCCTTCCTGCCTTCCTTACAGGATTAGGCCAGTAATTTCTTCTAACAACCGGTTCTCCGAACTGCTTAGAATGTTAACAACCGGTTCTAGGGAATAGGTCTCAACTGGTAGAATCCCACCCCTGACTACAGTTATACAATTATAGCATCTATATTCTATTGTGATTCTATGGCTCTATATCAGTGGGGGAGTGCCGAAATGGGCATGCACATGCGCCAAAAAGGAACCAAGTGCCAGAATGCATGTGCATGTGCACACGTGTGCTCACACTGAAAACAGAAGAGCAGCTCCTGGCACATCCATGTGCACCAGCCACCTGGTCTTTCAGCTTCTAATGTGCATGCATGTGCAAAGACCAGTTGGCCGGTGCATACATGCATGTTAGAAATCAGCCGGCCAGCTGGTCTTCACGTGTGCATGTGCATTAGAAGCTGAAAGACCAGGTGGCCGGTGTGCATGCACGTGCTGGTAGCTCCTCTTCCAGTTTTCGGCATGAGCGCACACATGTACCAAGACCAGCTGGCCTGGGCATGCCGAAGAGCAGTGGGCAATGTCTGGCATGCCTGGAGTGATGGCTCTGCATGCCACTTCCGGCACATGTGGCCATAAGTTCGCCATAAAGGCTCTATATTATGGCGATTTTATCATGGATTTACCTTAATATTTTATCTCATCTATTGTACTATCCACATCTTTTCTATATATACATTTGATGATGCTTTATTTAAACATATGTTCATGTTTGTATGTATAACGTGTTTTCTTAGTGTTGTATATCATGACTGCATGACCTCTGTAGATGCCATGATATGCCATATGCTACACCAAAAAAGGAACTACAGTTCCCAGAAGCCCAAGTCATCATGGTAGGAAAGAAATGGTGGTGAGAATTTGGTAGCATTGCCATTCCGGTTGCAAGACAATTGAAAAGGCAGTTATTAAAAGAATAACCAGTCTTGCAAACTAAGAATACTATTATACCTATGAAGTCAAAATAATCCAATAACTGATGCTGGCTGAGAAAAATATCTTAAGAAAGACGTTTTCCTGACCTCACAAGCTGCTGTGGCTTTCTTCATATGAACATGATTTTGACAAATTGAGTTTACAGCCAGCAATACAATTGGCAGCCTACCTGCTGGAAGACACTGGCATTCTGACATGCAGAGTTGGTAATTCGGTTGCCCCTCAGTCTCAAGTTCTGTTTGGAAAATCTGTTTGGGACATTGCTGGAGAATCCGTGGCCCCAGGGGATTGGTGAGATTCATTCCTTGGCAGTTGGACCCAAAGGGACATGGGAAAGCCATGGGAAATCCTGAAGAATGAGAAAATGGAGTCTTCTATGAAGCTGGATTTTAATAGAAGAATATGCCTGTTAGGTCCCACTTAGATAAAGTTCTAGAGAAGGTGGGTTCTGGACATTTCTACTAACTTGTTTTGCACCAGCGACCTGGTGGGCAGGGTAGGCAGTCTTCTTTTTGCTTGGCACCTGGGTGAGAACCTATGGTATCATCTAGACATGGAATGGGGGCTGTTGAGCCTTCTGGGCAGTAGAATCCTACAGGAAAAGAATACAACCAAGTTCAATTCCGCTCATGGTGACTAACAAGCATAAACATTCTCTCAGATCATTTCCTACTTCTCCAGGGACACAGATTTAATTGCACGAATGCCACATTGCTTCTTTTGACCATCTTATGGGCACTCCTGCTCCAGTTGCTGCTGAATCACAATTCCCAGTCTTCCCTATTCCATATGTTGTTTTCTGCTAGTTGATGCTTCTGGGAATTGCCCACATCTCTAAAAGGGATTGTCACAGATTCCCCACCTCTATACTTGGAACAAACCAATGTGTGTATCATGGGATTTAGGACTCTAAACGGCATCTACAGAACAACAAAATTGCACAGTTCTTCAACACCCATTATCAAATATTTAGGTGCCTCAAATGCTGGCTATCTATTCTTAGATTCTACTTCTTCAGACTATTTTCTAGGACACTCGGGTTCAAAATTGGGAAAGGAGTCCGGCAAGGCCATACAGAAACAAAAATTGGAATTAAGATTGCCGGGAGAAATATCAACAACCTCAGATATGCAGATGATACCACTCTAATGGCAGAAAGTGAAGAGGAACTAAAGATCCTCTTGGTGCAGGTGAAGAAGGAGAGTGCAAAAGTTGGCTTAAAAATCAACATTAAGAAAAGTGAGGTCATGGCATCTGGCCTTCTCAATTCAGGGGTGGGTTTCTACTGGTTCTGTCCACCTCTGTCGAACCGGTAGATCTGAAGAGCAGCAGACATAGAACCAGTTCTATGTCTGCTGATGTTTTTGCCCACCCACCCACCTACCTGGGCTCTTACCTGATCTTTATTTCCTGATTTTTCAACTTCAGCTGCCGAACAAGGCACAGCTGTAGTTAAAAAAAACAGGAAAACAGGGCTGTTTCAAAGGCTGAGTCACTGCACACAGCCTGCTAATGACGATTTACATTACAGGCACCCGGCTTACAGCATGCAGGGAAGCTTATAAATCCCGAACCTGTAGTTAACCCTATCGTATCCCACCCCTGTCTCAAATTCCTGGAAAATGGATGGGGAAGAAAGGGAGGTAGTGACAGATTTTATTTTCCTGGGCTCCAAGATCACCACAGATCTGCAGATCTGCAGCCAAGAAATTAAAAGATGCTTGTTCCTGGGGAGGAAAGCTATGGCAAATCTAGACAGCATACTCAAAAGCAGAGACCTCACCCTGCCAACAAAAGTGTGTCTAGTCCAGGCTGTGGTTTTCCCAGTTGCAATGTATGGATGTGGAAGTTGGACCATGAGGATGGCTGAGTGCCAAAGAATGGAGGCCTTTGAACTTTGGTGCTGGAGGAGAAGACTCTTGTAAGTCCCTTGGATTGCAAGGCCATCCAACCGGTCAGTCCTAGAGGAGATCAACCCTGACTACTCTTTAGAAGGCCAGACCCTGAAGATGAAACTCAAAGACTTTGGCCACCTCATGAGAAGGAAGGATTCCCTGGAGAAGAGCCTAATGCTGGGAAAGATTGAGGGCAATAGAAGGAGGAGGAGGAGGAGGAGGAGGAGGAGGAGGAGGAGGAGAAAAGAAGAAGAAGAAGAAGAAGAAGAAGAAGAAGAAGAAGAAGAAGAAGAAGAAGAAGAAGAAGAAGAAGAAGAAGAAGAAGAAGAAGAAGAAGAAGAAGAAGAAGAAGAAGAAGAAGAAGAAGAAAGGGATGGCAGAAAAGGAGATAGCTGGATGGAGTCACTGAAGCAGTCAGTGTGAGCTTAGATGGACTCTGGGGGATGGTAGAGGACAGGAAGGCCTGGAGGAACGTTGTCCATGGAATCGCAATGGGCCAGACATGACTTTGCAACTAACAACAACAACAGGTACCTGCTGGACAAGGGCCTGCACACCTTTCTCCCCAGAGACAATCAGCCAGGGGAGTCCAAGTGAAGTTGTAACCCTGTGGTGTGGCATCAGAACTTCCCTCTTGGCAGAAGAAGCCAGCAGCGCATGGTCCTTCCATCTGTCCTCTCCTGGAGCAAAGAAAATGCTAGGACTTCATTGAGAAGGCAAGGAAAATACTTTAGTACACAATCATTTCTCTACAACGTTTCTCCCAAATGAATTGATACAGAGAGTTTACAGCAGTGTGTCTTAACTTCAAGAACTTTAAGATGAGTGAACTTCAACCTCCCCAAATTCCCAGCCAACATCCTGGCTGGGGAATTTTTGGAATGAGACTCCACCCATCTTAAACTAGCTGAAATGGAGAAATATTAGTTTACAGCATTGCATGAAACAATGCATCCCTTCAAGCTGGGCCATAGAATTAGAGAAGCAAAACTGAAATGAAACAAAGGGTAAAATATCTTTAAAGGAGACATGGAAGTTAGAAGGAATAGTTGAGTGAAAACTCTGGAAGGAATAAAGCCTGGATATTTGATTTGATTTTTCCACGGCTGGAGCAGCTACAATGATGGCCTTCTCTCGAGAGGATTGGGTTTTGCCTTAAAAGACAGCATCATCAGAAAGCTCTCATAGAAGGGTTTGCATTTGAGTGACAGAAATATAATTACCTGCATTTGTAAAGCTAGATTTGGACCGGGAAGAATTATATCTTGGTTCTATTGGTGTAAGATTTCCTGCCTAAACAGAGGGTTGGACTAGAAGAACTCTAAGGTCCCTTCCAATTCTGTTATTCTATGCTATGCTATACTATGCTACACTATATATGCTATGCTATGCTATGCTATGCTATGCTCTATATTCTATATTGTACTCTACTCTACTTTACTACACTCTACTACACTCTACATTCTATATTGTACTCTACTCTAATACACTCTACTCTATTGTACTTTACTGTACTGTACTGTACTGTACTGTACTCTACTCTACTCCTATTCTATTCTATTCTATTCTATTCTATTCTATTCTATTCTATTCTATTCTATTCTATTCTATTCTATTCTGTCACATTTTTCCCTAGCTGATCGCAAGTCATGCCTCACCTTTACAGTCTAATACATGTCATGGTTTATTACTTACTATTCTTATTCTCTCTCCTGTTTTATTTTATTAGCTGCCTTACAGATTTCTCTGAAAAGGAAGACAGCCGATAAATCTTTCCAGTCCAATGAAGCACACTGATCCTAAAAATTACAATGTGCAGAGGGAGCAGAAATATTGTACAACCTGCAGTAGTGACCAGGAGAGCAAGGAAGACAATCTCTCTCTTTTCGTAGCCCAAAGGCATCTGGAAAAGTGAAGGTGCCATCGGGACACAGGAGGGGGACCAAAGTACCTAAGAAGATAAGGTATATATCACTTGTTTGGATTTTTCCTTAGAAGGAAAGTTGGATGATTTATCTTCTCTTAGAAATGGCTGGCAATGGCTTGCAAATCCAACACAGGTATGACTGGGCTGTCTCTTAGAAGTAAGGGGAGATGATACGCCAAAGGGAAACAATCAGGATGTTTCAGCTGCAACATTGGGTAGGAAAAATGTTCTTGTCAGTTTCTTTGATGCCCAAATTCAACAGATTTTTTTTAACAGATTAACAGAGTTGGAAGGGACCTTGGAGATCATCTAGTCCAACCCCCACCCAAGCAAGAGACCCTACGCCATTTTGATGGCAGTCCAATCTCTTCTTGAAAGCTTCCAGGGATGAAGCTCCCACAATTTCTGAAGGCAACTTCTGTTCCATCGGTGGATGGTCCTCACTGTCAGAAAATTTCTCCTTATTTCCAGGTTGAACATCTCCTTGATCAGTTTCCATCCATTATTCCTTGTCTGCCCTTCAGATGCCTTGGAAAATAGCTTGACCCCCTCCTCTCTGTGGCAGCCCCTCAAATATTGGAAGACTGCTCTCCTGTCTCCCCTGGTCCTTCTCTTCACTAGACTAGCCATGTCCAGTTCCTGCAACCGTTCATCATATGGTTTAGCCTCCAGTCCCCTAATCATCCTGGTATACTTTTGGGGTTTTCCTTGCCTTAAGTATAGGACTTTACTTCTCTCTACACTGAATTTCATTTTGTTAGATAGGGCCCAGTGTTCAAGTCTGAATTTGAAGAAAGAGGATTTCTTGAGTCAAGGAATCTTTTCTCATGTCTTTTTCCTCCAATTAACCAGCGGGTTTTTACCTTCAACTGATGAATCAGTTGATGACTCAGTCCATGAAAGTTTGCATCCCTGGTGCTTTTGCTAATGCATTTTCCAGAGAAGTCTACAGGGTATGGCTTGAAAAGTGGCCTCATGTTGGCCACCATAGTAGCTCCCTCTGTTTTTCAGATGGAGCACCAACCTCATGATTGAGACTCTCATCTTGGTGGGCTTTTTTTAACCATACCCCACAGATGTTCCTGCCATGTTCACAGTTCCATACCTTCAGGACAATAAGAATAGGGTGGGCAGTGCTTGGGTTCCCCAGGAGAAGCCTCATGGCAGTAGAAACCGGATTGGCAGGTGAAACAATGTGCTGAACCTCGGTTGGGCTGATATTCCCCAGTGGGACATGGAGTGGGGTGGGAGGCCCCAGACAGGCAGAAATGGCCCTGTGAAGCAGAGACAGGCAGAAGCAGCACAAGGGAGGCAAGTAGTTGAAATTTTGCTTTCTCCAGCATGTAACTTTTTACTTCTTGGAAGAAGTAATTGTCTGATTTTATGGAGAGGAAATAGCATAAATATGAAAAAGAAAGAAAGGAAACAAAAGAGGAATTTCCTTCCTTCCTTCCTTACCTCCTTCTCTTCTGCTTTCTTCCTCCTCCTCTCCTTCCTTCCTTCCCTCCTCCTCCTTTTCTTCTCCTCCTCCTTTTCTCCTCTTTCCTTCTTTCCTTCCCTCCTCCTCCTCTCCTCCTCTCCTGCTCTCTTTCCTTCCTTCCCTCCTCCTCCTCTCCTCTCCTCCTTCCTTCCCTCCTCTTTCTCTCCTCCCCTCCTCCCCTCCTTCCTCCCCTCCTCCTCCTCTCCTCCTCCTGTCCTCTCCTCCAGTTCTCCTCTTTCCTTCCTTCTGCTCCTCCTCCTCTCCTTCCTTCCTTTCTGTGAAATAGGGCTAAATTCCATCACCACACCCCAACATTCTTTAAGAATATGCTACCCTGCCTTTAGAAGGGCATTGTGGTGAATGTATGGCATTTCATGACATTTCATTTCACTCTATTATGACAGGCTCACTGAGCTTAATTCACTGCCCTACAATCCTCACTGTTTTGAGGTTAGCAAGTGTTTGCACCATAAAGTACACAATATTTTAGCTGATAGAACAGACCTCTGGGCAGAGGAATGCTGTCGGACTGAAGGAACTGAAGTTTGTTGGGCAGTAGAAACCAGCCGTACAAGGTCCAGTAGGAGAACTCATCCCCATGGCTGCACAGAAGAATCCTGGGTAGCAAGGCACACAGTAATCTGGAGAGGATCCTCCTGTAGGATCAAAAGATGTCCAGTTTTTCCATGGAGTACCACATCAAAGGACCAGCCAAGAGTGAATTGGTAATACCTTCACTACCTGAGTGAACCGAAGGAAAAGGTGTGAGCTGAATGGTGGCTTTCATAAGAAGAACCTTCTATTTCTTTTAAATATAATTTTAAATGTTAATTACAACTGGGAATAAAAGATAGGGTGCCTTAGGATTAGAGGGAAAGGAACGGTGTTGACCGAGAGCTGTTTGTACTTGATTTTTCTCCATTAAAACGAGCAAAGCAATTATCTTCAGCACAAACGACATCTATTTGTTTTGCCTTCACCGCAAGAACAAAGTTAAACAATCAGGATTTACCTCAGGGAAGTAACAGGGAGAAGATCATCTACTGATTCTTTAAATAACATTTTTAATACACTGAAATCAGAGAACTACAAGATTTTCTGCCCACCCTTTAAGTAAAGAGGTAGAAGAGATGGAGTAGGAGTATCTAGTGAGAGGGAGGGTTATGAAATATTACCCCTCTTTGTATCTTCCCTAAGGACCTCATCATTCATCTAGGTGCTCACAACTTCTCCTGTCCTCCCTCCTCCTCACAAGGTCATTAGCTACCATAAATGTCTGTGGAGATCCCCATCCCATTCTATTTAACTACAATTTCCCCTCAAGCCCTACTACCGGTACTATTGTTTCTTTTTCTTTTTCTTATTTCGTGTATTCATAATTATGTTGATACTTATACCTATTATCTTGTAAGCGATTGACAAATCAAATCAAATAAGTACAGAAGTCTGCAGAAGTCTTCACTCTTAAGTCAGGCAGGGAGGTGGGAAGGCAAGAAGGTGAGGGCTTGCAATTTTCTTTTAAATAGAATAGAATAGAATACCTTTATTGTCAATGCATTCTACAAATACAATGAAATTTGAAAGCTACTCCAGCATAGTGCCCCAAACATCACATCACAATCACACTACAGGGTATTTAAAATTTAAAATAATTAAAATAATCATTTTGAAGGGCAAGTATGGTCTTTGGCATCCATTTGTGTGAACTCAGCTCCTTGTAGCTAGTCCCTTGGTAGCTGACAGGGGTGGGCTTTAAAAATTTCAGCAGCGGGTTCTCTGCCTGGTTCCTGGGTGGGCGTGGCCATGGTGGGTGTGGCCTGGTCAGACTCCTGCACCACGGCAGGTGGGGGGGGGGAGGTATTTTCACCTTCCCCAGGCTCCGGAAGATTTCCTTGAGTCTCTCTGCCTTCCCTGGGCTCCAAAGGCTCTCTGGAGGTCAGAAATGGGCCCATTTCTGGACATCCGGAATTTCCTGGAGGCCCATTTTTTCCCCTCCCTGAGCCTCCACATCAGCCCTGCACTTACCTCGCATCCAAACCGGGCTGCATGGAGACTCCTGGGAGGGGAGGGGAGGGGAAGGGGCCAACCAGAGGTGGGATCTGAACCAGCCATAACATTAGCAATGGGTCCCCACAAAACCGGGTGAACCCGTAGCAGCCTACCCATGGTAGCTGACCTTGAAATGAACCCTGGGGATGGTCTTCCAAGCTATACTCACCTGTCCCATTATTCAGAGTGCCCACTGGACAGGCGATGGGAGATGGAGTGCCTTCTGGGCAAAAGTGGCCCCGGGGGCAAGGTCCATTAAGTTGAAACTCAGGTGAGTTTTGAGGGACAGCATCAAATGCCCCCCCAGCACAGTAAAATCCAGCAGTGCAAAAACCTGCCAAAGAGAGGATGAAGAGAACATTTTTGTCATGCCCTGTCGGAATCTAACTCAGAGGAGGAAACCGAACAGCTGACAGGGAATGGGAGTGTGGCTCCATTGGCTGTGGAAGAAACTGGGGAAGGGCAAAGTTCAGCTGGGCAGAGCAGGGGAGAGGTAGAGCAAGGGAGAGGGAATTCAGAGGAAGACTCAGGCTCACCCCCTCTTCATCCCAGGGCACCCAGGGAGGAACAGAGAAGAGAGCAACGTGGGTTGCGTGGCTTACAGGGGAGGAAAGGGCCCTGATTCCCTTCATTAGCTGCAGCTGGGAACACACTGTATAAAAAAAGGCAAGCTGTATACAGCAAGCTGTTAGGAGCAAACGTGTTTTTATCTTGTATCATTGTGGCTTATCTGTGTTCCTAGCATCTTCCCAACTATGTGAGTTTTGCTGTGCTTTCAAGTTTGAAATTCCTGCTCCTGCCCTGCCAAACTAATTACTTCAGTTTGATTTGTTTGGATTTTAAGTTACAGTTTATGTGTACCTTGTTTTGGATTGAATTTTCTACAATCAAAAGGCTGTTCCTGGGAGAGTTTTTCTCCAGCCCGAAGGTAACCGGGATGTTGGGAGCAAAGTTGGAGATAATAAAGAGACTCTTATTGCTTATCTGATTATGTTGCCTTTGTGCCACCCCCCGGGTCATCACAATTTCTCTTCTGTTGAGAATGAATAAACTGCCCATAAGATGGTCCAGGAAGGGACAATGGAGATTGTGAGAGTCTCACACAGAGGCCTAAGCATTTTGCAAGACGAAAACAGAAAAATCCATAGCTTCAAAAACAACATGGCAATCTTGGTTTTCTTTAAAGAAAGAAGAGGGTAGAATAGAAGTTTCTTACCATCAGGCTTCCAGTTGGCATCACCCCTGCAGTAGCTTCCAACTGGGCATGGCTTGCAAGCATTGAAGGATGAGGCTCCCTCCAGGGCATTTAGCAAACCAGCTGGACATGGTATGGGCATGGCTGTCTGGGCTGGGCAGTAATACCCTGTGAAAAGTGAGGCTACTGAATCAATAGGCTATAGTCATGCTTAAAATGTCAATAAGTTCTTTGAACACAGCTTGATTTCTGATGACTTCACCTACACAGTTTCCCTGGCAACATCAATTACTATGTCTTCCTAGTTCTTGCATTACACATCTTAGCAGTTTTCTTAAGTACTAACTCCATTGGACCTTGCTTAGCTTCAACATCCAGACCAAGTAGGATGGATGACATTAACTGTGAAGTTTCATACTTAAAACCACATTCCATATTTTCCAAAGAAGTGGAGACTGTGAACCTGATGAATCTAGAACAGGGGTGTCAAACTCAAGGCCCGAGGGCCAGATCCGGCCCACAAGGTGCTTAGATCTGGCCCGTAGGACCAATCTGGATACAGCAAAGAACTGGCCTGTGATGCCTCTGTCAGTGAAAACAGAGCTTGGGAGGAGAGCTTGTGGCCCTCATGAGCTCCATTTTCACTGGCAGAGAGCTTAAGCCACCACAGATGTCCCCAACACGAGTGATGTTGAGCTGGTGATGCTCACCCTGGCCACGCCACCCCAGTTCCTCAAGGTCAAACACAACCCTGATACGGCCCCCAATGAAATCGGGTTTGACACCCCTGATCTAGAATAAAGGTTCCCCCACATTCCACTTCCCGCCAAGTGATAAATCCAAAGGAAAAGATCTGCAGATAATCCATTTTAAGTTTGATCATGTTCAGAGAAAGAGGCTCTACACTTAAATAGAAACTGCCTTTGTATACCATAAGAACATTATCTATATTCTGGCTGTCTATGAGATGAGGCAGAATAGATCTTGGCATATTTCTGCAGGACATCCCTTAAGTCGTCTTTTTTCTTTTTCTTTTTGTATAAACTTGTTTATTTTATTTTATAAACATTCCATCATTTCTTTATACAGTGTGTCATCTGGGTATAGTTGTGCATAATATTTGTAGTTAATACAATTTCCTTACCATAACAACAACAATTACATTACATTCTTATTTTGAACGAATATACATAATATATCTTATCATTGTAACCTTCCCCTTTTTAATTCCTTCCTCTCTATATTCATATATATTCTCTCACTATACATCTTCTATGTTCATATATTTAATTTCTAATTTCCATTTTTCTTTTCCAACTGTTGATAAAATAATTCCCATATCATATCATATTCAGATTGTTCTTTTTCTTTAATTGGCAGTGTTAATCTATTCATTTCTGCACATTCTAATATTTTCCTAATCACATTGTCCTCTATTGGAATCTTTTCACTTTTCCGGTTTTGAGCAAATACTATTCTAGTTGCAGTTAATACATGAATAATTAGATATGTCTTTTCTTTACTATAACTTTCAGGTATCATCACTCACAAAAATATTTCAGGTTTTAGGTCTATACGTTGTTTTATCATTTTTTCCAACCATGTATGTATTTTTGTCCAATATCTCTTAGCTTCCATGCATGACCACCACATGTGATATTATGTTCCGGGTGTCTGGTGACATTTTCAAGAGTTACACATATCCATCAGTCCTTCCTGGTAGATCTTTGTGCCTAATCTCCTGATCACCTGCATTTGTCTTTCTCTAACTTTATTCCAGTTTCACTGGATGGTTTTTCAAATTATGTATCTAAAACTAGATTCCAGAAGAGGCCATTCCAGTGCAGAATTGCCTTCCCATCATTTGGAAACTATAAATAGCATGGAAGAACATTGAATGGGGGCAAAAGAGGATGTCCTCCTTAATCTTCATCCAACAGAGTTTTTGTTTCCCATGTTATGTATCAAATGAAGTCTCCTTTGCCAACCTGCATTACCTCGAGGGCAGATGGCTGGTTCCACCATGGCAGCACGTCGACAGGCAGTTCCTGCTGGGCAAGAGAGGCAGACACTGGCTCCATCAGTGGGGCTAAACATCCCAGGCTCACAGGGCACTTCCAAGCTGGCGCCCTGGGGACAGTAGAAGCCTTTAGGGCATCGATACCCATGTATCCCATCATTAGGGCAGGGCACAGAGTTGCCTTCAAGGCAAACGTACCTATGAATATAAGAAAGGAGCAGTTGTACGTTTTAAAACTTGGTTTCTCCTTTAAAGGGGAAAATTCTTCATCCTCAAATGTTGAACTCCCTTAAATGTTGGTCATTCAAAACAGATTTCCAGAAGAGGCTGGATATCTGTTTCAGTTGCCCTGAGAAATAGAGAAGAAGTTTAATGCCATCTCAATGTTTCTCAGCTCTGGCAACTTTAAGATGCGTGGACTTCAACTCAAAGAATTCCACAGCCAGCCTTATTGCATTGCCAGATCTGCTTGCCACACTCAAGATGGCCTATGAGGTTTTGTGATGCCCCATTTCTCTTGCTGGGAAGAACCTGCCAGTCTGCATCTTACCCTTCGTTACATGGTAACATCTGGAACAGGCCAGATGTCCCCGACTGACTGCAGATGTGTCCTGCTGGGCAAGGAAGGCAGTCACCCTCAGCTTTCAGGCCAATCATAGTGGAAAAGGAGCCAGGTGGGCAAGGGATAGGAAAGCCAGTGCCAGGGGGGCAGAAATGTCCTCTGGGACAGATGTCATTCGCTGTCAACGTACTGGCAGAATCCACCTGTACAAAGATGAAAGGAACAGGAAGTGAAGAAATCAATAGATTCTGGTTAAGAAAAAAATCAAGGAACTACCAATTCAGATAATGAACTGTAAACACAGAGGTGGAATTCAGCAGGTTCTGACCAGTTCTGGAGAACTGGTAGTGAAAATTTTGAGTAGTTTGGAGAACTGGCAAATGCCACCTCTGACTGGCCCCGCCCCCATCTACTCTCTGCCTCCCAAGTCCCAGATGATTGGCTGGGTCTTCTTTTGTTGTCCTGCATAGGAGAACGGAGCTGGAAAGCAGGTTAGTGGGGTGGGGAGGGAATGGGGATTTTGCAGTATCCTTCCCCTGCCACGTCCACCAAGCCATGCCCACAGAATCAATCAATCTTCTTTACTCTGCACAAAGAACCACAATGGAGACAGAACACAAGGAGAGAGAGATACACCCTCTCATGGCCTCATATATAGAGACAGCTTCTTAAAGTGGTAAAACCCTGTGGGACCCATCCTCAGTCTTAAAGCAGCAATAACTATGTTGATTCATTCTCATTGCATCAGCCTTACAGCAGCTGGTCAGATTAAATCTTAATACCTTAACATTCCTCCCATTTAAAGCTGAACAGCTGACAATCCAAAAGCTTTAACATAGTCCTGATATTTGTCCACAGATACAGGCTTTGTTGGTGTGTCAGTAGGACAATCCTGTAATTTTACTACTTTCTCTCTTACAGCCTCCCTAACATTACAATATTTGATGTCTACATGTTTACTCCTGCTTCCAATGTGATCTCCTGTTGCCATTTTTATACATGCAACATTGTCTTCAAACACTTTGCTATTTTTAAGAAGAGATTGGACAACTACTTGTCTGAAATGGTGTAGGGTTGAGCAGGGGGCTGGACTAGAAGATCTCCAAGATCCCTTCCAACTCTATTATATTCTGTCATTTCCACTTACTCTGTGCCTAATGGGAGTTGAGCTGACTGCCCCTTTGCTGCAGTAATAGCCTTCATGGCAAAGCCCGGTTGGCTGGAATAGTCCAGGAAATGAACAATGCATGCCTTTGATAGGAGAGAAAAGACAACAGCAGAAGTCCCAGACTGTGATGAACCAGGGTGGGATACAAAATAAACACAATCACAAAAAACAGATGAAGCCCCTTTTATTCCTTCACTTTGCTTCCAGGCTCCAAATATCCTTGACTGGAGACAAAAAACTCCCACACAAGCAATTACAAGAAGGAGGAAATGCCGTTATAAAGAGTAAAAGACAACACAAACCAGGCAAGATAAGGGCTGGAAGATGTCCACAGATATCAGAACATACATTGGGAAGGACGCTAAACTCAGAGAAGAACAATAAACTAGAGATATTTCCATGCTTTGTTTCCAGCACTTGCTGTCCGTCCTCTTATCCAATTGTCACAGCTGCAGCCCATGAAGAGGATCAAGGCCCTTTCCTCCCCAGTAGACCATGTCTGTCCCTTATCCTCTCCTCCTTGCATGCCCCAGGATGGAGAGGGGATGGGCCTGGGTCTCCTCTGACTGCCCAGCCTCCTCCACAACCTCGGGAGCCACATTTCCACTCCCTGTCAGCTGTTCCTCCTCTCCCTCAGAGTCAGTCTCCACCAGGGGCATGACACAGACTGTGAATGGCAAACTAGGCATTCTCATCTTTTACCTCTGAGCATCCTTTTCTAAGCTTGGATCCAGGCCCTCTCTTACCTGCTGGGCAGGATTCGCATTCAGATTCATCAGCCGCACCAGCCTTGGGTCCATAGGTACCTCTGGGGCATGGATGCTCCCTGCTGGAAGCAGTACCAGGTGGGCAAAAATACCCCATAAGACACAGCTTAGAAACTGGGATGCCATTACCTAGGAAAGGAAGAGCATTTTGAAAGCTTTTTGGTAGCAATGTTTACTTTTAAGGACAAGATGCCTTTATTTTCAGAAAGAAAATCCTATGGATCCAAATTCCAGACTAAAGAACTCCTCTTTCTTTGTTATTCCAGAGAGTTCTGGGCTCAGGGACTCATGGTCCCATCTTTAATGTTAATGTAGCCTTTAGACAATGCAGTATGCTCATGGCTCACAAGCTACAGTTGGTTGAGTTTGCCCATCACCCTAAGCCCTTGAGGGTGAACCTATGGCACGTGTGCCAGAAGTGGCATGCAGAGCCATCACTCCAGGCATGCCAGCTGTTACCCATTGCTCTTCCAGGTTCTGGTGTGCGCCGGCCAGCTGGTCTTCACACATGTGTGTGCTCATGCTGAAAACTAGAAGAGGAGCTCCCATCCACGAATGTGCATCGGCCACCTGGTCTTTTGGTTTCTAACATGCATGCGTGTATGAAGATCAGTTGGCCAGCGCGCATATGCATGTTAGAAACCAGCCAGCCAGCTGGTCTTTGCACACGCATGCAGTAAACGACGCTATAGAGCACTGCACACCAGAACAATTAGACACAAAAACAGTTTTTTCCCAAAAGCCATCACTCTGCTAAACAAATAATTCCCTCAACACTGTTCAATTATTACAAACACTGTTCAATTATTACTGTTAATCTTCTCATCACTCCTTATCACCCATCCCCTCCCACTTGTGATTGTAGGACTATAACTTTGTTGCCTGTATCCTTACGATTTATATTGACTGTTTCCTAGTATGATTTGATTGTTGATTGTACCCTATGACTATCATTAAGTGTTGTACGTTATGATTCTTAATTCTTAATGAATGTATCTTTTTTTTATGTATACTGAGAGTATTTACATCAAGACAAATTCCTTGTGTGTCCAATCACACTTGGCCAATAAAGTATTCTCTTCTCTTCTCTTCTCTTCTCTTCTCTTCTCTTCTCTTCTCTTCTCTTCTCTTCTCTTCTCTTCTCTTCTCTTCTCTTCTCTTCTCCTCTCCTCTCCTCTCCTCTCCTCTATTCTATTCTATTCTATTCTATTCTATTCTATTCTATTCTATTCTATTCTATTCTATTCTATTCTATTCTACTCTACTCTACTCTACTCTACTCTACTCTACTCTACTCTACTCTACTCTACTCTACTCTACTCTATTCTATTCTATTCTATTCTATTCTATTCTATTCTATTCTATTCTATTCTATTCGAAGCTGAAAGACCAGCTGCCCAGTGCACATTCATGCACTGGGTGCTGCTCTTCCAGTTTTTGGCACGAGCGTACGTGTGTGCATGCACATGCATTCCGGCACTTGGTTCCTTTTTGGCGCATGCGCACTCCCATTTCGACACTCGGTGCCGAAAAGGTTAACCCCCACTGCCCTAAGCCATCTAAATCTTAGATTGTTAATTCAGACACAATGGCTGGGCATATAAATGCTGTTAAGCCATATACATCATGTACAAAGTGCAAAGTTTGGCTTAAGACCATACGCTAAGCCAACATCAGATCAACCATGATTTAGTTGCAGTGCATCTTAGCTCTGTGCAAAGCCAGTCTTTGCCTCCAATGATTACATTTCCCTTGGGCTTACTGTCATTGGTGGGCTCACAAAAGAATTTGGCAGGACAGGGATCGCAGGATTCCTTCCCTTCTTCTGATTGGTAGGTTCCCTTTTCACAAGCGACTGGATCCACAGAACCCTTGAGGCAATAAAATCCACGTGGGCACCGGTGGGAAGATGGAGTAGAAGAGACTTGACCAGGTGGGCAATAGAAGCCAGGAGAGCACCTCCCTTCTGGAGCAGTCTTTCCTGCCCCTAAAATAAGCAAGAGCAAGATTCATAAAATTACTCATAGTTTTGATTATGTCGATAAGAAAATCCCTTCAGGTGCACCAAAATTATCTCCCCACCCACCCTCCAATTTAAAACAGTAAATGAAAAGTTTGCACATACCACTGCAGAAATTCCCAGCTGGACACAGTTTGCAGTCTGTGATATCCCATTTTCCACTATGGGGATTGATGGTCCCTGGCATGCATGGAATAGGGATCCCAGTGCCTTGGGGACAATAGAATCCAGGGGGACAGAGGTTTTGATCGGGATGTGAAGAGGACAAGTCACAATAGAAACCAGCCTGACACGTCCCTGCAAAGCAAAATATTTCAGAATGGCAAATGGATGATCTTTATAACATATTGCATTCACCGCAAAGTTCATTGCTTCCAGAATGAGGGTCCTAATCTTAATCCTCTTTGGAAGCCCCATGTTTCAATTTATAAACCTGATAGTCCAACATGGATGTAGAATGTAGAGGTCACAACTGTTGTGTAGTGCAATGGTGAGGCATTCAATAAGTGCCTGGAATCACTCATTGAATTTTTCATGTCTACTTCACTGAATAAATGGCATTGAGAGATCCCTGAAAGCCAACTGAGGAGTATTGGAGAGATAGATGTAGACATTCAGAATTTTAATTTCCCATCAAGAGCTGGACTCCTGTTATCTTGACTTTGCTGTCCCTCCACTATCCATTGCACAAAAACAAACTAAGGCTTCTAATTTAAGAACCAGATTGTCTGCAATGTTCACGGTAAGAAAACGATCATGAAATTGACTTGTTGCGTTCCCTTGGTTGACAGCCACAGACCAGAAGCATAAAATAAAGTTAGAGTTATCCATTTGAAAGAAGAAATAAACTAAATCTCTCTCTTAGACTAACACTTAGTGTAGGAGGAGTGGCAGAACCTAGGGTGGAGTTAAAAGAGGGATCATCCTAGAATCCCTACGTTGACACAAGCACACTAAATCCAACCCACCCCGTGAATTGACTTCTATTGAACTCCAGGTAGGTGCCAACCACTAGTTGAGAAGAAGCCATAGCCTGTTTAGTAATGAATCAGTTTGAATAGACCTTCATGTATGGACCTGGCACCCAGCATGTTTGAACACTTCCCAACAACATTGGTATATTTAAGAAGTACAGAACCTACCAGAAATAGCAGCCAGCCCTTCTCCTTGGCAGAAGCTTCCTCCAGGACAGGGCAAACAGGCATTCTGAGACAACATGCCAGGTAGCGGGAGAAATGTTCCTTTTGGGCATGGGGTGGGTCTGCTGCTACTCAAGGGACAAAAATGCCCTGCAGGACATAAACTTCCAGTTTCATCTTGAACAGGATTGGGTCTCCAGGCCTTCAGAATGCAGTAATAACCAGGCAAACAAGGACCACTTGGACTCACTAAACCTAGAAAAGAAGATTTATGGCAACATATTTTGTTGGCTCCAAAGTTTACAAAGTGAGGAAACTTCTAGCATCTAGAAATTCAGGGAGGTTTTGGTGGGAAACCTATATCTGGGTGTAGGTCCAACCATAGGAAATATGTTTATTGATAAGAAGTGAAGGGTCTAATCCCAAACAGAATAGCTAATGTAAAAGCAAAGTTGGAGTTAGAAGTGATGGTTACACTGGGATGTGTGTGTGTGTGTGTGTGTTTGTATGTATATATGTATATATGTATCTATATCTATTTCTAAATCCATATATCTAAGATAGATTATAGATAGATAGGTAGATAAGTAGATAGGTAGAGATAGAGAGATAGAGATAGATATATATTATATATAGAAATATTAGTTGACAGATGATAGATGACAGACAGACAGATAGATAGATATAGACAAATATAGATTAGATAGATGATAGATAGATAGATAGATAGATAGATAGATAGATAGATAGATAGATAGATAGATAGATAGATAGACGATATAGAGATAGAGATAGAGATAGAGGATATAAATGTAGATATACTAGTAGATACAGATATAGTGGATATATTGTCTCTCACTGTGCACTTCAATCTAACTAATTAATTAATTACATTAATGAATGGAATTCAAGGTCTTAGGCAGAGGTACTATATTCTCCAAACTTCTCATTGGGAATCATCTTCATCATTGTCTTCTTCATCTTCATCACAAAATCATTAATAAACCACCAATGTAGCTTGCAACAAAGCAGCACATTGCAAGTGCAAATCCAGTTATGTCCTTGGACGAAATCAGATTTTGCAGGCCGCAGACCAAGTCTCCTCTCCGATTACCTGGCCTGGCGCAGAATTTGCCCCCAGGACACGGCTCACATTCCCTGAAGCTGCTCAGACGTGTCTGATTACTGAAGGTCCCAGCTGGACAAGGATATTGCTTAGCCGTTTTTGTTCCTGATAGGCAATAGTAGCCCGGTAGGCAGTCTGTGGGGTTGATCACTCCTGGAGAGGTCCTTCTGGAACTCCTGGGATCTCGTGTTTGGAAACTGGGATCACAGAACCTGTCAATAAAGCCAACAATGTTCAATCTGTTTTCATTTTCATTTCCGCCCCCTAAGGATAGGAGTGATCCAAAGCAGTTTATTTATTGGGAGTCACTAGAATAGAAGCCAGGCCACTGGAAGCTCGGTTCTCTGGCCAAACCTGTATTTCATGTGGGTGCCTCAAACATTACGATCATAATTCAGATAGCTCAGTGGTTTTTAACCTTTTCTTCACCATGGACCCCCTTTGAACACCTTTTATGGCCACAGAACATGTCCATAGACTCCCAAAATCTTGACTTAACTCAAGATTTAAATCATAATATTTTTTTCAAGTCTTCAGGGATTCCCTCTGATGACATTGTGGCCCCTCAGGGGTCCAAGGATCACAGGTTCAGAACTACTGATGATAGATCCTAAGAATGGTGAAGGATTGAGGATCTGTGAGATGATTTCAACCCTCCAAATGCTACAGGTTGAATGTTCAAATTGCCTCACAGATCACTGATTCCTAGTAAGCTCATAGAATACATCTGAATTGTCATCATATAGACAATGAGCATCACAATCATTCTAAAATAAGCATAAAAAGCGCTAAATCAAAGGTGTACAACAAAATATCTCGGTTCTCAGAAGAATTCCTTTGACTCTCTTCAGACGTAGCTCGCTAGCCTTCATAAGCGGTCACGATATATCAGAAGGGACAGCCTAAATTGGAAAACAGATAAAAGAATGGAATTACATGGCTCGGCTATTGGATCTGATACATAAAGGCATCTCCTTTGCATGGAAGAAATAAATGGAAAATGCAAACAGCAGTAAGAATAAGACAATATATTTTCTCAATGAGTCTTCCTGATGCATTTGAACAGCTATCATGTAGAATGCAAAGAAGCTGCCTGCAATTTAATTAGACAAGGTTGCAAAATGTATTCCTTACTTTCCTTCAGGGCAGATTTTGCACAGACTTTGGCCCACTTCATCTTGGTATTTACCAGGAGGACACAGCTGAGGTTCTGGACTCCCTTGGGGACAATAGTGACCAAGAGGACAAAGATGGTCTAGAGAGAGAGGAGGGGAGGGAGGGAAAGGGAGGGAGGGAGAAAAGGAGGGTGGGGGGAGAGAAAGGCTTATGACTTTCTTTGACTGAAGCAATCACAACTTTACCAAATTTCAATCCAGCAAGAATCATGGCTTCTAGATTTTTTTTTTTAATGTAAATCCCATTTTTATTATTTTTATAAATAACTTAAAGTGGTGAACACAACTAATCTTCCTTTTCTTCTACAACATCAATTCTGTGAGATGAGTTGGGCTCTTCCAACAATTAAAAAGTAGTCTTCTTTGGGTGTAGAATAATCCCCTACCTGGATTTTGGTCAAATATTGACCCCTCTGGACAGAACCAGCCTTCTGTACACAAATTCTCTGGAAAGGTTTGGCCCTGGAGGGAACAGAACCAGCCTGCTAGGCAGAGATGACAATCCCGGATTGACCGTCCACCTTGGTGGGCTAAGAAAGAACCTATAGAAAGAGACATATCAATCTAACAAGGTCCTTAAAGTCTACATTTTAATTAAATGTGTAGAAACCCATAATTTCAGAAAACAAAGTAGTGCTGCATTCTTTTCTTAACTGACTTCCTTTTGCTTTCTTTGTTCCTTCCTTCCTTTTTTCCTTCCTTCCTTCCTTCCCTCCCTCTCTCCCTCCTTCCTTCCTTCCCTTCCTCCCTCCCTTCCCTATTTCATTGAATTTCATGCCATCAAGAGTGAGCTGAGAAATATAGCAGCACTATCTACTTGCAGCTTTACCTGCCGGGCAAGGAACTGGGGAAGATGTTCCCTGGGGACAGAAGTAGCCTTGAGGACAAATGTCTCCCATTATCCCATCAGTTGGATTGGGTAGAGTAGAGCCTCCAGTACAGTAGTAGCCGGGATCACATGGGCCAGATGGAGCAGCCAATTCAGAAGATGCACAGTAAAAACCTTAAAAGAAAGAAAAAATATGCCCCAGGACCAGTGTCTTCTCAAATCTCTTCCTCATTTGAAGATATATTCTTGCACATTAATCTAAGCTACAATAGACTGCAATTCTATCGGTGTCATTTCAAGGGCATATACACATGCGGCAAAGTCAAACAAGAAATTGTTTCAACTTCTATCCTCAAAACGACGCTATAGGGCACTGCACATCAGAACTAGACACAAAGATAGTCCCCCCCCCCCCGCATGCTATCACTCTACTAAACAACTAATTCCCACAACAGCATCAAACTATTCCCTAAGACTGTATTACTATTATTCTTCTCATTCTTCCTATTACCTATCTTCTCCCACTTATGAATATCACCTTGTTGCTTGTATCTGTACTATTTATATTGTTTTATTTGTTTCCTAGTATGTTTTGATTGCTTATTTAGTAACCTATGACTACCACTAAGTGTTGTATCTTATGATTCTTGATGAATGTATTTTTTTCTTTTTATGTACACTGAGAGCATATGCACCAAAGATAAATTCCTTGTGTGTTCAATCACACTTGGCCAATAAAGAATTCTATTCTATTCTATTCTATTCTATTCTATTCTATTCCATTTCCATTTCCATTTCCATTTCCATTTCCATTTCCATTTCCATTTCCATTTCCATTTCCATTTCCATTTCCATTTCTATTCTATTCCACCTAGATCCAGCTGAGTTACACAACCTCTCTCAGAACCCAATCAAAATGGATCAAAGGAATATTCAACTGCACTGGACAACAATTCCAGTTCAGTTGGGTTGAATATACTTCATTTTTTAAAATCATGCTTTGGTGAGGGCTTCGATTAGATGCAGGGGACAAAGCTGAGGGATATGAAAAGAACGAACCCTAGATCAGAAAGAAGAAAGCAAGAAGCTGCATCGCTTTTGCACCAGGTGTGAAATCTTATGAGAACTTCCAGGATTTTTGCCTCTATGATTCAGACATTGATGACATAAGGTTCTACGCTAGATAGGACCATTCCCCAGGGGTGGGATTCTACAGGCTCACACCTATTCGCTAGAACTGGTTGTTAACATTCTAAGCAGTTCGGAGAACCGGTTATTAGAAGAAATGACTGGCCTAATCCTGTAAGGAAGGCAGGAAGGAAACATTCTGGTGTTGCTTACAGAAACTGCCTCTCTGTTAACCCTTATTACATTCTTGGCAGGACTAGACTTCCTGTCTCAGGAACTTCTCTGGAGTTTTTTTTTTCCTCCTTTGCTGGTACTTTACTTGTGTGGAGTGACCATTCAAAGTTACAATGGCACTGAAAAAAGTGACTTATGACTATTTTTCACACTTACGATTGTTGCAGCATCCCCACAGTCACGAGTGGCCAGGCGAGGAGATGCGTGCCTCGATGTGAGTGATGTTGAGTTGGCCACGCCCAGCCAGTCACATGACCACCAAACCACGCCCACCAACTAAGCCATGCCCACAGAACCGGTTGTTAAAAAATTTGAATCCCACCCCTGCCATTCCCCCAAATGCAAGACACACCTATCCAGCAGGCTGCAGAGTTCTAGAAATCTTCAATTGCAATAGAAGTAAGGCAAAGATGTATAGGGAGGAAAATGTGCTATACTGTGGCTGTGCATACTCCAATCTTATATTCCAAGTGTGGAATCTCATGCTACCTCTCATTTGGAGTGTGAACCTGCTGCTTTGAATGCAAAACAGATTCTTTTAAGGGATTGTGGAAATGTCCTAAGAGCAAAACAGCAGGCTCCAAATACACCCTATTGGATCCCATTGCTCTTCCTTTTTTCATATCTTGGCTATTGGTTCATAAAAACAGAGTGTTGATCTCTTTCCTTGGTTGCTCATCAAATTAATAGCCCATTGTTGAGATCAGACCTTTGGAGATAGAAGTCATCTCAGGACAAATCTACTCAGTTTCTTTCGGTCTAGAGAAAGAAACTTGGACATCCAAGATGTGAATGCCAAGAGTTTCTTGGTGAAACCGAGAAATGCATTTACCTGGACTACAAAGAATGGGAACAGAAGAAGCTTCTGGACAGAATGACCCTGCTTGACACCTTCGAATTAAGTCTGCTTCTGGAATAGAAAAAAAAAATATGTCTCAATTTTGCAGAGCAAACGTGATGAGCATTTTGTGCGACCTAAACATGAAACATTTCACACTCAAACCATTTCAATTTGGCTGCTGAAACAGACCTGCTTAACCATTGCAAAAATGTGATTTTCTCCCCTTTGATTTGTTTTCTGACTTTAATATATATATACATACTATATATATGTGAAAGAGTTGAGGGCTGTTTGGAAACTGAAACAGTGCTTGCTGTGTGAGCAAAAAGGAGACAGCAAGGAGCCTGGGCATGGCTTAGCTCAACTATTCTATACTAAATCTGGTTGTTGCTGAGAAACTAAAACTGAAACTCCTCTCCTCTGCTTGTGTTTTGCATTTGGAAGAGATTTCTTTTCAAGTGGGGAGGAGGAGTAGAACTCCTTAGCATCAGAGCATGTTAATAATAATATACAAAATACGAATGCTCTGATGGTCATTTTGAAAAATCCTTTCTTAATGAGCACTTGGAAACCAAGAGGAACATATGTGCCAAATTTCAAGTTTGTAGGCTTTACGGTTCTGGAGATTTTGTGATGATGTGTGAGTGTATTTCACTTCTATATATATATTTCTTTAGTTGCAAGTCTAGCCATACACACACACACACACACACACATAAGGCTAGACTTGCAACTAAAGAAATGAACCCAGACTGAAGAATTGACCAGACTCAACTCTAGTTTCTGAAATTTCAATAGGTGCTGATGACATGCTTTTCAGCAAACATAATTATCTTCTAAAAACCTGGGAGTGGAATCCTTTATTAACCAGTTTTAAATAATTAGCACCACACTTGGTTGCCTTGAGCATTTTCAAGTTAGTATGATCAGTGCAGAGGTGATTTCCCTGTTCTTCTGTAGGCACAGAGGAATAATACATTCCAATTTTGCTTTCTGGTCAGGGGGCAAAATTTATCTCATCCCTCCCTCCTAAAGATATTAGTGAGAGCTAGTTTTGGTATAGTGGCTAGAACCCAGGACACTCTGACATCCGGTCTTGCCTTAGGCAGGAAACCAGTTGGGTGACTTTGGGCCAGTCATACCCTTCAGCCCTAGGAAGGAGGCAATGGCAAACCTCTTTTGAAATCTTGCCAAGAAAACTTCAGGGATTAGTTCAAACAGCTGGCAAGAGTCAACATGATTCAAAGGCACCCACACTATATTCTGAAATTAACAGAATACAGAATAACAGACTATAACAGAATTGGAAGGGACTTTGGAGGTCTTCTAGTCCAACTCCTGTTCAAGCAGAAAACACTATGCTATTTCAGACAAATTGTTCTCCAATCTCTTCTTAAAAACCTTCAGTGTTGGAGCACCAACAATTTCTAGAAGCAAATTGTGCCACTGATTAATAGTTATAATTGTCAGGAAATGTCTCCTTAGTTCTAGGTTGCTTCTCTCCTTGTTTTATATATATATATATCTGTGTGACATCAATATATCATACATTTTAGTATAGACAAGGTTAATAATACCGATCATATCTCTTAATATCCATATTCACATTAAATCAAAATCCTTCCTTGCTTATTTTCAACATTGCAATACTCTCTCCTAATGCCAACCACCATATCAGTTAAACATGCCAAACGATTTCATTATTCAATTTCCTCCTCAATTTTTTTTAAATAAAAAATTCTCATTTGGCAAGCAGCATGGCTCCAGGTTTCACATCTCAATACAAACACGACCATATTTACCTATTCATTTTGTTTGTTCAATTTCATATCACATTAGCCTTATTAGTATTAAATATTAAACTTTTCCAATTCCAATTCATATTATAACTTAATTCATTCATTAGAATATTCTCATATCTTATTTTACACTATTATTTGAAATTCTCATCTCATTTCTATGTTCATTTCTGTCATATTTGCATAGGTTGCTTCTCTACTTGATTAGTTTCCATCCACTGCTTCTTGTTCTGCCTGCAGGTGCTTTGGAGCAGGGGTCTACAATCTTGGCAACTTTAAGACTTGTGGACTTCAACTCCCAGAATTCCTCAGCCAGATTTGCTGGCTGAGGAATTCTGGGAGTTGAAGTCCAAAAGTCTTACAGTTGCCAAGGTTGGAGACCCCTGCTTTGGAGAATAGTTTGACCCCCTCTTCTTTGTGGCAACCCCTAAACTCAGTAATATTATTACTTGATAATAATTAAAAAAAAAACAATTAAATACCAGAGTGATTTCCTGTAGTTATTGGCTTGCCTGTTGTTGACCCAAGTGGGCAATACCATCCTGGCATGCAGATGCCATCTGGGCTGATCAATCCGGGCTTGGAGCAAAATTTTCCAGAGGGGCATAGCTGGCACTCAGCTACCGTCCTGATACTCAAAATTTCACTATAGGTCCCTCTAGGACAAGGGAACTGGGTAGGAAACTTGGTGTTCTTTGGGCAGTAATGACCTAAAGTGAAAAGGAGATGAGTATTTCCAATTAATTTAGCAAACTGATTCTAAACAAGCCCACTCAGGGTTGATTAAGTCAATATATAATCAGGAATTATGAATAATAAATACAAGAGAAAATTGCAGGAAGGATTCTCCTCTCACTATTCGATTAAAATATGGATCCTCCAAATGAATCTTAAGTAAACTTAGAAGGTAGCTGAGTAAAGTCATGGAAAGGTCGCTTCTTACCCTTACAAATAGAACACTGAACTTGAAAACAAAGTATATCTCCTGAGTTGTGTGACTCCAACTCATGTGAAGCACAAACATCGACTGGCATTCAGTAGAACAAAAACGAATGCATTTCTTTTTGTCCCCATTCATCAGATGAGGTAGAATCAAAAATAAAAGAGGTCAGAGACAAGTTGAACTCTAATTAGGCAAGGACGAATTCCAAGAAACCAGAACCTGACCAGAAACCAATATGCCTACTCTGTAATAATCTTCAGATGAACCCATGGGCCAGTATTTATTGGGACATTGGGAGCATTTTAAGCCTCAAGAGATATTTATGGATCTTTGCTATTTGCTCAACTGAGGGTCACCATCTACAGGACAAAGCTTTCCAAATATTGTTGGCAGGCATCTCCCATCAGCATGACCGGTGGTAAACAATGGTAAAGTTGCAACTCAACATCTGGTGGGTTATGCATTATTCATTTTGCCTTAACATACTAAAACTTTAAGGACCACGGTTTCAATTCTCAGAGAAAGAGTCAAGTCAATATGCAACTAGAAGATCAGTGGAAAGCTAGATCATTGCCATTTTTAAAAGTTAATGGAAGACTTGTGGAATAAGCGGCATGGTGGCTTAGTGGTGAAGATGCCTCCCACTCAGAAGGTTGAGAGTTCAATTCTAGGTTAGTGGCAGATGTTTCTCTTTCCTAGAATCAAAGAAAAAATATCTGCTGCGAACTCTGCATGGCGTCAGGAAGTGCATCCAGCCAGTAAATGCTCAGTTCCATCCAGTTGCCCTAACTCTACCCTGAATTAAGGGATTACAGACTTGTAAAAAAGAAATTTAATGGGAGGATTGTGGAAGGGTGAAACTCACCAGCTGGGCAGTGAGTGTAGTTGGTAGAACCGATATCACAATAAGCCCCTTCTGGGCAATCTAAACATTGATCCATTCCCCAGAAGGGATTAAAATTCCCTGCTGGGCAGGGCTGTGGTCTATCACTCCCCATCACACAATAGTGGCCAGGTGGGCAACGACCGCCTTTGCTGGTGACCTGTAAATAAAAATGAATTCTGTCAGGAGAGAAGAAGCTGAGGATCCTAATGGGAAGCAAAAAGGAAAGGCAAAATTATGCCACGTGGGATTGTTTAATTTAAGCTACTGAGTTGGTTGTTAGGATTAGTGGTGGCCAAACTGGTAGAATAGCACCACTGGTTAGGATCCTACAGTTGATGAAAAAGGGTCTAGGCCAACACACTGTAGCCAACTTCCCATGGCCAACTTGCCACATCCAACTCATTTGTGGACGTCAACTCCCTAAATTCCCTAGACAGCATGCCTGGCTGAGAAATTCTGAGAGTTGGAGTCCACAAGTTGCTAGGTTTAGAGACTCCTGAACTAGATATTAAAATCCACAGGGGAGGTCTTTGAAAAGGGAGACCCTCCTGTTTCCAGGACTATCTGTTGAGCATGGATCATTTCCAGATGATGGACTACTACTTCCCTGCATCAACACCACTAACCAGATCAGGTCTTGGTGAAATGGCTCCTCCGCTGCAATAAAATCCCGAGTCACAAAGACCAGCAGGAGATACAAGTCCTGTTCCATCACAAAAATATCCTGCAAAGAAGCAGAAATTCAGGAGTGTTTCAAGATAGGTGGCTGATGGGGATTAAAGGGCAAAATGAAACAAGCTCTTAAAAACCAAAGACTTCATCAAGACTGATTCCTAAGAAGGTAAGACCACCTGATTTAGGCTGTAAAAATATATATAGTCTACCATGCTTGATGACAATCAGCAAGAATATGACATCAGCAAGAGCCTCGGTGGTGCAGTGGTCAGAGTGCAGTACTGCAGGCTACTTCTGCTGACTGCCAGCTGTTTGCAATTTGGCAGATTGAATCTCCCCGGCTCAAAGTTGAGTCAGCCTTTCATCCTTCCAAAGTGGGTAAAATGAAGACCCAGATTGTTGGGGGCAAGAGGCTGACCCTGTAAACCACTTAGAGAGGGCAGTAAAACAGTATAAAGCGGTATATAAGTCTAAGTGCTATTGCTATTGCCTGCCCAATTGGCAAAAGAAAGCTCAGAACCATATTGGTTGGAAACATGTGGAAGAGGCCATCCTGCAGTGAATAGACAATGACTAAGATGATGATGATGATGATGATGATGATGATGATGATACAGGTAGTCCTCAACTTACAAGAGTTCATTTGGTGAGCTTTCAAAGTTATAACGGCATTGAAAAAAGCGACTTATGACCAATTTTCACACTTAGGACCGTTGTGGCATGCCCATGGTCATGTGATTAACATTCAGCTGCTTGACAACTGACTCCCATTTATGACTGTTGCAATATCCTGCAGTCATGTGATGCCCTTTTCTGACCTTCTGACAAGCAAAGTCAATAGGGAAGCCAGTTTCATCCAACAACCGTGTTATATAACAACGGCAGTGATCCACTTAACAAATCATCATCCTCTTTTAACGACCCCATCATCCCTTGCAGGGTGGAGCCTGGGCAACTGAATAGAGCTTTGTATTTATTGGCTGGATGCCCTTCCTGTTGCCGATGCGGAGTTTTATTCAGCAGATATATTCTCAACGTGCTCAGAGAGAGAAATAGCTGCCTCTACCTAGGATCGAACTCACAGCCTCCTGATCGTGAGGCGAGAGCTCCACCTCTAGGCCAATGCACCACCTGAGTGATTCGCTTAACAAATGTGACAAGAAAAGTTGTAATACTCCCTTAACAAATTTCTCACTTAGCAACAGAAATTTTGGGCTCAATTGTGATCGCAGGTTGAGGACTACCTGTAATGATTAGCAGAGAGGGACCATTTCCTGTATCTTCTGCTGCCACCCAGTAGCATCTACAGAACTTGAAACTGTTGATAACTTATAATGGATCTTAGCCAAAATCAACTTCCAAACTATTTGCAGTCAGAATCATTCTTTTATTGTAGAAAAAGCAAATCAATTCACGTCCATGCTCTCCCCCAGATACACCACTCCTCCAGGAGGTAAACAAGAGAGAGTTCAAAACCAAAACAGAGCATCCTTTATAACTGGTGGGAGGGGAATATGCAGTGATGCATTATGGGACTTGTATGCTTAACCAGTTCGACATTTTACCTTAACAGAAACAGCCTTCAAACTTTCAGCATTCTCTGATGACATCCCATCAGTACAATAAGACTTACATTCCTGACTTCTCCTTCCTTTACCTGCACGACACAGAAGGCAGTCTTCCAACTTGGTATTTCCTGTAGAGTTGCTGTAGAACCCGAGAGGGCAGGGTTGGGGGGTGGCAGACCCTTTTGGACAGTAATGACCTCTGGGACATATATTCCCAAGCAGATCTTTCATTGGGGTTGGGATAGAAGCACCTGCCAGGCAGTAATAGCCCGCTGAACAAGGGCCGGTGACCTGGGCCTGACCTGGGAAGCCACAATAATGACCTGAAACAGAGAAAGTTGAATGATTCAACATTGCATTAAAAAGAAAGGAAGTATATGGCATAGAAAAGAGTACTTGCAACCCAGAATAAAGGGACCTTGGAGGTCTAGTATCTTCTGCTCAAGCGGGAAATCTTATATCATTTCAGACAAGTCTCTTCTTAAAAGCCTCCAGTATTGGAGCACCCACAACTTCTGGAAGCAAGTCATTCGATTGATTCTAACTGTCAGGAAATTTCTCCTTAGTTCAGGGCTGCTTCTTCCTTGATTAGTTTCCAGTGTTCAGTAGAGAAAGAAGATCAATCTGAAAAAAACCTTGCTCCAATGGATTACCATTTCAGATTTGTTCAGTGAAGCTAAACCTGGTCTGAACAATTTCTTACTTGCTTAAATCGCACCCAACACCTCTTTAAGCATTTCCATTAGAATGAATTATAGCATTACAAGACCTACTGAGATATGATTCCTAAAAGCTCTTGAAGGCCTATTCCTAGAAATACAGAAAAAACTATTTGTGGAAACAAATAAAAGATTGTAAGAAGAAATATTATATAAATCAGTTATATATTTAACGTTTTATATAAATGTAGA
Source organism: Bungarus multicinctus (assembly GCA_023653725.1). Lineage (NCBI taxonomy): Eukaryota > Metazoa > Chordata > Lepidosauria > Squamata > Elapidae > Bungarus > Bungarus multicinctus. The sequence continues at coordinate 21,988,504 of CM042837.1, read as the reverse complement.
ATTTACCTTAGCAAAGCTTTCCTGTTATTTAATAGTGTCATTATTAGTATTATGGATTACATTTTTTAATTCATTAGTTTAATAATATATAAATATTATAGCATAGTAAATGAACGAATGTTTCTATTGACTATAGAATAGTGTTTAAACCAATGCCTGAAGAAAAATGAGGATCTACCAAGCTCGACAACAAATGTTTAAAAACTTGGATTAGTTATATACTAATGTTTTATATGTTTGTATTTGTATGTTTTTAATTTTGTTAATAAAATTGTTTTTGTTTTTTTAAAAAAAAGAAATACAGGAAAAACTAACTATTTAGAGTCAATTCTTTGGGTGTGTAATAGAGCAACTCCATTCACTCAATCTGAAGTGCCTACTTGATTATAAATAGTCTTCTTGAGTAGGGGGTTAGACTAGAAAACCCCCAAGGTGCCTTCCAGCTCTGTTATTCTGTTATTATTTTCCTTATTCTCTGCTATTAACCAATTAATAAAAAAGAACGGCAAAATATGAAAGCTCTATTTTCACTCTTAAAATATTTATGTAGAAGAAGGAGCGACAGAGCCTGGAGGTGGAGTCAAGAGAGGAATTAGCCTGAAGTCATTATGTTTCCACAAGTGATCCAAGTCCAGCCTATCTTGAATTGCGTTAACTTTTATCTAGCACCAATTTAGTGCTGACTGTTAGTTGACTAGATTCTTTTTTTATGGTTTAACAACTTTTATTGAGTTATAAGATAAAATAAGATACAAAATATAAAAGTAAACAGGAGAACGGTGGGGAGGAAGAGGGGGAAGAGAAGTGAGGAAAGATAGGGGGAAAAAAAGAAAAAGAAATTGTCTTCTAACTCTCTCTGTTGCAGTAAAATAAAGCATTAGCATCAAATCACCACTTTTTGTTTTTTCATAATAACATAAAGAAACCATTTCTATAAAGATCTATCAATCTAATCGATAAAACCCCAAATCAAAGTTTCTTTCTTTTCCACTTCAAGCACAAAGTTCAGAAGCAGACTCCATCTGGAAATAAAAGCACTTGTATTCTTTTCTTTAATCAAAATAGTCAATTTTGCCATTTCGGCCAACTCCATCAACTAGTTGACTAGATTCTTGTATGTAGCCATGAGCAATAATATTGCATGAGTCAAAAAGAGGGCTGCGAAAATATTTACAGGCCCCTCATGTCGTGGACATAAACTGTTTCAACTCCTTCCCTCAAAATGACACTATAGAGCACTGCACACCAGAACAACTAGACACAAGAACAGCTTTTTCCTGAACGCCATCACTTTGCTAAACAAATAATTCCCTCAACACTGTCCAACTATTTACTAAGTCTGCATTGCTATCACTATTAATCTTCTCATCACTCCTATCATCCATCCTCTCCCACTTGTGACTGTATGACTGTAACTTTGTTACTTGTATCCTTACGGTTTATATTGACTGTTTCCTAGTATGATTTGATTGCCTATTTGTACCCTATGACTATATTAAGTATTGTATCTTATGATTCTTGATTAATGTTTCTTTTTGTAAATGTACACTTATGCACCAAGACACATTTCTTGTGTGTCTAATCACACTTGGCCAATAAAGAATTCATTCATTAATTCATTCATTCATTAATTCATTCATTCATTCATCTTAAATGGAACATGACATTCGGTTCTGATTTTTCACATCTGACAATCTAGGAGAATAAGGTGGATTTGTTCTAGAAAAAACAACAGCACTCAAGTTGAATCTCTTGGCTTTTCTCTTCTTTTCTAGACTTCTAGGAGAAAAAAATCATTCAACAAGTTATCAGTGATTGAGTGGTTTGAAAATACCCACCTGGTGTACATAGAAGGCACAGAGAGAGATTACTGATTCCTATGTTGGGGTTGTAAGTCCCTTGAGGACATGGAAACTGATTTTTGGACCTTGTGCCAGGAGGACAGTAATGCCCAACTGGACATTGGCTGTTGACCAAGGAAGAGGAATTTTGAAGACAAAAGTACCTTCAAAAAAAGAAAGAAAGAAAGACAGCATAAAAAAGAAGAAAGATATTGAATTCCTGGGGCAAACATTTCACCATTTCTCCACACGGCCAAACTCAATAAATAAGAAAGCCCAGTGGTGATTTATTTCCAAAGAGGATTAATATATTCCTGTTTAGCCAAAATGGTTTACAAAAACACTGAAAGTCATAAAAGAAGAGATCTAGTGGGGGTGGCTGGGAACCAGCAATGCAAATCAATATAAAAATGCTAGCAGCGAAGTCTTTGTAGAGCAGAGCTCAAAGGCACTAGAAGTCATGAGATTCAAAGATTTCAAGAAAATAGACTTGAACTTCTGGAGGCTAAGTTAAGAGTTCTGAGAAGGATTATCTCACAAATGGGGAGGTGCCATTTCTAGAGCCTCCATGGCGTATCTCATTTGATGGGGGGTTCAGGGAAGAAGCTTGGAAGATGATCTTACGGTCCCTACAAGAATGAGTGGAAAAAGGAGGAGAAGGTTGATATGCTATTGCTTTTATGTATTTATTTTATATCCCACCTCTTTTATTTTTAAGGTGGAATATCTAATACTCCTTCCTCCTCCTATTTTCCCCACAACAAGAACCCTGTTAAGTGAGCTGGGTTGAGAGAGAGAGTCACTGGATCAAATTCACCCAGTTGGCTCTCTCTCATGCCTAAGGTGGGACTAAAACTCAATTGTCTCCTGGTGATTGGCCCAGAATCAGCCTGCTAGCTTTCATGCCTAAGGCAGGACTAGAACTCAACATCTCCTGGTGATTGGCCCAAAACCACCCAGCTGGCTTTCGTGCCTAAAGCAGGACTAGAATTCACTGTCTCCGGTTGATTGGCCCAAAGTCATCCAGCCACTTTCATAGCTAAGGCAGGACTGGAACTCACCATCTCCCAGTTTCTAGCTTAGTTTCTAGACCACTAACCACTAAACCAAGTAGCTCTTGTTTTGCCCAGAGGAAAAAAACAGTTGCTGTGAGATGCGGACAAATTTAATTTTTCCCCATATTTAAACTATCCCCTAAAACTGCTATTTTTTGCTTGCAAGGGACTTCACAGTGGCCTTTTGATTCATTACCCACTTCAGCATGAATAAGAAACGACCAAAAAGTTAAGGCTGAAATCAAGAGGACACACTAAGTCATACATAATCCCAACTGGGATGTCATCAATATTCCTTCTCCCTTGATAGCCCTTAGCTAGGAGGGGGCTGCTGTGGGTTCGCAGGGGTTCGGGAGAGCCCCTAGCTAAGATTCTGTGCAGTTTGAAGAACCCCCAAATCCCACTCCTGGCTGGCTCCATCCACCCTGCCCCTCCCGTCCCAGGAATCCCCACATGGCCTGTTTTGGATGCAGGTAAGTCCAGGGCACGCATGGAGGCTCAGAAAGGGTGAAAAACGGGCCTCCCAGAAGTTCGCAAAGGCCCGTTTTTGGCTTCTAGAGAGCCTCCGGAGCCCAGGGAGGCTGATTTTGCCCTCCCGGAGGCTTTCCTCGAGCCCTAGGAAGGCAAAAACACCCCCACCCACCATGGAGCAGGAGGCCTACTAGGCCACGCCCACCATGGCCACGCCCACCAGCAATTGGTCAGAGAACCCATTGCTAAAACTTTTGAAGCCTACCCCTGCCCTTAGCAGAAGCAAACATTTTCTCTTATCTATCCCCATTCAACGGGCCACCGCTGTTGACAATGTTCTTCTTTTGCACCGGATGTCATGATTCTCCTTGTCCGCTTACCCTTCGGGGCAGGGAAGGCAGCTGGCTTGCTTCTCCAAATCATTATACCACCCCGCTGGGCAAGGCAGTGGATTAGCTGTGCCTTGAGGACAAAAATATCCTGGAAGAGAAATTGGCCAAGTATTAAAAGCAGCAGGATCCCCTTGTAGCCCAGGCAAGATTGAAGATTAGCACAAAGAGGTTCTTTCTCTCAGAGCAATTTTGAAAAAGGCTTCTGGAAATAATAAAGGTCTGTGTTTATTTTAGGTCAGGACAAAAAAGAAGATGCCACAGACTCTTCTCTAAGAAAAGAGGAAATCGTGCTGCAGAGCATTAATCTAAAGACCTGGAAAGAAGAACAAAAGTATCTGAGAAAACACTGTATTTTTCTTCTCAGTTTAATTCTTTGGAAGAGAAAAATGCAACCAATAAGGACATGCACACCTATACATACAATTTTTTAAATATTCCACCGATCACTCATTTCAGGAGGTTTGGATTGGATTTTTAACACAATTTAAAAAAGGGATTTTCTTATAATCCTACCTCGAGATGCTAAGGACTGAATCTTTGCCCTTCTGAGGACATGCTAACCTACTGAGATCTGACCCAGATTTTGCCTGGGGAAATAGATCATTATCTGAATATTAAACCATCACTCATAGAGTTATAATAATCATTCCATAATGGCAGGTGTTGTACTGAAGTAGGAAATGCAAGTTTGCTGCTTTCCTCTTTTAAAACACACAGAGAGACACAAAAACACCCAGAAATGGAATCTGTTGTGGCATAAAGATGTGTTCTCCTTTATAAAGTGAATGGAAAGGCTTAACCCTTTGTTTCAGAGGCAGAAGAAACCAGTGAACAATGAAGAGATGCAACCAGGTGGGGCTTCTAAACTAAGGAATGTCTTCATAAGACCAAAGTTCCTGAGAAATTGATGCTAGAAGTATCAACAAGTGAAGAACTGAATTATAAAGTCACTGAGAAATCTGCAGGGACTCAGTATTGATTGAATGGGGAGAGGTTCTCCAAGTTTTGAGAAATTCCAGTTTAGTTTCTCTTCCCAATCATCCTTTGATCTGTGTTGTAATAACCATATTCTTTTAGAAAGAAAAAAGTTGTGGCTAAATGGTTGAATGCTAGAAACAGAAGTTCTCCAGAACTTCTCATCAATAGATAACAAAAGGCCATTTCAGTCCAAACTGAAGCTTATCAAAGACTCAAAGGATAAGAAAAGTATCCTGAATAAAAAAAATAATATATATATATAACAAATCTCTGGAAAATTCAAAACATATGTAAAAATGCAGAGCCAATTTGGTGTAGTAGTTAAGGTGTTGGCTCAGAAACCAGGAGACTGTGAATTCTAGTCCCACATTAGGCATGAAAGCTTACTGGATAATTTTGGGTCAATTGCTAGAAGATTGTGAGTTCTAGTTCCATTTTCGGCACAAAAGGTGGCTTAGGTGACTTTGGGCCAATCACCAGGAGTTGATAAGTTCTAGTCTCTAAAGCTCTAAAGAGAATCATTAAAACTGCCCAGAATATCATTGGGCTCCAGCTACCAGTACTGGGTGACATCTTTTCATCTCACTGTTTGAGGAAGTTGCACAACATTTCAGAGACTCTTCCCATCCTGTTCACAATCTTTATGAACTGTTGCCTTCTGGCAGAAGATTCAGACCAATTAAAACTCGGATCACATGTTTTCTGAAACGTTTTTATCCCAGAACTATAATTGCACTTAACAATGAATTTAAGGACCATCATCAGTGAGCTGTTGGACAGTGTTACTTGGTCTGTTGTGTGGATGCTTATGTGTTTTTAGGGGTGGGGGAATTTTGGCGGGGGGTGTTATTTGAAAATTGTCATGTGGGTGTTGCATGTTGGGTCTGGTCTCTGGGTGTTGTGTGAATTTCATTGGAGGTGTATACTGTGTATATATGTACAATGATAATAAAGTATTTCTATTGTCTCACCTTAGGCATGAAAGCTGGCTGAGCAAGTACTCTCAGCCCAATCAATTCACAGGGTGCTTCTTGTGGGGAAAATAGAAGGAAGAAGCAGCATTTCTGCCTTGAGTTAATTATAAAAATAATAAAGGTGAAATAAACATCTTATAAATAAATATACCTTGGGGACAAGGTCCTCCACTCTGGCTTGCGGTCAGTGGGTTGGAGACCATTGAGCCTAAGATACAGAAGAACCCTTCTTGACATGGTCCGGTGGAGGCTGCCAACCCAGGAGTGTTGCAGAAGTGGCCTGGCAGACAAGGGGAACACTCGACCTGTCACAGAGTAAGAACATCTTTGAGGTGATTTTCCAGATGAAGTTCAGAATGTTCATGAGAGGGAAAACCCTTTTCAAAGATGTCTCTTCAGTTAGAAATATCTGATTTTTAAACACAAAGGAGATGACCTTCCCCGTGTACCTTTGAAACTACAGCATGTATTACAGCACCTTTGAAAGCACACCAAGAGCTCAATTTTCCAAAGTTGTAATTCCCCTTACTTTAAAACTGCATTGTCTCAACATTCTCTTAGCCTGTTTTTAAGAAATCAAAAAGTTTGGGTTGTATGAGTTACACTGATTATTTGTTCACTCTTGTCGTCTTACAATGAAAATCTGAATGGAAATTAATTCTTCTTTATGCATTTTGACCTGGACTTTGACATTGTACTATTCTGGTTCTTGTTTATTTAGGTGAGTGGTTTATCTGCCGATGTGTGTTTTGCAATAGAAATATAGAGCACATATAAAAATAATATATGGAAATAACAAATTAGGACTGAGATTCTTCTCTGAATCAACCATAAAGGTGGTATAGAGAGAGAAATAATCTCTACATACATCTACATACCATTCAAAAAGAGACAGTTGGAAAGCTAAAAGACCAGAACAGCTCCTGGCCAGCAATCAACACCCAGATTGATAAACTGGTAGCAAATAATACCTCAATAAAAGTAGTAAACGATACCTCAGTTAAGGAACTACTAACTCAGTAAAACATAGCCTAATGAAGGAAACATAAAGAACACTTCTACCAACACTGACAGAGTAAGCCACTAGTAAATAAACAGAGAGCAAACCCTTGTAGCACTGATGATGTTACTTAATGGGATAATGAAAGGAAAACAGGAAAACAAGGACTCTCAGAGAACACCAAGGATCCCATAATTCAACCCTGAGCTTCAAGTATTCTCTTCCTTGTGATAGATAGTTACAGTTTTAGAGGGGAAACTTTTTTTGAAACTTATGTTCCTTAGAGATCAAGGTTAAATCGGCTACTTAAGAAAAAACAACAATCTTCTTGCATTGGCCTTACCTCTGAATGTAACCTCGATTCAGCAGCAAATGTTCCCACCGGACAAGGATTGGGAATAATGGTACCCCTTGGACAGTAAAAGCCAGAAGGGCATGGGCCAGCCTGAACTGTGATGGAAAAGAGAGGAGAGAAAGGGCAGAGAAAAACTGTATTGCAAACAATGGCTTCCTTGCTTTGATTTTCTAATTTAACACTCAACATTTGGACTTCTAAGCAGGAGTGGGATTCAATTTTTTTAACAACCGGTTCTGTGGGCGTGGCTTAGTTGATGGGCATGGCTTGGTGGTCATGTGACTAGCTGGGCGTGGCCAACTCAACATCACTCACATTGAGGCATGCATCTCCTCGCCTGGCCTCTCATGACTGTGGGGATGCTGCAACAGTCGTAAGTGTGAAAAATGGTCATTAGTCACTTTTTTCAGTGCCATTGTAACTTTGAATGGTCACTCCACATAAGCAAAGTGCCAGCAAAGGAGGGGAAAAAACTCCAGAGAAGTTCCTGAGACAGGAAGTCCAGTCCTGCCAAGAACGTAATAAGGGTTAATGGAGAGGCAGTTTCTGTAAGCAACACCAGAATGTTTCCTTCCTGCCTTCCTTTACAGGATTAGGCCAGTAATTTCTTCTAACAACTGGTTCTCCGAACTGCTTAGAATGCTAACAACCGGTTCTGTGGGCATGGCTTAGTTGGTAGCCATGGCTTGGTGGTAATGTGACTGGGTGGGTGTGGCCTACTCAATATCAGTCACATCGAGGCATGCATCTCCTTGCCTGGCCTCTCATGACTGTGGGGATGCTGCAACAGTCGTAAGTGTGAAAAATGGTCATAAGTCACTTTTTTCAGTACCACTGTAACTTTGAATGGTCCCTCCACACAAGCAAAGTACCAGCAAAGGAGGGGAAAAAAACTGCAGAGACATTCCCGAGACAGGAAGTCTAATCCTGCCAAGAATGTGATAAGGGTTAATGGAGAGGCAGTTTCTGTAAGCAACACCAGAATGTTTCCTTCCTGCCTTCCTTACAGGATTAGGCCAGTAATTTCTTCTAACAACCGGTTCTCCGAACTGCTTAGAATGTTAACAACCGGTTGTAGAGAAAAGATGTGAACCGGTAGAATCCCACCCCTACTTCTAAGCTTTCCTTCGTATGCCTTCACTTCACCCAACTAGATTCTTCCCCAAACCCCACAAACGTTAACCTTAGACTGTCTACTGTTGACCTCACCCCTTTCGTAAGAGGCCTGCAGGGACCATGCATAAGCGCACCAATTATGCCTACCATCCCTGTCCTATTGTTTCTTTTTATTCTTATACGTATCTATCTCATGTATTCAAAACTATGTTTATACTTATACCTGTTATCTTGTAAGCGATTGACAAATCAAATAAATAAAATAAAATAAATAATAAAAGATGGAACAAGAACAGGACAATATTTTGACCCAACCCCGTTACTAGCAAGAAAATCTCAAACAAATGCAGCAACTCAAACCTTCACAGCTTTAATCTACAAATGAATTTCTTTGTAGATAAAAAATGGCTTGCAGCCAATTAGTCCAACCAGAAAAGCCTTGGCAGAATTCTTCAGATAATCCGGAGTCTCTACACACAATGCTGGGTCCTTAGAACATTTTTGCTTTCTGCAAAAACATAAACCTTTTGAAACCAGGCTTATATATCATCCTGGAGGGAGGGGCCATTACGTTGCATCCTTATTCCTGAGTTGCCTGTGCTGCTCCAGCTGTTCTCTTCTACGAATCATCCTGCACTCATGCACACTTAGCACAGTCTCCTCAGGAACCTCCTTATCACTGCTGCCAGCCCTCACAATCCCTGAAGTGGACTGTGCAGCAGTCCACTCCTGATGGTCCCAGCCCCTCATCTGAGTCCTTGCTCTCGTCCACCGTCCGCACCTACTACCGGCTAACCACAACAGACAACCACTTAGGGGGGGACCAATACAGAAGCCTTCCAAACAAGAGCAAGACTACCATTGAGTTGGGCATTAGGGTTGGGACGATCTGAGCCTTGAGTGCAGTAAAATCCTTCCCAGCATTCTCCCGTGACATCTGTTGCATTGTGGTACAGGCAGAACTTCCCGCCATCACAGACTTGGCATTCAACCAAGCTTCTTATTCCTTGGACGGGGTTGTAGGTCCCTGGAGGGCAAGGTTTCCAGTCCAAGCCTGTTCCTTCTGGGCAGTAAAAACCTAGAAGAAAAATGTGGAACTGTCTAAATAGACATCAGTTAATACCTTTATGTCAATACCTTTACTGTTTTTATAGATGCATGCACCATGCATGCAACCATGTGAATCTATGTGGAGAAAGCATCCGGGAATGAATATGGATTTTGGAGATACAGGTGAGCATGCAACTCTCCAATATATGATCAACAATTGAAATATTTCAATTGGTGATGAATGTTTGTGTGAAATATACTAGCTGTGTTGCCTTTCTTGAGTCTCATAAGCTATGGATGAAGATACATTATGTAATCAAATTTACCTTCATATGACACTGCTTCTATCTATCTATCTATCTATCTATCTATCTATCTATCTATCTATCTATCTATCTATCTATCTATCTATCTATCTATCTATCTATCTATCTATCTATCCTCTGCCCCTGTAGAGAGGACTGTAAAGCACTGTAAAGTGGTATATAAGTCTATAAAAGTGCTATTGCTATCTATCATCTATCTAATCTATTTATCAAAATTTTATGCCATCTAAAATCTGAAACTCTTTGGGTGGCTTAAAATACAGCAATTACTGACAACTTAAGAGTTATTTAGAGGGCAAAATGAGACAGGTGAACAGAGGGAATTGAAAGGGATTGCAAATAAAAATATCTTCATTTTACTGATTACTTTGGGAGTTCTCTCATTTGTTTCCCAGGAATTTCAAACTGAATAAGCCTGTTGACTCACAGAGAGAATGAAAAGAGGAAATCTTTTCATATCTATAAAAATGCAGAAACATCATAAGGGATAGAAATCTCCTTTTCAAGAAAGAACCACAGTGAGGAAAGTGTGGATGTAAGGATTCCTGCAGTGCAGGGTTCCAATAGATGAAACAGGTTTGCCCGCTAAAAAACTCACCTTTGGGACATAACTGTGGCAAATGACCAGGTATACAATACTTCCCTTCTGGACACGAGGGGCACCGTTCTTTTCCATGGGTCTCTGCCATGTAGGTGCCAGGAAGACAGGGAGTTGGGACTTCACTGCCTGAGGGACAGTAGTGACCTTCAGGACAGGGGGCACCTGAAATCCCATCAATGGGTCTTGGGGTGGTAGATCCTGCAAGGCAATAAAACCTACCAAAGTAGCAAGAGAAACAAATATTGATTAATAACATGGGAGGGTAAAGTCACTTGCAGTTATGAAAAAAAGGAGTCCACCAACGGGGCCATGTCAAGAAGGATTCTGCTGTATCTTGGGCTCAATGCTACCCAAGCCATTGACCACAAGCCAGAGTGGTGATCCTCAAGACTGATTGATTGATTGATCGATCCATCATTCATTTGTTCGTTCATTCATTCATTCATTCATTTATTTGCCTTTTATCCTACCTTTATTACTTTCATAAGTATCTCAAGATGGCAAGCACACATAATTCTCAATGTCTATGGAGATTCTCCATCAATCCAGGTCATGGTTGTCCCAAAGGTGCTTTTTTTTCAAGGGGCAACTGGACTTTCTGGTTTTTCTTTGAAGAAGCTTCTTGGATGAGAAGCTTCTTCAGAGCTGAAGAATCTTCTTGGATGAGAAGTGAAACCAGAAAGTCCAGTTGCCTCTTGAAAAAGCACCTTTGGGAGGTATATAATGCTCCTTCCTCCTCCTATTTTCCCCACAACAATAACCCTGTGAGGTGGGTTGGACTGAGAGAGAGGGACCAGCCTAAAGTCACCCAGCCAGCTTTTGATGCTTAAGATGGGACTAGAATCCATAGTCTCCTAGTTCTGTGATGGCGAACCTATGGCATGAGTACCAGAAGTGGTACGCAGAGCCACTTCTGCCAGCATGTGAGAGGTTGCCCGGAAGATCCCCACTGAGCATGTGTGTATGCCCCCCTCCAGCCAGCTGACTGTCAAGTATCTACCGCGCATACACGGGAAAAAACATGTGCATGGGAGATATGCATGCATGCGCAGAGGCATGCGACATGCAGGAGGGTTGTATGCACATGTGCAGAGGCATGCGGTGTGTGTGGGGGGTCCTGCACATATGTGCAGGGGGGCAGGGGGAGTCGCACATGCATTGCATCATGGGTCCAGGCACACGAGCGCACACACTTTTGGCATGCAACGTGGAAAAAGTTATCCATTACTGTCCTAGTTTTTAGCCTGGTGCTTTCACCACTAGACCGAACTCATTAGGGATCAGAGAGAGTTAAGAAATAATTTGCAGAGGAATGGATAAGATAAGGGAAAGGGAAAGGAAAAAATACAGCTTGGCAGTTAGTATCCGGGGTGGGATTCAAAATTGTTAACAACCGGTTCTGTGGGCATGGCTTATTTGGTAGGCGTGGCTTGGTGGTCATGTGACTGGGTGGGTGTGGCCTATTCAATATCACTCACTTCGAGGCACGCATCTCCTCGCCTGGCCTCTCACGACTGTGGGGATGCTGCAACAGTTATAAGTGTGAAAGATGGTCATAAGTCACTTTTTTCAGTGCCATTGTAACTTTGAATGGTCACTCCACACAAGCAAAGTACCAGCAAAGGAGGGAGGAAAAAAAACTCCAGAGAAGTTCCTAAGATAGGAAATCTAGTCTGCCAAGAATGTAATAAGGATTAAGAGAGAGGCAGTTTCTGTAAGCAACCCCAGAATGTTTCCTTCCTGCCTTCCTTACAGGATTAGGCCAATAATTTCTTCTAACAACCGGTTCTCCGAACTGCTTAGAATGTTAACAACTGGTTCTAGCGAATAGGTGCGAACCGGTAAAATCCCATCCCTGGTTAGTATCTGCAGCTGAATCTACTGTTTGATTATATCACATATACTGTATGTAGACAAAAATATCCACATTCATAAATTAAAGGGGAAAATGTATCTGGCAGAGATTGTATTCAGCAGGTTCTGACCAGTTCTGGAGAACCAGTAGCAGTTAGTAGTTCAGAGAACCAGCAAGTACCACCTCTGACTGCCCCTGCCCCCATCTATTCTCTGTTTCCCAAGTCCCAGCTGATTGGCTGGGTCTTCTTTGGTTGCCCTGCCCAGGAGAACGGAGCTGGAAAGCAGGTTAGTGGGTGTGGGGAGGGAATGGAGATTTTACAGTATCCTTCCTCTGTCATGCCCACCAAGCCACACCACTCCCACCAAGCCATGCCCACAGAACTGGTAGTAAAGTTTTTTGAATCCCACCACTGGTCTCTGGTACATACCCTGCATCACAGTGGCCAGATGGGGACACAAGGCCAGTGCTATTGCAGTAATAACCTCCAGGGCAAGACTTGCAACTCTGGATATCTGGGTTCCCATCATCTCCAGACCATTTTCCAGCTGGGCAGGTCAAGGGAATGAGAGCTCCTAGAAAGAGAGCGATGATGGGTCCATTTGACTAAAGAAGAAGAGACATTTGAAGGAGCCAAACTGAAGGAGAGGTTGCTGTACCTGAAAGGCAGTAGTGCCCAGCAGGACAAGGCTGTCCAGATACTCCATCGGTTGGGTTTGGAACTTGAGCTCCACCTTTGCACCAAAATCCTGCAGCACATTCACCTAAACATAAAAGAAAATCTACCTTCATCATCCAGGATGACCCAACAACGGAGACAGGTGTCCTCCACACAGTCTCATGATGTTGTCCCTTGCAGGGAGGGCATGAAGATGATGTTGGCTGGAAGGTCATGGAAACTGAAGCCCATCACAGCTGGAACATGCCAGGTTGAAGGAAATTGATATAGTTGAGGGATGGGGAACAATGGCTCTCCAGAGTTGCAGGACTACAGATAGTCCTTGACTTACAATCATTCATTTAAAATAATTTTGATCATTCAATATTATAATAGCACCAAAAAAAAGTGACTTATTGACCGGTCCTCACATTTACAACTTGGGATTTACAAATCCCAAGGTCACATGATCAAAATTTGGGCACTTGGTATAACTGGTGTGTATTTACAATGGTTGCCATGTCCCAAGGTCACTATCTCTGACTTTCCCAGCTGGCTTTCAACCAGCAAAGTCAGTGAAGAAGCCTGGATTTGCTTAATGATTGCATGTTTCACTTATCTGCAGTGATTCCCTTAATAACCATGCCAAGAAAGAAAGGTCATAAAATTGGGCACAGGTCACCTAACAACCGCCTTGCTTAGCAATGGAAATTCTGGTCTCAATTCTGAACATAAGTCAAGGCCTACTGTGATGATCCGGGGCGTGGCACAAAAACAACAGACAAAAATAGATAAAGTCCCTTTAATACCTCCAACTTGGCCCACAATGTCGAGTTATCATCGGCTGAAGAAAAAACTCTCCCAAGAACAGTTTTTAAAGGGAAGAAATTCCATCTGTACCCAAATTACATATAAATTATACATAAAAGCCAACACAAACCACGCTGCAGCAATTAACGAGACACGTCAGGATAAGGAATTGAAGACTTCAAAAGATACCGAAACACAAACAGTTGGGAGGACGTCAGCACCCAGATAAGACTTGACAAACCAAAGTAATTAATGCTTTGCTTCCAGCAACTTTGCTGTGTGTAGTTTGCCTTTTTAAACAGTTTTCCCAGCTGCAGCCAATGAAGGGGATCAGGGCCCTTTCCTCCCCCATAAACCATGCAACTCATGTTGGTCCCTTATCCGTTCCTCCCTGTGTGCCCTAGGATGAAGAGGGAGTGGGACTGGGTTTTCCTCTGAATGTTCAGCCAGACTGTGCCCTTCCCCAGTTTCCTCCCCAGCCACCAGAGCCTCCCTGTCAGCTGTTCCACCTCTCTCTTGGAATCAGATTCCAACAGAGGCATGACACCTACCTATACTAATGTTAATCACTCTGCACATTATGTTACCATGCTAAGATGTGAAATTCAACAACTTGCAAAGAGCCAGTTCTTCATTTCTGGCACAGAGCAAATAAAATATGGTGCCTAAAACATTAATGCTAACCTTAATATCCACCCTGGATTTCTTTTCCTCCTTACCTGTTGGTCCTGCCAATCCAAGAGATGAACAGTATTTCCCTGGTGGGCAGTTTTGACACTCCAGAATGCTTGTTAACCTTGGTTTGGCTCCGAAGGTCCCCAGGGGGCAGCTGTACTGTGCGGACCGCTGTGTCCCTAGGGGGCAGTAATAGCCTTGCGGGCAAGGGTAGAGGGTGTAATTGCTGACAGGTCCTTTCTGACTATCACAGTAATAACCTGAAACAAGGAAGTAGAGAATTGAAGCTGGACACTGATTGAGTGTAATAGGAGAGAAGAAGTCAGCAGTTATTTTTCAGCCATAGCTGAAGGTCTTGGATGCCAAACATCTCTTGAACTGAGATCTAAACATCTCCTTCAAGATTTTCAAGATCTTCTTCCTAGTAGAAGATCTTCCTTACCTTCCTGGTAGGGCCACTTCAGAGGTGGCACTTAGTAGGTTCTGACCGGTTCTGGAGAACCAGTAGCAGAAATTTGGGGTACTTCAAAGAACCGGCCAATCCCATCTCTGACTGGCCCCGCCCCCTTCTATTCTCTACCTCCCGATTCCTAGCTGATCGGCTGGGTCTTCTTTGGTTGCCCTGTACAGGAGAACAGAACTGGAAAGCAGGTTAGTGAGGTGGGGAGGGAATGGGATTTTGCAGTATTTTCCCCTGCCACATCCACTAAGCCACACTATGCCCACCAAGCCATGCCAGGCCCATCAAGCCACGCCCACAGAACCGGTAGTAAAAAAAATTGAATCCCACCACTGGCCCACTTACCTTCCTTGCATTCTCCAGTGGGGATCATCAGTCCAGAACCTTCACAGTAAAACCCAGGAGGGCAGATTTGACAGTCAGAAACCGTACTTTGGCCAAATCGATTTGAGAAAGTTCCTGGTGGGCAGAGGCTTGGCGCTGTAGACCCCACAGCTGTGGAAAAAAAGGGGGTTGCAAGAAACAAGAGTTAAATAGACATTAAACCTGAATTCTACACTCTCCCTCTATCAAGGTTCTGGCTCCAGATACTCCTGTCCAGATCTGGAACAGAAGAAAAAGATGCTAAATAACAATATGATGTGCCATTTTTTAAAATACTATCCTTTATTCAAAGGTGGTGGGGAGTTTTTCCCCTGCAGCAAAAGCAGATTATAGAAAAGACTGTGCTGCAAACCTCAGAATATATATGGTAATATGAAGGTGAGGTAATATATAGGGACGCAGTGGCTCAGTGGATAAGACGATGAGCTTGTCGATCAGAAAGGCCAGCAGTTCGGTGGTTCGTATCCCTAGTGCCGCATAACGGAGCGAGTTCCCATTCCTTGTCCCAGCTTCTGCCAACCTAGCAGTTTGAAAGCATGTAAAAATGCAAATAGAAAAATAGGGACCAGTTTGGTAGGAAGGTAACAGCAATTCCGTGCGCCTTTGAAGGCATTTAGTCCTGCCGGCCACATGACCACAGAGACGTCTTCGGACAGTGCTGGCTCTTCAGCTTTGTAATGGAGATGAGCACCGCCCCCTAGAGACGGAAACAACTAGCGCGTAGGTGCGGGGCAGAGGTGGTATTCAGCAGGTTCTGACTAGTTCTGGAGAACCGGTAGTGGACATTTTGAGTAGTTCGGAAAACCGGTAGCGGAAATGTTGAGTAGTTTGGAATACCACTCTGACTGGCCCCGCCAACCCCATCTCTTCTCCCGAGTCCTAGCTGATCATCTGGGTCTTCTTTTGTTGCCCTGTACAGGAGAACAGAGCTGGAAAGCAGGTTATTGGGGTGGGGAAGGGAGATTTTGCAGTAATCTTCCCCCTGGAGTGGGGAGGGAATGGGGATTTTTGCAGGATTCTTCCTCTGCCACACCCACCAAGCCACGCCCACCAAGCCAAGCCACACCCACCAAACCACGCCCACAGAACCGGTAGTAAAATATTTGAATCCCACCACTGGTGCAAGGGGAACCTTTACCTTTATGAAGGTGGGAGGAAAATAAATAATCATTGCCCTGCACATATGGTGGCTTTGTGGGAAACTGCACTTCATGGAGACCCTTCTGTTATAGAATGACCAGAATAATCCTGATTTTAATAGAAGAGTCCTAGGAGACCAGGTACATGTCCCAAAATAAAGAAAGGCCACAATTCCCAGAGGTATGTAAGCAATAGCATGCCCATGTAAGCCACGGATAGAAATCCCTTGCTCATTTTCCCAAGATAATCCAAACCCAGAGTATAAAAATCCAGACAAGTACCAGGTGACATCAAGGAGATATTACTACATTTCTTAGCCATCATCTGTCATAGCAACTCCAGGTTTTGCAACCCAGATAACAGATAACAGGTAATCAGAGTTGGAAGGGACCTTGTAGGTCATCTAGTCCAACCCCCTGCCCAAGCGGGAGACCCTACACCATTTCTGACAAATGGCAGTCCAGTCTCTTCTTGAAAGCCTCCAGTGATGAAGCTCCCACAACCTCTGAAGGCAACTTGTCTTCCATCGGTTGATTGTTCTCACTGTCAGAAAGTTTCTCCTTATTTCCAGGTTAAATCTCTCCTTTTGTTCAGTTTCCATCCATCATTCCTTGTCTGGTCTACAGGCACTTTAGAAAATAGCTTGACCCCTTCCTCTCTGTGGCAGCCTCTCAAATATTGGAAAACCACTATCATGTCTCCCCTGGTCCTTCTCTTCATTAGACTAGCCATACCCAGTTCCTGCAACCATTTGTTGTATGTTTTAGCCTCCAGTCCCCTAATCATCCTGGTTGCTCTTCTCTGTACTTTTTTAAGAGTCTCTACATCTTTTTTATAATGTGGTGAACAATACTGGATGCAGTACTCTAGGTGTGGTCTTCCTAAAGCTTTATAGAGTGGTATTAGATAGTTTCATACAAACTGTTCCCAGCCTAATACTTGAAGTTATGGCTTAATTAATCAATGTGTACAATTGTATAAATGAATCCTGGTTAATTTATTCATTAATCCTAGTCCTGGTTCTTCATTTTGGAAATCTGATCACTTTAAATATCTAGGCAAGTGATAATGCAACTCACGGCAATATGTCCCCGGAGGACAGATGTTGCCCGCAATCCCATCAAGTGGCCGGGGAGAAGAAGACCCTAAAATGCAATAAAATCCAGCAGCGCATTCTCCGCTTGGAGCTGATAAACCTGGGGAAGAAGCAGGAAAGAAGAGAAACAGAAGCTTACGGTGGTTTTTAGTATTAACTTGCACAAATATTAGCAAAGAAAAGGTAAATCGGTAATAAACTGAGAGAGAGAGGTCAGCTAAGCCACTAGTTGATGCATCCTATGAACCAAGATTTACGGAGCAGGATTGTAAAGTCAAAGGAAAAAATGGTGCTGTGGCCTAGAGGTGAAGCTCTCGCCTCACAATCAGGAGGCTGTGAGTTCGATCCCAGGTAGAGGCAGAGAGGTATTTCTCTCTCTGGGCACAATGAGAATTTATCTGCTGAACAAAAATTCCGCATTGGCATCCAGCCAGTAAACACTCACTTCCATTGAGCTGCCCAGATTCCAACCCAATGCAAGGGAAAATACTAGGGATTAAAAGATAACAATAAATAAATAAATAAATTGTAAAGTTAAAGAGAGTCAGTTTGGTCTACTGGTTAAGGCACTAGATTACAAACTGGGAGACAGTGATTTCTAGTCCTGCCGTGGGCACAAAGGCATCTGGGTAACTTTGGGGCCAGGCCCTCTCCCTCAGTCCTAGGAATGAAGCAATGACAAACCACTTCCAAAATCTTGGCAAGAACATTGCAAAGACTCTCCAGGCAATCACCAAGAGTCAACACGAACTCAAAGGCACACACACAGTGTGTAAATACAGCGTGTATCTGGGGTTCTTTACATATTCAATATATTCTGCAACAAAGAGTGGGGATGGAATCAGAAATCCCATGCATTTAACCAACCAACCCATCCACAATATTGAACTGGTCTTTGTGATTACTGTCCTCCCAACCCACCCTTGATGATAAGTCATCTAACTCTTCCTTCAATAACTCAGTGCCAACTCCATTGATGTTTGCGCAATAGTCACTTGTGTTTAAGTACAATCCATTGCTTAATTGATTGCCAGATGGCTGGCTGACAAAAATGACAATAAAATATCAGGATTAACGATGCACGAAACTGTATATCTGGATATCAGGAGTAATGAATTAGAAAAACAATTATAAGACAACTTGCAAATTTCCTCACATCTGTATTCTGTCATAAACTGTGACTGCAAGCTCTTTGGAGCAATTGTTCTTATGGTCAGAACTTGATGGAGGATCTAAGAACAGGCAATGGCTTTCATATGACACAAATCTTTCCAGGTACTTAAAGAGAGTGATGTGATGAGTCTTATCTTCTGAAGGCTAAACACCCCAAATCCTTCAAATTCTTTGTATAAATTTTAATTTCTGATGGAAGGAAATATTTAGAGCTCAGGCTGAAACTATAGGATCCTTGATGCTCTCTGAGCTTGGTTGTTTTCTTGCAGACATTTCATTACATAATGAGGTAACATCATCAGTGCTAGAAGGGAATGGGGATTGTGGAGTAGAGAAGGAGGGTGCTATCTAACTGGCTAATAAAGTGTCTGCAAGAAAACAACCAAGCTCAGAGATCATCAAGACTCCACAATTTAATTTCTTTAATCAGCCTCATGACTCATCTCTGAACCTGCTCCAGACTATCTTAAAACTTGACCATTATTGGACAAGGTATGCTAATTGAGGCCTCGCCTAACATAGAATAAGGTGAAACATTGGGTTCTTGCCGGTGGTGGGATTCAAAAATTTTTACTACCGGTTCTGTGGCCATGGCTTGATGGGTGTGGCGTTGTTTTGTGGGCATGGCTTGGTGGGCGTGGTAGGGGAAGGTTACTGCAAAATCCCATTCCCTCCCCACCCCACAAGCTTGCTTTCCAGTTCTGTTCTCCTGTGCAGGGCAACCAAAGAAGACCCAACTGATCAGCTGGGACTTGGGAGGCAGATAATAGATGGGGGCGGGGCCAGTCAGAGGGGATATTTACCAGTTCTCCGAACTACTCAAAATTTCTGCTACTGGTTCTCCAGAACTGGTCAGAACCAGGGGTGGGATTCTACCTATTCTACCTATCGCACCTATTCGCTAGAACTGGTTGTTAACATTCTAAGCAGTTTGGAGAACTGATTGTTAGAAGAAATTACTGGCCTAATCCTGTAAGGAAGGCAGGAAGGAAACATTCTGGAGTTGCTTACAGAAACTGCCTCTCCGTTAACCCTTATTATGTTCTTGGCAGGACTAGACTTCCTGTCTCTGGAACTTCTCTGGAGTTTTTTCCCCCTTGTTTGCTGGTACTTTGCTTGTGTGAAATGACCATTCAAAGTTACAAGGGCACTGAAAAAAGTGACTTATGATCATTTTTCATATCTACGACTATTGCAACATCCCCACAGTCACAAGAGGCCAGGCGAGGAGATGCGTGCCTCGATGTGAGTGATATCGAGTTGGCCATGCTCAGCCAATAATATGACCACCAAGCCACGCCCATCAACTTAGCCACGCCCACAGAACCGGTTGTTAAAAAATTTGAATCCCACCCCTGGTCAGAACCTGCTGAATACCCCCCTTGGTTCTTGCATATACAAACAAAATATACCCTTCACCTAACAACACAGATGGATATTTCTGTAAGAATCTTTTTTAAAAAGAGTTTCTGGGCACATGAAGCTTCTAAACTCATACTCAAGAGTGATATGAATCAGAAATGAAACACATACCTTTTCAGTCCCTATTCCTAGGTGCCTTTTTACCTGGTGCATTACAGTAAAATCCTGGCGGGCACAGACTGGGCTCAGGACTCCCTTCCGGACAGTAGGATCCAGGGGAACATTTTGCCCCTGTGGCTGTTGCTGGACAAAGGCAGTTGCCATTGGTGTAATTATCAAGATCAAAGGGCTGAGGTGTCCAAGCAGCTGAAATACAGAACCAGCCTGGGGGAGAAATAAGGAGAACGTGAAGAAAGGGTAAATTCATAGAATAACAGAGTTGGAGGGGTACCTTGGAGGTCATCTAGTCCAACCGCCCTGCTCAAGCAGGACAGTCTATTCCAAATATTAGCCTCTACCTAGGATCGAACTCACAGCCTCCTGATTGTGAGGCAAGAGCTCCACCTCTAAGCCACCGGAGCTTGCACTATCCAAAACTAATCTTTAGTACACACAGCCCAAACTCTTTCTGAATTTGGTCAAGAAAAGGAGGCAGGGTACTTAAACATCTATTTTAATTTCTTTAATAAAATCATCAATATTTTTTTTTACTAATCATGTTTTATAAAAGCAAAGCAAAACCAAGCAAAACGCTCATTGGGTTGTTCCCAAATCCCAAAATCAAGAGTCTTGCAAAAGGCTCACCCACCTAGCTCCTTCCTAATGTAGATAGATCGACAGTAAGGTGATATTTACAAGAGGTGAACCAAAAGAGAAGCCATCACAGAAGAACAGGTTCAAATCAAGAAGACAATCAGAGGAAGACAGGTTAGTGATTCCTCAGATTAAGGAAATTGGGGGGTGTACAGCTGGAAATAGATGGAGGTGGGAGTAAAGATGGAGGTAGAGATGGAGATGGTGATTGAGATGGATGTGGATGTGGAAATGGAGGTGGAGATGGAGATGGAGATAGAGATGGAGGTTGGAGTAAAGATGGAGGTGGAGATTGCAATGTCCTATGGTCAATGAATACTTCAGCTTCAATCGTAACAACACAAGAGCAAACAATAGATACAAACTCAAGGTAAACCGCACCAAACTTGATTGCAGGAAATACGACTTCAGCCACAGAGTGGTCAATGTCTGGAATACTCTATTTGACTCTATAGTTTCTTTCCCAAACCCCAAAAACTTTAACCTTAGACAGTCTACTATTGACCTCACCCCCTTCCTAAGAGGCCTGTAGGGGGCGTGCATAAGCGCACCAACGTGCTTACCGTCCCTGTCCTATTGATTCTTTTATTTTTCTTATAGGTATTCATTTCGTGTATTCATAACTATGTTTACCCTTATGCTTATTAACTTGTAAGCGATTGACAAATCAAATAAATAAATAAATTGAGATTAAGGTGGATTTGGAAGTGGAAACAGAGATAAAGATGGAGGTGGAAGGGGAGGAGCAGAGGAGGTGAAAATGGAGGTAGAGATGGTGATGGAGATAGAGGCAGAGATGAAGGTGAAGGTTGGAAACGAAGGTGGAGATGAAGATTGAGGTGGAGATGTAGGTGGGGATAGAGATAGAGATGGGGATAATTTTGGCAGAAGTATAGAAACATTTCTTCTTCAACATGTAACCTCACCTGCATCACACTTTCCTGAAACCATAGTTAAGTTTTCCTTCCCACAGTAGTGTCCTGGAAGGCAGGGTAAGCAGCTGTCCAAGCTTTGTGCCATGGGGTCTGGGTTATAATAGCCTCGAGGGCATGGAAACTGGATGGCATATCTGGTTCCTTTGGGGCACAACAAAAGAGAGGCAAGAATCAAAATCATTCCTCAAATAGGTAAAAATTGTGATGTGTTTTTGGCCTACTGGTAAGATTGGAAGTAAACTTAAGATCCAGAACTCAGGCTCTGGGCTAAATCAAACACACCTGGATTCAAAAACAGTAATAACAGTAGCTTTCCTGGGAGGTTAGCCCCTAAAACATTTCCTCCTGTCATGCTAATTTTCTAAACAATGGCTTTTCCTTTGGTTTGCTGCTAGCAGAAATAGAGCAGAGTATTGTTGAAGAAAATACTGATAGATTTCTTTCTGGTTGCTCAAAAGAGTTGGCTACCGATCATGAAAGCAAAAAAGAATGAGATATGTCATTCTAATAAAATCCAACAATCTAAATGAACAATACAAAGACTTCAAACAAAAACCAATACTACATTTTAAATCTATCGTCTAGTCTGCCTGCCTGCCTGCCTGCCTGCCTATCCATCCATCCATCCATCCATCCATCCATCCATCCATCCATCCATCCATCCATCCATCCATCCATGAATTGTTCACCCATCTCCTACTTGAAACAGGGATGAGGCTGATAATAAAGAGTACTAAGTACACAAAATTGTCTGCTACAACGTCCTACCTGTCAACGACTACTTCAGCTTCAACCACAATAACACAAGGGCAAACAATAGATACAAACTCAAAGTAAATTGCTCCAAACTATTGCAGAAAATACAACTTCAGCAAACAGAGTTGTCAACGCCTGGAACTCACTCCCTGACTCTGTTGTTACATCCTCAAACCTCCAAACACTTTAACCTTAAACTGTCTACCGTGGACCTCACTCCATTCCTAAGAGGTCTGTAAGGGGGCGTGCATAAGTGCACCAGCGTGCCTACCATCCCTGTCCTACTGTTCCCATTTAGTCATACTCATTTATTACGTATACCTGTATATACTTATATGTTTATATGTTATGTTCATACCTATACTTGTTTTTCTCATACATGCTTGACAAACAAAAATAAAAATAAACGAATAAATAAAATAAACCACACCTCTCATCAAGTGAGGAGATCTTAAAGGCCCTTCAGATACAGGCCATGAAACCTACTGCTTTGATGATGTGCTTCTTTCTGGTGCTTTGCAAATCTGCACCTAACTGTCAGCAGATGGCACTCCCGTATCTGGATAGATTGTGAAACTCTGAAATGTTGCCCTTGTATTTATTTCCCTTTTGAAATCAGATTTGCCCCTTTTCTCAAACGGACCAGTGGGGATTTGTTTCCAGTTCATCACAAAAGTGATGACTTCTGCTTTGAGCTTACCTTCAGGACAATAAAAGCCAGGAGGACATGGGAAACCATCATAACTGGTGGTGTTTTCAGGGCAGTAGTAACCCACTGGACAAAGGGAGCAATCAGATTGTGTGGTGAGATTATTGTAAGTTCCTGCGAGGCAGGGAAGAGGGTGGCTGGTTCCCTCCGGACAATAGTGACCCACAGGACAAAATCCTCCTTGTTCTGGAAATCCTATAAGAAAGAAGAAATGGGAAAATGTACAACGATGCTACTAGTCCTCTAGAAATAAGAGAAGGGGATGGCAAGGAGGACGAGAGAAGCTTGAAAACAAAAATCAGCATGCATATATGAATCTCCATCCTCACATTCTTACATTCACTAAACCCAATTCAGTTTTCACTTCACTCAGGGAGAAAAGATTGGGAATATTGCAATCTGAGATTGGTCTGCCAGAGTGGTGGGATTCAAATTTTTTTACTACCGGTTCTGTGACCGTGGCTTGGTGAGCATGGCAGGGGAAGGATACTGTAAAATCTCCATTCCCTCCCCACCCTTCTAACCTGCTTTCCAGCTCCCTTCTCCTGTGCAGGGCAACCAAAGAAGACCCAGATGATCAGCTGGGACTTGGGAGGCAGAGAATAGATGGGGTTAGTGGGGCCAGTCAAGAGGTGGTATTATTGCCAGTTCTCTGAACTGCTCAAAATTTCCATTACCGCTTCTCCAGAACTGGTCAGAACCTGTTAAATATCACCTCTGGTCTGCCAGAGCCATTTTATATAAGCTTTTTTTTTTTCCTATTATTTTTTCCCGGCAAGATGAGGCAGGGGAAAGACCTGTAGTGCTTCCACACACCCTCCAGTTTAAATTATTTTAAACTAAGCCAATTCAATGGGTAATCAGTAGAGCAAATCTACCTGCATTTGCAGACTTGCCAAGACTGCAGTCCCACACAGGTCTTCTGGTAGGAGCAAACCTTATCAGGATATATTCTTAAGCAAATATGGGCAGGATTGCACATCATCTTTTAATGACCCCATCATCCCTTGCGGGGTGGAGCCTGGGCAACTGAATGGAGCTGAGTATTTACTGGCCGGATGCCCTCCTTGTTGCCAATGCGGAGTTTTATTCAGCAGATATATTCTCAGAGTGCCCAGAGAGAGAAAAATCTGCCTCTACCTAGGATCAAACTCACAGCCTCCTGATTGTGAGGTGACAGCTCCACCTCTAAACCACCATATCACTCAGCTGGATTGCACTGTGATACCCACTTAATCTTAATGCCAGTACTTGCCATAGGAGAAGAGAGAATAACCTGTATTAAAGATAACACAACATAGGCGTGTTTCTAAGCATGTGCCTGCAATTACTCACCCATCACCACGTCCTGATTAATTGGGATGCCTCATTAGTAAACAAAACAGTTTTAATCAATTCATCTGATTAATCTATTAAGTGCTGCAGACTAGATTGGGCAGGATCGGAATGTGAATAAAGTTAGTTTAACACCCATACAGCTGATTTTGGGTTGGAAGGAAAGGAAAAGGGGATCTGAGGGGGACTTTGCACAGTGAAGAGACAGATTTGCACCCTGCTTGACAGAACATACAGCAGGGTGTCAGCTGGCCCTCTCACCTGCTGGGGAAGGTGAAGTGGCTCCAGGTAGGCAGTAGTAGCCAGCCAAACAGGGTCCAGAAGGCACCGAGAGGCCAACAGAGGAGCAGTAGTACCCAGGTGGGCATGCAGTGCAGCTGGTCTCAAGCGAAAGATAGAGTCTGGGGAGACAAGAATCCCCAGCTAATTTCATAGAACATAGAATAATAGGGTTGGAAGGGACCTTGCAAGTCTTCTGAAGCAACCTCTTCTTCAAGCAGGAATCTTCGATCTGCTAGCAAATCCCTTATTTGACATTCTGTGATTGGTGGCTTGGGTTAGAGATATCAATATTGTGTTGACCAAGCAAAACCAGTATTTCTGGCTCTGCCAATCCAGAGGAGCCTCGATGCTTGGCTCATCCACAAAAACCACAACTTTCCCTCTTCTTCCAGAATAACAAAGTTGGAAGGGACTTGGAGGTCTTCTAGTCCACCCTCACTCCTCAAGCAGGAAACCCTTTACCAGTGGTGGCAAACTTTTTCGGCACTGAGTGCCAAAACAGGAGCGTGTGCATGCCAAAAACCAGAAGAGCAGCTCTCCAACACGCATACAGGAGCACCAGAAACTGGAAGCTCAGTTTCCTGGTACATGCACGCATGCCAGCCACCTGGTCTTCTGATTTCTAATGTGTATGCACGCGTGAAGACCAGCTGGCTGGCGTGCTCTTCCAGTTTCTGGTGCTCCCATGTGCGTGAAGACCAGCTGGTCAGTGCACAGTGCACTCACACTTCACTGCGTGAAGACCAGCTGACTAGCGCAACCATATGTTCCAGGGAGCTGCTTTTCTGGTTTCCAGAGCTCCTGCACATGCAAAGACCAGTTAGCCAGTGTGCATGTGTGCTCTGGAACCCAGAAGAACAATGAGTGATGGCTGGTGTGCCTGGAAAGATGGCTCTGCATGCCACTTCCGGCACATGTGGCATAGGTTTGCCATCAAGGCCCTATACTATTTCAAATAGATAGTTGTCTAATCTCTTCTTAAAAACCTGCAGTATTGGAGCACCCACAACTTCTGGAAGCATTTCCTTCTCAAGTCCATATGTTCTTAAGAGACATACCTGTCTGAGAAAGTACCTGCCGGACATGGCAGAGGGATTCTAGTGCCAGCTGGGCAAAAGTGCCCCATTGGGCATGGGCCTCCGGCACTAATATTTGTGATTCCATCCGGGTTTGGGACACTGGAGCCTGAAGAGAAAGCCAAGACAAAAAACAATCAGAACAGAAATAGTGGTAACTAGTTTAGAAGTCTACATCAAATATTAGCTGTTTTAGATGTTTGGAAATAAGATTATATAGTCAGGAACAACAAATAAGATATGTGGAATTATTTCTAAGCATTTTTGTTTAAGGTTCCTCAGCTGTAGACTGAAATCTTGCCAAACTAAAACAATTACTTGCATCACTAAAGATATACGCTGAGAACTGCTAAGGGGAAGCCATCTTAACTTTCTTCCTCCCAACCAAACTATCTAAGCTTCTCTGTCTCTTTGCCATCTGGAAGGCAGCCCCTGACTCCTGGGAATCTAGAATACACTCCACTACAGCTATAGGAAAACGGTAGAAGCAGAATCCCAATTGCTGAAATGATTTTCTATGTTTAGCCCAGGACATTCAGAATCCTTGTTTGAATAATGGATCTAACAAACAGTGATTTTAAAATGGTGGCATGTTGATTAACTAGATAAGATGCACAACCCATTTTCCACACTTCTTTTTTTAAAGAATACATACAGCTGGAATTTAAAATCATAGGAGACACACGCAACCTGTACCTGTTCTACAGAAGAATCCTGGAAAACAGGGGCCACTGGGAGAAGATAATCCTGATTTTCCACAAAACATCCCTGGATAGAAACACAAATAATCTATTTTCAACTTACAAAGCTTTCTGAATAAAGTAAAATGAATTCTTTTTACCCCACAGAGAAGGATACATGAGCCTAGGTGGCACAGTGGTCAGAGTGCAGTACTGCAGGCTACTTCTGCTGATTGCTGGCTGCCTGCAATTTGGCAAATCGAATCTCACCAGGCTCAAGGTTGACTCAGCCTTCCATCCTTCCAAGGTGGATAAAATGAGGACCCAGAATGTTAGGGGCAATATGCCGACTCTGCTTAGAGAGGGCTGGAAAGCACTGTGAAGCGGTATATAAGTTTTAAGTGCTATTGCTATATATACTCTGCTCTGGCCGTGCAACAACGCAAAGGCTACGTTCTTTTTTTTTTACCAGCTTATTTATACATTTTCATCTTACATAAACACATGCTCTGGGGTGGGATTCAGCCAGGTAGTTCCAACGATCAGTTGGCCCCGCCCACCAGCCCTGCCCTAGTCTGTCCTATATTTCATGTTTTGCAGTTGAGCTGATTTGCGGATTGCCGCGTCTCAGCTGTTTTACTCACTGGGGCTGCAGTAGAAAGTAAGTTTTAGAGCTGAAAATGGGCGGTCCTCTTTCCTGGCAAATCACATGCTCACCGAATCGGTTGTTACACCGGTTGAATCCCATCACTGCATGTGCTTAGTGGTATTCTCTGAATCATTTTCCTTACATAATAATATTTTCCCATTCCTAATTTCTATCTCCAACCATTTTATCCAACTATTTATGAAACAAATTCCATGTTTCAAAAATACTCTGTATCTTCTTTTTCTTTCATCTTTAATGTTAATCTGTCCATTTCTGCACGGTCTATTTTTTTCTAAATTACATCTTCTTCTGTAGGTGTTTCCTCATTTTTCCAGTGCTGTGCAAATACAATTCTTGCTGCAGTCAATACAGGTAATACTAAATATATATTCCCTTTGTCATACTTTTCTGGTATTATGCTTAACAAAAATATTTCTGATGTATAATCTAAGTGCTGCTTTCACATTTTTTCTAAGCATGTATGTACTTTTGTCCAATATTTCTTTACCTTTGCAAATGTCCACCACATATGATAATACATACCCGATGTCTAGTTACATTTCCAACATCTGGCAGATACGTTTTTAAGCATCTTGCAAATGCTATGTTCTTGAAGAAATGACAACTAACCCCACAGCCTTGGAGATCTTGGTCAAAGTTTAAATAGACTGAAGTGAAAGTGGCTTTCGTTTCAAAGACAGGAGAGCTCACCTGAAGGGCATTGCTGGCATCTCTGAGCTTGGTCAATGCCAGCAGATGGATTGTAAGTCCCAGGGGGGCAGGGATAAAAGGAGACCCCAGTCCTTGGTGGGCAATAAAATCCAGGTGGACATTGATATCTTACACCATTTTTACAATAAAGTCCAGCTGGGCAGGGAAAACATTCATCTTGGCCTAGGGGAAGAGAGAAAAGGTGAAATAAGTCACTGTCTTCACTTCCTGGTTTTTCTTTGTGAATTCAATCAAATTTTCCGTTAGCTTAAATATCAAGATCATATCTAGAGAGCACCAAGGAGCCCTCAGTTTCTTAATCTATTCCACTTTGTAGGACCCACAATCATCTTGTAATTCTGAATGAGCACATTCTCTTAGACTTGAGAATTACTTGATCACAACAACATGTCTTTCATCTAACACAAGGGTGTCAAACTTGATTTCATTGAGGACTGCATCAGGGTTGTGTTTGACCTCGGGGTGGGTGGGGGGCATGGCCAGGGTGGGTGTGGCCAACATAACATCACTCATGTCGGGGGCACCTGTGATGGTCCAAGAGCTCCATTTTCAGCTGTGACATGGATTCCAAGGCTACTTTTCCATCCTTCTTCCTACTTTGTCAGTAGAAATCCTAGCACAACAGTCTAAGTTGTCTTACTGGACAAGAAGGACAAGACTTCCAAACAAGCAACAATAGGACTTTGGGAGAACCTAGACAGAATTAGAACTGATTTTCTAATAAGTCTACAATCAATTCACATACTTAGAGGGGCATAATTAGGTTTATTTCTGAGCCTCTGAGATTAAAGTGGAAACCAACTGAAATCCATCAGCAACTCCAACCATCAAAGCATGAATCATCCTTTTCACAGCTGACCTGTTATTGCACTGTATTCCCCATCTTGGCATGGAGATGGCATGGCTGACCCTACAGGGCAGAAGTGACCTTCAGGACACAAGTCTCCAGTTACTCTGTCCATTGGTCTTGCTGCACGTGTCCCACCCCTGCAGTAAAACCCTGAAAACAGAGGGAAAATCAATTGCATTAAGTCATTTTTCACTGCAGAAGAAAGCAGAAACACAAACTTGCCCTGGAAACACCAAACCTTCAGATGTGTAGTTTTCTTTTATGTATTGATTTGCATATTGCCAATAACTCAAGAATTTGTTATCACAAACTGGAAGGTAAATTCACTGCAAAGAAATTAAAAGGAATAGAAAAGATTGTTCATCTTTCCAGCATTCCTTAGTCAGGGGCCTTGCAGCTGAGTAGGATCATGGCTCCCATAATCAGAGGTGGGCTTCAAAAATTGTAGCAACCAGTTCTCTGCCCAGTTGCTGGGTGGGCATGGCCATGGTGGGTGTGGCCTAGTCGGCCTTCTGCATTACAGCAGTGGGGGGATGTTTTTGCCCTCCCCCAGCTCTGAAAGCTGTTCTTGCACCTCCGGAGGGCAAAAACAGCCTTCCCGGGCTCTGGAAGCCCTCTGGAGGCTGGAAACGGGCCTGTTTCTGGCCTTCCAGAGCCTCCATGTGGCCCATTTTTGCCCTCTCCAACCATCCATGCAGGTCTTGTACTTACCTGGCATCCAAAATGGGCCACATGGGGACTCCAGGGAGGGGTGGGTGGAGCAGGGTGGGGTCAGCCAGGGGTGGGATTTACTGGTTCACCGAACTGGCCATTAAAAATGATAAAAAAAATAGCTACCAGTTCGCATGAACCAGGGTGAACCGGTAGCAGCTCACCCCTGTCCAGAATTCCTAGTGCTGAAATTCTAGAAGTAGCTATCCCCCCAAAATCTGGCAATCAAAAGGTTAGGACATGTCTACAATGCTTATTATATTAAATTCCAAACCAGGTGAAAGTATAAAAAATATATAACAGCTCAAGGCTTCATTCCTCTGTTGAAATCAGGGCTCAACCTCTCTAAATTACATTTTGATTTAGGATAATTATCTTTAGAGTCTCAATAAATCCAAGGGAAAAAGAGAAAAGTTGGTTTCAAGTGGGCCTTCGTAGCTTCGAACGCACCAGAACCCATAGTTCTCCTATGCTACCAGTTTGCCCTGGTTGAGATGAACCTGCATCTACTTTTATCATTTTTAATGCCCGGTTTGGCAAACCGGTAAATCCCATCCCTGGTGGGCCCTGCCTGCTCTGTCCCACCCCTCCCAGGAATCCCCACGTGGCCTGTTTTGGATGCCAGGTAAGTATAGGGTCCACATGGAGGATTGGGGAGGGCAAAAAAATGGGCCTTCCAGAGGCGCTGGAAGGGTTAGGGTTAGGGTCTCCAGAGGGCCTCTGGAACCTGGGGAGGCCATTCTCTTCCTTCTGGAGGCTCAAGGAAAACCTCCAGAGCCTGAGGAGGGCAAAAATGCCTCCCCCTCCCTCCGTGGTGCAGGAGGCCAACTAAGCTACGCCCAGCATGGTCCACCATGGCCACACCCACCCAGCAACCGGGCAGAGAACCAGTTGCTAAAATTTTTGAAGCTCACCCCTGCACAGACCTAAATTCAAAGCATTAAGATTGCAAAGCTGAAATTACTAAAGCTGGGTGCAACAGTAAGCCGAAGCACTTATAGAAGCAAAACTGTCAGCTTTACTCTAGGGAAGGAATCCTATTACGAGACTTCCTTTCCAAATTGCAATCAAAGATGCTCTTGCAATTTCATCATTAACTTCTCACCTGGAGCACAGGGTCCTGTAGGGGAGACACGGCCGGGGCTGCTACAGAAATATCCAGGTGGGCATAGTCGACACCAGGTGGAATCTTGGCCTCCTTTCTGTTCATTCCATGTGCCAACTGGGCAGGGCATTTCCCTGGGGTCTTTGGTGCCCATGGGGCAATAATGCCCAGCAGGACATAGACCCCCAAAGGGTGGTCCAGTCTTAGAAAAGAGAAAGAAGCTAACTTATACACAAGAAAGTCATTCTAATGCAGAGCATGCAGTCTTCAAAACTTGAGGGAACTATTTAGGTTTTAGATCAAGGATGGTCCAAGTTTAGATAGAGCTGATCAAGACTTTCCTGGCCAACTGCTGCCAAGTTCCCAGATTTGAGGGAAGGCAGGAAGTATCTCAAAGCATCTTTGAGGAGGAACAAGGATTTTCCTTTGAGAAGGAACAAGAATTTTCTTTTCCTTGGAACAAGACCAAGCAACATTTTTATTATTTCAGATGATCCTAGAATTGTCACTGCTGGAGATCAGAACTTTCAAGCAACTAGATTTCTTTCTCGCCTGTTCATGGTCTCATCGAATCTGCTTTGTTTCCTCTGCTTTTCTGCATTTTTCAGCTCCAAGATAAGAGCACAGAAACTGGGAAATACTCCTTCCCAGAAAACAATAATCTGAAACTGACCTTGGACATATGCAACTGGTGATAAAAGTCTAGAAAGTTGCCTTGTATTCAGGCAGATCATTTGTCAACATTGACAAATAATGTACCCAGGTTTTTCAGTCCATGTTTTTCAGGACTGGAGATGCCACTCCTGAAGGCAGATGGTTGAGCTCATGTGACTCATTTTTAACAGACATCTCTGCTTTTGTAGAATTGACTAGGATAGAAGTACTACTATTGAACTTAAAACAGATGAATGGAATGGAATGGAATCAGAGGTGGTCTTCAGCAGGTTCTGACCAGTTCTGGAGAACTGGTAGTGGAAATTTTGAGTAGTTTGGAATCCCACCTCTGACTGGCCCCACTCCCTTCTATTCTCTGCCTCCCATTGAGTCCCAGATGATTGGCTGGGTCTTCTTTGGTTGCCCTGCACAGGAGAACAGAGCTGGAAAGCAGGTTAGAGTGGTGGGGAGGGAATGGGGATTTTAAAGTATCCCTCCCCTGCCATTCCCAAGTCACACCCACAGAACTGGCAGTAAAAAAAATTGAATCCCACAACTGGTAGAAACGTTCAGCCTTTTATGAAATTGGGCATCATGGCTTCCTTCCCAAGTTCTAATGGGATCTGGGATCATTTTTCATTCATCCACATTCTTCTTTGGTTGCTCTGCACAGGAGAACGGAGGTGGAAAGCAGGTTAATGGGGTGGGGTAGGAATGGAGATTTTACAGTATCCTTCCCCTGCGACAAGCCATGCCCACCAAGCCATGCCCACAGAACCGGTAGTAAAAAATTTTGAATCCCACCACTGAATGGAATGGAATAAAGCTGGGAGGGACTTTGGAGGTCTTCTAGTCCAACCCCCTGCTCAAGCAGGAGAACCTATACCATCCTGTCTCTTCTTTAAAACCTCCAGTGATGGAGTGCCCACAATTTCTGAGGGCAAGCTATTCCACTGGTTAATTGTCCTCACTGTTAGGAAGTTTCTCCTTAATTCCAGGTGGCTTTTCTCTCTTTGATCAGTTTCCAACCATTATTTCTTGTCCTGCTTTCAGGTGCTTTGGTGAATAATTTGATCCCCTCTTCTTTGTGGCAGCCCCTCAAGTACTAAAATACTGGTATCAGGTCACTCCTAATTCTCCTTTACTTTAGACTAGCCAGACCCAAAATCTGCAGCCGTTCTTCATATGGTTTAGTCTCCAGGCCCTATGATAGATGAGAATTGTCTAAGCTGAACTTCTCCAAATCTTATATCTGGAAGGAATCCCTAACATTATCTTGGCCACTGAAAAAATGGTTGGAAGATTATCAAAACAAAACAGGATAGAGGATATTAGCAGCGACTTACCGGAGAGGCATTTATGGATCCTTGGAAGCAATAATAACCTGACTGGCAAAATCCTTCAGGTGCCACCAAGCCAGGCTTGCTACAGTACATGCCTGCTGGGCATTGTTTACAGGTCCCTGGTCCAGTGCCATGTAAAGTATCTGAATAAGTGCCCTAAATCAAAAGGGGGGAAATGTGTCAGAAAGCAAAGGAAACCATAGTCACTTAAAAGACAATTTTATGTCACTCACCGAGCTTTCAAACCAGAAATCCAAGATTGTATGGGTACATGGAAAATTTGGAACTTGGGTTTGCATTTCCAATATTCACTGGAATTTCAAGGATAGTCATAGACTGTAGTCCAGTGGTGGGATTCAAATTGTTTTACCACTGGTTCAGTGGGCGTGGCTTGGTGGGCATGCTTTGCCTAACACCGACATGCAGCTTTCCACACACTGGCTGAGCCTGCAACACCAATCAGCTGAGAGGCTAAAGAAGAGAAAAGCGCAGGGGCGGGTAGGAGAGCCGATCCTGCGCTTTTTTCTTTCTCCTCTCAGCTGATTGTCCTTCTTTTCCTCCTCTCAGACGATCGTGAGAGGCTTTTTTTACTACCTGTTTGGCCGAACCGGTCCAAATCGGTAGCATAACACCACTGCTGTAGTCTCAGAATAAAAGAGGGAAACATTGTTGGTACACCAATCACTTGACTTGGCCAATTGACCAATCAGTCTGCTCTTCTGTAAGATTTGGAAGATTACTTAAAGGCCAGTACAGGTTGTCCTTGATGTAACAACTGGTCATTTAGTGACCATGTGTAGTTACCACAGATGTACCTGGAAGTACTTACAACCTGGTTCTGACATTTCAAAGGCTGCCCTCTTCTCATGGCTACTTGTGGGGTGCTCAACACTTGGCCCACATTTTTGCAGTGTGACATGACTTGTTTTGTGACACTTCTGCAGTTTTCGGCAAAGTTGACTCGCAGTGACCCATTACTTTACTTAATGACTGTAGTGTTTCTTTACCAACTGCCGCAAGAAAGGTAGTGAAATTGGGTCACATATGGGGAGAACCCAATTTACAACTTTGATGGGCAGGCTCTGTTATGGTTGTAATTTGAGGGCTTCCTATGTATGTAATGAAAGGAGCATCGTATATTGCTTTTGAAGGAGTTTCCATAGATTCCATAGAAGAGCCACAGTGGCACAGTGGTTAGAATGCAGTATTGCAGGCTACTTCTGCTGACTGCTAGCTGCCTGAAATTTGGCAGTTCAAATCTCACCAGGCTCAAGGTTGACTCAGCCTTCCATTCTTCCGAGGTGAGTAAAATGAGGACCCAGATTGTTGGGGGCAACAGGCTGACTCTGTAAATTTCTTAGAGAGAGGGCTGTAAAGCACTATAAAGAGATATATAAGTCTAAGTGCTATTGCTATTTTCCTTCCTTCTTTCCCTTTACAGTGGTTAGAATGCAGTATTGTAGGTTAAATCTGCCCACTGCCAGCAGCTGAAGGTTGACTCAGCCTTCCATCCTTCTGAAGTGGGTAAAATGAGGAGCCAGATTGTTGGGGGCAATAAGCTGAACCTGTAAACTGTTTAGAGAAGGCTGTAAAAGCACTGTGAAGTGGTATATAAGTCTAAGTGCTATTGCTATTTAGAACGTACCACTGGACAAAGCAGAGGCAGGATGCTTCGAGTTGGACAGTAATGCCCTTTGGGGCAAGCCAATGGTTCCACCAGACCAGTGTGGTTGCAAAACATGCCAGCTGGGCATTCTCTGCAGGCGGATTGAGCCAGGCTCTGGAATGAAAAGAAGTAGAGGAGGTTGAAAGGGCAAATCCCACAAGTTTCACTGAACAAAAGTCTCAAAAAGCTGAAAGAGTTCTGAAATGGGGTGAAGGAGTTTATTTTATTTTTATTTATTTATTTTATCATATTTTTATACCGCTCCCTCTCCCAAAAAGGGGACTCGGGGCGGTGTACAGCCTACTAAAAACATATAAATACATTATAAATACAATTAAAAATATATTAAACGCGATTTTCTGGCTGTATCCCATCAGAACCAAATACAACAATATAAAATCAGGGATCTTAGATAAAAATTAAAAGTTAATTACTAAAACCCAATTTAAAACCAGAACCCATTCATTCGGCCAGGCCAGCCTGCCTAAAAAGTAGGGTTTTAACTGCGCACCGGAAGGCCAAGATATCTGTCATAGCTCGTATCTCCGGGGAGAGATCATTCCATAGGGAGGGAGCTCCCACAGAGAAAGCCCGAACTCTCGGGGCCGTCAGCCGACAGCGGCCGGGCGGCGGTACCCCAAGGAGGGCAACCCTGTGGGAGCGTACTGGGCGGCGGGTGGTTGATGATGGCAGCAGGCGGTCCCGTAAGTACCTAGGTCCCGAGCCATGGAGCACTTTAAATACCATCAGTACCACCTTGAATCGAATCCGGAAGGCCACAGGAAGCCAGTGCAGCCTGCGGAGAAGCGGTGTAACGTGGGAGCTCCGAGGAGCACCCACAATCACCCGCGCGGCTGCATTCTGGACTAACTGCAACCTCCGGAGATTCCGGAATTGAAGTTGATGTCCTCTCAAAGCGACTTGCTTTCATCCATGACCCTCCTGCTGATCACCATCCAGGGGGAGATAAGAAGAACAACATAGATGATTAGGGGATTGGAGGCGAAAACATACAAAGAACAGTTGCTGGATATGTCAGTTGCTGACATATACCCAGTTGCTGGGTATGTCTAGTTTAATGAAAAGAAGGATAAGGGGTGACATGATAGCAGTCTTCCAATATCTCAGGGGCTGCCCCAAAGAAGAGGGAGTCAAGCTATTCTCCAAAACACCAGAGGGCAGGACAAGAAGCAATGAGTGGAAACTAATCAGAGAGAGAAGCAACCTAGAACTAAGGAGAAATTTCCTGACAGTGAGCACAATTAATCGGTGCAACAATTTGCCTCCAGAAATTGTAAATGCTCCAGCACTGGAAGTTTTTAAGAAGAGATTGGATAACCATTTGTCTGAAATGGTAGAGGGTTTCCTGCCTAAGCAGGGGGTTGGACTAGAAGATCTCCAAGGTCTCTTCAAACTCTGTTATTCTAAGAAGAAGAAAAGAAGCAATCAGTATTCTTCTATGTAGATGAGTCACAGGGCCGTGAACCCAGAACAGATTTATAATGGCCTGATAATTTGCCTTTTAAGCAATTAGTCAAGTCATTGGTTATGAGAAAAGTAGCAGGCCTAACAACTCAAAGCAAGTGCTTCTTCTGAGATATCAAAAGATGAGCCAACTTCCTGTTTAATCACCCAAAGCGACTGTCATTAACTGGTAGCCTGTCTTTCCTATGCTGCTTTTTATTCCTAATTAGGGCTGTACATCAGCACACTCCAAAACAAATAAGTCTATCTTCTCATTCTATGCTCCATGCTGAAAATATCCTCGCTGCCTTTTAGCTAACTGAAGCTTCAGTGCAGACATTTGTATTCTGTTGACTCTTCTTACCGGCTGAAAAGTCCCAGATGGACACGGTTCGGGTTGGAAAGCCCCTTCCAGAGCATAATGCCCTTCTTTGGCCATCATCTGGGTCGCGGTTCTGGCAGAGCCAGTGCAGAAATAACCAGGTTTGCATGGTCCACTTGGAGCTATGGTGTTTGTTCCATCACAGTAAAGCCTAATATTTGAATGAAAGAAAAGCTTTATTGTATTAACCAGCTCGATACCTGTGGTTTGCTACAATCAGGCTTAGTTTTTGGGGAGGAAAATAATGGGGGGAAAATTCTGCTTCTGCCTACCAGCATCTATTGGTATTCATCTGGCTAGGGTCCTGTCAGTATGTGTGAGAGTTGAGGGCTGTTTGGAAACTGATACAGTATTTGCTGTGTGAGCAAGAAGTAGACAGCAAGGAGCCTAGGTGTGGCTTATCTCAACTGTTCTGTATTAAAGCTACTTTTGCTTATATATATATAGATTTGCTTGCTCTTGCGCTATGTAGGCAAGCTAACTTATCCAGAACATTAGCATGGGTGCAACTCAGAGTAGACAAATAAAAGGTGTCCTGGGTTTGGATAGTCCTCATATGAATCAATCAACCAAACAGGACATTTTTCAAGATGGCTTTGACTGGGTGGGATTATTTGAATGTCACACGTGCAATTTCAGGATTATGACGTCCGGTAATTTGGATGGTTTAGAGGGGGCTAGGAAAACTCATGGAGGACAAGGGTTGTTTGTTTTTTCCTTCTTAGAGTTTGTCACTGGATTGACTTTTCGGATCCACCAATAGTGATACATTGAAAAAGGAACTGACAGTGGCTTATTGCACAAACCTGATGTTGAAGGTTGCGACTGAACCCAAAGTCACCCAGCCATCTTTCATGCCTAAGGCAGGACTAGAATTCACCCACCCCTGGTGATTGTCCCAAAGTCACCCAGCTGGTTTTCATGTGTAAGGCAGAACTAGAACTCACTGTCTCTTAGTGATTGGCTCAAAGTCACCCAGCCAATTTTAGGTGATTGGCTCAAAATCACCCGATCATTGACCAAAATCACCCAGCCAGCTTTCATGCCTAAGGTAGGACTAGAACTCACAGTCTCCTGGTTTCTAGCCTGGTGCTTTCACCACTAGACTCACCAGGCTCTCTTATAGAGGACAAGTATACCTATCAAGGAAGATTCACTGTAATCTTGGGATTGGAGGTAACATGCCCATAAAGCACAATTGCAGACAACAATGGAGGAGGGTATGTTTTCATCTCTAGTGAATACCAAGAAACATCTGTTTGCCCTTGGTGAAAATGCAATAGCTGTTAGTGACCTTTAACCTAAGCCAGCTTGGTTATCCTTATGCTCTTATCTTGTATTTCCATGGAAAAAGTAAAAGGATCAAGTGAAATACGGACATTTTAAAGAAGGATTTAACTAATAGATGAAGGGTGAGTTTAATAATGCTTTCAATAATCATAATCATAAAAAGAGCCAACTTGACTTTGACTATTGAGCACTGGGGAAAGGTGAGTAACTAATACGGGATAATTATGACTGTGAGACCTTCTTTGTATGCTTTCCAGAGGCATCTGACTTTTTAAAAAAGGAGATTAAAATATTGAAAAAGACACACTTTTACTCTGATCAGCCAAGCCTCACTTTCTTATACGTTTAATCGAGATGACATGCAGCCCTATTCATCATTGGACTTCAACCAAAGATTAAGCATAGCTCATAACTTAATTCTTCAGTTCCAATTACCATTTTCTCCCCAAATCACCTTGAAACATGAAACAGGAGAATTAATGCAACTCATACATTATAACAGAAATTGTATTTCCCCAGTAGTTATGTAAATTTGGAAGCTTGCACCAGAATATTGAAATTCCACTTCCAACAAATATAATACTTAGCGTGTAGATTTTTGCATAGTATAATTCATGAGCTATTCATGCTAATGTTTTTCACCTGATTCAACTTTCCTACAGGTTTCTAGTCCAGTCTCCCTAACTGAGTATCCTCCAAATTTTTCTCACAACACCCAATACGGTTGTCCAACACATAGGAGATTTCTGTACACCTTGTGATATTGTAAAGCTGATCGTGATATTGTAAAGCTGAGTTCTATTTTTTTCAGGATCACCATCTTTTCACTGTAATTGTCAGAATTCCAGCGATCGCCCTAATTAAATCATGAGCTTTGGGCCAAACTTCAAAAAACTTCGAAGATTTTATTGGGAGCGACATACTGGCATGATCTGTATGAAGCCAAGTCTGAGACAGGTAACTTACGATCATCTATGACCCTGGGCTAGGTGTCATCAATCATACTCTCCAATAGAGGATTTTCGTGCCTGCCAAGAATGTAGTAAGGGTTAACGGAGAGGCATTTTCTATAAGCAACACCAGAATATTTCCTTCCTGCCTTCCTTACAGGATTAGGCCAGTAATTTCTTCTAACAACCAGTTCTCCGAACTGCTTAGAATGTTAACAACCGGTTCTAGCAAATAGGTGTGAACTGGTAGAATCCCACCCCTATCTGCAGCTGTATAAGGGGCAGAGAAAGAAACTCAGAAAGGATCCTCCCTAATTTCTCAGACTGTAAAAGAGATGGTGGGAGAATTGTACTTTCAGACCTGCACGATTCTGCTAATATAGTCTTACAATGAAATAGAATTAGCTCATCAGGTAATGGGAAGACTCACCCAGGTGGGCAGTCCAAGCATTGCTTCTGGTATCTCAACCCGCTGGTGTTACTGTAGGTTCCTGCAGGGCAGAGGATGGGTGAAGATGACCCAATGGGGCAATATGTGCCTGGTGGGCAAATGTTCCCAGTGACTCCATCGGTGGGCACCTGAAGAAGAGAAGAAGAGGAGCTACATAGATACATATACAATATATATATAAGAGGGAAAGATGATAAAAGACAGAGACATTCCTCTGTATTTAATTTTCCATAGAGAGTAATGCTGAATCATTATTGCTCTCTTAGGAGTCAGTATCACTTTTATATTTGAGTGTCTATAGAGATCCTCAGTCATCCAAGTCATGGTTATCCCAAGGGTGCTTTTTTCAAGAGCCAACTGGACTTTCTGTTTTTTTCTTTGAAGACATTTCTGTTTTCATCCAAGAAGCTTCTTCAGCTTTGAATGGTGGGGAATGGAAAGGTTTATACTCTTTGCAGACAACTTGTCATTTGCATTCTTTTAACAAGTCATTAAGGTAACCTAGAGATTTATCTGTGTCCTCAGGGTCACCTGAATGATGGAAATAGGTGTGGAGCCTTCTTGGAACTGTGGAAAGGACTCTGTTGAAGACTGGAGATAGAAGATGCCATAACCCTCCCCCTCTCTTAAGAGAGGGCTGTTCAATTTTAACATAGATGGCCTCTTTGACCCCTCTTTCAAACCAGCAATCCTTTCTGTGCAAAATATAGACTTTGTTGTCTTCAGAAGAGTGGTCTGTCTTTTAATGCAGGTGGGCTGCTGAATATAGTCCAGATGTGTTTGTTCTCCCATGTTACACCATGTGCTTATGAAGTGGTTGTTTTGTTTCCTCAAACTACAGATCTGCAAATGGCTCACTGCATTGCACTGTATATACCACATTGCTTAGTTTCTGTCTGGGTGTTTTATCTCTGGGGTTGACCAGCTTCTGCCTTAGTGTATTCTTGGGTTTCAAGTGTGCATATATGTTGTGTTGGCTGAAGATCCTCCAGAATTTTTCCGATATGCCTGTAACATACAGAATGACTATGTTGCTTCATTTATTGTTCTCATCATTGTCTGTTACAAAGGAGCTCCTGTAGGGTCTTTTTTGAGATTTGATGAAGGCCCTTTTATATTTGAGGTCTGAAGGCAGAAGGAAAGAGGAAGTTGGACTGAACATCCTTTCCTTTCCATGCTATAAATTACTGAATGCAAGTAGAAGTCATTGATCATCTGCCATCAGGCTGGTGTCAATTCTTACTGACCATATAGAACTTTTCCAGAATGAGCATAGCCCTTGAATTCTTTCCACAGCATTCCCATTCCTGCCCTAATTGAATTTATCTACTCTCCTTCTGGCTGTCCTCTTCTTTTTCCTTCTACTTTTCCCAGCATTTCTCAAGAGAGTTGGGTTCTTGCATAATTAAATGGAGCAGACAAATATGTACACAAGTAGAAGTGTCACTATTGTTTCTTGGGAATGTGTGGTGAGAGGGATAGAAAATATCTAAGTGAGAGTCAGACTTACTGAAGATACCGCTCTTCTCCAGCAATAAAATCCAGCCTCACACCGGCCGCTCGGGGCAGTCTGTCCTGGAATGGCACAGAAAAACCCTGCTCTGCAGGGGATGCATTCCTGAAGTCTTTTCAACCCCTTCCTGATCCCATAAGTTCCTTCTGGACAAGCTTCAGTCTGTGCACTACCAGGAGGACAATAAAACCCCTGAAAAACAAAGACAATGTTGGTGTCTATAGTTGGTGTCTCTCCTGTGAATTAAATCCAATTTGAGGGGTCCTTGGTGCTCTCTGAGCTTGATTGTTTTCTTGCAGATGTTTCATGACTCAGACTGGCAACATCATCATACCTAATTTGGATAATGAAACGTTTTGCAAGAAAACAGCTAAGCTCAGAGTGCACCAAGGACCCTTCATCTCAACCCTGAGCTACATATATTCTCCTTTATTCAATCTGATTTAATTCCTTATCTGCAGATCCTCATGCAAACAAGAGAATATCTTCCCTAATGAAAGAAGAAAAGAGGAAATGCCTCTTAGGTAAGAAAAAGAATTTCTAATTAGGCCAACAAAGACTGAAGAACCTGACTATTAGATGGACAAAGAAGTTCCAAAGATGATAGAAAACAGATCTGCAATATCCTGAAAAATAGATGCTCAGCATCCTGGACAGAAGCACACCATTTATTTACAATCAATATTTTCTACCAACTTACCATTGGACAGATTTTAGGTACGATCATTGCTACAGAATCACAGTAGAATCCAGCTGGGCAAGGTTGGCATACATCTCCTCCATTCAGAGTGGAATTATCCCAGTAGAAGCCAGGTAGGCATGGGTAAGAGAAGGGGAACCCTGTCCCCGAGGGG
Source organism: Bungarus multicinctus (assembly GCA_023653725.1). Taxonomy (NCBI): domain Eukaryota; kingdom Metazoa; phylum Chordata; class Lepidosauria; order Squamata; family Elapidae; genus Bungarus; species Bungarus multicinctus. The sequence continues at coordinate 21,947,532 of CM042837.1, read as the reverse complement.
CATGCATAGCCCAGGGGGCAATCTCCAGTCTAAAAAAAACATGCACACATGTAGGAGAAGGAATGGCAGAACCAGGAGTAGAATTTTGAATCCTTATGTTGCCATAAGCAAACTAAGTCCAACCCTCCTTGAGTGCCATTGGCCCTTACCTATCTCTAACCAAGTGTTCACTCTTAGTTGAGAAGGTCCTTGTGCATAAGCTAGAGCAAGAAATCAGTTATTGAACCTTCACTGTGGACCTGATCTGTCACACCTAACAACACATGTATCTATGCTATCAATTACATGAAGTGCAGCTAGTAGCTATGGAGAGCAGAGTACAATCTGAAAAGAAAGGGTTCTTATTTGAATGTGAGGATGTGAACTTTAACCTTAGACTGTCTACTATTGACCTCACCCCTTTCCTAAGAGGTCTGTAGGGGGTGTGCATAAGCGCACCAACATGCCTACCGACCCTGTCCTATTGTTTCTTTTATATTTTATTTTTCTTATATGTATCCATGTATTCATAACTATGTTTTACTTATACCTATTATCTTGTAAGCAATTGACAAATAAATAAATAAAAATAAATAAATAAATAAATATTTCCAATGGCTGTTTAAATGGGTAAAATAATCTGTCAAGGAAATCCAGGCAGTTCAAAAGAATATAAAGATTTATGGCAAGCTTATTCTCTCTGCAAGAATCTGAACTACTAGCAGTCAAAGTAAATAGGTGGTAGATGAGAGTCAATGGAATTCAAGGTGGGCTGGATGTGGATCTCTTATGGGTGTGAAGGGACTCGAGACTAATAATGCGTTTGACCCCCTCCCTCGGGCTCAGCCTGATCATCATCTACGGAATCATTATGATTAAACTAGTCAAAGAATCAAAGGCTGGGGAAGTTCCAGAAATTGAATAGCATACATAATATTTAAAAAGGGGGTCCTATCCTCCTTTTACCCTCCCTCTCTCCAACTGAAGTCTTCTGAAGAAATTAAGATTCCCAATGTGATGGTTACTTGGGTTTGCCCTTCTGAAAGTATCTCAGGCTGCAAGATTCAAAGGGAAGGGGAGGGAGATACGAAGATCACTGTCTGGTATTAGAAGATGGGTGGGAAGACATGCAAGGATTGAAATTGAGGAAGAACATTCAGGAGAGGACATAGATAACCAATACTGGAGTCCCTTGACTGAGACATCTGTCAGCGTTCCAAGTAAGAACCTCCAAATTAAAAGACTCAGAGACTGTCATCTTCTCAAAGATCCATTTTATTAGAGATGTCGTACTGGCACATCTGAGGAAAAGCTGAACCTGAGATTTCTGGGTTTTCCTTAGCCCAAAGAGAATCCAAAATTCAACCCCTGCACCCAATAGTTCATCACATGGTCCAATCATTAATTTGTTCCAACTGGAGACTGTCCCTAGGCACTCGCCTCCAGCTGCCGAGCAACACATCCTTGACTCTCTGAGAAAAGAATGCTGTTGTGGCTAATTTTCCACCGCTCCTTGAAATCCCCCTCCCAAATTCCCAGGCCACTGAATGTGGCAGCCCAGAAGCCTAAAAATAAATGGCTCCCAAGCTGACAACATCATCACTGAAGTACTCACAATTTGGGATATTCCTTGGGGTTCTTGTCCTTCTTCATAACAATACTTGCCCTTAGGACATAGCAAGCATTGTTCTGCTTTACTTAACCCCCTTTGATCTCCATAGGTCCCATTAGGACATGGCTTTGCATGAGGATGCTGGAGGCAAAAGAAAGAATGGAAGGTGCTCTTAAAGCAAGCAACAGTGGCATGATAGCACATGCTGATGACACATGAAAATGCTCCAAGCTCTTTGTGCTCACTTCATTTGTTTAAAACTGACTCACTTCCTCCCTTCCACAGCGGCTCTCAAATTATCCTTGAAAATGCCTGCATTTCTGATAGATTTTTTTCTGATAGGTTTCCATGCAACAACTTTGTAAAACAGATTCGGGAAATTAAAAACCATTATGTCCTATCAAGCAGATTGCTTTATACCTACCTTTCTCTGGATTGAATTCCTTTTAATCACAGAATGTAAGAAACTGGAGCGGATGCTAAGAGCTAACTAATCGCATCGTTAAAATTCTTGACTTCACGATTGTTACGGAAATGGAAATGTTCCCATTCTTCCAGCTTATAGACTTAGTCATAAGCTAAAGTGGGCTTCCGGTAGGGGGCGCTTTCCACTGGAGGTGGTTGGTGGTATAAGAAGATGACCTCACCCTCCTGCCATTCGTCCCCTTGGTTTTAGTCTTGTTATAACTTTATTTTTTTTTAAAAAAATAAATTTTATTAATTTTCTGTTAATTACATCCTTTAGTACCTAATAAACATCGTGTTGTCTGGGTATATAAATATTATTATTATTATTATTATTATTATTATTATTATTATTATTATTATTATTATTTAATTTACTTAACAATACAAATGTCATTCTTACTCTCTACCCCCTTTTTTCCAATCACTGGTAAAACACATTCCAAGTTTGATAATATTTTGTGTCTTCTTTCTGTTTGATTTTCAGTATTAAGTCTGTCCATTTCTGCACAGTCTAATATCTTCTTAATTATCTCTTCATCTTGTGGCGTTTCTTCATTTTTCCAATATTGTGCGAACTTTTCTTAATTTTAATTGTTTTTTTCATCTTTTTACTGTTTGTATGCCTTCTAGAGTCAATGTATCAGTATGGGAGGCTTATAAGTGTAATAAATACATTAAGTCAATTAATAAAGTTTGCCTCACATCACTGAGGGGAATCGTAAAGTTTCTTGCATAAGAAGTGCTTAATGAATAGTACGATTTTGGAATTTGGGAATTCCTAGCGGAGAACACAAAATTCTGAAATCTGTACTTGTTCTAAGTTTCCATACGAATCCCCCTCCTGAAATGCAAACAGGTATACAAGCAGATTGCAAGAAAGCACAAACTTTCATTTTACAATAAGAGAATAGTATCTTAAAAATTCTCTACCTGTTCTAGGAATTCTGAAAACAAATACGCGCAACAGAAAAACTGCAAATAGAAATCTCTGCATTGATTTTTCTCTTCGATGAAATACATTTGCATGGGACAAACAGATGACTTTTTGGGGGAAAGGGGAAGCCTTGATGAAAATTCAGGAGGCACTGGACCAAATTGATGAATACTCACCATGTTTCCTGGTGGACAGTAGTAGCCCCTTGGACAAGCATACTCTTCAGTGTTGGGAACAGCTGCCAGGCCTGCAGGGCAAAGCAAACCAGCTGGGCACACCATCCGATCCAACATTATCTCCCGGCTGGTATTTGTGCCTGCACAAAAATGCCCAGCAAGGCAGGAAGTGCAGGAGGTAGATCCAGGTTCCTACCCAGCAAAAAGAGGAAAGAGAAACAGGGACTCAGTTGAGATGCTCAGAACTTACTAATAAAGGAGAATATTTGCAGCTCAGGGTTGACATGAGGGGTCCTTGGTGCTCTCTGAGCTTGCTTGTTTTCTTGCAGACGTTTCGTGACCCAAACTGCGCAACATCATCAGTGCTACAAGGGAATGGGGATTGTGGAGTGGAGAAGGAGGGAGGGAGAAGAGGAGGGGGAGGGAAAGGAGAAGGAAGAGGATTATGGTGGGGCCCTAGGTGCTCTCTGAGCTTGCTTTGTTTTCTTGCAGACATTTCATTGCCCAAATCATCAGTGCTAGAAGTCTGTATGAGAGCAAACTCTCCTCCCGCTAGCACTGATGATGTTACCTAGTGTGAGTAATGAATGCCTGCAAGAAAACAAGCAAGCTCAGAGAGTACCAAGCACCCCTCATGCTCAGAACTTAGAAAGAACCCCTCCAGGAATCCTAGCATGGAAAATAAGGCAGATTGGAGTAGAAGACATAAAAAAGAACAACACATCAAGGAAGAATACTCTGCAAGAATCCTGGAGCCTACTTTATTAAAGACCATGTACGTCACAGAGAGCGAGTGGAAATCAGATTGAGAAGGAATGACTCACACATTAATTAATTAAACAAATTTATATAGCCACCCAACTTACACATATTCTGATTCTGGGGTGGCTTACAATAGCTATTCAAAAAAAAATCCATCGTATAATAAAAACTCATAATCTCACCCACACCCCCATGGCAGCAACAACACAATCAAATCACTCACTTGATTGACTCTGTCTCCATTCATGGTCTCCAGGTCCATTCACCAAACTATGCTTTTAGGCAGTGGTGGGATTCAAATAATCCTGCCATTATCGGCCTCCCGCCGACCGATACGCTCCCATAGAGTCGGCCTCCTCGGGGTGCCACCGGCTGGACGGCTGGCGACCCCGAGGATGCGGGCCTTCTCATTGGGGGCACCCTCCCTCTGGAACGAATTGCCCCCAGAGATGAGGACCATCCCTGATCTCCTGATCTTCCACCGTGTGTTGAAAACCCATTTATTTCAGCAAGCTGGTCTGGCCTAGGGGTTTTTAAATCTTTTAATCTGGTTTTAACTTTCTTAATTCCCTTATTTTTAATCTTTTGATATGGCCAACGTATTTAATTCTTTTAACTTTTAAATATTGTATATGTATTTTTATATGTATATTTTATCTTGGCTGTTCACTGCCCTGAGTCCCTTTGGGAGAGGGGGGCGGTATATAAATTTAAATAAATAAATAAATAAATTAATTAATTAATTAATTAATTAATTAATTAATTAATTTAACAACCAGTTCTCTGCCCTAATGATTTCTTCAAACAACCAGTTCACCAAACTGCTCAGAAAGTTAACAACCGGCTCTCCCAAACTGGTACAAACTGGCTGAATCCCACCACTGCTTTTAAGATTTTTTGGAAATGTAATAAGGTGTGGGCCAACCATACTTTGGGTAGAATGATGTTCTATAAAAAAGAGGCCACTGCTGAGAAGCTCCTTTTTTTGTGGTACCAACCATATGACAATCCTTAATTGATGGGACCCATAATATGCCCTGCCTTCCTGTCCTAGTGTGTTGGGTGGGTGCCATAAGAGAAAAGCAGTCCTTCAAATAACCGGGCTCGAAGGCACGTGGGGCTTTAAAAGTGATAACCCGGCATTTTGAATTGAATTCAGAAGTAGATCGGCAGCCAATTCATCTCCCACAGAATTGATGACACATGCGTAAGTCTAGGTTTGATCCCAACAATTGACTGTTTTCTGAGATTGAACTGTTTTGAATCCAACACTGGATTGAAGATTGCATTAACACATTAGGGTAAATTCTTGGCTCAACCTATTGGATGAGCCCATTCAACTCTAGTTTAGCAGGGTTAAAGATTTTACTTTTGGCCTAAGCCGACTAAGTTATCCTCTGTTAAGAGAACTGATGAGGACAGTTGTCTAAGACCTCAGCAATGGAGAAGATACCAACCACAGCATGGGTCAACCCTGGAAGTGCTCTGTTATTTTTTCAATGATACCAATACAAATAATCAACTGCAATGTCTTTTTAGTGCTGTGGGTTTTTTTTTTTTGGAACTCACACATTGACTGTACTATTTTCTTCAATGGGTAGAAAGCAATTGAAAATAATATATTGATCCAGGGGGAAATTGAGAAGAAAGGGTGTGTCTCTGTGGAGACACAGAGAGAAAGAGACTCAGATTAACACACTGGATATCTTTCATCATTTTTGAAGGCCTGTTTTAGGCATTTTTGTAAGACTTAGGAAACCACTTTTGGACTTTGTGCTTGAGATGGGAAAAAAATGAAACCTTGATTTTGGGTTTTGCAGATTAGATTGGTTTGTTGCTATAGAAATGGCTAGTATATATTACTACATAAAAGTAAAACATTGAGGTTGTATGTTATGTACCTTATTCTACTATGCCAAAAGGAGTTGGAAATCAATGCTTTTCTTTTTTCTTCTCTCTCCTTTACTCTGCACGTTTATCTCTTCCCCTTTCCTCCCCTTATTTCCCCCTTATTTTCATTTTTCTTTGTATTCCTGTACTCAATATTTTGATAAACTAATAAAAAAATATGAACAGTTCGAGGCATCTTTATAAGATTACTCCTGATTCCTAACCTAACCAGCCTAGGAACATAAGAAAGACAATAATAAACCGCATTATTTGCCATTTGTCTCTGTAGTTTAATCCCTAGCTCTGATCATATAATAAGCATCTTTGTAATAAAGATCTTTGAACTTAGGTCAAACGTTGAAGCTGTTATAGAAAGCTAGCCTGGAGCAGATCAGAAGCACAAACTAGAAAGCAACAATGCTTCATTTTGTGTGAAAGGAGGCAGGGTTTGGGGCTGGTTTGTTAGAATAAAGGCTTTTGCCGTTCTCCTCATCAGTGGTTCTGACATGCTGTTTCCCTTTTGTTACCAAAATGAACATTCAATTGCATTGCAATTTTGACTCCCCTAGGAGCCAATCAGGAACACTCCTATCTGCCCCCTTCTTTTTTCCCTTGCTTGAATCCTTCTGAAAATGAAGAACAGAAACCTATCCATGGTGCAAATTGCTTTTGTTAGAATTTGCGAGTCTCTTTTGCTGGGGAGGAAGTAATGGTGGAGAATAAACAAGATATGATCTGTTAGCAGTTAATGGTCACCTAACATCCCAAGAAAGCACAGTCAACAGTAGCCGATGGCAAGGAAAGGTGCATGTTGAAATGTAGCAACTTCAGGAGAACCAGAATTGGGTAAGTAAATAGGATGAAAACTGGAGGACTTAAAACAACACTGAACTTGGAAATACACTGACTTTTAGCTTAGGTAATATCACAGGAGTATTATGATCTTCTACAGAAGGAAACTATCTCTATCTCTGTCTCTTCTACCTACCTACCTACCTACCTACCTACCTACCTACCTATCTACCTATCTATCTATCTATCTATCTATCTATCTATCTATCTATCTATCTATCTATCTATCTATCTATCTATCTATCTATCTATCTATCTATCTATCTATCTATCTATCTATCTATCTATCTGTATCATCTATCTATCTACTCTCTTTATAGTTTCTCTCTCTCTCTCTCTCTCTCTCACACACACACAGAGAGAGAGAGAGAGAGAGCTTTCAGCCCTGTAGAAGAAAAGGTGCTTTCAATGTATATCTGGAAGTTCTAAGCTGAAATATAATGTTACCACAGAGAGAACTGCCAATGATTTCTGTTAGAGAGAAAGATACATCATCAACCAGCCAATTCCATCCACTCACTGCTATTGCATATCTATCACATCAAATTCGCAAACCAAAAATTTCAGGATGGATCGAGACAGCCAGCCAAAGAGCTAAAACAGCAACTTCCCCCAATCAGTTGCCTTGAAGATATTCCAGATTTCAATTTCTATTAGCTTCAGATGGTGAAGTTAATAGCCTCACAATCAAAATGGAGTTATCATCCCAAACCTCTGGAAATACAGCCACAAAACTATTGACGTTCTGGACAATTTTTCTTTTGATTGGTTACTTCTTTGGCTGCTTCTCCATCAGTTTGATGGTACTTACTGAAAATTTGCCAGCTCCGCACAGGTGAGGTGTAACAGTGCCCATTATGGGACATTGGTATCCACCTGGGCACAGTGCACAATCCTCAGCTGATGTTGCTCCTTGCTCTGAACGATACGTCCCCCTGCATTCGAAGAGAGCATGAAATAAAAATCAGTTTGATATGAATTAGGTGAAATGGGATGAATGGACAGGAGGGAATATTTAGCTATTTTTAGTTGGATTAAAAGCAGCCTTGATATGAATCCATCGCTTTCCTGATGCCTCTTTAAGTCATCTGACCTAACCTGGCTTCCTTCACCAGTCCTATAGTGCAGGGGTCCCCAACCTTGGTGACTTGTGGACTTCAACACCCAGAATTCCTCAGCTAGCCATGTTAGCTGAGGAATTCTGGGAGTTGAACTCCACAAGTCATCAAGTCACCAAGGTTGGAGACTTCCTACATGGTGAATTCAGCACTTAATGCAGCTTGAATAAGGTAGAAGAACTGAAGTATTTTGAGCAGTAGAATGAAATTAGCGTAAATAAACCTGTGACAGGCTCCACATCATAGCAGCTTCAAAGACCCAGCATGTTTCACTCCCTGAGATAAAAAATACAAGATTACTTTTGGACTGACAGTTGAAATGTTCCTCAATAAATGTGAGTGGATGGCACTTGATGTCATGCCCTGGTGGAGACTGACTCTGAGGGAGAGGAGGAACAGCCGACAGGGAGTGGAGGTGTGGCTCCGGAGGTTGTGGAGGAGGCTGGGGAAGGGCAGAGGCCGGCTGAGCAGTCAGAGGAGGACCCAGGCCCATCCCCGCTCCATCCTAGGGTACGCAGAGGAGAGGATAAAGGAGAGATGTAATTTACTGGGGAGGAGAGGGCCTTGATCCTCTTCATGGGCTGCAAGTGTGACAACTGAATAAGAGGACGGACATGTGTATGGGCAAACACTGGAAACAAAACGTGTTTTATTTTGGTCTGAAGTTATCTTGGTTGGTGTCCTTCCAACAGACTGTGCCTTGTTATCTCCTTGAATTTGGTAAATGCTTCTCCTATTCCATTGTGGAAATTTCATCATTGTAGTTTGTTTGATTTTTTATTTCACCTCATTAAGTTCGGACTGTATTGCTTTCTTTTGAAGACTATTTTTGAGTACATTTTATCTCCAATTGAGTATTATTGAACAGTGGGGCCATATTGGAGGCATTAAAGGACATTTATTTACGTTCTGGATTTTGTTATGTTTGTGTTACACCCTGGGTCATCACACTTGAGGCCAACAGAATCTCTTAAATGGGTTTAAGATCTTGGCACTTTTCTGCTTTTCACAAGCTCCTTGCCTCTGGTCACTCCATCACTGGTCCCCCAAGGTAGCCACCTGGTTTGTCCCCAGGAAGACTGAGACCTATCTTTGCAAGGACATACAGTGGAACCTCGGGTCATGAATGCTCCTGTTAATGACCAAATTGGATTGTGAACAAAAAACCCATCCGATTTTTGAATTGGGTCACGATTCAAAAATCAGGTGGTGAACAAAATTGACATGGAAAGATTTCCTTTCCACACCGATTTCCCCTTCACCGTCATGTTTTTTTAACTGCACGCATGCGCAGTCGGTCATGCTTCTGGACATGACCAAATTGGGTTGTTACCAGAGTCTGGGAACTGATTATGGTCATGACCCGAGGCTCCACTGTATTCTAAAAAGAGCCAGCTTTCTGGGATATCCACAATGGGGGTGAATCACAGCACTGTCATCCCTGAAGCCATTTTGGGCTGAAGCCATTTTGGAAGCATCTTCAGGGCTGCCACAGCAAGGCTGAATAGAGCTGTAGGAACATGACGGGGGAGATAGAGGTAGCTGGGGATATGTAGCCAAAACAACATTTTTCCCTGTGGGAGCCAAGGATATTCTATCAGATGTTGGAGAAGCGTGGACCCAAGCCAGCCCGGATAGAGGATGCAACCTGGTTGGACCATGAGATGGACGTGTGTCCTCAGGGAAAGAGCTTCAGGGTTTTGATTTGGGTGGGGGAAAATCTCAGTTCCTCCAGGGTCAGATTTTCCCCAGATGTGCCAATATGACATGCCTAATAAATCAATGCTCTGAGGAATATCCCTGCCTTGGAGTTTTGATTCTGTTGAGGGTGTTTGCTGCATGGGTAAGCTGCTGGGGGTTTGCAGGGGTTTCAGGAGAGCCCCTAGCTAAGATTCTGTGCAGTTGGGAGAACCCCCAAATCCCACTCCTGGCTGGCCCTGCCCGTCCATCCCCTCCCCTCCCAGATGTCCCCACCCGGCCTGTTTTGGATGCAGGTAAGTGCAGGGCGTATACGGAGGCTCGGGGAGGGCAAAAAACGGGCCTCCCAGAAGTTTGGGAAGGCCGGAAATGGGCCCGTTTCCGGCTTCAAAAGAGCCTCCGGAGCCCAAGGAGGCCATTTTTGCAGGAGGCCAACTAGGCCATGCCCACCATGGCCATGCCCACCCAGCAACCAGACAGAGAACCCATTGCTAAAATTGTTGAAGCCGACCCCTGGCTTGCTGGAACCCTGACAGCAGAAGGAAAGAGTCACAGCAGAAAGAAAGGAGAACCTGGTATGAAGGAAAGGACAGCCACACTATCAACTAAATGATGGGGCTCATTTGGTCTTCTGCATGGACCTGAAGCCATAACAGCTAGTTCTCAGCTTTTTTTTTCTTTTTAATAAACTTTATTAATCTTTTATATCTTTAAAAATGAAACAAAAATTATAAATATTATGACATTAACAGTGTGTGGCATCTATCTTATATACTTCTATTTTGTGCTTATTTACAAATATATATAGTTCATGCAAATATAAACCGTTAATCTATAAAATGCTTATCATTAACTCTTTTCATCATCCCTTTGTCCTAATTCAATCCAATCGTACAATTTTTCCCAAATTCTATGGTAGTTCTCAACTTTCATTCTGATCATGAGTGGGGTCAGGATTGCGTTTGCTAAGCGATATAGTTCTGAAGCAAGTCATCATGTCACCGGGTCCGATTTTATGACTGTTTTTTACGGTATCATTCAGTGAATCACCCCACTTGACAAGCGAACCACATAGTTGTGAAGGGCATCCGGTTTCCCCAATTTATTTTGCTGATCTGAGAAGATTCCAAATTACGATCCTCTGATCATAAGATGCTGCAACCCTAAATGGGAGCCAATTCAATTTATTACAGCCAGAGACCAGAATGAATAAAAACACTCTGTAAATATACAATGAAAAATTCTAGAATAAAAATAATAAATGACAGATAATATCTATGATAAATCCAGCGTGCCAATTACACGTGGTCTAACTACACTAAAACTACAAGCCATCAACTGTGAGCCCATGGTTGGTTTAATACTAAAAGGGAAAGGAACAAGCAGTGCAACGGGTTTGCCACATTTGTTGTATAAAATAACTATCCTGGATTAGACACATGTTTCCGATGAATGCCCAGTGCTGCTGTGCAGAATCTAGCAACCTGAGGTGTAGCTAGGGCCTGTTCATCCTTAAGCAGCCACTGTGTCAGCTCTGAAGACATTTTCCCCAGGCACCTTCAGGGTTGCCACAACGGAAATGAGTTGAGCTGTTGGAATGGGAGACAGGAGATAGAGATAGCTGAGGGATTGTAGCCAAAATAAAATTCCTTCCTCTGAGAACCAAGGAATTTCCCACCAGGTACTAAGGAGGTGGGATTTGAGACCAACTGACCCTTGGACGGTGGCCTGATTGGACCACGTGATGGATGGCATGGGCAGGGGAGAGAAAACTTTACTTTTAACTATTTTTAACTCCAAGGGGTAGGGTTTAGAGTTGGGTTTCCCCAGACATACCAATAGGACATGCCTAATAAATCTATACTTTGAGGAGGATGCCTACCTTGGAGTTTTGATTCCATTGGGTGTGTTACTTGGAACCCTGATACACTGAGATAAGCAGTGGTGGAAACCTAGCAATTATTGGAAGTTTTTTTTCACAAATTCAAGGTTTACCGCACCAAACTTGACTGCAGGAAATGCGACTTCAGCAACAGAGTGGTCAATGTCTGGAATACTCTACCTGACTCTGTGGTTTCTTCCCCAAACCCCCAAAACTTTAACCTTAGACTATCTACTATTGACCTCACCCCTTTCCTAAGAGGTCTGTAGGGGGCATGCATAAGTGCACCAACGTGCCTACCATCCCTGTCCTATTGTTTTTTTTATTCTTCTTATATGTACCCATTTCATCTATTCATAACTATGTGTATACTTATACCTATTATCTTGTAAGCGATTGACAAATCAAATAAATTCTAAAAATTCTAAAATTAACTTGGACTGCAAACTTATGGGAGCTCAAAGGGAGTGAATTCTTATAGTAATAAATGCAATGATGGAGTCACATTATGAGACCCAAAATGTGAAGGACAACTTGAGAGTTTGACTTACAGTGGACAGAATCCTGGTTTGATGGTTGCTTTGGGACAATAGACTCCCTTTGGACAAGCAAGGCAATCATCCACATTCCCATTCCCATGTTTGCTGCTGTATGTTCCTGCTGGGCATGGAAACTGAGTACTTGCTTGACTTCCTGAACCAGAAAGACAGAATACATAAACCATAATCATGGGGAAGAGGGAAAAGAAAGGGAGATGTTTGTCTGACACGGTTTTTTTTATTATTACAGGTCCATAACTGAACAAAACGTATTAAACAAGCCTACCATGTTTCTACAAGATAGAACACTCTGCGTCAAATAAAGCACATGCGATAAAAGATCTCTATTTGTCTATCAGAAGCAGACAAGTGGCACATAGATAGAAAAAGATGCTATCATGAGTTATAGCAACAAACAAGCCTTCCAGGAGTTTTTTCCCCTTTGAGACACTGTCTAGTCAGCATTTCTCAGGCTTGGCAATGTAAGGGTGGGTGGGCTTCAATTCCCAGAATTCCCCAGGCAGCCATACCAGATGGAGAATTCTGGGAGTTGAAGCAGGGGTGGGATTCTACAGGCTTGCATCTATTTGCTAGAACCGGTTGTTAACATTCTAAACAGTTCGGAGAACCAGTTGTTAGAAGAAATTACTGGCCTAATCCTGCAAGGAAGGCAGGAAGGAAACATTCTGGTGTTGCTTACAGAAACTGCCTGTCCGTTAACTCTTATTACATTCTTGGCAGGACTAGACTTCCTGTCTCAGGAACTTCTCTGGAGTTTTTTTCCCCTCCTTTGCTGGTACTTTGCTTGTGTGGAGTGACAATTCAAAGTTACAATGGCACTGAAAAAAGTGACTTATGACCATTTTTCACACTTACGACTGTTGTAGCATCCCCACAGTCATGAGAGGCCAGGCAAGGAGATGCATGCCTCGGTGTGAGTGATGTTGGGTTGGCCACGCCCAGCCAGTCACATGACCACCAAGCCACGCCCACCAACCATACCATGCCCACAGAACCAGTTATTTAAAAAATTGAATCCCACCTCTGAGTTGAAGTCCATACAGAGTATGATATTGATCTGGTTGAGTGAGGCAATATAGTATATGCCGGTGTATGCTAGCATGGGATAGGCAAGTTTGAAATCAGAACAATCTGTATACAAATTAAGCTAATCCTGATTTTCTTGAATTTGGTAATTGAGAAGTCTGCTAAATGTAGACTTGAGTCTGACATCTCCACAGACATGTTCTTCTGAGGCCCTTAATCTTATCACAACGTCTACTGCAGGGGTATCAAACTCAGTTTTATTGAGGGCTGCATCAAGGTTGTCTATGACCTAGGGGGCCAGGATGGGCATGGCCAGGGGGCATGGCCAGCTCGACGTCACTCATCAAGACTTCGGTTTTGGCCACAATGGCTTCCTGCAGCCCTCTGTCAGCAAAAGCAAAGCTTGGGAAGCTGCGTATGGCTCGCATGGGCTCCATTTTTGCTGGCAGAGGGCTGCAGGAGGCTGTTGCAGCTGAAAGTGGAGGACAGGTGGGCTGTATGTTGCCTTCCCAAGCTGTTTTTGCTGGCAGAAGCACCATGGACTGGTCCTTCTCTGTTTTCATGGTGGGCTTGCAGACCAGATCTAAGCATCTCATCAGCTGAATCTGTCCCCCCAGGCCTTGAGTTTGACACCCCTGATCTACTGATTCTGAATTAAAGGTGCAAACAAACCAGAGGTGGTATTCAGCAGGTTCTGACTGGTTCTCGAGAACCGGTAGCAGAAATTCTGAGTAGTTTGGAGAACCGGTAAATACCTCCTCTGACTGGCCCCGCTCCCATCGATTCTCTGCCTCCCATTGAGTCCCAACTGATCGGCTGGGTCTCCTTTGGTTGCCCTGCACAGGAGAACGGAGCTGGAAAGCAGGTTAGTGGGGTGGGGAGGGAATGAGGATTTTGCAGTATCCTGCCCCTGCCACGCCCATCAAGCCACGCCCACAGAACCAATAGTAAAAAAAAATTGAATCCCACCACTGAAACAAATGCACCAGAAGAACACCAACCATCTCATCTTGGATGGGATCACCTTACCTTCTGGACAGAAATACCCAGCGCTGCACTTCCCGGATGGAGTATTAGCTCCTGCCAGACAAAACCATCCTGGAGGGCATGGTGCACACTCTTTTTCTGTCGCCAGACCTGTCCTGTTGCTCCACGTGCCAGGGGCACACTTGTATTGTGTTGGATGTTTGGTTCCTGGAGGGCAGTAGTGTCCCGTTGGGCATGGGACAGGTGGCTTTTGTTTTCCTCCTGAGCCTTTGAAAAGAATAATGGTCAATAAATTATGAGAATCTGACTTAGATCCAGTAGGACAACTTTGTTGTGTTGACTAGAAACTCTGGTTTTGTAATTCCAATATTTAAGGACATCAATTTGGACATAGATAATGTTCAGCTTTGTTTTCTTGAGGGGTGGTATTTGAATCATGTTCACCTAATTTCTATCTAAACCAGGATAGGAAATCTTTGGTCTACCAGTCTAAATTTCTCCTGGAGACTTTCCTTATATTCTTAAAAGGTGAATCAGAGTATACATGCATAGATTTCCTGAAGATTAAATACTTGTACCTTGGCCATGTTCCCTTTGATTTTAGTTCCACCTACCATTACATCTCTTGGGATAATTTCCAGGCTGGATCTTGACTCTTAAATGTTGGTTGATCAGGTTTTTAAAAATGCAATTCTGATTTATTTTTTTAAGCAAGTTATTCCTTCTCAGCCCTAAGAAAAAGCCTTCTAAAAATGCTGCCAACAAAACAGCAAGAATTTATCTATGCAACTGCCAGGAATTAAAGACTGACTTGAAGGCAGAAGGAAAAACATCTCTAGTCCTAGTTTAAACATGCAAGTCAGAATCGTTCTAAAGCTCTGGTGGTTTGTTGGTACATCAGTCCAGGTTACTCCAGGATCATCTTGTCAAAATAACACATACTAAAAAATAAAATAAAATTCATCTGGAGTAGCATACCTCTTGTACAGACCAATCTCTCCGGACAAGTTTCACACTGGGATTTATCAAAGAGATCAGAATGGTTGCTGAATGTTCCAGCAGGACACGCATTGTTGGGGGAATGAGGGCTTGCAGAACCAGTTGGACAAACATACCTAATGAAAAAAATGTCAGAAATTTTACTTCCAGTTTCTTAGTCTCACTAAGAAAGTGTTTCCTGCCGTAACTTTATGGAAGTATAATGAGGTTATCGCCGTTATTGGTGTCACACAACATGCTAAGTTTGGTTAGTTTTCATATTTTTTTTAAACTATATATTTTTATTGTTTTATATCACAAATTCACAAATACATATATAATTTTTTAAAAAATATTTTAAACATACAATAAATCCATTCTATTTCAATCATGTGTCGATTAGGTACATACTTTATGTGCTTAACAATTACTAATAATATTCTTCTTACTAGTATAACAATATAATAATAATTACATTCCCATATATGTAATATATATAATATTTGGTATGTCTATTACATTAGTTTCTCTTATTGCTTTATAAATATGTTTAATTCCTTTTAATTAATTTTATTTTCTAGCCATTTATAAAACAAGTCCCGTACCATGTAATATTCAGATTCTTCTTTTTTTTTAAATTTTAATGTTAATCTATTCATTTCTGCATATTAAAATATTTTTTCAATTACTTTTTCCTCTATCAGTATCTTATCCCTTTTTCAGTTTTGAGCAAATACAATTCTAGCTGCTATTAATACATGTAATTCCATTTTTATATTTGAAGAGTGTGTTTTCTAGCTGTCCAATGAGTTAAAATATAAATATCATCATAATCATCATAATCTTATACAAATAGACATATATGCGATCATATCAATCATTATTGAAAAGTATACTGTCTTCCATTATAATATCGATTATATCACCATAAAAATATTTACTAATTATTTTTTTCTTGATGGCTTAGCTTGTTGTGTGAATGCACCCTGATTTGCTGGTTGGTGGTTCACTACATTATACATTGTCAGAAACTAAGTTAATTCAGGAACCAGGTTCTACGCTATCCAAATCTCACCAAGCTGTATTCTAGTCTCCTTGCCTAATAGTCATATCATTATTCAGCCATATGAAATTAGAACCTTTTAGGAGAGGGGGGAGGGAGGGAGGGGGAGGGAGGGAGGGAGAGAGAAATTAAACTTTTAAAGCCTTATTTAAAAGGAGGGATTAAAAAAAGAAAGAATTTCAAGCATCAACAAAACATGTAAATAGACTCAGTGCTTCACATCTATACTTTACATTCCATGTCTTTGCAAATAGAGCATGATACACCCAGAAAACTTTTGCTATTCCTCTGAAGACCGATGTTCTTTTTGCCAAATGTCAGGCGTGCAAGAAACCCCCCCAATTGGTGTCATGAAGTTGGCCACTTAGATTCCCCTAAAAGAAGGTAGCTCCAGAGAGAAGTAACATACTCACCCCACCATACATTCCGAATCTGGCTGAGCCAAACCAGTTTGAGTGCAGGCATTACCAGCAGGACAGGCTCTACAGTCTGTGGATTCATCTTGTCCCTGGAGAGGATTATAAGTCCCCACTGGGCATGGATTTGGAAAACTCATTCCATTAGGACAAAAATACCCAACGGGACACTTCAGACACTGTTTGAACTCTGGAGGGAACATCAAAGGGGTACAAAAAAGAGAAAGAACAGCAGAAAATAAATATTATCTGACTATCTAATGATATCTTCTTCCCCAGAATTCTAATTTATATGCTTGTGTCCTAGCCATTCCTAACCCTGTCAAACAGGTTGGGGATACAGCCAAGGCTGTAGTTGAACTGTCATTCTGTAGTGATTGAAATTCCTGTTTTTTCAAAAAAAAAAATGTATGCAAGTGGATTAAATTTGGGTGAGCAGAGATAAGCAATTTTTTTCTTGATGCAGAAAGAAGGGACTGTATCAGTTCTTGGGAGAACCAAAAGGCAACTTCTGTCTAGGTTTTTAGATAGGAGAAATTCACCAGCCGTTACTGCCAATAGCTAAGGCTTTTTTGGGTGATAAATAAGATATATAAGAGATAAGATATGCATAAGATATATGTATGCATGATAGCTAGGTAGCTAGGTAACTAGGTAGATAAATAGATAGATAGGTAGGTAAGTAGGTAGAGATAGGTAAGTAGGTGCAGGTAATTAAGTAAGTAGGAATAGGTAGGTAGGTAGATAGATAGATAGATAGATAGATAGATAGATAGATAGATAGATAGATAGATAGATAGATAGATAAATAGATAGATATAGATAGATAGATAGATAGATAGATAGATAGATAGATAGATAGATAGATACATAGATAGATAGAGACCCACATATCTTATGCATCACCTATGTATGTATATACTATATATATATACATGCACACATACATACATACATTCATACACTCATGTACACAGACACATACACACACATACATGCACTGAACAGATACTTTTAAAGGCTATAATAATATGTCTTTGTATGTCTCTCTCTCTCTGTGTGTATATCTCAGACAAACACACTTGCAGGAAATGATCCACAAGGGAACACAGTTTTGTGCATGTGTGGTTATGGTGGGTGGGTGATTCTAAGCCCGCATTTGTTTTCTGAATGGAGAGCAATGAATAGATTTCAGAGATTGGTAATAGACTTAGCACAAGCATGGAGAGACCTGCACAAAGGACAAAGATATCCAAGCATGAGAGGTGGGTTGGGGAAGTGAGTTGCATGAACAATGGAGCCACATCATTCTGGTTCTAAGAGAGGGAGATCTTGAGCTATGCAGGAAGAAGAAAAAGGGATACTAGAATGACTGTCAGGAATGAATGTCAACATCTATGAACGTCACTATTACTACAGCCCATTTTTGTGGTCCATAAAGTGCCCCCCAAAGGCAAAGACCAATGCATAAAAAGTCTGCAATGTGAATCAGTGGAACAGCTTGCCACCAGAAGTTGTGGGTGCTTCCTGCCTGGAGGTTTTCAAGAAAAGACTGGGCAACCACCTATCTGAAATGGCATAGTGTCTCCTGCTTGAGCAGGGGATTGGACTAGAAGACCCCCAAGGTCCCTTCCAGCTCTATTCTGATCGATTAACCTCCCCAGCACATCCCATAGAGAAAGCAAGCCTGGAAGGAGGAAATATATGTGCGAATTAAACCGAAAGGCATAATTTAAATCCTGGTTAATGTAATGGTAATCCTTTGCCCTTGAGAGATTGGAGTTCTCCAGCAGCTATGCTTATTTTCTCCACACTACAAGCCTTAAGGGGAAGAATTTAAATCTGCTGGGTGGATTAGTAGCCCTTCTAGAATACAAGAGAAATCCCCTTCTCCCAAATCCACTCAGTTGTCTGGATATCAAGACACAGCTTCATCTGGGTTATATACTGTACTTGTGTTGTATGATATAAGAAGCTTTCTTACTCAATATCAAACCATTGATCTGTTTTTCTCAGCCTCGTACTCTCTAGATTTGTCGAATCGAAAGCTCCAGCTATCCCATACCCAGAGAAAGATTTTTTAAAAAACAATTATGTACAGTAAAGGATTTCTATTCTGTCATCCTCGTGAATATTCCTTGATTGCAGGAAGTACGATTTCAGCAACAGAGTGGTCAATGTCTGGAACTCACTACCTGATTCTGTTGTCACCTGTTCAAACCCCCACTTCTTTTCCCTCAAACTAACCTCTACTGACCTCACCCCATTCCTAAGAGGTCTGTAAGGGGCCGTGCATAAGCACACAATTGTGCCTACCATCCCTGTCCTATTGTCCCCAATTATTAGTTCCTGTTGCTTATATTTAAACTTATGTTTATTTTTATTTAAATTATGTTGTAAACATTTGACAAAATAAATAAATAAAATAAATAAATAAATACAGCTTCTGTGACAGGTAGTGGCTCTTTGGGATAGCTAATCCAAAAAAGAGAGATTTCTATAAACAGCTATATGATCTTTTTAACCAGAATTGAAGAAGGCAGAAACTCGGGCTTTTCTGCACATAAAACATATGGGATCGTCACCCAGCAGAGGTTCTCCCACGTCTCTGCTGTTCTCAGTTCCCTATTTTATCAAAACCTGGAGGGAATCTGTGGTCTTCTAGGCACCGCTTGGATAGTCATGCTCGTTGCAAAGGCAAGGCTTCTCAGATAACAGGAGAACCAGAGGACGTGATGTCATTTCTACATTAATTCTGCACAAGTGAGAGATGCGGCTCCCTTGATTTATGACATGTACTTGCTGTGCAAAAGGTGTCCCCTCCAGAGCTATGAAAAATGACCTGCAGGGTTATTGAGACATCGAGGCATGGAGTTATAATGGAAAGCAGAGCCAGAGGAAGCATTGAAAGAGATCCAGAAGACAATTAGATCAAAAGGAATAACAGTCGCTCAGTATTTATTTCTGTGCTTTATCTAAGAGTTGTAAATGATTTGATGGCACATAATCAACCAACCAACCAACCAACTTGATAGGAACCATGGACATTGAATCTGCAAGCAGGAGGCAAGCTAGAAAAGGTTAAAATCTTCTTAGGGTTGAACCCAATTTCCGAATAACTCCATGCAGTTCTCTTGGCAGCTGGGCAGAAGTATGTTGTTACAGTCTTCTTTCAAAATGTTGTGTTATTGCTTCTAATTTCCCAGTCTAGCTTATATTCCTATATTTCTATTGTTGTCACCTACACAGCTATGAGGCAGATCTAATCCCAAATATTCTCTTCTCTCCTATTCTATCCCAGCCCAGCCCAACCCATCCTCCACTCTCCCTTCAAACTTTCCACTCTCCATTCCATTCCATTCATTGTTCTACTCTACTCTACTCTACTCTACTCTACTCTACTCTACTCTACTCTACTCTACTCTACTCTACTCTACTCTACTCTATTCTATTCTATTCTATTCATTCCATGTTCTATTCTATTCTCTATTCGAGTCCAGTCCAATCTACTCTACTCTACTCTATACTCTACTCTACTCTACTCTACTCTACTCTACTCTACTCTACTCTACTCTACTCTACTCTATTCTCTAGTCTACTCCACTCCACTTCATCCCATCCCATTTTCCACTCCCCACTTCCCACCTTCCATTCCATTTTTATTATGTCATCCTATACAAATCAATACGAAGGGTAACTGAAAGAACACAAAAGGAGAAATAGGGGTTCAGCCTCTGTAAGGGATGCTTAGGCTGTTGGTTCAATTTACACGAGCAGTTTCCCAAAACATCCTTTCAGCCAGATCCTTCAGCATCACCCCTATCTCCCCTCATTCAGCTCCAAAGCTGATGGGCTGTGCAAAAATTTGAGTAGCAGGCTGGAGTCCACAAAGCATCCTTGTTATATATATAATATGATTTGCTTCACTAGAAAAACAATCATATTTTTATTCCACTCACAAATGTGCTGGGGGAAGGGGCATAATTAAAGACAAATAACAATTATCCAAAGAAATGAAGCAGGAGCAACTGATGATGCGTGCCACCCTCAGATATTTTTTTTTTTTTAAATTGAGTTTGTGCCCCATTACTTGTTAATTTTCAAAAAATCACTCACATCGAATAGAATTCCACGCTCATTACAACACCAGGTCTAAAAATGTTGCTCTAAAAATAATGACGACTAATCCAGAAGGTCAATTAAAAGAAAAAAAAAGAGGGGTAGAGATTTAGAATGTTTAAAGAACATATGTAGCTGCGATTTGTTTATTTTTAAAGATTAAAACAGATATGGAGAGTCTGACATTTTCTATATTTTCAGGAGCTGCAAATGAAAACCTTATGGAAAATATTCACACATTGCTTTACTTTTCTGTAATTATTTGATCTCTTTAGGGGGGGAGATTGGTTATTCTGAATTTCAGTGATGGGGGGGGGGAAATATCTCCGTTCTTTAAAAAAAACTTGTAAGGGGTTACTTGCCAGAAACCAACTTCAGAGCTAATGGCAAATGTTTATCCAAATGATATTGTGATTGTGAAACGTCTATTTGCAATTTCTTCTGGAAGGCAAAAATATGCTTTGTGTTTGAACCAATTCAAAATACGCTATAATTCCTTCAAATACTTGATTCCAGAAGTTTGAAATGGCAATAATTCCCTTGTTAGGATTCTTTTTCAGGCTTTCAAGAAACCCACACTTCACCATCCAAGAAAAGTCTCTGTTTTCCAGGTTTTCAAAGTAGAAACTTCAAACCCATATCTTTTAACTTCAGGGTAGCTTCTGTTCTCATGCATCTTATGAAACAGCTGCCCCATTCATGGTAAGGCTAATCCCATCCCTGACATTGCTAATAGTCAGTGCCTACATATGAAAAAGGTGGAGAATGTTCTTAACAAGTTTACTACAACATACATCTTGCCAATAAAACCAGAAAGAAACTATTATATATGAAATCTGGACAGCAATTTGCTAGCCAAGAAAGGATCAACCCAACTAATAAGAGATGTCCAGAATACATTTTTAAAGAAATCATATTGGGTAAGAACTGAACAATTACTAAGTTGTATTAGATCTGTGTATAGTTCTAATGATGCTTATGTTTTGCTTATGTTCTGATGTTCTGATGCTTATGTTCTTCTGAAACAGAAGGCAATTATCCAATGCGATTTGTTCTATCCAACTTTGGATGTGTTGAGTTATCTTTAACAGAATAACAGAGTTGGAAGGGATCTTGTAGGTCATCTAGTCCAATCCCCCACTCAAGCAGGAGACCCTACAACATTTCTGACAGATGGCAATCCAGTCTCTTCTTGAAAGCTTCCAGTGATGAAGCTTCTACAACTTCCAAAGGCAACTTCAGTTCCATTGGTTGATTGTTCTCACTGTCAGGAAATGTCTACTCCTTTCTAAGTTGAATCTTTTCTTGATCAGTTCCCATCCGTTATTCCTTGTCTGGCTCTCAGGTACCTTGGAAAATAGCTTGACCCCTTCCTCTCTGGGGCAACCCCTCAAGTATTGGAAGATGGCTATTATGTCTCCCTGGTCCTTCTCTTCATTAGACTAGCCATGCCCAGTTCCTGCAACTGTTCTTCATATGTTTTAGCCTCCAGTCCTCTAATCATATTTGTTGCTCTTCTATGCACTCTTTCTAGTGTCTCCACATCTTTTTTATAGTGTGGTGATCAAAACTGGATGCAATATTCTAGGTGTGGCCTTACTAAGGCTTTATAGAGTGGCATTAGTACCTCATGTGATCTTGATTGTATCCCTCTGTTAATGCAATTTAGGATTACATTGACTTTTGGGGCTGCCGTTGCATGCTGTTGGCTCATATCTAATTGGTTGTCCACAAAGACTTCAAGATCCTTCTCACAATTACTGCTACATTCTGTTTGCATGAAATCTGCTCTTGGATTTTTTTTGTAAAATACCAGTGACTTTCAAGAAATCCATCACTCAATTCTCTCTATAGACATGTTTATGATTCTACACATATAAGAGCCAACTCAAAGGCATTTAAATATTATGATATGTGTGCATAGATACAAACACATGCACGCACAAACACACAAATAATTATCAACAGCCTTCCCACACAAATTTCTAGGAATTTTCCTTGGTTACTTTATGCCACAGGATAAAAAATAAACCCCGTAACTGTCACCTTTGTGGAAGAACCTAATTATCAATCTGATTCAGGATTGGTTTCTCCCATTGTACAAAAGACAGATACACACCTGGAAAGTATGAAGATCTGTTGCTGAGCTTCAGGAATTTATCTCTGGGTGCAAAACTTCCCCTGGGGCATGGAGCTGTAGTCAGTCCAGGACTATGAAAATAACCTGCAAGATGAGATTCATCTTTCAATGTCTCTTCAATAGCATTCCTTTGTCAGGTCAGGTTGTTCTTCTAGAGAAGATGACTACTTCCAAGTTGGAAACCTTTGGGTTTGGTTGAACCAGTTGAGAATTGCAGAATGATATTGGGTTAAAATTCCTCTTGAGAAAAACTGAACTGAAGGATCAGCCAGATATTTAGATATCCACATTGCTACTTTAGATGGTATGGGTCTCTTTAGGTCAGGAATGGGACAACTTGCCATAACCAACTCACTGTGGCCAACTCACTGCAGCCAACTCACCGTAGGCAACTTGATGAAGGTCAAACTCGCCATGGCCAACTCACTGAGAGACAACTCACAGGATAATTTAACAATTCTATTTAATTATTTAAAATAAAGAAAAATTATTTTAATTTTTGCCATTCACATTTCATTCTGTCCTTCCTTTTGCATCCTTTTCTTTTAATGATTCTATTCTACAATTTCTTCGGTATTAGTGTAACTCTTGTCCTTCAGTGAGTTGCCCTGTGGTGAGATAGCCAAGATGAGTTGGCCATGGTGAGTTGGCCATGGCATGTTGGTTGTGGTGAATTGGCCATGGCAAGTTGACCATGATGAATTGTCATAGACTCCCTTAGGTCATTGAGTACAATGACTGTGTTTACACAACTTGGATAATAAATTAATCAATTTCCCAATGAGCCCATGCAGGACACTGTACCACAAATGATCCCAATCTATTAGGGTCATACATGACATTAAGAGAGGAAAATAGTAACTAATAATGTTTATCATGTGTCAAAAAAACAATTGCAATACTTTTAAGTGATTTGATGGTGAAATGATCAGTCAGGTTCATATGGATTTAGAAGTAGGGGACAATGGCCATAGCAAGTAGTGTAAATTTTGGATTAAGCTGCAAGGAACAAGTTGGAAGAAATCCAAAACTATGTCAGATGCAAATGCTGGTTCTGAATCTGAAATTTGAAATAAATTGATATTTTAATTTCTGGATGTATAAAAATATAAAGACCAAAATATTAAGCAATTTGTATTAAATGATTGATAGAATAGTTGGCATCTTCAGATAGCAAAAGTGTCAGGTGGACTTGTGGTTGGAATGGCTTCCACGGTTTGTTTGACATCACCTAGAACATTCTTACTTCCAAACTTCAATTGTTTTGACAAACAGCTTCAAAAATTAAATTAACTTGGCCCGAATTTCACTCTCTCTGTGATGTCAAAGGAGATTTTGAGTCCCCAAACAATGAGTAGATAAAACAAACCAGCAAAATGCAAGCAAATGCAAAAGTTCAACCTGAAGGACAGAGTTGGCTTTGTAGATCCACAGCAGAATGAAGAGATTTCCAAGCAAACAACATCTCAGCCATGTTGTCTGGACAACAAGAAGTTTGGTTATCTCTTTGGCACTTGATTTGTCTGGGAGCCTCAGCCCAAGAGCCAGGGGGACAAGGGACTGGCTGAACAGTTCCAAAATTAGGACAATAATGCCCTGTAAAAGCAAACAAACAAATTAAGGAGATCAGAATGTGCGTTACTATGGCAACAGTGTGATTGCGAGTCAGTTGGTACAATCAATAAAGACAAAGACATTATTAATATTGATAAGCATTGATTAGTGCTGATAGGAACTCACTCAGGAAAGCAACTTGCCTAAATGAAAAGCTTTGCTGGAGAGAACACTTGGCTGGCTTTCTTCTACATTTCTAACTTTCTAATTGCATGCATTTAGAATAGACTAGAATTGAGTTGGAAGGGACCTTGGAGGTCTTCTAGTCCAACCCCCTGCTTAGGCAGAAAACCCTATGCCATTTAATTTCCTTCCTTCCTTCCTTCCTTCCTTCCTTCCTTCCTTCCTTCCTTCCTTCCTTCCTTCCTTCCTTCCTTCCTTCCTTCCTTCCTTCCTTCCTTCCTTCTGCCCTGCCCTCCCTCCCATATCTTATTTGCCTAGGTTGAGAAACTTTGTCTTATACTGTATATTGTATTCTAATTGTGTATTTATATGTATATTTTTGTACTATTTTAACTGTTTTAATTGTTTAGAATGGTTCACTGCCCAGAGTCACCAGATTGAGATGAATGGCTATACAAATTAAATAAATAAATCTGGGCAAGAAGATTCTTCTCTGCTCTAATGTTTGTCTCTAATGTTAATACCAGTTTAGTATTAATTTACGTTTTTTACTCCAGAAATCTAAGACCAGGAACTTAAACCCCAAACCTGATTTTATGTCCATGATAGTGAGTTATAAATCAGTACTGAACATAGATCAAAAACTTTTCAAGATCCAATTTGGGTGGGTCAACAGGACCAGAGCTCTTCTGAGTTTTTGGATTTGTGCTGCAGTCTATCCTCAGGGAATTTCTCTCTACCAGAATATTTGGGCTAGTCTATGAGTTATATTTATGTGATGCCTTCCTATTGGCTAAGTGGTGTGTTGATAGTTGGCGATAGGCTGTTGGTTCCTTGTGCTGTCAAGCCCTTGGCTCCTAAGTACCTGATAAGCTGGTGGTAAATCAGTACTCCTATTAACTGACTAGGGGGCCATTTCTCCAGCTTCAGTCATTTCCCTGGCTGTTTTTGTACCTGCTCGGCCAACAATCTCAGTAGCTGCAAAACTGAATGTATGTCCTAATTCAGTGGTCACCAACCAATGGGCTGGGGACCACTAGTGGTCTGTGAGAAAATTTTGGTGGTCCGCAGAAAAATGTCGCCCCCAAAGCAATTAATCCAGGCTGCATGGGAACACAAAGCTGCACCGCCCACATGGCCTGCAGGAACGTGTTGCTTGCATTGTGAACAACATGAGGTAGTGAGGGGAGAGGGGAAAGGGCAGAGGGGGAGAACTTGCCCCACTCACCCCACATGCCTTTCTTTCTCTCCCCCCAGGGCCTTTGGGACCCTGCAAGGCATCCTGCTCCAAGAGGCTGCACCGGCAGCAAAAGTCTCACAAAGACTCATTTCTGGCGGAGTTTGGGGGAGAGAAAGAAAGATTTCTGCTGCTCCTGCTGTTTTTCTTGCATGAAGCCAAAAGTCTCTCTCTCTCACCCCCTAAGAATGGAGCTGGAGATGGTATCCTGCGATCTCAAATAAAGAATGATCAATTGATAGGAAAACGGGATAGTGAATTTTCCTGCAGATGTTTTTGGGGGATTTCCCTAGGGTCTCTGATCTGCAGGATTTAAAAGTATGAGTTTGGTGATCCCTGAGGTCCAAAAGATTGGTGACCCCTGTCCTAGTTCATTGCAATGTTCGGGTTGCCTTGTCTGACTGCTCAAAAGCTTTTCATTGGCAGTTATTCTACTTGGCCTTTTACCTTGTGATATCAAGACACCCAACATACAGGATAACTTCATAATTTAATTAAGAGGATTCTCATTGCAGGCACAGGGATCCAGTTACCAGGCTCAGTGGAAAGTATCTGAATTACTCAGGATGTGCTCCAGTTTCCACTGGAACAGCAGGTCTTAAACAAGAGATGAGCCTGGTGTTCACAAGGAGTTTTAGTCCTAAACCTTGGACCTCTGTGATCTTGTCTGGATTTGTACAGACATTGTACAGATTAACAGATTTGGAAGGGACTTTGTAGGTCATATAGTCCAATCCCCCACCCAAGTAGGAGATCCTACACCATTTCTGGCAGATGACAGTCCAGTCTCTTTTTGAAAGCCTTCAGTGATGAAGCTCCCATATCTTCTGAAGGCAACTTCAGTTCCATTGGTTGATTGTTCTCACTGTCAGAAAATTTCTCCTTATTTCCAGGATGAATCTCTCATTGTTCAGTTTCTATTCATTATTCCTTGTCTGTCCTTCAGGTGCTTTGAAAAATAGCTTGACTCCCTCCTCTCTTTGGATTTGGAAGCTAAGCAAGATCAGGCTGATTAGACTACTTGAATAGGAAACATCTAGGAAAAATGCAGACAAGAGCAACCAGGATGATTAGGGGACTGGAGTCTAAGGCATATGAAGAACAGTTGCAGGAACTGGGCCTGGCTAGTCTAGTGAAGAGAAGGACCAGGGGAGACATGATAACAGTCTTCCAATATTTGAGGGGCTGCCAGAGAGAGAAGGAAGGGGTCACTCTATTTTCCAAGGCACCTGAAAGCCATACAAAGAATAATGGATGGAAACTGAACAAGGAGAGATTCAACCTGGAAATAAGGATAAATTTTCTTACAATGAGAATAATCAACCCATGGAACAGAAGTTGCCTTCAGAAGATGTGGGAGCTTCATCACTGGAGGCTTTCAAGAAGAGATTGGATTGCCATTTGTCAGAAATGGTATACGGTCTCCTGCTTCAGTAGGGGGTTGGACCAAATGACCTACAAGATCTCTTCCAACTCTATTAATCTGTAATCAGGAACACCGGGTTGCAGGTTAGCCCAAAGAAAGTTGAAAACATCCAAGAAGAAAGTAGTGGTAGATCGCTATCTAAATTTTGCCCCCCCAAAATCTGCACGATTATGCCTACAATATGTAATAACCTGGAATCGATAGATCCCACAGGAAACTCATTGATTTAAACCAAATTGTTGGTCTACCTTGGACTGTAGATTTTTTTAAGAATTTATTTGATTTGTCAATCGCTTACAAGATAATAGGTCTAAGTATATACATAGTTATGAATACATGAAATGGGTACATATAAGAAAAATAAAAAGAAACAATAGGACAGGGACGGTAGGCATGATTGGTGCGCTTATGCATGCCCCCTACAGGCCACTTAGGAAAGGGGTGAGGAGGTCAATAGTAGACGGTCTAAGGTTAAAGTTTTAAAGAAAAAAGTCTTAGAAGAAAAAGACACACTTTTTCTTTTTTTAATCCTAAGGGTTTTTTTGGGGGGGGGTGGGGGGAGAGAGAAACATTCCGATTATTTTCACAGCTTTGCTTCAAGTTTATCCCATTTTCAGAGAAACAGCTACGAGGGATCCTGGTATGAATTTTCTTTCTTTCTTTTCCCCCCCAAATCCTTGATTCCTTTCCAACCCAATTTTATGGCAGGAGAAACTGTGCAAAAGAAAGAGGCCTGGGGTGTTTGCTGATTGTCTTTCCTCATAATTTTCTGAGCCATTACAGCCAATTAATCATCTCTAATAATGTTCTACGCTTCCATAATTCTTAATAGAAATTGTTTCTTTTTTAAAAAGAAAAGAAAAGAAAAGAAGAAAGAAAGAAAGAAAGAAAGAAAGAAAGAAAGAAAGAAAGAAAGAAAGAAAGAAAGAAAGAAAGAAAGAAAGAAAGAAAGAAAGAAAGAAAGAAAGACCAGCAAAAGGCCTGAGTGTACCCTGGCTCATTCTCCTGTCAAAGTTGGTTCAGCAGTAATGTCGTGGTGATGAATTGGCAACACCCTTCTCATTCCCACACAGATAGGCTACTGATATCCTGAGGATAGGATTATGAAGACTTCTGGAGAATACTAAGCAGGCGAAGTCCATGGTAGTTAAGAGCCAGCAGCTCTTTAAATGGCTTATAAAGGACAATTGAGAATTAACTTAGATACTGGTGGAGCGCATTTAATTTTCCCGACATTGTTTTCCACATTCCCAAAGCCTTAAATATTGATCTGGCCAAATTGCTTTGAATCCTAGAAACGTATGACTGAAAAAGAATCTAAAGTTATTCAACCCTTCCCTCCCGATTCAGGAAGGATCCTGCCTCCCCCTTCCCTCCCTGACGTTCCCCAAATCAAAACAGTTAAGTTTGCACCATTTACATAAAACCTGAGGTCAATTTTTGTTGTGGAATACAGAGCTACGACATAGTGGTGGGGAAAATCTTGGCCAAGAGTTCAAGATAGTAAGAGTTGAATTTAAGAAAAAGTTTGGTCTACTGGTTAAGGTATCAGGCTAGAAACCAGGAGATGGTAAGTTCTAGTCCCACTTTAGGCATGAAAGACAGCTGGGTGTCTTTGAGCTGATCACCAGGAGAGTGTGAGTTCTAGTCCCACCTTAGGCATGAAAGACAGCTGGGTGACTTTGAGCTGATCACCAGGAGAGTATGAGTTCTAGTCCCACCTTAGGCATGAAAGACAGCTGGGTGACTTTTAGCTGATCACCAGGAGAGTGTGAGTTCTAGTCCCACCTTAGGCATGAAAGACAGCTGGGTGACTTTTAGCTGATCACCAGGAGAGTGTGAGTTCTAGTCCCACCTTAGGCATGAAAGACAGCTGGGTGACTTTGAGCTGATCACCAGGAGAGTGTGAGTTCTAGTCCCACTTTAGGCATGAAAGACAGCTGGGTGACTTTGAGCTGATCACCAGGAGACAGTGAGTTCTAGTCCCACCTTAGGCATGAAAGACAGCTGGGTGACTTTTAGCTGATCACCAGGAGAGTGTGAGTTCTAGTCCCACCTTAGGCATAAAAGACAGCTGGGTGACTTTGAGCTGATCACCAGGAGACAGTGAATTCTAGTCCCACTTTAGGCATGAAAGACAGCTGGGTGACTTTGAGCTGATCACCAGAAGACAGTGAGTTCTAGTCCCACCTTAGGCATGAAAGACAGCTGGGTGACTTTGAGCTGATCACCAGGAGAGTGTGAGTTCTAGTCCCACTTTAGGCATGAAAGACAGCTGGGTGACTTTTAGCTGATCACCAGGAGAGTATGAGTTCTAGTCCCACCTTAGGCATGAAAGAAAGCTGGGTGACTTTGAGCTGATCACCAGGAGAGTGTGAGTTCTAGTCCCACCTTAGGCATGAAAGACAGCTGGGTGACCTTGAGCTGATCACCAGGAGAGTATGAGTTCTAGTCCCACTTTAGGCATGAAAGACAGCTGGGTGACTTTTAGCTGATCACCAGGAGACTGTGAATTCTAGTCCCACCTTAGGAAGACCATAGTACCTAGTTCTTGATGGGGATGCCCAAGATGTCGGCTTACCTGCTCGACAAGGCTGGCATTCCAGCGATCCCTCAGTGGAGAAAAAACCCGGGAAACAGGGAACACAAGATGTGTGGCTGGCATCAGGTTCGTAACCTCCAAGACAACGCTAGAAGGAGACAACAGATGAAATGTGTTCACACACAATCACGTGTGTATGCATGCATGTGGATGTACATATGTGAATATGTACACACATCACCTAGAGATCACCATAACTGACATAAGACCTTGTACATGTATGTACAGAGTCATGCATACATGTGCTGCTCACATGTCAAAGGTTTGCTCAGCTTTGTGACTACCCAACCAATGTGTGTTTTATTCAGTATTTCACTGGTTATGAATCATTTTTCTCTCTGCAGAAATTCGGTGTTCAGAGATCAGACTCCGGTAATATCCCCATGTCTTCTCTAATGCTGTTTCTTGGCTTGTGTGCGTGAGTCTGTGCGTATACACATACTCTTGTTGCACATACACAACACACATCTATAAATCTACCTATGTATCGTGAATGTTTCGAAACAAGGTTGGGCCTTACACACAAATGTGGGATGGCCATTACAAAGACAAACATAGACATGTGTGCCTGCCCCCCCCTCCCACACACACACACACACACACACACGTGTATCTCTAGTGTGAGTTTGAAACATTTACTACAGATGGAATAGATCAACCGAGTTTCCTTTACTCATCCCACATTTATTCTTTTCAATTCCAGGTTTCTACAGATGCATTTATGTCTTCTGAAGGTGCTTTAATTCCACACACACACACTCACACACACACATATATATAATCAAATGGAGAGCTGCTTCTCTGGAGTCATCTTTCAGGGAGAGATGATATGATACCTTCTTTGCCTTTCACAAGAGAACTCACAGTGGAAATGAGCTCCTTGTAAATTGTCCATGCCTCATTATTCGTATTATGAAAATAAGATACTGGAGGAAAAAAAAACCCTGAGCTAAAATATTTAATGTTGTTGGGAAAGAAAGCGGAACCTCTTTCACCTACTGAAGGCAAAAATTTAAAAAATATATATGGAAATTTGGAGAGGAGAACTTAAAACTTGTGTACGATCACTGCTAGCTGATATATCAGTTTGGCTTAGTGGAGAAGGCACCAAGCTAGAAACTGGGAGATGGTGAGTTCTAGTCTCAGCTTAGGTATGAAAGTCATCTTGGTGATTTTGGGCCGTTCACCAGGAGACTGTGAGTTCTAGTTCCACCTTAGTCATGAAAGCCGGTTTGGTGACTTTGGGCCAGCCATTCTGTCTCAGACCACCAAAACTCACAGAGTTTGTTGTAGTTGTGGGAAAAATAGGAGGAGAAAGGAGTATTAGGTATGTCTGTCACCTTGAATTATTTATAAAAATAATGAAGGCAAGATGAAAATGAATGAATGAATGTGTCCGGTAGTTACCCCCATTTAAATCATGAGTCTCTAGCTGGATTTTCAAAGCTCAAAGAAGATTTATTAGGAGTAGACATGCTGGTGCTTCCTGGGTGTAGTTGACTCTGAAACACATCATTCATTGTCAGCCTTGACCCTGGTTTTCCCCACAACCCCTGGGGGTATCATCATATTCTCCAATGGGACACATCCATAGCCAAGAGTCTTTAATCATACTCTCCAGTTAGAATTTTGCACGGCAGAAACTTCAGTCACCTAGTGACTATCTTTGAAAACATTTATAGAATGCAGTTTTGATTTTACAAGCTGCTGCACTGCTTCTCCCTCCCTTTCTGTTGGCAACTCTAAAAAGACCAGAGAAATATTGTCATGCCCCTGGTGGAGACCGACTCTGAGGGAGAGGAGGAACAGCTAACAGGGAGTGGAAGTGTGGCTCCAGAGGTGGTGGAGGAGGCTGGGGAGGGGCAGAGGCCAGCTGAGCAGTCAGAGGAGGACCCAGGCCCATCCCCTATCCATCCTAGGGCACACAGGGAGGAGAGGATAAGGGAAAAAAACGTGGTCTACTCAGGAGGAGAGGGCCATGATCCTCTTCATGGGTTGCAGGTGTGCGATCTGCATAAGAGTTTGGACCTGCGTGCTAACAAACGCTGGAGACAAAATAGTGTTTTACTCCTAGATGAGGTTTATCTTGGTTGGCGTTCTTCCAACGGACTGTACCTGGTTATCTTCCTGAAGTTTGTAATTATTTATCCTGGTCTGTCGTGGAACTCAGTGCGGTTTGTTTTTGGTTTTTGCCTCATTATCTGCTCTTTGAATTTGAACTGTGTTTCTTTGTTTGGAATGTTATTTTGAAAATAGTTTAATTTTCAGCTGTGAATAATTAAAACAGTGAAGCCAAGTTGAAGGCATTAAAGGACCTTTATTTATGTTTTGGTTTTTGTTATATTTTTGATACACTCCGGGTCATCACAAATATTTTATGAATTGACAGAACGAACGAACAAACGAATGAATGAATGAATGAATGAATGAATGACCATACCTGTTTCTCTTGTCGATTAGGACAGATGTAACCTTTTGGGCACTCCTGACAGTCCACCTCTCCCTCTGGTGAATATTGGCCCGGGATACAAGCTCCTTGCCAACCTCTCTGGGGATCACACCAAAAGCCCCCGGGACATGGCCTGCAACCAGCTCTGGTTTCCAAGCTGATGTAACCATCTGGGCATGCCTGTTGAAGAGAAGAGAAGTCATTAGTCATGAACTTATGGAGTAGGGTCAGTGGTGGGATTCAATTTTTTTTTACTATCGTTTCTGTGAGTGTGGCTTGGTGGGTGTGGCACGGCTTGGTGGGCATAGCTTGGTGGGCATGGCAGGGGAAGGATACCCATTCTCCATTTCCTCCCCACCCCACTAACCTATTTTCCAGCTCTGTTCTTCTGTGCAGGGCAACAAAAGAAGACCCAGCCGATCAGCTGGGATTCGGAAGGCAGAGAATAAATGGGGTTGGGGCCAGTCAGAGGTGGTATTCCAAACTACTCAAAATTTTTGCTACCGGTTCTTCAGAACTGGTCAGAACCTGCTGAATACCATCTCTGAGTAGGGTGATTAAAAAAACAACAACACATCCAGGCCAATTTTCCAAGTGTCCAGCTTGGAATCACTGGTGCGTTCTCGATTCTCCAACTGTTGGCATTTGGTGGAACATTAAGATCTTCTTATTTGTTCTCATGAGTCATACATTGCTGGCTGCTCTACATGAGGTCCTCTGCAATCTATTTCCTGACCAAATATTTACCTTGGTAGGAAAATAACCACCACTTGTTCCTGCTTACAACTCTTGGCTTTTTTTTTTGGCTATAATTTGGACATCTCTTGGAAGACGCTTGAAGCCTGACAATTGGATACGAGGGCCAACAGATGGATGAGTGACAGATGATGGAAGAGGCCCATCTCCTTGTCAATAAACATAGAGAGAAGACCTGGCTCCCATCCTATTTGATTGATATACCAAGCAAATGACCCATTGGGATCCCCATATCAAAACAACTTTACCTTATGTGCAGCCAGAATCTGAAAATAACCTTTTTTCCTAAACCCTGCCTTTCTCTTTTTTAAAAATTAATATGTTTTTTTAATTTTGAATACAAATAATACAAACATAATACATATACATCTAAATGCAAAAAAGGAAAAAAAATACAAATATTGCAGTGCACCCACCCACCCTTGAAAACCATTTTTATTACTTATATTTCTTCTTCTATCTATAACAAGTAGGGGAAGGAAAAGAGAAGAGAAATGTGTAGAAAATAAGGGGAAAAGAAAGAAAAAGCATTGACTCTGCACTCCCTTTGGTGCAGGAGAATAAGACAATAACATCAAACTTCAACTTTTTACTTTTACATAATAGTATAAACTAGCCATCTTTATAACAACAAATGTATCTAATCAATAAAACCCAAAATCAAAGTTTCATGTTTTTCCCCACTACAAGCACCTAGTCCAAAAGCGGTTTCCGAGTAGGAAAAAAAGTAATTTTTCTTTTTTTTAATCAGAGCAGTCAATTTAGCCTTTAACCTTTTCAGTCCACATACTTATGTCCACTTAACACGTTAAATCACCTACATGCATAGGTAGTTTTGGTCCCCTTCAACGTCTCCTTTTACCTGGCAGGACGTAACATCAGATTGAGCTGTGAGTTGGTTGAATGTGCCCATAGGGCACCACTGTGGAGTTTTTTGATCCCCAGGACAGCTGCAATTAAGAACAAGAGTGATTTGGATTATGTAAAGCATGGTTGGTTGGTTTTTTGTTATTTTCTTACAACTTTTCAAAACCTGTGCCTTCCATGTTCCTTTTTTTTAATATATATATATATATATATATATATATATATATATATATATATATATATATATATATATATATATTATTTTAATTATAAGAATACAACACGGTGCAGCCGATCTGGCATTACAATTGTTATACACATGTACATTTTATTTCATCATTTATAATCTCCTTGTTTGATATATTATTTACTAATTATTCTAATCATCATAGCTACTTATGTTCTGACCTTGCCTTCTTCTATGTAATCATTGGTAAAATTTATTCCATGTTTCATAGTATTTGGATGAATTAAAAAACAAAGGAGAGTTAACCTATCTGATTCTGCACATGCCATAATTTTTCTTATTATCTCTGTTTCTGGAGGTATGTTTTCATTTTTCCAGTATTGTGCATGTATTATTCTAGCCGCCGTCAATACATGTACTATTAGATATATTAAATCCTATATCTTTCTGATATTATTCCTAGGAGAAAAAATTCTGGTTTAAATGGATTACACTCTCCCATCATTTGTTCCACCCATGTCTGAATCAGTCTCCAATATTTTTTTCCAGTATTGCAAGTCCACCACATGTGAAAAAATGTGCCTGATACACCTTTGCACTTCCAACAATTTGGAGATATGTTCTTTATCCACGTGGAAAATTGATTAAGATATCCCTTAGATTCCTTCTTAGGATAATCGGTGCTCAAATTCTGCTTGCAGGTAGTAATAAGACTTATATACCACTTCACAGTGCTTTACAGCCCCCTCTAAGTGGCTTACAGAATCAGCCTATTACCCCCAACAATCTGTGTTCCCATTTTACCCACCTTGGAAGAATGGGAGGCTGAATCAACTTTGACCTAGTCAAGATCGAACTGCTGGCAGCTGGCAGAATTAGCCTGCAATACTGCATTCTAACCACTGTGAAGGAAAGGAAAGGGAAGGAAAGGAAAGGAAAGGAGAGGAGAGGAGAGGGGAGGGGAGGGGAGGGGAGGGAAGGGAAGGAAGGAAGGAAGGAAGGAAGGAAGGAAGGAAGGAAGGAAGGAAGGAAGGAAAACAGCAATAGCACTTAGACTTATATACCACTTCATAGTGCTTTACAGCCGTCTCTAAGCAGTTTTCAGAGTCAGCCTATTGCCCCCAACAATTTGGGTCCTCATTTTACCAACCTGGAAAGGATGGAAGGCTGAGTCAACCTTGAGACAATCAGGATTGAACTGCTGGCAGCTGGCAGAATTAGTCTGCAATACTGCATTCTAAATACTGTGAAGGAAAGGAAGGAAGAAAGGAAGGAAGGAGGGAGGGAGAGAGAGAGAGAGGAATAGCCCTAAGACTTATATGCCACTTCACAGTGCTTTCCAGCCCTCTCTAAGTAGTTTACATACTCAGCTTATTGACCCCAACAATCTGGGTCCTCATTTTACCAACCTCAGAAGGATGGAAGCTGAGTCAACCTTGAGCCAGTGAGAATCGAACTGCCGAACTGCAGCCAGCAGTCAGCAGAAGTAGCTTGCAGTATTGCAGTCTAACCAGGGCTCACCCCATAGTAGTCCTTACAAACAATCATTTAGTGACTGTTTGAAGTTACAACACTGAAAAAAGTCACTTTTGACTGGTTCTCATGCTTATGACCATTGTAGCATGTCCATGGTCACAGGATCAAAATTCAGGTGCTTCACGACAACCATTTATGATGGTTGCAGCATCCTGGGGTCGTGTGATTTTGAGACCTTCTGACATGCAAAGTTAGTGGGGAAAATTGGATTCACTGAACAACTGATTTGCTTAATAACCATGGCAAAAAAAAGGTTGCAACCTTGGGTATGACTCACTTACCAACTGGCTTGTTTAGCAACTCAAATTCTGATTCTCAATTGAGTTCGTAAGTTGAAGATTACCTGTATTGTAAACCCATATCAAGAAGCAAACTAGGGTATTCAAAACCTTTGCTGGACCAATACTTGAATACAGCTCTACGGTCTGGAATTCGCACTGTATATCAGACATTAATACAATTGAGCAATTCCAGAAGTATTTTACCAGAAGAGTACTAGATTCCTCTGTTCACAACAGAATACCCTACAGCACTAGACTTGAGATTCTAGGCTTAGACAACTTTGAACTATGATGGCTAAGATTAGACTTAAGCATAGTACATACAGTAAAATCATATGTTACAATGTCTTACCAGTTAATGAATATTTCAGCTTTAACCATAACACAAGAGCACACAACAGATATAAACTTAATGTAAACCACTCCAAACTTGATTGCAGAAGCATGATTTTAGAAATAGAGTGGTCAATGCCTGAAACTCACTACCAGCTCAAACCCCAACTCCTTTACCCTCAAACTAACCTCTATTGACCTCACCCCATTCCTAAAAGGTCTGTAAGGAGCGTGCATAAGCGCACAATCGTGCCTACAGTCCCTGTCCTATTGTCCCCAATTATTAGTTCTTCTTTCTTATATTTAAACTTATGTTTATTCTTATTTCTATTGTATTGTAAGCTTTTGACAAAATACATAAATAAAAATAAAATAAAATCAGCACCCTGATGGAATCAACAAAAAAGGACTTAACCATCGTAAGACATCATACATGTTAGCATCAGGAATTCCAGAATATACAGCTATGACCTTGCTCACCCTTTAAGATTTGGGAGGAGCAAGAAATATATTGTTTTGCTTTCCTTGCATATGTGTTATACTTACTGATCATTGGCATGTATGATCAAGTCCCTGCTCTAAATCAACTGTGATTCTTTTCGTTGCATCAGACAGTCAATAACTATTTAGCAGTGACACCAGTGTTAGCTACCAGCAATGTATGACAAAATATTCCACCAATATTCAGCCTTCAAAGACCAACAGCTTACAGGAGGGCGTGTTCCAGGCCTGCCAGTTCTAAAACTATCAAAAATGCTGCCAAGAGCTATTGGGCTATAAATTCACATTCAGTTCATTTTTTGCCAATTGCTTTGCAAATATAACTGAAAGGTCGTCATTGTAATAATAGTATCTTAAAATCCAAATGTCAGTATTTTGGCTGTGAACCTTGAGTATCAAAACTGGAACGTGGGTGAATTTCAAGTATTGACTCATATTTATTTTCTGTTCTAATCCTTAAGTTCTTTCATCCAAAAATATAATGGGAAGGAAGGGAGGGAGGGAGGGACTGAGTGAAGGGGGAGCATGGGGAAGGGAGGGGATGGAAGGAAGGAGGGGCTGAGAGATTGAGGGAGGGAGGGAGGGCCAGGGGAGGGGAGGGGATGAATGGAAGGCATGAGGAAGGAAGAGAGGAGTGTGGGAGGTGTGAGGAAGGGAGGGGAGGGGATGGATGGAATGAGTGAAGAAGGAAGGACAATAGAGAAAAGCAAAGAAGGAAGGAAGATAGAGAAAAAGAAGGAAGATAGAGAAAAGGAAAGAAAGAGCTTAGAGAAAAGGAAGGAGGGAGGAAGGACTGATGATGTTTCCTAGCTGTGTAATGAAACATCTGCAAGCCAGCAACCAAGCTCAGAGAGCACCAAGGACCCCACAATCCAACCCTGAGCTACCAAAATTCTCCTCTATTAGCACAGTATTCCAATCATGCAAACCACCTCTAGCAGAACAGGTTTCCTTACAAAAATCCAGCTGGACAGGGCAGGCAAGTCCCAGAAGCATGGAAATGTCCTCCTGGGCACTGGATGAGGCACTCTCTGTCACAGTCTGCACCGCCACGGCTCAGGAGAGAAGAATCAAAGGCTGCAAAGAAGAATGCCACATGTTGTCAGGCTTCAAGTAAGCTCATTTTCTCAATATGGTTATCTCTGTAAAAATGCTTCTTGAAAGATAAACAGGTGGATAGATCTTCAGATATCAAACTATTAATTTGACCTTCCTTCCTTCCTTCCTTCCTTCCTTCCTTCCTTCCTTCCTTCCTTCCTTCCTTCCTTCAATTATTTTACAACTGTGAGAGCCTTTAATCTATGACATGAGCTTTGGACCATAGAATTTTTGATTTCTTACTGTAAGTCAGTGGTTCTCAATCTTTTCTTCATCATGGATTCCCTTTAAATACCATTTTTGGATAACTATGGATAACCAAGACTTAAGGTAAAGGTAAAGGTTCCCCTTGCACATGTGTGCTAGTTGTTTCTGGCTCTAGGGGGCGGTGCTCATCTCTGTTACAAAGCCGAAGAGCCAGCGCTTCTGAAGACATCTCCGTTGTCATGTGGCCAGCATGACTAAACGCCAAAGGCACACGAAACACTGCTACCTTCCCACCAAAGTGGTCCCTATTTTCCTACTTGCATTTTTACCTGCTTTTGAACTACTAGGTTGACAGAAGCTGGGACAAGTCACGGGAACTCACTTCATTACGTGGTGCTAGGGATTCAAACCGCCAAACTGCTGACCTTTCTGATTGACAAGCTCAGCGTCCTAGCCACTGAGCCACAGCATCCCTAACCAAGACTTAACTCAAGATTTAAATCATAACATTTTTTCACATCTTCACGGATCCTCTGTGACAACATCATGCCCCCTTCCCCCTGGGATTTGCAGACCAAAGGTTGAGAACCATTGGTCTAAGTTATGGTTTTAATTCTTTAATTCTGATTTTGTACATGATTCCTAGCATACAAAGACATTTTATAAATAATTAAACATAAATACCACTTCATCCACCCAAAGCAGTATTGACATAGATGTCTATGAATTTCAGAGCAAAGAAGTTTGTTTTTTCAACATTTCAGGATTTCTGTGTCCCATAAAATCACATTTTATCTACTGTTTATAAAACTGTCCTCTTTTCTATTGTTTAACTGTCAAAACATAGTTACCTGACTTCAAAAAACAAAAAAGAAACCAAGCAAATGTTCAATAGGTGTGTTATGAAATATATTTGCATGGGTTTTTTTAAAAAAAAATGCAAGCAAGAAAAAGTGTTCTTTTCAGTTTTCTAATTTGAATCTTCAACTCCTACTGGCAAATCTTTAAACAGCTAACATAATTCTATTGCTTCTGGTGAAGGAAGACTTAAATCATTCTGCTCTAAAAAGAAAATGGACCTGACAAAAAGATGAGAGATTTTCCCTGAAATAATTCACCTTTAAAATAGGATGGTTGTCTTATATTAGCTGAAAATAGAGTAATGACAAATATGTTGTTATTTTTTTCCTCTGATTGAGTTTTTTAGGGGGAGGAAAAGTCTTAAAGTCAGGATAATTTTCCCTTTTGATAAATACTGGGCTGTTTGAAAAAGAAAAGGTAGTTGAATTTTGAAAAGCACTGCTTTTGTGCAGAACAACAAAAAAATGTGTATTTCTTTTTTCACAAGTATTATTTGAATTTTTTGTATGCTATTTGGGTCATCTGTGGATGCATTTAAATAACATGAAAAGAAGATTCTAATTTGATGAAAAGAAGGACTAAGGATGACATGATAGCAGTGTTCCAATATTTGAGAGGCTGCCACAAAGAAGATGGGACAAGAAGCAATGGGTGGAAATTAATCAAGGAGAGAAGCAACCTCAAACTAAGAAGAAATTTCCTGACAGTGGGAACAATTAATCAGTGGAACAATTTGCCTCCAGAAGTTGTGTGTGCTCCAACACTGGAGATACTTTTTTTAAATAAACTTTATTAATTTTACAATTAAAACAGACAAACAACACATACATAAATGTGAAAGAGAAAAAAGAAAGAAAGAAAGAAAAGTGGAAAAGAAAAATTTAGAAAACAATTAAAAACCATTTTGTCCTTGACAGTTTGTGGGACCTTACTTTCAACCTTGTTTTATACTCTCTATATGATTAATCCTTATGTAAATATGTATGTATGTATTTATGTATGTATGTATGTATGTATAGTCACTACAACAATTATAATACATTTTCTTTTGTCCTTTATTGTTTAATCGATCTTTGTTCTATCCATTCCTACCAGCAGTTCCAGCTGTCATAATACATTGATGTATCTTTTCCTTTTAATGCCAAAGTTAATCTGTCCATTTCTGCACAATTTGCTATTTTTTGAATAATCAATTTCTCTGATGGAATATAAGGTTGCTTCCAACATTGTGCAAAGGCCAATCTGGTCACTGTCAAGATATGTGCTATTGTGTACTTTACTTTTTTTGAGAGTTGTTTATTTAAAATCCCTAATAAAAAGAATTCTGGTTTAAATTCGATCTGTTCTGTTATTTCCTGCACTGAAGGTTTTTAAGAAGAGATTGGATAACCATTGATCTGAAATGCTATAGGGTTTCCTGCCTAAGCAGGGGGTTGGACTAGAAGACCTCCAAGGTCCCTTCCAACTCCTTAAGAAGAAGAAAAGAAACAGAAGCTTACAAGACAATCAGTATTCTTCTATGTAGATCAGACACAGGGCTGTGGACCCAGAACAGATTTATAATGGCCTGATAATTTGCCTCTTAAGCAATTAGTCAAGTCATTATGAGAAAAGTAGCAGGCCCAACAACTCAAAGCAAGTGCTTCTTCTGAGATATCAAAAGATGAGCCAACTTCCTGTTTAATCACCCAAAGCGACTGTCATTAACTGGTAGGCTAACAACAACAATGGTCGTAGTAAAAATGCAGAGAGATGCTAGACCAGTGGTCACCAACCAGTGGGCCACGGCCTACTGGTGGTCCATGAGAAAAATTTGGTGGTCCGCAGAGAAATGTCACCCCCAGAGCACCCTCCCCAAAGCAATTAATCCAGGCTGCATGGGAACACAAGGCTGCACCACCCACATGGCCCGCCTACCCGTTGGCCCCCACCCTTCGGTCGAGGGCAAACCTTACCTTGAGTAGAGCCACACGAGCTAGAATGGAAGGTAAGACCAATGGCAAGGAGGGAAATCCGCCCCGGGGTGGCTTGCTGACGTTGGTGGGAAAGTCGGTCCCATATTCCAGAGCTGCAGGAGTCACACGACTGGCCCTTTGGTCATCCTGGAGCATTTGCTCCTCCAGTCCATGGCAGGGTGGTGCACCCAGGTGGAGGAGCAGCTGCTCTGGGATGACCAAAGGGCCAGTCCTGTGATTACTGCAGCTCTGGAATATGGGACCGATTTCCCCACCAACATCAGCAAGCCACCGTCAGTCAAAATTCATATTAGTGGTCTGCGGGATTTAAAACTATGAGTTTGGTGGTCCCTGAGGTCCAAAAGGTTGGTGACCTGTGCTAGACCATATCTAAAATGAAATCCATGATGAATAGAGAGCTATGTTGGCTCAGGATTTTGGAAGGGAAGTAAAATCGACATTACATTACGGCGTTAAATTAAGGAGTTGAATGTAGGTGGCTTTTATATCCTCGGAGGAGGTACAGGTAACCCTCAACTTACAACAGTTCATTTAGTGACTATTCAAATTTACAACGGCATTGAAAAAAAGGGAATTAAGACCATTTTTATGGCCTTATAACCTTTGCAGCATTCCCAGGGTCACATGATCAAAATTCAGATGCTTGGCAACTGACTCATATTTATGACGGTTTCAAGGCCCCAGAGCTCATGTCTTCCCTTTTTGCAACCTTCTGACAAGCAAACTCAGCAGGAACTAACTTAGTAACTTCAGTGATTCATGTAACAACTGTGGCAAGAAAGATCGTAAAATGGGGCAAAATTCAGTTATCAAATGCCTCATTTCGTAACCAAAAACTAGGACTCCATTGTAGACGATTACATGTAATCAGAAGTCCTTCTTTGTGTGTGTGTGTGTGTATATATATACACACACACTGATAAGGCTGTGTGTATATATAAGAGCTGATAAGGAGAGAGCCAGTGGTGTAGTGGCAATTACAACTGCCTCACATGTAATACTTCCCTGGTTCGAATCCCAGTAAGGGTATGGCTAGCTGAAGAGAGCTAACTAGCTCGAAATAGATCTATACTAGTCTCCCTTATTTATTATTTAAAAAAAAAAAAAATTATCAGCTTAAAAACCTTACACACATGTAAACAAAAGGCAACGAAACAAATAGCTTTCTGTCGGTATGGTCTCTGGTGATGAGCCGAAAGACAGAAAAGAAAGCAGTATGCTTTCTCCCTTAATTGGGGCTTAACAGGGTGTTGTAATACAAAGTATATACTTATTCCCCTGCCTGAGCTGATAAGGAGAGAGCCAGTGGTGTAGAGGCAATTACAACTGCCTCACATGTAATACTTCCCTGGTTCGAATCCCAGTAAGGGTATGGCTAGCTGAAGAGAGCTAACTAGCTCGAAATAGATCTATACTAGTCTCCCTTATTTATTATTTTAAAATTATCAGCTTAAAAACCTTACACACATGTAAACAAAAGGCAACGAAACAAATAGCTTTCTGTCGGTATGGTCTCTGGTGATGAGCCGAAAGACAGAAAAGAAAGCAGTATGCTTTCTCCCTTAATTGGGGCTTAACAGGGTGTTGTAATACAAAGTATATACTTATTCCCCTGCCTGAGCTGATAAGGAGAGAGCCAGTGGTGTAGAGGCAATTACAACTGCCTCACATGTAATACTTCCCTGGTTCGAATCCCAGTAAGGGTATGGCTAGCTGAAGAGAGCTAACTAGCTCGAAATAGTTCTATACTAGTCTCCCTTATTTATTATTTAAAATTATCAGCTTAAAAACCTTACACACACACACACACACACACACACACACACACACACATATATATTTCAATGAGGTCCCACTTGCCATCTTCAGGCTGGTGCTTTTGGCTTCGTGCACGTGCGAGCAAAGTGTGATCGGAGCTGCCAAGATACTCTCAATCTTACATGGGAAAAGACCCAAACACGCCAAGACCTGCATACCTGTACCCGTGAAAATCTACGAAAACATATATGTTTCCCTTTCTTTTCTTTTCTATTCTTTTCTTTCTTTTTTCTTTTTCTATATTTCCCTCTCTTTCCTCTTTATCTTTTTCTTGATTATGCGTTTACGTTGTTTTTTTAGGTGTACATTTTGTAAAATTCAGCCCAACTATGATGGCAAACTACAAAGGAAACTCAAATCCTGTTGAGAAGTTACAAGAGGGAGTCAGCCATCTCGCCCAACCTGTTGGATTGTACCTGTAAAACCCAAGCAGTTAAAAAAAGAGAGGGAAAAGCAGACCTACCTGTTGAGATGCCAGCAAAGGCAGAAAATAAAATGAAGACATTCCAGGGTTCAGCCATCTAGCCACAGCGAGACCAGTCCAAGAAGAGAAGCCAAAGAACCAACAGACTTTGCTAAGGCTTTCTCTGCCCCAGTGAGCAAAGTCTTCCTATGCACGGGACAAATGTGTAACCAAATCCCTCATGAATAATCACTTTCCAATAGAAGCTGAAGTGAAATGAATACCAAGAAGCTGGGAAGTGGAAAAACAAGAGACTGCAGAAAGGCAATAAGGATG
Source organism: Bungarus multicinctus (assembly GCA_023653725.1). Classification (NCBI taxonomy): domain Eukaryota; kingdom Metazoa; phylum Chordata; class Lepidosauria; order Squamata; family Elapidae; genus Bungarus; species Bungarus multicinctus. The sequence continues at coordinate 21,904,261 of CM042837.1, read as the reverse complement.
TTTCAGGGAACTGGAAAAAAGCAGGAGAAGATGAGTTCCTAGCAAAAGGCAGGATATTTTGAATAGAATAGCACGGTTGGAAGGGACCCTGGAGGTCTTCTAGTCCAACCCTCTTGCTTAGGCAAGAAATCCTATAGCATTTCAAACAAATGGTTACCCAATCACTTCTTTAAAACTTCCAGTGTTGGAGCATTTACAACTTCTGAAGGTAAGTTGTTCCATTGATTAATTGTTCTCACTATTAGGACATTTCTCCTTAGTTCTAGGTTGCTTCTCTCCTGGATTAGTTTCCATCCTTTCCTTCTTGTCCTGCTTTCAGGTGGTTTGGAGAATAGCTTGACTCCCTCTTTTTTGGGGCAGCCCCTGAGATATTGGATCACTGCTATCATGTCATCCCTGGTCCTTCTTTTCATTAAATTAGACCTACCCTGCTGAATACCATCTCTGGAGAGAATCTTTATTCTTCCCAAAGCTCCTGAAAAAATTATCCTCTTCAGGATGAAGAAAAAGATGCAAATTCAAAAAGGTTGGACATGGCATTCACACATACCTCTTGGCCAACGTCTTGCCAAATAAATGTAAGAATTTACACTCCACCCATGAGAGCAATTCTCTTTTTTGAGGGAAGTGTTTTGAAAGCAACCTCTCTCTTTCCTCCAAGGAGATGAAGGCTAGGAAGAAAAAATTTCAGGAAAATTTCAATGCCCAGGTTGAATGCTTTTTTGAAGTTTCCTGCCCCCCTTTGTTAAACCAGGCATGAGCGTGGCCAAGGTGTGATCATGCATCTGGCCCACAGGCCATGAGTCCGACACCCCTGTGCTACAGCATGTACCAAGGATGAACAAATGGGGCCTCCTTTGAGTAGGCTAAATGCTGAAGACACGCAGAACACTGTTACCTTCCCACCAAAGTGGTACCTATTAATCTACTTGCATTTGCAAATGACTGACTGGGAAATCTTTACCTTTTTAGACTAAGCAGGGAAGATCAAGATGAGAAGATCTATGGACATCAATACTATACAGTATTCTGCTGTATAGTGAGTGTTGGTGTGGTGTCGGGAGTTTTCGGTTCAATGTGTGAAGAGTGAAGGATGTGTGTTTGTGTTTATTTTCATGGTCATGGTCATGATGTGCACTGAAGATGGTGTTTGATTTCATTATACGACGTGCAATGACAATAAAGTAAACTACAACTAAACAAAAGAGACATGTAGGTGATTGTCTTCCTTGATTTGACGTGAGATTTATACAGCTACCTAAAATGCCTAAGTCTTTGGAGGACACAAGAAACAGACTTGTGAACAGAGTAGGGACTACTGAGGGGAGCACATTAAATCAGTGGGGAGAGAAACCTCCTCTGAGTCTCTGAAATGCCAGCCAAGCCTTCCACCTCCCTGCTCCTTTAGCAAGGAAATGCCATCTGTTGCACTTTTATGAAGTCTTTAATTAAACTCCTCCAATACATCTCCAATGCATCTGTTTCCTTCCACTCTATAAACAATTCTTGGGAATATCTGCAATTATCTTACATTACAGACAAGAATTGCCAATTAAATCTTTATCAACACAGTGTTAAAGGGAGGCAGCAAGCCAAATTCACCGGCACTGGTTTTACCCCATCCCTCTCAGCTATTGAGCTGTCTGAGAACACCAATAAATTTATTGGGGAAAGCAGACTGGCCTATCAGGCAACCAGTCCATAGTTGAGTTGGTAAAATTAAGCTTTGCTGATAACCAGTAACGGGATTGAAAAAACATATAAAGTCCTTCCTCATTTTGCTATGGCTGGTCCATCATTGACAAAGTTTAAAGTCATTCAGATAATGATATTGAATCCTGCTTTTCATCTGTGTAACTTCGACTTCCATGGAGAAACGCTGCTATATCCAAATGTAGTCTATTCCATGGGTTGAATTCTATTCTTGTCCAGCAGCTGTCATACTTTTGAAACTGGGTTGCAAATATCTTTTGGAGATCCGTCATAACTTGGAACTTTTGCCAAGCTGATGAGTTTTGAGTGCCCAACTTCACTTAGATTTAATTTAAAAAAAAAAAAACTTCCACCAAACTAAATCCCTAAGCCAAATCTTTGCACTGTTATATGAGCATATAATACAAAAAGGAACAACAGAAAACCATCTGATTGTACATTTCTCAATTTTTGTAATATTACTCAAGTCATCTTCCAAAAGCTGTGGCATACACACAGACATGCCCACACAAGGATATCTAACCCTTAAAATTCATTTTTTAAAGTAGGGACTGTCACTTCACTTAACAAAATAACAGAAGAATAGGAAGGGACCTTGGAGGTCTTCTAATCCAATCCCCCGCTTAGGCAGGAAACCCTACACCACTTCAGACAAATGGTTATCCAACATCTTTTTTAAAACTTCCAGTGCTGGAGCATTCACAACTTCTGGTGGCAAGCTGTTCCACTGATTAATCTAACTGTCAGGAAATTTCTCCTTAGTTCTAGGTTGCTTGTCTCCTTGATGAGTTTCCATCCATTGTTTCTTGTCCTGCCTTCAGGTGCTTTGGAGAATAGCTTGACTCCCTCTTCTTTGGGGCAGACTCTGAGATATTGGAGCAGCCTCTGAGATATTGGAGCACTGCTATCATGTCTCCCTGGTCCTTCTTTTCATTAAATTAGACCTGCCCAATTCCTGAAAATTAATTAATTTCTCTCAGCTTCCCAGCTCCAAGCTGAGACCACTTCTGCTGGCCAATCCCTTCTGATGCCAAAGAAGAACAATTTGCATGATTTCACGTCAGCCTTTGACTGGTGTGGTACCCTGTAATTCCAGCCTTCCAAAGAGATGTTAACACTTTGGGAACAAGGCCGCTTTGACAAGATAATGACACCTCCCTGACAATGTTGCCTGAGATACATTGGGGTGGGGTGGGGGGGAGCTCAGCAGCAAAAACACTATTTTAAATCTTTCCCCAATCCACCAAAGCCACACATTAGATGAGAAGATGGGAGGATGTCAGCCACAGCAGCTGAAACTGGGGGCACTGCCAAATACAAACACACACACACACACACACACACACACAAAGGAAAATGCACGCCAGCCTCCCTTCCATCAGCCTAAACTCTGCATGATTCTTTGTGAAAATTAAGGATTACGGACAATACTTCTTGGTTTTTATTGTCAGCACTATCTCTGAAGCTATTTCTCTTCCTACAGAATGTTAAAACAGATTATAGATGGAAGAGAGTATTTGCAGTTTAGGGTCCTGTCTGAGCTTGGTTGTTTTCTTGCAGATGTTTCATGACCGAGCTAGGTAGCATCATCAGTGCTAGAAGGGAGGAGGAGGAGGAGGAGGAGGAGAAGGAGGAGGAGGAGGAGGAGAACTGAAGAGTCCTTGGTGCTCTCTGAGCTTGGTGGTTTTCTTGCAGACATTTCATGACCCAACTAGGTAATATCATCAGTGCTGGAAAGGAGTGGGTTTATATTGTACCAGTAGTCCTCGACTTACGCTCACACTTGATTTCTGTTGTTCAGTGAGATATTTGTTAAGTGGGTTTTGCCCCCATTTTATGACCTTTCGTACCCCAGTTGTTAAGCGAATCGCTTCATTTGATTAGTTAGTAGCCCGGTTGTTAAGTGAATCTGGCTTGCCCATTGACTCTGCTTGTCAGAAGGTCGTAAAAGGGGATCACATGAGCTTGGGACACAGCAATGGTGATAAATATGAACCAGTTGCCAAGCATCTGAATTTTAGTCACAAGTTCATGAGGATGCTTGCAAAGGTTGTAACTATGAAAAGTGGTCATGTCATATTTTTCAATAACTTTGAACAGTCACTAAACAGTTGTAAGTTGAGAACTTCTTGTATATAAACAGAAAGCAACAACCCAGAGGTGGTATTCAGCAGTTCTGACCAGTTCTGGAGAACCAGTAGTGGAAATTTTGAGTCGTTCAGAGAACCGGCAAATCCCACCTCTGACTGGCCCCGCCCCATCTATTCTCTGCCTCCTGAGTCCCAGCTGATTGGCTGGGTCTTCTTTGGTTGCCCTGCACAGGAGAACGGAGCTGGAAAGCAGGTTAGTGGGGTGGGGAGGGAATGGGGATTTTGCAGTATCTTTCCCCTGCCATGCCCAGCAAGCCATGCCTACCAAGCCACGCCACACCCACCAAGCCAAACCCACAGAACTGGTAGTAAAAAATTTTGAATCCCGCCACTGAAACATACATAGTACTCCTTCCTCCTATTTTTCCCGCAACAACCACTCTGTGTGGTGAGTTGGCCTGGGAGAGCGGGATCCTAAATCATTCAGCTGGCTTTCATGCCTAAGGTCGAACTAGAACTCACAGTCTCCAGGTTTCTTGCCTGTTGCTATAAGCACTAGACCAAATTGGCTCCATTAATCTCTGTCATTAAATACCTTGTTATTGTATATAAAGTCCTAAACACTTAATCTGATTATACTCACACATCATTATAACAACATTTAACTGTACAAAATGAATTCTGTGACAGTGATTACTTTCACAAATTGTCTGGATTTCTCTGCCTCAATTTCTGGATGGGACAGGATATAAATGCATTAAATTAATATTGGATAGATATGCTTCTATCACCTCAGATGCAGTTTCTAAAAATGATAACAATCAATCCCACCACTGCAACAACTCCTCTCCCTTCTAACACTGATGATGTTACCTACTTGGGTCGTGAAACCTGTGCAAGAAAACAACCAAGTCAGAGAGCACCAAGGACCCCATTAGTTATATAATATATTTTCCAAATCAATTTTTGCACTTATCACATTTATAATCCCCAAGGACTCTTGGTGGTTTTACACCAAATTTAACATTAAAGAGCAATTTCAAAAATGTTAACATCCATGGTGATCACACTATACAGCATATAAAAGAATTCGTTTTCAAATGGAGCAAAGAACAATAGACATCAATAATAACCATTGAGCCACCCAATTAAGTCCCAAATACCTACAACAGTGTGTTGCCTCCCTTGAATAAAGTTTTTTTTTTCCGTTACAGTGAGAATATGATGCTAAAATGCTATAAAACAACCTTCTCATAAAAACATGGCACATTGCAATAACATCAGCAAGAACCAAAATGTGAATGGGATATTTTGCTGCAAAAAATGTAAGAAGAGGTTTTAGCTTGGCCTTATCATTCTTTGAGCATTTGATATTAAATGTTAAGGTTACTCTCTTCCAGCAAAAACTAATACAGTTTTTTTTTCTTTAAAAAAAAAAAGACAGTATTGCTTTGCCAAGTTTTTGTTGTGGCTTAAATCAGAGGGGTAAAGAAAGGAATCTGATATGACTTAAAAATAAAGCTATGAAATATAATGCTATAAAACAGATTCTGATTTGGTGCTACTGCTGGCCATCAAAACTCAGATTATTATAGTGAAAAAGCAGTGAATCAGAGCACAAAGTTCTAGAAAATAAACAGAGGCTTGGAGTTATTGTAAAGAATTTGTGCCAATCTAATATCTCTAGAAAGGGGACGTGGTGGCTCAGGGGATAAGACGCTGAGCTTGTCAATCAGAAAGGTCGGCAGTTCAGCGGTTCGAATCTCTATCACCACATAACGGAGTGAGCTCTCGTTCCTTGTCCCAGCTTCTGCCAACCTAGCAGTTCAAAAGCACATAAAAAATGTAAGTAGAAAAATAGGGACCACTTTCCATGCGCCTTTGGTGTTTCATCATGCCGGGCACATGACCACGGAGACGTCTTTGGACAGCGCTGGCTCTTCGACTTTGTAACGGAGATAAGCACCACCCCCTAGAGCCGGAAATGACTAGCAAGTATGTGCAAGGGGAACCTTTACCTTTACTTAATATCTTTAGAATTGGTTAGAGAAAACTGGAAAGGACTCAAGATGGAAAGGCCAGAGAAAATATTCAAGGAACGTGATTGTCAGAAAAAAAAGATGTTGGGAGAGAGGTTTCGAAGTCACAATGCAGTTCTGCTTAAATGACTATTATTAAGTGTTGTACCTTATGATTCTTGTCTCTTGACGAATGTATCTTTTCTTTTATGTACACTGAGAGCATTTGCACCAAGACAAATTCCTTGTGTGTCCAATCACACTTGGCCAATAAAGAATTCTATCTATCTATGTAGGACTCTGTCTGCTACCTGGCACCAAAGGACCATCTCCCTCCCCAGCCCATTTCCATTTAGTTCCCCTTTAGTAACGGAGTGATAAAACCTCCTGGATATAGGAGATTTATAATGGAAAATACCACCAGAGCTTTAACTAGCGTGCGCCCAACAGCATCCTTCAATAAACTCTGTTTCAGTCTGAATTATTCATAGCTAAATGGACAGAACTCTCTCAACAACAAGGTTAGGCCAATAAAATACATGTTCTCCATGCTGCAGCCTGGGAGCATTATAGGTTTTCTTTGAGTGCTCTGGACCTTGATAACCAAGTTGTTGAACGTGGGAGATGGATGGAGTGCTATGTGCAATCCTATTTGCGCTGTAAATGGAAACGTTTCGCTGATATTTAGGCCAAATTTTTTTTTAAGATGGGAGCGTCATGTGGGGAAAAAAATGGAAAAAGGATAGAGAAAACCTCAAAGCAATCACAGCCAGGGTTATTTATTTAAACTTAAATATACTCTGTTTTCACCTTAACCACCTCCGGCCTGTTATATTACAGCAAAGCCAGGGATGGTATTCAGCAGATTCTGATCAATTCTGGAGAACCGGTAGTGGAAATCTGGAGTAGTTCAGAGAACCGGCAAATCTCACCTCTGACTGGCCCCGCCCCCATCTATTCTCTGTCTCCCGAGATCATTTGGGTATTGTTTGGTTGCCCTACTCAGGAGAACGGAGCTGGAAATCAGGTTAGTGGGGTGGGGAGCAGAGGTGGCATTCAGCAGGTTCTGACCAATTCTGGAGAACCAGTAGCGGAAATTTTGAGCAGTTCAGAGAACCGGACAATACCACCTCTGATTGGAGATTTTACAGTATCCTTCCCCTGCCATGGCCACCAAGCCACGCCCACAGAACCGGTAGTAAAAAAAATTTGAATCCCACCACAGGGCAAAGCGATAACTTTCTTCTAGACTGGATGTGAGGAGTTTTCTTGGGAAAAAGGTGAAGACAACAAAACAATCTGACTTAGATCTTTGCAAGAAATGCCCATATTCAGTGATTTTGAGAAGAGAGACGAAGAGAGAAGGTTGTGGAATATGTCAATGCAGTGTGTGTTGGAGGGCATGTCTTTCTTTATTGATTTAATTTGTAACTCCCCCTTTTTAATTTTTTACAAATAACCCAAGGTGGAGGACTTATTCAACACAACTTCCTCCTCCTATTTTCCCCACAACAGCCGTATAAGGTGGGCTGGCCCAAGGGAGAAGGATTAGCCCAAGGTCACCCATCTGTTTTTATGGCTAAGGCGGAACTAGAACTCACTTTTTTCCTGGTACTTGGCACAAAGTCACCCATCCGGCTTTCATACCTAAAACGGAACTAGAATTCTCAGTCTCCTGGTGATTGGCTTTCATGCTAAGATAGGATTAGAACTCACTGTCCCTTAGATTCTAGCCTTGTGCCTGAACAGTTGGCTTTCATGCTAAGATGGACTAGAACTCACTGTCTCCCAGTTTCTAGCTTGCTGCCTTAACAATTGACTTTCATGCTAAGATGGGACTAGAACTCACTGTCCCCTGGTTTCTAGCTTGGTGCCTGAACAGTTGACTTTCATGTTAAGACAAACAGTTGGCTTTCAGGCTAAGATGGGACTAGAACTCACTGTCCCCTGGTTTCTAGCCTGGTGCCTGAACAGTTGACTTTCATGTTAAGACAAACAGTTGGCTTTCAGGCTAAGATGGGACTAGAACTCACTGTCCCCTGGTTTCTAGCCTGGTGCCTGAACAGTTGACTTTCATGTTAAGACAAACAGTTGGCTTTCACGCTAAGATGGACTAGAACTCACTATCTCCCAGTTTCTAGCCTGCTGCCTTAACAGTTGGCTTTCATGCTAAGATGGGACTAGAACTCACTGTCCCCTGGTTTCTAGCCTGGTGCTGAACAGTTGACTTTCATGCTAAAACAGGACTAGAACTCACTGTCTCCCCGTTTCTAGCCTGGTGTGCCTTAACCACTAATCCAACCTGGTTGCAGGCACTTTCAAAACATGGATGTGATGCAACATTTCCTAGATGTGATACAACATGGAATAATACATACTGAACAGAAGGGTGGGAAATACCATGTCTTACATCAACCAGCCAAAGAGTGAAATATCATAGTGGTCACTGCCCATGACAAAATGCTATTGTGAAGAAAGCGAACTGGTAGGTTTGCACCCTCAAACCACTCTGCCCTTGATTTGCTCTACGCTGTTGTTGTTTTTCTTTTCGTGCCCCCTACTCTTTCCCTTCTAGCTGTTGTGACTTCCTCCAGACAAAACGCTTGGGTGCATTTATGTGCTTTTTCCCCTCCCTTTTTAATTCTATAAATGTCTAAAAATGCCTCTGGTGCTTGGGCTTTGCTTTTTGGCATTTCAGACTTCCAACAGAATTCTTCTTCGTTTTTTTTTTGTTAAGAAAGAAAGCAATGCTCGGTGTTGATTTTTTTCACCTATATATTGATATCTGAATATTATTGATTAATCTACATATTGATATCTGAATATTATTGGCTACCTAATTTTAAATCTATGTGAAATAATTAATATACTGAAATATTCCTTTCCCCTTTCACATAATGGATGTTATGCGTCTTCCTCAATGTCAGGTTCTCTAATAGTGGCCTGGAAGTTTGTGTGTGTATGTGTGGCTTAGTCTGTCTGTCTGTCTGTCTGTCTGTCTCAATCTCTCTCTTTCAATATCTTTCTCTCTCTCAATATATATATTGAGTGTGTATGTGTCTCAATATCTCTTTCTCTCTCTCTCAATATCTCTCTATCTGTCTGTCTCTATCTCTATCTCTATCTCTATCTCTATCTCTATCTCTATCTCTATCTATCTATTTATCTATCTATCTATCTATCTATCTATCTATCTATCTATCTATCTATCTATCTATCTATCTATCTATCTATCTATACATACATACATACATACATACATACATATACACACACACACATATGTATATATGTCTCTCAATATGTCTCTCAATATGTCTCTCAATATGTCTCTCAATATATCTCTCAATATTTCTTTCTATCTCTCTCAATCTCTCAAAATGGAAGGAGGAAGTGAAACAGACTGGATGAAATTGATTTCTGAAGTACCATAAAGCAAAAATGGTTAAACTAGGACTAAGGAAACTGTTAATGAGGTGTTTTTACAAGTTTAATTTGCTGATATGGCCCCATCAGAGTGTCCAAGATTTGGGGGAAGAGGAGTTCCTGGCACCCACTCCAAAATGAAGGGGAAAATATATATTAATTAATGAAAAGGGGAAAAAGAAAATGGGGCAGCCAATTTTTTCAGAGTACAGATGGGTAGAACCTTCTGTGGAAACTTTCGAAAGATCGAAGAAAGGGGAAATATATCTTCCCTCTAATGCAGGGTAACCAACTTTGGCAACTGTAAGACTAGTGGACTTCAACTCCCAGAATTCCCCATGTTGGCTGGGGAATTCTGGGAGTTGAAGTCCACACATCTTAAAGTTGCCAAGGATGGACACCCCTGCTCTAAATGAAATTTTAGCACTGAAAAAGTGCAACGGATAGGATTCCCTAACCTGAAACTAACAGCAGAGCAGGACAGGAATGGATAATGGAGTATCAGGTCGTCTCCTGATAAAGAAATAACAAAGAAGCAGCAAAAAGGAAGTGGTAAATATGATGGCTGGGTGGGGTGGGGGGGGAGATATGGCTTTGTTTTGTCCCCACCAGGCAAGAACAAGCATTAATCTTGCTGGCTTCTAGAAATCTGTTGTTATAAACAACCATCTATGTCTTCTTTTTCACCTCTGACTTATCATGGACAGCAGACTGAACTTAGAAGACAGATTCTTAATCATGAAAGCAGCAATGGAAGCAGAGGATGGATATCTATGTCCCTAAATGGAATGATTACTTGATAAGACATCATTTTAGGGGAATAAAACATCTTCCTCTTTGGGCAATAAATGTATCTTAATACACAGTAAGAGTCTCTCATTCTTTGGATGGCATCTATCCAACTGTCTAGTGGTTAAGGCACCAGACTAGAAACTGGGAGACTGGGAGTTCTAGTCCTACCTTATCCATGAAAGCCAGCTGGGTGGCTTTGGGCCAATCACCAGGAGACAGTGAGTTCTAGTCCTACCATATCCATGAAAGCCAACTGGTGGTCTTGGGCCAATCACTCTCTCAGTCCAACTCACCTCACAGGATTGTCATTGTGAGGAGAACAGGAGGAAGAAGTTGTGTTGAACGTCTTCTCTACCATGAGTTATCTGTAAAAATAATAAAGCATACAAATAAGCAAATAAATCAGAGGTTGAATTGGAAATTTCAAATCAAAAGATGATTTGGCTCTTCGAGCCTGGAGCTCTATTTACAGTTCAAGCTGATTGAAAGTATAGCCATCTGTTGACTGTTTTGGCAGCATCCAATATGAACTGCTAGCTGTTGTTGGCTGTTAAGGAAGACCAATTCATGTAAATGTCAAGTAAGTCTGTATGTCAATATCTAATTATTGTCTAATATGAGATCACAATGTTCAATAGCTCACTTGCGGGGGTATAAGATATCAAAAACTGAGATGAATGATCACCAGATGCAAAACCCAATATTATTATGAAGACAAATATTGTCCAGGGGGGAAATGTTGGGCAGAGATATATTAGCTCTCTGGACCTGGGATCCAGAAAAAAAAAAATCATTTCCTGCAACTTCATAAAATACAGCCTCGTATTTTCCTGATTTACTGAGTGCTTCTCAGTCACAGTTCAAACTAATTGTGCATTTTGCTTATTTTATTGTCAAAGCTTGGGTTACAAAATGGTTTTTATCGTTTCCCTGTTTAGTCTAGTGTGAAATTGTTTGCAGGTAGCGATTAATTCTGCCCCAGTGTTCGTTCCCATTGTTGGACTGTTTATAATGTTTCAGAAAACACTTCACTAATCGGGAACTTTTTTCTCTCTCCTTATCGAGCTGCAATTACAGCTGTGTTGACTTCCAAGGCACAAGATTGGAAGAAGAAACCTTATTGCTTCCACTGTCGCTTATGAATGTTCATATCTACTTTATTGGTTTCTTTATTTATCAGTAACGCAAACATTTATCTGAAACGAAGACGAGAGACATGTCAAAGCAAAAAGGCATCTGGATTGGGAGCCAAACAGGTGAGTAGAGAGGTAGTCCAGAGGTTTAAATCAGAATCTGGAAGTCTTTTGAGACTATCATAAATCCTGATACAATCTATGCAATGATAGCCAGATCTATGAAGTGGTGAAATGCTGGTCTAAAAACCAGGAGACCATGAGTTCTAGTCCAACCTTAGGAATGGAAGCTGGCTGAGTGATTTTGGGTCAATCACCAGGAGACTGTGAGTTCTAGTTCTGCCAGTAAGTGATTGGACTGATCACCAGGAGATGGTGAGTTCTAGTCCTACCTTAGACATGAAAGCCAATTGAGTAATTTTGGGTCAATCACCTGTAGACCATGACTTCTAGTTCTGCCAGTAAGTTACTAGGTCAATCACCAGGAGACTGTGAGTTCTAGTTCTGCCGGTAGGTGACTAGGCCAATCACCAGGAGACGGTGAGTTCTAGTCCTGCCTTAGGCATAAAAGCCAGTTGAGTGATTTTGGGTCAATCACCAAGAGATTAGTTCTGCAGTAAGTGATCGGGCCAATCACCTGGAGATGGTGGGTTCTAGTTCTACCTTAGACATGAAAGCCAATTGAGTAGTTTTGGGTCAATCACCAGGAGACTGTGAGTTCTAATTCTGCCAATAGGTGACTGGGCCAATCACCAGGAGATGATGAGTTCTACTCCTGCCTTAGTCATGAAAGCCCTTTGGGTGATTTTGGACCAGTCATTCTGTTTTACCTCAACTCACCTCTCAGGCTTCTTGTTGTGGGGAAAATAGACCAAGGAAGGAGCACTAGGCATGTTTATTGCCTTGAATTACTAACAAAGTAATAAAGATGGGATATAAAAAACCCCCAATAATAAATAATAATAAAACCAGGTGATGTCCTCCAGGAGTTCAGGTGCAGCAGAGACCTGTAATGTCATTTCATTGCATATTTCCATTCAGTAAGTGTTCCTTGGCACCGTTTCCCTTTCAAAAAGTATTAATTGCGATATGGTGGCTGCTGCTTTGCTTGGTTGATGCAGCTCACTGGGAAATGTTTGACTCTGAATCTTGCCCAGATTTCTAGATCTCAGTGAGTTGATTTCCCTGGTGAAGTGAATCTTACTTCCTCGAGCAAAGAGCGGTGTTTAGTCTGAGGAAACTCACCCCAACTTTCTAGTGCCTTTAGCTACAGAGAAGAGCACACGATATCTGTTTTCAAAATGAAGTATTCATCAAAGGCCCACACGTTGATTAATAAAAGAAGCCTTCCCCTCAAGTCTGCAGAGCAAAAATGCAGAATTTCTACGGTACCACTTGCCTGACTTTAGAGACAATCCAATTCTAAAGTGCGGAAGAAACCAAGCCTAGAAGTATCGCGGGCAAGAAGGACATATCTCTGGAGTTTCTGCAAGGGACTAAATAATTTAAAACTAGGGAGCTACAGATCTTTCAAGCCAAATCACACAGCACTGATAAGGAGAAAAGAAGAAACAGCATAACAGACTAACAGAGCTGGAAGGGACCTTGGAGGTCTTCTAGTCCAACCCTTGCTCAAGCAGGAGATCCCATACCAATTCAGACAATTGGCTGTCCAGTCTCGTCTTAAAGACTTTTAGTAGGAAATCCTCAAGATTAAAACTTCACTGATCAGGAAAATCCCAACTCACAATACTCCCTTTATTGTCTGCTGCACATTTATTACTTATTTTATTAATTAATTTATTTTATTTTATTTATGCTTGCTCTGGGTCATCTGCTCCTTGGGCAATTACACATGTTTAGCGGCTGAGTTTTTTGGGTATTTTTATCTCAAGAAAAGAAAGAATTCAAGATTGCCGATGTCAAACAGAATTGAAGGAGGAAGAATTAATTCTCAGGTGATCATTTGCCTAAATTTAAAAGTAACCTCCTCTTTGCTAGAGCGAGATTCTGTCATGCTAAAAGTAGTCATGATGCGGACTTCAATTCATCAAGATCAATATAATCTCCATTGAATGGAATGGATCCAGTTACAAACATGATAACATCTAGATGCTACCCACTATCTGAAAAAAGGCCCTACTATAAAATATGTAGCCATCAACTGAGACTTTAGAAAAAGTGCAGAGAATAGCAACCAGGATGATTAGAGGACTGGAGACTAAAATTTATGAAGAACAGTTGCAGGAACTGGGCATGGCTAGTCTAGGGAAGAGAAGGACCAGGGGAGACAGGATAGCAGTCTTCCAATATTTGAGGGACTGCCACAGAAAGGGGATCAAGCTATTTTCCAAGGCACCTGAAGACCAGACAAGGAGCAATGGATGGAAACTGGACAAGGAGAGATTCAACCTGAAAATAAGGAGAAATTTTCTTACATGGAGAGCACTCAACCAATGAAACAGAAGTTGCCTTCAGAAGTTGTGGGAGCTTCATCACTTGAGACTTTCAAGAAGAGACTGGACTGCCATCTGTCAGAAATAATGTAGATTCTCCTGCTTGGGCAGGGGGTTGGACTAGATGACCTATAAGGTCTCTTCCAACTCTGTTAATCTGTTGAGCCTGTTGAGACAGATGAATTATGTGCATTGCAATTTTTTTTGAGTTAAGGAAAATTGCACAAAGGGGTGGAGAGCCCAGAAAAAGCCAAAATTACACAAGAGACCAAAAAATATGCTTGGAGCCTTTAAAAATGTGAAACAAAAAGAAATGGTATCTCATCAATTTATGAAGATATGGTTTCTTTAAAACTCAGAATTATGGAATGAGAAAATTTAGGCATATCGAAAGACAGCATTATGTTTTTCTGTTAAGATTCTGGTCTAGGGCTTCATAGAAGAGAAACACGTGTTGTTCCTCAAATGCTTTGCTGGGAGCATTTTATTGGAAAGTGATTCTGTTTCTCTTATCACATTTATTTCCAGATGCAGGAAAAATGCAATTAGCAGTGCCAATAAAGTTAACTTCCCCTTCACCCTTCTGTGAGGGAAACCAAATGACTTCCCTCAGGCTTAAAAAGCCAGAACTCTGCAGATTTCTGGAAAAGGAATTATAGAATGGAAGAAAGGGAATTAAAACTCAGCCTTTGGCAAGGATAAATTCAACTCTAATTCCAATTTCTATTCTAATTCTATTCCAATTCCAGCCAGGGAAAAAATTCTCCAAACCATTCTTCTCCTTTGATATAAAATTTGAAAGTAATCTCTTTCATTCAGCTGAATGTAAAGTATTAGGAAATCTAGAATATGATTTGTGCATAGCATTTAGTTTACTTGTTTTTCCAAAGAAGAATATATTGGGAAAAATTGTAAAGCTGAAAATGGGGTTTCTGTATTTGCCTTAAAAAAATTAGTTGACAAGTAGCATGAGAATCCTATTTGCAAACTTGCAACCATTCTTCCTGGCTTTCTGTGATTCAAGAACATTTCAGTTGAAAAATGTATTGAAACGTCTTCCTCTTTTTTGCAGATTAGGATTTGCAGATAGATTAGGAGTGGCAAAGAAATAAAAAATAAAAGCAACTACACAACACCTATCCTCAGAGCCATACTGTAAAAATAGATTTTTTTTTCCAGAGGAAATAAATCTTAGTGATGTTAGAGGATAGATTTTGATTCAATATTATTGACCCAAACCCACAAAAACATTGCTTAAAACCAATGAGTCGATACTAAGATTTCAGGACCCTGGACAGGTCACCAGGAAATAGCTGTTAGAAAAGGGATTAACTCTTGTCTATCATGCTTAAAGATTTTGCTTTAGGTAACTGAAGGAAAAGAACTTTAGCCCCGCTGCAAAGGGGGAAAAAAATGCAGGTTGAGTTTATATATGAATTACTGCCCAATTATAATTGTATCTTTTTGTCTTGAATTTTCTCCTTTACAAAGTGCTCAAATTTTCCTGTACAAGCAAGGACACATGATTAATTAAATCAGTCACACTAACCAATTAGGATGGTTTGGCTTGATATATATTTTTTTATTTTTTATTTGGAAAACTGATGTTACTTAATTGGCCATCTGTTTTGACAAGATACTGGAAGGTTCATTAGATGAACTCTTGTCCACACATTTTTTTTCCTCCTTGTCTCAAATTTTTGAGAACTGAAATAATTGTGTTAACAGCTGAATGTATAAGCCCACAAAAAACTGAATGTGACCCAGGTTGGTTGTTTTGTTCAGAGACTGTGTGTAACAAGCAATCCAGTTAAAAGATGGTGACTAATATGTACAGATGTACCAATGTACACTTAGCTTGTATTGTCTTCTTCAAAAAATTAGCATGGACACATCTCCATGCTAAAGGAAGAACTTTCAAGCAGGGGTGTTGAATCACCTCCTTCCAGAAGCTTTATTTCTGAGTTCAGAAATATTCCAAAAGAGGCTAACTTCACAAGAACATTTTCTAATTATTTTATGTTGGGGAAAGCATTGCTAGTCAGCAGTGAATCACAGGAAGATGAAGGAGAATCAGAAAAAAAAAAAAAAAAAAGTTCTCTGTGGCTCTCAGTTTCCTCAAATGCCTGTAGTGTCGATTTACTCCCAATGTTTTCCCTACCAACCAAACAGAATAACCTAGTCAAGCACTGAGATGCATGCAGAGTAGGAGAAAGTAATTCGATTTGCAATTTCAGCAACTCCTTGATTTGGGAAATGGTCTTCAGCAATTAGCAAATGGAGCAGCAGGGGAACACTAAGATAATGGTAGATACAGCTATGGAAACAAGGTTTCAACTTCCTTGGGAAAAGATTGTATTCCAGGGACGGGCAACTGTGCCAACTTTGCAGGCTGTAGACATCAACTCCCAGAATTCTTGTGTCTTCAGTTCTGGGAGTTGAAGTCCACAAGTCGTAAAGTTGCCATAGCTTCCCATCCCTGTTGTATTCTCCTCTTTGAAAAAGGCTAGTCAAGCAGATGTGAAGAACAAACTAGAGATTATAGGCAAATTTTGTATAATTAATATAAAACTACCTACATAAGTTTAAGAAGAGTAGGAGAAAGGCATGGTTCATCCTTTATCACAAGCAGAAATTAACACCAAGATGAATGCTAAACCAACAATCAAGCAATAAGGAACTACAAATCCAGGCAAAGAAGCTAACAGGAAACAATAGCTCAATCAAGGAACCATCAAAAACACACCCACCATTGACAGGACAAGCCCTAGTTTATAAACAGAGAGGAAACCCCGCTCCCTTCTAACCCTGATGTTGTTCCCTAGTTGGGTCATGAAACGTCTGCAAGAAAACAACCAAGCTCAGAGAAGTCCCAAAGGTGCTTTTTTTCAAGAGGCAACTGGACTTAATGTTTTTTCTTTGAATATGTTTTGCTTCTCATCCAAGAAGCTTCTTGATGGTGGGAAATGGAAGAAATTATACTTCTTGCGGACAGCTGGTCATTTGCATTCTTTCAGAGAGTCGTTGAGGCAATTGGAGGTTTTTTTGTGTCCTCAGGGTCACCTGAGTGATGCAAATGGGTGTAGAGTCTTCTTGAAACTGTTGTCCAGGTGTCTGCATGAGTCTAAACAGTGGTGGGATTCAATTTTTTTTACTATGGATTCTGTGGGCGTGGCTTGGTGGGCATAGCAGGGGAAGGAAACTGTAAAATCTCCAGTCAGAGGTAGTATTTGCCAGTTCTCCAAACTACTCAAAATTTCCGCTACCGGTTCTCCAAACTACTCAAAATTTCTGCTACCAGTTCTCCAGAACTGGTCAGAACCCGCTGAATACCACCTCTGCTTCCAACTCTATTATTCTATTCTATTCCTATCACAAGTTCTATTATCAAGCCAGGTTTCATACATTCTAGAGCCCCTGAAGCAGTGGTGGGATCCAATTTTTTTTTACTACTGGTTCTGTGGGTGTGGCTTGGTGGACGTAGCAGGGGAAGGATACTGTAAAATCTCCAGTCAGAGGTGGTATTTGCCAATTCTCCAAACTACTCAAAATTTCTGCTACCAGTTCTCCAGAACTGGTCAGAACCTACTGAATATCACCTCTGAATCTAAATCCTTCCATTTCCCACCAGTCAGAGCTGAATAAGCTTCTTAGATGAGAAGTGAAACATCTTCAAAGAAAAAACAGAAAGTCCAGTTGCCTCTTGAAAAAAGCACCTTTGGGATAGCCATGAGTTGGATGACTGAGAAGCTCCATAGACATCAAGCTCAGAGAACATCAAAGACCCCAAAGAGAAAGCTTTTCATACATTGGTATACAGATCAAATATATCATTCAAAGGGACAGAGTGATCTAATACAAATTTAGGAGCCCTGCCTAACAATTGCCAGCTCACTGTTAAAATGGATTTCATTTGCATATCTGGAATCATTCCAGCTTTATAATTTCTAGCGGGCTGAATGGCTATCATCAAAAGAGAGAAATTCATTATGGCACCATAATAATTGCATCTTAGTCACCTTATTCTGGCTTCTCTTTTCTTGGCATTTTTCATCTGGGTTACTATTGCAGGAGTTAAAAAAGCAGACAGTAAGGAAAGTGCAGCAAACTTACACTAAGTTTAATATAGGAGACTCAACTCCAGACAGGTATTTAACCATGGAAAATACTAAGGGAGCAAAAGCCTTAATTTATCTTATGGAGCTACTCTGAAATTGGAGCAGAAAACTCATTTAGGCAGTACTTCCTTATTAAGGAGAAAACGGACAGTACGTTTGTGATAAATGATCCTTATGCAGGGAAGTGAGGTTCTGTGATTTGATCCTAGCCATTAAAAAGGCCCTAGTTGTTCCAGAAAATGCCTTGATAGAACCATTAAATTAATGAAGGGCCCAGCAAAGGCTGGGGCCACCAATAGCTCGACAGACAACAACTCTAACAGCCATGATGCCTCTCGATGATCAAATCCCAAAAGGTCTAATTAGCAGATTCTAGAAGGAAGCAGGCTGCCCCACATAAATTGGGCTTTCTTCATGGTCAACTCTTTTCCCTACACCAAGCAAGCAACCTGATAGTTTGGAAGGTGTCCTGATGTCATAAAATCACAGGGCTGAAAGATACCTTGGAGGTCTTCTAATCCAACCCCTGCCCAAGCAGGAGACCCTACATTATTTCTGACAGATGGCAGTCCAGTCTCTTCTTGAAAGTCTCAAGTGATGAAGCTCCCACAATTTCTGAAGGCAACTTCTGTTCCAATGGTTGATTGCTTTCCCTGTCAGAAAATTTCTCTTTATTTCCAGGTTGAAATCTCTCCTTGGTCAGTTTCCATCCACTATTCCTTGTCTGGCCTACAGGTGCTTTAGAAAATAGCTTGACCCCTCTCCTATCTGTAGCAGTCCCTCAAATATCAGAAGACTGTTATCCTGTCTCCCCTGGTCCTTCTCTTCCCTAGACTAACCATGCCCAGTTCCTGTAACCGTAATCCTTCTGAGGTTGCATCACCTTTTCCATAGACTAGAGGTCTCCAAACTTGGCAACTGTAAGACTTGTGGACTTCAACTCCCAGAATTCCTCAGCAGGAATTCTGGGAGTTGAAATCCACAACTCTTAAAGTTGCCAAGTTTGGAAACCCCTGCCATAGACAATGATCTGGCCATGTCTGCCTCTCTCCCATCCTTCTTGGAAGCCACCATAGCTCTTCATCCCCCTTCCCATCAAGGCAGATCTCCAGTTACCCAGGGGTTGGCCTTGTGACTGTTCTCCTGCAAGAAGGACATCTGGCTAATGGGCCAAAAGTTGTCATTATGATTATTGTTGCTGCCGCTCCTGCAATCATTATCACTAAATTATTGTTATCATTAGCAGCAGCAGAAATAATTGGGTTAGGGGGTTGCCAAGTACCCAGCAGTCAGACCATCTGAAAAGCAAAATGAAGCATGCTTTGCCCTCCTTGATAAAGAGAGAGAGAGAGAGAGAGGGAGAGAGGGGGGAGGGAGGGAGGGAGAGAGAGAGAGATTTCTCCTTTATTGCAACTAGAAATCAGCATCCAGCAACAGACTGCAAGCATGCCTTGAGGATATCATTAGAGTAGGCAATTTTCCAGGCCTTATATTGCACCACAGTGTGCTCACCAGATGCTCTTACCTTTCTTACTTAGCTGTTCCTTCCCGCCTTATTAATTCACTACCTCTCATTCTCACTCTCGGCAGTTAGTTGTATCCTACTGAGGAGGTAGAAAGGTTGGCCCACTCTTTCTCTAGCTGTTCTGTATCTGAGCAAGATTATACATAGCTCAGTATTGTTTGTACCTCTCTGAATCCTCCTGACACAAACGAGAAGGCTTTCACTGATGTAAGAGGGCACAATTCAGAACAACTGAAGGCTGTGTCGGGCTTGCTGTGGCTTGTTACGAGTCCCTTCTCAAAAGGGGGCAGAGCCAGGGATCAACCCTGAGAGTTTGCTATAGTATTTAAGGTGTTGGGTTAAAAACCAGGAGACTGGGAGTTCTAATCCTGCCTTAGGCATGAAAGCTGGCTAGGTGACTTTGGGCCAATCATCAGGAGACAGTGAATTTTGGTCCCGCCTTTGGCAGGAAATCCAGCTGGGTGACTTTGGCGCAATCACTAGGAGACTGGGAGTTCTAGTCGTGCCTTATGCCCAAAATCTGGGTGTGACTTTGAGCCAATAATCAGGAGACAGTGAATTTTGGTCCCGCCTTTGGCAGAAAATCGAGCTTGGGTGCCTTTGGGCCAATCACCAGGAGACCAAGAGTTCTAGCACTAGCAATAGCACTTAGACTTATATACCGCTTCACAGTACTTTAACAGCCCTCTCTAAGCAGTTTACAGAATCAGCTTATTACCCCCAACAATCTGGGTCCTCGTTTTACTGACCTTGGAAGAATGAAGACTGAGTCAACCTTGACCCTGAGGAGATTCAATCTGCCAAATTGCAGGCAGCCATCAGTCAGCAGAAGTAGCCTGCAGTACAACATTCTAACCACTGTGCACCATGGAATGAATGAAGGAAGGAAGGAAGGAAGGAAGGGAGGGAGGGAGGGAGGGAGGGAGGGAGGAAGGAAGGAAGGAAGGAAGGAAGGAAGGAAGGAAGGAAGGAAGGAAGGAAGGAAGGAAGGAAGGAAGGAAGGAAGGAAGGAAGGAAGGAAGGAAGGAAGGAAGGGAAGAGCAATAGCACTAGCACTTCGACTTACACTGCTTCGTATGCTTTGCAGCTCTCTCTAAGTGGTTTATAGAGTCAGCCTGTTGCCCGAAAAAACCTGAGCCCTCATTTTACCTTGGAAGGATGGAAGGCTGAGTCAACTTTGAGCCTGGTGAGATTTGAACTGCCAAATTGCAGGCAGCCAGCAGTTAGCAGTCGTAGCCTGCAGTACTACATTGTAATCACTGTGCACCATGGAAGGAAGGAAGGAAGGAAGGAAGGAAGGAAGGAAGGAAGGAAGGAAGGAAGGGAGGGAGGGAGGGAGGGAGGGAGGGAGGGAGGGAGGGAGGGAGGAAGGAAGGAAGGAAGGAAGGAAGGAAGGAAGGAGAAAAGGAAGAACAATAGCACTAGCATTGAGACTTATGTACTGCTTTACGAGCTTTACAGCCCTCTCTAAGCAGTTTACAGAGTCAGCATATTGCCCCCAACAATTTGGCTCCTCATTTTACCTTCCACCTCGGAAGGAGGGAAGGTGGAGTCAACCTTGAGCCAGGTGAGATTCGAACTGCCAAATTGCAGGCAGCCGGCAGTCAGCAGAAGTAGCCTGCACTCTAGCCCTGTCTTATGCCATACAACTGACTGAATGACTTTAAGCCTGTTCTCCCCCTCAGATCAACCCATGGTGGTGGTTGCAAGGGAAAAGAGGAGGAAGAAGGGATGTTATGCATGTTTGCTATCTTGAGTTACTTATAAAATAATAAAGTTGTAGAAGAACCAGATAAATAAATGCATAACTGAGTAAGTTCTGGAGTTTAAGTGATGAAAAATATGTTATATGAATCTGTAAGGCTTAAGGCAGTAATTTTGTCTCTTAAGCACCCAGTAGTCCGAAAGCTCTAAGCCATTAGTCCCACTCACTGTAAAGAGACGGCGGGCAGAAAAAGCAATTTTGATAATCTATTTTGGAGAAATCCAAGGGTAAATAACCTGTGGATCTCATGTCACCCCAAGCGACTTCATGGTTGTAAGAGTCAATTCCCAAACTGATAAAGATTTGGGAGACCATTACATAAATAGCCTATTGCAAGCTTCTCCATTATCACTTAAGAGACCCGTTTCTTCACTGGACCATAGGAAGTAAATCAGAATGGCTGGTTCTTAATGTACCCAGGACAGACTGGTTTCTAAGTGAGAAATAGTTCAGTTGTGTTGCACAATCCCATCCATCGCAATAAATCTGCTAATGAGAACAGCCTGAAATAACCGAGATATTTTGCTTCAGTTGGCAACAGGAAGTTTTACGTGTGTGCGGAAACCCTGGTTGCTGAAGACAAGAAGGAGATGTAAGCAGATCATTTCTGCTGTGGAACAAGTGTCCTGAGTTCGAGGTGGCAGAGCCTAGAGATAGGGCAGAGCTGATTCATCTCAGCATATCCATCTGAAAAGCCCAGGGTAGCTGTAAAGAAATATAGGGAGTCATCCAGCTATATAACACAGAGGTCTCCAAACTTGGCAACTTTTTTAAAAAAAATATTTTTACAATTTTGTTAACAAGATTAAAAACATATAAATACAAACATATAAAACATTTAACATTAGTATATAACTAATCCAAATTTTTTAACATTTGTTGTCAAGTTTGGTAAGTCCGCATTTTTTCTTCAGGCATTGGTTTAAACGCTATTCCACAGTCCATAGAAACATTCATTTGCTATGTTATAATGTTTATATATTATTTAACTATTGAGTCAAAAAATATAATCCAAGATACTAATAATGATGCTATTAAATAACAGGAAAGCTTTGCTAAGGTAAATTCTACATTTATATAAAATATTAAATATATAACTGATTTATGTAATATTTCTTCCTACCATCATTTATTTTATTTATATCATTTTTTTACCCATTTATACCATTTGTCCCATATTCTATAGAATTCTGTATCCTCCTTTCCATTGATCTTTAACGTAATTCTCTCCAATTGCGCGCAGTCATAAGCTTTCTGAATTGTAAAGTGCATTGGTGGTGTGTTAGAGTTTTTCCAATATTGAGCTAACGAAATACGTGCCGCAATTAGTAAACGTATAATCAAATATTTTACTTTGGAGGTATGCTCCCCTTTAATTATACCCAACAAGAATAATTCCGGTTTCCACTCCAACTTACAATCTGTGACTTCTTCTATCCAGCTTTTAATGTTTATCCAATATTTCTTTACTTCAGGGCATGTCCACCATAAATGAAAATATTTTCATTTTTTTTTATATTTTTTTTTTTTACATTTCCAACAACAGAGGTTAGCTGTTGGAAATATCTTTGCCAATCTTGAGGGTGCCAGATGCCATCTATATATCATTTTATAAAGATTTTCTTTAAGGGCTACTGATTTAGTTAGTGTCAAACTTGGCAACTTTAAGACTTGCGGACTTCATATAACTTTTCTTATATGTATCCATGTATTCATAACTATGTTTTTTACTTATACCTATTATCTTGTAAGCAATTGACAAATAAAAATAAATAAATAAATGATTGACTTTTCGAGTGAATCATTTCTCATGACAGGTCCATAACAGCCTCTGTTTGGTGATTTGGGCTTCAAAGTGATATTTTTTGGCAAGGTTGGTGTAGAAGAAGAAGCCAACCTATTCTCCAAAACACCTGAAGGCAGGACAAGAAGCAATGGATAGAAAGTAATCCAGGAGAAACTTCCTGACAGTGAGAAAGATTTGCCTGCAGAAGTTGTGGGTGCTCCAACACTGGAGATTTTCAAGAAGAGACTAGACATCTGATTGGTCTAGGACTTCTTTGAGTTTTTTGGGTTTTTTTTTTTTTTTTGGTAGTCAATGGGATGCGTAATAGTCTCTTCTGGCACCATAGTTCAAAGGCATCCACCCTTCTTCCATCTGCCATTTTCGGGGGTTTCTTAGTCTGATCTACCTTATTGGGCTGATGCCATGAAGCTAATGGCACAGCCCATCTTCCCATCACCTCAACAGCTGTCTTCCACCATCTGACAGAGATGGTATTTCCTCACTTTTTGTGGGGAGAAGCAGTTGTTTAACTATGCAAGCTCTTGGGTAATTAAGCTCCAAGTACAACTGCAAGATGAATTCAAGCTCCAAATTAATCTATCCCCTTTCTTGGTTATTAGAGGTACACTCAAAGATAATATCTGTTTGATGCACAGCGAGGATATGGATTCTCTTTCCAAATGTCACATTGGAGTGGTGTTTGTCATTTTATGGGATCCATCTGTAACCATCCCAAAACCATAGCACTAATCGGCAAGAAAGCTGAGAAAGTGGTAATGCATCGAATGAACAAGTAAAACTATCAAAACAGTTTTTATACCTCTTCAGCCAGAATGCTGACTGGTCTCTTAGCCCCTTTAGTGTGCAAAAATACTTTCAACCAAGCTTCCTCTTTTTTTTTTAACTTTGTTTTGTGCTTATTTATAATGATCTGTTTATATTTAGCTATAGTGGCATTTGAGGAATGCACAGAGTAGAAGCTCAAAAACCTACCCCAAGCTAGCATAGGCTGTATTTTCCTCCCCTGCTTTAGAGTATATAAATTGTATCAGTTTACGTCCCCTTAGACCTTGTTAAGAGTAAACGGGACAATCTCTAATCTTCACATGCTTCTAAATTTGCTTACTGCCTCCATTCATCATTTCTCCCAAACCAATAATTGGCAGCTTGTGCAATTTATCCCCGAGAATGCACTTTCCCAGCTTGGGAAACTGAGATAACAAATGAAGAAGTCAGCTACCATTGCTTCAATAACAGAAGAAAGCCATTAAAGCTCCTTGTTGGGTTTTCAGGTGCCTTAATGCTCCTCCTTCTCCTTGCAAATGGTCCTTCCTAGCTCTGTTTGAAATTAACAAATATCCAGAAGCCTTGAACGTCACTTGTGGATTGTATTTGTATTTGTTGTAACTGTTGTGGCCCACTGGCGGCTGACGGAGCTGGCAACAGAGACGGAGAGTAGCGAGGAGGTTGAGGAGGAACCTGGCCAGTCTTGGAGGCTGAGGAGGGCTCGGACGAGGGGTCTGCATCAGAGGCAGGGATGGGGCCAGGGCAGGCTGGCAATCATCAGCTGCCTTCGGGCTCAGATAGCAGTGAGGCAGGGAAGCAGCTGGAACCGGTTCCTGCACATGCTCAGAGCTACCAGAAGACAGGAACAATTGAGAAAGCAGGTGTGATGACCCGGGGCCTGGCACAAAGGCAACACAGTCAAATAAGCAAGAAGTGCCCTTTAATACCTTCAACTTCGCCCCCAATGTCCAGGTTATCTTCGGCTAGAGAAAAAACTCTCCCAAGAACAATCTTTAAGTAGAGAAAATTCAATCTGAAAACAAATTACATACAAACTGTAAATAAAAATCCACATAAATCATGTTGCAGTAATTCACTTGACAGGTCAGAAGAAGGAATTGCAGACTTGAAAGCCCAGCAAAATTCACAAAGTTGGGAAGATGCCAGGAACCCAGAGAAGCCTCAACGATACCAGATAATTCACGATTTGCTCCCAACAACTTTGCTGTGCGCAGCTTCCCTTTTTAAACCCTATGTTCCCAGCTGCAGCTAATGAAGGGAATCAGGGCCCTTTCCTCTCCTGTAAGCCATGCAACTCACGTTGCTCCCTTCTCCGTTCCTTCCTGCGTGCCCTAGTATGAAGAGGGGGTGGGCCTGGATCTTCCTCCGAATTCCCTCTCCCTTGCTTTACCTCTCCCCTGCTCTGCCCAGCCAGCCTTTGCCCTTCCCCAGTTTCTTCCACAGCCAACGGAGTCACACTCCCACTCCCTGTCAGCTGCTCAGCTTCCCACTCCAAATCAGATTCCGACAGGGATATGATAGCAGGGTTGATTCAGGAGTAAGGCCACACTTCAGAGATGATTGGCCTCTCCCATAGGGCATAAAAGAGGAGAGAGCGGGATGTGAGCTTTTGCAGGAAGCAACTAGTTCGTTTGGCTGATTCAAGCTTTGAAAAGTTCTGTTTGACTCTGTGTCAAGTTTGGCCTTGCCCTGTGTTTGGCCATTAGTTCTCTGGCAGCATTCCAAGTATGATAAGGTGGGTGTTTATAAACATTCCCTGAAAGATTGTTTGCCAAGCCTTACAGGCTGTGAATGAATGTAATTCACAGCCATGGAAATAAAAGAGGTTTTGCCGGGACTAAGATTGTGTGTGATGCTTTCTAAGGAAGCCTAGGTCAGAACAGTAACTTTGAATGGCACCTAAGTGAACAGTTGTAATCCAGGGACTACTTCTAATTTTATAACCTCCCCAGGATTCGACAGAAATTCTGGTCCCGATTGCAGCTGTAAGTCAAAGGACTAGCTGTATAAGAGAAGCAATTTAGGATCTAAATGTAATATTGAAATTTAAAGCTTGTACGTTAAGAAGTCAAAAAAAAAAAAGACATATTAGAAAGTTTCAATTTAAAGAGAGAAAAGACAAAAGTGTTTTTTTTCTTTTTGTTAAAAAAAAATAAGTTTAGTACTTTGAAGGAAAGTACTTTTTTTCCCAGTAAGGTCAAAGAATTTGAAAGAATACAGTGACTTTTGTAAAGAAAAATGGTGACAGTTCATAAAGATTACTAGGTGCAAATAGAAATACACATTATTTCCATAGCAAGGAAGATAAAGCAAGAATGGTTAAACTGATGGTTTTTTTCAAAGAGGAAAATGTGTTCTTATTTGGATATCATTTCTGGAATTTGTGCTTGTGAAGAAAAAAAATGAAACTTTGGCTTTGTTGATTAGAAAGATTTGATGTTATAGGAATGCCTAGTTATTTATATATTAATGTATAAAAGCAAAAAGGTGGTTGGAGTGTATTTATCTTGTACTCTACTAAGAAGAATTGGGAGCCAATGTTCTTCCCCCTTATATCTCACACCCCCTTTTCCCTGCTCCCTTCCCTTCCTTTAATTTCCTCTTCATTCTTCTCTGTTTTATATTTTATATAATAAAAAATATAAATAAATAAGAGAAGCAATTTAAAGAAAAAACAAGGTAATTCTGCAGAACATTGTGATTTGACCAAATTCCCTACAAATAAGCCAATTCTGCCTCTTGAATATGATACTGTCGGGGCCAAAATGAGACTGCGAGGGATTAAGAAGTCCCTGTCACTGCAAATATTCCAATTGTCTCGTTCCTTGTTTACAGCTGAG